>CM060197.1:2171875-3491250 GCA_030549335.1 Pontederia crassipes
CCTGATGATTCGACTTTTATGTTTTTTATTTTTTACTTATTTTTAGTCCTATAGTTGATTTTAAAATAAAAAAATAATTTAATTATTAAAATAATGTTCAAATATTCAAAAAAGTATCTTTTATAATAATTATTAATTAATTTTTATATTAAAATAAATATAAAAAGTAAGAAAAAAAATTAAGAAAAAAAGAAAAAAAAAGAATGATTAAGTGACCCAATCCAACCCGGCCTAAACTAGATCGGGTTGGATCGAATTTTCTACCTCCAAGAGTCTTGACCCGATCCGACACAAAGGCCCCCAAGGGTCGGGTTGTATTTGTTCGCGGATTGGATCCAACCCAACCCGTGAACACCCCATTAATATCTACTCATACTCTAACTTACCAATGGAACGATGATAAGAATGGCAGGAATCCACGCTACTCGTCGTAAAAATCGGATGAAATGGTCACCCAATCCCCCTCGAATAGCTACACGAATGGAATTCAAAACCTCACCCAAAATGAGATTAATCCGCCTACAAAAAATGCCTAACATACCAGTGAAAGAATCGACGTGAACCAAAGCCAAATTGGTGTCGTCGGCGAACTCAATTTTTTGACGTTTGAAGTGACACTCCTCGTCTACTATGCACAATTCCGCTTCGAACCTATTCCAAAAGGTTGATCGCATCGTCCTCTTTTGGACGCCATTGTCATAATGGATTCTTCTCTCTCCTTCCTTTTATTCCATTATGTTATTCTTTTTTTTTTTTTGCTGCCGCATTTATTAGTTATTACTTTAGTGGAGCTTAAATTTAATTAAATTATTGAGAATAGCTATATATGTATATATTATATACTTACCTAATAAATATGAAACATATGATCATGAGTTCAATTGACGCCATAAATTATCGTGCAGGTCCGAACATGAATAGGATAACTGATTGATTCTTTTACCCGACTTGGTCCACAATTACTTTGCGTTTCTTTTCTTTTCTTTCTTTTTTGAGAATAATTCAGATATTGTTCATCTCTTATTCTCGGGCTATGCTGGCTTTATCTTTTATATAATTGATATTCATTCTCATTACAAGAAATTATGATCCACCATGAAGACTTTGAATTTTGGAAGTCCTTCAAGAATTGATGGGAATTGCGTGGAACTTCAAATTACATATGTAGTCGCCCGTATCTACTTTCTCAGATGATGTAAAGACAATACTCATATATAGACTTCTATCACAATTACATTAAATGCAATTTTCCAATTGCTTTGCCGCTATATAACTTGCACTAGGTCCATTTGGAGTTATCCAAATAGCTCACTCCGGGACCAGGACAGGACTTATAGCTTCATTTGTAAACATCAACTTTGTAGTCAAAATTCAAAGATATTACGTGCATGTATCCATTATTTTCCACCTTCTTGTCGCATTCGGATCGATCGATAGCTTTTTTCCAACAAAATCAATGTTGGGGGATATTAATTAGGAGTAAGATCACATGATTACTGCATTGCATGGCTACTTAATCCCTATTAATTAGAAAATATTGTCTTTTTTCGTTCTTTAAGCCATTTACGATGTCGTAGGGACGAAGTTACGTATGATCGAGAGCGTCAACTTTTCTTGAAGTTTTAGTCATGCAAAATAATCAATCGATTGGAAAAAAAAATGATCATGATGGTTTGTCATGAAAATAGTTACAAGATGCACACTTTTTTTAATATTTTAAAAAAATATGAGTTAGTCAGCGAGAAGATAAGAACGCATTTAACATTAATTCGTGAGACGTAATTATAGGCCACTGTGACATTAATGCATATATTGTCGCAATTATTCATCTTAAAATAAGAACTTCACATCAAAAGTGAATATTGTCGATGTATAAGTCTATAACCAAATTAGTCAAAATGAAATTAATGGTGCTTTGGAACAATAAGTTTCTTGGACATACGCTTCATCGTGCATGCGTCTAGAGTGATTAGTGGCTACTCTTGAATTAAACAAAGTCACGAATTTAAATTTTTTGAATATAAGAAATTATTGTTGAGAATCTATCAAAGAAAGATTTTATCAAATTAATTAGACTGATGATGAGCTGACTTGTAATACGTGAATAATGTATGCCAAGTAGTTGATTCATGGACACCAATTTGGTAACAAAAAAAAACTAATTACTCTGTTAAGAGTTAAACAAATTAATCACTTACAAATTCCGTCAATGAGATGAAGATCGACGAATCAAATGTTGTTGACTGCAATAAATTATTAGATGCGAACAAGGGAAAGAAAATATGACATGCTTTGGTATAAAACAAAGCGTTAGGGTTTGAATGGTCGACGTCTTCATTATTGATACTGTTGACGACGTCTTTTATCCGTATATATATATTCAATCTAGATCTCCTTGCGCACGGAATAATATTATGTTGGAACGAGCAGTCGATTCCACCGTTTTCTGCTCTCATCTCAGACATGTAACACATTCTGCAGCAGGATATCTTGCCTGCACTATTTTTTTTTTCTTTTCCCCCAAAAAAATAAGTGGAGGGTGTTAATAAGGACTTCAATCCTATTCTAATTAAAAATTCATCAGATCTAAAGATATTTCTAAGTAAAAGACGATCTATCAATATGAAAATTAATTTAGAATCTTTGTCGGTATGCAATTTTTATCATTTTAAAAGAGAGTGCATATATAAATTTTTTAATAATTTTAAATAATCTAATTTTATAATCTTATCTTAAATTTCTCAAATTTTTTTTACTGTGCATATTTTTTTTCGTATAGACGATAGTAAATATTTGCCATGCCGTCTTGTCAGAAAAAAATCAGATGATCTCCACAATCTCCATGCAATTGAGATGGTCTTTCTCGAGCCCTAAGAACAGTCTTACTCTCACTTTTTTTTTTTTTTGGACAAGTGAAGTGAACCCCACATCATTAATTGCAAGAGAAAATATCTGCGAGTAAGTTGTTCCTACCCTACCAAGAACAAAATTGGTGCCATGGCTTAAGAAGCTGAGATATGATATCCCTTCAATTTAATTCAATAATACATATATTCATACTCGAACACATGTTTGAATGAAGAGAATATATAGATATATTCATAATTAAACCATTTTATTAGAAAATAATTGATGACGTGTTATAATCATAACAAGAAAAATAATAATACATGATTTAAAAATAAAAAATCTATTATGGTTAAAAAGTGAAAAAAAATTGAAATGCAAGTATTCCGGATATTTGAAAGAATAATTTTATTCTAATTAGAGGAGTAAAATGGGTGATTATTCAAAATGTTTTTTTGGGGGTAAATGATCTTTGACAACAAAACTCTATTTTAACGTTATATTCTGCTATATATGTCCAAAATCTATCAAAATGATTAAAATATATTTCTGGAACCAAAACGAGCCTGGTGAACTGGCAGCACCAAGTCCGACAACTATATTTAATATTAGCAAGTTCCAAAATAGCAGACATGGGATCCAACAGTGCAACTGCATTATTCTAGTGTTCCAAACATATCACCACTAGTTGCATATCGAGATTTTAAAAGACTTGTGAAGTTTGATGTGTATATTCTGACTTGCGAATCGAGATTCCGAACAAATCCTTTGATACTTTTTGTTGATAATAATAAAAAAAAAGAGTTGTCACCAGCAACAAATTATTAAAAGCTAATTATCAGTTGTTCTTGCCGGAATGTCAAGCTTACAAGTTTTATACCATTGAAAGTAGCAATTTTCATTTGGATTTAATGGGTGCCCCCCCAACTTAGATGGGGGAATTTCCACCCATTAAATTCGGCCCGTCCGATCGGAATCGGACGGGCGCTCATCTGAGCTGGCAAAAACAAGTGAAAGTGTCGGCCGGCTCGGATGCGTGGAAGCGGTTCGGCGACACGAGCAAACCGGGGGCGGTTCGACAAATAACCGTGTATAAAAGTCTCAATGGTAAAATTTTTTCACATTTTCGCCGGCCTTTCTCTCTCTCACCCGCTGCCCTTCTCGCGCTCTCCCCCTTCCTTGGCGCCGTCGACCGCATATCGCCGTCGAGATCCGCCCCAAGTTCCGCCCGCCGGCCAGATCCGCCCACCCGCTGCCCTCTCGCGCTCTCCCCCTTCATCGACGTCGTCGAGTTCTACCACGTCCCGTCCAGATCCGCTGGCCAGATCCGCCCTCCGTCCAGATATGCCGGCCAAATTCGCCCTCCGACCAGATCCGTCGGCCAGATCTGGTTGTCGCGGCCCCGTTCGACCAGATCCGGCCAGATCTGGTCATCGGCGGCCTCGCTCGACCAGATACGGCCAGATCTGGTCGTCGGTGGCCCCGGGCTCTTGATGCTGGAGGAGAAGGCGTCTCGCACGACTCCGCCTGCACGCCGCCGGCCGCCTACTGCGCTCGGACGACCCCGTCCGCACGCCGTCGGCCGCCCTGCTACGCTCGCAAGATCCCGCCCGCACGCCGCCGGCCGCCCTGCTGCGTCGCACGACCCCGCTCGCACGCCGCCGGCCGCCCTGCTGCGCTCGCTCGCCCCCGCCCGCACGTGTCACGGGGTCATTCTCGGACACTAGACCACGTGCGGCGACTAGGCGGATAGACACCTAGCCAAACCTGTTTTGAGTTTGTAGCGAAAGTTTTATGGTCGAGACGACTATATCGAGAGTCGCTCTTATAGGCATTCAATCACGGACATGACTAGAGTGTTGGACTACTCGTCACGAGACCGTGGCATTAGCGCGTTGCGGCACTAATGTAGGCGCTTAAAGTCCGAAGGGGCGACGAAGGGACCACGGGACACCACAAAGGGACACCGATGTGGGTTGCCACCCCACGCTCAAGGCCATGACACTAGAATTAAAGGAAAGCTTACTTGTATTAAATATGATGAAACATAACATACAATTGGGCATCGAAAGGCACTAGTGGACTCCTCCCAGTGTACCGTAGGTATAGGAGTCTTGTTATATATTGAAGATGCAAAAGACGTACCCTACGGGAACGTCACCTACTTGGCCATTCATAAGGACGGCCTTACAAGATAAATGTCCTAAGGGCGGATAACTTGGTACTCCGCAATATTACGCAGTGCGGGGCGGCTGCATGTGTTCCATGTTTTCGGCGCTAAGCGGCCGAGGACTATAAGTTGAGCGGCACTGGTGTCGCGAGGCTTCACGCTTCGTGTCACGGGAAACGCCCCGTGACATTCTCCCCTACCAAAGTCGGCGACGCCCCGACGCCGTTGTCCGGACTTCCTCGGGGCCTTCGTCTTGAGTCTTGACTTCGCTTGTCTCGTTCAATTCTGCATTCTTTGCCTTGACTTCGACTTCACCAGCATCACGCAACGCCAGGAATGCCCACTCCTTGGGGTCTCGCTGAGGACTCCTCCCTCAGGCCTACTTCGCTCGCTGATCCTTCGTCCAATCCGGGGTCATCACTTGTGCAGCGCCAGTGGAGTCCGCCATATGCGGTCTGACTTCATCAAGCAACTATCTGTCCATCAAGTCTCTGTTGGCTTCACTTCTCTTCGACTTGCGCAGCGTCAACTTGTGTGGTTTGGCTTCTTTGGGGTGAAACAACTTTTGTATGCCTTCAGGAATAGCGCGGAGAAGAGTTGTCTCAGGGTCGTGTAGAACACGATGAAGAGTCTCGCCATTCGACCTGCATGACTTGACTCGATGCCTTCATGTTGCGGATGGCCGCAGCATAAGGTCTCCCTTCTGTCGAATGCGAAGTACGGGACCATTTCACCCTCGATGATCATTCTTGAATTTCGACGGCTTGAAACAGCACAAGCTCTCCGATGTCGATGCTTGTAGCTTGTCTGCTTCGAGTGCCTGGGTTCGCTACGATGAGCGACGAGAGTCTTCCCACGGATACTTTGGGACGCTTCAGGTCTCTTTGTGGGCTTGACTCAACGTCTCTATGTTGCAAATGATTGCAACGTAGAGTCTTCCATACCTCTACCGAACAAAAAGTGCAGGACCACCTCCTCCTTGACGATCACCTGATGTTTCGGCAGTCTTGAGGCGGGACAAGGTTCTTTGATCTGACAATCCATGTCTTGTCCATCCAAGTCGCCATAGTGGGCGACGAGAGTCTCCCAACGTTCCCTTGTGGTTCAACTCGCTATTTCCAAGTTGCAGATGGCTGCAACGTTGAGTCCTTCATCCGTCGAGCCTTGAGAACAGCTCCACCTTACCCTTGGTGGGCAAGAGATATCTCGACGGTTTGAGGTGGAGCAAGGTTCTTTGGTATAACATTCCGCACCTTGTCCACTCCCAGTCGCTATAGTGAGCGACGATGAGGGTCTCCCCACATGTGCCTGTGGTTCGTTCGCTTCTCCTACTTAGATGGGTGATCTTTTTCTTCGGCATAAGTAGCTTCCTCCTTGCGACTTGAGCTTCTCTCCCCCACCATTGCCCTTGCCCAAGGGCTTTGGTAGTATGGCACTTGTCCCGATTGACTTGGCAGCGTCGACTAGTGAGCGGAGGTTGAACGATCCGGTCGTTCCAACTCCTTCCTAGTCCAAAGCTTCTAACCCCTCTGCTTGAAGAGCACCAACACTAGGTCTTCATCCTCCTGGGAACACTGTAGGCGGAGCTCGGTGATTCCTTTCACTTCCTCCTTCAACATGTTCATCTGGCCGATGCTGAACAATGCGATCTTGACCTCCAGTCCCAATTTGTCAGGGTTTGCATAATTGATGAACTGCCACTTCTTCCGTCCCATGTCTGGGATGCATGTTTGCCACATTCTACATTATCGCGATGGCAATGCCATCCTGAGTTTGTCACATCTTGCAGGGTTCTTGGGATATGTCTTCTTTCGATCCTGGGACCTCCTTTGAAGCTTTGACAATCCCTTTGGGGTATGGACGGGGCGAGATCATTGTGCTCGTTCACGAAGAGGATGCACCTTAGATGCTCGTCCGTCCGCACTTTGGACAAAGTAATGCCACTGTGCCTGTCATCCTAGATCATACACCTTTGACATACTCGTCCACCGGACGGCTTGACCCTTATGAAGGAGTAGCCGTTCCGAGCCTTCACTGATCCGTGCGGATGCTTGTGAAGACGCTCCGCTTAGATAAGCGGACTGCGATTGGTGAACTCGTGGCATGAGTTCCCAACATTACCTCCATCTTCATTCGAAGGGACGACATCGTCAATGTGTCCTTTAAAACCTTCGCATTGCGATCCTTGGAGGCCGCTTCGATTACTCGAGGCGATGTCCGAAAGGAAAGGGCACTCCTTCCTTCGGTTGGCGGCAGAACGCTTGACAGCAGCATGCCAAGGTTCGCCGATGCTCGACGCTCAGACCATTTGCCAAATTGATCGCTGAGTTGAGGCGTCGATTTGCGTTGGCATGTATCAGGTTCGTCCCACTCCTCGATGGATGACATCGCGCCGCTTGCGAGGAGACACTTGACGAGGCAGGCAAGGCTGACAACTCGTCCGCGAGTGTTTGCAAGTAATCAACGCTTTGCTCCATTCCTGAAAGTCATCGTGGCGTGGCAGACGATGCTGCGACACGACAAGATGTTTGTGATTGATGCTCCTTGGCCGAAAGGATGATATTCTTTGGCCGAAAAGGGACCATGAACCTTGATATTTGTCTTTAAGCCAACTTCTCCCGTGAAGCGGTTGTGCACTTCACATTGCATGACTGGGCATGCGATGCGACGTCACGAAATATCGAGCAACGTCAGGTCGTCATGATAGTGCATGACCGATAGTCCCTGAATGTGACACGGGTCCTCCGAGTTACACGACGCTCGTGTAAGTGATCTCATGGTATGAGTAGCGCAAGACCATCATGCGGAGCATATGGCCACTCTTTGACGCAGCGCGACACTTCAGGATTCCCGACTGACCGAGTAAGCGACGCATGACCGTCCCGGTTAGGCGGGGCGATCAATCCGTCATCATAATGCATGACGGACGTTCCTTGACACGACACGGATGTATGAGGAACATGCTGCGGAGCACGACTGGGCGTGCGGCGAGGAGGCTTGCCATGCATTCCTCGTTGGCGTCCACGATCAAAGACCATGGTACCAGTGCGCCTAGGCGTGATGGAGTATTTGAGCGGAAGCACATTTCCTACGCCAGGGCACGTTGCGACGACACAAGTAAGTCATCGTCGTTGGGTAATCCGAGCAGGAAGAACTGCTTTGATACCACTTATCACGGGATCATTCTCGGACACTAGACCACGTGCGGCGACTAGGCGAATATGCACCTAGCAAAGCCTGTTTTGAGTTTGCAGCGGAAGTTTTATGGTCGAGACGACTATGCCTAGAGTCGCTCTTATAGGCATTCAATCATGGACATGACTAGAGTGTTGGACTACTCGTCACGAGACCGTGGCATTAGCGCGTTGCGGCACTAATGTAGGCGCTTGGACGCTTAAAGTCCGAAGGGGCGACGAAGGGACCACGTGACGCCACGAAGGGACACCGATGTGGGTTGCCACCCCACGCTCAAGGTCATGACACTAGAATTAAAGAAAAGCTTACTTGTATTAAATATGATGAAACATAACATACAATTGGGTCTCGGAAGGCACTAGTGAACTCCTCCCAGTGTACCGTAGGTATAGGAGTCTTGTTACATATTGAAGATGCAAAAGACGTACCCTATGGGAACGTCACCTACTTGGCCATTCATAAGGACGGCCTTACAAGATAAATGCCCTAAGGGCGGATAACTTGGCACTCCGTAATATTACGCAGTGCGAGACGGCTGCATGTGTTCCATGTTTTCAGCGCTAAGCGGCCGATGGCTATAAGTTGAGCGACACTGGTGCCGCGAGGCTTCACGCTTCGTGTCACGGGAAACGCCCCGTGACACACGCTGCCGGCCGCCCTGCTGCGCTCGCACGACCCCGCCCTCACGCCACCGCACGCACGCCCCCCATGCCCTGCCACACTCACACAACCCCGCCCGCACGCCGCCGGCCGCCCTGCCGTGCTCGCACGGCCCTGCCGCACGCCGCCGCCCGCCCGCCCTGCCTCTTCCGCCGAGGACCTCGCTGCCGCCGACGAGATCTTCCCTCTCCTCTCGCGACTTCGCCACTGGAGACCGGGCTGCCGTCGAGAAGATCTACCTCTCTCGCGACTTCGCCACCGGAGATCGGACCCCGCCGTTGTGATCCATCCGTCCAGAGTTATCAAAGTGTTGTGTGATTAGTTACACTTTTGTAAATATTTTGTTGATAATTCATGTTGTAAATGAGTGTGATTTATCAAAATGTTAGTGTGATTTATCAAAATGTTAGTGTGATAGTGTGATTTATCAAAATGTTGTAAATTTTCTCAAAACGATGAATGTTGTTATCGTGTTTCTCATGTCGATAGCTTATCTGTGAGAAAGCCTTGAGATAGAGAATGTTGGGGGATGATAGTTCGAGTCCGAATGTTGTTTTCCCATAATGTTCAAAAATTTCGAAACATTGTACAATTACGACAATCATATACAAGCAAGAAAAAAATTTACAGTGTAACAAATACAAGTTAACAAAAGTTAACTAATTTCCATCATGGATTGCCACGAAAAATTTACAGCATGAATAATTAACATGGGCGACGCGCGTTCTGCAGTGATTTGCAATAATTTGCAAGTGTTTACATTGCCCGATCGGCGGTCGTCTAGCTTCGCTGCCAGCCCGCCTTCCTAATAACTAATCACTTGCAAATTATTAGCTTAACATGTAAAAATTCTGACATGTACTAATTCCAACGTGATTAGGACATTTACACATGGATTAAACATGAATTAGTAATTAATTACATGATATCATCGATTAACAACATGGCGGGGGCGACGACAGTGCGCGAGCTCGGCGGCGGCGGTGCGCGAGATCAGGGCGACGGTGCGCGGGCGAGCTCGATGGCGGGGCTGCATGCAAGCTTGGCGGCGGCGGGGCGAGCGAGCTCGGTGACGGTGGTGGCGGTGCGCGAGATCTGGCCAGGGCAGGGGGTCGTCGTGGGTCGGCGAGGTCGTAGATCTGGCCGGTCAATGTGGTCGTGCGAGCGCAGTAGGTGGCCGACGGCGTGCGGGCGGAGTCGTGCGAGACGCCTTCTCCTCCAGCATCAAGAGCCCGGGGCCGCCGACGACCAGATCTGGCCGGATCTGGTCGAGCGAGGCCGATGACGACGAGCGAGGCCGCCGACGATCAGATCTGGCCGAATCTGGTCGAATGGGACCATCGACAACCAGATCTGGCCGGTGGATCAGGTCGGAGGGCGGATCTGGTCGGAGGGCGGATCTGGCCGGCAGATCTAGACGGGACGCGATAGATCTCGATGACGTCGATGAAGGGGGAAAGCGCGAGAGGGCAGCGGGTGAGCGGATCTGGCCGGCGGGCGAAACTTGGGGCGGATCTCGACGACGATCTACGGTCGACGACGCCGGGGAAGGGGGAGAGCACGAGAAGGGCAGCGGGTGAGAGAAAGAAAGGCCGGCGAAAATGTGAAATTTTTACCATTGAGACTTTTATACACGATTATTTGTCGAACCGCCCCCGGTTTGCTCGTGTCGCCGAACCGCTTGCACGCATCCGAGCCGGCCGACACTTTCACTTGTTTTTGCCGGCTCGGATGAACGCCCGTCCGATCGGGATTGGACGGGCCGAATTTAATGGGTGAAAATTCCCCCATCTAAGTTGGGGGGACACCCATTAAATCCTTTTCATTTGCAGAAACTACCACGGCCATACTCTAGAGGTGAAAAATACAAAACAGTACACATGTGGCACATAAATTACCCTCTGCCGGTGAACAAAAGTAATTGCTTTTGCACATTTTAATTTTTTTCTTTTTTTTTTGGGTAGGGGGTAATATTTCACTATCTTATCTCTTGTATTAGTAATTGAGTCTGTGATCCCCCCAAAGAAAAAGGACCAGCACGTGCACAAGTGGGGAGCTGGTTGTATCAGAAAACTTGATTGATCTAGTAGGGAAGGTTGATTTAAATAATAAATAACATTTATTTTCCCTCAAAAGTAAGACCTCGAATTTAGCCTCAATTGAGATTGATGCATGGTAACAAATGAACCTGTCCTTTATAAGACAATGAATCCCAGGACGAGCCGACGAATCTTGAGAACCATTTTCTACAAGTGAGAAGAGACCATCATCATCAAAATTAAATCATGTACAAGACCTGGAGGGCAGCCACATTGAGATGAGGATCAGCAGTCAACACAATGGGAGTTTGGTTCCCCGGAGACTGATTGATATTTATGCAGCAACGTTCACCGGAGTATCAGGGTGTGATCCCCACTCAGTCCAAGATCCATCATAGATTGGAACGTCAGTCTTCCCAAGACGATGAAGACCCTGCCAACGAAATGAAGATGTTGAGGCAACAATTCGAGGAATGGGGATGACGAAAGATCCAAGCTGGGCAATCTTACTAAGCCTAGTACGCAGGCGGTGACTCCAGTACCACACGACGCCACCACCGGACGGTCCAAAGATACACCTGCAATATATATAAAGTTTTTAGGAACAGGAAGATATTAGGACCCATATTATTACGAACTTGCAAAATGATTCTGTTTATCATAGAATCGTTGTTCCCGAGTCTGTTTCACCTTAATTGTTATTGATAAAAGAATCAACAAACATTGAAAATAACTTTTAACTTATAGATGCTACTCACCAGCTTCTTCAAATCTTTTAGTGAGCTCATCGGCAGGCAAGAGCATTTGCGAACTATCCAGCATCTGCAAAAATCATGCCACATTAATGGAAACCCCATATCCTTGTAGCCCCGAAGTTCATTTACAGAAAGAGCAGAAACCATAAACTGTATCTTTACTGTCATACCAGGAAAACCCCCTCTGGTGGTATGCAAACAATGCTCATGATTAATGAGTCGAAGAGATCGCGTAAAGAATTAATACATTCGAGACCTCTTAGTGTTTAGCAAATATGGCTGTCAATTATTTTTACAGGAATATGATTGTATGTTGCCATGACTAATGCATTAGACGAATGTTAGTTAACAGCTTATCCATTTTACCTCAGGAAAAGGAACACACTTGCTGCCAGGCACATGACCAGCCTTTATGCCCTTCCGTGGCTCAGGAGCTACACCATCAAATCTGAAAAAACATCCAAGACACTGAACTAGGATTCTGATAAACTCAATCAACTTTCCAATTTGTTTATTCTTTTGGTCAGTGATTAGCCGACCCCACCTAGTGGGATAAGGCTTTGTTGTTATTGTTGTTGTTGTTTGGTCAGTGAGGTTTAGTTTACACAACCGAGAAGATACAACTAACAACAATTTCCTATGATGCTGGGGCAATTAATCTAAGAATGCTTAAAAACCAAAACAAAACAAACCAGGATAGAAAGTCAAGCATTCCTAATTTACACACTTCAAATTTACCTGGATTTTGAACGGGCATCAATATGTTGATGAGTTTGGGCATCAATGTTTTGTTTAACCTGAAACAAAACAATTTATTTGTTCATTTACTTAATTGAACAGGCAATACTTAGCAATAGAAATATGTTCCATATAATTACACGGTGAAGCAAAATCTCTCTCTCTCTCTCTCTTGTGTGTGTGTGTGTATATATATTCTTTTGAGAGGAGTGTATGTATGTAAAGTGTGTATATGTAGAGTGTGTGTATATATATAGACGGGCAGCAATATGTTGATGAGTTTGGGCATCAATGTTTTGTTTAACCTGAAACAAAACAAATTATTTGTTCATTTACTTAATTGAAGAGGCATTACTTAACAATAGAAATATTCCATATAATTACACATTGACCAATTCATGTGTGTGTGTATATATTCTTTTGAGAGGAATGACAAGGAACAAATGACTTTTGCTTAGAAGGAAATGACTATAAATTTTTCTTTTTGAGGGGAGGATGAATAGATATTAACACAGATAAGATGTTTAAAATAATAAACATATTGAAATGGTCCCTTCTTAAGTTTCTCGCTCAGAGTTAAAACCCCATTGATGACAAAGCTTTAGCCAAGCATTCCTTAGAAAATTGCAACCTGTTAAACTGAAAGCCCGGCACATGTGCTGATAGATGTTATTTCCAAAAGCTAAAGCATTTTGGAACTTTCCGCATTACTTAATATATGTGATTTTACATAATATAGATTGTACCCTGACCTGCTCAAGTGTCCACACAAGATGAGGTTGAAGCTTCGCTTCAAATGCGGAAGGGCCTACCTGTGCAAGAAAACATCCTAAGACATAAATAACGAGAAAATATATTAATTTGATCTCCTTAAGTCCTCATTTAGAAAAAGAAGCAAAAATGCAACTATATCTCACTCTAGATATCAAACTCTTTTTTTTAGGGCTCTAGATATCAAACTACAGTGTGCCCACATGCAATATCAGTACCATACTCTTAGCAAAGAGCAAATTATTTTTAGTTTATTCTGACAACTTCCTCCTATCAGATAGTTTATCTCCTCAGTCACCAATAGGTGTTCCCATAGATTCCACTTTCCCACTGAATTGTTAACTTTAATAACAAATACACATTTGAAGTTTAGTTCCATTTCCAGAGAATCATGGTGAGTGGTGACTCTTCCAAAGATCTTTACATATTTAAAAAGTATTTTTTTAGAAGAATCTTGAACATAGTCGTTTTTAGAGGGTGTATATATTTAATATGATGTAGAGTTATTTTGGACTTTGCTTGAGATGATATTTTTAAAAAAAGCAGAGGACAACAAGCCAATGTTCTTGTCATCCTGTTATAATAGCTCATAGCAATGTACTTTAACCAACTCAGCAATTTCTTTTCTTTCTCCAATATTTGTATATGGAAGATTTCACTTGGCCAACTAATATGGGCATAATGCTTTCAGTAGACAAAGGCAGACAAAATCTTAAAAATGCCATGGTAGTCTGAACTCTAGGTAGAAAACTAGTACCTACATGTTAAATCCATCACATACACTAGCATGGCCACACTTTTGTCTCTCTAAATAACATGCTCATCTTTCATAGGCTTTGCTGCTCAGATTTTTCCTCCTTTCTTCTCTACAAATGTAAACTAGAGACACGAAATATCCTGTTCAACAACAACAACAACAAAGCCTTATCCCACTAGGTGGGGTCGGCTACATGGATCATACGACGTCATTCCGCTCTATTAGTAACCAAACCTTTCGGCATATTATTCACCAATAGATCTTGCTCTATTAGTTCGCCAAGTGTCCGCCTTGACCTCCCTCTCCCTCTTTTAATCGGACTCCAGATTATTTGATCTACTCTTCTTACTGGCGCATCTAATGGTCTTCTCTGAACATGACCAAACCATCTCAAACGATTCTCTACCATTTTCTCACTAATAGGAGCCACTCCGACTCGTTCACGTATATGGTCATTCCTAATCTTATCTAATCTTGTATGACCACACATCCATCTCAACATCCTCATTTCGGCTACCCCCACTTTACGTTCATGTTGTTCCTTCATAGCCCAACATTCACTACCATATAACACTGCCGGTCTTATAGCAGTACGATAGAATTTTCCTTTAACTTTATTGGGTACTTTTCTATCACAAAGAACTCCAGTGGCTTTCCTCCACTTACACCAACCAGCTTGAATTCTATGATTAACATCGTCATCAATCTCCCCATCTTGTCTTACAATTGATCCTAAATATTTAAACTGTCACTTGAGGAATTATATCCTCCCCTAACTTCACTTCCAAATCGTCTCTAAGTTGTTTATTTGTGAAATTGCTATGCATATATTCTGTTTTATTCCTACTTAAACGAAAACCCTTTGACTCCAACGTATTTCTCCATATTTTCAATTTTGTATTAATCTCTTCTCTTGAATCCGCTAAAAGTACTATATCATCCGCAAATAGCATGCACTTAGGTACCTCCTCTGTGATACTCTCGGTTATAGCATCGATAACGAAATATCCTGTTCATGAAAAGTAAATTCAACTTGGCTTTCTTTCTTGAGGGGATATAGTAAAAGAACAACATTGCAATTTGATTGCAATGGTGTTAGAAGCCAAAACAACATGATTGAAAAGAAGTTTCAAAGATTCTTCATTATGCTCAAGATTAGAGATAGTTGTATTTTCACAACCAATCTAACCTGTCATTTTTTAATCCCATTCTAAGACAAAATAGAAGAGCTTTAACCAACCAAATAAGTATACATACTTGTTGTCCTTGATAAATCTTTTCAATTGCTTCACTAGCGGCACTAGCTTTTAAAATTGAATCTCCAGATGCACTTGACTCAACATCATACCCAGAAGCCCTCCATTGTGGCAAGCCACCATTCAAGACCCAAACTTTGTCATGCCCAAATACTCTGAACATCCTAGTCACAATGATGAAATGTTGTTAAGGCACCTAGCTCAGAATCAGATAAATGCAAAAGGATGTGCTCTTAAATACAACAAAGAAGAAGAGCTATATGAGAATCCTGTTTATTACTTTATTATTAAATAAAAGGTAGAATTTATGTGCTTAATCACTGGTGAATTGTGACATACAAAGTTTTGTGCTTATGACACTAGCTAAGGACCTGACAATACAATGACACTAATGCATTATACAAATCAGGGGATGTTATATAACAGAATTGTATTCCTCATGACATTCAAAACCAGCTATACCTAATATCAGTTTCTTGTTCAAAGGATTTTCAAATAAAATCAATCTTGCGAAGAGAAGAAAGGTTCATCTAGTTGACAAGTCAAAGTGTAGCTTACCACCACACACGAGCAGCACTGAATATTCCCTTGCCATCATAAACAATTACTCCATCTTTGTTGTAAATTCCAAGCGCTGAAACTGCGGCAGAGAAAGCTTCTTCTGATGGCAGCATATGCGGCAACTGATTGAGACCCTTGGTGTTAGATACAATGCATTATCAGAACCATAATTTTAAAAAAATGAACAGAAAATTGGTTGCACGAACTCAAGAAAATTCTTAGTGATATGGAATGCTTGACTAAAAAGAACTTAGATTATGGCATTATGCAAAGATTTGATGAGATGTAAAATTTGATCTCTAGATATTAATTTCATGTCATGGATCTCCTATTCTGTTTTTTCCCAGTTATATCCTATTTTAGTCCTATGAAATAATTACATTTACATCAGTGCAACTTGTAAGATGTAACAGACACATTTTGACAGCCAAGGATCGAGCCATCTGTTAGAATAAGAAACTAGATACATTCTAGAACGATCCAACACTAAAAAAATCACATGAAAAGGGTGATTAAAACCATTTCATACTTGAAAAGTTCCTTTTATTGTGACAATATCATACAGGAGGAAATACATGTAATCTTTGAAGAATCTATAGGCCTCCCGTAAACATGTCAACTTTTTCTTTCTAAACTTGAGAGGTCTAGATGAACCAGCTCATACTCTCCTGATCTTCCACAACATGGAGAGTCAGATATTGATTCGAACTGAATCAATTGGGCTACTAATCTGTATTAACCAACCAGTTCAGTTTTCTTACTCTTTTTTTTTCCTACAAGATTACAGTCGAGATATGAGGGAAGTTAACTTACACTAGACGTTCTATCTGATATTCCATCAACATCAAAAAACAGGGCTCCAGGAATATGCGCCACCTGTGTAGAAGCACACAGAAAGTTAATATTCTGGAAAGAACATGCGGAAACTCGCTCAAACTAAACTTTTCTACAGTGATAAAATGAAAACCATGTCATCAATAGAATTCAACTATTACACAAAGAAATATGAGTAAATAATATTATAAGTGATATTGTGACACCCACGTATGAAAGAATTGAAACATATACACCACTATTTGGCTCTCCTTTTCTTTTCATAATTACTCCTACAAGAAACGAAAATAAAGTATCAAAAGTAAGAGTAACACAAAGGTAGCATTGTGAAAGCTGACCTGATATTCCTGAAGTGGATTTCGTTGTTCAGCAGGCATATACCAAGAAGCATCCAATATCTTAAGAATCAGACGACAAAATAAGGTTAGAGATTTGTAATCATGGAGACGTGTGTTTAAGAGCCATTTTTTCTGAGATGCTTTTGAGAGCCAACATTAAGCACAAGCAGAATATAGTAACCATCAAGCATTGGCAATCACCAAGACAAAATGTCATTTGAAGTAAAAAAAAAAAGACAGTTTTGATATATTGTTTTTTACACCATGCGCATTGATGATATCATAAATCAGATTTATGATTCAACTGAATCTTATAAATAAGAAAGGACCTGAACATCTTTGAGAAATTGAAAACAACAAATATTATCATACGCTTCTTCAGATCCTGAAAATATACCATCTTAAAATGCAAACCGTCAGAAAAAGAACCTCACCTTGACATCGGGTTCTTTGAGATTATCATGAAGCCATGCAGCAGAAACGACAGGTTCATTATGAGCTATTGAATGAATCGCAGCACCAGTACCAGTTCTCACATCAGCCGAGACATTCGATGAACACCGGATAAATCCAGTTGTCGAGGGCGGCGAGCATGAAGATAGAAACCTCTTGCAGTCATTAGATACTCCTCTCTGAAGGGAAACAAGACACGATAATCAAATAGGTCAGCAGAAAAAGAGATTTAAACTTCACAATGTATTCCAAGATCATTGCTACTTACAGCAGCACACGACTGCTCATTTAAACCATATCCTGTTATCCCAGTCTCATTTAAGACGGTGAAAACAAAAACAACCCAAAACCTAAAATTCCACTGCTCCCAGGTAGACGAAAACATCAGACTTCATTCCGGACAATCAATCAAACTATTTCATCAAAATAGGATCTTTATGCCAACAAATCATAACAGTCGAGAAGAGGAATTTCATACAAACAAATTTAAGTGCAGAAACATAACAGATTGCAGAATACAAAGAGGACAAGGGTAAAACTTACCTTGAGGAAGGAAGTAAGAAATCTTCTTGAATCGGTGGCAAAACAAGGCGAGGAGCGTACCGATCGAAGCGCAAAGGGTGTTCTATTCAAGAGAACAGACGCCATTACAAGACGGGGAAGACGAGGAGGGAGAAATCGTAGCGGGGAGGAGGGGGTTGGGGGCTCAACCGGACACGGATAGGTCTCAAAGAGCTCTTTTTTTGGATGTATAATTCTACCAAAACAGAGCACGAGCTCATTATTTATACCTTCTTTTTAATAGTAAAACCCTGCAAACTAAAAAAGGCAGGTTATAAAAACCCCAAAAAAATAAATTATTTATGGTTTTCCAATGTTAATTATATTCGAAATTTTAGATTACTATTTTTCTCTTGCCATTTAATAAGATATAAAAGTTAAGTGCATTATCTTAAATTCAATATTCGTTGCAACTATTAATAAAAAATTTGAATTCTTATATATGAGTTTTTGACGTATTTAAAAGTATTTATTATTTCTTTAGATATAATTAGATACTATTAAGATAACCTAATAGCAATAGTGCAGCACAAGGTTGTGTTTGTTTGTTTGCTCAGAAAGAGCCATCACTTAGCAATAACTTAAATTTGATCAATATAATTGTTCAATATTATGTTGATTTCAATTTTAATTTATTTAAAATTTATATTTTCGCTCTCGTTGAATACCTAAATAGTTGAGTATCAATAGTGTAATAATATATTAATATGTTGATACTGACCAGCACCATGTGGCCAAGTCGTTTCGTCAGCAATGACATCTGACTTGGCATCCGAAGGGTCCTTACAAAAGTTGCAAATATTATAAAATGAAGTTGCTGAAGGTTAAATATTTCAAATTTCACTTGAGAAGCAAAAGTTCTACTTTTAAGGGAAAAAAAAAAGAAAAAGAGAGAATAATACGTTCATGTTCAACAAAATGCACATATATTATAATCTCCAAATTTTAACTTCATCACGTGACAAGATCTTCTCTCGTGCACTATTTTTTTGTTTTTTTTAAATTCTTCACTGATCAAGAAAAATGACACATAAATAAAAGACTAAGAATAAAATATTATAATAATCAAATATAAAAATGTGAAACTAAATAACTAAAAAGTACATGGATTACATCTAAGAAGGCATACAAAGTTCATGCATGTACAACTTAATAGGTCCATATAATAATTCCAATACAACTCTATAAAATAAAAGACTCATAGTAATCTGCCACCCGAGTTGTAGTTGTTGCATGCACATCAACCGGCTCATAAATCATCTCATGTACTCGTAGGAATCATAAAGAAGAGCAAGCTCAATCATTAACATAAAATTAAGTGTGAATTTATATATGTCATAAAGAAATTCCATCAGAATTAAGAATGAAACAAACAATAAGATAAAGATATGATAATAAAACAATAGATCATCATGGTGTTATGTCCTTTAAGTAAATTACGTCAAATGTCCTCCAACTTTAAGTAAATTACCTGCGATTAGTCGTCTCCCGATCGCGAAGGTGACGTGACGCTGATGTGGCGCTGACATGACATATTCTCTCCTCTCAACATAAATTTGACAATGACATCGCAATATTAAAAAAATAATAATTAAAAAAATGCCCGCCTCTCCTTATGCGACCACCGACGATTGCCGAGGGTGACCCTCCTTCTCTATCGCGCCAACAGAGACACGCCCGGTGGTGGACCTTCTCGCCCGAGGGGGTGGGGAGCGACACCTGGGTGCGTCGTCAGCACATGCACGCAGGCGTCGGAGCTCGAGGGGGAGCGACCCCCCTCTGCCTACACGTGTCGTCGGCGCATGCACGCCAGGCAAAAGAGGGAAATCCGACCCCGCTCCTTCTTGCCTGTGTGCGTCGTCGGTGCACACATGTAGGCAAAAGGGAGGGAGGGGTTGCCCCCCTTCCTGCGTGCATCATCGGCGCACACACACAGGAAAGAGGGGGGGGGGGGGGGGGGGAGGGGCTTGCTCGCTCGCAGGGGTGACCCCCCCCCCCCCTTTGCCTGCATGCATTGAAGCTTGGGGGTCCCCCCCCCCCCTACAAGCTCCGACGAAAAGGGCTGCTCTCAACGCACGTGTGGGGCGGCTACGTGGCATTTTTTATTTTTTTAATACTGTCACGTCATTATCATGTTTATGTGGAGAGAAGATGTCGTATCAATGTCACGTTAGCTCCGCGATCGGGAGATGACCGATCGTAGGTAAGTAGGACACCGGGTGAAATGAATTAAAAGATGATGGGCATTCATGTTATAAAGTGAAGTTGGAGGGTATCGCTGGAAAAATGACAAAGTTCGAGGATATTTGGCGTAATTTACCCTATGTGTAACGTCTTATCATTAAAAAAAAGGGTTAATACTAAAAAAGGGTAAAACGTGGAAAGGAGGAGAGAGAAAACCCATCATCTCCTCCTCCTTCCACCCTGTCGCCCCCGACTACTGTAGTGTCCGAACGAGCCCAGGCCACCGCCACTTTTGGTGTCCCGATCTTCGCCATTTGATTTCCATTTTTTGCGTGTGAGGTATCTATTGGAAAGAGCGTGATGCAGCAAGCTTACAATGTGAGGGAAGGGGAAAGTTCGCCGGCGATGATTCCGGCTCCGATTCATGCCGATCTTTCTCCTGGTGAATTGTGCATCATCCTCGGGTCGATTAAGTTCATTTTAAGGGGTTGTAAATATGCTTGTGCCCCCAATCTTGTAGATAGCCGAGATTGGAGTTTTTCGACAACCTTTTTTCGGCAACATTTTCGGCGAGCCGACAGGTGGCTCCGACTGAGCTCACCATGACGTTATGGTAGGTGCTAACAGGAGGGGAAAATGTATTAGTTTGTTGTCCGTATGAAATTTAATCACAAATTACTTGTAGGTTCGTTGATTTCGATTTTCGTCCATCCTTCGACGTTTTCGACGATTCATCCTCAAATTTTGTGGGTAAGGGAAAGGGAAATGTGCATATTATATTTAATTGCAATTATGTGAACTGATTGTAAATAATAATATTTATTATTGATGAAAAGGCGATCGGTGATTGTGTTTGACGATTCGATGGGTGCAGCTTTGATTTCGAGAGCGTGGTTTCATTGTTGTGGTAAGGATGATTGGTGTCCGAAACTATTTATAAGATTTAAATTTTATAATTGATAAGAATTGGTTATAGAGTTTAATTCAAATTATTATATGCTTAATTGGATATGATAGGCGATTGTATGTTGGGGGTTGAAGTAAGATGTTATTAGTTGGTGATGCATACTAAAAGCCATAGTGTTGATCATTTAAGAAATTAGTTATATGGGTGCTATAATATGCGTTACTTATGAACTTGGGTAAAAGATTTATAAATTATAACTCTAAGTATCAAGTTGCCGTTAAAAAGGATTATTATGAAATGATTAATGAACTAAAAGATAAATGATACATAGAAGTTATAAATGTCTTAAATGATAAGGTTATGTTCCTAAATAAAGATATTTTCACCTCTGAGGATTGACCAACTCCGAGTAGATCAAGGAGCAGGTTCAACACCCTATGTCAATTTAGTGACACGAAAGGTGAAATTAAAATAACCATCTTGTGACGATATAGTGACATGAGGAATGAAATGAAAAAGAAAATATAACAAGCTCTGTGTCAACATCCTGTGTCAATGGGATATGAGGGACGAAATTAGAACAACGACCCTATGTTAATGAGATACGAGAGGTGTGATTGGGTACTCCATTGAGGAAATTGGATATCCATATTTGATGATGATTCCCAAACTTATATATATATATATATATATATATATATATGATTTCACCATGTGCACACATGACATTCATTTTACATGATCATTATGTGAATGAGTTCTTTTTGAAGAAGAATGTATTTTAAATATTTCTTGAAATAAAGATGTGGATTTTCGCAATGATTTTAATACTTGAGGTAGTCGTTTTAATTCACCGAACTTAATCCATACTCGTCCCTTTTTCTTTTAATGTTTTCAGGAAAGGAATACATATATTGCATGTTTGATTGACAACAACAACACAGCCTTATCCCACTAGGTGAGGTTGGCTACATGGATCATACGACGCCTGATCCATGTTCATGAGATTCGATAGGGTTTTACGCTGGCTGTCGGGGCCTAACACAACTCTCCTCCTTTATCCGAGCTTGGGACCGACTATAAAACATAGACGGAGCGTGTGAGATTTCAAAAAGGATATTAATTCAAAAAGGAATAGTGTGTGAGGTTTCACGAGAAGCGTATATGACTCAATGTTCTTTTGATAATTATCATTTTTTTAAAAATTGACTATTATGATTTTATTTATGTAACGCCCCGAGACCCACGTGACTATCACGTGCTCAGAATCGTCCCAAAGGCGCTATGCAATTCTATGTAAATAAATTTTGAGAAAAATAAACTCTATTAATGCGGAAATAAGATCGTCTAACAATATAATATCAAGGAGTTGGAAATGACCATAACTCCACCATACTAAATATACAAAAATAAAACTAATCCAATAATCTATTAGGACTAAGTCCTACACCCTCTGCAACATCTCTGTCATTGAGCTTGACTACTTGCATCACCATCCTTCATTCTCTCACCTGCATGAATCCAGATACAGAGGAAAACTCATGAGTATAAAAATACTCAGTACGTAGGGTCTAACCATAACAATAAATATATCAATAGTACTCAAGAATCAATAATCAATAATGAACGATAATTAATAGAGCACATAATAAGACCATATAGGAAGAGCTCAATAATAAAACAATATATATCAATAAGGCCATGAATCAATAAAAAGATCAAGTAAGAGATCAAGGGATCAATCAATACCAATTATCAATTATGCAAGAAACTTAAGACTAGGTAAACTTATGCCATTATCTCAACAATATATACAATGACATTATAGTAATTCTTAACTTATACCATTATCATAGATTGGGGTAATCAATAATATAAATATTATTCATATATAATGTCTTGTGAAATGAAATCAATAAACTAGTAGTTCTTTTATTTCAAATTCGGAATCGACCGATATCACCTCGGCCAGGGCAAACTCGGGCCGGGTCAGCCGGTTCACCTTCATTCCAATTCGCACCGCGACCCGATTCGAGCCGAAGTCAGAATCTGGGACGGGTCAATAGGAATCCGGGCCGGGTTGGACAACCCGATCCGTTTCCGAATCCGACTCGGTCCGGATTACATAGAATCCTGGCCGAGTACAGCAGAACCCGGGCCGGGTTCTGCCGCCGACGGAGAAGCGCGTTCCGACGCCACTTTCCGACCATCATAACTATGCTATACAATATTCAAACTATGCATACGATATATCAATGGAATTCTGGTATAAAGAAGAAGAGATTAGGGTCCATGTCGCAGAAACTGACGACATAGGGATTTCCCCTACATACCTAAAGTTGATTGAAAAACCAACCGAATTTCCTTCTCTAAAAATTTGCACTAACGTTGAACTTTGGCCGGCGATTGCTCTCTGTCCTCGCTCCAAAGCTCACGGCCACCACCTGAAACTTCTTCTCCTATGTGTAGGCTTCGAAACCAGCCGCCACACGTTCTTGGAGGTGCCTCGGTTCGCGTGCAAATGAGAGGAAAAAGAGAGCTCGTGGGCAGAATTCTGTTTGGCAGAAAGGGGTTTTTCAGCCATCTCTTAATGTCTATTCATAG
Organism: Pontederia crassipes; assembly: GCA_030549335.1. Taxonomy (NCBI): domain Eukaryota; kingdom Viridiplantae; phylum Streptophyta; class Magnoliopsida; order Commelinales; family Pontederiaceae; genus Pontederia; species Pontederia crassipes. The sequence continues at coordinate 2,195,506 of CM060197.1, forward strand.
TGCAGACTTGGTATTTTCAATTCTATTGGGCCTTGGACTCTTTTAGAATCAATCTTGACATCCATCAATGAATTATCACCCCATAATTTCTCAGATTTAATTAAATCCGAGATTAATTATTTTCCTATCATAACAACTCAATTAAATCTAATCTCTCTCAAATTCCCTTTTATCTCTTTAACCATCTTTTCCAATTTTCCTTGAATTTCAGAATTAAATAATTCTCGAATATTAGATAATGATTTTCCAGATATTATAAATAAATAAAATTTATCTATTTAACGAAAATCTGGGTTGTTACAATTTATCTTGACACCGCATGGTTTTGAGTTGTGACCCATGAATTAATGTAGATATAAATTTATTGATGGGAGTTGAGGCTCTATGGTTTATGGATGAGATGATACGGACGAGTCCCTATCATGGAATTGAATAAGGGCTTGAGATGCTTAATGGATTTTGATTGGTATTCAATATGTTTTGTTCGTGTAATATTTTTGAGACGAAACTCATATGTTCATATAATTCGGAATTTTTTGGCTTGGGTCCCATATTATTTGATAATTATAGAGTGTCATTGATGCATATTAAAATTTTATAAATTGCATGTGAAGTGAAGAATATAGATAAATGTTGTATTTGACGCATGAACGCATACGTTATGTCAAAATTTTTGAAAATTTTCAGATTTAGTTAATTTTATAAACGTTGGTTTGCATCGCATATTTGAATTTGAATTTAAACGATTGTTTTTTCGATTTCACCCCTTGTGACGTAAAAAACGAGTAGTTGAGCGTCACATTGTCCTTTTTATTTTCATATTCATGTACATGAGGATAAATTCTTCCATTCATCTTTAGTTATTCATAATCATTCATTTTATCCATGAGTTGAAAGAGCTCTTAACTTTTAGGGAATACCATTACAAATACACAAATGTACATCTACCTAGACCATAGTGAGTCATTCAGGGATCAGTGCCACGGCAAGTATCCCATCGGGTAAAATGACCTCGCTCTAGGCGGAAGTAAGTGGAGAATGTCTATAGGAAGAAACTCCCATCTAAATAGGGTAACCCTCATCTTTTATCTATCTTTCGATCACTTGAAGCAATCAAGACAATAGGAGCAAGGGTGACTCTTGATCATTATTAGAGACTTGTCAAATCAAGTGATTTAAGTTAGAGTCATATTATCTCTGTCCATAGATGGAACGTTCAAAAAGTCAATGGTCGTCCGTTTGTGATTCATTCAGCATTCGTCCAAAGAGACGCTCGTTTTATCGATGATTATCGATCGACAGAAAATGGTTTGGTCATTTGTTCGGAGTTCATCTTTTGTCCATTCGAATGCCGTTGGTGAATCGATAGACCGAAATGTGTTCAGTCATACATTATAGCATAAGGAGGTTCTCGGACTTTCGGTCAAGAGTTTCGATTTGTCAAAACTGGACTGATCGTCCATGTCACAATCCCAATTTAAATTGTGATTTAAATCAGAACTCGTGACTCATTACGGATGATCAAATAATTTTTTCTTTAAAAAGAATTATGCATAACTCATCTAAATAATACAAGAAATAATTCGTATAATCAAATCACGTAGTTTATATTGATCATTCAGAGCATGTATCCAATCCTAGAGTACACACAACCACATAGTCATAAAATATTTTTATTTTATAAGATACAAAAGTACTTTCGTATAGACTTCACATATAGAACTCTCTCAATATCCCAATAGAGGGATATGAGAACTACAAGTCTTCTATCTAGCACGCGTGTTAGGGCACACGACTTCTCAATATCTTAGCAGTAAAAAAGATTCACACCCTACTAAAACTAGTTTCTCGCGATCCCAAAAGTTCTATTGATATGCAAAAGTGTACAACAATAGCGTGAGCAAATAATAGCTGAGTAAATTGATAACTCATAAGCTGTGTGTTACCATCTAATAAATTCGAAGAGATAATGGATAGTAAGACATATCTAATGGCATACATAACAACAACTTTTATAATCATATCAAAGATAACATTTACTTCACAGCTACAATCATATAATAAATCTCAAACGGATGAATGCAAAATGCAACACTCTCGGATCATCAACTGACCAATTTGTATTGTTGATAGATGGTTTCTAGAGGTGGCTCATATATATTCTAGAGGTGGCTTTCACCATGATTTTTCACGATGTAGTTTTAGCTCCGCACGATACTTACTCCCTCTTATCTTATCTCATTTCTGGGAAACAGATCAAAAAGTGATATATGACTTTCAAAGGTGACCCATACAGATTCTAGAGATAGCTCTCACCCTTACAATTGTAGCAGTTAGCCCCACACGGAACGTAACTTAATCTTATCTCATCCCATTTCTGAGGACAGAATGATGTATTGGATTCTAGAGGTGGCTCCCATCTCCAATTATAATACATGCATATGCATGGTACAGACAGATGTAAATGCACGATTCATTTCTATCCCACATATATCAAAAGATGAGTCACATCGATTGCTCATTCAAATGGAATATGATTATATTTATAAAATCCAACCATGACATACATATATGCTTTGAATGCACAACCAAATAACCATCCAGATATATTTTTCATAGGAACAGAAACATATAACAATACATATATCAATCAATGTCACACCGAATTAATAAGGGATGAATACATAAAGTAGGAGAAACTAACTTACATATAAAGGCTAACAAAAAGTTTTCCTTCCCCTTTTCACTATTTTACTCATCTACTCCTATAACAATAATAGTAAGATAATATATTACTACTATGATTTGAAGTCTAACATATCATATATGAAACATAATTAATTGAAAATGTTATATGGTACTCATGCATTAACTCTTATAACCTAAGTAATTATTTATCATAATGATTGACATAATATTATGACAGATTGCATGTATAGCAAAAGAAAACTCATATTTCCTTGCATTGATAACCAAATTTGTTCTTTCCAACTTTGTTTACTTCCATATTACTAAGATCTTAATATGTAAAAGTTTCAAGTCTTATTTCATTATGCTTTGTTATTAGAAAAATCAAGATTCAGCCTAACTTTCATGGCATTTTTATGTTCTGACAGACTGAGTGACCTTAAATATACTATTTGTATAAAATAAGAGAACTCATATTTGGGTACTTTGAATTTTTTGCAAATGTAGACTTCATAGGGTGCAACTCATAAAATTATTTGAATTTATATTTATTTGGACTGAACACAATAAATTTAACAAATTGTGCATAATCCACCCTGAGTTTCATCCTTTGAGTAAGTTTTGGTGAAACATTTATAACTTTCACTACACATATCATTTTCAAGTGATTCAAATTGTAAATGAAACCTAACATGTAGCTTTAATACCCTAATTATCACTTAATTCTAAGGCATATTGGATTTAATAGATAATTTACAAAGTCGGATAATAGTTTTGGCGAACAAAGTGATAGTACCTTAAAGACAAAAACATAACTTTATCTACAGACATCATATTAACTTGATTTCAAAGCTCAACAAAATTAGATTCATAGAGGATCAATTAGGTTCATAATTTTTGGATCATCCAAATGTATGAAAATATCTAACTAAAGATTTGAGAATCAATTGAACATGGCTAGGGTTAATTTTGCTCATGAACGACATGACTTTTGCCCCAAGATTAGTTAAGATCCGAAAACCAACAAAGATGAGAGGAGTTCAAGGGAACCCTAATTAGAAAATTAAATAGTAAAAATCAAAAGATAATGAAGTATTACCACAAGGTTAATCCTAATTTTCCTTCTCTTCCTCCAAGTTTCTTCAAGATGTAGTAAGATTTTCTTTTTACTTTAGTTTTCCACTAAGGATGGTGAAAAATGAAGAAAAATCCACAAAGATGATGATGCAAGTTGTGGTTTCTGATCCGCTCCGGAGGACCAGAAGATGCATAAAAGGTATTACAAAAAACCTTAACTTTTGCATTATCCCTTCACCACTTCCAATGCAATAGATCACAGCAAGCTTGAAGCAAGGCGTAATCGCCCATAACATGGTGCGTTCCAAGAATCCATATTCACTCCCTATTTATTCCTGAGCTTTCATCTGTACATTATACTCAGCAACAGTTCTATCAGATAAAAGCACGTACAAAGAGATCTGCGAGAGAGATCATGAGGGCCACCACCTCCCTCTGCCTGCTCCTGCTCTCCGCCGTCTACTTCGCGGAGGAGGGCACTCCCGCTGCGGCGGACTACGACTATGTTGTGACGCTCTACTACTTCTTTTGGCGTCACAAGGGGTGAAATCGGAAATCAATCGTTTAAATTCAAATTCAAATCTTCAACGGAGAACCAACCTTTCAAAAATAAACTAACTCTGGAAATTTTCAAAAATTTTGACATGATGTATGCGTAAATTCGTCTATACGTCATGTACAACATATATATAAATATATATATATATCTCATTTCAATAATTAACTTCGAAACTTTAAACATCACAGGCAATTATAATGACATTACTGGCAATTCATCATATAGCTAAAATGGTGAGACACATGCCCAAAATAGTGAGTCTCAAACTCACTCTCGAATCAAAATCACGAGCCAGATGCTCGTAAACCATATAACGTGAGTATCCTTCGCTCCACACAATTATCCAACATTTTCAAAATCTTTCAAAACATTCATCAAGTAATAAATCCGTATAAGTAAGCTCAATAAAACACAAAGTTAGCCATTCAATAGTCAAGCCTCTCACACATGCTCATTTTTTAGCCCCTTTACATTTCTTATTTCATGCTATGCAAACTTTCATTCATTACCTGAAAAAATAAGCAAGAGGAGTGAGCATTAAGAAGCTTAGTGAGTAAAATAATTATATCAATATTAAAATAACGAAAGAAATGCCAACCTCTTTATTTTCAGAAAACATTCCAAAACCTTTTTCAATTCTTCAAGAAAGTCCATTTAAATAATTATCATATCAAAATGAATGGCATGGTAATAAAATAACATCGTAAGATTTGGAGAAACATCATCAAATACGGATATCCATATCACTCGTAAATCGAGTTCCCTCGTATCACTATATCGCCACAGGGTGGTTGTTCTAATTTCGTCCCTCGTGTCACTATATCGTCACAAGATGTTGAACCGCTCCTCGTGTCACTATATCGACACAGAGCTTGTTTCTTTTTTTTCATTCCATCCCTCGTGTCATTATATCACCACAGGATGGTTGTTCTAATTCCACCCTTCGTGTCACTATATTGACACAGGGTGTTGAATCTACTCCTCGTGTCACTATATCGACACAGAGCAAATCGGACCCCAACCGGTCTACTCGGAGTTGGTCAATCCTCCGAGGTGAAAACACTCCGCCTTATGCGGGTTTTTAAGTGAAATGCACATGATGCATGAATGCAATTTTCAAATAGAAGTTTAGGATTGAAACCATCATATAAACTTTCCTTTCAAAAATCAAATATTCACTTCAATTTCACAAAGAGTAAACTTCGACGGATTTCTAAAATTCATAATAAAATGGCACAAGCCATATGATGACACACATATGAAGCATACAAATATATGAATATGCATGAAGGAAACTATTACGAAAATCCATTCCACATTGGGTGGAACAATGTCATCACTCCGAAGAGTTAGCAATTCATATCAATTGAGATAAGTTCCCTCACCTTGAATTCCTCGAGTCCTCAAATTATTTCCTCGTCCGAATCAAATCAAAAGTAAACACAACCTATCACATTCATTACTTATAAATTAATATTATAAAAATAAATTTGATAATTCACTGTTCACAACTACTCGACGTGCTTATCATAAACTAAGTCACATTATGGATTTGCTATAATACTTACCAAGAAGCAAAAGAAGGCCTCGTCGTCTAGTAACAGCCTATTCAAATCACAACCCACGAACTATCGTTTTCCGATTAGCAACCTCCTATAAACGAAATTCAATCAAACTTTAAATAAAACATAATTAGGACCTTAACTATATTAAAATAATAATTTTCAACTATCCGACATTCATACCACAACCATTGTAGCCATCGCTCTCAGAATCACCGTCGCACCCGCCAAAATGTCGAAAAGTCGTTGAACGCTTTATTCATCCAAAATAAAATAAGTTACTTTAAATTTGTTCACATTACTGAAATCTAATCAATTGCACACTCTTATTCGCTTACCAATCACGATACGAGAACGAGTTCGCCGATAAAGTCGTCGGAGAACGATCGGACGTCGAAACCTTCGAACCTACAAAAGATTAACGACTAATTATTAAGGACAGCAACCTGATTTTTTTTTTGCCTCATGTGTGCACCTACTAGAACGTCGAGATGAGCTCGACCGGAGCTCACCGTCCGTTCACCGGAAAGTTCGCCCCAAATCTCGGCCTCCTTTGTGATTTGAACAAAAACATGATTAAAATCCCTCCAAATGATCATAATCGACCTGATAATGATGTACAACTCACCAGGAGAAGGATCGGTGCGAATCGAAGCCGAAATCATCGTCGGAATCATCGCCGGTGAATTTTTTATTCTCCTCGAATTTTTCTCTCACTGCGTCGCGCACGGTGGACCGATCATCTCATACAATATAATAAAATGTTCACCTCGTCGTCCTCTTTCCAAAAACATCTCACACTCGAAAAATGATGGCCGGATAGAGGAGATATCACGGCCGAAAGTGGCGGCGGCGGGAGGTCTCTCGCGGGTTACTGTAGCAGCTCGGGGACAAGACGACCTTTATTTATTTATTTTTATAATGCCATTTTCTTTACAACGACGAAAGTGCCCCTAACTTTTTTTAAAAAAATCACTTTTTTTAAAAAAACGTTACAACGTCGCAAGGGAAGAGCTGTCGTGCATCCCCTACTATACGTGACCAGCAGGCAGCCGCGCCCGGCGCCCGCGTGCTGCGCCGGGTTGCAGCAGCTGGCGCGCGGCTGGCCGTGTGCCAGTGCCTGGAGACGGCGGCCAGGGCGATCCCTGGAGTGCAGGACGCGTACTTCAGCCGGGTCCCCGTGCTGTGCGGCGTGAATGTTGGGTTCCCGGTTTCCCTCAGCACCGACTGTGCCAAGTGAGCAGCTTTTCAGCACCAACGCCCCACAGCTATATATCTATACATTATATATGTTTACTATATATATAACATCAACTTTTGATGCATATAATATAATTAAATGCAGGATCAACTGATCAGGAACGAAATGGAAGAGAGAGGAGCAAGGCTCATCCAGCTACTTCTAAGCACCTCAAGGGAAATAATAATTTTTAGCTCTCACAATACTCATGATTCTGTAAGCCACAGGATCTTTCAATGAAACTTACATATTGATGCGATTCTACCTCGATTTCGATTTCATATTTGAGATCATTTTTATAGGATCCTAAGATTCTACATATCCTATTAATATTATTTTATTTTTTGCAATTTTTTAAATTTTTTTCAATTTTGATCAAGTGCAACATGATTTTTAGAGAAATAAAATTAAAAAAGAAGTTAGTGATAGGTTAATTATAATTAAAATTTTAAAATTATTTTTTAACAAAATAAATATATTATCAATATATATATATGTTAAAAGATACTTTATATAATTGGCAATATTATTATAATTTTTTTGTCAATTAAAATTAAATTATTATTACATAAGTAATATATATATATATATTAATGTATAGGAAACCTCAATAGGATAATAGTTAAGTTAATATTAACTATAATATAGATCATTATAATGATATTAAAAAATATTTAAAATAAAATTTTATATATTAAATTATTTTTTATATATAGACAAAGTTATTTTAAATATTAAATTATTTTAAGTAAGATTTCACTTTTGACTATAAATAACTTTTCTAAATGGAGAAATCAGAAAATTAAGAAAGATGACACATGCTGTAATATATATATATATATATATATATATATATATATATATAAAGTGTTCTCCCGGCCTGGAAATGGAATCCAACTGTCTGCATGACCCGCGGACGGGGACGTACGCTTGCACAGTAATTAAGGTCGGCCATGGCCATCCCATTTGTTTGCTGAAAAGGAAACTTAATTGCAGAAGAGCTGGCGAGACGAGCCCTACCACAAAGCTCAGTTAGTTTGCAGCATGCTTAAGATTTGTGTGTCATATCAACATCATCCTTTATTGCATCCGACAACGCGAGGCAGCTGCATACATCTACTTTGTGCATGCCTCCAGAATGCAAATTACATCACCAGGAAGAGATCAATCTTGATAACACACACATTACATTTCACGTATGCACCCCATCACCATGCTGATAATGCCACAAGACAATGCACAGCATCATATTAATCAACGTATACAATCCTCAAACCCATTAGTTATATGGATAAATTTTCGTCACACACATCGTTTTAATTCATCATAAAATGAATGAAAAATAAGAAAAAAAAGGAAGGAAAAAAATTTGTAGAACGCATGCATGCGCCGACGGAAAATAAAAAAAAAAGTTATAACTTCGAGCCTTTGACGCTTCAACATGCGTAGAGCTCGGCCAGCTCCTGCAACGTGGACCCGTCGTGGTCGGCGACGTCGAGCTGCGTGTTCTCCAGCATCCACAGTAGGTGGTCGAAGAGCACGACCTCGCACCTCACCGAGATGACCTTGTTGCCGCCGTCCGCGGCGCCGTGGGTCGATGTCGTCGACGACGACGGGTCGATGAGGGCGGCCAGCAGCGGGTGGCTCAGGTACTTGGACTTTATGGCGTACCGCCGGCGCGTCCTCCCGACGAGCACCACCGCCAGCTGCTCTTCGTGCGCGCTGGCCACTGCAAAGTCCTCCCAGAGGAAGTCTTCCTTGGTGGACTTCGATCTCAGGCTGCTGTAGGACGAGGACCAGCCCAGGGCGCCAATGCTCTTGCACTTCCTCAGCAGCGTGTTAATCTTCTTCATCTTGATGCTGCAAATATGCTGCTGACTGCAGGCAGGAGGAGGAAGAGGAAGAAGAACAAATTAAAATAGCAAGAGAAGCAAAAGCATGAGCTTTCTTTCATATAACGTGTACTCAAGTCATCGCTACTATTTTGCCTTAAGAAGGGGTTGGTGTTCCATCGTTATATCAAAGTTATTGGAAATGTGGCCCTGTGTTCCTACTACCAAACTCACAACTATGTTACCAAATGTTAATGGGGTCCTCCTTCAAGGGCATAATTGATGTTAGGTTCAATAAACATATATATGTTTTATAAAAAAAGCCTGCTCTGGTGCGCCTACTTAGTTAGAACAAGCTTGAGGCATGATTAAACAAACTAGTGATTTTAGTTTCCCTATAAAAGAAGGCCAACAAGGGATCTTTATCCCCTTAATGAAAAAAAATCAAATTTATGAACAATTTAATTGGATAGTGATTTGAGTTTCCAAAGCCTAATGATCAAATTTGGAATCGTCATTAATGAAAGAGGTTTAAATATTGAACCAACAGATAATGACTTCCAGATACTATTACAAAGTACTAGCATATGACCTTTTGGTGGAAGAATATTATATGTATTATGCAGATGGTCAGGATTTTGGTTAGGAGGAGGTTTCTTGATGTGTGAAGTTGGTTGTGTCTCAAATTTGATATGAGTGGTTTGTACGTAAAACCTTAAGTAGGTTTTTTTTTTAGTTATGTGTTGCTTGGCTTCTCAGCTTAGTGATTCTAAAATTCCACTAGAACAGTAGGAAAGAATAGCAGATATCATGCAACATGAAAAAAAAAATATATTACAAGACAGGCTGTGTTGAAGGAGTCAAAAGTGTGGAGCAAAAGAATTCTGATAAACAGAATACAAAAGTGAAGGTTCTGTCAGTTTCAATCATTTGATTGTCCTTCTGTGTTTGCTTAATTTTATTGTAGTTCTAGCACTTCGCCAGTTGCCAAATAAATTATTAGGAACCCTAATTGGTACCTTTAGGAAAAAGGAAAGAGATATGTAGACTCTCAATTAAGCACATCAACCAATTCCACTTAAAACGACGAGATTAAAGCGTACGTTTCCATAATTTATTGAAAATGCAAGATAAAGTAGCTTGCTGACAACATTAAACAATGAACAGAAAATAAAGTACACAGATTTTATTCTCTACACCAAAAACAATCATATGACTGCCTCCCTCGAATCAGAATGATTCCAACACTAGTATTTTGTCATAAAAGACTATTTGTCATAAAAGACTACTTTGTTCGAGATGTTCTTGTTGTTCAGAAGTAGGTTACTGGCGCAATCGATTTCAGTGGATCTGCACTTTATGTGAAATCCTTATATAATATCACAGAAAATGGTCCTCAAAACTTTTCAGTGCATCTTCAGACATTGAACCGGAAAAGCATAACATCTCCTTCTTGTACGATGTAATCTTTTCCTTCCAATCTCAACTGCATATTAAACACAACATGTTGATTTTCTTAGTACTGATTCCATCTTCTTGAGGAATAAAGCGAACAGCCATCTTGGTGGATGGCCTCATAAAACAAGGAGATTAAACTTACAAGTCCTTTCTCCCTTGCTGCTGAAAAAGAACCAGCTCCGACAAAATCTTCGTAAGAGACCTGAAAAACAGCCAACATCAGTGAAGTTAAAAGAGCATTTCTGCATGAACTAACAGAGAAAAAGAATAAATCACTCAATGGAACATGAGATATCAGAATGCTGATTATTTCATGAAAAGGCTACTAAGTTGCTAAGGTTAGATCTATAATGTGCTCTTTTAATACAGCTAGCAATTGCCAAGACTTAATCATAGCCTTGTAATAAAGAAATGCTCACTGTCTCTGCTCGAATGAATCCTTTCTCAAAATCCGAATGTATAACTCCGGCAGCTTGAGGTGCTGTCATACCTATAAAATGACGATTACTTAAAAATAATACCAATAAAATTATCAAAAGTAGCGAATTACAAAATTTTATAATCATGTTACAAACAGTGAGGACAGACAGCCAACCAGCATGTATTGTCCATGCTTTGGATTCCTGAGGCAAAAGAAGAAAATCCAGAACATAAGGTTAATAACACTTGATTAATAATCAACAATCATACTAAGAGAAATCAAAATTCTTTGCTAAAAAGACAAACAACCCCAAAATTTTACCTTTTCTCCAGATGTAAAGTAAGTGCGCAAACCCAAAAGATTATAAGTTGCTCTTATCAAATTTCCAAGCCCACTTTCATTGACACCTAGAGAATTTAGGTACTCGGTTCTCTCTTCTTGTGGAAGCTCAGTGAGCTCAGCTTCTACCTGGTATAAACTCATGAGTCATAGCAATGCGAAGAGAAAGCTTCTTCTCAAACGAATGGACTAAGTACATTTCATGTAAAAGCCACGGGAAAAGGATGCATAAAAGAGCAAGTGGTTTCATATGATAACTGTATTCTGTAATATTGGTAATATTGCAATTTACTTAAAATAACAAAACAAGATAGCAATATTGCAGCGATGGGGCATCCACATGAGAAATAAATATCATTTTCGAAAAAAACATTACAAATGAATATGAAACCTTGTGCACATTTTAGATTATAATATTGTTAACATGCATGGTGGAGTAAATGCAAGATCAGTTATTACTTTGATGAGAACAGACTTTGTGGTTTCTACTTTAACTCATCTCTTTATAGTCATCAGATAGTTCTAATAAATAATATCGCAGATTTCATAAGTCCAAAAAAGAGTATATATTGGTCAGAATCACATCAGTGTAGCATAATCTAATGCAAGCCTGATAAAATATTGTGTAGAGAAAAGCACATGAAGGTAACTAATTGGCCATCCATATACATCAAGGAAATGAGAGAACATACGACCATGTGTAAATCTCAAAATTTGGCGCCAAAAAGACAAAATAAAGATTGCATGTGCTTTCTCCACTCCCCAATAACAAAACATGGTGTACAATACAATACTCTCTACACCATGCATAAGGAAGTCAATACCTGTGCCGATACTGTAACCATGCCAGATTGTAAGTCCGATGCTAAGTTTATAACCTCTTTGACATAAGGATTGCTATCCGGTTCAGCAAGATCTGATTCAGCCACATTGGCTACATATATTACAGGTTTCATAGTCAGCAAGCACATGTGGCGTATGGATTCTCTCTCCAAATCTGTTAAAGGAACAGATCTTGCAGGCTTTCCATCCATGAGAGTGTTCTGAAGTTTTTCTAATGCTGATCTCTCTGCTTCCTCCTGTTAACATAATTGTAACATGTTGTTGCTATACTCATTGTAAATTACTAGAGCAAAAGAACTTTGAATTGTACCAACTTCCTTCAGCATCTCCATGTTATACCTTGAGTTTAGATTGTGAATCCTTTGCTTTTCCTTTCTTAAGCTTCTCAAGCCTTTTCTCTATCTGATTTGCTTCAAATGATGTAACTTAGTATGATCAACCCAAAATATAGAACTGAATACGCAAAAAAAAATGCAATTACAAAATAGAGTACAACAGAACGCAGCCTCATTTGCATACCTGATCAAGGTCTGAGAAAACTAGTTCTAAATTGATAACATCAATGTCTGATTTTGGATCAACTTTTCCATTTACATGAATAATATCATTGTCATCAAAACATCGTACAACCTGAACAGCAGAAAATTTAAGTTACACGACAATGCTAAGAAGACAATTAACATATTAAAGAACCAAAGGCCAATCTGCATACGCAGAAAACAATTTAGCAACCAAAACGGGTGAAGCACTTTGCAGATAGCATAAAGGTGATCACCTACGGTCACAAGTCCTTACTATACCAACTAAAACAGAAAAGAAAAAAACATAACACAGGTCACAGGTCACAAGGTTCTTAATGTTTTATATCACATAATGTCAAATAAAAAATCCATTTATTTCCTCTCTTAGAAAAGCATAAGTATTTCTGCCAGTAAAAACAAAAATGGATGCACCTCAAGAAATGATTGTCCATGTGAATTAGAGTTTCTCAGAAAGGAATTGAACCTGAAGTATGGAATCTACTTCACGGATGTGCGAAAGAAACTTATTCCCTAATCCCTGAAACAACAAAAAAGAATGTTATTAACACGATAAAATCGTCTCAAGGTCATTTCACTTTCTGAAATTACAAGCAATACCATCATGAGAAGGCAGAACCACTGGAAGAAAAAATGCAGGTAGAAAAGAGACCAAATGTAGGATTTATTAAAGACTATCCAAGATGAGAAAAGTACATAGAACAATACCAGATTTACTTGGTATAGCTATTAATCTTTTTTCAAGGTTAGAAGTTGTAAAACTTTAATGGAGTTATGTTTTATTTCACAACTTTTGTGAAAGTTACATCTTTTCACATCAAAGAGCCGTTAACTCTTTAAGGCGTAGCATGATATTATTTTGCACTCTGTAAATACAGTTTTCACAGTGTCATCAGATATTAGTTCTGAATAAGCCATCATAAAAGAATGTTTGCTCCATCACATTGTTTATGCAATATAATTCAATTAATATCATAAAATGTCTAAAGCCAAACATGTGTCATAACTTACCTCTCCTTGACTTGCACCTTTCACAAGGCCTGCGATATCAACAAACTCAATGGAGGCTGGGACTGCACGCTGAGATTTACTGAGCCCTGAAAGCACATTCAATCGTGGATCGGGGACAGCAACTATGCCAACATTTGGTTCTATCGTACAAAAGGGAAAGTTTGCAGCCTGAGCTTTCCCGTTCTCAACCTTAAAAATTAAAATAGAAATCAATAAGTTTATGACGACTACATTCAAAAGAGATAAAATAATAGTGGCAAAGAATAAATTTAGAAGTCAGTACGATTCCTAAGAGACCAAATCACCAAGCATCAAGATTTTCAACTTGGACTACGAATTAAAACAAAACTCTCAGAACCATAGTATCAAACATATTATGATGCGTTAATCTTCCCCTATAAAAGACGCACCTTTCACAGAACCTACACTACAGTAAACCAGGAAAAAGAACACGTGTATGCTCAAGTCTAACAAGTTTTGGAACTTTTCTCCATCGTTTAAGCACAAGTAACCAAATTTCACAATTACTAATTCGAGACAAACTCCCACCGCAGCTCAACAATGAGTTGGAAAGCTTACGACGGCATTGAAAAGAGTGGACTTTCCTACGTTGGGGAGGCCAACGATACCGGCCTTAAGACTCATGCTGAGCCTGGAGCCAGACGAATAGAGCCTCCGCCATTGCCAATGGAGTAGGAGCGGTGAAGAGCCCGATGAGTAACACGAGGACGCCGAAGAGGGACTACGGCTGAAACCGACCAGAGCGGAGCTAAAAACCCTAGCGGCCGCCATATAGTTGCCGTCGCCGCCGCCGCCTTTTTTTTCTCTCTCTTCCGCAGCGGCGCCGCGGGGAAGAGGGAGAGCCCGCGTTAGAACAGAGGAAGAGCGCGGAGGATAGAGAGCGTGCGGCCGTCACGTGTGCATAAGTGAGGCCGTCGTAGGACTAACCGATTAATTTCAATAATATTTTATATTTTTATTTTGTTTAAGAATGATTTTATGTAATATTTTCAAAAAATAAATAAAATTAAAATTAAAAGAAAACAAATAAATAATTTACGAGGGTATTCACTAAGTTAGCTTTTCACATTACTCGTTACCTAACAGAAAGATTGTCACTAATTAAATTATCAGTAATATGCATTACCTTATTTATTATGTACAAGAGCAATTTAAATGACACTATACAATTTTTACTAAAATATTTTTTATCACTAATAATAAATTAAATATTATATAATCTAACTAAAAACTCCAATAAAATTAATAAATTAAATAAATATAATTATAAATATTTCATATCTTTTTAAATAAAAATAATGGTAATGTATATAATATTTAAATAATAATATGCAATTCATGTGAATAATAATAAAAAAATAATTTTAAAAAAATTAATATTATTAAATATGATGATAATAATATTTTTTGTTGTTGTTATATGAATTCTTATATTATTTTTATATTTTATTTGTCTAAGATTGGAAAGAGCATTGATGAAAAGAAAATAAAAATATATTGTCATTTGGACGGCAATATAAATGGACATCTCATCTTAGTCAATATGGATTGCTACTTTATAAGCAATCTAATCAATCTTGTTAAATTTCTAAATTTAGAATATAAATATTTTTATGTGCCCTAAACCTCACTTAACCTCTCTCATTTCCCTCTCCCACTCCACCAGCCGACAACAACGCCCTTTCCCCACTTATTCTCTCGGCCAGTTCAACTGTAAACTGGTCAGAAATTCGGTTCGGTTTGATATCAGAATTAATTTTGTCATTGAATCGAAAAAAATTGATCGAATCGAGCCGGTTGAATTGGTTCAACCCGATTCAATTCTAATTTTGAGAAACAAAATTTAAAAAAATGATAAAAATAGGAAAGTTAAAAAATAAATATAAGAAAGGTAAAAAAAAAGAGGGAATATGATATGTATAAAATTAAATAGGAATTGAAATAAAAAAAGGTAAGTATTTAAAATTGAATAATATTAAAATGGAAAATTATCAAAGGATATAAATAAAGAAAATAAAAGGAAAGTGTTAAAGAAAATAAGAATAATTTAAAATAATTTTTTATTAATATAGCATCTATCATCAATAAATAATAGATATTAAATTAATAATAATTTATTTATATTTGCATGTTAATTATTATTAAAACTTTAATAAATAAAAATTATTTATATTAATTTTTAATATTATTAATAGGTTATTAGTATATATTCATATAATATATCTTACATTATGTATTTATAATTATTATAAATAATATTATTTTAATAAAATTCGATTCAATCTAATCGAGCAATCGATCCAATAATAAGTTCGATCCGATTATGACAACATTGACAGCAACCATTTCCTTCCTAGTCATCTCTCATTTTTTCCTCGACTCTCCCTCTTCTCACGATCAGCAGCAACCAGGGCCTCAAGGCTCAAGCTCACCCTCCCAACTCCACTCGAGCAGCAGCAGCAGCTAGGTTCCCTCCCTCACACCTCAAGACCAGACGGCAGCAGCATCAAGGAGCTTCCCGCTCACCAACTCTTGGTCTCTTTCTTCTACTCACCCCCTCTCACAGTAGCAGAGCAGCCCCTCTCTCTCTCTCACATTCCTCTCTCACAGTAGCAAGAAGAGGCAGCCACCTCAATCCCCTCTACATGCCAGCAACTACGAGGAAGAGGAAAGCTTGAAGACGGCCAGCCAATAGGAGAAGAGAAGCTTGGAAATGACAAAGAGAGGAAAGAAGAAGAGGAAAGGAAGAGAGGAAGGAAGAAAAAGGAAAGGGAAATAGGATTAAGGTATGTTTGAGGGAATCTCATTCTCATCCTCAAAATTAAATATGCATTCCGATTTCAATAAGATTAGGGAGTCTTTGCATTATGTTAAACACATCATCCTCTATGCTAAGAATGATGGTCAATGAGTTCACTATTTTATTGATATGTAGGTTAATGTAGTTAGTTGTACTCATCTCATGATTTGCCATTATGCTTTTTAATTAGTCAGCAATGCTATTAACTATGGAATATGTGAAGTGTGTGCATAATGTTGTGTTTTCTTGATCTGTAAGGGTGAAATGTCACCTGGGGTACTCATGTAATGGTGAAAAAATTGAATGAAAAATAGGGGAAATTGTCTGTTCCCCTGGCATAGTCGTGACATTCTATGGCACGAATGTGACGTTCCATGGCACGACCGTGGACCTAGGTAAGCACGATCATAGCCATGGTGATACGATCATGTGCCGCGTAAGGGAGGATGGCATTGAACGTAATTGTCCTAAGGCACTACCCTATGGCGCCTAGTGTCACGCCCTTGGGTGCCAAGGCCAGGTCATGGTGCCACCATGGGCGCCATGACCCTCATGGGGTGCCAACACGAGCATAGAGCCATGGTGCCACTTTGACGCCAAATGTTGGGTGCCAAACTATTGGGCATCAGATCCCTGAGCCACGGTCGTGCTGGCCCAAACTCAAGCATGAACCAGGGAAAAAGTGAGACTCATGGCCGTGAAATGTACGAGCACGGCTGTGACCAATGAATGGAGCTAAATGCCTTAGAACAGGCCTTCGCCCCAAGGGGCTACGCGGAAGCCGTAATGCCCAGTGATAAGCCTGAAACACCTGACGAACCGTGCTGGGCACCGGCACGGTTGTGATGACTCCAGGCATGATCGTGACCAGTTCCCATGAAGCCATATTATGTTGATTGTCTACGTTTATAATGATTTGAAGTATGTATGACATTAAATATGGTTAAAACATGCAACATATATTAAATGATTGTATGTATTGATGAATAAAAAATTAAAACATGAATTGATACGAATGTGTCTTGTAGTAATCGTGGAAGGGAAATGAGTTCACCCCCTAGTGGTAGAGTTTCCAATTTGAGGCGAGTCCACCCCCTAGTGGTGGTGTCTTGATTGAAAAAAGATTCCGACCTAGCTAGCCAAGGTCACACGAATCAATATAGTCTTCTCAATCATCAAGATAAGAAGTCATCTAATTTAAGATGAAAAATGAATGGCTTGAAACATAAAGATGAAGATAATGATGAAGTAAGCACCTAAAAGGATGTAAATGAATGTCCTCTTATCATATCATGTTATGAATGAAGATATTAAAACTAAGCAAGATAAATTCATGATATGTCTTATAATAATTTTAAAAATATTATATGCTTATCTTATCTTGCCATGATAATTATTCACATGTTATATAATATGCATATGTAGCTCATAGCATGCATATGTTCTACAATTACATTATGATGAAATGCATATGTCATGATATGTAGAAATCATGTTATAAGATCATAGCATGCATGAGCTTCAACATACTCTAACGAAAGAAATCTCCTACATTCCATGGATCCGTACAGGTATGGATGAGGCATAAACTCGACGATAGAGGCCTCATGACGGAGAGATTGCACATGTAACGGTCGGATAACCTAAGTTATCTTATGATATTTTACATTATGATGATGAATTTGTAAAGAGTCAAATATGTATAACCTATGGGTTGAGTCATGAACTTTTATATAAACTCATTTATTTTTTATGAACTGAATCTTATGTTAAAGCTTATGTGACCCATGAGTTAGTATGTTATCTTAGAATTTATATATTTAGAAATCTTTCGCTGTTTTATATTATTTAGGTTCATATTTTATTATGATGTTTTCGTTGTGATATTTTATGCAATTAAGTGTTGAAGAATTGGGCAAAAGTAGCGTCACCTAGGATTTGGCCTCTAAATTGAGGCCAAATTCTGGGGACGTTACATTTTATTGTATAACAAAATATTGTATTATATTATTTTAATTAATTATATTTTAATTCAAGTACTTTGCATCTAGTAGCTCACCCAAAACTTAATAGGTAAGGATTCTCGAAAGCGTAGAGCATGAGCGATATTGAGAAGGTAACAATGTTTTCCGTCAGTTAGATCATTTTGTTGAGATTGTAATAGCAAGATGTTTGGTGATGTGTATCCTAAAGGCTAAGGAAGTTTTTTAATGTTTGAGATAAAAATTTAAATTAATCATCAATTCATATAACATTAATATATTTTGTTAAATTATGTACGAATTATGAAAAAGAAGTCAAGAAGATAATATGTGTCTCGGTGCGCATCTAAGTACATTCAAGTCCGTCTACTATAATCGTCTTCAATAGTCAAACATGAGGTAGAGAGTTGCGTAAGGACCCCAAACATCATAATGAATATGATCAAACATGTTCAAAAATTTAGTGGCACTAATTAGAAATATTGTTTAGATCAGCAACAAATATCACAAATATCATTGTTGAAACTCATTACAATAACAATTTGTTGGCTTTGAAAATAAAGGAACTAAATGGATAACTTAGCCTACAATGATTATTCAAAGGAGAACAATTAATTGGGAGGAGATTATGAAAGTTCTTAGTAAGAATATTGCATGCCTGTTGTCAAAACCAACCCAATCAACATCCTCTTGGCACAATCTTGAATAATACAAAAGTAAAGAAAAATGTCAAGAAAATACGACATGTGGTTAGTTTTGAGATCAAAATTAAGTTACAACGAAAAGTAAGTAGAAATAAGACATCTTTTAACACAAATGTAATATCAAATTGTACCATGCCTGACTTGATGGCAGGACTGATTTTTCATTTAGAATGATGAGTAAAACATTTTGAATAGTCTGATCATCTAAGAGAAGAACTTCTAAATTAGTCATGAGGTTCCTATATCAATGATCCAATTAAAATTAGAAGATAATAGTTTTAAAGTTTCTAGATAACTATTATGTTATCTTTTTATCTAGATCAATGATACTCATGAGATGCTAGACTTGGGCATAAAGAGTTAAACTTGTACAGGAGAAAGAACAGGCAAAGCAATACTAATTTCCTTCTTTTCTGGACTTGGCAAGTTAGAGATGGCAATATGATGTGTAATGTTGTTTTCAAGTACTTGATGTCCTGATATGTCCTTTCCCCAATGTTTTTGAAATCAGACTCGACATTGAACCGGTCAAGCAACTGCATCATCATTCGATCGTTTAATCGAGTTCGGATTGAACCAAACTTTTATTATAATAATAATATTTAGATTTCTTTCAAGAAATATAGTATAAGTAAAAGTATTAAAATATAAAATAATAACATAATCATGTTTAGTTATTATTTAACATAATTAAAATTAATTAAAAAGTTTTGAAACATATATTTATTACAATAATTTTAACAAAATATTTTTATTATTATAAAATATTTTGTTTAGAATTTTATGAATATTTTTCTTTATATATTTATTTTTCCTTTTTATTTACAAATTTTAAATATAGATTTCTTGTTATTAATTTCCTAGTTTTATACTTTCTATTTTTTCACCTTTATTTTTCCCACAAATTTCGAATCTAATTTTCCTATATTTACACTCCATAACTTAATCTATTTCATAATTTCTTATACTTTCTATTTTTTCACATTTATGTCACCAATATACCTTCCTTATTCTATAATTTTTTCTAACTGACTTTTTATTGATTTTAAAAAACTGATTTAAATCGATTTTTCAATTCAATCTAGTTTTATTCGCGTCGAATTGGTTCACCTCTTTTTTTTCAAAAATGAATTTTAATGTCGAACCGGATTGACAAATTGATTCACGATTGAACCGGATCGGCTGACCCAATTTTAAAAACACTGTCTTTACCATAGTGATCATATTATTCATCCATTAAAAAAAATTTGTTGTTGCATTGGAATTTGGAATCGTGAAAAATGATCTTCTTTGCTAGTTCTAGTGGATTATTATATAGTAAATTGTAACAAGACACGGAAGACTTGCTATGTCTTGTTTGGATGAATTATTGTTAAGAGAAATGAAAGAAAATGAGGGGAAAGAGAAAAGGACAGAAATCCTTCTCCTTCTATACACTTTAATTTAGAGTTGAAATAAAATGAAGGGAAATGAAGGAGCCATTCTTCGTTTTTAAAATTTTATCCAAATAAGAAAAAATAATTCTCTTTCTTATTTTCCTCCTTACCTCCCTTCCACCTCAATCCAAAGGCTAAGCATATGTTTAGTTATTGAATGATATTCTTTGGTAGCATTTAGGCTAAGGGGAATCATTTTCTTTTTTAATTATTGAATCATTTAGTTATTGGAGTGGAAGACACTGTTGGTGAGGAATCGAGTCCCCTGAGTTGATACGTCTGATGTGCTCCATACAATAACTTCAATAGCTTCTCTCCAAATTACAGTGGACTGCTGTAAGTAGATTGGCATTCTGGCACTACTCTTAGTTGAAACTGCAGAATTCTTCTAAACGGGGCAAACTCTACCCCTCAATCTGTTTCGTTTCCGAATTCATGTAAAGTTTATTACAAGTATCGAGAAAAAATAAGAATTTCACATCAAAGAAAAAACAATATCTTGTCCACAGTAGAGAAATCTCCCATTTGACCTTTTCTTTTTGCTTCTGTTGTTCATAGTTCACCTCATGTGAGCATCAGATGAAACCCAGTACCAGGCATTTTTAATAGCCATTGACGGCGCTGCACTTCTTTCTGATCTCTCCTTCGTACCCGGTCTTGACGTCGAGGGCGACCATCTTCTCCATGGCTGAAGCGAACTCCTTGAAGAACACTTCGACCGGGCTGTTCACCAGGTAAAGGATCACGGACTTGGCGTAGGCATCGGTCGTCAGCGCCGTGTCGGACTGGAAGAGCACCCTGCGTTTGAGCAAGTTCCTGTAGTAGCCGAGGTCGAAAGTCTTGAAGCTGCCGGGATCCAATTCGTTCTCGGTGGTCCTGTCCGTGGGGGTCTTGCACTTGTTCTTCAAGTTCGCAACGTAGCGCGGGTCCATGGAAGGATCCGAGTCGCCCTTGCCGGTGAAGTTGTACATGCGGGTTGCTGAACGCGTCGCAGTGGGCGATTCCGATGGTGTGAGCTCCTGCACGCATGAATGCGTGTGTTGTTTGTTGATCAACAGTGATCGATCCAAGTCTAATATATATTCGAATCATGCAAGTTAAGCTAATCATGCACGACATAACTTAATTCTTTACCTGAGAGCACTACGAGCTCCTTGACGCCGAATCCCTTGCTGGAAAATAAAGACACGAGGCTGCCGAAGTTGAATTGTGGTCGTGGTAGAATCGTGTCTGCTTCGTCTTTCAGTGACACCGTTCCATCACGACGCCCTGTAGCTACATTCCAAGAGGGACCGCCCTGCTCGTTGCAATATAAGAGTGGATTAAGGAGGAGAACTCATCGCTAGTAATATGCTCTGCTTCTATTTCAGTATATGGATAAAAAACACGCAATTTGTGGAATTAGTTTGACACGGTAAGGCCGGCCTATTGGCATGGCTCACACGCAACTTTTATCATGGGATGAATGATAGGAGGATAGGATAGGGGAAAGATGCGAACACAATATGAATGCTTTGCTCAATGTCCAAAGATTAAACCACAACTGCACAGCGACTCAGCGAGCGATTAAGAAGTTGCATGCGTGCTAAATGCTAATTACTTACAATGGTGGCAATGGCATCTCTGACCGACAAGGCAATTATGTCTGCGCATGAAACGACGCCGGGGCATTCTGCCTCCAGCAGTTCCTTGATCTCGTCAAAGAAATCAAGGTCTTCGACTGTCTGGTTCGGTTCTGCTTCTTTCTCTGCTTTCACCGTGCTGGTGGAGTCCAGCAGGAGCGAGGCGTC
Organism: Pontederia crassipes; assembly: GCA_030549335.1. Lineage (NCBI taxonomy): Eukaryota > Viridiplantae > Streptophyta > Magnoliopsida > Commelinales > Pontederiaceae > Pontederia > Pontederia crassipes. The sequence goes on from CM060197.1 coordinate 2,217,808, forward strand.
ACATCCCTGTATGCATGGTTGCGAAATCACAACAAAATTTAGCACTGAAACACTATTAAGTGCAGTCTACTCTGATTGAACAACAACAGCAACATCGACAACTGATAGTAATAAAGAAGAAAGATGCACCCGCACGAAGCAGTCATGGAACTGCATCCTGAGCAAATCGGCAGCGAAGCCCCTGTTCTTGTGCAGAATGAAGTCGGACACGTAATCATGCACGATCTTCTCAGCTTTGGGGCAACTGCTCACGTAGTAGCCCAGCTTGAGCTCAGTGCTTGCCAAACTCAGTGCGCTCAGCAGAGCAACCACAAGGACGACGACGCTCGTTATCCTCATAGTTTCAGATCAAATGACTTCTACAGCAGAAGATTGGAAGGCTGAAAAGTGGAAACTATGTCTACTATGCACGATCCAACAAAGCTCTTTGCGATTACAATGCACAGGGCATGAGCAGAGTTGCCATTTGTTGGGAAAAAAGGCTGAACTGATCGTTGCGAAATTATCTTCTTTTTTTTTAATGCGTACAATAATAATGGGATGATGACAATAATATAGCGAAATTAAATCAGATCAAAACGCAGAGAATTGACGTAGAAAACCTCTCAACGTGAAAGAAAAAAACCACGGGAGCAAGAAAAACTTCCACTATAAAATAATAGTATGTTACAAAGTATCTTTTCTGAACTATGCAGAGGATTATAATAATAATCTCAAGAATTAATCTTGGATGTCATAGAATAAAAATCTCTCGAAACTGAGGATAGAAGTCAGAACGATCTCACCGGAATATGAGGAATAGATGAGAAGGCTACTGAGAAGTAATGCCTGAAGTTTCGTTGAGAACGGATAAGCATTCGTTTCCGAATCGAACCCCGAAGTTTTCTTCTCTCTCTTCTCTTTTTCTCTCTCTCGGTGGCTGCGTGTTCTGCGTCGTTGTATGACTGCGTGTTGTACATCCTAGCATGAAGGGATGTCATCCTTTTATAGCTGCTTGAGAGGACGTCTTCGTCTCGTATTGGTTTCACGTCGTACGCAACAAGATTTTCTTTGTTTCCAACTTCACGTCGGTTTTCCTTTTCTACTCCGTCTCGAATTCGTGTTTGACATCAACGTGCTTTTTCCTTTTTTTCTCAATTGTTGTCGGACTCGCATGGCAAGAATCCAACAAACTCCCCCTTCTTGTCTATTTGAAGGAATCCACTAAATCTGCATGCTCCCTGCAGAACTCTGTCTTCTCTCTTGATAGAGGCTTCGTCATCATATCTGACATATTCTTGTCAGTATGGATCTTTCGAAGAAAGAATTTCTTTTTCTTCGTCTCGTCGCGAATCCAATGATATCGGACATCAATGTGCTTGGACTTAGAGTGGAAACTAGAATGCTTACTCAGATGTATCGCACTCTGATTATCGCAGTGGATAATGTACTTCTCCTGCGTCAAACCTAAGTCCCTCAGAAACTGTCTCATCCACAGAATTTCCTTGCCTGCTTCAGTAGCTGCGATATATTATGCTTCAGTCGTTGATAGTGCAACACACTTCTGTAACTTGGATTGCCATGAGACTGCTGCTCCTGCGAATGTCATCAAGTAACCAGAAGTTGACTTCCGACTATCAATGTCTCCTGCCATGTCAGAGTCGGTAAATCCTTCCAACACTGGCTCAGCGTTTCCGAAATATAAGCATATCTTAGACGTGCCTCGAAGATATCTGAGAATCCACTTGACTACATCACAATGCTCTCTACCAGGATTTGATAGGAATCGACTCACCACACCAATAGCATATGCTATGTCTGGTCTTATGCAAACCATTGCATACATCAGGCTGCCAACTGCAGATGCGTATGAGACGTTCTTCATCTTCTGCTTCTCAATTTTGTTCCTCGGACACTGTCTATAACTCAACTTGAAGTGACCTGCAAGTGGCGATGTAACTGCCTTTACGTTTTTCATGTTGAACCTCTCCAAGACTTTATCAATGTATGTTTCTTGGGATAACCATAGCTTGCGCTGCTCTCGGTCACGGGTGATCCTCATGCCGAGGATATTCTTTGCTGCGCCTAGGTCTTTCATGGAAAAGAATTGACTCAGCTCCTGTTTTAACCTGTCAATCTTGCTTTTATCCCGACCTACAATAAGCATGCCATCAATATATAACAACAAGATAATAAAATCATCGTGTGAAAAATATTTCACGAAGACACAATGATCTGATCTTGTCTTATTGTATCTTTGCTGCGTCATGAACGACTCAAACTTCTTGTACCACTAACGAGGTGCCTGTTTGAGTCCATATAAGATTTTCTGTAATTTACACACTAAGTTTTCTTTTCCTTTCTCTTGGAAACTCTGTGGCTGTTCCATGTAAATCTATTCTTCCAAGTCACCATGGAGAAAAGCTGTCTTGACGTCTAACTGTTGAATTTTCAAGTCCTTGGTAGCAGCTAATCCAAGAACCACTCGAATTGATGACATTTTGACCACTGATGAGAATATCTCGTCAAAATCAATTCCTTTCTTCTAACTGAACCCCTTTACAACTAATCTTGCATTGTATCTTGGGTATGAATTATTTTCTTCACTCTTCAGTCGAAACATCCACTTATTCTTGAGTGCCATCTTCCCTTTAGGAAGCTTCACCAGTTTGTAAGTGTTGTTCTCATGCAGAGATTGCATCTCATCCTGCATGGCTTTCATCTACTCATCCTTCTGCTCATGTGACACGACTTCTTAGTAACATACTGGTTCTCCCCCTTCAATTAATAACACGTACTCTGTCGAGGAGTACCGCTTTGACTCTTGTCTTTGTCTGTTCGATCTTCTCAATTGAGGCTCTTGCATTGGTGCATCATGCTCGACATGTGGCTCATCATCACTGTCTTGACTATCCGAAGGTATATCTGAATTATATGAGCTGCTCTCGCTGCTACTGTCATTTTGATCAGCTTCTGAAACAAAGTCATCTTCTGTCGGTGTGTCAACTGAACTCGGTTCAGCTAGATAATCAGTGAAGCTAGTTGGCTCTTTGTCCTTCGACAGATCTTCAATTGTTTGGTGTTCCATGAACACAACATCTCTGCTTCTGATAACCTTCCTGTTAACAAGATTCCAAAGTCTGTAGCCAAATTCTTCACCTCCATATCCGAGGAAGATGTATTCTTTCGATTTGCTATCAAGTTTTGACTGCTCATCACTGGGGATGTGAACAAAGGCTCTGCAGTCGAAAACTCTGAGATGTTTATATGAAACATCCTTCCCTGATTAGACTTTTAGAGGTATATCACCATCCAGAGGTACTGATGGTGAGTGGTTGATCAGTTCGATTGTAGTCATCATTGCTTCACCACAAAATCCCTTCGATAGCTTGGCATGTAAAAGCATACATCTGACGCGTTCCTCAATTATTCTGTTCATTCTCTCAGCAACACCGTTTTGCTGAGGAGTCTTGGGAACCGTCTTCTCAAGCTTGATGTCATATGTGTTGCAGTATTCTTCAAAAGGTCCTCTGTATTCGCCGTCATTATCTGCTCAAATACACTTGAGCTTCTTGCCAGTTTCTCTTTCGACTTTGGCATGAAACTTTTTGAAGTCTGCCAACACCTAATTTTTGTGTGCTATAGAAAAAGTCCAAACTCTTCTAGAATGGTCATCAATAAATGTAACAAAATAAAGTGCACCACCTAGAGTTTTATCCTTCATATAACAGACATCAGTATGCACCAAATCAAGTACGTGTGAACTTCTAGACGAAAAAGTTCTATTAAATGTAACTCTAGTCTGCTTACCAGCCAAACAATGGACACATACGTCAAGTGAAGTGTCTTTCATACTTGGTAGCAGATTTCATTGAGTTAATATCTAAACTCCTTTCTCATCTATGTGACCAAGCCGCTTGTGTCATAACTTAGAGGATGACATCTCTTGAGTCACGTTTATCTCCTCGGTGCAGTGTTGTGCTCCAGTCTTGTAGAGTGTACCATCTTTGTTTCCTTTCGTCAATAGGAGTGAACCTCGCTTGAGTTTCACACTCCTCCATTGAAGTTGCTCTCATAGCCATCATCGTCTAATTTTCCAACTAAAATTAGGTTGAGACGGATCTCATATACATGTCTCACATCTTTGAGCACAATCTTGCATCCGGTATTGGTCTTCAACTGAATGTCTCCGACACCAGCAATTTGGGACTCCGACTTGTTCCCAATCTTTACTGACCCGAATGCTCCCTCTCTGTATGTTGAGAATACATCTCTGCGAGGGGTAACATGAAATGAAGCTGCAGTGTTTAAGATCCAAACTGAATCTTGACTCACAACATTGACGCCATCTTCTTCCTCTTCTTGAGTAAGAAAGTATACATCATCTGATGTAGCTAATGCAACGTTGTTTCCACCACTGCCCTTATTCTCTTTTTAGCATCTTCAGTCTCTTCATGTGACTGATCACGCTTTAATTTTCTGCACTCCTTCTTGAAGTGTCCTGGCTTGCCACAATGATAGCAGGTGACCTCTTTTCTGGACTTTGATTTGCCTCTTGATCTTGATCTATCGTGACTGTGAGAGTTTCTCTGTTTGTTTCTCTCACGATCTTCCACGTTGAATGCTTCTGATTTATTGTTGAGATTCTGCTCTTGCATTCTCGTTTCTTCATTAAACAAACTATCCTTGATAGTTTCTAAAGATAGTTGTCCACCTGGAGCAGAGTTGTTTAGAGAGATAACGAGCGTTTCCCAACTATCAGGTAAAGAACTCAGTAGTAGTGCTTGGATCTCATCTTCAAACACATTCTTCACTGAGGACAACTTGTTAATTAATTCCTGAAAACTATCAGATGTTCTGCAACAGAATGGTCATCCTTGTACTTCAGGTTAACAAGTTTCTTCATCAATAGCACTTTATTCTGCGGCGATTTGCGCTTATACATTTCTTGCAATTTTTTTCACACTTAGTCGGGTTCATCGATATTTGCAATATGATGAAACATCTTGTCATCGACCCATTGTCGAATTTGTGCGACTGTCTTGGTCTTAATCCTCCCCCACTTTTTATCATTCATGTCCTCGGGCTTTGCAACATCACCTTCGAGTGGATCATAAAGGTCTCTGTAATTTAAGTAATCCTTCATCCGAGGCTTCCAGATAGAATAATTTGTTCTTGTGAGCACATGCATCCGACTGGGGGCATTATTGTCCTCCATTATAATGTGCACTTTCTGACCAGGCTCTGATACCACTATTGGAAAAAAAAGTTGAACTGATAATTACGAAATTATCTTCTTTTTATCTTTTAATGCGCACAATAATAATGGGATGATGACAATAATATAACGGAATTAAATCAGACCAAAGACGCAAAGAATTGACGTGAAAAACCCCTCAACATGAGAGGAAAAAATCACGGGAGCAAGAAAAACTTCCACTATAAAATAACAGTAGGTTATAAAGTATCTTCTCTGAATTACGCAGAGGATTACAATAATAATCTCAAGAATTAATCTTAGATGTCACAAAATAAAAGTCTCTCAAAATTGAGGATAGAAGTCAGAACGATCTTATCGGAATATGAGGAATAGATAAGAAGACTGCTGAGAAGTAATGTTTGAAGTTTCGTTGAGAACGAATAAGCACTCGTTTCCGAATCGAACCCCAAAATTTTCTTCTCTTTTTCTCTCAATTGCGCCGTTGTATGACTGCCCGCTGTACATATGTCATCCTTTTATAGCTGCTTGAGAGGACGTCTTCGTCTCATATTGGTTTCACGTCGTGCGCAACAAGATTTTCTTTATTTCCAACTTCACGTCGGTTTTCCCTTTCTACTCCGTCTCGGATTCGTGTTTGACATCAACGTGCTTTTCCCTTTCTTTTTTTCTCAATTGTTGTCGGACTCGCATGGCAAGAATCCAACACCATTTTATAGGCCTTCCGGTTCCGGAGGGATGTGTTTATTACACATTTTTATTCCCCTATTTGGCGTGCTCTGTTTGACTCGGTTCACAGTTGCAATTAAACAATATTGAGCTACCATATGGGAGCAATCTAATCATTTCGGTATGCTATTTTCTGAACTGGTCATTGTCTTTGTTTATAATTGGATAATTCTCAGAAGGATCGCCGAAGAAGCTTACTCGTCCTAATCTTATCTTTTTTTTTTGTAGTTTCTTCTTTGTCCTTCTGTCCTCAGATGTGTTGTTAAATTGCAAATGTCTGAAGTCTGAACATATAATATGTCTGAGGAGACGAAATCCCCACGTTACTAGCCGACTTCTTTTGCAGCAATGATGCAGAGACATATTTAACCAGCATCCTTTCATCACAATATTATGATGCTTATTAAGCACATATTAAAAAGAAACTGGGGACGGCTCCTCCTACGAAGCAGGTATGCAAGTAGGTGTCTCTTGTGCAGTTTACTACGTGCATATGAACAGTGGTCAAGTTTTTTTTTCTTCCCCTTTCATTGTCATGACATCCTTCCAGCTTACTGCTATCACATAATTTTTCAAATCTAGAACTTTTTTCTGAATGCATGCGCAGTAATAGTATATTGTGGTATTTGATTGATTCAATGCTAGAAGCAATTTGGCCACTGGAATGGAATGTCCCCTACGTATAAGATATGACAGTTATTGATCATCTTGCCTTCCTTCAAGAAATGACATTATTGATCATGTTCCTGGACGTTTAAAACTATACTTAAAACAGATTGAACAGAACCAGTCTTAGCATTTAGAGGACGTAGCACTGATTACTTGAGGAGAATGTTTTGGACCATGTCCTTGGAACGCCAACGAATGATGAACACATGGAACCGAAGTGATGAATACTCGTCTAATCATTTGGCAATTACATATTAATTAATATGTAATACATTTTGATGGATCCGATGAAAATGAAATGGCAATATAAGAAATGATAATACATCTTTTGAGGGATACGGATTAACCTTGTTATATGCTTATGACCAGTTCGCAATATTTATGAAGCTATAAAGAAATGATGTGACCAAGTCTGCAAGGAGTTGAAATCTTATCTCATGAACAATAATATACATACTATGTACCGTAGGAAGAAACCAAGAATGTGTCCATGAATAAAACTCACATCCTAACATAGGTATATATTATTAATTTATTAATAGACAAATAATAATGATTATCTTTATTTTAAAACAAATATTATCTTCATTTCACATTCATTATTTATTTAATTATAAGGATTTAATGGGTATCCTCCCCTCTCTAAGGAGGAGGATGGTTCTTCCCTCATCCGCGGCCGTCGGATGCGGATTCGACGGCCGCGGATGATGCGCACAGTTCAGCCTTGTGAAGCATGTGGTTCAAGTGTACTGAGCCGGTGCGGGGCAAAATCGACATGCATTTCAGCGATGAAAAAAATCGAAGAGAGGGGGGGAGTTTAGTGTCGTGTGAATTGATCTCGCAAATCCTTTTTGTTTATCACCCGTGCCCTATGCACTGGCTCCCTTTTTATGTGAACCGCCCATCGCGCTGAGGTCTCTTCGCCGTGAGGTCACCGTGAGTTCTTCCTTCTTCGTCATCATCCCTGCACGGTCTTCGATGCCCCGAGGTCGCCGTTGCCACACGGTCTTTGTCACCCCGAGTTCTTCCTTCTTTGACGTGAGGTCGCTGCCATCAAGAGCTTGTCGTCACCGCGAGATTTTCATCGCAACGAGATCGCCACAGCCGCGAGATCGTCATCGCCGCACGCCGCGAGATCGTCATCGCCACAAGGTCCCCCCGAGTTCTCCTTCATAGATTTCGTTGCTTGAGTAAAACAGAAAGAACAACTAACTTTGAGTGTATCTATTTGTAGATTTATGAGAATCCAAGGTTGAAAGACTCCTTTCTTGGCTATTTTTGGTCGGATCCGTGACCCTTCTTTGTGCTTGGCGGTGAGTTGGTTTTTGGTTGACTGTTCGTTGTCGTCCATGGTCGACTGTGTATATTTGGAAGACCATGCTCCTAGCTTTCTTTGTCATCAAATATTCCTTTGATATTAAAACATTCCTTCTAGTGATATTTGTATTATCAAGTGAAATGCAAAATCAATGCAAAAATTGAAGTTCCAGTACATACTCATGATCCACGATAGATTGCTTAAAATGCACATTAACCTTGGATCAGATTCTTATTACCATAATCTTTGAAGTTGCAAGAGACTAAGTAAAGGACACAAAGTAACATGTTGACAATACTAATTTGAATTACAAATGGATTGTTCTTTTTAGAGATGTAAAATAATTTCTTAGTTTTTACATTGTTGCATGATATTTTGCTAGTTACATGTTAATAAAAGCATAAGTTACATGTTAATGAAAGACTAATTTTTTTGTTACTTATTAATGAAAAGGATTAGTTATCAATCACATGTTATTTTGCTATAAATTGTTTTAAAATTTTAATCCTCTTAAATGAATACAATTGCAAGTTTGTTAGCTAAAGAGCATGGAGATGGAGGCATACTTTATTGGTGATATTACTGTTGATGATGTTGAGGAATCAAATAACGATGAAATGTAAGTAGATTACTTGAAATCCTACGAGTTTGATTATTTGTATGGTTGCGTTAATTAACCTCACAAAAAATCATGTAAATGAGCTTATTTGGCCTAGTTTTCATTCAAGTAAATAGAAGGAAGAAAGACATTTTTCTTTACTGACTTTTCATTTTTTTTCCCTTTGCTCTTTTCCTTTCCCATGCTTTGTACCCTCTCCCTTCTTGTGGTCTCTAAACATTCTCTTGAATTTCGAAGAATGAGGTAGACCCACTTTGTTCGTCTTGCATTCCCTCATATTTATTTTTTTATTGCTTCTACATATACGAGCAAAGTATTCTGCCCATTTTATTATTGTTCTTCGGCTTACTCATCTCGCTTCATATTGTTATTGATGACCACTTGAATTCAGTTCTACATAGTGCTTGCATTGGAGCTAAAGCTCATTAATGTCTCTTCCTAATTGAAAAACAAGTAAGGTCACCATGTCTTGACTTTAAATCTAGTCAAATTAAGGTTTTAGCCATTAACTTCAAAATATACTTTCGTTGGCAAATCAAGTACAGAGAAACATCCAAACATCCATCACATTACAAAACAACGGAAGCCATGCTAATTAGATCAACATGACATAAGCACAAATTAAACAAATGAACATTACAAAAGAAGTTCATGCCATTCCTATTAATTATAATTTCAGCTTCATCTAAATTTACAGCTTCCATCATATCAATTTTCCATAACAATCGGATGATAACTTGTGTAGATATGAGTTCGATGGATCTAACCATCTTAAGTAAGTGTAAGCTCCATGTTGCTGCAAGATAAATTACAAAAGACAATATTGTTAGAGTTGGTGAATACTTCAGGACCCTTTGTTTCTCACATCGGGTTCACCCACGTGAGTTTAGGGGAATCTGAGTATTACCCAATTAACAGTGATGCTGGCGTACGAACGAAAGGGGGGTTCGGTGGGCCCCGCCCCCCGACGGTGGTCCCGCTCGTCGGTGAGCGGGCGGGGGTTCGGGGGCAACGCCCCCGAAACCTAGACGGGTTTTGGGCATTTGTTTAGCCGGCCCGTGTGGTTCGGATTAGATTTTTTCTCTGTTTGTTTGGGTTTTAAACCCGGTTTGAAGAGGCTATTAATAGCCTAATTTCTGATGTAATCTGTGTGGCGGCTGTAAACCTAATCGATATAGTGGAACCTCTTTGCAGGACGTAGCCCTCATCTCAAGGGTGAACCTGGGTAAATTCGTGTGTCTCATCTATTTTTTTGCAATCTCTCTGCGATCTTCTCTCCTTGTTCTCGAATTTTCCCATCAATTGGTATCAGAGCACAGGTTGTTCGAGGAATTAGGATTTATTCGAGATGTTAGGAGGATCGCGGATTGAGATAGAAAAAATTAATGGAACGCGATTTGATCTCTGGAAGATGAAGATGGAGGATCTTCTCTGTGATCGAGATCTTTGGACGACAATCGAGAAGGAGAGGCCAGGCAAAGAAGCGACGACGGCTGTAGATGCGGCAAAGGCTTCATATACGGCTTCCTCCAGTCAGGCAGATCCAAAGGCGATCGAAGAGTGGGATCGGATTGATAGAAAGACGAAGTGTTTGATTCGGCTTTGTCTCGCGGATTCAATTCTTACGAATGTGATGAGCGAACCTACAGCCAGAGATCTGTGGAGGAAGTTGGAATCCCTATATTAAAGTAAGTCGTTGGTTAATAAGTTATTTCTGAGGAAGAAATTGTACAATCTTCGGATGCAGGAGGGTGACTCATTTTCTACTCATCTTTATAACTTTAACACGGTGATCAGTCAACTTGTATCAATCGGTATTAAGTTTCAAGATGATGATAAGGCAATAACATTGCTCTGTTCGCTGCCGGATTCATGGGACAATCTGATTGTCATGATTGGTGGCGGGGATAAAGAACTTTCGTATGAAAGTGTATGTGTTGCCTTGTTATTAGAGAAAATACGGAGAAAGGGATCGGCAAGTTCTGGTAAAGAGGCGCTGACGGCCAGAGGAAGGCAACCAGAAAGGAATCAAAATCAGAGAGGGAGATCCAAATCTCGTGGGCATTCGAAGAGTAAAGATAAGAAGGTGCAATGCTGGAGATGTCAAGAGTAGGGCCATCTGAAGCGAGATTGCAAAAATAAGCCGGTTCATAAGAAAGAAGCTGAGTCAACCTCGGACAAAAAGGAGACTGAGGCAGGAGATATGTATGTGGCTTTTGCATGTATGATACAGTCGGATAAGAATGTTTGGCTCATCGATACTGGTGCTTCATATCACATGACACCTCATAGACACTGGTTTTGTGAATATGAGGAGTATAATGGTGGGGATGTCATGCTCGGAGATGACACTGCGGTTCAGATTATTGGACGTGACAGGGTGAAGCTGAGGATGAATGATGGCATGGTGAAGACTCTACCAAATGTGATGCATATACCACTTATGAGCAGGAGTTTATTATCTGTTAGTACAATGGCAGATTCGGGTGTTATATTCAGTTGCGACAATGATTCGTGCAAGATGGTCAGAGGGTCTATTGTGATTGCGCGAGGGATTCGCTATGGCACATTGTACAAGTTGCTCGGAGAGACTATATCTGTGGGCTGCGGATTTATTTCTGAAGAGGTCAAAGAAGATGAAGACAGCACATCTATGCTGTGGCATCAGAAATTAGGTCATATCAGTGAGAAAGGACTTTCTACCATAGCATCAAGTCAGATGGTAGAAGGAGTTCCGGATTGTTCTGTGGGCTTCGGGTTCTGTGAACATTGCCTCCATGGAAAACAGAACCGAGTCAGTTTTCAACACCCAGATTCAAGAGCAACGAAGATTCTCGAACTGATCCATAGTGATGTCTTTGGACCAACTTCGACTCCATCTATTAGAAGGTCCAGGTACTATGTTTCTTTTATAGATGATTTTTTGAGATACAGTTGAATTTATTTTATCAAGAATAAATCAGATGTATTCGATAAGTTTCGAGAATTTAAGTTTTGTTGGAAAATCAATTGAGCTGCAAGATCAAGGTCCTTCGTACAGATAATGGAGGTGAATTTTGTTCAGATAAGTTTGAACAGTTCTGCGTGGACAATGATATTGCAAGACAGAAGACAATTCCATATACACCTGAACAGAATGGAGTAGCTGAAAAGTTAAATCGGTCACTCATAGAGAAGGCCAGATGTATGCTGAGTTGGGCTGAATTGGGACAAGAATTCTGAGCAGAAGCTGTAACCACAGCAAACTACCTGAAGAACCGCTCACCGACCTCATCAGTGAAGAATCAGACGCCTTATGAGGCAATGTTTGGAAAGAAACCAAATTTATCTCATGTTCGGGTGTTCGGATGTGGCGCATATGTTCATATACCCAAGGAAAAGCGGGCTAAGCTTGATAGTAAATCTGAGAAGAACATATTTGTCGGATACAAGGAAAGGGTCAAGGGCTACAAACTATGGAATCCAAAGTCAAGGACTATTGTTTACAGCAGGGATGTTGTTTTTCGTGAATCACATTCCCATATTGAAGTTCAAAAAGATGATGAACCTAAGGAAGTGGTAGTGCTTGAAGAAGATTCTGATTCTGAAACTTCAGAGGTGGATACACAAGATACTTCAGTTGAGTCTGTTACAGAACCGGATCAAGAGGACTCGGTTAATGAAGTTGAAGATGCAGATTCAGATGAAGACCCAGATATTGGTACTACCATATCAGTTCTCAGGAGATCGACACGAGAAAGAAGAGCACATTTGAGATACTCTCTTAGTGCTCTGAGTTCGTTTCATGCTTTGAGCATCATCGGAGAAGAACCTAGTTCTGTAAAAGATGCAAGGTCTATGGATGATGCAAATCAGTGGGAGCTTGCTATGACAGATGAGATGCAGTCACTGGATAAGAATGAAACATGGAGCTTGTGTAAATTGCCTAAGGATAGAAAGTCAATTGGTTGCAAATGGGTGTTCAAACGAAAGCTGAAACCGAATGGGTCTGTAGAGAAGTACAAGACGAGGCTGGTAGCTAAAGGGTACTCTCAGGTTGAGGGAGTCGACTATGATGAGATTTTTTCTCCCGTTGTAAAAATGACTTCAATCAGATTTGTTCTATCTCCGGCAGCAGCATATAATCTTGAGGTAGAGCAGATGGATGTGAAGATGACATTTCTTCATAGGGACTTGGAGGAAGAGATATATAGGAGGCAACCAGAAGGCTTTGAAGTTCAAGGTAAAGAGAAGCTAGTGTGCAAATTGAAGAAGTCTTTGTATGGATTGAAGCAGTCGCCAAGGATGTGGTACTAGAAGTTTGATACGTACATGCTCGAACTCAAGTTTGTACGTTCAGATTCAGATCATTGTGTTTATGTGAAGAGAGTTGGAGATCAGTTTATCATTCTTACACTGTATGTGGATGACATGTTGCTGATTGGAAATAGTATGAAGATGGTGAATTCAGTGAAGGGTTTGTTGGCCAAGAAGTTTGAGATGAAAGACTTGGGGCCAGCGATTTTATTTTAGGTATGCAGATTAGAAGGGATCGTCAGGAGCGAAAGTTGTGGCTAGGACAGAAGAAGTATATAAAAGAAGTGTTGATGAAATTTAACATGTCGGACTGTAAGCCAGTGGGTACTCCTATGTCTCTAGGAACTAAACTTTCTGTAGAGCAATGCCCGAAGACGGATGAAGAAGCCGAAGAGATGGACCGTGTACCATATGCAAGTGCAGTGGGCAGCTTGATGTACGTCATGATGTGCACGCGTCCAGATATAGCCCAAGCAGTGGGAGTCTTGAGTCGGTATATGTCGAGCCCAGGCAGGGAACATTAAAATGCTATCAAGAGAGTTTTCAGGTACCTTCGTGGAATTTCAGATTCTGCTTTGTGCTTTGAAAGTGCGGGAAAAAGAAAGATACTTGATATTGTAGGCTATGTAGATGCTGATTGGGGTGGAGACATTGATAGTAGACGGTCCACTAGCGGATATGTTTTTACATTATTTGGGGCTGCACTAAGTTGGATGAGCAAGAGACAGAGCGTGGTAGCACTTTCTTCTACAGAAGCTGAATATATGGCCCTTACTCATGTTGCAAAGGAGGCTATATGGCTACGGCGGTTGTGCTTGGAGCTCGGATTTGAGCAAGGTGCCATAGAGGTGAGATGTGATAATCAAGGTGCTATTCAGTTAGCTAAGAATCCTGAATTTCACTCATGCACAAAAGCATATTGACATCCAATATCATTTCATTCGGGAAAAGATGAAAAAAAGAGGTTCAGCTTGAAAAGGTTGATACAACAGAGAATAATTCTGATTTTCTGACTAAAACAGTTACAGGTGCAAAGTTCGAGTGGTGCTCTACTGCTATCGGATTGAAGAAGAATGTTGCTGGCAAGGCTCTCTTTGGTGTGAAGTATCCACCAAGTGGGAGAATGTTAGAGTTGGTGAATACTTCAGGACCCCTTGTTTTCTCACACCGGATTCGTCCACGTGACCTTAGAGGAATCTGAGTATTACCCAATTAGCAGTGCTGCTGACGTACGAACGAAAGGGAGAGTTCGGGAGGCCTCGCCCCCCGACGGCGGTCCCGCTCGTCGGTGAGGGAGGGGTGTTCGGGGGCAGCGCCCCCGAAATCTAGACGGGTTTTGGGCTTTTGTTTAGCCGGTCCATGTGGTTCGGATTAGGTTTTTTCTCTGTTTATTTGGGTTTTAAACCCGGTTTGAAGAGGTTATTAATAGCCTAATTTCTGATGTAATATGTGTGGCGGCTGTAAACCTAAACGATATAGTTGAACCTTTTTGCAAGACGTAGCCCTCATCTCAAGGGTGAACCTGGGTAAATTCGTGTGTCTTCTCTACTTTTCTGCAATCTCTCTGCGATCTTCTCTCCTTGTTCTCAAATTTTCTCATTAAATATTACATACGAAAACACTAGTACAAAATGTTTTAAAATAGAAGTTTTGTCAAACTCACTTCGTAAAATGGACAGTCGTAGAATCTAAGTCCAAGACATATTTATTATCACTTTTTGTTTACAATTATATTTGGGCCACATCATTGCACTATATGTACACAAGAAATGTAAAACAACTATAAACATCGGGTCAAATAAAACAGTTGGCAATTATACTAGTTCATTTGGTGTAAATGGAAGTTAAAGTACAATTGCTATATGTACAGTTGCCAGAGCAATCCTACACTAATAAGACAGAATACTACATGATAATTGTGAAAAACACAATATGACAAATACTAGCAAATAAGCCAGAATAAGAGAGGTTTTACATTTAACAATATGACACTAGAATAAGAACACAATTCTGACATTAGATCAAAACAATTAGAATAAGCCATAATAAGAGAGGTTTTACATTTAACACAAGATCAAAACACTAAATACTACATGACATTAGATACCGAAGAATGTAATACATGTCGATGTAGGAGAACCTTGGGGCGACGGCAACCTCACGACGACGAAACTGAACCTTGGGGCAACGGGCGATTGGGAAGCTAGGGCATGAGCGATAAACAAGAAGGATTCACGAGATCAATTCACACACAACACTAAACCTCTCCTCTCTCTTCGATTTTTTCACCACTGAATCACACATCAATTTTGCCCTGAACCGGCTCGGTATGCTTGAACTGCACACTCCACAAGGCTGAACCGTGCGCATCATCCGCTGTCGTCAAATCGCGAATGAGGGAGAACCATCCTTTCCCCTGTAAGGGGGGAAGGATACCCATTAAATCCTAATTATAATATTTTCTTTCTTTCTCCAATTTATCAATTCTTTCAATAAATTTATTTATTTTAACATACAACAATGCCTTAATTAATTTTATTCATAACCAGATAATGATTTTTTTTGAAAAAAATATTGCCTTGACCTTCAAAATCTTGACAATATTATAATAATTCCAATGTTGATCTTTAAGATTTTTCATATTACGGGAGAAATCATACAAATAGAGAAGGATTATGGGAGAAATCATACAAATAGAAAAGGATTTAATGTTGGTTCTCCCCACCAAAGTGGGGATCATCCGGCTCCCTACCCGTTGCAGCGTCTGACCAGCAATCAACGACGTCCATCCATCGCACGGTTCAGCAGTCGATTCACCCCAAATCTAGTAGGTTTGTAGCGCTCATCCACGTCCTCTCCGGCCGCTCGTCCGCCCCCCTCCACAGCGTTCCCTGCTTGCCCGGTCGCCACTTGCAGGGCGATGCCGAGTGCTTGAACCACTGCGACTCCTCCACACATGGATCCCGTCAAGGCTACCGTCAAAATGCTCACGACAAGGGACATCGGGGGGGAGCAGTTGGGAACCTTCAACGCAGCGGAGGAGGCCGCACAGGTGTATGACCTCGCCGCCATCGACTTCCAGGACACGTTTGCCAACTCAACTTTCTGCTCGCGGCCGACTTTTGAAGGCTCTCTCCTGCCTTTCGACGAAGTTTGAGTCATTCGTCCATGCGGAGATGGTTGTCCGACGACGTTCTTTTGTTCGACGGAGTACTTTCGTCAGGGAAGGGTCATTCATCGATTGTCCGGTGGAGAGGGTCGTGCCCGGTCATCCGGCGTCGAGGTTGGCTTGGCACCACAAGCATGAAGAAAAGCCACATAGAAAATTTTTTCGATTTGTCTCCTACCCTAACTCATGACAATGAACCGACTGAACTTCACTTTCGTCGGTCGAATTTGAGATGGATCGATCATTGAACCGCGCGATGCATGAAGTGCATTGATTACTTTGGTGGGGAGCACCAACATTAAATCCAATAGAAAACACCCTTATGGGTACAATGAATTGTATAAGGTATTTAGGGGACATTTCCCTACAAATAATCTTTCTAGATTACTGGTAATATGAAGTTAAATTACCTGGGCCCACCACATTGTCTTGTTTACTTTATTTTAATTTGTAGGTAATCTGGATTGCCTAGCAATGCAGATTGCCTATGAAGTGGCAATCCACATTGACTAGGAGGGGGGTGTCCATCCACATTACCACCCAAATGACAATCTATTTTTTTTTTCATTCCTATCTTTTCCAATCTTAGGCAAATAAACCATAAAAAAATATAAAAATTCATATAACAACAACAAATAATATTATTACCATCATAATTAATAATATTAATTTATATAAAAAATATTTTATTATTATTATTCACATGAATTACACATTATTATTTTGTTATTATTTTAAATATTATATACATCACCATTATTTTCATTTAAAAATATATATGAAATATTTATAATATATTTATTTAATCATTAATTTTATTTGAGTTTTTAGTTAGATTATATAATATTTAATTTAATATTAGTGATAAATGATATTTTAGTAAAAGTTGTATAGTGATATTTAAATTGCTTAAAAGATTACTTGTACATAGTAAACAAAGTAATGCACATTGCTGATAATTTAATAGGTGGCAATCTTTCTGATAGGCAATACAAATTGCTAGGTAATGTAAAAAGGTAATGTAGTAAACGTCCCCTTAGATATTTATGCAAATGCATATATTAACTATTAGATAATGTTAGCTGTCTCAATAATTACTACTTAAACTAATAAAATTTTATCTCAGGCCAACGGTGATTCAACAAATAATTTAATTATTTTATCAGTTAAAAATTTGATGAGACATTAAATAATTGTTTGTATTTAAAATAGATAATCAAATTTTAAATACAATATTATATTTATTAAATATAATTTTTGTATAATTTTTTTTTGTTTAAGCCTATGAAGACGTTGAGCCGGCCCTGTTCGTCGTCCGTGGTCGCTGGACTTGGGAGAGACAGGAGCGAAGGGTGAGAAAGAGGTAGAGAGCGGAGACTGGAGAGAGATCGTCGCCAGTGGTCGCTGGAGTTGGAGAAAGAGGAGCGAAGAGAGGGAATGGATAGTGAAGAGAGCGAGAGGAGGATATCGTCAGCAGTGGTTGCCAGAGTCGAAGCCAGGCGTCGCCGGAATCAGTCGCTGAAGTTGGAAGAGAGATGAACAGGCATCCTTGACTACTGGAGTTGGGAAAGAGAGGAGCGAAGTGAGGGAGCGGAGAGAGTGGGAGAGAGTAGAAAAGACAACGGACGAAAAAGAAGAACCACCTCCTCCTCTCGTCACTCTTATCATCTACTATAATGCGATGCATGGGCAGCACCAGACGCCCGGCGCCCTGCTACAACCTTCGTCCTCAGTATTATCGTAAGCTCGTAGATTCCATTGACTTGGAATCCCCTGCCCAACATCACTTCTCTCCTCCTCCTCCTGCGCCGGGTTGTGACGGCAGCGCCATCGTACCTCGGCTTCTTACCATTTTGCGCTCCTGCGTCGACCCTTCGTACCTCCCCCGCGCCCGCCTGGCCCACGCCCAGATCGTCGCTGGCGGCCTCGATGCCGAACCGCTCAACACCCGACTCCTCGGCGCCTATGTGCTCTGCCGCAGCTTCCCCGATGCGAAAGATGTCTTCTTCCGTCTCGACAGCTCGTCCCTGTCGTCGCCACCGCCGCTGCCTTGGAATTGGATGATCAGGGGACTGGTGGCGATGGGCTGGTTCGAGCAAGCACTGCTGTTCTACCTCAAGATGTGGTTCGTCGGCGTGCCAGCAGATAAGTACACGTTCCCCTACGTGGTCAAGTCCTGCTGCGGTCTGTCCGCCATTGGACTGGGGAGGTTGGTGCACGAGACAATTCGCGGCATGGACCTGGAGAATGATGTGTTTGTGGGCAGTTCTCTGATCAAAATGTATGCGGAGAGTGATAATATTGTTGAGGCACGAGAGGTGTTTGATCGGATGTCCGAGAGAGATTGTGTTTGTTGGAATGTCATGATGGATGGATATGGGAGGGCTCGAGATGTGAGGAATGCTGTTTTGCTGTTTGATGAAATGAGGAAAGTGGACGAGGAGCTTAATTCTGTGTCCTTCACATGTGTATTGTCTGTTTGTGCATCAGAGGGCATGTTGACTTACGGTGTCCAGCTTCATGCTCTTGCCATTAAGTATGGGTTGTGGTTGGAGAATTCGGTGGCAAACACATTGTTGGCTATGTACTCGAAATGCCGCTGCTTCGATGATATGCAGCGGTTGTTTCATTTGATGCCTCATGCTGACATGGTAGCTTGGAATGGGATGATATCTGGATATGTTCAGAATGGCATGGTGGATGAGGCATTTCAGGTGTTCCACAGGATGCAAGCTGCTGGGAAGAATCCAGATTCTATCACATTAGCAAGTCTTTTGCCTGCATTCTCTGGCTTTACAAATATGGTAACTGTGAAGGAGATCCATGCTTATATAGTTAAAAACAATGTGTTCATGGATGCTTTCTTGAAAAGTGCACTCGTTGATATATACTTTAAATGCAAGCATGTCAAGATGGCAGAGAAAATTTTTTATGCGACAGAAACAATAGATGTGGTTATTTTCAGTGCTATGATATCTGGTTATGTTCTTAATGGGATGAGTAATAAAGCTTTGGGAATCTTCCGGTGTTTGTTAAATGCACAGTTGAAACCCAATGCTATTACTCTTGCTAGTGTTTTGCCGGCTTGCGCATGTTTAGCTACTTTGAAGTTGGGGAAGGAACTCCATAGTCACATTCTTAAAAATGCATACGAGGAACGATGTTATGTTGCAAGTGCACTAATGGATATGTACACTAAATGTGGCAGGCTTGATCTTGGGCATCAAATTTTTGTAAGCATGCGTTCAAGGGACTCTGTGGCATGGAATTCAATGATTTCAAGCTTTGCTCAGAATGGTCAGCCAGAAGAATCTATCACACTTTTCAGGCAGATGGGAATGGAGGGACTGAGGTATGATTGTGTTTCCTTATCCTCCGCCCTGTCAGCATGCTCTAGTATTCCCGCATTACGCTATGGGAAGGAGATCCATGGTTTCATGATAAGAGGCGGCATTAAATCTGATGTGTTTGCTGAGAGTGCCCTAATTGATATGTATGCTAAGTGTGGAAATTTAGATTTGGCTCGTTCTGTCTTTGATTCAATGAGTGAGAAAAATGAGGTGTCATGGAATAGTATAATAGCTGCGTATGGGGCACATGGTCTTGTTGATGATACTGCAAACTTATTTCAACAAATGCAGGAAACAGACTTTCTGCCAGACCAGATAACCTTCCTAGCCTTGATATCAGCTTGTGCTCATGCTGGACAAGTTGAGGAAGGCTTTCAGTTTTTCCATATCATGTGTGACAAATATGGAATTACAGCTCGTATGGAGCACTATGCATGTGTGGTTGATCTATATGCACGTGCTGGGCAGTTAAATAAGGCTTTGGAGTTCATAAAAGGCATGCCTTTTGAACCGGATGCTGGCATCTGGGGTGCAATCCTTGGGGCTTGCCGTGTTCATGGCAATATTGATCTTGCAGAAATCGCCTCAAATAAGCTCTTTGAGTTGGATCCTCAAAATTCTGGTTATTACGTACTTCTGTCCAACGCTAGCGCAGTGTCTGGTAGGTGGGAGGGAGTGCTAAAAGCAAGAAGCTTGATGAAGGAGAGGAAGATACAAAAAGTTCCAGGTTATAGTTGGATAGAGATTAATAGCATCAATCAAGTGTTTACTGCAGCTGACAAAACTCATCCGAATTCTGCATGCATATACCAATGCTTGAAGAGTCTTCTTTTAGTTCTAAGGGAAGAGGGCTATATCCCTAAATCTGATTATCCTTATCCTCTGCTTCTGAATGCTTGAAGCATGTATTATTAAAAGTCTCACTGGTTGTTGGCTTTTTAAATTGGCCAATTGTGATCTGGTAATTTATATTACTAGTTAGAGGTTAGTGTAATACATAATTTTAATTGTAAAGCTGAAATGACACATTGATCATATAATTAATGTTATTTTAGTTTCCATTATTTTGCCCGGAAACAGAAACATTCATCATTGTATTGTGATAAATGAATGAAACTTATGGGAATGTCGAAGTATATTCAAAATGGAGATGAACTATGTGGTGCAGTATGCTTAACTTGTTTTATAAGATTCAAACGTTAATAAGCAATGTAGTTAAGCCATGATCTGAGGTGCTACGCAGGATCACTGAGCATTTCTTGCTTTTTTCAGTGTAGTTATGTGTATTTTTAATTCATTGTCCTTGTGGCATTTGGATTGTCCTAAACTTGTGGGGATTTTAAGACAGTGCCCATTTGAATTTACAGATGGATTTTATAATGGCAAAAGGACAGCTTCCAGAGTACTTAATTTGGTATTCCCTTTGCAGCGCGGACCCTGGGACAAGCAGCCACATTGATGGTGAAATGCGGCTTAGGTGAAAAGATGGTGAGGATCCCACTCCGGCGATGACCGCTGATCGAAGAGCTGTCGGGTCAAAGGGGGCGCCACTGGTCTCACTGACGACAGTCCCGAACCAGGTCGATGCCACGCTGGATCCTCGGCGACCATGGGATGGAGAGGGTGGGAGCCACCTGGGATGTCAGCGGGGGGATTCAGCGTCGCAGCTAGCTGGTGACGCCCCAATGGCGTCCCAGATGAGTGTTCTGGCAGGCTGTGGGGGCACGACGACCTCCGGTGGCCCTTACCCCTACATCGGAGACAGCGAAGAGGACCAAAGCAAAGTGCCGCCGGAGAGTTGCCGATGGTGCAGTGGGATGCAGCAAGAGGAGGCGATCCAGAAAAGCAGGGCAGAGGGTAGATGAGTTAGTTAACAGTCATAAGAAATGCCACCACCTTATCAGTGAATCAACCATGTGCTACAGAAGAAGCATAATTTTTTTTTTTGTATTACTCAAAATCCGAACTTAAAGCCTCGTTTGTCATTTGATTGTTGTTTGCGATTGCATAAAATATGTTGTGTGAAGTTGTATTATCATATTTTTGCAAAAGTATTTCCGTTGGTCGATCTCGTTTGGACCAATCCAACTTACATTGGTCAATCTTGTTTCACCGCGGCAGCTCGTCCCCGACGGGGAGTTGGGAGCGCCGCTGTCCCCCCCAGCGACCTCGGAGGTCTGCGGTGGTTCCTCCCCGTTGCCCAAGCAGACATATCCGCCGTATCCCGCCGCGTAGGGCGGCAGGCCCGGGCATCCTCCACAGAAACCAGACGCCAGGAGCGCTGCCTTGCTGCCTGGTTGTGACCCCACCGGGGCCGTACTGCCGGTGGACGTGCTGGTGCAGATGCTGTTGGTATTGGTTCATGACCCCGCCGCGCTTGGGGCCGAGACCTGTAGGCTGACCAATTACCCACCGCTACCGTCGCGGAGGTTCGGTGTGCTTCGGACACGATGCATTCCTCCTCCGGGAAGGGGGCTGGGTTGACCAACCAGCGCGGCGACTCCGTCGACGGAGGAGGTGGGGGAGGTGCGAGCGGAGGAGGAGATGGAGAATGTGGTTCGTTTGACATTGCCGGCGTCGGCGATGTAGGACAGTAGGAGGGCTGGTCCAGGGCGACAGCAGAGTCAGGATGCGGCGCAGGGACGGAGGGGAAGATAAAGAGACGGAAGCGCAGCGAGGAGGAACAGGAGGGGGAGTTGGGGTGGAGGGCGTCAAGGCGGTCGTACTCTTCGAACATGTAGGCCAGGTCGTCGTCTCCGGCGACGGTGGCGAGGATTTCATCTGATACTGGTTCTTCCGTGTGTCCGTGAAGTCAACGAACAGCTGACCCAAAAAAAGAAAAAAAAACATGACCAAGTCGTAGATTTCTCTAGTTTGGACAAGATATTATTTTTCTTTGATGTCAAAATGATGCCTGTAATAAAGTAATAAACTTATACATGAATCAGAAACAAAACTGATTGAGCGGCAGAGTTTGCCCTTTTCAGAAGTAACTTTACAATTGAACTCAGAGTAGTTTCAGAATGCAAGTCTAACTACAGCTGTTCACTTTATTTTGGAGAGAAGGGAGAAGTGTTCTTGACGTATCAACTGATAACCAACGACGTGGTAACTATAAAGATTCGTTGAAACGTAAAGGAATAAGACATATAAGATGTAGAGTATTTGAAGGAGATAATAACAACACTTGCTAATTAAATTGATTACAAAGTGGATTATTATAATCTCACTCACAATTTATGCATAGTGTTCCATCCCCAAGAGAATTCCATTGTTTCCAGAAACATTCTCCCTTCGTTCAAAGCCTGAGCGACTGTATCCAGTGATTAAACCCACAAATGTTATGTGATCTGGGGCAAGTGCAACACTTAATTCCTGCATCTCAGTGATGAGATCTAGTGCAAGTTCCCCGTGCCAATGTTGTGCATAGGAAAAAGATCATGAATGAATCGTTACAGAATTTATTCTTTCGTGTCACCTAATGATCTTTTTGCAACAACAACAATGCCACACTTCGAGTACAAGTGGATCCACGAACTGGCAACAAAGTCATTTGACATAAAAGCTGACTTTATGGATAAACAATGGACCTACCCAGTTGAAGCACCGATGCAATGTAGCAAAGAATGCACTATAATCAACATTGATGCCAAAAGAGTGCAGATGAGCAAACAATTTACGTGCCTCCTCACATAATCCGTTCAGAGAGAGCCCAGTTAGAATTTGTTGCATGATATTATCACATTATCAAAGCCTCTCTTGATTGTCAAACCATGCAATGATCTCCCATTCTGATGATGTTCATGCCCAAAGCAAGCACTAATCAGAGTAGTGAAAGTACAAACATCAGGATCAATCTCAAGTACTTGCATCCTAATACAGAGTATAACTGCATTTAGCACCAAGCAATGATCGGAAAATGCTGCAAGCAGAGAATTCCACGCATGAGCTCCTTATTGCAATTCATCTTATCAAACATTTTTTTGGAGTCTGCTACAGAGCCACAATGTGAGTAGGCCATGATGGCTGCATTGTCCACAATGATATCCATCTTCTCTCCATACTTTTTTATCTTAGAATGTACCTGCGACATTGATTTGTAATAACTCGTCCCAACTATTAATGTCAAGAGACTGGCAAATGTGGCCTGATCTGGCAATGCACCCTTTCTATCGACGATATAAAAAATCTTGAAAGCAATATCAGCATTGCCAAGTTGTGCACAACCTGAGATAATTTTTTTTTTAGGACAACCGGAGATAATTGCATTCCATGAAACTGTCTTGGACTCTGGTATAAGCTCAAATACTGCATAGAATTCCTGGATGATGGGACACTAGGCGTATACATCAAACCAGTGCATTGGCCATAAACATGTTATCATTGAAGCCTGACTTGACAACCAGGGAATGAAGCTGACTACCGAGTTCAAGATGCCATGCACAAGCAATTGACTTGAACAGGTTTCCAAAAGTGAACTGATTGAATGCTACATCATAGGATATCATAGATTTAAATAACTTCCATGATTGCTCATATGAATGACATGAAACATGAGCTGCAATGAGAGATTGTCATCAAACAACTTGCAAGCATCCACGAGCCCGCTGGAGTCTGGATTTTGAATAGGAAGTGAGGAGTTTCCTGGAGACTGAATCAAAGGTGTTTCTTGATTTCACCAGTCCGGCATGAGTTTATTCTGCTGTCCGCAAAGCTATACAATTTCAGAGGTACGGAGATTAGCGCATGTCCTTAAATGCTCAAAAGAAACATCAAGCTCCTGTCGCACCTTTCATCTTCATGTCCTGTATAGGATCTTGAAGTTTGAGGTCCCTAAAGATTCATAAAACAGAAGAGTTCTCTAATGTCAGAATTAACCTCTTCACTTCCTGAGAAAAGGAAACAAATAGTATATCAATAAAGATTTGAGCAGTCTATGGCTGAAGTTAAATAAAGCCTCAATCCAAATCAACTCTTTTAATCCAAACCAATGAAAACATCAATCTTAAATAAAAAAAGTTCTTTCCTCTTTTAGGAACAGAGAGAACTCCTATTTGATAATCAATAAAGGTTTTGGATGATTAGCATTCTGGTTAATCATCTACGCTGTAGGCGGTCAAGCGCCTATAAAATTGTTCCGAGAGGAAATGAAATGCACCTGTTGGATGGGATCCCCCAAAAGTATGCATCTTTTTTCTTTCACTAGCATCAAAGCACCGAAGTTTTGCATCCTGCATTTTCTGACGAACCTGGACATATTTCCTTGATTCTTCGTCATCGTCTCGCCACATTCAGCATTTAGTTATCCTACCAAAATTTTCACCTGCCATCGCCCAATCGATTTCATCTGTAAATTTTGAAGAACATCGTCTTCGTCAAGAGGTACAAAACAATCATTTCTCTTCCTTTGGTGCTGCTTTTGTTTTCGATTGTGTTGCTGCTTAACGACGCATCTTCCACACCTGTTACATTGCTTAATTCCTCTCGTTGTCAACTCCTCATCGCAAGTCAAATGTCCTACCAAAGCGGAGGAAGACGAACAATATACTAAACATAGCAATTAATCTAGGACGTTCACCCATTTGACATAATCAGATCTCAGCCGAAGAATAATTATTACATGTCTATCAACCTGAATCATAGATCTGTTATCCTGTTCATATCATAGCTGCATATCGAATATGTTCATGAAAACATAGTTGTCCAATCTGATTCCATAATTTAATCTTAGCCGTGTGATCCATACTGAGATATAGATCTTACCACACTGCTGTTCCTATTTTGATTGCTTCTAATATCGGGATTGCTAAAAGTAAAGCACAAGCCTCGTGTTTAGTTGCCACCATTAAGCGATCAACCCAGAACAAATTGCCAGTGATAAGCCGGACGAGTGTGAAGATCACATCAAGTCATCATGCCCCTTATGCCTTAGGCGACAGACGTGCTACCATGGACGGGACAAAGGGTCACGATCCTACAAGGGTGAGCTAACTGCAAAAACCCGATCTGATTGCGAGTGTCAACTCATATGGGTCTGAAGCTGGATTGGGCTAGTGAGGGGCGGCTTAGGGCATCCTCACCCGCAACGACCCCTTAGGGCATACAAGACGTCCATCGCTGGGGACCTCTCCCCGGCGGTGCCACTGCCATCGTCGGCACACCATAGAGAAGTTTGTAAGAGCCTTGTTGACAGAACAGAACAGAACATAATCCATCTCTACATCTGTATCCATGCTAGCCAAAGGACCAGTGATCTCAATTCTCAAACTTCGGGTTCTCTTATCCAAAGCATCCTCTGGATACATAACATTCATACGAGAGGTAAAATGCATTTTCGTTCCTGCACATATACATCAGCTGTCAATATGTTGTATGACATACACATTCATTGCCGAATGTTATTTGGTAATGCTTCACCAAAATTGAAAGACATAAAACACCATATTTAGGGGCAATACGTCGAATAAATTAAATTAATTATTCCACAAAATCTGAAATTAGTCTTCTTCCATGAGAAAACCATCAGGCACGTAAATGAATTAGACAGTGCCCGATCCTAAAACAATTTCTCTGTTTGCTGGGAAAGAGCAATACCCAGCTCATAAGTTGGTTGTTATATGTTTTTGAGGCAGTGCTCGCCAACCTATGTCTCGCCGAAAGAATCCTTCAGGCCAGTCGATTACTTCAGCAGCCTTGTAAGCTATATCTTTTGCTTCCTGTAGATCTTTTCCTCTGGCTGTGACACCAAGCACACGGCCCCCAGTGGCAGTGAAGTTGCCTTTCAAGTTGAAAGCTGTCCCAGCATGAAATATCTTAACCATTGACGATACCTGTTCAGCTTCTTGGAGGTTCCTTATAACAGTTCCTTTCTCGTAAGGTCCTGGATAACCACGACTTGCCATTACAACAACCATGGCTGAATCAGGTGACCAATTCAAGGATACATTGCCCAGCTCTCCTCGACACGCAGCAAGCAGAAGTTGTGCCAAATCAGACTCTAAACGCATCATTAAAACCTGCACAAGAGATTACACGAAGTGTTAAATACCAAACATGTAAAAAGTATTCAAATTGTATATTCAAAGAGACTAAAAGCTGGATGATCAATTCTGTCAGCTAAAAGTTAACAACTTAACAAAATCATGTGGAAGTAATGGCTTGTAACTAGCCTTACCTCTACATCACTGACAATCCTAACATGATCACAATGGTTCATCATGGCTTGGAAATGGAAGAACACATACAACACTTGGTATAGGTTTTTTTTCCCTCAAGTTTTTTCCTTTTAATCACGATTTTTTTTATTTGGGCCTTCAAGTTTTATGTAGATGATTTGCCAGACAGCCGCTATCATCAGTCATTTGCATTTGAAATTGACAAAAGATAAAATCACATTCTTTCTTTACATCTCATATTACTTTGAAAATGGCCACTCAATACAAATAAAGATTGATGGTCAGGTGAATCTGAAACTCAAAAGTGACAGGGAAAGCTAGAATAGCAATAAAAAAAATGGCATTATATTGCACTCTACTTGATATTAAATATTCATAACATAATTATCCTTATTCCCCTTTCCATATATTCTCACTGCAAATTAGGGTGAACATCAACACACGATAGAAATTCAACTGTTGAGATAAAATCATTTTGGGAGATATGTAATTTAATCACTGACCTGGCACTCAGGATCTCCAAAGCGCACATTATATTCAATGAGCTTAGGCAACCCAGATTTCTTCTCAATCATAAGCCCAGCAAATAAAACACCAACAAATTTGCACCCTTCTGCAGCCATCCCTTTGACTGTTGGATGAATTATTGACTCCATGACAATGGATCGTAACTCACTTGTTAATACTGGAGCAGGAGAATATGCACCCATGCCACCAGTATTTGGACCAGTATCACCATCGCCAACTCTCTTGTGATCTTGTGCAGATTCAAGGGGCACAGCAGTCTCACCATCAACAAGGGCAAAGAAAGAAGCTTCTTCACCCTCAAGAAATTCTTCAATGATAACTCGAGAACCAGCAGAACCAAAAGCACCATCCACCAGCATAGTGTCTATAGCATCATATGCCTCTTCTATAGTCATGGCAACAATAACTCCTTTTCCAGCAGCTAACCCATCAGCTTTGACAACAATGGGGGCTCCTTGCTCCTTAACATATGCTTTTGCCTCCAAAGAATTGGTAAATGTTTTGTACTGTCAAGAAACAGCGGATACTCCTTACATAAAAAAGGTACACAATGAAAATGCTCCAACAGAATTGGCATGTAGTGGGGAATAGAAAGCAACAAAAGGTAAGTTTCACATTAAAAATTATTCA
This sequence comes from Pontederia crassipes, assembly GCA_030549335.1. Lineage (NCBI taxonomy): Eukaryota > Viridiplantae > Streptophyta > Magnoliopsida > Commelinales > Pontederiaceae > Pontederia > Pontederia crassipes. The sequence continues at coordinate 2,245,488 of CM060197.1, forward strand.
ATACATATCGCAAGAACCAAAAACTGATAACCATAAGATGAAAGGTGAAAATATTGCATTGTAATAATGGTATAGATTATAGAAGGAAAAGAGATTATCTTCACAAGATGTGAAGACCAAAGTACAACATGCAGAAACAAGCAGCACTGCCACGTACTATGCAAGTTGTTTTATGTTTTTTCCAAGAGTATTACAATTAATAGAATTTTATAGTTCAGATGGATAATAAAAATCTACGGAATAGTACTTGTGGAATGCATATATAAACCCACCTACCTTTGCAGTTGGGATATTGTATTTGTCACACAGCTTCTTCATGAAATCTTTTGAACCCTCAAGAGCAGCAGCTGCAGATGAAGGACCAAAAGTTGGAATTCCAGCCTTATCAAGGTCATCCGCAAGGCCAGCTACCAGAGGAGCTTCTGGACGCACGACAACTAATCCTACTCCTCTTGTCTGGCAAAATGAAATAACGGTAGCACCATCCAATACATCTAGATCTGATATGCAAATAGCATCACCAGAATCAGCAATCCCAGCATTACCAGGGGCACAGAAGACTGCACCACAAGATGGTGATTGACGCAACGCATAGCAAAGGGCATGTTCCCTTCCCCCGCCACCAATAACCAACACGACCAGCTTTGATTCTAGAATGAGAAATAGCCAACATCAGTCGCATCATACAGAAATTTTCAAACCTATATTACGCTACTCCAGGACCAGAGGTCTAATGTCCAGAAAGAAAAACTGTAGAGATAAAAAAAAATTAGATGGCACTTGAGAGGTTGAACTAGTCAAATTTAATATAAATCAAAATGCTTTTCTGTCTGTATATTGACGCACAAATGTAATGAGACAATTGAGCTCCATTAACAACAAAAGATGTCAGTCAGAATTTATGGATTAAAAGTCTCTTGCAAACTATCAAGGAATACAAGGGACAGTTTGCAAGCTGCTGCATGCCATTTCATAAATGATGACAAAAACTTGTACAGTTCTGATTCAGGAGCCAAGTAAAGGGCAAATGATGTCCACTACTACAACATTCACAACATATAGTGCAACCTCTTTGTCACGATGAACTTCCTCGAAAACAACAAACCTGTCTTAGGCATGAACGGGCCAACTACTAAGAGAAAATGCTTACGCTACTTATGTAGGAAGCACGATCAAAATTCAAATTTGAACTTTTTTTAGAAGAAAAAGGATGATCACCAAGTATTCAAATTTGAACTTAAAAAGAAGGGCAGCGTAATAATTACCAAGGACGTTTAGAGCATCAGTATCCTCTCCAGCGAAAAACGTTTCACCTGACCTCATAGCAGACCTTATTGAGGCTCTTGGAATTGGCGTTAAAGTAGAAAATAGAACATGCCCCTTGGTCCCAAACGATGAGAGATTGTTCCATGTGTAAGGCCTCGTGAAAAGGGCATGAGAGCTTAAGCCTCCTTGAATATTCTTGAAAGAAAATCCACCTATTTGGTTGTTAATCAGACTGATAGATTTTGTAATATTGCAAGTAACGGATGCCATTTCTGACCTGCAACCAGATGAAGATTTATTAGCCAAAAGAAAGGACAGAGACATGATAAAACTTCTTCCCAAAATCCTGCTAAAGGCCAAGTGCCGAAGTTCTGTTGACATTGGCAAATTAAGTGTAAAAATAGTCAAAATCCAGAGAGAATCTTCACATTACTGTTCATCTTCATCAAATGAACCGGAGAAAAAAGAAACAAATAACACAAAGGAAAAATGTTGGAGAATTTTCATGTCTCCTGGGAACTGGCTTTGTCTCATATGAACGGGGAACAATGGGCACGAACTAAGAGAAAGTGACTGCCCTGCGTGAGCGCGCTGAGGTCGGGAGCAGGAGACATCAGCGTAGGTCTCCCTGCTCGTGTCCCTACTCACCTGTGCGCTGAGGTCGCGAGCAGATAGGGAGGGAGGAATTTCTTTTTCCCGCTTTCTCTCATCTTTTCCCCTTATATATATATATATATATATATATATATATATATATTTATTTATTTATTTATTTATTTATATTTATATTTATATATATATATCTATTATAGTTCCTCCTCCCCTCTCTCTCCCTCCTCTCCTCTCTCTTTCTCTCCCCCTCTCACTCTCCCGGCCGGCAAGCCTTTGGCCGGACGTCACACATCGACCGTCGACGATCCTCTCCTGCCGGCATCTCTCTATCTTCGCCGGCGTCTCTCTCTCTTTCTCTTTCTCTCCGGCCGCTGGCGCTGGATCCGGCCGCCTGGTGGCCGGATTCAGCTGCTGGCGCCGGATCCAGCCGCCTACGGCTGGATTCGGCCGTTCGGCCATGGGCAGCTGGAACCGGCCGCGGGCGGCCGGATTAGGCCGCTGGCGTGTTCGGAACCGGCTGCCAACAGCCGGATCCGACCGCTAATTTTTTTATTTTTAAAATAATCTTTGTGACGGTTCCGAGCGCCGAAAGATCGACGGTTGGCACGACCGTCGAAAATTTTCGACGGTTGTGCCAATCGTCGAAAATTTTCGACGATTGAAACCGCCGGACTTTTCCGGCGGTTATAACCGTCAGAAAGCTTCGACGGCTGGAACCGCCGGAATTTTTCGACGGTCCAAGCTGTCGCAATTACCGACGATTTTTTTAGCCGTCGCAAATCGATTTGCGACGAGCATTTTTCCGACGGATTGATTCCGTCTGAAAAACCGTCGGTAATTGTGTTACCGACGATTTTTGAGAATCGGCATTTTTCTTATAGTGAAAGGGACGATCAGTTCGTCTTGAAAGAGATGACCAATTGAGAGGACGTCTTCTTAGAATAGAGTAACTGCCAAATTATTAGAATGTATCCGAACAGAAACTATATTACATGAATCAACCTTCAATTTTGAGTGTAGTTCACCTTTAATTTGTAACTAAATTGTCCTCAAATTTTATTTTTATTTGGTCCTCTTAATCGCCAATAGCCAGTTCTTCATGGTTAGGACACCAAAAAGTAATAAAATAATATAAATATATAATAAAATAGTATTAATAATTAATAGAAAAGGTAGTAGCTGTGCTCGCCTGAGTCGGGGACTGGCACCCCTTCCTCTCTTCTCTCCGGCATCGGAGAGGATAGAGGAAGAGGCTCCCCCCTTTGCGCTGACAACTTTTTGAAAGGGGGACGACACCCCTCAAATCTCTCATGCGTCAGAGAGAAAAAGGGAGCGTCGACCCGCTTTGCTGCAAGGTTGCTGGCCCTCGCGAGCTTCCAAAAAAAGGGGGAGATTTCTCCCCTCCACCCCCCTCTTCTTCTGACTAGAGGACGGCGAACGGCAACAAGGAAGCAACTTGAATGGCAATGGCGAGTGGATGGCCGGGATCACGGTGGCGCAGCATATCATGAACAGCCTCGCCACCGCCAAGCACACCGCCGACATGATCGCATCCTCTCCGACTTTGACAATCGTCTCTCCTCCATCCGCGTCTTTCATTCCTCTGCCCCTGGCACTGATAGGGACTATGACGACAATGTGGGTGAGAAGTCCCCCCTACCTCTGTGAGGCAGCGAAAGTCATCGTGCGCTGGGAGGCCTCCAATGCCAACCTTTGGGATGCCATCTCCGCCATTTCAACCACCCACATTGATGAGTACCTCTCCACAGTCGATGATCTAACGCCCCAAAATTTTATCCTTCTGCCACGTGAAATTTTGATTTATTTGGGCTGGTGTTATTTACTATTCATTTTTATTCATTGAACTTTCACAAAATTTATAAAGAAATAACAAAATAAATTAAAAATTAACTATCATTGACCAATCATATAAGAGTGCAGAAGCTAACATCTCTATTGTTCACAAATGATTCTCTTAACCATTCTATTATATCAAAATAACAAAAGAAAATGAAAATAACATAAGCTAAGCATGTCTCATGTGCAACTGCATCACTATGAACATCTCTATCTACACACGCCTCCATCATTGTCGGTTCACTTATATGTGGGATTCAAACACAAGAAAATAGAATTTTTACTAGTATAAAATACTCAGTACATAAGATAATAAAAATAGATAAGAAGACTTAATTCATATAGGCACGCTTTCAGTATGAAAAAAATTATGCTATCATTTCGGTTCGGTTCTTTCAGTTCTTTCCTTTTTTCAGTTCAGTTCGATTTCATTCGATGCTTTTCTGTCTGATTCCTTTTGTTCTTTCTCTACATCTTTTACTTTAAATAATTCCTAGGATATCTACATATGTGTTATCCTAATGCGAGTTTGACTTGCTTTATTATGAGCATTCATGGTACTTCATGTATGGTCAAGATGGATCAAACCATGACCAAATGTAGAGCAATGATGGACACAATAAAAAGGTATGGGACTTTTATTTATCCACGATCACGATTAGAGTGATGGGACTATTAATACTCACCTTCACTTTTTTTATACGATTCGATTCGGTGACAATCCGTGTCAAGAAGTCTCGTTTTTACATCTTTTATCACCTGATTAACATTTTTACTGTTCTCTATTAAGCATTTCTATGCAATGGTAGAATAGTCATTGCTTTTCATAACAACTAAAAATAAAATAACTACTTCCCAATTCTATGAATTCGAGGGTGCCATCAGATTCGGACTAGGTTGTGGCTGAACTCGGTTCGCATTCACCGAGACTCGGTGTCGCGTTCTACACTTTCTCTTAGCAGAATTCTGATCGGGTCCGAGGTAGCATGGGCTCGGTTCATTGACCTCGTCATATTGGATGATGACATGGAACTACTCGGGCCGAGTGTAAACACAACTCGGGTTGGATTGTTGGAAAAGAGATCCGAACACTCAGAAGTCGATGATGGAGCCCGGGTAAGGCTGAACCAAATCTGGATTGGGTTTCCGGGTCGGATTCAGAACAAAGCTGCACCAGGTTTCAATTTACATATGAACTAGTGCGAGGCTCATCACTATGCGGGCCGGTCCCGACTGTCAAAACTTTGACGATGTTGTCTCATGACTTTGACATAACTTTCAGGCAGTACTTCATTCGACATAAAAATTATATGAACTTATTCATGGAACATAGGAGAACACATACAAATCCTAACTCAGCCATTAGCTTAACTATTTAATTAAGAAAACGTATCCAAAAGTGAATTTAAAATCTCACGTACTTTGACTACTTCAAACTATCTTAAACCTGAGACTTTGGATGTGATTTTTGGTGAGATCTGACGACGACTAACCATGATGTCGGCGTCCTTGGATAGGGGATAGATCCAAGATTCAATGATCGATCGGAACTCCTGATCACGCACACTGAAAAAGAACAAAACATAGCCGAAAGTGGAGAAAAAATTCAAGTAGAGAAGAAAAAAAATGTGTTGGAGGAGACCTTTTGGGTTCTATTTATAGGGTAAAGTCTCCGAAGTGCTGATCTAGTGACGATTTATATTCATACTTCCTATCCATAATTCATCTTTTATTTTTCATGAATTTTTAATTTAAATAATTAATTAATAATACTATTTCTTAAAATTTTGGAATTAAAATAATGAATTTTTATTATTATATTTCCTGAATATTTTTATCCTTGAAACTACTAATTTCAACCTCATTAGGAGTTCTAATTCAATCATTTAGTGAATTTTATCCCTAATCCTCTTCTAACTAACTTTTCTTTATTTTATCTCTCCTAAATATAATTATTCATGAATTTCAAAATTAAATAATTATTATTCTTATCTTTTTAATTTTTTATGATAACAAATATGTCCGTAGGCTAAAAGGACGATCGATTCGTTAAATAATGGCTGACAATAGTCTAGAGCAGATGACTAATCAATTGAGAGGACGTCTTCTTAGAATAGAGTAACGACCAAATTATCAGAATGGATGACAGATCATAAGAACAAAGCATTTGCTTCAAAAAGATAAAAAGTTCAATGACTATTTTTCTCTAGTAGAATGGACGTCCGACGTCAAGAGCGAACTTCTAGTTCAGTGCTAACAAGAGAGAATCAACTTTGGTACTTTTCCAAAAAAAAATTATATAACGATTATTTCATTAAAGATTATCTATAAAAGAAGTTGAAGGCTCAACATTCAGATCTCTTAACAATTGAGAACACATTGGTGAAGCACTTGGAGCATCCTTAAGCTAGATTGACAAACCCATTCCCTTTCTTCTCTCTTTTTTTTTATCTTTTTCAATTGTGAGGTGTGTTAAGATCTTGTAATAAAAAAAAGAAATACTTTCTCTAATATTAAGTTGTTGAAGTTCATTGTGATAAGAGGTGTAAACGGTTCTCTCCGTGCTTGCTAATGCATCTAAGGCTCTCAATGCATGAGGAATTGGAGTGGAGATGTAGGTGGTCGTCAAATCTGGTTAACAAATAGTTTGTATTATACTCTTACTCTTTTATGTTTTTTATTTGTATCTGTTTTCTCAAAAATTATTTTCAGTTGAAGAAATCCATTTGAACACTCCAATTCACCCCCATGATGTTTTCTTATCTTACAATTGGTATAAGAACAAGATTGTTCTTAATTTTAATATTTAAAAATCTTTAAAGTCATGGCATCAAGTAGCTTTACTCTTTGTGAAGGTCGATCGATAAATCGTCCACCACTCTTTAGTGCCTCAAACTCTTTATTGAAAAATTAGAATACAAGTATACATTTGCTCCATCAACATTGCCATTTGGAATGTTATTGAAAATTATTTTAATTTGCATGATAAATTACATTTGGAATATAAAGATTGCTTATTAAAGTACATTGAAAAGTAAAAATATTTTATATTGTGTTTTGGATTCATTCAAATTTAATCGCATTTGTACGTGACAAAATACTCATGAAATATAGAAAAAAATTTATTATTACTCATCAAGATATTAACAAGGTTAAGGAGTCTAGACTAAATATTTTGAACCATTAAAATGATTCTTTTAAGATGCATGACAATGAAACTATAAATAAAATCGTTATGTGTTTTAATGATATTATGAATGGCTTAGTTTTTTTGGATGAACCAAGAAATAATCCACAAAAAGTTAAGAAATTTCTTAAGTCTCTCTTACTAGTACACAAAAATGACTGTGATTGAAGAGGAATTGAACAAATTGAACTTTGATGATTGGCCTATGAAATTGGAACCAAGGAATACTTTGGCTTTAAAAACAAATAGAAATGGGGAGGACATAAGTGAAGGAGACAAAGATTTTGATTACATTGTATGCTAAAAAATTTTACAAGTACCTTAAGGTTGTCAAGTGAAAAAATGTTCTTGTCAAGAGAAAATTTTCTTCAAACAAAAATCAAGTGACTTGCGTTGAACGCAAGGAAGTTGGCATTACAAAAGTGGGTGTTCAAATCTAGTTAAGAAAGAAAAGAAAAAAAAATTAAAGAAGAAAAGTAAAGTCCTTCAAGCTACTTGAGATGAAAGTAAAGAGAAAAAAAGGACCCATCGTGATGAAGAGACTTATATATGCTTTATGGCAAAAAGCAATGAAGGTAAATGATATTTCCATAGTACATCTTCAGGGCATATGATTAGTGTCCATAATTGTGATTTTGAAGAAGAAAATTGGAGAACTTGTTACTTTTGGAAACAATAGAAAAGAAAGAGTCATTGACATAGGTATGTTGATAAGAACCAATTTTCTATTTCAACTTAATTTTGGCTTTGTCGGCCTTGTTGAATGCAATTTTTCATAAATACTCATGACTGACTTGTGATCAAACTAGTCACGTTGCTCCGGTTCAATTTTATTCAATTTTAAAAACACTCTAACAAAGATCTTTACCTAAATGAAGGATGATTTGTGCAATTAGATAAGGGGTTATGTTTCGAGATCCTTGAGTTATCATATTGGTTGAAATTTGATTTTCAGAATTATCATATTGGTTAAAATTTATCTTTCAAAATTAGTCGAGTATTAATACTCCTGTACACTCTTCTTAACATCTAATTAATTAAAATTAAAAAGAGTTGTTAGCTTATCATGTTAGTAGTCATCATAAATCCTCGCTTGAAGCGATTAAAACGATGACATTAGGAGTTTGAGTCTGCTTGATCATCAATTATCTTCTTCTCTCCTCATACTTCACTAGTACAACGAGGTGCCAACAAATTGTTTTTCATCCCTGTAAGGAATGAATAGTGTTTGACACTGTAGCATTTAATCTCATACCTCTATTGGTTTGATGATCAAATCTCGTGCATTGATCATAATTATTATTATTATTTAATTTTTTCATAAAAAAATCGGTATGAATTAGAAAAAAACTAGGTTGAACCAGCAATTCGGGTTCAACCCGATTTTTTATTTTCTTGAATAAAGAAGGAAATAAATGAGTGAAAATGTAAATTATTCAAATTTAATTTGAAAATTCTCAGTATAAAAATGAAATAAAATGAGTGATGGAAGATATAATCCCAAATTATAGAAGATTTGGAATTTAATAGGAGCAAAAGAAGAAGACGTAATAATTAATAATTGATGAAAAAAAGTAAGGCTTAATAATAGGAAAGTTAATTCATGAAATATATAATAATAATGATGATAATTTTGTGTAAGCAATACTTTTTTAAATCATAACATCATGAAACTCTAAAGTAAAATAAAAATAAGAAATCAGCTAAAAAATATTATGAAGTACAATAATTTTATTTTCCAAAAGAGAAAAACATGATAAATCATAATAAAAAAATAACTTTAAAAAATAATTATTGGAGGGCAATAAAAGATACACTAATAAAAAATTAAAAGTGAATTATAGTAAATAATTTAATATTGAATCACCAATATTACATAAATAATAAAAAAACATAATTATATATTTTTTATTATGATTTTCAATTAGCATTCATTTTAAAACATAATAATTGATATTTTCATATTAACTTATAACTACTAGTGATTTATTATTTATCTATTATATTGTATTACCTATGATATTTATATTCAAGATTATTAAAAAATAGTATTATTTTATTATAATTTGATTTAATCCGATTGAACCGATCGAGCCAATCCAATTGTGACCCAATTAACAAAACATTGGTTATACAACAACTTCCAACTGCCAACAGATAATAGAAGAGAGCAAAAAATTATCTCACTGCGTAATAAGGGAAATGATACTTTTGACTTTTTTTTTTGATTGTCAACCCCAATTTTTGAAAAGTGATCTTCATGGTCCACTAATGCATCCTTAATAAAGTGTATTATTTATACAATTTGAACTCGATACTTTATTTAAGCGAAAAAGAGCACCTTACCACTCCACCCCACTCTAGGGTGTAAGAAAAACCTATTGGACACAAAAAAAATCGAAAATTAGGAGGTTGAATAGGATTTAGAGTGATTTTTAATAAATTAAAATTCATACGCTAAAATTAGGATCACATCTAAAAAAATAGGAGCTCATGGAGGTCAATTTTTATTTGAGATTTTTTAGTTATATAATTAATACATATGTTATCAATTCTTTTATTATAGATATAATAATTTTTTTATAAATTTCATACTTTTCTATCTATCAAACTCTCATTTAATAACTTTAAAATTTTAATAGTATATTTTATATTTAATATAAAACTAAACATTTTATATTAATTTTAATTTAGTATATATATTTTAAAAATATAATTATATAAAAATAGGACTCCGAAAAAATTGACTCGCTAAAGGGTGATTTTTATTTTTTTAAAAATATTTTAAGATAATAATTCAAATTTTAAAAAGTGATAAAAAAGTATGAATTGATTTTTTTGAATCGAGTACCTCTGTCCACTCCAACCCTTGTTGGTATACTTTTTAGTATTTCCATTGTCAAAGAAACTAAAAATAAACTTCTTTAACACAGAAGAACATATATGTTGAGCAGTATCTCCGACAGCAATGAATCCAAATCACAAATATAACACAGACAAGAATTTAATTTCACTTGGAATAACATTGCCTTAATCGCATCACAAACCTAAGCTAGCTCTAAATTACTATCAACCCTAGGAAATAAAAAAAATGGGATTAGAGAGACATTGGTGGATTCAACATTACCAACAAAATTATAACAATCTCAACTTGAGATTCATTTGTTCCATTGAATAATCTCAACTACGACATCAAATACAAAAGAAAAATCAAGATCATTTGGAGGTTACAAAAGAGGGAAAAAAAAGTGACTAGTCTTCACGTTTGTTTAGAATAGGTTCAGTTTTGGATTATTAACTCTATCGACCGCATGATTCTAAAAGACAGGAACTCAAACAATTACCAGGTAACCGTGAGGCAAGGCACAATGGATCATCTGTCTCAGTACAACTTTTTCAGAATTCTAAATCCACGTCCGAGATGTCGGACTCTGATGATGATGCATCGACATCAACTAGCAATGCATCGACTGTTCCAACAATGCTGCTTAATTTAGGCATTGGAGATTCTGCAGCTCCGTGCTCTGAGCATCCAGCATCAGCTGGGAACGCTTCCTTACCTCTGAAATTGCTGCTCATTTCTGAATCCATCTGCGAGTCCGAAATTTCAGGAGCCCCAGGCCTTAAGCGCCCTTCGAGACATTTATGAAGTCGTGGGCGTTGTCTCAGTCCCTCTGGGATCGCCTGCAGCAAGTGACAACCGGATACTGATAAGGAATGGAGGGAGGGGAGTTCATCTTCTAACCAGTTTGGCAGAGCAGCCAGCTTGTCGCAGCATGCGATCGTCAAGCTCTTTATGGATTTGAGATGCTTAACACCCCCCGGTAAATTCGTTAGCTCTCGGCATCCGCAAATCTCGAGCTCTTCCAGAGCTCCAAGATCTTTAAAGAAACCCTCGCATTCAGAGGATTCCGACAGGTTTTGACACAAGGAAATGGAAAGCTTCTTGAGAGTTGGTGCTAAACCTTTCAGACCACCTTCGGAGATATACAAGCCCTCATTGTTCAGCCACAGTGTCAGCTCTGCGACAGATCGAAGTTCCATCTCCAGCGCCACCAGTTTGGGACAATTAATGATTGTCAAGTTCCTGAGGCATGGAAACTTATTTCTTGTTCCATTAACATCTAGCCACCTTTCTAGCTTCAGCATGTGAGAGAAGGTGAGCTTCTGCAAGCAAGGGAATGCTGTGTCACCGCGGACACCATAGAATTCCTTGTCCACCTGAGTGACAGCATCCATTCCACTGATTTCGGCGATCCTCAGGCGGGATAACCCTCCCAGGAGCGGCAACATTGGGCATCCCTTTAGATTGAACAGTCTGATCTCCTCCAGTGAAATAAGACGTGGTCCGCTCATCCAACTGGGAAACCTCCCGCCAGCATAAGAAATGATCTCTAGTTTGATCAGTTTTTTTGTTGGCCGGGATTGCTCAAGTACCAATTCCTGGGTTCTTTCGGCATCATTGCTTTTCCACTCGAGTGTCAATGACTCGATCATTCCAATATTGCGCAAGAATTGCATTGATCCCTGATCTTTATCCGTCACCTTCTCCAGGTTCTCGAAACGTAATTCACCTTCAAGATGTGAAGAAATCCCTTCGCAGATGCTTAAAGCATTTCCCACAATGAATCTAGGCAATGTGCGGAGGAAACGAGAATACTTGGGCATTCGATCCAGCAACGGGCAATCCTTGATATTCAGGCACCTCAGTTGATCCATGCTCTCCATGTTCCAAGGTACCTCAGCGAGGAACCAACAGCCAGAAAGGTCCAGCTTTTGAAGCTCAACAAGTTTGGTGACAGCGTCATTGAGCTTCCGTAGGTGTTTACAGTTTTTTAGCTTAAGGAATCTCAAACTGCGAAGCTTGCCGATGGATCGAGGAAGATTTCTGACATCAGTTTCTGAGAGGTTGAGGTACCTCAAGTTCAGCAACTTTCCGATCGCACGCGGTAGCTTTTGGATCATAGTGCATTGCAAATCCAGCACGCGCAGTTGGTCGAGTCTCGCAAGCGAATCCTTTGGGATCGCCGGAATCTTGCACCTTTGGCCTGAAAGAACCATTTGAGCTTCTCTGACTGGAATAAATGTTGTCAGGGCTTTGGGCAGATCGTCTGGACGTGGAAACGCTGATGTTTCAGAATTGACCAGTAATGGAAGATGTCGAACGGATCGACTCATATCCATCTTCATCAGTTCGCTTACATGGAGTGATAGATCACGAAACAAAGGACACAAGTTGTAGGCGACTTTGCCAGACGAAGACGAGGACTCCAACTTCTTAAAGCATTCCTTCCAAAGATTAGCAAAGTCCGGGATACCTTCTAGAAAATGTAGCGGATACCTTCTAAACTGTAGTCTAACTAGAAAAGGACTCTCGGCAAAGTAGATGTCGCGGAATTCCTCCATGTCATAGATGTGATCCTCCGGAAACAAGGTGCAAAACTGCAGAAAGTTCCTCCAGTAAAGAGGGAAAAGTAGTTCATAGCTCAAGCTAAAGGATTCCACCAGTTCAGGATTGCTCGTGGACGTGAATCTGAAGTTTGGGTCCAAATCCTGCTCCCTCGACTTGCAACTGCTAATGTATTCTGCTAAGGCTTTAATTGCTAGTGGCACACCGCTGCACCTTTCAAGAAGAATGTTCACAACGTTTCCCAGTTGCTGGTCATCGTGTCCATGATCATGTTCTGCAAATGAGGGCAGAGATCGGGACAGCAGTCGCCGGCTATCATCCGCTGATAAAGCCTGCAATTCGTAGCAGTCACGATTCAACTCGTGACTTCGAGTGGTGACGATGACCACGTTCCCGATCATCTCGCTCGCTCTTGACACCCTTAAGAGCTGCCATATGAGTCCGCCCCACTCCTCCTGGTCCTCGTTCCAGAAGTCGTCCAAGACGAGCAAGAACCTCTTTTTCCTCAATCGCGACGCCAGGGTGATCATGATGTCGCGCTCTTGCTGCTCCGCCTCCTCATCCTCTTGCTGATGCTGACATCTGTTTGCAAATTCTCGCAGCACGCTCGTGCCATCGAACGATGGCCCGACGTGCACCCAAACTCGTTCATCGAACAAGTCGGCGGCATGATGAAAGACCATCCGAGCCACGGCCGTCTTCCCGATCCCCAGCGTTCCGACGATCGGAATAATGCTGAGGAAACGCCATGCCTGTCTGTCTCCGTCGACGTCTAAAGTCCTTATCCTTTTATATCTCCATCTCCGGGTTAAAATATCTTTCAGCTTCCGCTTGTCGTCGTTGTTTGTACTTTCGAATAGCCGTCTTCGTATAGCTCGTCTGCGATCCTCATGCCAGTAATCCCGGGATCTGCTGTACATCAGCGCTAAGATGTTGTCGACATCTTCATCTCTGCCGATCAAGTTTTCTTCGTCGCCGTGGTTTGGATCCGTCGCTCTTTTCTTGAACAAATTCATCTGATCTTCGCGACGGTCGTGCGATTCTGCCATTTCTCGATACTTTTTTATTACCATATTCAGTTCCGGAACAATCTCGCAGCGAAATCGGAGCGTGATGAAGAAGTTGATCAAATATTCTCCTGTGCTCGCACCGCTGATGCTGCCGGTGGCGCCATGTCGCTCGCACCAGCACCAAATCTGATCCAGTAACTCGTCAGTTTTGTGATTGAGAATTACGAGCCCCTGGAACAAAAACGACGAGTTGGGCCTCATCCCGGAAATGGCAACTGCAAGCTCCTTTAATTTTGATTCAATCCCGAGAAAGGGCGCAAATTTCTTCAACTCCCGCAGTTTCATCAGCAAGCACGTCCTGTCTGAAGCCGGCATCTCTCTCTCTCTGCGCTCTCTCTTGTGGATTGGAGTATGAATTTTTTTTGTGTTGTGATTAGAAACGACAGAAGCAGCTGGTCTGAGTCGTTATTTATTTATCCATCTTCTTCTACGTGCTTCTCTTGTTGGATTCATTGCTTCTCTCGCACTTCACATTTTTCTTTGTTTTTGCTTTTTGTGCATGGCACAAAGATTTCATTGGTTAGTACCCTACGTAAGGACAGGAATAAAGGTTCAAAAATGGCACAAAGGTTTGTGCTTTATTGCTTTTTCTTTGTTTGTGCTTTTTGCTTTATTGTTTTTTCTTTGTTTTTGCTTTTCCTTTTCATGGCACTTGGAGTATCCTTAAGCTAGATTGACAAATCCATTCCATTTCTTCTCTTTTTTTTTTTCTTTTTCTTGTGAGTTGTTGTAACGACCAACAAAAGAAAAAAAAAAGAAAAGAAAATAACACGTGATGAACCGCACGGTTGGAAAGGAATAAAGATCCAATCCAATTGGGACTCCATCTATTAAGTGATTTCCATGAAATCAGGAAATCAATCTGATCTCTTTGAATCTGATTAGAATTATAGGAGACTATAAAAGATGGAATAGAATTCGTTAAACCTTTTTCTCCCCTAAAACCCTCAAGAACGTCCTTCCCTGTTGGATTTTTGGGATCGGTTGGAACAGCTAAGGAAGAATCGACAGGTTGTTGGGCAGCCACCATCGACCCTCTTCCCTTCTCATAATGTCCTTCTTTGTATAGTAATCGGTGAAGCGGGACTGAACGTTGCTGTCGAATTTCAGGTGAAGGCCGAGAGGAAGAATAGGGAGGAAACAGGAGAGGGCATCGTTAATCAATTTTTTCGACGAACGAGGAACGGTTTAATTGCGATAACAGGTGGGTGAATTGAAATCACCTTGCATGACATCTTAATTGTCCCAAATTCATGCCCTAATCGTTATGAAAAGAAAAGATCAAAGCTATGGTTCAAGTTATCGTTTTAATTGATTGATTCCTTGTATTCTTTGATTGATTGATTGAATTACATGCATAATTCACTTCTTATTGTTCTGTTATTGTGTGATTGATTTGCTAGGAGATATGAACTAGGTTAGGATGAGATTGCATTGAAAAAATGATGAAATTCGAAAGTTTCGTAACTTTCTGGACGCCGATCGGTCGATCGGTCCGCAGGTATTGTGGCAATCGATCGACCGATAACCTGCCTATCACCGTATTTCTACTCATGTCGACCGATCAACCAATTCTTGTCACCGATCGACCGATCCTTCCTCATCAGGTCGATCGTTCCACTGAACGGATTGACCGACTTAGTTAATATCCGATTTGACTTATCGGTCGACCGATCTTAACAGACCGGTCGACTGACCCGCAGATAACCGGTCGACCGTTCCCCTGAATCGGTCGACCGATTCCCTAGAAAACCTTTTATTATATTTATTAATTATTTTCCTTTTATCCAGATAT
Source organism: Pontederia crassipes (assembly GCA_030549335.1). Lineage (NCBI taxonomy): Eukaryota > Viridiplantae > Streptophyta > Magnoliopsida > Commelinales > Pontederiaceae > Pontederia > Pontederia crassipes. Next base: position 2,260,685 of record CM060197.1, read on the forward strand.
TATTTATATATATATATATGATGATTGATCCTATTTTCTGACCTCACAGAGATCCCTCACTGATTTACATGATTTACTTTGTTATTGATTTATTTCACATTGATCCTATCGTATCGGTTAAATCAAGAACAAAGAGCTACAAGTTATTAAAAGCAATTAATAAGTTCAGATGAAAGATTAATGATGGGTTGCCAGTCTAAGCCAAGTGCATCAAGATAAGGGTCGCTCCCTTGGTCATGGTTTGATCACCCATTGATCCACACAAGGTCGTATCGTTTGCTGGGCATACCCCAAGAATTAAAGGCACTCAAAGTCACCCTGATTGTTAATTAATAACCAAGATCAAGAAGCAAGTTCAAGTCAAGTCAAGTATGTCATGATTCCAAGTTTACTATATATTATTGATCCTCATGATTCATGATATCGCTGATCTTATTCTTATTATGATCCATGATACTAATATGTTATCTTCCACGTTCAAGTTAAATCTTCCACGTTCAAGTTAAGCATGATTATTTATCGCTGATTATTATATTCATGTCATGCATTGTATATCATGTGGTTCCCCACTAGGCTGTAAAGCTTACGGGAGGACCTCCTCCCCTGTGTCTGATTTCCACAGGACCAGGTCAGTAACGTGGTGGAGTAGGCGTATGGTGATGAAGCTCTGGCGATAGGACAACACATGAACCATAGGAATTTAGAGTGTTATTTAGTTTTCATTTACCTTCCGCATTCTAGATTCATGATGTAAAACATATTTTATTTTCTTAGCAATGATATAGCCACTTTTAGACTTCCGTATAATTATGTTATCTTCTTTTATTTTATTATTTTTTCGCTGACGTATCTCAGTTCTTGATTGAGATATGGTCAATATTATGGTCAAGTTATAGCATGTCGTAGCGTCTCCAGATTGGTTTTCGCCACGTGGCGGGGGTCAATTTGGGGCGTTACATTTATATTATGTTTCTTATAATTCATATTTTTCATCTCTTTCATGATTGCTCTATTCACGGACTTCTTCTGCTGACTGCAGCAGTATGAAGAGGAAAATGAAAAGACATATCAGTTGCAAAGAGATGTAGATTTAAGAAAGAAACGAGGGAATTAATAAGAGTAATTAAAGGAGTCGACTCACATAACATGTAAGTGTGAAATGATTTCAAATAATAGAAGTGAAATCAAGCATGTCTAAGTTATGATTTATCATTATGATTTATGTGGTTCCATTTGGTCCACCAATATAAGGGTTTGATAAATTATCTTATATGTTTATATTAATAAATATGGACCCATAATGCTCGTTGTGCCTTAGACTTCATATGACCCCTCTATATCATGTTGATAAAGGTCCTTAGCAAAAAAAATTTTCAAATTAGTTATACGAATTTCTAGTTGGATTACCTTATATTGGAAATAGGAATTAGAATTATTAATCATGTTCAAGTATGTAATATTGATTTGACAAGAATCTAAGTATTAGCGAGCTGTCCAAGAATCATGTATAATGTAGGAATAGACAAATATAGAAGCTTAAAGGGTTTAGAAGTCACATTGGCTTGAATAAATGTTAGGAGAAATTTTTAATAAGAAAGTGACTGTCTGAGTTAATCGAACATTTAGATCTAACATACTCACACACATATGTACATATAACATAATATACTTATAAACATATAAAGATAAATAAATAAATAGATAGATTTAATTAACTTAGTTTAGTATAGAGTGGATTTGAAATTTTAATAATATGAAGTATATTTTATATAGTCATTATTAAAGAATGAATTCTCTATCATCGCAATGTATACATATATTTTCAAAATAGACTAATATGGTTAATACCAGAATTATATAAGAACAAGCAAGGCATGAAAGGGTTAAAATGAATGTGAAAATTTTTGAAAAGATTTAAGGTCTCTTAACTAAGATAAGCTTGAGGAGACATATGAGCCTCCAGCCATCAAGTATTAAAAGATCAAAACACCAAGTGAGAAAATCTTTAGAAAGTATGGGGGGGTTAAGGTAAAGTATAAGGAATTTTATAAGTCCCCCACAAGATTTCTGGAAAAGCAAGTTATGCACCCGAGAGGGATGATTATGCAAGTTTTAATATAATTATAGTTTTCATAATAATGTCAAAACGTATAGGATATTTAATCATATAATCATGGTTGATGGTTCAAGAGGGAAAATAAATCATATATATGTTTAGATAAATGGTTAAGCAAGCCATCAGATGATACATAGAATGTCCTCTAAGATGCAACATATAAGATGATACATAGAATGTTTTCTAAGATGCCTTTACATCAATATGATGAAAATTGTTCAAGATTTTGTTTTGATCAAGTGGACCACTTATGATTTAATCATAAGTATTATAAATGGATTAGTTCTCCTTTCCAACTTTAAAGTTATCCCGACCCTCTCCCATGTGTTACAAGATATCGTTAATGCAAAAGGATCATGAAATGATACGCAAAGAAGAAGAATGCTTGCTTGTATTCTGTTTGATTGATTGTTTTATTTTCCTATCTTATTGTTTGAATTCATTCCATGTGTTCACTTACATTCATGATGTTTTACTAAGGACTTATGTTAAAGAATGTGCATAAATGGTTTTGTTCATTAAGAACTAGATTGTACTATATGATCAACCTCTCATCGTAAATATCATTCGACCTTAACATTGATTCAGAATGCTTTAAGATACTCAAGGAAAGAACTTATAGTGGTAAAATATAACCACTAGCCTCCTATGAAATTATATGATCTAACATTGCAAGAAACAGATCAATGTAAGACAAATAAGTTATGTCTTTCACTCAAAAGCTAAATGATTATGATGATGTTTAGAGTAGGATCAAATCAAACATAGGTCATCATGAAAGTTATTGATCTAAATTGACCTTATAAAGATGATAATTAACATGATTTCATCACCAATTTTATCGAATCATATGATGATGCCATTATCTACGATGATGGACAATGTTCTTAGTGATCCTATTGATTCTTACATGACATAGGTCACCCGATAAGGACGATGACCCTATGAAAATAACTTCATACTATAAAGTTCATGCTAGTGATACTAATGACGATTGAAGATAAGAACTATTCTTCACATCGGCTAGAAACTTCTTAGGAGGATTATGATGGGATTCCTATTTGATTCTTCCTTATAAGATGTATAAGTATTATGCAAAAAGAAGAAGATAATTACTAGTATCCAAATCGTCTAAAAGGTTATCGTTAGAAGTTGAGTGTCATATCGACCTCCTTTTAAGTATAACCTTGATCTCCAATGCTCCATGACACATGATCTGAAAAGATAAATTTAATAACTTTAAGACAAGGGGTTCATGAGTATTCCACTTCTTTTGTAAAGAAGAATAACGACTCTATGAATCTAGAGATTTATTAACTAGTTATTAAATAAAACAACTATTAAGACATAAGTGTCTGTTACTAAGCAAATGATGACATATTTAAGCCTAGGTGTTCTCAAGATCAATCTAGGGAGTGAGTACTAGTAGTTTCGCGTGGATGAAGAAGATGTAATGAAGATAATTTTCCTGACAATGAATGATCCCTATAAATTGAGCGATGTCATTGGACTAAAGAACACCCCTCAAACATTTAGGTTCTCACTAACCTTGTGTTCAAACTATGCCTACATTTAGGTAGAAAAGATTGAAGTGTTCATCGATCAAAAGAGTCTTAGGTATGCTTTCTTTTAGTAGTACACTAATATGTGACAATGAAGATGACTTGAAGTTTGAAAGATTCTAAGTTCTCCATGAAGTACCATTTTGATAAAAATGAACTCGGTTACACATACACTCAGACACAAGTAATACTCGCTAGGCTTCATGAGGCCGCATATGAAACGATGAAGTCCTAAAGAGAGCAATACTAGATGAATAACATAAGCATGTGTTGCGATCCATTTAGGAATAAGTCTTATAAGAAGAAGTATTAGATGGATATTATAAGTCTGGGTTGCGATCCATTTGAAAAGTACACAGATGTATAAGGATGAACAAATAGTAATGGCATGAAACATGGAGATACAAAAATATGCCCTAAGTACCCAGCATGTCAAGGTGAAAAAAGTAGAGCATTAGAAATCCTAAGAGATGATGATGCATGACGTTAAAAATTCGTAGACTTGACCTTTGCTGAGTACTCAATACATATACTGGAACACAAAGTACAATGTCAGAAAAATAAGGATGTCCCCATGGTCAGAGTAGCTTGGCGTTACCATAACGGAGACGATGCAACATGGGAGCTCGAGTCGGAAATGCGCCAAGAATTTTTTCACCTTTTCGGTAAGCTCTCTACCTAGTGTAAAATTCGAGGACGAATTTTCCTTTAAGGGGGTAAGAATGTAACGACCAGCAAAAGAAAAAAAAGAAAAGAAAATAACACGTGATGAACCGCACAGTTAGAAAGGAATAAAGATCCAATCCAATTGGGACTCCATCTATTAAGTGATTTCCATGAAATCAGGAAATCAATCTGATCTCTTTGAACCTAATTAAAATTATAGGAGACTATAAAAGATGGAATAGAATTCGTTAAACCTTTTTCTCCCCTAAAACCCTCACGAACGTCCTTCCCCGCTAGATTTCTGGGATCGGCTGGAACAGCCAAGGAAGAACCGACAGGTTGCTGGGCAGCCACCATCGACCCTCTTCCCTTCTCATAATGTCCTTCTTTGTATAGTAATCAGTGAAGCGGGGCTGAACGTTGCTGTCGAATTTCAGGTGAAGGCCGAGAGGAAGAATAGGGAGGAAACAGGAGAGGGCATCGTTAATCAATTTTTTCGACGAATCGAGGAACGATTTAATTGCGATAACAGGTGGGTGAATCGAAATCACCTTGCATGATATCTGAATTGTCCCAAATTCATGCCCTAATCATTATGAAAAGAAAAGATCAAAGCTAGGGTTCAAGTTATCGTTTTAATTGATTGATTCCTTGTATTCTTTGATTGATTGATTGAATTGGATGCATAATTCACTTTTTATTGTTCTGTTGTTGTGTGATTGATTTGCTAGGAGATAGGAACTAGGTTAGGATGAGATTGCATTGAAAAAATGATGAAATTCGAAAGTTTCGTAACTTTCTGGACGTCGATCGGTCGATCGGTCCGCAGGTATTGTGGCAAACGGTCGACCGATAACCTGCCTATCGCCGTATTTCTACTCATGTCGACCGGTCGACCGATCCTTCCTCATCAGGTCGATCGTTCCACTGAACGGATTGATCGACTTAGTTAATATCCGATTTGACCTATCGGTCGATCGGTCTTAATAGACCGATCGATCGACCCGCAGACAACCGGTCGACCATTCCCCTGAATCGGTCGATCGATTCCCTAGAAAACCTTTTATTATATTTATTAATTATTTTCCTTTTATTCAGATATTATTTATATATATATATATATGATTGATCATATTTTCTGACCCCACAGAGATCCCTCACTGATTTGCATGATTTACTCTGTTATTGATTTATTTCACATTGATCCTATCGTATCGGTTGAATCAAGAACAAAGAACTACAAGTTATTAAAAGCAATTAATAAGTTCAGATGAAAGATTAATGATGGGTTGCCAGTCCAAGCCAAGTGTATCAAGATAAGGGTCGCTCCCTTGGTCATGGTTTGATCACCTATTGACCCGCACAAGGCCGTATCATTTGCTGGACATACCCCAAGAATTAAAGGCACTCAAAGTCACCATGATTGTTAATTAATAACCAAGATCAAGAAGCAAGTTCAAGTCAAGTCAAGTATGCCATGATTCCAAGTTTACTATATATTATTGATCCTCATGATTCATGATATCGCTGATCTTATTCTTATTATGATCCATGATACTGATATGTTATCTTCCACGTTCAAGTTAAGTATGATTATTTACCGCTGATTATTGTATTCATGTCATGCATTGTATATCATGTGGTTCCCCACTAGGCTGTAAAGCTTACGGGAGGACCTCCTCCTCTGTATCTGATTTCCACAGGACTATGTCAATAATGTGGTGGAGTAGGCGTGTGATGATGAAGCTCTGGCGATAGGACAACACATGAACCATAGGAATTTTAAAGTGTTATTTAGTTTTCATTTACCTTCCGCATTCTAGATTCATGATGTAAAAATCTATTTTATTTTCTTAGCAATGATATAGCCACTTTTAGACTTTCTCGTAATTATGTTATCTTCTTTTATTTTATTCTCTTTCCGCTGACATGTCTCAGTTCTTGACTGAGATATGGTCAATATTATGGTCAAGTTATAGCATGCCGTAGCGTTTCCAGATTGGACTTCGTCACATGGCGGGGGTCGATTTGGGGGCGTTACAATTGTGCTGAGATTTTGTAATAGAGAAAGAGAGAATGATTCTTTCTCTAATATTGAGTTGTTGAAGTTCATTGTGATAAGAGGTATGTCTTACCTCTTGGACAAAGAAAATGTAATGAGGTGTAAAGGATTTCTCTCCATGCTTGCTAGTGCATCTACAAGGCTCTCAATGCACGAGGAACCGGAGCGGAGATGTAGGTGGTCACCAAGCTTTGTCAATAAATAGTTTGTATTCTACTCTTACTCTTTTTCATATTTTTTCCTTATATGTAATCATGTTTTCTCGAAAATTATTTTCAGTTGGTGAAATCCATTTGGACACAACAATTCACCACCATGGTGTTTTCGATCTTACAATTTGTATAAGAACAATATTGCTCTTAACTTTAATATTTAAACAACTTAAAGCCATAACATCAAGTAGCTTTACTCGCGGTGAAGGTCAATCGATAAATCGTCTACCACTCTTTAGTGTCTCAAACTTTTTATTGAAAAATTAGAATGTAAGTATTCGTTTGCTCCATCAACATTAACATTTGGAATGTTATTGAAAATTATTTTAATTTGCATGATCAATTACATTCAGAATATACCGAATGTGAAATATTACTTATTAAACTATATTGAAAAGCTAAAAATATTTTCTATTGTGTTTTGGATTCAATCGAATTTAATCACATTTGTAAGTGTCGAAATACACATGAAATACAAAAAAAAAATTATTATTACTCATGAAGATATTAACAAGGTTAAGGAGTCTAGATTAAATATTTTGAACCATTAATATGATTCTTTTAAAATGCATGACATTAAAATTATAAATAAAATGGTTGCATGTTTTAATAATATTATAAATGATTTAATCTCTTTGTGTGAACAAAAAAATAACCCGCAAAAAGTTAACAGATTTCTTAAGTCTCTCTTACAAGTAGCACACAAAAAAGACCGTGATTGAAGATGACTTGAACAAATTGGCTTCGATGATCTCATATGATAACTCTTGACCTATGAGATTGGAATCAAGGAGGAATAATCTCAAGAAGAATACTTTGGCATTAAAAACAAATAGAAATGAGGAGGACATAAGTGAAGGAGATGGAGATTTTGATTACATTGTATGCAAAAAAAATTTGACAAGTACCTTAAGTTTTTCTAGTGAAAAAAAAATGATCTTGTCAAGAGAAAATTTTCATCAAATAAAAATTAAGTGACTTGACCTGAAAGTTGGCATTACAAAAGTGAGTATTCAAATCTAGTTAAGAAAGAAAAGAAAAGAATTTAAATAAGAAAAAAAAGTCCTTCAAGCAACTTGGGATGAAAGTTTTAGAGAAAAAAAAAACTCCTCCAACTCTTCAAGTGGTGATGAAGAGAGTTATATACGTTTTATGACAGAAAGCAACGAAAATAAACATCTTCAAGGCATATGATAAGTGTCCAAAAGATTTTGCCACTTTGAAGAAGAAAATGGAGAAATGTTACTTTTGAAAACAATAAAAAAAAAAGAAAGAGTAATTGACATAGGTATGTTGATAAGAATGATAAGATTTATCTAAAAAATATTTAGTTGGTTAAAAACTTAACTATGTGATGCGTTGTATTTATAACAAATAAATTGCTAACAAGTATATTAGTCGTATCAAGTAATAAAGTATAGAGTAGAATGTCCAACATACGAGAAACTAGTTAAATTTAATCTATCACAATATTCTACTAAGATAAGAAAAGGATTTTGTGTAAATATCGAAAATGAATGTGCAGAAAAATAAATAACATAAAATAAAATGGTACTTAGCCTTAGGATTATGAATGATTAATGCAAAGGTAAACTTATATGAACCACTATTACAATTAACTTATAATTAGAAAATAATAATTTCGATTCTTATGATGGATTAGATGTAACACTCCAAGATTTTAATAAAGGCAATAAAGTAATTTAGCGCAAGTTTAATGAATAAAAGAGAAATTTGAGAAGGAATATGAATATAATAAAAAAAAGGAATATGAATAGAAAGAAATGTTCATCCTATTTGGAGAAGGAATTAGAATTAGAGTACGATTAAAAGTGTGGATAGAAAGGAAAAAGAAAGAAAGATTAAAGTAGAAATTATAATTAGATTGAGGTTAGGATTTCAATTTGATTTGAGATCTACAAGAATTATTAATGAATATAGCACTCCCAAATAGGATAGGATTGAGAGTAATATGGCTGAGAAATATTTTAATCATTAAAATAATATTATTTTAATAAAAAATTAAGTGATAAAATATTATGATATTTAATTAATAAAAAAATTAGATTACAAAATATTATGAAATTAAATAATTATGAAAATTAGAGAAAAGCAAGAAACAAAATGAAAAGGTGAAAGTAGAGTTTGATTGAAAATAGTTATGGAAGAGATAAAAATGAAATTGAGTAGAGATAAATTTTTTATAAGTATGATTATGGAATAATTAGTGAATTTCATATTTAATTAAATTTGAATATTTAACATAAAGTAATTAATGATAGATTACCATGATTATAAATTAGAGAATTAGCCTAAGACCCACTAGGACTTAAAAACTCTAGTTAAGAATTATAAATAAGGTCTAATGGTTGGCTAAAAATTATTATTTACTTACACAAAGTTTTTGCACAAGAGACCTCTCTTTCTCCTTCGTTCTCTCACAAATCGAGACACCTAAGACCGCGATCATCATATCATTTTGAAGGCCCGACATAGGAGAATAAGATCCAAACGTTGTTGTGGAATATCCTCGATATCAACTTACTATTGATACCGATGTCTGGGAGAAATCGATAAACAGATGTTGGAAGAATAACAAGAAATCACACACAGAGAAAGACACACAGATTTTACGTGGTTCGGAGATTATCTCCTACGTCCACGACCGTCACAGAGTTTCACTCTATTCAGATGTCTCATATCACCCCACTTAAAAACATTAGCCAGATCCTCACAATATATGGTGCATAACCGCTATCAGATATGTGCCTTTGGATAACAACACAGAATAACTACATATCTTATCATGATTCTCCATAACTCCATATCTAACAAATAAGGTAGTTATGATATCCATTCAATCTCCCTAGATTATGGTTATAAGGAAGTTAAAATCTCTCATATTCTTCCTACCATATCTAACAATAAATTAGTTAGGCTCAGAATCAAGCTCCACCTAACTAACTCCAATCATCTCCCCACTTGAAGACTGATTCTCTTGAGATTGAGTTGCACATGCCTGTGCTCGAACTCTGGATGGCTGTTCCCTGCAACTAACTTTGAAGGAAACTGAGGTTGCGCAGAACCTCAATTTTTCAATGACCACCACTTTGGTCAACATGTCAGCTGGATTCTCTGAACCTCGAATCTTTTCAAGCACCAATGTCTTCTCTTTCCGAAGATCTCTGATAAAGTGGTACTTCAGTCTGATGTGCTTCGTCCTGGCATGATACACTGGATTTTTTTGTCAAATGAATTACACTTTGACTATCACTGTATAGACTCGAACTCGGTTGCACCTTGTTCAGCTCTTCAAGGAACCCCTTCAGTCAAATCATATCCTTGCATGCCTCTGTCATGACAATGTATTCTGATTCGGTAGTAGCAATTGAGACATCCAACTTATCGCCATGCCACCTAAAGTGTACACATATCCGGTGGTGCTTCTGGCAGTATCAATGTCACCACCTAAATCTGCATCAACATAACCCTTCAGATCCAAATTACTTTTACCGAAACACAAGCACATACCTTTGATTTCTTTCAAATATCGAAGGATCCACTTCACTCCTTGCCAGTGTTGTTTTCCTGGATCTGACATATATCTGCTCACAACTCTCACTGCATGAGCAATGTCTGGTCTGGTGCTAACCATAGCATATATAAGATTGCCTACTGCTGATGTATATGGAACCTTTCGCATGTGTGAATGTTCCATATCTATCTTGGGTGATTTCTCTTTTGAAAGCTTGAACTGACTCGCCAAAGGTGTGTCTTGGCATCTTGCACGAAAAACCTCTCCAGCACCTTTTCAACATAGGCTTCTTGTGTCAACTTCAGGGTACCAGCTTTCCTATCCCGGACAATCTCCATCCCAAGAATCTTTTTCGCGGCCCCTAAATCCTTCATCTCAAACACACTTGATAATTATTCCTTGAGCCTTTTGATTTCCATCATATCTGAACCTGAGATGAGCATATCATCCACATACAATAGCAATATGATGTAGCAATTATCAAAATATTTAATATAACAACAGTGGTCAGAAAAACACTTAGCATATCTCATGCTAGTCATGAAGTTATCGAATTTCATATACCACTGCCGAGGGGCCTGCTTCAAATCATACAAACTTTTAGTCAGCTTGCACACCAGGTTCTCTTTATCAGGAACCTGAAAGTCTTCTGGTTGTTTCATATAAATATCCTCCTCCAAATCACCATGAAGAAATGCTTTTATATATCTAACTGCTCAAGATGTAAGTCCCCAGCTGCAACTATACTCAACACCAATCTAATAGTAGTTAGTTTCACAACTGGTGCAAATATCTCAGTATAGTCAATACCTTCCTTCTGTTCGAAGACTTTCACAACCAACATTGCTTTATACCTTTTGTCACCATCTGCCTCTTCTTTAATCCTGTACAACCACTTGTTGTGCAATACCTTCTTCCCTTTAGGTAATTCCACCAGCACCCAAGTATTATTCTTGTACAACGAGTTCATCTCATCCTGCATTGCTAACTCCCACTTGAATGAATCATCAACCTCCAAGGCTTCCCTGAAACATTCTGGCTCACCAGCATCAGTTAACAATATAAAATTTAAAAAAGGAGAATACCTTACAGGTGGTCTTATCTCCCGAGTAGATCTCCTGACAGGGAGTGGAGTACTCTGCCCAGCCTGTATCACCTCAGGCTCCTGCTGAACAATCTTCTGTGACCCAACTACATCCTCATCTGAAATGTCCTCAAGTTCCACTTGAGCCTTACCTTCTACTCTGCATTACTAGATTCTGCAACACATTTATCTTTATACATGGTCTTTTCATGGAACACCACGTTTCTTTTCCGAATAATTTTCCTGTTCTCATTATCCCAGAAACGATATCTAAACTCATCAAAACCATAACCAATAAAGAAACACCTCCGAGACTTAGCATCTAATTTGTCTCTATATGCAGAATCAATATGCACATATGATAGACAACCGAAAATCGTCAAATGAGAAAGATCTACCTCCTTACCACTCCAGATCTCCTCTGGTAGTTTGTTCTTCAATGGTACAGATGGCCCGCGGTTGATCAGGTATGCCGCTGTGTTCACTGCATCTGTACAAAATAATTTCGGTAGACCTGCATGAATCCTCATGCTCCTGGCACGCTCATTTAGCGTCATATTCATCCGTTCAGCAACCCCGTTCTGTTGTGGCATCCTCGGAACTGTCATCTCCATCTTGATGTTATCTTCCCCGCAGAACTCCTTGAACTCATGGTTCACATACTCACGGTCATTGTCAGACCGCAAACACTTGATCTTGATGCATGTTTCATTCACTACTTGTGCCTTCCATTTCTTGAAAGTAGAGAACACATCAGATTTATTTTTCAGAAAATAAACGCATACCTTCCTAGAATAATCATTGATAAATGTCACATAATATAGTGACCCGCCGAGGGATGGAACTGAAGATGGCCCCCACATATCCGTGTGCACAAGCTCCAACTTGCTATTCTTCGGCATCTTTGACACTTTGCTGAAGGTGACTTTCCTCTGCTTTTCCAGTACATAGCCTTCACAAAGTGCACCATCGACTGACTTCAGATCTGGTAATTGGCCCATCTTGTGCAGAACATTCATCCCCTTTTCACTCATATGTCCAAGTCTACAATGCTAGACTTCAGACATATCATTCGAATCAACTGCTGCAATAATTCTTGTGTTCGATGACTTGTACAAAGTAGTAAGCTTGCTGCCCCATGCGATCATCATGGCTCCTTTGGTGACCTTCCAAGTGTTACCTACAAATACCATAGTGTAACCTTCTAAGTCAAGCTGTCCAACCGAGATTAGATTTCTCTTCAATCCCGGTATATGTCTAACATCTTTCAGCTTCCAAATTGTCCCATTGTCGGTGACAATCTTCACGTTCCCTTTTCTCATAACATCTAAGGCTTTATCATCTGTCAGATAAATCTTGCCAAAATTACCGGTAGTGTAATCTTTCATACACTCTCTTTGTGATGTGGAATGATATGAAGCTCCAGAATCCATGATCCAGGATTCTGCTGGACTGTCTACACTCAGAACCAATGCATTTGAGACTTCTTCTATAGCCGCATTTGCCGACTCCTCATTGGGTTTCTTCTTGGGTGCTCTGCAATTCTTCTTCAGGTGACCTTTCTTCCCGCAATTCCAGCATGCGAATTCACCAGATCTAGACCGACTTCGTCGTCTTGCATTTGATCTTTCTTGATTTTGTCATCGTTGTTGTGTTCTTCCCCTGCCCTCTGCACTCAACGCCGAGCTTGAGACTTCTCTTGATTCTCTTCTGCGAACGTCTTAACTCAGAATCAAATCTCGAATATCATCGAGCTTCAACTTCGAGGCTACATTCCGCGGCAACGTCAGCCTGATAACACCAAGCCTCTGCCGGTCGAGGAGCGTCCAGTCCGCGTCGCTCATCGCCTCCGGCTTTTCCCCAGAGAGAGGTCCGTGCAATTTCTTCTGATACAAATAGTCATCGATCTGCATCTTCCAGAAGTCAAAATATTTACCATCGAACTTCTCGATCTTCACCTTCTCGTCGTTTGTCGCCATCGCTCCCACTGCCCACGAACTCCTTCACCGAAGAGCTCTGATACTAGTTGTTGTGGAATATCTTCGATATCAACTTACTGTTGATACCGATGTCTGGGAGAAATCGATAAACAAATGGTGGAAGAATAACAAGAAATCACACAAAGAGAAAGACACACAGATTTTACGTGGTTCGAAGATTGTCTCCTACGTTCACGATCGTCACAGAGTTTCACTCTATTCAGATGTCTCATATCACCCCACTTACAAATATTATCCAGATCCCCACAATATATGATACATAACTGCTACCAGATATGTGCCTTGGATAACAACCGAGGATAACTACATATCTTATCCTGATTCTCCATAACTCCATATCTAACAAATAAGATAGTTATGATATCCACTCAATCTTCCCAGATTATGGTTACAAGGAAGTTACAATCTCTCAGATTCTTCCTACCATATCTAATAACAAATTAGTTAGACCCAGAATCAGGCTCCACCTAACTAACTCCAACACCAAATAGTAGGTACAATCGTATGAGTTTTAGGGTCTCATCGCTGAGAAATCACCGATCAAAGTATCAACCAGCAAACTAGAAGATTCTTAGTTAGTTTTTCAACCAACTTAAGGTATGTAGAGATATTCTCATGGAGTCAGTTTTTTGCTACATGGACCAATGTACTCTTCTCCGTTATACAGAGATTGCATTGATATATATTGTTTGCATCGTTTGGATATCATATGGCATAGATATGATGGTCGAAAATCATGTCGAAACATGATTTCACAATGGCAACAGAACCCGGCCCGATTATTCATTGCACTGTCTGATCAGTTCAATAGAACTCGGCCCGAATCGAAATAGGACCAGACCAAATTCCTTGGAACCCAACCCAGGTTCTCATCAACACAGCCTAGACTCGATAGCTTGAGGTCGAATCATGATAGGAGTTGGACAACTCGGCCCGAGTTGCTCTTGCACCCGACACGATCTTCGACTAACATAGAATTGGAAACGAATCGAACCAACTTGACCCGTGTTCGAGTCATACTCGACCTGATTTTCACCAGGTCGAGGTAGATCGGACGTCGCTAGAACACGATCCAAGTTCCACCTGACGCGAGCCAAATTTTGTGGCAAGATAGTTGATTTTTATGTACTGATTTATAATTTATTGGATTAATCATTATTGATCATTTGATTAACATCTCTGATTTTGGTATGATCATCCCTGATTAGATTATCCTCATATTGATTATTATTTTTATTACACCCAATGATGATATTGATTATGGTATTAATCTATTGACTTTATTATTAATTAATTTTGATCAAATGGTTATTATATCTGATTGATCATACCATTTATTAACATATTGATATAATGATTTTGCTGATTGAGTCATGTTTAACCTAAGATAAATTGTTAAAGATAGACATCCTTAAGTAATTGAGATAAAAACTAAAAAATGTTGGAGCATGTGTCTACTGATTGTCACTAAGACTGATTGGGTCTTCGGACATATAAGGTCTTTGGGCTGATAGGGTCTTCGGGCTGATATTACGCCTTCAGACTATAGGGCTTTCAGACTAACTGTGCCTTCGAGCTGATAGGACCTTCGAGCTAATTACGCTTTCGGATTAATAGGGCCTTCGGCTAATTGCACTTTCGAGCTAAGTGCGCCTTCGGGCTGATGGATAATTGAATTGAATTGAGCAGTTAGCGTAAAAACTATGATTGCCCTGAGTGTGGTCCTTCGTCCTCCATCATACCCGAACTTATTGATTGACATGAAGTAGCATGTGTTCCTTAATAATAGAAAATTCTCATATTACGTCCGAAAGGATTGATTGTAATTTCAAAGATTGAATTGATAATCTAATTGAATTATTAATTGAATTGCACCCTAGTGGCTTATGGACAGTTGATTTCTCCCTAGTGGTTGATAGATTATTGATTTCGCCCTTTCGGTTGATGGATAATCAAATTGCACCTTTAGGACCGGTGGATAATAAATTGTCGCCTTTGTGCTTGATAGATGGATTGATAAATTGTTAATAGAATTGAATTGATTATTATTATTGTGTCTTTCATCGACCTTTGACAATTGGAAATTGGTCAATTGATAATCGTGAATTGTGGCATTCACTGACCTACGGCCAATTGGTAATTGATTTAAAATAATTAAATCGAATTGAATGGATATTGATTATCAGTAATTGATGATATGAATAATCATTATGATTAATCAAATTATTTATGATTTATTGATTATTACTAATTGTTATTAATTCTGATCAATCATCTATTATTATGGATAATTATTTATTAATAGTATTGATATTGATATTGACCATGATTCATATTGATTGTTATTATAGGTGACCCTACGTGCTGAGTTATCTCATTGGATTTTGCCCCTATATTAGGTGATGATCATGACGATGGTGAGACGATTGGTAGCTCTTCTAACGGATGATATGCATATTGGATATGGACATTGACAAGGTCTCCTATTAAATAGTTGTAGGTCTATAACCCACGAGTCCATAGATATTGTATTAGGATACTTCCTCGTATTGTAAAGTTATTGTAATTTAGTCTTCTGCTATTGTAACATAGTATGTTGATTGGTCATAGTTGAGTCAAAGAATTGAGTGGCATCGCCGAAATAATCTTTTGGGCAGGCAAAAAAAAATCTCGGGACGTCACATTAAGAGTACCTAAAGTATGACCTCCCAAGACGAGTAAACCAAACTACCTTAACGTTTAATAAAACTAATAACCGCAAACAATGAATCAATTATTAATCTTATAGAAAGTTAAAATGTATTAATATGTATCTTCTATTATATTATTCACACATCTGGACAAAATAATGGATCGCATGAAATCCGACACAAACGATGAGTTACCGAACACCTGTTATGTATAATTCAACTTAAAAGTAAAAGATAAATTATCAAAGTAATAGTAATTCCTGAAACTAATCACTCATCTTACAGGTTTGTAATCTAATCTCAAAAATCAAATCACTCATCAAAAAGTAATGAACTCAATATGCATAATCAAAAGAAACTGAAAAGATAAATTAACTCAACTAATACAGGGTTCAAACAGTTTTGTTCTTGAAAAAATATAAAATCTCTACTACAGAAATAATAAACTATAACAAATAGCTAAAAGAGCATTCAAACATATGATAAAAGAATAATTTGCAGCCTTCAGGACCTCTAGACCGTTGCACAACACAAATGACAAGTTGCTGCGCAATCTTCTTCTTCGGTTGATTTTCAGGCTTCAAAACTCCTTTGCAATAAGGCACGAATTCCCAAGTCTCTAGCTACCCAAGCACAACGTTTTCTATCTCCTAAGACATCTATTTCTAGCCTCTATGTGTCACAAGGATTTTGATAAAATTTCCATTTGATTGAGAGTATTCTTATGTCAAAACAATAAAACATGGAATAGACTTTAATTGGACTTTAAAATCATTCAAAACTTCTTTAAATCTAAGTAAATATATTTTCAAATGATCCTCAAGATTTCGATAAAGTTTATAATTGATCAGCAATTGAAATCTCCAATGAAAATCGAAAAAAATTCGAAATTAACCTTTGTAATGACCTAAATATGACTTTTCATGATCCGTAATGATGATTTCACGGGCCTCATAGTGTGCAAATCAAAGTAAAAGTTTAATTTTAATGGCACGTAACATCAACCCGTAACTAAAACAAGATTTTTGCATGAAACTAGAGATTTAACGGGCTGTTACAAGCCTATTATGGCCCGTTATATCCACGGTCATTATAGCCCTCTCACGACTCGTTATATTCATTTTAGTCTTGACAACCTCTACTAATTTTTAATTTCTTTACTTTAACTCCGCTTTAAGTGTCATTTTCTCCGATAGCTTACTAAGTCTTTTCTCTTGGTACTTTTGTAATAAAATAAAGAATTTGGGTATATTACCATTTTTATAAAATTTAAAAAAAAATAAGATTCGAAAATGATGCATGCTATATGAAAATGAATCAAAATGTGATTAAATACATGACTAATTATATGTTATATTTTGAATGCATCATTATGTGTAAAAGTTATTTAGTTAAATTTAAAAAAGACAAATAGTCGATTATTGATGAAATAAAAAAGTTTGTATATTCGTTTTTCGAGATAACTATGTGTGCAAAATTGATTTTGATGATTTAAATGTAAAAGGTGTAAGTAGCATGCATGCTAATATCAAATATGGTATACAAGATTAGAACAGCTAATCTTTAAGTTGTTTAATAAACTCTCAAATCATGAATTATTTATAGATTTGTCTAAATTTAAATTTTAAATATATATATATATATATATATATATATATATATATATATATATATATATATATATATATATATCAACCCTGTGTGTTCATGGAGAATCAAACATGTCATAAACGATATCTTGGAATGTAGCCAATACTTTTGAATTTAATGTCCCTCATATTTTTAGACATTTTAATAACGCAAGGGACTTTAATGCTAATTATAGTAGGCTTATATTTTTTGGCTGAATAAGCCCTTTCGGACCTTCTCAACTTTTTGTGTCAGTTCTAAATTTCTAGATCAATAGATGAATGAATGATCCTTTAAAAAAAAAGAGAATTCAGCATTAACTTCAAGAATGTTTTTGAAGCTTTTCTTTTCTAGGAGCTTCATGATTTCATCTGGGCAGGGCAGCAAGAGTTGCTCGACGAATCTTATATGTCTACATCTAATTATATGTTGTTATTATCTCCTTCAAATACTCTACATCTTATATGTCTTCTTCCTTTACGTTGCTCAACGAATCTTTATAGTTACCACGTCAGTTGATACGTCAACAACACTTCTCCCTTCTCTCCAAAATAAAGTGAACTGCTGCAGTTAGACTTGCATTCTGAAACTACTCTGAGTCCAATTGTAAAGTTACTTTATAGTTTGCGATTCATGTAAAATTTATTAAAGGGATCCACAACAAAACAGGGAAAAAAGAAATTAATTTTGGCATCAAAGAAAAATAATATCTTGTCCACAGTAAAGAAATCTCCGACTTGATCATGTTTTTTTTTTTCTCTTTTTTGCGTCAGCTGTTCAGCAGTTGACTTCACAGACAGACGGAAGAAGCAGTATCAGATGAAATCCGGCGCAAGGCATTTTTAATAGCTGTTGACGGCGTTGCACTTCTTTCTGATCTCTCCTTCGTACCCGGTCTTGACGTCGTGCGCGATCATCTTCTCCATGGCTGAAGAGAACTCCTTGAAGAACACTTCGACCGGGCTGTTCACCAGGTAAAGGATCACGGACTTGGCGTAGGCATCGGTCGTCAGCGCCGTGTCGGACTGGAAGAGCACTCTGCGCTTGAGCAAGTTCTTGTAGTAGCCGAGGTCGAAGGTTTTGAAGCTCCCGGGGTCCAATTCATTCTCAGTGGTGCGGTCGGTGGGGGTCTTGCATTTGTTCTTCAAATTCGCAACGTAGCGCGGGTCCATGGAAGGGTCCGAGTCGCTCTTGCCGGTGAAGTTGTACAGGCGGTTGCTGAACGCGTCGCAGTGGGCGATTCCGATGGTGTGAGCTCCTGCTTGCATGAATGCATGTGTTATTTGCTGCTCCGCAGTGATAGATCGAAGTTTAATCTATATATAATCAAACCATGCATCACATAATAAGTATCATAAATTCTTTACCTGACAGCACTACGAGCTCCTTGACGTTGAATCCCTTGCCGGAAAATAAAGACACGAGGGTGCCGAAGTTAAACTGTGGTCGTGGTAGAATCGTGTCAGCTTCATCTTTCAGTGACACCGTTCCATCACGACGCCCGGTAGCTACATTCCAAGAGGGACCGCCCTATTCATTGCAATACAAGAGTGGACTAAGGAGGGGTTCATCATTAATAATATGTTCTGCTTCTGTTCAGCATAAGGATCAAGAGTTGATTAAGAAGTTGCATGCGTGCTAATTACTTACGATGGTGGCAATGGCATCTCTGACCGACAAGGCGATGATGTCTGCGCATGAAACGACGCCGGGGCATTCTGCCTCTAGCAGTTCCTTGATCTCGTCAAAGAAATCAAGGTCTTCGACCGTCTGGTTGGGTTCTGCTTCTTTCTCTGCTTTCACCGTGCTGGTGGAGTCCAGCAGGAGCGAGGCATCACATCCCTGCATGCATGCATCGTTGCGAAATCACAACAAAATTTAGCACTGAAACACTCTCTAAGTGCAGTCTGCTCTGATTGAACAGCAACAGCAACATCGACGACTAATATTAGTAGAGAAGAAATACAGACGCACCCTCACGAAGCAATCATGGAACTGCATCCTGAGCAAATCGGCGGCGAAGCCCCTGTTCTTGTGCAGAATGAAGTCGGACACGTAGTCATGCACGATCTTCTCAGCTCTGGGGCAACTGCTCGCGTAGTAGCCCAACTTGAGCTCAGCGCTGGCCAAACTCAGTGCGCTCAGCAGAGCAAGCACAAGGACGACGACGCTCGTTATCCTCCTCATCGTTTCTGATCAGAGGACTTCGACAAGTTCCCTTCAAGAGGATTGTAGGAATGATGCAGGGACCAGGTCGTCATGTGGCTTGCGTGTGGCAAGACATATTTGATTAGTCTCCTTTCATCACAAAACATTATATATATATATATATATATATATATATATATAGTCTAAATAAAGTCTGAATTCAAAAATATTTATTATACTATCCAAAGTAATATTAAATTAATCAAGATTTTACTCTATAATTAATGTGCATAATTTTTAGCGTCTCTATATTAGTTGAATAAGATTTTTTTTGTATGATATCTAATTGATTCCTTGGTTCGGACTGAAGAAATAATGTCGCTCAATTATTAGTAAACTGATTGCAATTTTTTTTTGTCCATGAGGATCCTACGAGAGCGTCTTCTATTTCTAATAGACCATGAACTAGATCAGAATTAGATCTTCTATCCGGATTTTTATGAAAAGAATGGCAACGGGAAAAGTATATATATAAGAAAGAAACTAACACTACTTGGAGAGGGGCTGGCTCTTCCTAAGCTTATTTAATAGCTTATTTTTCTCCTTGTTTTTTTTTCCTTTCATTGCTGTGACATCCAACCAGCAGCCTGGCAAAGCAATTTTTTAAAAACTAAACCAATAATCAAATATATAGACCAATTAGGTGATGCTTCGATATAATTCGATTAGAACCAACTTTTTCTCGAAATAATATCATTTTATTACTTCAAAAAATATATTATAAATGAAGGTATAAAAGTTAAAAAAAAGGAATAAATTAATAGTATACCAGTCATTGTTTTAAACTAATCAAACATTAATAAAATATTTTTTTTATTTTATTATGTGCTATTTATAATAATCTAAATTGTATCGACTTCTTGTTTGCAAATTTCTTAAATAATTTTCTGTTTTGTTTGCAATTTTCTTTATTACTTCTTCCCACATTTTATTTTTCAAATTCAAATGTGCTTTCCTTGTTGCTAGCTTTCGTTTATTTAAATTCATCCTATAAAATATAATTTATTTCATACTTTCTATTTTCTTATATTTTTAATATATACTATTTGTAATGATTTAAATTGTATCATCTTCTTATTTAAAAATTTCATGAATAATTTTGTATTTTGTTTAGATTATTTTTGTCACTATCTTCTCACACGCACTCTTCAAGAAATCATCCATTAACGTAACTATATAATATAAGCATGAGTCTTCTTCGCAATCGTCATATTTGTAAAGCCAGAGAACGCAGACAAAAGACTCACTAATGAGACAGGATCCGATTTCATCCCAGCAACTTGCATCCTGTAGAACACCTGTAATGCTTCATCAGTCATCACCATGCCATTATGAACATATCCAGATATCATCCCAATCCAAGCTACCATGTCAGCACGAGGCATCAAAATCAAACCATCGTTGCACATCATCCAATGTGTTTGCCACTGAAGTCTCCAATCACAAGTACCCATAATTAACAGCAAGAGCATGAAGCTGGAACTGGACACCACAATTCAACATGCTCTCTGACTCACAGACAAGAGTACACATGTGGACGCGGCGGAATTAAGCTCCGGGTCCGCTCCTCATTTCATCAAACACCAAAACAGCAAAATAGCATTCCTCGTACCCACCCATGGATCATGACATTCCAACAAACACCATCTCTCTTAAAATTCGTTCTAACAATTCCTTGACGACACTGTCGCTCTCCGCGTACGATTTGACGAGATAACTACGCAGAAACACATTGCACTCCAAGCCCATTCCGCGAATCGTATCGTGCACCAGCCTCCCGAAGCCGACGGCAAACAGGCCGCAACAGGACTTGAACACGTAGGGGAACGTGTACTTATCTGCCGGCACGCCGGCGAACCACATCTTCAAGTAGAACAGCAGCGGTAGCTCGAACCAGGCCATCGCCGCCAGACCTCTGACCATCCAATTCCAAGGCAGCGGCGGTGGCGCCGACAGTGATGAGCTGTCGGGGCGGAAGAAGAGAGCTTTCGGATCGGGGAAGCTGTGGCAGAGCAGGTCCGGCATCAAGGCCACTGGCGACGATCTGAGCGTGGGCCTAGCGGGGGAGGGAAGGTTCATACAGGTTCGTGTTCTTGCACCACATGTTGAGGAATGCGTGAATTCAAAATGCTATCTTACGGAGTGGATGGCAATTTCTCTTAAGCAAATGTATTTTAAAATTTTATGGATGTAAAAAATTTCTGCTCCATTTATCCTATATATTAACATCAGAATAGTTAGTCGAACTCCACGATGAGCGGAGATTTCAACCCGTGACTAGCGTATAATTCTTAACGTTAGTTAAGTTGGATAATCGGCGCTACTTCTCGGACACTAGGGGGGCAATCGAAAAAAATGCTTGCATATGTGAATCCATGATATATGTTTTTAAAATAAAAATTATAATAAAATTAAAACTACTATTATTCTATAAATTAACGATAGTCCACTCAATATAATATAATAATTACAACACGTAATATAATATAATATCAATCTAAAGGAATTATTCAATGCTTATCAAATCAATTTAAAAGAAATCATGCTAAATTTATTTAGGAAAAAATAAAATAATCCGGATTAATTTTTTGAATAATATTTTTTAGACCTTACTTTAAAACAAATGTATTATCAGAATTTAAACAAAAAAATACAAATTTATACAGATGCATTTAATTATATAAAAACGATTTTTTAGGTTGGTAGTTTGACCGGTCGATTTTAATTTATTAAAAAAATTATCCTAAAATCTAGTGTTCTACTTTTTTTCTTTTACATTTGTGGATCAATTTTTTTGGGTTGGGTAGACTTCTCGAGTTGGTCAGATTCTATAATATTTCGATTACCTAAGACATCATTTAGTAATGCATCATGCATAATAAAATATTAATAAATACAAATATAAAAAATACTCAAAATAATTGTACGATGTCGGTTTATCGGGTTGAATAAATAACCAGGTCATGTATGAATTGAGAAATTCAACTCGAGTGTAACAGAAGATCTATTTTATCTTTATTTTTTTTAACTAATATACTATTTATATTTAATATCAAGTTTATATTCTATTTAATTATTTTTATTTTAAAAATATATTTCAAGATAAATAACATTTAAAGATTTGAAAAAAAAGCTAATTTCAACTTTAAAAAGAAAGAAAGAGGAAAAAAGTTAATAATTTAATCACACGAGCTGATCCAATGTGACCAAATCAAAGTAAAGTTGGATAGAGCTCAAGGTCCAAATTTTAGTTAATTCAATCGGATTAGAATTTGTTAGTTTGAGTCAAATCTTCCACATGTAAATGTAATACACAAGGAGC
Source organism: Pontederia crassipes (assembly GCA_030549335.1). NCBI lineage: Eukaryota > Viridiplantae > Streptophyta > Magnoliopsida > Commelinales > Pontederiaceae > Pontederia > Pontederia crassipes. Next base: position 2,283,771 of record CM060197.1, read on the forward strand.
ATAAGTTACAAGCACAGGACACTGCCTTTTCTTTTCTTTTCTTCTTTTGTTACGAGAAACAAAATAAACAGATAAGTAATTAATTCTTTCAATAATGATGCAGAGAAAAGAGATACAAATTCGAAATTTGCATGTACGTGTTCAAAAAAAATTGTTCAATGAGAAGTATAAGAAGCAAGTTGACATTAAGAAAGGAGATATAATGTAAATTGATCTTCAAAAGGACAATGCTTTCATAACGTTTCCAAAAGCTCAAACATTAAAAAGATAATTTGTCCCTTTCAAGTTCTAAAAAAAATAAAATAAAATAAGTACAAGATTGATTTATCCGAAAATTATAGAGTTTTAATAATTTTTAATGTCGTTGATTTATTCGACATTGAAAATATTCTGACTTGATGTCAAATTTTTTCGAAGAGAGAACGATGGAGAATAAATGATTTGAAAATTTCAAAGAGTCATGATTAAGGAACATTAAATATCAAATATCATAAAAGAGTTATTAAATATCATAAAGGGTTATTAAAATTTTAATGAATCATATAATTAAGGAACATTAACTATTATGCAAAAGTCTAAAATATAGAGATCATGCGATATAAATAATATTGAAGAAATTTAAAAGATATCTTGAAAGGTGAATATCATCTTGGAAGTTGAAGATTCCTTTATTTATTATATTATTTAATTAGAATTTATATAAATAAGGATGAGCTTAAGATGTAAAGCATATTAGGTTTTGTTAAATTATGAATTATGAATTCTTATCTTGAATTTTGTGATATATTCTTATTGTTTTTAAGTCTTCGTTTTCTTTTATGTTAAGAATATAAAATTAATAATTTTTTTCTAGTTTAATTTTTTTAGAAAAATTGATTAGCATATCAAATTTAACATGGTCTAGAGGTCAAGAGTTCGAATCTTATTAAATTCTTATTAAAAAATATTTTTTTCCTTTTATTGTCCACATGATGAATTGTGCTAGATCAAAGTTGTCGATCCTCAAATTTTTTGGTCCCTCCACGACCAATAGTTTACATCTAATCAAATACTCATTTACGATTTAATCAAACGCGGATAGGCAGCCAAAAATTTAAAATAAAAATTATAAAGACTAAGGTTCAATTGGAGAAATAGATCCAATGGATAAAAATTAAGAGGATTATAACGGTTTAGCTTTTTTCAGAGAAATAAATCAAAAGGTTAGCATTTAAAACACATGAAAACATATCAATGATTTAAGTCTTGCGGCGGAGATTTGATCATAAAAATTAGGAGTGTTCATAAGCCGGATCGATCTGGCGAACACAATGACTCAATCCGACTATGAATGGGGTTGGTATGAGTAAAAATTTTACAACCCCATTCACAGTTTTTTATTTTTAATTTAATTTAAACTTATATCTTATGTAAAATGTGAAAATATTTTTTGATATGTAAAATAATATTTAAATTTATAAAAAAATATTTTTATTTTTAAAATTGATATTAAATAATATTTTTTTATATTAAATAATGAAAAAGTAACAAAAAAATAAAAAAAATAATGATCGAGTCAATCACCTCACTCTAACACAATCCAAAACTGGTTGGATTGGACCAGGCCCAATTCTCCAAAAGAGAATGATCCAACCTAACTCAAGTTACCTAACTAATATAAAAAAATATATTGATCAAAAGTTTGAGCCTAAAAAGGCAAACAAACGATTGTGATCAATAATTAAAAATGCATTCAACATATTATGACAAGATTCAATAATAATAATAATAATAATAATAATAATTCTTCAAGCTAAGATTTATGACGTCTACTAACAAGATGTGCTAACAACTCTTTTTAGTTTTAGTTAAATAGATGTTAAGAGGAGCAAAGCTCTTTTTTTCAGCCGAGGTGTTCACTGCTATTAAAATTAATTCGATGTTCGGATGGAGGATAAATTCTAATTTAAATAATAATTTTATCTTTATTTAATTATATCAATCATCTTTGATTTAGGTAAAGCTCTTTGTTACAGTGTTTTTAAAACTAAATAAAATTGAACCGGAGCTAGTGACTGGTTGGATCGCAAGTTAGTCATGAGAAAAAAAAATTTGCATTCAACAAGGTCGAACAAGCCAAAATCATGTTCAAATAGAAAATTGGTTCGATTATGTTTTCCTAAAAAATGTAAGAAAATACTGAATAGATAGAAAAAGACTGAAAATTAAGGAAACTATTTTTGGCACAAAGCATGCTGGGAAGGAAGAGGATAGGGAAACACAATTCTGAAAACTGAAAAGTATGACAGATTCTTTTGGTTGATGCCCATTTTGAGCAACGTTTGAAATCATTGAATTTCATGTCACGGAATCCCTCGAAAACTTATTTACAAAAAAATCGATACCCAAGATCAAGCCTGCCACATTTAGTGTACACATCCATCATCGCACTTGCAACATAACATCGTCTCTCATATGCATTTTTAAGAATGTGACCGTGGAATTCCTTCCGCAACTTCAAAGTAGCCAAACATGCACAATTCAGCAAAAGCTGCAAAACACTAGCAAGAGTAGTAGCATTGGCTTTCAACTACATCTATTTTTCTGGTTGCATAACAATATTTCCTCTGCCATCTTGATATGCTTGCGTTTAAAGTATATATCGATGAAAAGCATTCCTGCATTTACACTGTAGGAAGGAGATCCATAATTTTGTGAAAAGAGGTTGCATTGAATCTAATGTGTTTGCTGAGAGTGACATAATTGATATGTATGCCAAATGTGGCAACTCAGATTTGGCTTGCTCTTTCTTTGCTTGAAAGAGGTACTTATTAAAGGTTTCACTACTTCTGGCTACTTGGCACTTTAATTGGCCAGTTGTGATCTGGTAATTTATATTTCAATATTTAGGGGTTATTGCAATTTGCAATATATATCATTTTGATGCAGTGCTGAAATGATACAATTATCATATAGTTGATGTTAATAATGTTATTTTGGTTTCCATCATTTGTCCCAGAAACAGAAATATTAGTCATTATATTGTGATATAAATGAATGAGAGATTCTGTGGTAAAGAACAGCAATTATTTATCCCATGAAACTTTGGGAATGTCGAAGTATATTTAAACTGGAGGTGAATTATATATTGTAGTATGGCTAACGTGTTTTATGAGACCGAAACGTAAATAAACAATGTAGTTAAGCCACTATCTGAGATGCTACACAGGATGATGGAACATTTCTTACTTAAAATTTCAGTGTAGTTATGGGTCTTGCTGACTCGTTGTCCTGTGACATATGGATTGTTGCCACCTTTTGGGGATTTAGGACATGGTTGCCATTTGAATTTACAGAAGGATCCTATAATGATGATTACTTGTGGTCTACCTTGGTTACTGATAATTACCATGATAAAAAGGGATTACTGTAATTGCTTTGTCATTGTGACACCAGGTTTCATTTTATGTTTGTCTGAATCAACTATCATGTCCGAATGATTTGCCATCACTCTGTTCTGTTGGATTACTGTTGACAACTAAAGAGCTTTGATCAGACTTTTCCAGCTTACAGCTATAGTGCAATCCATGGGTCAATGACTTGATCAAGTCGATACAGAGACAGCTACACTTACAACAGGTTCTGTCAGATTTCCTCTTAAAAAACTAATATAGTCATGTCGAGAAGACATTTATTCTGCCAATCAACGTTTTAGTGGATCATTTTTCCTTGCGTCAACTTCACATAAAGAGGAAATCATTCTGTGGTATGTTCATGGAGATAAGGTTCGAGGCATCTCATGTTTGCAATATATTTGCAACAAGCAGTTTTATCATCTTAATTGTTGTCATCTAATATAGACAACCCTTTTAGCAATTGTGAACATAGCATTGTGTCTATAGTAATTGATCCTGAAGTAAGAACGAGATTGAAAATTTCACTTTTGCCTAACCTAAAGGCATTCCTGTTGCATCACTATGAATGAAGGAGATTAGATTGAGATTATTTATTTCTAGTATTCCTCTCAAAAAAAAAAATTTTTCTTGTATTAGTGTAACTTAGTTTTTTTTCCTGTAGCTCAAATCATAAATCCATGTGATTCATTCATATTTACCTTATGTTTTGGAATTGTTATTTGTTGCAGCTGCTCCGGTGCAAAAGGAGTGAAGTACCCAGGCTCCTTGGTTTTGAACAACAAATGAAGTGAGGCAGCACCAAGACATCAATTGAGACGACAGATCTGATAGGAGTTCAGAGATTACTGATAAGGTATGCTGTATACAGTCATCATAAATGAACCTTCATCTATTCATTTTAGCATAAGTTTGCATGTATTAGCAGATTCCTTAAAAAGAATAATTTGAGGAAGACTCAAAGGACAAAAGTATTAATTAATCAGGTAACCAATTCAGTTCCCCAGTCTTAAAGCTTAGCTTTGAAACCTGCCACAGAGCTTTCGAGTAAAAAGTGAATCATATGCTGAACTTTTGTTCTCAGCAGTGGCTTGAGTTACTTAACTCTTGATTGTCAAGATGTCAGTAAAAAAACTACTTGCCTCAGCATGTATAGTTGATATACATCTGCCTACGGCAGTATTTAGATTCTAAAATTTTAGTTCTGATAACTTTTTGATTTAATGTTTTTGTTACTACTTTATATGGTGATGTGATATATATGTTCCATCTAGTTATAAGAAGTGTTTGAATGAGCGTTAGAATTTTTAATGACACATCGATGCATGGAGCGAGGACTGAAGTTTTGGCTCTCGGCGGAAATTTTCCTGTGAGAACTTTGGAAAAAATTTTAGTTAACCGAAATGAAAATTTCTATTAGACCCACACCAATTTTTGCTTGTGTTTAACATAATTTGAGCAAATTCTTAACCAAATTCTCATATCAAACACAATCTAGAGAAATTCTTCACAGAAATTTTTAAACTTTTGAATTAGAATATTTTTTTCATACGAGAAATAATGCTCATTGATCATATTTGGAGTTCGTCAAACTCAATTATTTTGATATCATCTTGAACTATAGATGAAAATTCTAACAATTTTTTTTAAAATTTATAAAAATTAGAACTCAAAATCATTTACTTAAATGGGGAGCCGTACTGTTATCCACTTCCATTCACGTTAATTTTGGATTAGAAACTTTACTACTTTGCAGCTTTAGAAAGAAAGAAAGAAAGGATGGGGGTAGGGATGGGAATTTAAGCCTCGCGGGTAGCACACGCTGAGGGGAGTACCACAGTCGTATTTTTTTGGGGCGGTACGCTGCTGCAAAGGAGGGGGAAGAAAACGACGGGCGGACACGCGTCGGTATGGCAGTGACGCATCACATCAGCGGTCAAATAGACGGCCAAATTTAATAGGGGGGCAAGGACAGGAGAGGAGAGGAGAGGAGAGGGAGAGGGAGTGGCGCGGATTCTCACGAGAAAAAGAGATCTGCTGATATCATCTGCTCTCTCCTTTGTCCCCTGTACTGTTTTTAGCAAAATGAAGTGATGGGACTTCTTGTTCAGTTGTAAATTAATAAAAATAGTGTACCAATTCAACAACTTTGTTTCCTTCTTCCTTCAATATTATTTATTATCTATCCCATGTGCCAATCATGGACGGCCTAATTTTTGCATCTCTCTACTGTTTTTTGCCAATATGTCCATCCTTTGTACACAACTTTCTTCCTGATTTGTCCGGTGGCAATTTGTAGTGATGGTCATTTGTGAAAAAAAGGTACTGAATGTGTGGATGAGTTCTTACACTTGCTAAAGCATACTGTTCGGAACTGTTGAATGTTGCTTGAAACAGGCAATTTAGTATAAGTTATTAGGAAAATATTGTCTTGTTTCATTTTAATGAGCTGCATCATAGTCTTTGCATAATATGGGAAGCAAAGTGCAGGTGGCACTTGTTGCGTGAACTGTGGTGCACTTTTATTGCAACCTTTTTAAGATTGTGTGGGGGACAATTAGAACTCAAACATGCTATTGGGAATAGTGGTGTGCATCTGAAAGGACTTACTACAGAAACATCACCAGCATTTGGATCTATGAAGTCGTAATTTGGTTGTTCCCGGCAGACCTTGTCTTCAGCGCTTGTGGTGCATCGTGGGGAATGCAACATAATTATTAACAGCACACGACATGGTTCCGCCGCCGGCGGAGGAGGCCGGACTGCAAACGCCGAAACCTTTTTTTTTTACTAAGTGTTTATATGATAACGCAAGCATTCCATGGCTCTGCACATTGAGGACCAGTCCTCACTCTTCTAGTGGCTTTGCAGGACCAGTCCTCACTCTTCAGTGCTTCAGAGCTTCAGACTTCAGGTGGTCCATGAACTTAAAAATCAGACATACGTTCACGCATCAAACTTCGATACGAATTGCAAGGAGAACAATGTTGGTGAAGTCAGGTACCCAACAATGAGGAATTACAAATGTCATGAGAAGAAAAAAGTGTTTTGAATGGATACAGAAGTATATGCTCTGTTGAAAAAAGGATAGACATGGATAAGGAAATTAACTGTGGCTATAAGACAGACCTACTGAGATCTAAATTGGGGGCATGTGGGTGGAACATGCAAGCCTACAAAGAAGAAAAGTCTAATTTGGTGCAGCTAGACGTCTACCACTGCAAAGGGACCCCCTCTTTTGTAATCTTGATTTCAGTCCATTGACTGCGTAAACTCAAGCTTTGCAGCTGATAGGCAGCAGCGCTAGCTGCGTGCGACCCCTTTGCTAGCTGGGACAGTGATTAAATGATTTTTAGACAACAGATCTGATGGAAGATGCACAGCCATGTCTCTCTCTCTCTCTCTCCTTGAACAGAAGATGAAAAAATACTTGCAAGTCTAAAAGCTAGGTGGACCATTTACAAATGGTCTTGAATATTCTAGACCTTGTTGGCAACAATTAGTATCATAAACAGGCTGATACGTTTTAACTGGGGATCTAAGTGACCGTGTTCTTCCTAACAAGTATTGAATATATGATTTGCATGCCAAGAAGAAGCTAGAAACAGCATCCAGGTGGCTCAATTCGCACTCCCTGAAATGTGAAGAGAGTGGTGCGTGGATGAGGCATGCTTGGTTCTCCAGAAACGGGCATGCATGAAAAAATCATGGTTGGCAGCAATGAAATTACCATAAAGAAGAATGAACTAAAAGAGAAAGAAACATGCACCATGCAGTGACTTCTCTTAGAACTTTTCACTTCTTCAGCACACAAAAGCTGCTTAAAAGGGCTTGATGAACAGCATCACAGAAATAAGTAAACTGAGCACATCAGAATCAAACTGTTTGCAGTAATATGCCTTGTCTACAGCTACTCGAGTACTACAAATTAAGCAAAAGTAACCACTAAGTAACTAATAAGCCTTGTACTAAAGTGCAATAGAGTAAGCTTTATATAACTAATTAAACACTGGCAAAGGCAAGAAGCCGCCAAGGCTATGCGACTCCATGGCCGACATGACAACGCCGTCCTCGTCCTGGGCGCCGGGCGCCGTGATCATATCGCCGTAGTGACCGTAGTTCAATCCTTCCGCATTGCGCAAGTCCAGCAAGTTAAGTTCATACCGCATGGAAGTAGCCGCTCCCACGTCCCCCAAGGAAGTCACCGGGGCCGCGAAATGCAGTGGCGGCGTCGGAGTCAGCTGTTGCTGCTGCTGCTCCGGCGGAGGACGCTTTCTCTTCTTCTTCTCGTAAGTGATCCCCCTCGCCTTGGCCTGGGAGTCCCTGACGTCCCTCAGGTACAGCCTCACGGCGCGCGCGCCGAAGGGGTTGGCCTCCGGGTGGCCGCCGTTCTCCTCGAAGGCCGCCCGGAGTCGGCCGACGAGCGCGTCGAGGCTGCCCCACGCCTGGCGCAGCGGGCACGGGCACGGCGCCGGGGGCGCCGGGTGGCCGAAGAAGGGGCACCCCGCGGCGTGGACCTTGGTCTTGCCGAACTGGTCGAGGTGGCGGAAGAACTCGAGCACGTGCGCTCCGCTGCACCGCGCGAGCTCCAGCGGCGGCCGGTGGTTCTTGAGGTACTGCAGGAAGGTGTTCCAGTCCCGGCGCTTCTGCGACTCGTAGCGGCTCGGCCGCCCCTCCGAGCCCACGGACGCCGCCGCAGCTGCCGACGACATCATAAAGCTAGCGCCGGATGATGCCTACGTAGCTACCACGAGCCAAAAATTGTTCTATCGGTCTGAAGCGTGCGTGTCGAAGTATAAGAGTTTGGAGGCATGAGAGAGAGAGAGAGAGAGAGCTTGGTAGAAGGAAGGAAGAGGAGCAGCTGCGCACAAATTTCTTATACTTGGTGAGTGGAGAGTGCAGAGATGTAGCAGAAGGGCGTGCATGCCATTATGTGACTATACTGCACGACGCGCGAGTTTATAGTAGCAAGGGAACTGTTCTGGACTAGAAGAAGAAGCCATTAATGGAGGTGAGGACGATTTTGGTGGAGATAAAGGAAAAGAGGAAACTTACAAGCGTTATTTGGCAGGGTCCATGACGGGAAGGGAGGAGACAAGAAAGAGAGGGGGGAGGGAAGGAGTTGAAGCGGGGGGCTCACAACGGAGGCATCCCCTCGACGTCGTGGGATGTGATGGGGATGTGACCGTGGAGTGCATTATTATTATTATTATTATTATTATTATTATTATTATTATTATTATTATTATTATTATTATTATTATTATTATTATTATTATTATTATTATTATTTACTTTTATTTTATATAAATTTTAATCGGTATCTAATTTTCTTTTGTTTGATTTCTTTGTGGGGAGATGATTTTTGCGGTATTTCATCTTTTTATGTAACATTTTACAAACTAATCACTGTTCATTTAGGGTTATTGACTGGCATGACTTTAAAATACGCAAAAGATAGACGCAATAGAATTAATCAAAATTAATCATTATGTCTCAAGTGATCGACGGTGTTAATAGGATGGATTTTTGGAGTCACCACATTGTATCAAATTCGAGTGTTAGTTAATCTGGACATCGTTGGTATGAGTCAACGAAAAAAGTATACTATGAATAGTCTCGTATAAATAACAATTATTATTATTATTATTATTATTATTATTATTATTATTATTATTATTATTATTATTATTATTATTATTATTATTATTATTATTATTATCGGCCTTGGGGACGAAATTTAAAATTGGGCCTTTCTGGTTGAACTCCGAACTTTGAGCCCAACAACATTTAATAAAATTAGTAACCGCCCATTTATCATAAAAGTGATCCGGATTCAATAATTGTTAAATCAACTTGATAAAATGGTTTTTTTGAGTAAGAAGATCATTCTAATTTTTTTTTAAAAAATCTAATCGAAGTCCTAAGTTAAGATAATAATATTTTTTAAAAAAATTATAATTATTCATAACACTATATATGTAAAAAGTTAAAACAATAAATTTTAAAATTCAACTTTTCAATCTAACTCTATTATAGTAATGTATTATCACATCACTAAAATTAAGAATACTACATATAATAAATATAAAAAATCGTAGGAGTGAGTTCACTTTTTTCCAAATATATATATATATATATATATATATATATATATATATAGTTTAATCGGTATCTAATTTTTTGTTTAACATTGATTTCTTTGTTATGGGATTATTTTTTCGGTATTTGATCTTTTATGTAGCATTTCACAAACTAATCACTGTTCATTTTGGGTTATACACACAATAAAATTAAGAGGTACTATGGATAGTCCCACATGAATAATTTTGCGTTAATAAAATATGAGATTAGTAATAAATTTATACATAATTATTTTCTTTGTTTTCAAGATGAGGGTTAAGAATTCAAAACGCAATGGATTTTTAATAAAAGGAATATTTCTAATTTAGTATAAATTAAATCAGTTCGGGTAAACTTTTTGGCAACTAAAATTTTTTTGGTGAATATTATAGAATTTGGAAACATGTCAGGGGAGTTAAAGTCATTCATTTAAGTTATGTAGACTTTTTCAACGATATCTTATATTAGACTTGATTTAATCTATTTTTAAGTTAAAAGTTGGATTAAGATATATTAAGAAAAAATACGTCAATTTTTTTAAAAAAATATTTTACTATATGCAGAAAAAGTTAATCTCTGCTTTAAAAGGAGGATTTTATTAGTACTGGTCAGCATCAAATATTAAAAAAATCAATCATTTAGCTCATTTTTTTTTTGCCTGGATCATATTGTACCAACAACAACTTTTTTTTTATACCCACCTAATCCAGAGTCTGGGCAAAGAGTGGAACAATATTTCTCTTAATCAAATGGCGTCTAACGCTCCAAAAAAAAATTTAATTATCCAAAAGGATTGTTTCAGTGACGCCACTTGATTTTATGATTTAACTATGATCAATCAATATCTTGATTTACAATAGTAGAAAACTTAATTTATACAATATACGAAAGTTATTTATACAACATTCAATAATGTCATCCGTCAAAGCAATCGTCTCGCCATCGTCATCCACATCAACTGTACAGATCCAAATACAAGGGCAAAATCCAATAAAATAACACATGATCACTCATTACAATAAATAATGTGAATCATAATCAATATCAATACTATCAAGAAATAATTATTCATAACATTGATTCGGATAAATAACAATTATGACATATTTGGAAGTTTTTTATAATAAATCATGAACAATTTGATCAATCATAATAATTATTTATATCATCAATTACGAATGACAATATCCATTCAATTTGATTCCATTATCATAAATCAATTACCAATTGACCATAAGTCAATAAAAGTCACAATTCAACAACCAATAATTCAATTAACAAGTATTAATTTTTAATTGGTCAAATGTCGATGAAGGCCACAATAATAATTAACAAATTTATCTTTCAAATATAAAGACCGTAATTTATTATCTATCAGTCATAAATGTGAAATTTGATTATCCATCGGCCACAAGCGCGAAATCAATAGTTCATCAGCTACTATGGCGAAATCAATTATCCATCGGCCACTATAGTACGACTCTATTGTCAATTCAATTATAAATTCATTTTTTCGAGTTACGATCAACCTTTTCGGATACAATATGAGAGCTCTCTATTATTAAGAGACATCATGTCACTTAATGTCAATCAATAAGTTCGAGTACAATGGATGACGAATGATCACACACATGATAATCATAATTTATACGTCATCATCCCAATTCAACACAATTATCCATCAACACGAAGTCCGAAGGTGCCATATTAACTTCAAGGCCCTATCAGCCCAAAGACGTAATAACTCGAAAGAGCAATAAGTAGACATGAGCCCAATAATTTTTAACTTTTATCTAAATTACTTAAAATGTCTATCTTTAATAATTTATCTTATGTTAAAATGACCGAATCAGAAAATCAATGGATCGATCTAATCGGATATGATGATAATCAATTAGATACAATAACGATTTGATTAGAATCAATCAATAACAATCAATACAATAATCATTCATAAGGTCATGTGATAATAATAAGATTAGATATAATGATAATATGATAAGATATGATTCATGTCAATCAACAATGATATCATGATATGATAGCAATATGATCAAGTATCACGATAATATAATCAAGGTCAAATAATATTGATACTCATACAATGAAATACATTTAAATATTCAAATACACTTTTAACCCTCTGAAAAATCGACCCGTGTCGTGGAGAACTTGGACCGTATTCCAAAGTTCATAAATCACCTCGGTCGAACTAAACTCAAGCGGGGTGGGATGTGAATCCGGCTTGGGTTGACCCGGTGCACTCCAATTCATACTTTAATGCTAGATCCGGGGTCGTGTTTCCCTTATAACCCGGACAGTTCTTCAATATGGGTCATGTTCATGGAACAAGGTTTGTTTTCTCATTCAATTCGGTCCGGGTTCTATGGAATCTAGTTCGTGTCAATCATTACACTCATAGAGGGCGAGACGATCAGTGGGTTGCCAACGCTCAGGGGCAGGGATGGTCGGGCGGAAGTAGAGGGGAGGTTGGGCAACCCATCACATAACCCCTAATCTAATGATTTTATTCGGACCGTTCGTTGGATCAAACGATCCAGATTTAGGTGTTACACAAGGTTGATATATATGGTTGTTCTCCTTACTCAAATGGGAGGTCGGTCCTTCCTACTCCCGTAACTGTCCGATCACTCACGATCGACAATTACGCGAGTTAAACATGATTCATGCTTTTTTTTTCAACTGGTTTGAATGATCAAATGACTCAGATCCTCCCAGCATTCTCTCGAGCTGATCGTTCGCACAATGAGAGATAACCTTTGCAGCTACTTGGAGACTACCCCTCACGCGATGCCCTAGCCCTCACAGCAGGTTAGTGACCACCGAATGGCGGCCTCCTCGTGCAAAAGGCGAAAGGACAACAACGCTCGAAGAGCAAACTCAGGAAGCTAAAGATGGTTGATTTGAGTGATGGAATGGATCGACATTTATACTACCAAAAGAGAGAGAAAAAGGGATCTAGTAAGCAAAGCACCTTTCCTGCTACCCCGACCTTTTGAGGAGGAGGAGAGAAAGGGAGGCATTTAGTGTATTAGACGTAAACCCATTGGTTATTCTTGGATTCATGAAATATAATGTGGCTCCTATGGATGTGGGTGTGAAACGTAGCCCCATTAGTTACTCTTGGGTTCATGAAATGTGATGTGGTTTCTGTGGACGTGGGCGTGAGACGTAGCCCCATTAGTTACTCCTGGTCCATGAAATGTGATGCGCCTCATGTGGCATAGGCCAATCACCTCTCTCAAAAGGTAGTCGTTCATGCCGACGAATCTCACCCTCTCTTTCCTTATGCACAAGACTCATCTTCCATGCCTTAGGCATGACGCAATCGTTCGATGATCTCTCCCCTTCTCTCTCTCTCTATGCAGGACTTATCTTCCATGGGCATCCAGAACATTGCAAGAAGACGCTCCAAACCTCCACCTATTGAAATCTGATGTTCGTGCTCGCCTCCTAAACCCTCTAAGGCGCCGTGACTTTTCCCCTTTTGTACGAACCAGTTGAACCCATCCACTGTCTTCTTCTGTGCGAATTAGTAAAAAAAATCGTGAAACTAATTTTAACTCGCGTAACAATTGATTCGGACGGTTATGCAACTAGGAAGGGTCGTCCTCTCCATTTGACTAGGGAGAGCAATCATTAATCACACACACACACATATATACATACATATATATATATATATAATTTCAATCGAATTTTGATAAATGTATTATGTTATTAAAAAAATAAATATGGATGGTCCGACCCGACCCGAAGATCCAATTTTTTTATTTATATAGTTTTTAGTTTATATTATGATTAAAAAATATTACAAATAAAATATTTTAAATGTGTAAAATAATATTTAAATATTGAATAAGTTATTTTATGCATTTTAAATAGTATTTTTATATTAAATAATAGAGAAAGTAAGAAAAAAATTTAAAAAATGGTGGTCGAGTTAATCCGATCCAATCCGAGCCAAATCGGATCCATCCTTTCAAAATGGGCTGATCCGACCCAATTCGATCAAAATCGGACGAATCCGGGTCATCGGGTCAAATCCAACATGTGAACACCCTAGTATTGACTTTACAATATTCCTAACAAATTGCAAACTTCTCAATGTGATTTATATTTTGTTACACATTCAGCTTTTAAAAAATAATAATAATAACGTTTAAATTGCATTGATAAATTATATCATAAATATACACTCTCCTTTCCTTTCTATTCGAATTTATATCATTTAGTTTTTTTCCCGATAATTAATTATATCATCATATTGGATGCAAGTTTTACCATTTTCCGATGATTTTTTTTCCTATAAAAAAAAACTCAACATTTTAAGCTCGTGACCTTTTTCTTTTGGCTCTTCTCGCCTGATAATTAAGCCGTCCACCACCACTTTATCTATCATGCACGAGCATCACATTCCTTTTACAAAAGTAACACTGTTTTCCCCTGATAGTCTCGAATTTGAAATCCGTGTAGGTTGAAAATGACATTTAGTCATAATTAGACCTGCAATTCGATAAAAAAATTCACAATATTATATATATATATATATAATTTTGCTTATGCATATATAATTTGTTATGTAAAAACAGGGATGTTCATAATCCCCGACCAAAGTTCGGAATGTGTATGTTAAAAAATTTCAACTCAAATTGATTTGACTCGATTTGATGATCCAATTTTTTTATTCAAACTAATTTATTTGTTATTTAGTTTAGAATCTTTATATGATTAAAAATAAATATTATGACATAAATGCACTTGAAATATAGTGAAATATAAAATAATTAAAATATTATTTTCATGGTTTAAAATTAAATATTAAATACATTTTTTTATAAAATGGTTAAAAAAATAAAAAAAAGAATGAATGATGATCGAATAATCCAATCATTTAACTCAGACTTGTCTCAAATCAGATCGGTCGGCTCGAATGTGATGCACAAGACAAGTTCGACTCCATCCAATGTTCAGATTGAGTCGGATTTGGGGTCGTGTCGGGTCCGAACCACCTTAGCTTGCATGGAGTGGGGGGATCAGACAGCAAGTCTCCAACTCTTCACCAAGCAAAGTGCTCAGCTGCACAGCTCCTGATTGGGGGCAGACATCTCCGAGTCACTGTTCCACTTTGTTCCTCCCCATACCCTAATTTTGCAAAGCCAAACAAAGCTTCAATCCTGAAACAGACCCTTGCCATCAGACAAAAGAATACCATATAGACATGCCAATTTGGAATGCTTGCAAGCACAAAATTATATATGTGTGTGCATGTGCCTGTGCGTTCCATATGAGGGGACCTTGCAACTTTTACAAGGACCTACATCTCTTGCACCACCAAATAGTATACTTTTGGTTTTGGACCCTGCAGTTCTTAAACTTTGCTTCCAAGAACAGTGTGTATACATTTTGGGTCTCTCTTTTGTTTCAGGGAATGCATGGCCCAATGGGGTCTCTCTACTTTTTGAAGCATTCTGATGTGTAATTTGTCCAAAAAAAAAACTCCCAGGCGTTCAATAAGAAGGCAATTTCAAAATATAATAAGGTTGAGATGAAATGGCAAGTGATTTCTCATCGTTTAAGTGAGATTTCGAATTTGAATTTCTATTAATGTAAAAATTTTCTGTTGGAAACCTCACTCGTCACTTGCCTAAGGGTGTTCAAACCCAACCATGAACAAGTCTATCCAACTCGACCGAGTTTGGTCGGGTCGGATTTCACTTTTTTTTGGACATAACCCGACAAAACTCGATCCGACCCGGGTCGGATTATCTGTCCATCTTTTTTCTTTTTTTTATTTTTTCTTTTAATTTTTAATATAAAAAGCATTTACTATTTTATTTTAAATATAAAATAAAGTATTTTAGGCATAAAAAATATTGTTTTAAATATCTACATATTATTCTCTATTTAAAATACATTATTATATATATATTAATTTTAGATGATATAAAACATTTAAATTAAAAAACCATTTAAAATTCAAAAATAAAAAAGCTGGGTCGGCAGGTGGGGTCGGGTGACCCGACCCCCCAACCCAACTCGATCCATCGGGTCGGATACTCTGGTGAACACCCCTACACTTACCATTACCTAGTATGCGATCGGGAATGACACACGTCGACTCAATGGTAGATCAATTTTCTAATATGTGATCATTGCACTTTCCGAGTGCGTTGAAGAGTCGGTGTTGTTTTTTAGAAACGGAGAAGTGACATAAAAAAAGCAATTCCAAAATGCTTGATACGAACACGAGGAGAATGAAGAAAAAAAATGCAGCCTCCTCTGCTGTTCATGCAAGAATTATCTTCTTTTACATGGAGATCATCCATCCTTGTAAGGCAAACTTCTTCTCTGACACAAGCTTTAAATAGGTAGCATGAGGTGGTCTTGGCTGTGAGGAAAGAAATAGGCAGAAAAGGAAGACATATTGACGCAGAATACAAGATGAATAGATAATATGGTACATTATATATATATATATATATATATATATATATGAGAAATATTAGCGTGATGTGGTGTCACTGTATGCCCCAACACTCCGGGCCATCCGATATGAGATGAATGGCCTGGATGAACGCGCACCGGTTCACAACATTTCCTCCCCTCTCGAGCTTCTCGTTTGCACGACGTGCATCCGGTTTGGCGACTCACGAAGGAGGCCAAGCAGAAGGTGATGGCAGCGGAGCAAAGGGTGGTGGCGGTGAGCGGAGGGCGGCGGCGAAGTGCGATCGAAGGTCGAACGTAGGGCGAACCAAGGGCGGAGGGCGAAGTGCGATCGAAGGCGAATGGAGGGCGGAAGACGACGATGAACTACGAGCGGCGAGTGGAGGTTGAGCGGAGACTGATCCCTCTTTCTCTTCGTCGGATCCCCTTTTCTCTTCACCATATCTCCCTTTCTCTTTGCCGATTTGCCGCTGTTGGAGGGGATGCCGATTCGCCACTCCATCGTCCATCGCAGCCGGAAGGGACCTTGTGCTAGAGGAGATGAACCCCTCCATTGTCGGATCCCCCTTTCCATCGTGTTGGAGGAACGACCTCTGCATCCCTGCGACGCTCGCGACCCTCGTGCAAACCTGGAGCGCTCGAACCGGACGTTTCTTCATCACCGAACCGCGCAAACTGCTCAAACCGGATGCGCGAACCAGTGCGTTTTCATCCAAGCCGTCCATATCAGATCGGACGGCTTGGAGTGATGGGGCGCACAGTGACACCACAAAAGTGTCACGCTAATATTTCTCTCTTTCTTTCTCTCTCTCTCTCTCTCTCTCTCTCTATATATATATATATATATATATATATATATATATATATATATATATATATATATAGTTGACCAATGCATGCGTGCAAGTTAAATTGCTACTTGGTCCTTTTTTTTAAGATTATGAAATAATATCTTGTGATTTAAGCAACATGATTTCCAGAAGACCATGCATAATAATATCTTTGGTCGGTATCTTAGTCTATGTAATTAATTAGAGATATTATTTATAATGCGAAGAACACCTTTTTTTCTCTAGTTAAGGAATAATAATATTATCTTAGACTTTGTTAATGCTTAACCAATGAAATATCACATAGGGAAGAAAGTATCAATAATTTATAAGTTTGGTTTTATATCTCAATGTTTGGAAATTTCATCAAACAGATCTTTGAGTTTGACAGGACAAAAGTAATTATGAATTAGGTCACCAACTAATTAATCACCGTTTACTGACCAATCATAAGGAACAAAGAACCGTCATTTCTTGATAAATTTGACATTAAATATTCGACATTGACCCATTTTTTTAATGCTGAAAGTCTGAAACTTATTTTATGATAACATTTTTTTAAATCCCCATCATAAAGTAATTATAGAAGTAGGAGAAAAAAAGTATATCACCTTGTCATACCTCCATTTGTATATAATTTTCCAAAAAAAATTATTTCTTGTAATTAAGAACAACACATCTCCAAAATGAAATCCACAAGTTGAATTTTGGATTTGAGAGTGACACGCTATAAAATTATTCTAGTAGCAACTCAAGAACAATAACTAGCATGTGCTTAAAAAAATCCATGGCCACAATCATGCATTACATTAAATGGCCTCAGAGAGAGAGAGAGAGAGAGAGAGAGAGAGAGAGAGAGAGAGAGAGAGAGAGAGAGAGAGAGAGAGAGAGAGAGAGAGAGAGAGAGTTGTGATGCTTCATATTAATCCACTTTACTTCTAATCCACTCTTGCTTATTTCATGTTTATCAATCAAACCACATCTTTTGAGAAGACTTCACAGCTCTTAGTTAACTCATTAACAACCATAAACCAAATTCCATGAAATTAAATTGCAACTAATCACCTTAATCATTAATGAAGAACCAAAGAATCCATGGGACCCCAACCTTATTTTTTTTCAATCTTAGTCCACTTGCTCCGAAGCAACTATGCAAAGAATCCAAAGTTATCAAAGTTAATAATCCGGAATTTAAATAATGGAGACAAACAAATATTAATAGCAATATATACGAACACACATAATTAACATATGGTCTATATTAACATTAATCATTAGCAAAAAAATGATTGGATATCAAATAGAAAAATATGATAATTTTGTAAAGAAATAAAAAAATATATATATTTTTTCAAATGAAATTATTTAGATAAGTAATTTTTTTTATACCAAAAGGAAATTAAAAAAATACATTGTTATATACACAACAAGAAACAAATCTCTCACACTCATTTCCAAAATCTCTCATTCCACCATTTTTTGTGCTGATATTTATACATAGTGGAAGAGGGGAGAGAGAGAGGGCGGGGAAAGAGAGAGAGAGAGAGAGAGGAGAGAGAGAGTGAGGAGAGAGAATGATAGAGAAACACAGAGGATTGCCATAAGACCTACCCAAAAGAATAAAAAGTTGCTAACTTTTTATATTTTCTTTTGTTTATGTACTTCGATTCCTGTTTCTCTTTTTTTTTCCCCTCTTGTTCTTCTATTTGATGTTATTCCAGTTCTTGTTGGTCTCATCCATTTGGTTCTCAGATCTCAACCGGAGGAAAGATAAAAAAAAGGAAAAGAAAGGTCTGAGATTCCCGATTCTAGCATCGGAATCAGAGGACGAAGTCGCCGCCGTCGCCATCCTCCGGTCGGCGCCGTCTTCGCTTCGTTTTAGGGTTTGAGGTGGCGGCGAGGTTTAGCGGGCGGCGCGCGCGATGAACGGTTTCGAAGTTGGTGGGGGGTTTACCTCAAACTCCAGTTTCATGAACGAAGGAGGCAAAGAATTCGCTGGCTTTGGCGGTTCAGGTGAGCTCGCTCTTGTTGTTGATCCGTTGTCTACAACTTTGGGAAAAATTTCCGGTGTTTTAATTGAGTTATCATCGGAGAAAAAATGTTTTTTTTTTTGTGTGTGGTTTGTTGAACTAGACGTTATTTCGTGAGTTAATTGCTTTGGTTTTTGGTCTGAGAACTCCTTCCGATTAGAATGATGTAGTTTGAGGGATGAGAAGGATTAAATCTGTGCAGTTTTGCTGGAGAGATTGGCTATGGTTTTGTACAGATCTGTATTCCGGTGGATTGCTCGATTCTAAGTTTTTCCAGATGCGTTTGTGTCCTGGGTGTTCATGCCGACAATTTTGTCTCCGAGTAATACGATGCAGGAAGCGTCACATTTATTGCCTCTTTGTTACTGTCGGTCGATGCCTTGTGTTTGTGGTGAATGTTTCGTTGTGGAAATGCTTATGATTGCCGACAATGATAAATGATTCCGTTGATTTCATTTTGATATGACACACTTTCATTTGAGATGACACACTTTTGTGCCATTTCAAGATTGAAACTAATTTCTCACTGCTGAACTAGAGAGAAAAAACATTCGGAATAATTTTACATGTTTTCATGTTGGTCATTAGCTATTATATTCTTTGACTAGTTTAATGGTTGGTATTTTTTCTGCACCTTGAATGGCTACATTTGGCTCATGCAGTCGATGTTGGTATCTCTCTCTCTTTTATTTTTTTTTCTTTTGCCCGTGTCATTGCCTCTGTTGCTTCCTTATGTTTTAAGTAACTCAATTTATGCTCTTGTGCAGATAACAATCTATTCGATGCCTCACAATATGCATTCTTCGGAAAGGATATCATGGAGGAAATTGAAATAGGAGGTTTGGAAGAAGATGATTGTGTTAATGGTGGCATTGCTGTGCTTGGGGCGGAGGACTACACCTTTCCTTCAATTGGAGACAAGGGAGAGGTGATTTTATTTATTCACATGTTATTCCTTGTGTCTATTTTTTAAACTTAGATCTCTCATCTGTTAATTTTGGTCTACAATAACTAGTGTCCCTGTGATGTTATGAAATTGTTGTAACTCAAATTTTGATAGCATTTTCTTGCATCTCCAGGTTGATGCCCTAGCTTCTTTATCAGATATTGATGACCTTGCTAGCACCTTTGCTAAGGTTTGTGAGTTTTTATCTTTTGTATCCAACATGAACATCATTAATTTTAACAAAGGTTTCTGCTTAAAAGAGGGCTTTTAAGGTGTGAATATCACTGATGAACAGTACCTTTCGAAAAGACTTTCTAAGTTAATGACTTTAGTGGGCTGCATGCCTCTTGTGCGCTAAAAGGGACACACCCACTCTCTATATCTCTCTGTCAAAAAGAAATTTCTGTTACCATACCTGAAATTATGGCTAGAAGATTTTAGGTGATTCTTGTTTATGTGATTCATTGTGTTATTATTGATGATTTGTTCAATCATCTGAGCATTTTGAGGCTCTAGTAATTGAACTTGGTCTGATGTTTGTGTTGTTGAGTATCAGAACTTTGATACACATGCTTCTGACATGGTTCAGTGTATTGTGGTTTGTTCATTTCTGGTGTCTCTTTGTAGTCTATCTAATATACAGTAGGCTTGTTCAGCTTCCTTCTGTTAATATATCATTCCTTTGATGGAATTATTAAATAGTACTTGTTTGATACTGCTATTCTAAGTTCAGAAAAAATAACCATGTGTTGTTTATGTTCCACTATGAAGCCAAAGTTAACAGCTGCATTTGGGATTGCTTCTTTAGTATGGTTTCATAAAAGTGTGAGTGTCCTTTTGTTAGGTAGGTGTTTGGTGAACTTTTTTAGGGTTGCTTTTCTTAAAAGTTTCTGTGTATCAAAACGTTTTGCTTGCTTGTGTGAAAGCAAGTTAATGATCCTGTGAAAGAAAGTCATGTGCGTGGAAACCAATGTGCATTCTTCCTAAATCCTGTGTTGTTACAAACAGCCTATCCTCTGCTACCATCCATGCTTCGTTTCCTGCCAAACATTTCAATGGTTAATGTGTCCACAAGGTATCCATTTTAATATGATTTCACAAGTTTCTGGAGAAGATGTTAGATATACCCGTTCACAAAAAAAGATTATGTAGAAGTGCTGAATATGATTTAGTGCACTAATGTTTGAGCTAATTTATTACCAGGTCCCTAAAAGCAATCCTTTTCACAAGTAAATGACTGTTTTTACTGTGAAAATTCATAGGCAACTCATATAATCTGAAATAAATTGTACTGCATATACTCCTCTGAAGTAGCAGGATTCTTGCTGCATTGCAACTTGTTGTATGTTTTCTGTTTTAATTTGCAGTCAGCTTAATAGTAGTTTTATTGTCTTATTTCTCTGCAAGGAAATTAGTCGGATAATGTAGCAGGTAATGTTTCCTTGTGTTTTCATCTACCTTTACAGGAGGTCTTATTATCATGCTTTTTATCTGTAATGTTTCAAACTATATTTCATCACTGTTTTTTCTCAACAATCATACATTTCTTTGCAGTTAAATAGAACTGTTAGCGGACCAAGATCACCAGGAGTTATTGGTGATAGAGGATCATTTTCTAGAGAAAGTGAGTGATTTAATTGTCTTTATATTTAGTCTTCAAGTTCTTTCTCAGTGTAGTTTCCATATTCTAGTTGCACAGTGTCTATTTGGCTATTCTTTTTTGAACTATGAAGTTGGGTAGTCATCCATTTTTGTATTACTACCATAAAAATTTATTTGGCTAGTCTACATACACACATTAAAACTATGACATATGTGTTGAATTGAATTGCAATTTTGATGTAGCATGAGCTGCATGAAGGATGCAAATGAGACTGATGTGATTGCCTTTTGAATTTGGACATTTCTTGTCAAAGTCGTCTAGTTAGTCTTCCATGTTTCGAAGGTCATTCTTTTAGTAGTACTTGAAGGGCGGTTGTACAAAATAGCGTGGTGGTTTAAATTTGTTAGTATAATAGTATTGGAGGTTTGCAATGTGCCAAGTGGACATTTATCAACTAGGTCGAAATATGATATGAGAAGATGGGGGAAAAACAGTACGAAGCATGTAAGTCAGAGTACTTTATTGGTTGTCTTGAGTTTTAAGCATTTCTATTATCACAAAATTGCCTTGTTCTTAACAAGAGATTGCAAGAATTGTATTTTGTAATATTGCTTTCAACATTTCATTGTCTCCACCAAGGATATAACAGTGGTCATTTCTCATCAGAAGGGAAAAAAAAATCCAATTTTCCAGTTGCCATAACTTCCATCATTGTAACGGTTTAACCAATTTGGGTTCTCCTTGTTTTAAACTCTTTGATTTTTTTTTTCTCATGAAACTCTCTTGCCCTCTGTGACCACCATGGATAATTGACTATTGTTCACATGAATTTCGAGCTTCTGTATCATGAAACTAGGCCATCTTAAGTGATGTGCTGTTAGTTTACATAGTGAAAAATTACTGGCCAGTTTGGTTTGTCTCCCTTGTGACATATTAGCCACTTTCTTTTATCTACATGATTTCTGTGAGTGAAGCTTTATTTTGTCATATTATGAATTACCAATGACAGTCTGATTTAGAAATTTTCTTCTGTAGTATTAAAGATGATGCCAAATCCTACTACAAATAGAGCATAAAGTGGAGTTAGCACTTAGCACATTAAAAAAGGGAAAAAAAGCCAGGATAACAAAGCCCCAAAAAGAAATTCCTCAGTGCGACATGCAATTAACAATGTTGAATGATTTGCATCATGCATTGTTAAAAGGTTTCTTTGCTAGGAGTTAGTTTTCTAATAAACATTTTTATTTATGCCTCTTGATTATTGAAAAGTGTATTTGCTAGGAGTTGATTTTCTAGTAAATGTTTCTCCATACGCCTCTTGATTCTTGAATTATTATCATCATTCATTTAAACCTTTTTGAGCCCTAGAAGCTTCACCACTTAAGCTAGACTGTTGGCCGCCTTCTGTTTCCATGACTATTTTTTTTTTTTGAAATAATTTCATGACTATTTATTAGAGAATTTGAATTGAGACTTTACTTTGTTCAATGATTTCAAACCATATGGTCAAAACAGACATGGATATATGATGGCTACCGACTTTGATATCCATTCGATCCATTCCCAAAACGGAGAAAAGGTTTTGATGTTCTAACATCTTGCATATCTAGCAATATTTTTTTTGCTCATTGATAATGTATGTTTAGAATTTGGCCGCTCCTTTTTTTAGTAAAGAGGGAATTATCTATTAATAAAAGCTTCAGAGGAGTCAAAATATAAAATTTGGCCTCTCTTACTATGATATGCTGTAGTTAGAAAGGACATAGCTTAAGTCTATGTCTTTGTTTGAGTTAATAAATTCCATCAAATAACCATTAAAAAAAACTGTCAAACACATGCCTTTAGTTCCAATTTTTACTGTCTTATCAGTTATTTTGGTGGTTTCTTCCTAGGTTCATCCACTGCAGATTGGACACAAGATCCGGACTTTCCAAACTGCATTGATCAGCAAGTATTAACCGCTGACAAAATCCAGGAATACAAAAGATGGTGGTCCCAACCACATCCTTCTTCATTTTGGCTTGCAGATTCCAAGCCACTGTACAGAACATCATCATATCCACAGCAACAGCAACACCATCAACAGCAACAGCAAAAGCAGCAACTCACTGATCCAGTCCTAGCACCAAAATCAACTTTTACTTCTTACCCTCCACCTGGTGGACTGTCTCGGCCTTTGTCAAATCTCACACGACATTCTAGCATTCCTTCTCTTGCTGGTAGTCTGCAGATACCTGGTTCAGGTCTCTCTTCTTATTCTGGTTCTCTTCGTCATTTGGGAGGGTTACCTCATGGGTTGCACATGGGTGCAAATATGTCACAGCTTGAACCACCTGGCCTCTCACTTCATAGCAGTCCAAATAATTATTGGCTAAACCAAGCTAGCCTATTTGCGACTGAACTCTCAAATCCAATGCCCAACTTGTTGCAGCAACATCTGTCTCTTCCAAAACATTCACTAATGTTGCAACAGCAACAACAGAGATCACAGCCATCTCATGCACATATCTCATTTTTGCAACCTTACCAGTTCCCCCACCATATCAACAAGTTTGATGGAGTAATTGGTATATCAGACAAGAGAGATCGGAAAACAAAGTCATCACAAAGGGGAAGACATAGTTCACGGTTTTCTCAACATTCTTCAGAAACTGGGAGCCTAAAAAGTGAGAATAGTTTGCCACAATTTAGATCAAAGTATATGTCAGCTGAAGAGATAGAAAGCATCTTGAGAATGCAACATGCTGCGACACATAACAGCGATCCTTATATAGATGACTATTATCACCAAGCAAACATTGCAAAAAGGGCTGCCATTTCAGGGACGAAGCACCATTTCTTTCCAACGTCTATAAAGGATCCACCTTCGCGATCTCGAGGCAGTAATGATCAACATGCACATATTCAGGTTGATGCTCTTGGGAGGCTTCTCTTCTCTTCAATCCGCAGGCCTCGTCCTCTTCTTGAGGTTGATACACCATCTCCGTCTAGTGATGACATCCATGAACGGAAGTCTTCTGTGAAGCCTCTAGAGCAAGAACCTTTGCTAGCAGCAAGGGTCACAATTGAGGATAGTATCCGCCTTCTTCTTGACATAGATGATATTGACAGGTTGTTAGAGTCTAATTCGCCCCAGGATGGTCAGCTACAACTAAGACAAAGGAGGCAGATGCTCCTGGAAGTGCTTGTGGCATCCCTTCAACTTGTCGACCCACTTGGTCCTGGTAAACCTGGGCATTCAATTGGGCTTTCTCCAAAGGATGACCTTGTTTTCCTTCGCATAGTCTCAATTCCCAAGGGCCGGAAGTTCTTATCCCGCTTCCTTCATCTCCTCATCCCTGGAGGTGATTTGTCTCGTGTAGTTTGCATGGCCATTTTCCGCCATCTGAGGTTTTTATTTGGTGGTCTACCTTCAGATTCTAGTGCTGCAGAAACAACCAACAAATTGGCAGAGGCAGTCGCTTCTTGTGTGCATGAAATGGAGCTAAGTGCTCTTAGTGCTTGTCTTGCTGCTGTTGTTTGTTCATCAGAACAACCACCTCTTCGACCGCTTGGAAGTTCAGCTGGTGATGGTGCCAGCATAATCATAAAATCTGTTCTTGACCGAGCCACAGATCTTCTGAAGGATCCTTACGCAGCTAACAACTATACCATCAATAATCGAGCTCTTTGGCAAGCATCATTTGATGCTTTCTTTCAGCTTCTTACAAAGTCATGTTTGAGTAAATATGAAAGTATAATGCAAATGCTGATATCGCAAACACCAACTGTACAAATTGTGGGATCTGATGCAACCAGAGTTATTAGCAGGGAGATGCCGGTTGAGCTGTTACGGGCAAGCCTCCCCCATACAAATGAACACCAGCGTAGGATGTTGCTTGAGTTTGCTCAGAGATCAATGCCTGTTACCAGCTTTAGTGCTCATGGGGCTAACAGTGGACCTGTAACTTCCGAATCGGTTCCTGGTTGATTTTTCCTGAAGGATAAATTAAATGCTGTATTTAGTTTCTTGTCGCCTGCATCCATTTGCTGAACCACATTGGATGGTCCTTGAACGGAATATGCTGGTGACACATCCTGAACTAAGACAGAAATGGTGTTAGTTAAAATTCTTAAAACTAGCTAATTCATTTTGTTTCTTTTTCATGTGGTCATTTCATCTGCTTCATGCATGAAGCAAAGAAGCACCTGCAGAAAGTTCAAGAATTTCTTGGAGTTAAACTATAGTTTTCTTCTATGGAGCTTAATTTTTAATGCTCCATGCAAGGGCTCAATACAGGGATGATGTAAAGCTTGTACAGGTTCTGGTATGCATCCTGACATCCTCTATTATTTTTCAAGGTTTCAGGAGGTTCCTAGAAGTTCTTTCTATGATTTGGTTGATCACAGCCAGAGTTGCAATGCTGTTTCGGTCCCAGCTTTCTTTTCATTTCCATTCTGCAATGTGACAAACTGAAAATCTCTCCAGGATCATCCCAGCGTGTTGTGAAAATGCAAGGTTTGCCAATTGGAGATGAAGTGGCAGGTTCTTTTACATAATTTCTCATGGAAACAACTACATTTATTCCATGTGCAGTGTTGAAGGCTATTTATGTTTTTTTTGTTCTTGTCACTTTACATTGTATTTGTTCTTTTCTTCATGGCAATAGGTTTTATCCCGTTAAAATTGTCAACAGTTCTTGTCGGTTCCTAAAACAGTGATGAAATATACTGAATGTGGACATTGATATCTAACGAATGAACTTCTTAGCATCCAATTTATTTACTTTTTTATCCTCTTCTTGAAAGATGGTGACTTCTGGTACTAGAAAAGGGAAAAAGTTGGTAAGTTTGATTGAGAGTGCATGATGGGAGGTGAAAACGTTGAACGGAGAGACATAGGAATCCATTGTAAGCAGACAAGCAGCTTTTACTTTTTCTTGTCTTGATAGCTACTGACATTGTGGTAATGGCGCAATGCGGTAACCTTGTAATTTGTAAACTGTTTCCATTGTGGGCAAAGTGTCGAACTAAATTGCAATAGCAGTATTGTAGCCAAGACTCGTTCATCAAGGTTGATGTGCAGGGGGCAAGGGTTGTTGGCAGGGGTTCATAATATGTAATTTTATTTGATTCCCACTGCAAATATTAAATGCCCGTAGGTTCCTAGTGACCATGTGATCCCTTTAATGCTTCCTCCCAAATTAGTGGCAGAAGTGGGGCTTCCTTGCATTTTACGTTTATTGTATTACATTTGTCCTAGTAACTTCATGTACCCTCTGTCTTGTTCTGTTGTGCATGTAGCATTTTGTAACGTTAACACGGCCAATAAGAATTTCATGCTTTTGTACAGTGGTATATGATTTATTTGATACAGTAGAGAAGATGGGAGAAGTTTTTTACTTGCCCAATGATAATATTCTTTTGGTCACAGAAGACTAACGCGATCTAGTCTGATATCAAAGTTGGTTGATACTAATAAAGTATTGTATCTTTTCATGTTTGATAATACATGGGATAATTGAGAAGAGTTTGATAGTGTCAACTAGAAATTGTTTAACATAATATAGTTTGATCATCAAATCTTCTCATTTGGGGATTCAACTCAATTTGCCAAGATATTCTATATAAAGTCCTCACTATATCCGGGAGTGGAGTTTTGGTTAGGAGGCCTCTTCTTTTTCTCCTAAAAAAAATCCTCTGTATATTATGTTTTACTTCTTGTTTGTAACTGTTTTGGTCTCTTCATCCCTCGTTAGACACCAATTTAAAAGGAAAAAAGCTTTTTCCCTTCCTTTCTCTCACATCATTTCCCCTCAATCCAAACAAAGTGGTCAAGTTGAAGATAACCATATTTAGGCCTTAACCTCATTTACATGAAACATTCAATGTCCTTGTTAGCTATCTGTAAAACTAGTTTGGACACACCCAAAATACGAAAAGTTTGGACATTGTATCAGAATTTGGTATTTACTATTACTGTGTAACACAGGGAGGTTTCAGTACGTGTAGGTTCAATTATCGCATTACTTGCTAAATGACAAGGACGTAGAGCTGTGATGCTAAAAGAGACAGCTCGCAATCATTCATAAAACAGTGGACGCGACTTAGCATGATGCATGAGTTTTATTTGCAGACACACACAAACTCAAAAGAAGTGGTCGTCATCATACTCAGAAAAATATGACCTGCAGCTCCAGAGCCCCCCATCCCCCACATTGCTAAGCACTGGCAAAGACAAGGGCCGGCCACCTACCACATTTCCCCATGAAGGAAGAAGAAACATTCGCATCTGCGAGAACAATATTTTTCTTTCTGCATGTTGTAGTTAGTTCATGTTTGCTGTCAGATGGGGTTCCCTCCCTCGTGCTTGCTTATGATGGTGATGGTGGTGTGGTTGGTGAAGCATCTTGCACACTTTGCATAATATAAAAACAACAGGGTTGCAGAAAATCCCTTGTTTAAAACATTCAATAATGGGAAAAAAATGTTTTTTTTTTTGGGTCAGACATTGTTCACAGTTAACAAAATATAACATAATGAGTGTTGAGTGGAAGTTGGGATAATCTCTTTCACTGTTTAGCATGTGAAAAGAAAGGGTAAATTACATGAATGGTCCCCAACTTTGAGTCGATTTTTAGTTGGTCCCCTAACTTTAATTTGTAATTAGAACTTCCTCCATCTTTTATTTTCTTGCATGCTTAGTCTTCTGACTGGTGATCGCAATCCTCTCGCCATGCGGGAGAGAGAAGGATCGCCCCCCTCCCTCTCTCTTCCGCACGCGCGGGAGAGAGGAGGGGGGTCGAGCTCGCCGAGCTCGACAGGAGGGGGGCGGTCGCCCCCTCCCTCTCTCTCCCGCACGCGCGGAAGAGAGGAGGGGGGCGACCGCCCCCCTCCGATCCAGCTCGTCGGCTAAGCTCGACCAACAAGCGAGCTGGATCGGAGGGGGCGGTCGCCCCCCTCCCTCTCTCTTCTCAACTCATTTTTTTATTTTTTTAATGATGTTGACATCTTCATATTTTTTTTATTTTTTAAAAATTTTAAGCTGACGTGGCCGACTTAAGTTGATGTGATCGAGAGAGAAAGTCGGCCATGTAAGCAAGGCAATCGGGGAACTTGCGATCACCGGTCAGGAGGACTAAGCGTGTAAGAAAATGAAAGATGGAGGACGTTCTGATTAACTGAAAATCGACTTAAAGTTGGATGACCATTCGTGTAATTTTGATATCGGAGCCATGCATAAAAAACAAAGACTGGCCCTCTGATGCTCCATGTACGTCGTCGTCGATTGGCAGCAACATCGCATATGATCTCGTGGTGGATCTGGTGACTTTTTATATTTTAAATTTGTGGGGATTTAGAAACCTGCATTAGCCTCAGACGTAGTCAAGTCCGGTGACAGGTCTTCTCGGTGATTGCTTTTTCAGTCTGGAATGCTGAATAGTCCATGACATCGATGGAAGAAGCAGCAGTGCTTCTCGCAACAATTGGAATATCGTTTTGCTCTCTACTTTAATTTGGGGATTAACTAGGTGTTATTAGATTAAACTCGGCCTGGCCGATCGAATAGGTGTTCGAGAGAGAAAGTAGATCTTGGGACAATCGAAATCCAGCCGCCCTTTCGACTATGTTGACTCGGTGAAATATGAGTTTGACCGGTCGACTCGTCGGGTTCAAGAAATTCGTCCGGTCTAATGTTTTTTATATTTTTTTAAATGATTAAAATTTAAAATGGCTGAATCGAAATCCATAATAGCCTCTGCTCGTGTCGTTTTGACTTCGATAGTTCAATCACCGCCCGACAACTTCAACAAATTTTGACAGTGGAGGATTTGACGAAATGACATGATCGACATGAAGCTTTCAACATTTAAACTTGCCTCCCAAGTCAGATGCTGATTGAGTATGATCGATCATACATCATCACTTTTTTTATTGTGTTATGAGTCACATGATTAAACGTACATTATCCTTAGTAATATAAAATATATGTATGCCAATTTTATCCATATATTATATTTTGATTCGATCATTCGATACGATTCGGTCTGACTTGACCCATCGATCAATACGGGTTGGTTACCGGTATTAAATATGAAATCGAAAGGGTATTTAGAAAATGGCATATAAAATAAGTTTGCAAAAACTGAAGCAGTGCTTGTGGACCATAAGAATGGAACATTACGTTGTGAAAGGTAAAAATAAGATTTTGAGTAAAAATGAATAGTTTTTTTCTGTACTTCATAAAATCACTAATCAGAAAGAGAGTCTATTTTTTTTCTATTTCAACTCCTCCATTAATTGAAATATCTTATCTCTAGTAAAAGAACAATTTTAATTTACCGTTTTGGTGCACCATCTTTTGTTTATGGAGTGAAAATTTTCAAAATTCAAATTGATGGAGAACCCTTGAGATAAGAGTGAAAGTAGTTCGAGTAGGATGTTATGTTCGTTAAAATTTTTTTTTATTCATTATTTTTTTAAAAATTGACATCTTAAAATTATTTTTTAAAAGAATCATCCTCTAACAAGTCAATATTTTTTAGAACTTAATTTTATGTAATTATATTTTCTAGAAAAATATATAAGAAATTAAACTTAACATAAATATATTTAATTTCATAATTAAACATAAATATACTATTAAAAATTTAAATTTAACAAACTAGAGTTCCATAATGTGATAAAAATACGAAATTATATAGAAAAATGTTATATCTATAATACAAAAATATAATAATTTATGAATTAATTATATAAATAAAATAGATCCATTGGGTCCTACGATTTTTTTTAGAATGGGGTCTAATTTATTTATTTCAATTTTTCTTACGCCCGTAGCTTGAGGCATATGTTTATGAGAGAGAAAATAAAGCATGGTAGGTGGAAGAACTTTTAAGCATGTCCCCAAAGAACATGTGCAGCAATTAGAAGAGTCAAACCTTCTTTGACAGTCTCTCTCTCTCTCTCTCTTTGAGAAGGCACAGTTCGTAAAAGGGCTGCCGACCGCTCTTTTTCCTCTGTTCCTTTCCTGCTCACAGGTGCCAGCATTTCCCCTCTCAGCCACATTCGGACTCGTGCTTCTGTTAACATTTTTCTGGAAGGACTTGCATTTTGTTCACTTTCTCCGGTTGTTGACGTTGTAGTCGGATTACGCCTCGAAGAAGATCCCTACTGCGGAAGGTTAAAAGGTTGTATTTTTTTTCCTGTTTACCACAGATGTTTAGTCTCTTGTCCAAGTCTGCGTTCTGCGTTCTGCTTCAACCTTTGGTTCTTGGCTCATTGATATGTTGCCTAAATTTCACGTCTTTTTCCCGGAGTCGGAAATCTTGGTGACTTGTCGTCTAATCTAAGTGCAAAAGTAGACATTTTTTGGCATATCGTAACTCCTAAGACGGATTGGAGCCCGATTTAGTGTACCGGAAGCGTTACTGGAATTCCTCATTTTCCTGGTTCCCCCTGTAATCTATGCTGTTTTTTTTTTTCTGAAATCCGAGTGCCATTTGGTAGAGATTTTTGGATCTCTTGATGCTTTCCACTCTTCTTTTTGTTCTGAAAAATGATTTCCTTTCTAACGAACCAAGAATTTATTGTATGATTTCTCAGGCAAAACAAAGTAACATTTTGTTCAAGGGCGTCGGAGCAAATTTCTTGAGCGAAACAGTGGTCATTTGACGATGCTGCCCGCTAATCGTAGAGCTCAAGCTCAACCCAGGGTGGGCAGATCCTGGTCTTTCTCAGGTATCCCTCTTGCTTTCGAAATTTTTGTATCAAAATAGCTCTAAAATGCACTTAGAAAGCCGATTCTTAGTACTTAACCATTAGAAGCTGTTGATTCTGATCGATGATTTACAAGTGTTCCGTCATCATATCTGTCATGAACTCATGGGTTGGAACCTCGCATTATTGTTGATTCAAGTTTAGCCATGGTCTTGAAGTCTATTTATAACCCATTAATTATAAGGAAAAGCTTTTGAAGGTCAAAATCATGGGGCAGGTTATTTGTTTCGTCCCTCTTTCTGCTTTTGTGATTGGCATAGTGTTATTTCTTTCAGATATGGAAAATTTGGATCAAAAACCCAAGCCTCGGTTGGTTGGAAAAGTTCTTGTTGCATCTATTTTCACAGCCATCTGCATGTTTGTGCTCATGCGCACCCCTTGTCATCATGGCGTTAATGTGGTAATCTCTTGAACTATGTCCATTATTTGAAATGCATGTTTTTATCTGACTCAACCAATTGAAAGTTCAGTATGTATAAACTTGGGAAAAATCATGGATGCATTTGCTAGTTTACCAGCATACATTAAGAACGACCTTCTGTTTACTTATACTCTTACTTTAATTTCTCTTGCTTCATTTTAGTTCTCCAGACGAGAAGCTGGTGTTACACACGTTTTAGTGACTGGAGGTGCTGGCTATATAGGTTCACATGCTGCACTTCGTCTCCTCAAGGATTCTTACCGTGTAACTATAGTGGTAATTTTCCATTGCCTGCCTTTTATCTCATGCTTCACGAAATGTGTACCTTCCCATAACTTGAAAAAATGTATATCTTCTCATTAAGACATTCTTAATTATGTTCACTTATGTACCATCAGATATTTATTCATTTTCTCATCACTTTACCAGGATAACCTTTCTAGGGGCAATATTGGGGCAGTCAGGGTACTGCAAGAGCAATTTCCAGAACCTGGAAGACTTCAGTTTATATATGCCGACCTTGGAGATGCAAAAGCTGTATCCAGCTATAAGTTTCTGAATGAATCAAATTTACTTTTTAAAGTAAATGTTCACTTATGTGCAATTGTAATTCTTTAACTGGCATTCAGGTTAATAGAATATTTGCAGAAAATGCATTTGATGCTGTTATGCACTTTGCAGCAGTCGCCTATGTGGGTGAGAGTACGCTGGAACCTTTGAGGTGGGCTTCCCTGTTTGCGATTACATTTCTTTTACATCTATTGTGATATCGATGGAAATGATAGCTCTTAAAACATTTGTAAGCATATGAATTATAAAATAGTTCAAAATTCGGTTGTCTGCCTCAGATATTGCAACTTTCATTGGCAAATATAATTAGCATTTCATATGTTGGGTAGATTGCTTTCCAAATATGTCCTGACACCAAGGTTTGATATAAAACCTTGGTTCAGATGGTTGCCCATCAGCTTTTTCTGTACATTTGATCTCAGAATACTTTCAGGATTGGTTGGGAACACATTTTGTTGATGGATTCTTGCCTACATAAATAAAATTCAAGCTTCTAAACATTTGTTTAGAGTCACATTTCTCTTATTTCATTCCTCTATTCATGTGTATGCTGTCTTATAGCTGAAAAATGTAATCTGAAAGATTAACTTTTAGTTTTCCTTATTCATGTCCCATATGCAGGTATTACCACAATATTACTTTAAATACATTGACTCTGCTGGAAGCGATGGCGGCACATGGTGTTAAAATACTCATCTACTCTAGCACATGTGCAACATATGGAGAACCTGAAAAAATGCCAATCACGGAAGAAACACCGCAGGTTAGTCTTAACCAGATTAATCATCAAGAAAACACGGCAGATAAGCCAAGGAAGAAACCTCTTCATTGATATTTTTTGTCCATATTTGAACATGGGCTATCTATTGGTTAAGCATACTCCCACGTTTTCAATGTATTTTACCTTATTTTTGGTAATAATAAAGTTGCCTATGGTATATACCATAGAAAATAGTTTTAGATCTATGCCATCCTTATTTCCTTGTTCATAGAAAAATGGCATCATTTATTTTTTATAGCATCAAGAATTGAGTTTGTCCTCTTAAGGCATTAAGAATTAGGTATGATGTAATGCTTCATGTTCCTTGAAAATTCTTACACATACTTGCAGATTCCTATTAACCCATATGGCAAGGCAAAGAAAATGGCAGAAGACATCATTTTGGATTTTTCAAAAAGATCGGACATGGCTGTGATGATTTTGAGGTGGGTTCTTTTGTGTGGTTGTGCTATTGCTTAAACTCGTCGAACCAGATGATTGCAAACAAATATATCTTCTTATTTCAGATATTTCAATGTTATTGGATCTGATCCTGAGGGGAGGCTAGGTGAAGCTCCTAAACCTGAATTGAGGGAGCATGGCAGAATCTCAGGCGCATGCTTTGATGCAGCTCTAGGAGTTATTCCGGGTCTAAAGGTAGGTGGTGCATGACATGTTTGATATTTTAGGATTCTATCATTCTATTGGTCGCTTGAATCTTTGATCGTTGTCTAAGAGTTCTGTCTACTGTAAATAAATAGCCTAATCTAAACAGACAGAATTTTCTTTCAGGAATGAGAAGAAAAAAGACGTAGCTAGAGACACACTTAACATTTTCTTTTATGGATCTGCCATAGGTTAAAGGAACTGACTATGCAACAGCTGATGGAACTTGTGTGAGAGATTATATTGATGTCACTGATTTGGTTGATGCTCATGTGAAAGCTCTTAGCAAGGCAGAACCAAACAAAGTCGGAATATACAATGTCGGCACTGGGAAAGGTCAATCTCAGCTTCCAGTTTGTTTCTTACAATTCTTAGATGTTTTATTATCCACTTCTATTATCTTTATTTTTTTCACACTACAATCCATATATCCTCAACAAAGGCTTGCAAGAAGCTTTGAATTGGCTAGTTCAAAACTCGATAACTTCATGAAATGGTTCTGTTTATCTAAGATCTGTTCTACTGTTAGCAGGTAGATCAGTGAAGGAGTTTGTGGAAGCATGCAAAAAAGCAACTGGAATTGACATCAAAGTAGAGTACTTCAGCCGCAGGCCTGGAGATTATGCTGAAGTTTACAGCGATCCATCCAAGATCAACCGCGAGTTGAATTGGACGGCGCAGCGCACGGACCTTCTGGAAAGCCTACAGATTGCCTGGAGATGGCAGATGTCCAATAGAAATGGATATGCTCCTCCTATGGCGGCGATTTACTGATACAGTTCATGACTTAGGACTAGTACTTTGATGTGTTATTTGATTAGTAGATGATATGTTCCAAGGATTTGGAGGGGTTTGAGCTGGAGATACCATAAAAATATATGTTGGTGATAGAAGTAGTAATTATTTTTTAATTTTTTGTCATACCGAAATCTTATTAACTTGGCAAATTATATATCTATTTCTCTTCTTGTAATATGAATAATTTAGATAACCCTCCATAAGAATTTATATGGTGCACAAATCAAGAGTTATCAGGTATGCAACCTTGTCTTCATTTGAACTAATCATTTTCTTTGCTCACTTTTTCTGTTGACTTGATTTTATTAAGAGTTTTTTTTTTAAATTTTTTAGATGGGTCCCTGTATAATGCAGAACCTTTCCAAGATTTTTTTTTAATCTAAGGATAACTTGATACAAGGTTTGATAAAAGTTGAAATAATAGGTCGCAATTTGGTGATCTGCTCCTTTCTCCCAACATTCCAACAATGAATTCTTTTTTTTCATTGTCAGTGTCCGGTGTTTGGGAAGAGTTGTCAATGCTACTTGAGTACTGTTCACAAGTTAGAAGTGTGGGAGTTGGTGAATATTTTAGGATTTTTTATTTTTTTACATCGGGTTTGCTCACGTGAGCTTAGGCGTACTAACAAAATTTAGATAGATTTAAATTTTTGTTTAGTCGGTCCGTATGGTGCGAATTAAAGATTTTTATGTTTTGTTTGGATTTTGAACTCATTTGGGTGAGACATATTTATTGCTCATTTTATTTTTTCAGTTGTTATCCAATGAGATTATAACTAAAGAAAAGATATAGTGGAATCTCTTTGTAAGACGTCTCAAAGGTGAACTTAGGTAAATTTTATGTGGCTCCTCTAATTTTTCTATGATTTTTTTTGCGATCTTTTATTTTTGTTCTCGAATTTTTCCATCGAGAAGTCTAATCAGATGAATCATCTTGTGTGCTTAACAATGCTTGTGTGCTTAACAATGGTGTGAGACTTTCAATAAAAAGCTCCAACCCTTCTTGCTGACATTGATTTCTTTTAATAGGTGCCCCAAAGAAGTGGGTCTAATAAAAAAAATCACTTTTGCCCCTCATGATTTATCATATTTGTAAAAGGAAACATTTTAAAAGATTCCTGAACATTTCTCTTAAAATTGTACAAAATAATTTTTTTTATGACGGTTCATTTTTAAAACGAATAATCATCTGGGTAAACAAATGAGACATCATTAAATACATTCCTAATTAGATAAAGTTCTATCTAATCTAATCTATGACTTTACTTTATTTTTAATTTAATTTCGGTCATTAACATAAAGAGAAATCAAAGTCAAAAGTGGATAATATTAAATTAAATTTGATTGGTGGTAGGCTATTTCCGAAGGATCCAGAGCGTCAGATCTCCTTCGTCGATTGACGACCGGGATGCAATTTTTTTTATTGTTGTTTTTTCTTATTTATTTATTTATTATTATTATTTTGGTCTTTCTGGTTGAGGCCCCGAATCCTCGATGCCCCTGCGATCTCCCAAAAGAAGTAGCCGCTCTCCACTGGATCGGCGCCAGTGACCCGACCTCACCGCTCGCCGACGATCTCCGGGGCGGCGAACAGGTTTCTCCTCTCCCTCTCCCGATCTCGCTTCCGCCGGAGCAGCCGGTGGTCGTGAAGGCCAAGATCGCCGAGAAAATCAAGGCTGCCGGCGGTGCCGTCGTTCTCACGGCAGCGTATTTAAACTCTTTAAATTATTAATAATTTAATTTACGTAACTAAAGAGAGCCCATTAGAGGCCCAACAAAAGTCCACTGACCGCTTGGATCGTTACGATGGTCAAGCGGAGCGTGACCCCTACCGTTAGAAATAGGATTCCGCATTCCACCTTCCTGTCTTCTCTGCCTCGGAGACCGATCGAGCTGCGTATGCCCGTCGCCTCCTACCACCTCCTCCGGCGAGTCCCCAGGTATCCCATCGCCAGTCTCCGGTGAGAGAAACCGTAGGAGCCAAAATAACGCGAAGCCGAAAACCGTTGTTATCCTCTTTCTTTGATGCCCTATTTTTTTTCTCTTTTTGTTCTCTTGGTAGATCTTTATGTCGTCGTACAATATTTGGGCTAAGATCTAATTATCTGTTGTTTCGAAATTGTCAATATAGTCGGTATTTGATACCAATGATTCTATTATTTGGATCTTAGAGAAGATGATTGATTATTAACGTTGGTAACGTCCGATGGTAGTTATTCCTGGAACTACTAGCTGCCACTATTTGATTAATTGATGATATGTGCACATCTGTTTCAATTCAACGTTCAAGGATATTTGTTATTTATCTGGGTAAAAGAAAAACCTGAATTATGAATGACGAAGAAAGTGACAAGACCATGGACGATTATGTATCCATCATAAAGAGGTTCCATTGCCCATGTTTGCCAAAAGAAAAATTGGGGCTCTAAGATTCATGCACTTTTGGATATGGTGTAACAAATTGCAGCTCTGTGCTTCACTAACAATAGGAACTTGTAGCTAACTAGAGCTCTTGATTAAAATGGTGATAAGAAGTTTCTGTGGGAGCTATTATAACATTGTTGTCAATAAGTTACTCAGTGGTAGTTGCCTAGCGCCTGAAACTCTTAAGTATGGGAATTATATAAATAAACAACTTGCTTGGAAATTAAACTCTAGTTACGTAGGATAGCAAACCACATTGATTTTTAGTTTCAGAAATTTGAGACTGTATTTTTTTCCCTGGCACATGTTGGGAATGTTTATAATCCTCGCACAATTCTAATTTCAGCGGGAGGTGGGTGGTTATATGGCACGTAATATCTATTTCCACCATCTCTTTTTTCTTAGGAATGTATTCTAGATGTTCAACTTCAATCTATTGTGCTATCACTTCATTTCTTGATAAAACTTAAGCTATGAAGTCTTATGATCATGTCTTTATGTCCAGATGTCTTGGTTCGCCTTTGCTATGTGCGAGGCTCTGGGATGCATGATATAGTTAGACTGTTGTCACCACAATGAAACGTTTCGTCTACATCAATGACAAATCATCCCAGGGAACTTTCTGTGATAACAGGATATCAAACAGAAAATACACCTTATTGAACTTTCTGCCAAAGAACTTATGGGAACAATTCAGGTTTGCTCTTTTACTTGAACAATGCTGAAATACACTTTCGAGTGTTAGTCTTTGATGTAATTGGACATTCTGTTTATGGGAAAATAAGAAACTGAGCATAATCTTTTGCATTTATTGTTCTGCAATAGTGCAACTGATGATTGTAATTTGACTATGGATGTCATTCCACATGGAATAGAATATCAAGGTGTCATACTACCCTTTTGCATCCATGAAAGGCCTTGCTGACTCAACATAGTGTTCAACTTGATGCACTGTTTACCTTCTTTGAACACGTAAAATTTTTGTCTTCAAATGAACAATATATGTAATGTACTTGATATGTTGAACATCTAAAACCTTTAGAAAATAAAGACAAAATCAAGAAAATAATGTGCCATAATTCTGACTACACTTAGTTGGGTCAAGTTGAGATGTTTAGACAAATAATAACTGACAAGAGTGTCTTGGGAATCGAGCAATTTTTCTTAGAATCTTTGAGATTATTAGTAGCTTGAGCTTCAACTTATCTTGGTTTGTTTTAAAAAAAATTATCTTGGTAGATATTTGATTTTCCACTATTTCATCTCAGTGGATAATTTTTTCTCACGTGGATCGTGATATAATTTTAGGGATTCTTTTCTAAGACAGCCTAATAGTTACAGGGTAAATTCAGGTGAGGTTGATAGCCATCATGTAATCCTTTTATGAGCCAGTATGCTCCATTATTTGTCAATTAGTGTGATTTTGTCCTATAAAGTTGAGGAATTTTATTTTTTCCGTTTATAGTAGGATATGAATGTTATTCGCAAGGATGGTAGAAAAATGAATTCTGATCCACATTTTGTGTTTTTTTTAAAATCGAGAACCAATATGATTGCGTTCTTTACAGTCCTAATATCTCATACAAAATTTGAGATTTCTGAATTTGTATTATTTGAATTTACAGGCGATTTATGAATCAGTACTTTTTACTGATTGCTTGCCTCCAGCTATGGCCACTTATTACTCCAGTAAATCCTGCAAGTACATGGGGTCCATTAATCTTTATATTTGCAGTCTCTGCCACAAAAGAGGCATGGGATGACTACAATAGATACCTTTCTGATAAACAAGCAAATGAGAAGAAAGTATGGGTTGTAAAAGATGGCATTCGGAAACATGTATGGATTCTTTTTTCTCTTCGCTTTTACACTCCCTATTGTAGATTACATCCTTTTGTTAAATAATTGCTTTCTTTTTGGATGGATTTTTTGTTTGATGTCAAATTAGGAATTTCATACTAACCTTTACTTCTTGCCTACCTAGCTTTGTTTTCTCAGTAGTTGGCTTTTTTTTTTTGGCCTAAACATGTGTATAAAAATGTCTATTCACATTTTTCCATTGTTTATCTTATAAGTCCATTCTTGTAGAGGCAAAAAGGACAACTAAGTAGGTTTATTAGCCATCCATAAATATATTGAAGTGGAGAGAATATACATGTAAAACTCAAAGGTCTGGAAAAGTTTGGTGTCACTTCCATATTAGATCTAAAATGACAAATTGAAATAAATTTGAACTAATATGACTGGCATGCCATACTAGAGATTATTTTCAAATTTAAATAGATCAATAACAGCACGAAGAAAAAGAACTGTCACATTTGTTGAGTTGAAAGCAATAAGTAGGCCAAATGTTATGCTATGTCTTACCTGTGCCAATTATATATCTCTCAAGTGACAGCTATTAATTAAACCGTATTATTTATTTCATGACGGGCTTGTCTACAAGCACTTGTTCCCATGTCTGATTAAACAATGCATGATTGATTCATTAAAAATAATGTCCAACGGTTTTATAATAAAAAACGTTCATAATGGTTGGTATAAAAGCTCAGCAAAACGTATTTACAAAAATTATAGTAGAACGACATCCAGAGGAGTTCAGTATCTTGTGGGTTTTGCTGGTAAGAAAATGATACAAATATCTTTAAATATGCAAACTTCTAATCCTAGTAAGTTTGTATAATTATTTAACAAATGGTTTGAGAGATAGATGTGCTTCTTTCTTTCTCTTTTTTTTTGAGGGGATATGTATGCTTCTTTTGACTGGTTATACTAGTGCACTAGCATTTTCTAAGTCTGATTGTCTTGCAATATATTTGCTGTAGTATCTCATTTTTTCTTCTTACAAGCAAGCAGGAGGAGTCTGCAACTTGAAGAGAGTTTTTTAAAAATATACTTGCATTAGGTTACATCTATATGTTGCTTATCTTTCTGTATTATCTCATCTCAAATATAAACTGCTTAGAATGTTATCACTTAATCATATTTGAAATAGAGTGTTACCTATGTTAGCATGTATAGATGAAAGACATTCTTCTATTCCCTTGTTCTAATATATTGTATTTAACTGTAATTTGGTGTCAATTTCATGAATCTTTGTATTTGATTATCATTTTTTTGTGTTCCTTAGATTGAAGCACAGGATATTCATGTCGGAAATATAGTGTGGTTACGTGAGAATGATGAAGTGCCATGTGATCTTGTGTTGATTGGAACTTCTGATCCTCAAGGAATTTGCTATGTTGAGGTATGATATGAAGTATTCAAACAAAGTTCTACTAAGAAGACATTGTGTTTTCTTCTGAGTGATGCTTCATTATATGAACTCATAATTTCTGAAAAAGAAGAGTTGATATAACTGTGCTTTTATATAACTAATTGGGTTGCAATATGTTGATAGTATTATCAGAAAAATGCTTGAAATTGAATTATTTTGTGTGAAACTAAATATTTCATCCCTAGATGTGTTACATCTCATTCAGAGTCATTATTGTGGATGAGGGAGTACATGGGGTCAAACCTTCGTGAGGAAGCAGTGTGTGACAATGCCTTAATTGCCAAACTTACTTCTACAGTTTGGCATGCATATATAGCAAGAGAGGCTTGATTTTCCCGGAGCGTGTAGTCTTTTATTCCTGTTTTACACAATTTCTGAGAGGTAAATGAATGACCAGTTCGACCAAAATTATACACTATTGCCAAAAATGCTCCAACAAAAGTTGCTATATACATACTAAATGTCTCGTACTGTCCCTTCTCATTCCTTAATAAAAATGGAAAATTGGTGTATGATATATTGTTGTGTTCAACATGAACGTAAAGTGAGGGTAGCCGAAATGAGGATGTTGAGATGGATGTGTGGTCATACAAGATTAGATAAAATTAGGAATGACCATATACGTGAACGAGTCGGAGTGGCTCCTATTAGTGAGAAAATGGTTTGAGATGGTTTGGTCATGTTCAGAGAAGACCATTAGATGCGCCAGTAAGAAGAGTAGATCAAATAATCTGGAGCCCGATTAAAAGAGGGAGAGGGAGGCCAAGGCGGACACTTGGAGAACTAATAGAGCAAGATCTATTGGTGAATAATATACCGAAAGGTTTGGTTACTAATAGAGCGGAATGACGTCCTATGATCCATGTAGCCGACCCCACCTAGTGGGATAAGACTTTGTTGTTGTTGTTTGTTGTTGATATATTGTTGTGTGACATCTAGATACCAAAAATAGTACTATAAGTTCTATTCCATGCAAACATATGGCCTAAACAGCAGCTAGCAGAACTGCACGTCGTGGTCTTTTTCATTATGTGCACCAACATTGATGTAGGCATCCAGCTTTGAAACTGGCAAATAAGAATCAAATCAAAATGACAACTTGGTGCCTCTTCACCTCCCTTACCGTATGAAGAACAAAAACATAGTATAACAAACTGAGCAAATGACAAGGAAAAGCACCAAAAGTATGAAGGAAAGTTCTTGCTACAATAAAGATATTAGGAGGCAGGATAAAATTTCATATGTAAAAGTTGGAGTATTAACACAGATGACAAAAGACAACATTTAAGGAAAGGCAAGAAATCAATTATAAAAAATGGAATAGGATAGGAAAAGAGAATGAGAACTTAGAGAACGATCTTCAATGTTAAGTGTTTGGAGAATGCCAAGGATCTAAGAAAGAGTTAGGAAATAGGTGTTATAAATTTCTCATGTCCACGAAGTTTCAAATAAACACTTATGTAGTGCCAAGTTTTTTTATTTTGAAGGGTGAGATGTTAGCTATTTTCTTTTTACATTGTCGCCAAAGGAGTTGAAAAACTCGTGCTATATCTTATTCTTTGAGTGTATGGTGGCTTGCGAGTTTTGGTCGCGGATGGCTACACTGGACCCCTTCCCAGAAGCAGCGGAGGCTTTCTGGCAGCTGCTTCGCGACCGGGTCAGGCAGCGACAGAGCTGGCAGATTTTTGCTTGCATCCTTCTTGGCCGGTACCTGGGCCATTTGGCTTCAGCGCAACCGGACCATTTTCTGTAGGGAGCAATGTAAGGTAGAGAGTCTTGTTCATCATGCTTTTTTCCTCCTTCGGGAGTGGGGTTTTGGGTAGCTGATGTACACCTCTTTCTTTTTTGCTGCTCTCCTCTGGAGGGCTCACACTTGTACATTTTGATCCTTTTATAGTCATATATATACATGGATGACAACCTCAAATCTTGGTGGCCATCCTTTTTCTCCTCAAAAAAAAAAAAAAGAAAAAGAAAAACTCGTGCTATATCCCCAAAATCTTCTCACATCTAACACCCTTAGGTGTTGTATGAGTTTGAAGCCCCAGCAACATATCAGAAGGCATTTCTTAATGTGTTACTTCTATTTGCACACTAGGTGAAAAGTTATTTTAGATATATAATGCAGTTTATTGGTGTGTGCGCACTTATTTTTTATACTACACTCTAGTTCTTCATTGGGAGGTTTTCAGAACTCTGAACTTTGGGATGTACAGTTGGAGTTCATTATAAAGTAATAAACATGAAATCTGTTTAGAAGTATGAATATGATTGCATAGTTATAGTAAAACTCATCATAAGTTTCTTGGTTGTCTTCTCAAGAAAAGTTTCTTGGTTTTGATAGACTGCTGCACTAGATGGGGAAACTGATCTAAAGTCAAGGGTGGTTCCATCAGCTTACATTGGACTAGTGTCTGAACAATTGCATAGAATAAAGGTAACTTGAAGATTTCAAATCATCCTAGTTGGATTAGTTCTTAATGCTTGTTTATTCTAAATTATCAGGGTGTTATTGAATGCCCCACTCCCGACAAGGACATAAGAAGATTTGATGCAAATATGCGGTTGTTTCCCCCCTTTCTCGATAATGACATGTGTCCATTGACAATCAATAACACACTTCTACAGTCATGCTACTTGAGGAATACTGAATGGGCTTGCGGAGTTGCAGTTTATACAGGCAAGTTGGTACATATACTATGGACCTTATTGGAACCTCAATATTAACTGATATTTCAAGCTAATTTTGTGTTGTATTTTCTTTCAGAAGGAAATTCATGTCGTAATCATGGTTTCTCATGTTGATACTTTATCAATTGTGACAAATAATTGTATTGTACTTATGTAAAACTGGATGATTGACATCTAGACAATCATCCTCTTTTCTCTAAAAAAATTGTACTTATGTCAGTAATCATGTTTTGTAGTAGTCATTCTCTTGCTCTTTTTTGCTTACCTAGATTGGACGTTTTCTACTTTTTTGCATTATCAAACTAGCATTGCTTTTATGCAAATAGTCGGAATCTTGTCTTCTGCCGCTAGATGATAAGTGTCGGCAATAATTTTATCTACAATCCATGATTGAACTCTTAGTCATCCTTTTTCTCCTAAAAAAATCCATGTTTGAACTTGGTATTGTCTCTGGCATGTTGAATTGCTAACCATTTAATTAATCATCTTTCAGGCAATGAAACCAAGTTGGGAATGAGTCGGGGTGTGCCAGAGCCAAAACTAACTGCTGTGGATGCCATGATTGATAAGTTGACTGGAGCAATTTTTCTGTTTCAAATTGTCGTTGTCCTTGTTCTGGGATTTGCGGGTAATATTTGGAAAGATACTGAAGCTCGCAAGGTACTAAGATGACATCTATTTGCTTTAATAGAAGTAAAAAAAAACTTATCTCCTTTGATCTCTCTGGATGTAACATTTGCATCTGTGCTTTATTACACCATTTATAGTCTGATATGCTATCCTCATAAAAAGAGAATCGACATACATTTTCTCTAGAATTCGTCTCGGTAATTTAAGGCACTTTTGTCTTATTTCTTTATTTGCATGACATGCTGAGGTTTCCTTAGTTATTTACTACTCTAACTGCAAATCATGGATAGTTTATAATCAAAGCATTTTTCTTAGGGTCTGTTGATAGGGATCCCTGAAATAGCAATTGTGAGCATTACAACCGTGTACATGCTATTTATGAACTTCTTCTCTCTCCCTCTCCTTGTTGTTTCTTTTCCTTTTGATGTTTGGAATCTATAGATTCTATATTATCAGGGACGTGTCACGGGGTCGTTTTTCGCTCGACCGACCCGTGCGGCGCCTAGACGTGCCCAACGTCTAGGCAAGCTCTTTTGAGCGCTTTGCGGAAGTTTGCTTATGCCACTTTTTGTATGTCACAACTTTTGGGACGCACGGTCTCGAGCGGACGCTTCTTCGGT
Source organism: Pontederia crassipes (assembly GCA_030549335.1). Classification (NCBI taxonomy): domain Eukaryota; kingdom Viridiplantae; phylum Streptophyta; class Magnoliopsida; order Commelinales; family Pontederiaceae; genus Pontederia; species Pontederia crassipes. The sequence goes on from CM060197.1 coordinate 2,327,779, forward strand.
GGAGGCGTTTGTGAACAAACGGGCACCTCGGTGTAACGCTCGATCGCTTGGGACGCTTTGGGACGCTCTTTTGTGGGTTGCCACCCCACGCTTGAGGCACGATGTTAGATTTAGGGAAGCTTGAAATCTTTGTTGAGTAAATATGAATGATTACAACGCTTCGGGGGAGGACTAGCGGGTCTCCCCTACTATACCACCGTTTCGAGTGGTAGAATTGCGACGTGTGATGTGGAGGACCATCTCCGGGGGTGCACTTTTCTAGAGTGCAAATTACAAAACTGCCACCATCACACTTAGAAAATAAACTAAGTACAAAAGTGAGTTGAAAAGGAAAATATATGGTAAGATAACTCGACGTGCCCCGGGGAGAAGCCCTCGGGACAGACGCACCCCACCTCGAACAGCCAACCTGAGCCCAAGTCAAACCCAAATCCCTAACATGACCCGGACCGGGCTTCACCCTCGTGCGACCCGACCCGGTCAGCTGTCCACACCCTCCGCACGCGACGTTCTCTCCTCCGGCGCTTCCACCGACGCCGGCCCATCTCTCCGGCGAGCCCCTCTCCTCAGCCCACCTCCACCACCAGACCTCCGACACCAGATGCCACCATCCCCAACGCGAAGGGGACGACGGGGGGCGTCCACTCGTGTTTACGGCCGCCGCTCTGTCACTGAGACCTCCGGCCTAGTAGATGCGCCGCTGGAAACCGCCGCGGCACCGGGGACTCTGATGACCCAGGAATCCGCCGCGAGTAGATCACGTCCTCCTCCCCCTCCGGTGGAGGGGACGGTGAGTGAGCCATCTCTCCTCCCTGGACGGTTGGATGCCGACGTCCTGGATGTCGCGGCCCGGGCTGGTTTCAGGTTGACCAGGCGACACCTCTGTTCGCGACCAGAGCCACGTTGACGTCCACTTGGAGTTCACCGTCCGCCCCAACGTTTCTTGCTGCTCACCCGGGGTGGCTCCAGGCGGCGGCCAGGAGTGGGTCATGTTTCACCCACAGGCGAGACGACTACTGTTTCTTTATGAAGGTTCTTACATGGAACGTTCGTGGCCTTGGGGATGCGGGGAGGCGCCGAACCCTTGGCCGATACCTGAGGGAGTGGGAGGTTGATGTGATTTTCCTCCAAGAGACTAAACTCATGGAATGTAGCACGCAGTTTTGGGAGCAGATTGGTGGTACTAGGCTTACTCAGCACATCGGCCTTAGCTCGGTCGGGCAATCTGGGGGTTGTATCAATGGTTGGCGTGCAGATCAGTTTACTATGGTGGATTCCTGGACAGCCCATTTCTCGATGACGATCCACTTGAGACGCAGCTCTGATGGGGCTGCCTATCTCCTATCCTGTGTATATGGCCCCTGCTCGGGCTCTCTTTGGCAGGCTTTGTGGGAGGAGCTATCGGCGGCCCGTCTTCATCTTCCGGATAGCCGATGGCTTCAATGTCACCCTGGACATGGATGACCGACCCACCAGACGTCAGGGGAGGAGGGACCTTGGCGCGGAGTTCAGAGATTTCATCGACTCTCAGTCGTTGTCGAACCTCCCGACAACGAACTGCCATTTTACTTGGCGAAGCACAGCGACTCCATCATCCAAATCCCGGTTGGACAGATTCCTTGGCTCTTTGGAGCTGGTAGAGGCGCACCAGCTCTCGGCGGTTCAGGCCATGGACCGGCCATTCTCGGACCACACACCTCTGTTGTGGAGATCCGGAGATGGTCAGCCTCTGCGTTCCCCCTTTCGCTTTGAGAGATCCTGGCTTTTCGAGGAGGGGTTCAGACAGGCGGTGGCCGAGCATTGGCAGAGTGTATCAGCTTCTGACTCTGCCTCGCGGACCCTCGCTGACAGGCTTAGCAGCCTGCGGCTTTTTCTTCAGGACCGCCGGAGACAGATCCGGGCGGACCGGGAGGCGCGGAGGACTGAGGCACTGGGGGTCATCACTCAGCTTGATCGGGAAGAGGACTCGCGACACCTCACGGAGGCTGAGGTGGCTCAGCGCAGGAGGGCTCAGTCGACCATCCAGTTGGAGGACAGGTTAGTGGAGATTCAGTGGAGGCAGCGCTCCCAGCAGAACTGGATTCAGGAGGGAGATGCCAACACTCGCTTCTTCCACCTGTATGCGAGCTCGCGGAGGCGGGCAAATCGGATCAACCACCTGGAGGTGATGGGTCAGAGGATCACGGGCCACCACCACATCGGGACTGCCATTGCCTCCTTCCATCGGGACTATTCCAGACGACGTTCTCCGCCGGCTTGGAGATGGTCACCCAGGGATATTCCTTGTCTTACTAATGATCAGTCCTCCATGTTAGTGCAGGCCATCACCGAAGACGAGGTCATCGACGCACTCCACGACCTCAACGGCGAGGGGTCCCCCGGCCCCGACGGCTTCCCGGTCTTCTTCTATAGAGAGTTCTGGCCTGTGGTGAAGGAGGACGTCATGGCGGTCATCCAGGAGTTCTCGTGTGGGAATCGAGGCTTTGAGCGCTTGAATCGGTTCCTACTATTTATGCTTCCCAAGCGCACGCCAGCAGATAGAGTGGAGGATTTGCGGCCGATTGCCTTATCCAACGTCATCTACCTTTTGGTGGCTCGGGTGCTGACTAATCGGCTCCGGGAGGTGCTCCCCGACCTCATTCATCTTGCCCAGTCTGCTTTTGTACATGGACGGTCCATCATCGATAGCTACTCTATGGCCTCGGAGATTCTTGCACAGTGGAGACGTAGCAGCCGTCTAGCCTTCCTTTGGAAGGTCGATTTTTCCAGAGCTTATGATTTCCTCTCATGGTCTTTCCTTTGGTATTCCTTACGTGAGAGGTTTCCCTACGACCTAGATTGCCTGGATGAAGCGGTGTATTTCTTTCTCGGTCTTGGTTAATGGGTCGATGGCCGGGGGCTGGGTGCAGCCCCAGCGAGGTGTCCGTCAGGGGTGCCCCCTAGCACCCATGCTATTCACGTTGGCGGTTGACGGCCTCGCCCGATGCACTCAGGACGCATGCCTATCCGGCCTTTTCAGAGGGTTTGATGGCGGGCTCGTGCCTTTGCTCCAGTATGCTGATGACAGTCTTTTTTGTTGAGGGTTCAGTGACTGAGGCCAGACAGGTGGCCATCTTGATGGAGATCTTTGGGGCAGTCTCGGGTCTTGAGATCAACCATGCCAAATCATCGTTCATTCCTTTTGACATGGTGACGGAGGACGCTCTGCGTTGCGCGGCAGAGTTGCGTACACCTGTAGGGGCTTTACCTATCACATACTTGGGGCTCCCCCTGTCGGACCGTCACATTGGCTCTCGGAGGTGGACCCCAGTTATTGTGCGGTTGGAGGGCCGACTTCAAGGCTGGAGCTCTCGGCTCCTATCTAGCGGCGGTCGTCTTATTCTGCTTCGATCAGTACTGTCAGCACTCCCGATCTACTTCATGTCGGATCTACAGATGCCTGCACATGTACTTTCACGGATTGACTCTTTGAGATGCAGATTTTTTTGGCAGGGGTGCAGTCCCACTCGTCGGGCCCACTTGGTGGCTTGGAGCAGTATATGCAGGCCTACCTCGCACGGTGGTTTGGGTGTTCGGGATCTCCGCTGCACTAACTGGGCACTCCTTGCCCGGTGGGTGGGCCGAATCATGGGGCCTGAAGATAGTCTGTGGAGGGACGTCTTTTTCGCGTGCTACGGCCGGGATCTCTCATGGGACTCTAGGCCCACTGTACCCCATGGCTCTTCTTCTTTCTGGAGGGGGGTGGCAGCTATTTTCCCACGTGTGCGGTCCTTCATGACTCCATCACTTGGCTTTAGGGAGGTTTTCTCCTTTTGGCGGCATGATTGGTGCCTTGGGGGACCCCTGGCAGACTCTTTTCTCCGGTTACTGACTCTTGCGGTACATCCTGAGGCTTCGGTGGCGGAGTGCTGGTCTCAGAGAGGTGATCATGGGACAGGCTCCTGGACGCCCCTTTTTAGGTCTCCTCTCTCTGATCAGAGGCTTTCTGATTTACTGGCTCTTCACCATAGGGTTGCCCCCTTTCATCCTCATCCGACCCAGTCAGATGGCTAGGTATGGGTATCGGGCGTTTTCTCGGCACGCAGTCTCTATCTTCGCTTCCTCCCGGCTTCCACCGACTCGGAGGACTTCAGAGCTGATTGCAGATTGATTTGGCGTTCTCGACTGCCTCTTAAAGTCAAGATCTTTGTTTGGCTTCTAAGACGAGAGCGGATTCTCACAAGAGTTTATAGGGCGAGGTGGGCGCCGCATGCTGACACCTCCTGTGTTATGTGTGGAGAGGAGGCAGAGGATGGTACACACTTGTTCTTTAGCTGCCGCGTATCTAGGGAGATTTGGTCCCAGGCTTCCATTGTGGGCAGTGTGCCTCCGGTAGCGGCAAACTTTTGGCAGAGCATGAGGGCGTTGGGTACACAGAGACAAGGCTGGAGACTCCCGTTGGCGACTTTTCTGGCCGGTGCCTGGGCTATTTGGCTCCAGCGTAACCGGGTTATTTTTTGTGGGGAGAGATGTCAGGTGGACAGTATTGTTTCTCACATGTTTTACCTCCTTCGAGAGTGGGGTTTTGGTTAGTTGGTTGTCTTTTGCCGCTCTCCACTGGAGAGCTTTCACTTGTATATGATGATTCTCTTTAGTGATATATATATACTTGGATGACAACCAAACTGGTGGTCATCCTTTTTCTCCTAAAAAAAAAGGTTTTAATATAAGCAGTTAGCTGCTAAAATTTCGTTGTCATCCTCTTTTCCTCAAGAAGAAGAAGAAGCTGAGATAAGAAAGATAAAATATTGTAATTAGTAAACTTTTCATTAAGTTATACTGCATCCCTTTGTGTAAAAATATTACCGAAATAAAATGTACTTGGGAAAATGGCAATAAAAACAAAGATACTATGGAATTAATATATAAAAAAAGAATTGACATATATCTTCCCTAGAATTTGTCTCTGTAATTTAAGATCACTTTTGCTGGTTCCTTAATTGTGCATGGCATGTTGTTTCTGTAGTTATTTGTTATGCTAACTGCAAAATCCTCGATAGCTTACAATCAAAGCATTGTTCTTGAGGTTTGTTGATAGAGACCCCTGAAATACAAAATGTGGCCTTGTGTCCAAACAAATATAACCAAATAGAAGCACATATAAGAAGGAGGTTCAGCTTCACTATTTAATTAACTAGTAAGCTTTCCTTTTACCCCTGAAAAATAAAAAAAAATAAAAAAAGACGACGACGACGACGACAACAACAACAACAACAAAGCCTTATCCCACTAGGTGGGGTCGGCTACATGGATCATACGACGCCATTCCGCTCTATTAGTAATCAAACATTTCGGTATATTATTCACCAATAGATCTTGCTCTATTAGTTCGCCAAGTGTCCGCCTTGGTCTCCCTTTCTCTCTTTTAATCGGACTCCAGATTATTTGAAAAAAAAAACAATACAGAAAAAATATTAATACTAGTGGATGACTATTCAGATCTGTAGTCATACTTTCCGCCTTAAAAGAACAATACAGAAATAATATAAAGTATCAGTTACTTCAATAGATGTTCATTTAGCTTAAGCTACAAAATTCAAGAGTTACACTTAGCAGGATTTGGATTTAAATAGGATATCATCTTATTCAAATTATTATGTTCCCCTTCAGTTAATTATTTGTTTCATTGTCCTTGCAGCAATGGTATGTTAAATATCCTGATGAAGGCCCATGGTATGAACTCTTGGTCATCCCCTTGCGATTTGAGCTTTTATGTTCAATCATGATACCCATATCAATCAAGGTATGTCATCCATAAGTGATAGTGAAATAATTTATTTTCGAGAATGCATGATTTTCCTATGCCTCTGGACAGGTTGGATTTCATGAAAAAGAGAATTATTAAATGCCATGTTTACATTGGGTATAATTTGTGACATAGTAAAGCTCACTTATAACAAGATTAGGAAATTTATGTTTATTACAGGTTTCTCTGGACCTGGTGAAGGGTCTATACGCAAAGTTCATTGATTGGGATGGGGAAATGTATGATCATGAGACTAGAACACCCTCCCATGCAGCAAAGTAAGCCATGCAATTTGTATATTCATTTTCATAAAGTTTGGTGCAGCTTGGAATGCTTGCGAATTTTGAGTTCTAATTCAAGTACTGCTTTCAGCACAGCAATTAGTGAGGATCTTGGACAAGTTGAGTATATTTTGACTGACAAGACTGGGACTCTTACAGAGAATAAGATGGTCTTTAGAAGATGCTGCATTAATGGCATTTTCTATGGAAATGAAAGTGGAGATGCTTTGAAAGGTTATCCTTTTAGTTTTTTAGAAATATGAAGTTCATTCTATTGTTTTTCTTAACAGTCATCTTCCTGAATGAATCTTCCTGTTTGAATGTGTGCAAGATGTAATATTCATTTTTGAGGGAACTATGTAATATTCATTTTAACATTATTATGGCTGTCATGGAGAAGAAGAAATACTATGATCTGCAATAGTGGACAATGTGAACAAATGTCCAGATATACATATTTTTGTATCAGCTGATATAAATATCATATTGATTTGCATCATTTTTGCTGGTGATGGTATTTTTCTGGTAAGAGGTGAGGCCGTGAGAGCTTGTCCCCTTTACATGGCATTGCATTGAGCAACTCCCAAAAGCTGTTTAATCTCTCTACTTACACCTTGAACTGCCTCAAAAAAAAAATCCTTCCCTCAATTAAGATTGATTAGCCTGTGTGACTATTAGAACTCCAAAAGAATGTCTTTTCTTTTGATGTAGCATGGGCCATTATGAATGTTTAATCTAGAATTCCTTTGTCATTTTTTCTGGTAGATAACCAAATGATTTAATGTATGTTTGTTTGTTTAACATCTAGAATTAGTGATGGTTAATGTATGCTTGTTTAGATTTAAACACTTTGTTCATTAAAATGATTTACTCCATGTTTTCTTATTCTCCTTGAGTATCTGTTTCCTTTGGTCTTTTTTGTGTTATTTTCAGATACTTCTCGCTTTATAGTACCTGACCTCCTTTCCAGACCTTCAATGATTGTGAGAAATACACTGAAGGAAACAACCCAATAGTTTATTGATTTCTGTACTGCTGCAATTTTCCATAACTTTTCTTTTGGATAATGATCATGCCCTGTACCTTGAATTTTGTATTCCACTAATTTGTGTTGAGGCATCATTAAAACATACTCTTCCATAGGACTTTATTCCTCGTCAGTTTTTTTATTTGACTATTATTTTTTCCCTCTAGATAGATGCTGAACTTATGAATGCTGTTTCCAATGGCGTTCCTGATGTAATCAGATTCCTTTCGATAATGACTGTCTGCAATACGGTTGTACCTATTAGGAGGTATTCCTCTTCTTTTATTTTCTTTTTCTTTTTTTTTTGGGTGTGTGTGTGTGTTGGGGGGGGCGGGGGGGGGGGGGGGGGGGGGGGGGGGGGTACATTCCTTGATTCTATACTATGTCACTTTCATTATTCTTTATCTTCCCATACAGCAACAGTGGAACAATCTCCTATAAGGCGCAATCTCAGGATGAGGATGCTCTTGTTAATGCTGCTGCTAGGTTGCACATGGTTCTTCTCAACAGGAGTGGCAGCATTCTTGGTAATTATCCATTATGACTATAGTATTATATTATCATCTAAAATGCTCATGTCCAGTCAACTATACTGGGTTATTCTCCGCCTTTCTCTCATTCACCTTTCTTTTTCTACCAAATCTATATGATGTATCAAAGGATTGACAAATTCATCAAATGATCTCTTATTTTGTTCAACTCCTTTTTGGCATATCTACTGTGAGGTCATATGGAGCAGTCATTACATTTCTTTTACGATGTTACTTGTTATTCTACCTACAGAGATCAATTACAATGGAATGTTTATCCAGTATGAGGTACTGGATACTCTAGAGTTCACTTCTGATCGGAAGCGGATGTCGGTGGTGGTAAAGGATTGTCAGAATGGAAAGATCCTCCTCTTATCGAAAGGCGCAGATGAGGCTGTTCTTCCCTGTTCCTATCCTGGTAGTTTGTTTCAACCATGATTTGCTCTACCATAGTGTCTACTCAACTTGTTGCACATTCTACTACCTTCAAGTGAATTTTATCATACATGCATATGTTGGTTTTCAGACTATTATTCTCGGTTAAGACTTGAGAGATGGTTCGCGTATTGTAGACCTTTTTATTGTCACTGCAATTGAATAATATCCTCTTGCAGCTTGGATTAATTTGCAAAATTTTCCCTCTCAAATATTTGTTAAGAAAAAATATATTCTTCTTGGAATTTTATGTGATTGCATGGATAAATTGCAACAGCATGGATTTTGTACTTTAACATGTGATTATAGGATTTTTACCAAAACACTTGGGCTACTATCTGAAGAGTAATATGGTTCCTTCTATCTCATAGTGATGCTGTAACTTTTTTTCTATTTTTTTATGCAACATTCTGTTTCTTCAGAAGAGTTATATTTCATTGTCTTTTAATTGTTCAGGACAGCAAATACGGACATTTGTTGATGCTGTGGATCAGTATGCACAATTGGGATTGCGTACCCTATGTTTGGGGTGGCGTGAGTTGACAATTGAGGAATACGAAGAATGGTCGAAGACATTTAAGGAGGCTAGTAGTACACTAGTGGATAGGGAGGTAAGCTTATGTAATGCTTGATTTCAACTGTTACTGTATAGGGAAAGAAGCAATTAAATTATGAATTTGTGTTCCTTGTAGTGGAGGTTAGCCGAAGTTTGCCAGCAATTAGAGCACGACCTTGAGATCATTGGTGTTACTGCGATTGAAGATCGCCTACAGGTAACAACTGAAAACAGAATATATATAAATATTCCATTAAGTAGAAGTGACCTTTTCATCATTAACTTGATTTTTTCTTTGTTTTTCCCCCAAAAAAGGATGGTGTGCCTGAGACCATAGAAACCCTCCGGGAGGCAGGAATTAACTTCTGGATGTTGACTGGTGATAAACAAAGTACAGCAATCCAAATTGCTCTCCTATGCAATTTTATCTCTTCAGGTAGTTATTTGTTTTCTCGTGTTGCTTTCTCTAAAACCTATATTATGTTTGGAGAGGGAAAATGTTTATTGTTTCATAGTTTCTATAAGTCAAGAACTTCTCTCAATAATGAATATTTATGTGTTTTTTTCTTTATCATGTCATCATCAGTTTATCTTGCCATATTTCAGAGCCCAAAGGACAACTCTTGTTCATCAATGGTAAAACTGAAGACGAAGTATTAAGAAGCTTAGAGAGGGTGCTACTAACAATGAGGATAACTTCTTCAGAACCCAAGGTGCTTTTGAATTTTGTGGATTCAATGAAAGGATGTTCCTTATTTTCCATTGTGAAAATGATCTTCAATGACAGGATGTTTCTTTCTTACTTTCCATTTAGTGAAAGTGGTCCCCTAAAAAAAGTGATTATGCAAATTATGACTTCGAAATGAACTTTGCGCCTTTGTGAGATGTCAACAAGTGATGTCGGTGTAGAAATATTAGGATGTACCCCTCAAAAGGAAAAGGAGGTATTCGAATATAGGTGATGAACCAGGGATTATTTGGTCAATTTATGTACTGATTTTTTATTTTTATATTATTGGAAAAGCAATATAGTAAAATCCCAAACTCTTAGATGTCTTTTAGGAGTTATGTAAAGCATGTGTAGGTCTCCAAATAAGAATCCGACTAATTCTCTTGGCACATAAACCTCAAGTAGGTTCGCGCAATGCCTATTATCAGTGACTCAAGAAATTACTTTTACTCAGTGGTTCACACTCCAAGACTATATCACGAAAGAGAATTCAAACTCATATCATAAAATCTAGGTTAATGTATTACTTATCCTCTGAATATTTAATACTGGTAGAAGAACAATTTAATTATTGCATTGGTTTCTTTTTTTCCCTCTAGAGTCAATCACATGCCTCATTAAAAATTATAATTTCTATTACAGAATAAATATAAGTATAAATCATCTTCAACATGATGTTTGCAGTTCTAAGTGGGAACATTTAAACATAATGACAAATCACAGCCATGATAGGAACACTGCTCTTCCACTTACAGTTTCCCCTCCTCTTGCTTATGTTTGGATAATATAGGGGATCCTTTTCTGCTTGCAGCTTCTCTTCCCTCTGCTAATGTTTGGATAGCATAGAGATACTTTCTCATCCCATTTTCAGAAATAAGTCAACTAGCTCATTCTGTTTGTGTGTGAATTTGTACAAGGTAGATAGTCAACGTATTACTTTCAAGAATCCTTGTTGTCAATAGCAAAATCAAAGAATCTAGATTCTTTTTTATATCTGAGAATGTGAGGTTGGGGACAGTCAACGTATTACTTTCAAGAATCCTTGTTGTCAACAGCAAAATCAAAGAATCTAGATTTTGTTTATATCTGAGAATGTGAGGTTGGATACTCGGTTTCAGTCTTGATTTATTTCTGCAGCTTTCTTATTTCTGTACTGTTAATGTAATGCATATGTCCATGACTCGATGCATTGCAGGACTTGGCATTCGTTGTTGATGGTTGGGCCCTTGAAATTATTCTGAAACAATATAAACCTGCATTTACTGAATTGGCCATTCTCTCTAGAACAGCCATTTGTTGTCGTGTGACACCCTCTCAGAAGGCACAAGTAAGCTATTTTAATTGTTGTCTGTGTGGCTTCCTTATTTCTCTTGTTGCCGACAGTACTTATACTAGTTGCACACTTCCATAAAATCTGGACATTTTTCAAATCTCTTTCTAGTGCAAAGAAGCAGAAAAGATATAAAACATATTTATATCTAGTTGCAAAAGCATATATGATTCAAGGCAACCATCTTTTTTTCTTTTTGAAGAATGTTTAAATAAAGCTTTTATTTGACTACAGAGATTAGTAGCCATCCACATGTATCGAAACTATTGAAAAGTGCACAAATATATATAGAAAAAAATATCAAAATCCCCTGGCCCACTGAGATAAAAGAAAAGAAAAAGTTGACACATGATTTACAATATTCTTTATACAACATGAAAATATTTAATACAGAGAATATGGAACCCACGCATACAAGGTAGTTGTCTTTTTCAAAATGAAAATACTAGGTACTCTCGAGTTGGCATGTTTCCTTGTACAATTTGGACCTTTGGTACCAGTATTATTTATGATTTGGTGCATAACATGCATTAATGTTTCATCATTTGTGTTTTTTTCATTTTCCAGTTAGTTGAACTCCTAAAATCGTGTGATTACCGAACTCTTGCAATTGGTGATGGTGGTAATGATGTAAGGATGATACAACAAGCTGATATTGGTGTGGGGATTAGTGGAAGGGAAGGTCTGCAAGCTGCGAGGGCAGCTGATTACAGCATTGGAAGTAAGAATCCAGTATTCCTTCATAAGTATGTTACTTTCGTGCAATAGTATTTCTAGTTCAAGACGAAATGGGCTTGATTGGCAGCAAGGAATGAGTCACTTAATCCAATGACTTTGCCCAAGTTTTATTTACTATCCTTATAATTTGGAGTTTCAATTCGACCTAGCAATTGTTTAAACTTTAAAAATGCTCAATATTTTTCTTACACTGTTTCCAAAATGAATTGTTTTCTTGCCCTCAAACTTTTGGTATAGTAACCAACTCCAAGATAGTCATACCCAATTACTGTCTTGAGTTCTCCCAAAAAAAAACAGCTATTCTTGGGTACCAAAAGAACTACTTTCGCAATAAGGATTTGGTTTCTGGCCTTGTTGAAATAGGAAAGAACTCTCAAGTTCAAGTTGGGTGTGTTTGTATCTTTTCTCGTTGTTGCGCCAATATTCACATCTTTCATGTATATTGTGGGTGAAAATAGACTTGCCGTTAATGCACCAATGAAAATATTGATTATTCAAGTTAAAAATACTTATTGTACGATACAAACATTATTTTCTTCCTGGTATGCCATCAAATTTCTCAAATGCTAATTGTTTATAATGGCTTTGCAGAGTTCAGGTTTCTGAAAAGGTTGATTCTGGTTCATGGGCGTTATTCATACAACCGAACAGCCTTTCTTTCACAATATTCGTTTTACAAATCCTTGCTTATATGTTTCATCCAGATATTGTGAGTTTCAGTGGATGATCAATATTTTTCATTTACTCCCACTTACTTCACGCTATTAAATTATGTCATTTGATTGTGTTTTGAAGATTAGATCTGGAAATTGTCCCTTTACTGTATTCTGTACCATAATGTTACGTTGGGTTCTTTAATGCTAATATTGGATCCATATGCAGCTTTTCTTTCTTTTCAGGAGTCTCTGGAACTAGCCTGTTCAACTCTATTAGTCTAATGGCATATAATGTTTTCTACACGAGCATACCTGTCCTGACAAGCGTTCTTGACAAGGACCTGAATGAAAAGACAGTGATGCAGAACCCACGGATCCTATTTTATTGTCAAGCGGGAAGGTAAGATGACATCTTTTTGGTATTTCCAATTTCTAGCTATTGAAAGAAGGCAAGCACTTAAGTTTACTTTCACCACTGTTAATTAGCTTCTACTGTGGTTACTTTTGCAATGCACAGACTGCAAAAGGGTTTAGGTTACTTTTTAACTTCTCCATCATCTTTGTTGGATCTAGGCTCTTGAATCCAAGTACATTTGCTGGATGGTTTGGGCGTTCACTGTATCATGTAAGAGAGAGTTCTTGAATTCTCTATGTTGCCTCAGCTCTGTATGGTTGTAACATTAATATTAGTTTGTTTTCTTTTTCTTGGTAATCATATTTGTCTCTTTACTCCAAATTCTAGAATTCAACTCTATGGAACTCTTGTGATGACATTTCAAAAGTAATATTGTTGATGAGAAACATTACCCTTCTATATATATATATATAGTCATGATTCCTTGGTTCTCATTGATCATTGGCTTGTGCTTGCAGGGTCTAGTGGTTTTCTCTGTTACCGTGCATGCCTATGCCAATGAGAAAAGTGAGATGGAAGAGCTGTCTATGGTTGCGCTATCTGGCTGCATATGGTTGCAGGCTTTTGTTGTGGCACTAGAGATGAAGTATGTACTAGTTGATTCATGCCCATATGTCAGATGCCAAGTTACTCCTGCGTCATTATCATTTGTTACATGAATTATAAAAATGGTTATTTTCTTATTGCAGTTCCTTCACAATTTTGCAACATCTTGCCATATGGGGAAATTTTGTGGCGTTTTACATCATCAACTTTATAATCAGTTCTATACCATCTGTTGCAATGTACACTATCATGTTCCACCTCTGTAGACAGCCGTCATATTGGATAACCATGGTGGTGAGTATCTTTATGCTTTGCCTTTAGTCTTCTTGAACAAATATCTGGAACCTTCTGTTGAGCCTCCTTTCCAGCTTATTGTTGCTTTAGGAATGGGGCCAGTGCTCGCAATCAAGTACTTCAGGTTCACGTACCGACCAAGCGCCATAAATTTACTCCAGCAAGCCGAGCGATCTCGTGGTCCTGGCTTCGCCATGGGAAATCTCGAGTCACAGCTGAAGTCGATTGAGAAGGATGCTACGTCGCCCCCCGTATCTCAGACTAAGGTGAGGAACTCTGTTTATGAGCCCTTGCTATCGGATTCCCCGACGGCCATCAGAAGAACGACATTTGATTTTTTGCAGCCTTCACAATTGAGGCTGTCTCATGCAAGAAACAACAAAGACCATTAGCTTTTCCTGGTAGTGCCCTCCTCTCTCTGTGTGTGCATAAATATATTTAACGTGTATGTACAATTTTGTAGTAGGGTAAAAACACTCATTGGAATTAGGCCCTCGCCTATTCTTTTTAATCTATATGGCTCAAGGTCATTATAAGTGAACGATGTTTCTTTAATCAATGCAGTATCTGATGTGAATTATTTCAGATCGACTGTGCACGTCAATCATGTACATAATATCTATCTAATCAGTTCATGTTGCAGAGCGATGTTGCTTGTTCTAATTAATAGGTGCAATACCTTTTTTCTGTTCATTACTAAGTTTCACTGAGCAACTAAACTGTTTAATGCTGGAAGTCTGTTGATTTCCTTGAGCAACTTAAAACGATCACCACATTAACTAACATACGAAGGCTTCTTATTCCGCCGAAAGCACTTTCTCATTTGGAATTTCACTTAGAAAAGAAAATGTTCTATTCCTGTAACATGCATATCCAAAGTGACATGCATGTATGTCACCGATTCGAAAGAATTCAATCGAAACTCAACTTTAAATTTATGTAATGTTCTATTCCTGTCAATCGGATTAGTCAGATCATACGCACAAATGGAAAAGAATACAGAATCTGATTCAAGTGACCAGAGAAGCGTCTACAGAGTACGGACACATTGCCGGCCAAGAATAGGAAAAAGATTATGTAAAATGCAAGTCGTAGGTTATTACATTTGATGTGCATGTTCTTATTTAGTTATCTTATACATGCATGTTACTTTGGATATGAAGTTTTCATATTAATGGGTCAATTTGTATATATATATATATACCGCTGCATCCTCGCCTGAATGCAGTGTTAAATGAGCAAGGGCTACTGCACTCTAATGGACGGAGGCGGTTAAAGAAGCTAGTTCATGAGACTAAGGTCAGATTAGGTTCTTGGAACATTGGGACGTTGGATGGGAAGCGTCTCGAGGTGGCACAAGTAATGGACCAGCGTAAGATTAGTATCTTATGCTTGCAAGAAACTAGATGAGTAGGAGAGGAAAGTAAAGAGATTAGGTTAAATGGTTCCAAACTTTGGTACATATGTAAGGTAAATGGAAGGAATGTTGTTGGTATTATCGCGGATGCAGAATGGAGAAAGAATGTTGTGGAAGTTAAAAGGATTGGAGATCGAATCATATCCGTGAAAGTAATTATTGGAAAGGAGACTATGAACATTATTAATGTATATGCACCCCAAGTAGGAGCAGAATCACATCTCAAAGAGAAGTTTTGGGCAAATATGGAGGGTTTGATTGAAAGCATATCAACAACCGAGAAAGTTTATATTGGAGGAGACCTTAATGGACATGTTGGTAAAGAGGCAGGACCACATGCAAGGGTTCATGGTGGTTTTGATTTTGGGGAGTTGAATGAGGAATGACAAACTATTATTGATTTTCCTTTAGCATACGACCTTAAGATTATCAACACTTATTTTAGGAAGAGAGAGGAACATTTAATCACATACAAAAGTGGAATTCATAGGTCTCAAATCGATTTTTTCTTGACAAAAAATATTGATAAAAGACGTTGTACTAATTGTAAAATAATTCCTGGGCATGAGGTGACTACTTCTTGATATGCAAATGAAATGTATAAAACCAAAATCTCGAACAGTTTTTGATCGAAAGATCAAGTGATGACAGTTAAAGGGGGAGAAGCGAGAGACTTTTAAAAGTAAGTTATTAGAGGAAAGTGTGTGAGAGTTAGAAGGAGATGCTAGTATCATGTGGGAGAATGTGGCAAAAAAGGTTGAAATGGTTGCTAAAGCCATTTTAGGAGAATCAAAAGATTTTGGACCACGAGATAATGAGACTTGGTAGTGGAATGAGGAGGTCCAAGAAAAGGTGTGTAATAAGAAGAATTGTTTCAAGGCGATACACTTGGACAATAGTTCTGACAATTGGGAAAAGTATCGTTTGGCGAAAAGGGAGGCTAAGAAGGCAGTTAGTGATGTTCGTGCTAAAGCATATGAGAGGTTTTATAAGGAGTTAGGGACAAAGGCTGGTGAACAAAGGATTTACAAGATTGCAAGGAATAAAGAGAAGGAGTCGAGAGATTTGGATCAAGTAAGATCCATAAAAAATGAAGTTGGCAAGGTTTTAGTTACTGAAAGAGATATTAAGAACAAATGGGAAGAGTATTTTTATAAGCTATTTAATGATGGATGTGAATGTTCTCGTTGTGATTTGGAGGATTTGACAGTTAGCGAATGTGAGCTTAATAGGTCATTTTATCGTAGAATTAGAGTCTCGGAGGTTAGCGAAGCTCTTAAGAAAATGGAGAATGGTAAAATCGTTGGACTGGATGGTATACCGATTGAAGTTTGAAAATGTTTAGGAGAAAAATGTGTGTTGTGGTTATGTAAACTATTTAATGAGATTTTACGATCGAAAAAGATGCCTGATGATGGGAGATTAAGTACATTAATTCCTATTTACAAAAATAAATGTGATATTTAAAATTGTGCAAATTATAGAGGGATTAAACTTATGAGTCACACAATAAAATTATGGGAAAAAGTGATTGAGCATAGATTGAGAATGGAGACTAGTATTTCTGAGAGACAATTTGGGTTCATGCTAGGAAGATCCACTACAGAGACGATTTATTTACTAAGGGGAATGATGGAGAAGTATCGAAGTAGGAGAAGAGACTTACATATGACTTTTATTGACTTAGAGAAGGCGTATGATCGGGTACCAAGGAATGTACTTTGGAAAGCCTTGCAAAAGAAGAGGGTGAGTGTTGCCTACATTAAGATAATACAAGATATGTACGATGGAGCATTGACTAGGGTTAGGACACCCGGAGGTGAGACAAATGAATTTCCTATAGGAATTGGCCTACATCAAGGATCAGCTTTAAGCCCGTATCTATTTAACTTAGTTATCGATGCTATAATTTAGAGTATCATAAATGAGGTACCTAAGTGCATGCTATTTGCGGATGATATAGTACTTTTAGCGGATTCAAGATAAGAGATGAATACAAAATTAGAAATATGGAGAAATACGTTGGAGTCAAAAGATTTTCGTTTAAGTATGAATAAAACAGAATATATGCATAACAATTTCACAAATAAATAACTTAGAGATGATTTGGAAGTTAGGCTAGTGGAGGATATAATTTCTCAAATGACAATGTTTAAATATTTAGGATCAATTGTAAGACAAGATGGTGAGATTGATGACGATGTTAATCATAGAAATCAAGCTGGTTGGTGCAAGTGGAGGAAAGCCACTGGAGTTCTTTGTGATAGAAAAGTACCCAATAAAATTAAAGGAAAATTCTATCGTACTGCTATAAGACCGGCAATGTTATATGGTAGTGAATGTTGGACTATGAAGGGACAACATGAACGTAAAGTGGAGAACATGAACGTAAAGTGGGGTAGTCGAAATAAGGATGTTGAGATGGATGTGTGATCATACAAGATTAGATAAGATTAGGAATGTACATATACGTGAACGAGTCGGAGTGGCTCCTATTAGTGAGAAAATGGTAGAGAATCGTTTGGGATGGTTTGGTCATGTTCAGAGAATACCATTAGATGCGTCAGTAAGAAGAGTAGATCAAATAATCTGGAGTCCGATTAAAAGAGGGAGAGAGATGTCAAGGCGGACACTTGGAGAACTAATAGAGCAAAATCTATTGGTGAATAATATACCGAAAAGTTTGGTTACTAATAGAGCGGAATGGCGTCGTATGATCCATGTAGCCGACCCCACCTAGTAGGATAAGACTTTGTTGTTGTATAAATTATCTACGTTAAATACTCTATATACATAAACAAAATAACCCACGAAACACAATTATATATAATATATGTATAATAAAAAAATCATTTCCTCCCTTAATTAAGCTTTTATTAGGAAAAAAATAATTTCCTTCCTTCCTCGTTCATGTGGTGTGGTGGGCATTAATATTGTTCTTTCAAACTTCTAAGAAAATTAGTTAACACATCAATTTCAATAATGTCATTGCTCCTTCTAGTGCCAAGCTGAGAAGAGAAGAAAGGATTAAGAGATTTGTACGGAAACTTATTTCGGTTTGTCTTTCTTTCTTTTCTTAACACGATCTCATTTTTACCAGGATTGTTCTCGAATTTTGTTCAATATCCGAAATTTAATTTATCCTTCCATAATTTCTTGCATTGCAACGTCTCTTATTATAGTTCCCAAGTACGAGTATTCTAACACGGGCCGGTTACACCAAGGTATTGAGGATACCCTTATACGCCAATCATGCAGAACAACGCCAGAACGGGAACAAACAGCATTATCACGGCAGCGGCCATCTTCCCGAACTCGCTCAGCCCACGGCTTCTGCCGTCCATGGCCATCAACATCGACAGCGGCACGACGTCGAGCAGGACGAGCAACAGAAAGATGCAAACGTAGGCAGCGGACAACGGCACAGGGAGGCACCCCGCACTCGCGAACGTCAAACACGCAGCAAGCCCCGTCTCGAGCAGCGCCCAGCCGAGTCTGCCGATGGCACTCTTGGCCGCCTCGTCGCCGGCGCCCTCGGTCGCTGCGTTCACCGGTCGACCGTTACCATCCGCTCTGTTCATCTGAAACTCATGTAAGCAAGGAGGGCATATAGGAGCAGTTTATATTTAACTAACCACCACTTCAGAACACGACTGTCCCCAACATACAACGTAAAACTAGAACTAGAATACGAAGGAGACTTCTTGTTAGTTCTCACAACACCACAACAAGAGAGAACTATTTATTTACCTTGGAAGAAGCCTGAAAATAAATTTTTCTTTATTTCTCTTCTTTCCTCTTAACTCTGTTTCTCCCTCAATGATCGTTGTATTTCTAGGATGCATATGTGATATAAGTAAGTCCTATTCCAACTAAAAAATCTAATTTGAGTTAAAGAAAAAACAATCTGATCAGGTTGACATCTACCTTCATAAATAATATCTTAATTAAGTCGGACCATAATAATCACCCTCTCCTAATCTAACACTATCCTTTTAATGTTCGTTTTACGTACAAAGAAGCGGCCCACCATTCCAATCGTGTATATGATAATATGACATGAAATATAAATATATTATTATTATTATTATTATTATTATATAAATATATATACTTTTCGACAAGGGATGTATATGGTCTTTGTTAGAACGAACACGTATTTCTCCTAAAATTAATTTAATATTTTTGCTATAAAAAATATAATCTAAAAGAAGACATCGCATATATATTTCCTACTAATTATTTCGGTATGTATTTCTCAAGCTGATACTGTATTCCATGTTCTCATGTGAATAGTATTATATATAAACCCTTCTCACTTTTTAATTAATCGAAGAAAAAAGTGCACCCAGATTGCAAAATCTCGACGAGGATCCATATAATATAAAGGCACGGAAGAACGCATGCAGATCGACTCTTGCAAGCTTTTCGTTAATAACTATGCACACTATTCACGAACACTACAAGAAAAACGCGAATTACCGACGGTCCGAACCGTCGGTAATCAGCCCGAAAACCGTCGGCAACATAATTATCGACGGTTTTTCAGTCGGAATCGATCCGTCCGAAAAACGCTCGTCGCAAACGGATTTGCGACGGTTGAAAAAAATTCGTCGAAAATATCGACGGTTCTGGCCGTCGGAACAGAAGTCCCCGACGGTTCGAACCGTCGATATTTTCGACGGTTACAACCGCCGGAAAAGGCCGGCGGTCCGAGCCGTCGATATTTCCGACGGTCGCAACAGCCGGAAAAGACCGGCGGCCGGCCGCCAGGCGGGCCGGATCAGGCCACCAGGTGGGCCGGATCCGGCCGCCTGGCGGGCCGATCCGGTCGCCTGGCGGGCCGATCCGGCCGCTGGAGGCCAGAACCGGCCGCCTGGCTGCCGGATCCGAACGGTCACGGCCGGATCCGGCCGACGGCAGAGAGAGATGCTGGCGCCGGATCCGGCCGACAGCAGTGCGGGAGAGGGTCGCCGGCGTCCGGCGTGCGGGAGAGGCCGATCTCGCGGCGTAACCGACGTCCGACGTCCGACGTCCGTGCTCTCGGCCGGGAGAGGGAGATAAGAGAGGAGGGAGAGAGAGATGAGTGGAGGGAGGAGGGAGAGAGAAGAGGGAGGAGGGAAAATATATAAAGGAAAAAATTTGGAAAGAAAGTGGGAAAAAGTGAAAAAAAAGCGCGGGATAACGAAATTTTAATTACCGACGGTTTCGGCCGTCGAAAACATAAATAATAAAAAAAATTATTTTATTTAGTTATATATAATATTTATTTTTTTTATTTTACCGACGGTAATATTTACCGACGGTCAAACCCGTCGGTAATTGCGACGGTTTGGATATCCGTCGGAAATTGCGGCGGATTTACCGACGGTTATGACCTTCGGAAATTGCGGCGGATTTTACGACGGATGGATATCCGTCGAAAATATCGACGTTCCTAGCCGTCGAAAAATTAAATAATAATATAACCAATTATATAATTAATTTTTTTATTTCCGACGGTCAAAACCGTCGAAAAAATTTAATAATAATATTAAAAATACATAATTTAATTTTTTATTTTCGACGGTCATAACCGTCGGAAAAGTCGTCGAAAATTACGACGGATGGTTATCCGTCGAAAATATCGACGTTCCTAATCGTCAAAAAATTAAATAATAATATAAATTATTTCAGACGGTCATAACTATCGAAAAATTCGTCGGAAACAGAATCGTCGAAAAATCCGTCGCAAATAGCGACGGATTTAGAACCGTCAAAAATTATCCGTCGGAAAATCACGATTTTCTTGTAGTGGAATCAAAGGTCGATTCATCGTCGAATCTCAATTAATTTAGTATGATCATCTTTGATCATACGTCAGACACTAACAAATGACCAAGACAATGTGGAGATGTCCAAGGTCGTCGTGGACAAGGCGATGGAAAAAATGAAAAAGTTTGCTGATAGCAACTGAAGGCATGTTGAGTACCAAGTCGGGGACAGAGTGCTAGTTAAGCTAAGGACGCTGCAGTTCAAAGCCCTTCGCAATCTTCATCAAGGGTTGCTTAGAAGATATGAAGGCTCTTTTTGTCATCACCAAGAAGATAGGCAATGTAGCATATAAGGGTGGACTTTCCTTGGCACCTCGGCAGCTGCACCTTTTGTTTCACGTAAGTATGTTGAAGAAATTTTTATGAAAATTCTAAAGACCGCTCAAGGGCAAAGGGAAGGCCGAGGCGCGGTCAATGACATGAGTGCACTCAGGCCATGAAGGACAAAGTTGGGTCACCGAGGACGACAATCCCTTTGGTGAGGGAGAATTGTCACCCCTCACCGAAGGGATTTTGGGTCGATGTGGCTCCGAGTGTCACAATGGTTACCAGCGACGGTTACCCGTGGCTGATGGCGGGAGACTCATCAGGGCTACGATATATATATATATATATATATATATATATATATATATATATATATATATATAACCCTCTTTGATTATTATAATATTAATATATATATGTTTAAAAGAATTTATGTATTTAACTTATATTCGTTTTGCACACTTTTCATTCACGCCAATGTATTCAGGATACACGTACACGCCAACCATGCACAACAGGGCCCAGATGGGAACAAGCAGCACTATCGCCGCGGCGCCCATCGTCGCGTACATGTTCGCCGGCGCACGGCGTCCACCTCCTGGTTCTACCATGGCCCCCAACACGCACACGAGCAGGAAGACCAGCAGAAACATGGAAAAATAGGCGACGGACAGAGGCAAAGGGAGGCACACCGCGCTCGAAAACGTGAGCAACCCAGCAACCGCCATCTCTCTCACTGCCCAATGGAGTTTACTCATGGCGCGGTCGGCCGCCTCGTCGGCGGCGCCGCCGCCGCCGTCGGCTGCTGCTTCTACGTCCTCTTCTCCACCACTTTGTACGCGTGCAACGACGTTCGACGGTCGGCCATTGCCGTCAGCTCCGATCCCCGGCATGATCGATCTTTTAATTCCCGGGTTTGATTCAAAGCTTCAATAGATGCGATGATTAAGTAAGTCCAAAAGCATGCTTTTATGAACTCCGAAATCTCCTCCAATGCTCATGCATTTATAGCATGCATAAGCGATAACTAAGTCATATTACGATTAAAAATCTAATTTAAAAATTTATATTAAGTATTCTCTTATTTCAGTTGGACTAGAATAACCATTCTGACTCAACAAACAAACCCTCTCTCTTAGCCTGACACTAATCCGGTCTTCGATTTCATGTTCATTTTACATATTATGGTTAAGAATATAAAATCATAAATGTTACTATTTCTAACGATTTAAGCTTTTAAAAAAATTGATTAGGACATTAAATTTAACATGGTATCAAAATGAGAGGTCAAGAGTTCGAACTTCGTTAAGTTTTTATTACAAAATAATTTTCTCTCTTAATTGTCCACGTGTTAAACTTAGACTAAACTAAAAAGTTGTCAACAGTTCTTTTAGAAAAATTGATTAACACATCAAAGTTAACAACTCTAAAGAATTTTTTTTAATTATATAAATATATATAACGCTATCACTATCTTAGAAGAAGTCATATTTGACAAAATTCATGCATCTAAAATTACCATCAAATTAATTTCGAGGGACAAATTTGTTTTTTCTGCATCCTACATATAAATAAATAAATTATATATATATATATATTAATACTCCCCTAAAAAAATACATGAACCAAATAACCGGAGTAGGGGTGTTCACGGGTCGGGTTTGACCCGACCCGACCCGCCCGATTTTGATCGGGTCGGGTCACCCCATTTTTTAAGGACAGATCCGATCCAACCCGACCCGGTTCGGGTCGGGTTGGGTCGGGTTGGATCGGGTTGGATCGGGTCGGGTGATCGGGTTACCCAACCACCATTTTTTCTTTTTTTTTTAATTTTTTTTCTTACTTTTATCTATTATTTAATATAAAAATATTATATAATATTTATTTAAAAAGCATAAAATAACTTATTCAACATTTAAACATTATTTTACACATTTAAAATATTTTATTTTAATATTTTTATACTTTTTATACATAATATAAGCTTAAAACTAATAAAAATTTAAAAAATAAATAAATAACCCGAGTCTTCGGGTCGGGTCGGGTTGACTCGAGTCGGAATTTTCCGACCCGTACATGGTCGGGTCGAGGTCGGGTCGGGTGACCCGACCCAAACTGGTTTGGGTCGGGTCGGATCGTCGGGTTCGCGGGTCGACCCGACCCGCTGAACACTCCTAAACCGGTCAGGAAAAATATAATAATATTTGAAGTGATGTTATCATACAACTAATTTGTGCTAGCAAGAATATTTTACGTAAGTTTCGAACTCGAGACGTGCTTAAGCTTTCGGCTTTGGTTTCTCCTCGTTATCCGGTTCAACCCGGTCTTCGTAAGCCGGTTCGTCTTGGTTTTATTTAAGCCGACCCAAAAGCCGCAATGCAATGCGTCGCAGTCTGATTCTTCCGAGGCGAACGGAGTCGAAGTCTCTCGCGTTCGAAGCATCGCCGGAAGGGCGCCGAACGAGCCGATGGTAGACAGCAGGATGGAGGAAGCAACGGAAGACGACGCAATCTCTGCGGCCTCGCCCTCTCCTTCCGCGGCATCGGCGCCGGCGAGGGGCATGGCCTCTCCCTCCCCAGCGTCGGCGCCTGAGATCGTCATACCTCTGGATTGGGAGGCGGCGGCGGAGTCCGTCGCCCTTGCCTCCTCCCCCACGCCGGTGATTTTGATCTGCGGACCCAAGAACAGCGGCAAATCCACCTTCTCTCGCTATCTGCTCAACACGCTATTGCGGAGGTCATCACTCTTCACAATAAAGTAGAATCCAGGGTTTAGGGTTTTAAGCTTTCTCTTGTCAAGGCATTTTAGATAAGTATTGTTCTTCCCATGTTCAGTTATAAGAAGGTTGGTTATCTGGACACAGACGTGGGCCAGCCGGAATTCGTCCCACCGGGATGTCTCTCTCTTAATATTGTCGACGAATTTATTACAGGTTCCTATTAATCGTTTTTGTTTCGTTTTTATATTTTTCATTATTGAAGTCTATTGTCAAGTGATGCTAATTCTCATCCTGACTCTGTTTTCAGATTTCAGGAATCCATGCTTAAAAGCACCTGAGAGGTGAGCAGCTTTTTGCCTTTTGTTGCTTGTTGTCAGTGATCATAACTAGTCTTATATGATGTTAGTGCAAGTCTGTGTAACGAATAGGTACCCTTGTCAGATAGGAATAACTGGATGATTGTCTGTGTCAGTATCTAGTCTGGTTATAGAATGGAAATACAGTTATAAGGCTATTCCACTGATTTAAATGGCCAAATGCTTCTAATGATTGTTATCAGATAGAATAAATCAAAATGGGAGCGCAGTAGAGAGTTGGTAAACATATTTAGTTACTAGTTTTTCTTCCAGACAACAGCTTTGTTAATTCTGTTGCAAAGTATCAACTTTGTACATTCTCCTCTTTCTTCTGGCGTCATTTTGGTTTTATAACAGATATGCACTGAGGTTTTTGTTGACCAGGACAATGTTGTCAAACACGTAAAATGGACACGAGGGCCAGGAAAAAAACGTAATTAGTGAACACGTAACACGACGCGGATGATTCTACCAGATTATCTATTTATATATTTATTAGCATGAACCTAAAATTAATATTATAATTTCTTCATAATAAAGCAGAATTTTCATCAAGTTGTCAAATATTAAGCAACATGTCAAAGGACCAATACCAAATTCCAAATTACCAAAACTAAAATAAGTTTGAACATTTGTGTTTCCAACTCGTGAACCCGAACTAGATGCCAATTATTCTTTACCTAAATCTGTAACACATTTGTAACATTCTATACAAGCATACAACATAATCAAAACCTAATTAAACATGCACATTTGTGAAGGACAACAACTGTTACTTATGTAATCCTAACTTAAAGTCTTAAACAGGCTTAATCAGTTACTTATATAATCCTATTCCTAGCTTAAAGTCATAAACACCGGTCTCTCTGTTCACGAGGCTTTTGTGAGCCCTGCGCGAGCAGGGAGACCTTGCTCACAAACTGAGGGAGGGAGGAAAAGATTGGCATGTGTGACAGAAAAAGAATGGCAACAGAGAGAGAGAGGGAGGGAGGGAAGAGTAAGGGAGTACCGGCGACTCACGTTGTGCGGTGACAGCAGCAATGTGTGGCGGCAGCAGTCGGGCAGGCGGCTGCAACACACGGCAACAGGCACCAGCGCACTGTGGCAGGCGGCGGAAGGCGGCAACAACTAGTGGCAGGCGGCAGCAATGCACAGGGGCAGGCAGAGGTAACTAGGGCATCGGTTTTTTGTCCATTAATGGCTTTGGGCTCAAGTGGTCACACCACATGACCACTAACTTGGCTTAAAAGAAAAAAGTGGGATCGCTGCGTGTTCAGCGATCCCACGTTCCAGCATGTGATCCTATGGCGTGCTGACTGGAAATGATTCAGGGTAAGAACGGGCACGATTTTCAGGAGTAGGATCGTAGAATTCTCTGATTCTACGAGCTGAGACACGATTTTGACAACATTGGTCCAGGATGCATGATATAGTTGCCCTGCTTCTTTTCTTAAGAGATGTAATACTTCTTTCTTAGCTATATGACGTGCAATACTATGATGTTCTTGTGCTATGTACATCTGTTATGTACTTGTTTTCTTAAAAAAATGATTTGTGAGGCCTCAAAGAGGTACATTATTTTGTCAGATTAATTCATCTCTTATTTTTGTTATAATGTTCATTATTATTATGTTATCTCAGGTTGATTTTCTTTGGTGATCTTTCCTCAAAGAGAGACCCAAAAGCATTTCTGGCCTATTCATTTCACTTGTATGATTACTTTGTAAAGGAGTATTGCCGGTCTAGTGAACTTGATAATCGTGGACATTTATCAATGCCTCTAATTATTAACACACATGGGTGGGTAAAAGGTATTTCTAGATTTTCTGTATGCTGCAAAAATCCCATAAGGACTTATTCTTTAGTTTGGGATACTTCTTTTTTGACAGGTTAGTTATATTTTCTTATGTTTTGTCTTTTCAAATTCAGGGACTGGCTATGATGTTTTGGTAGAAATTTTGCGATACACTTGTCCCACCAAAGTAGTTCAAATATGTTCCCTGGAGGGAGCCAAGAATCTTCCACCTGGAGCATTCTGGTTAAGCGGTGAAGAGAAAGAGTCTTCAGATCTTATTTCAATTTCCACACCAAGACTTTTTTCGTCAAGCAAATTGTGAGTTTCACTTATTATATCAATTTACCTCATTGATTGTCTTGTTCTTGCATTTGATTGTTTGGAACATAATAATCATATTCTCTCAAATTTGTGTGTCTGTGTGCTTGTATGCATGAGTTGGTGTGTGTGCGTGCTATGGGTGCATGCACCCATGCACGTGCTCCCGACGTTTGTGTGACCTTTTTGTTGTAAAGGTTATATTGCATGATATTGACAACTGGGATGATCCTCGACAGGGTGGGGAATAAAGATGCAAGTAGTATGAGAGACCGGCGTCTCTTTGATTATTTCAGGCAATGTTTTCCAGATAAGTTAAACATTACAACAAATAAGGAACTTGCCTATTTTCTGGCTTCTCTTCCCCCTTATGAAGTTCAACTTTCAAAAATAAAAGTGAGGCATCTTCACTGTCAGGTTAGTACCAAAGAAACCTGTTGTTATTACATTGGATGTAGAGTTCTGCCTTTTCCTAGTACTCAATATGCTTTTAGGAGTTGTAATATTGTCATTGAAACTCTCACTGTTCTTTGATTGGTATGTGATTGTTTTAATAAACAAAAAGATTGTATTGTCTTCACGATGTAAGTTATAAAAGAATGGCATAGCAAAGATTTGTGCGCCTTCATCATGTCAAGCAAGACTTGAACCTTTGACTATGACTTGTATGTCAACTCGTTCACTTACAGGTTAAATTTCTTTGCAACAATACATCTATGTTCTTCTGGCCTTGTTAGTTAGACAGAATTGATAAGTCTACTTAGAGCATTGTTTTCTGCAAACTTAAATGCCCACAGTGAACACAAATTTTTCTGTTGACGTTGTGACTCATCTTTGTGGCTCTTCTTTTTTTCTATTCTTTAGCTTTCCTTTTAATGGTTTCAGGTTCCAAGCACTGAAATCTTTCATAGTCTCAATGCAACAATCGTTGGTTTGGCTGCAAGCACTCACGTTAATGCAGATTCTCAGTCTTTTACACCTTGGTGCCTGGGACTTGGTATTTCTATCCTCTGTACTCCTTTATGTAGAATTTGATGCTATAACATTAGCCAAGTTCTTTCAGTTGATTTATACAATTACGAAGTATTAATTGACTTAGTATTACTTGGACGTGATGCTCAATAGGATGTAGTCAATCTATTAAATGTTATTTGTTGCTTTCGATGTCTGATCTGTATGATTTTTGCTTCAACTAGCATCTCTGCATCTAATATGTACCGAAGCATAACAACAAAACTTTCCTAGCCATGCTATCTTTATTTTCAACTTTATAAAGTATGAAGGGATGCCATAAAAAAAGAATGGAGGAACATGTTCCATTGCATGCATTGCAGAACCTCAGTCAAATACCTTAATAAAACAGAATGTCAGCACTCAGGCATAGGAGTACATTTAATTTTTTGAACTAATTTAGACTGTTGCAGACCTGAAAGAAACTCTATACTGTTGAACAAGTATGTTTTCCTTATTCTTTATACCTACATCTTATTTGTTATTTTGTTTGGTCAATTTCTTGATTACTACGATTCGGCTAATCATTCTTTATTTAACTTGATTATCTTTGAGTGTTAGGATTGTTAGTTATAAGCATTGTATTTCCAAGAACAATCATTGAGTCTCGTCCTCAGTTCTAAGATATATGGGATCGACTATATGGATCCCTCTGCAATCGTTATATTTGTCACATTGATCCAATCCTATATTTAGATGCAGAAGTTTGGAGATGATGAATGTTATAATTAGCATTTTCCAATGTACCAAATTATCAACTAAAAATGGGATTTATTGGGTAAAAGCTACAACTTTTCCCTTACCTTTAGTTATTTTGCTAGAGTGGCCTTTGAGATCGCTGCTTCTAGAGGGGGCTGCATGGGTTAGAATATTAACTGAGGTTTTGCAAGATTAAATGTGTTTATGTAATATTCACTAAATATTTGACTGACTTTGATTGTATTTTTGCAAGATTGCTAGAACTATGAGCTAGCAGATTATTAATATGAAAGGGACTAATTTCTTATTCGATAATAATTTTTAGAATTACTGTGAATAATGACATCACATGGGTAATTTGCTGCCTTCACAAGTCTAAGCACTATACATGTGTTTAATATTTCTGACAAGCTAAACACTGTAATCATCAAGGAACTACCAACAACAACAACAACAACAAAGCCTTATCCCACTAGGTGGGGTCGGCTACATGGATCATACGACGTCATTCCGCTCTATTAGTAAACAAACCTTTCGGTATATTATTCACCAATAGATTTTGCTCTATTAGTTTGCC
Source organism: Pontederia crassipes (assembly GCA_030549335.1). Taxonomy (NCBI): domain Eukaryota; kingdom Viridiplantae; phylum Streptophyta; class Magnoliopsida; order Commelinales; family Pontederiaceae; genus Pontederia; species Pontederia crassipes. Next base: position 2,356,074 of record CM060197.1, read on the forward strand.
AAGTGTCTGCCTTGGCCTCTCTCTCTCTCTTTTAATCGGACTCCAGATTATTTGATCTACTCTTCTTACTGGTGCATCTAATGGTCTTCTCTGAACATGGCCAAACCATCTCAAACGATTCTCTATCATTTTCTCACTAATAGGAGCCACTCCGACTCGTTCACGTATATGATCATTCCTAATCTTATCTAATCTTGTATGACCACACATCCATCTCAACATCCTCATTTTGGCTACCCCCATTTTACGTTCATGTTGTCTCTTCATAGCCCAACATTCACTACCATATAACACTGCCGATCTTATAGCAGTATGATAGAATTTTTCTTTAACTTTATTGGGTACTTTTCTATCATAAAGAACTCCAGTGGCTTTCTTCCACTTACACCAAGGAACTACAACAACAACAACAAAGCCTTATCCCACTAGGTGGGGTCGGCTACATGAATCATACGACGTCATTCCGCTCTATTAGTAACCATATTCGTTGATTCATGTTCATGAGATTTGACAGAATTTTACGCTGGCTGTCGGGACCTAACACAACCCTCCTCCTTTATCCGGGCTTGGGACCGGCTATAAAACATAGGCGGAGTTACCAAGGAACTACCATTCCATAAATAATTTATTCATGTCACTAATTACTGATGAATTGAGGAGGATGCCCATGTGTACTGTTTGATATTGAGTTCTGATGTAGGGCCTGCATGGATGATTAAGAAATGTTTTCATTAGTAAAAACGTACAGTCTTCAAAAAAGGACACAGGGAATTTTAAAAGTGGCTTACATAGTTTTTTCCTCGGTAAAAATATTCAAAAGGGTGTTTGGATGGATGTAACTGTTGAAGTTCTCACCATTACTATAAGAAACAGAAATTTAAAAACTATAAGATGGAATTTATAAGCACAATGAGTGTGCTCAATCGAGTAAAGTCATGTCCTGTGATGCAAGATGCGTTTATCACTACAAATAGATTACCACCAAAAGATAGAAATGACGGGAAAAACTGCTATAGGCAAGTTCTCCCATCACCAAGTCAACAAGAGAGTCATATAATAAGGGTAAAAAAATCTAACATGTTAGAGGAGGGAAAACAATAATTAACTTTGACGGTTCTTATTCCTTGATCATAGACGTGCCATTTAGTGTGTAAATTTCACAAATGTTCATACAAGTATATCTCATTCCCAACTCGGTCATCGGATTTTATTTTATAATTCAACGATTATCCAACTTTAGTAATCTTGCAGTCGTGGTCATCTTAACCGATGATAGAAGTTTTGTTGGTTAAAATGTTGACATGACATTTACATCATTCCTCCACATCATATCCATTTTTTATTTTATTTTTAAAAAATATTATGTGGAGGAGAGAGAAAATATTTGTGTGGGTGTCATGTTAGCATTTTTGACGTAGGAGCTTTTATTTTGCATTAGTTATTTTAATTAAAGTTGGTGTTTTTAGTTTAATAGTCATCATGTGATAGACATGTGACTTTTTAATTAGTTATGAGGGTCATGATTAGTTATAACGGTCTTGATTAAAAGTGGGTTAATCAATGGTGGAGATTGATTAGTAGTTTATAACCTCTTGTAACCCTAGTATTTAAGGCTGCCAATAGGGTTTTCGGCCGTCATTATCTCTTTTGTCAAAATTACAGATTTTTGTGGTTTTCTCATAAACCCTAATTGTTCCTCTATCAATCCTTTTCATCTTCTAGCCTGATTTTCTCATTATTCTTGCTGATTTTCTATTTACCTTGTCGTTCACGTTGCTCTTCAATTCTCTTCCACCATTGAAGTGCTGTCCCCTTTAACTTCAGCTTCACAAATAGCACTTTTCTATTTTCTGCCATAGGTTTCCACTCAAAATAATTTTCCAGACTTAAAGCCAGTGTCTTGAAAACAGCTACCGACCCCCCCGGAAGGTGAGCAACTCGCTGAGCGAGAATAGGAAAGTGCCTACAGCTATGCACTTCCGGCTGGTTCATATCTATGAATCTTTTCTACCAGATGAAGCAGCAGGCATCGGTCCATAGAACCTATAAAAAAGAGATGGTTGTTTCTCAATCTAAATAATCTTCAGCATGCATCTTTCCATAGAAATCAGCAACTTCAATCCTAATTCCACCACTGTTCAGATCTAGAGCATGAAACAACCTATCCTCCAATCGACCTTGCACCAGATTTGTATCGGCTCCGGCTTCATGGAAGGGATTATCAAAATACTCTTGATCAGTATCATCCTCCTGATCTGAACAGTGGTGGAATTATGATTGAAGTTGCTGATTTCTATGGAAAGATGCATGGTGAAGATTATTTAGATTGGGAAACAAGTCTGGAAAATTATTTTGAGTGGAAACCTATGGCAGAAAATAGAAAAGTGCTATTTGTGAAGCTGAAGTTAAAGGGGACAACACTTCAATGGTGGAAGAGAATTGAAGAGCAACGTGAACGACAAGGTAAACAGAAAATCAGCAAGACTAATGAGAAAATTAGGCTAGAAGATGAGAAGGATTGATAGAGGAACAATTAGGGTTTATGAGAAAACTACAAAAATCTGTAATCTTGACAAAAGAGAGATAATGACGGCTGAAAACCCTATTGGCAGCCTTAAATACTAGGGTTATAAACTACTAATCAATCTCCACCCTTGATTAACCCACTTTTAATCAAGACCGTTATAACTAATCATGACCCTCATAACTAATTAAAAAGTCACATGTCTATCACATGATGACTATTAAACTAAAACACCAATTTTAATTAAAATAACTAATGCAAAATAAAAGCTCCTGCGTCAATAGATTTGTCATCTCTAATTGACAAATTATTAGTTATTGTGTTTAAGATTCTTGCACTTTTACTACTAATAATAGTTGTCCTAGCTTTATTTTAGTTGTATTTTCAGTTTGTATCAATTGATATCATAGCCTCAAAGATCCTAGTAGCAAATCCCAAAGAAGCAGCATTCACTCAGGAGAAATCAGCTTTACATATTATAAGTGAAAGCTCGTTCCATGAAAAGAAAAGCTGAAAGTTCATATTGGTTAAAAAATTCCTCTCTTGGCCCAAAGATGGATTTAATCAAGTTTGGAGGCTTCAATTGCACCTGCAGAATATTATTATTAATTTCCTCAAGGCAAGAAGACACCTTTTGAAGCTGCTTATGGGTTGAAGCCACAACATGTGCTTGATCTAGTTCCTTTGCCACCAAATGTGAGAATTAGTGATGATGGAGAGGCCTTTGCTGAACACATTAAAAGAGTGCATGAGGAGGTAAAAGCTGTCCTGAAATCAAGTAATGAAACTTATGTCAATGCAGCCAATCAACATCGACGACTTAAAGATTTTGAAGAAGGCGACTTGGTTCTTGTACACTAGAGACTAGAGAGGTTTCCTAAGGGCACTTATCACAAACTCAAGTCAAGGAAGTTTGGACCTTGCAAGATACTAAAGAAAATAAGTTCAAATGCTTATTTCATTGAACTTCCATCAAATTTGCAAATCAGTCCTATCTTCAATGTTTTAGATTTATATGCTTTTGAGGGCTTTGACGTGGACACGACTGAAGTTTCAAATCAATTTGAACAACACCCAAAAGTTTCTACTGATGTTATTGAAAATGTGTTGGATGTCAAAGAGGTCAGTTCTCATATAAAAGATTCTTGATTAAATGATTGGGTAAACCTGCTACTGAAAGCACTTGGATTAATGAAGATGAGCTCAAGAAGATCGATGCCGAGATGTATGTTGATGTGGTGCAAATTTTTTTCAATGAGCCAAAATTTTCAAGCTGAGGAGATTGACGCAGGAGCTTTTATTTTGCATTAGTTATTTTAATTAAAGTTGATGTTTTAGTTTAATAGTCATCATGTGATAGACATGTGACTTTTTAATTAGTTATGAGGGTCATGATTAGTTATAACGGTCTTGATTAAAAGTGGGTTAATCAAGGGTGTAGATTGATTAGTAGTTTATAATCTCTTGTAACTCTAGTATTTAAGGCTGCCAATAGGATTTTCAGCCGTCATTATCTCTCTTTTGTCAAAATTACAGATTTTTGTGATTTTCTCATAAATCCTAATTGTTCCTCTATCAATCCTTCTCATCTTCTAGCCTGATTTTCTCATTATTCTTGCTGATTTTCTCCCCTTACTGCATCAATTTTAGCCAGTAAATCTTCTATCACTGGTTAGGATTACCACAAGTGCGAAATTATTAAAGTTGGATGACCATTGAGTTAACAAAATAAAATTCGATGACCGATTAAAGTGTAGTTGGATGATCGTTCGTGAAATTTACTCAAAAGTGATTAACTCAACAGGTCATGTAATAACATCAGACACAAAAGGCTCGAAGTTCCTTACACCTTCCTATCAAATCATCAGAAACAAAAAAAAAATTGTTAAGTTATAATTTGAGAACCACAGAACACCCCATCTGCATGGAGTAAATGCACATTAAGGAACCATATCATCTTTCCATCTAAAAAAAGATTATCCTTTTTGCACCAAATGACATGACATCACATTTCGGTTTTAATGGTGAGCTTGTGGAGCATTGGAATGGTGGCTTCTTCGGATTTTTGAGACTCCGGACTGGAGCCATGGACACATGAGTTCAACCATCCCAGAAAGTAAATATTGGTGACTTCACAAGGCCTTTGTGAAAATGCAATGAAAAATATGAAAGAACAGATAGGGGAAGATATGTACGCCAACAAAAATACTGCTAAAAAACTTGAATTGAACGAGAAAGATGGAAATGTGCGTGGACATAGATTTTCCTGGTCAGTCACCTGAGTTGTTCTCTGATTCGTCATTTTTCCCTTTGGAATGAAACTGAGAAATAGGACAGATGCATTAGGGGAGAAAGAAAGGTTCTTAGTGGAGGAGAAAAGAGGAAATAAATTGCAAGAAAATAGCGAAAGTGAAAAGAAATGAAAGAGCTGATTGTCAAATCACAGCTGAAATGTAGGTCGAACCTAATAGCTCTTTCTCACCATATTCAGCCAAAAACTATGTTGAACTCATTAAAAAATGCTTCCCGCTGACGAATTAAGTAACAGCAGCTTGATCAATTCCAATATTTTTACGGAGCACCCAAATGGGGCCTTAATGTGTAAGGCACAGTTTATATGTTTTGGATGCAAAGAAGTTACATACTTAATGACGCAAATTGCTATTTTAATGTAGGAGATGTTCCTCATATCGATGTTGATGATCATCAGTTAACACGGCTTATGCGCAACCTGTTCTTGTTCTGTTCTATTAATCATACTTCTTTCTCAAAAAATTTAAGTGATGCTTCTTTCTCAAAAATTGAAATGATACTTCTCTTTCAGGTATTGTAAGAGGTATTGATGTGAGCAAAGGTGTCCTGTACGTGATCACTCCTGTTCCTTTATGTAGGCTACAGATGGTTGATCTTCTTTTGCAAGGCTTTGTTGACATTCCTACTGGTCTGTTACAGGTATACCAGTTTAACGTTCTTTCTCTTTTATGGCGGCAAGATTCTTCCAAGTTAGTTTCTCTGATTAATATACAGCCATTATTAGTTTCCTAGAATATAGTATGTAATTTTCATAATTTTTTTTATTGAATTACCTTGACATCTGTCATGTTTCAACTCTCTTCTGATAACAGTAATATTTGTTTGTCCTGTTGATGAGAGACATTCGTTGCATGCAGAAGATCTTTCATGGCTGCAGTAAAGTAGATTGCATATGGTTTGCTAAATCTTTTTAGACTGAGGTTTTGCCATTTTTTTTCCTTCTAGCTATAATCCTGAAAGAACTTATTTGCCTTGGTTTGATCTGTTATTGGATGCATTCTCAATGGTTCTTGATTGATTTGGCTTTTTGTTCAATACATGCAACCAGGTATTGGGTGCAATTATTAGATATTTCTAACCAATATAAACACAAAGCATTGGAGAACCTCTTTTTCTTTCATTCTAAGGATAATTACGTCAATGTGCTTTATTTTAAATTGGAGTTTCTTTTCAGCGCCAGTTGATGGTTTGGTCCTCGGTTTCCTTTATTATGGTTTATTTAAGATTTTAGATTAAAGTGCAGCATCATTCATAATCTGATTCAACTGCCTAACTGTTTTGAAAATTATCCACTTCTTTTGATAACGACATTTTACAATTTAATGCCTTGAAGTTCAGTGAAGTATGATTGATATGATGATGTGGACCTTGGGCTATACTGTTTCTTTTGCCTAGTTTTATGGGACGCCTTGAGATGATTGTAAAACCTCAACGTTACGCTTTGTTACCCCAATTTTTTTTTTCAAATTGTCTTATAAATTTTCGTATGCTAGCTCTTCATGTATTATCTCCTTTGTTGCAAGTAGGAAAAGGTTATTTTTAAATTCTGTGCATTAAAATATTCTTTTACTGTACTCTTTCGTCATTACATGTGACAAAAGAAGCTTAACTATTTTGCAATTCAACCGCAGGTACGTAGATGTGTATCTCCATACATGTCTACTAATGTGCTTCACAAGATGTGAGGCAGAGACCTACGAGACAACAAACCTTTTCGGACCAGTTATTTTCTCGGAACAAATACCCGCCTGTATAAGTTATGACTAGGAATTGTTCCAACGAAGTAAAACCTCTCCGTAATATTATGGTGGATCTGCATCAGTAGTAGTAAGTGGTGTGATGCAGGTTACAAGTTTTGCCGTTAGTAAGAATCACCTTCTTCAAAAAAGATTGCTTTCAGGTATCGGACACATTTACAAATTGTGTAGTGGTGGGGAAACCTTGATGTTATTCAGGTATCGACATCATTTCATTCACGAGAAAATCCGTCTGCACTATCTTATTTCTTGTTGAGGAGACCAAAATCACTTAACTGACTTGGTCATTGCACGCCAATTTGAAGCATGTTCAAATTGCAGAGATTTGTGCATGCGGGGGATTTTTCTCTGAGTCTTACTCTGCTTCTTAGTTTCTAATTATGTTGAAATAGCTTATTCTCCTTTAGTTTTTACGTTTGTATAACAAATTCGTGACATCGAGCTATATGTTTTTAGTCCACATTATTAATCGCATGGTTTGTAGTATGTGCACCTCAGGGCTTTTTTGATTGAGAATTTTGAGAGGGGTCTATGGAAGTATATGTCTTTGGATAATAATTTTATATTAGTTAAGAGGGGTGGTAAGAAATAGTTAAGCCCTTTTAACATATACTTTTCATTCTATCAAATTAGTGTGAAATAAAAAGAGATTAATAATTTTAGACTAAATTAATTCTCCTTTTCTCTTCATTTATTTCTCTCTATCTCTCTTCTCTTCTCTCTCATCAATTTCTCGTCTCTTATATTAGTAAATAAATACAACAACAACAACAAAGCCTTATCCCACTAGGTGGGATCGGCTATATAGATCATACGACGTCATTCTGTTCTATTAGTAATTAAATCTTTCGGTATATTATTCACCAATAGATCTTGCTCTATTAGTTCGTCAAGTGTCTTCCTTGACCTTCTTCTTCCTCTTTTAATTAGACTCCAGATTATTTGATATACTTTTCTTACTAGCGCATCTAATGGTCTTCTATGAACATGACCAAATCATCTCAAACGATTCTCTATCATTTTCTCACTAATAGGAGCCACTCCGACTCGTTCACGTATATGGTCATTTCTAATCTTATCTAATCTTGTATGATCACACATCCATCTCAACATCCTCATTTCGGCTACCCTCACTTTACGTTCATATTGTCCCTTCATAGTTCAACATTCACTACCATATAACACTGCTGGTCTTATAGCAGTACGATAGAATTTTCCTTTAACTTTATTGGATATTTTTCTATCACAAAGAATTCCAGTGGCTTTTCTCCACTTACATCAACCAGCTTGAATTTTATGATTAACATCGTCATCAATCTCATCATCTTGTCTTACAATTGATCCTAAATATTTAAACTTTGTCACTTGAGAAATTATATCATCCCCTAACCTAACTTTCAAATCGTATCTAAGTTGTTTATTTGTGAAATTGTTATGCATATATTCTGTTTTATTCTTATTTAAACGAAAACCCTTTGACTCCAACGTATTTCTCCATATTTCCAATTTTGTATTAATCTCTTCTCTTGAATCCGTTAAAAGTACTATATCATTCGCAAATAGCATGTACTTAGGTACCTCCTCTGTGATACTCTCGGTTATAGCATCGATAACTAAGTTAAATAGATACGGGCTTAAAGCCGATCCTTGATGTAGGTCAATTCTTATAGGAAATTCATTTGTCTCACCTCCGGGTGTCCTAACCCTAGTCAATGCTCCATCGTACATATCTTGTATTACCTTAATGTAGGCAACACTCACTCTCTTCTTTTGTAAGGCTTTCCAAAGTACATCCATTGGTACCCGATCATACGTCTTCTCTAAGTCAATGAAAGTCATATGTAAGTCTCTTCTCCTACTTCGATACTTCTACATCATCCCCCTTAGTAAATAAATCGTCTTTGTAGTGGATCTTCCTGGCATGAATTCAAATTATCTCTCAGAAATACTAGTCTCCATTCTCAATTTATGCTCAATCACTTTTTCCCATAATTTCATTATGACTCATAAGTTTAATCCCTTTATAATTTGCACAATTCTGAATATCCCCTTTATTTTTGTAAATAGGAAGTAAAGTACTTAATCTTCAATCATCAGACATCTTTTTCGATCGTAAAATCTCATTAAATAGTTTACATAACCACAACACATATTTTTCTCTTAAACATTTCTAAATTTCAATCGGTATACCATTCGGTTCAACGGCTTTACCATTCTCCATTTTCTTAAGAGTATATTAGTAAATAAATATTATGATGAAATATTTTTTTTCTCTATATTTATCTCTTGTTTTTAACTTTTTCAAATAAATGCATGAATGAAAATTTTATATAAAAATAAATAATATAATAAAAAATAGGAAAAATATGTCAAACAAAAATAAAAGAGAACAATAAATTAAATAATAAAGAAGTATATAATAAATATTTTAATTGTTAATCATTATAAATATTTTAAATATATAATGAAGGATAAGAATAACTTTTACATTATCTCATTTCACATTTTATATAATTTATTATCTCATTTCACACTTCCATAATAATTCATTTCTCGAACTAGCATATAGGATACGTTAATTTGACTTCATGTCATTAATGAATGAAATGATAGAACTGTGATTACCATCATCAAATTAATTAGGCAATGATGCTTAAATATAATCATTTCTGTTATAATGTTAATTAAGAGTATTTGTATGAAAATTTTATATAAAAATAAATAATATAATAAAAAAATTAAGACTGTTCTGCTGGTAAGTGCATGCTTCAGGGTTTTGGAGGTCTCGTGGTCGATTCCAACTTCAGATAGTTTTGTTATATTTTTACATTTCATTTATTGGATGTTAGGAGTAACTTGAATATATAATAATTTAATTAATTACATATTAAATGCAGTAAATATAATTTGTGGATCTAAAAAACTTGAATATATTAGATGTTAGAAAATTAACCTTCGCTGCTTTGTCTTCCCGGCTCCGGATTAGTCAAGTGCTAGTAGTCTTGAACACCGGAGACCTCCCGTAGATCCGGGCCGGCATAAAAAAAACATGGGGCCAAATGCATTAATTTGAAAACTTATTTTTTTAGAGTTGCATTTATTTTGTTGCTATTTTTTATTATACTTTCTTTTATCCTTCTTTTCTTTGATATTTTTAGTAATATTTTTATATATTCAGTTAAAACTAATTAACTTCTAATTTATTTCATTTATATTTTAAAGTATATATTTTATGGTGTATATTAGTAATGTAAAAAAAATCAATCAATCCGAAAAACTTACTCAACCCAAAAAAACAAAATAAAATAAAATGAAAATTAGAAGACCAAATACGATTTATGGTAGTTTTTTAATAGAGCAAAACTAACCCGCTTAAACCAGGGCCCTACTCGAAAAACTCGTAGGATCCATGTCCATTTTTATTTATTATTTATTATTTATATTTATATAATTAATTTATAAGTAATTATTTTTATTATTGGTATAATAGTTTTTTAATATACTTTAATATGTTCAAATCACATTATAAAACTCTAGATCAATAGTTCTAATATTATATCCTATGTTTAGTTATAAAATTAAATATGTTAATATTAATAATAATTTATTATATATTTTTAAAAAAATATTATTTCACTAAAACAAAGGTCCGAAAAAAATCATCCGAAAAAATTGGGATGATTTTTCCTTTTTCTAAATGATTTTAGGTTAGTTTTTGTAATTTAAAAATCGACCAAAAAATAATAGATGACTTTTTTAATCTAAAAATCGACTCGACTTGAACCACTTTTCGTATATGTTGGTCCCCCTAAAATATTTTTCTGGCTCCGTCCCGCTTTTTTTTTTTTTTTTGGTAAAGGTTTATTAGAACGACGTCGACTCCCCCGCTGAAACCGCTTACCACTTCCGTGATGCGAATACCGTCGGTGAACGTGCCTCTTATCGATGTATTTGAGAAACCAATTGCAAAATCAAAGTAAAATAGGTGAATCTCCGAAGCGGTAACATCACTAACAGTGATGAGACCTCATTCGCTCAGGCTTCAGGTCACCGACAGTGCGTTTATCTCTCGCGCTATTACGCGCAAAATGCCGTAAAATTTTTAAATCGAAACAAAATTCGCCGACGGGAGAGGCAGGTAACTATTTCTGCCGTGAGCGGATCCAAGTTCCAGAAAGCACTTTGGCGTCGGTTTGAGGTCACCCTCGTGTGTGCTTACCTCCCACCACATTACGCGTAGAAGGTCGCAAAATAATTAAATCGAGCCAAAATATGCCAACGGGAGAGGCCGGTAAACGACTTGGCGGTAAGCGGATCCACCCCATGGAGGAAGGTTATCTCAAGAACGTTGTTCAACATTTCTTTCGCTTCATTAAATTATCTTTTGGTGAAAAAATATTGCACAATAATCATCATTAGTTTCATGGCATGCATTTTCAAAAGGAATCATTCATGTTTATACAATAATATGCATTTTCAGAAGAAATCTGAAAGGAGGAGTAATACACACGATTTGTTTTTCCCCCACATTTTATGTAAGCCTCATGGAAAAAAAAATTTGGCATCCGCTATGAGTCTCAATTGTATACATACATCTGCTCATCAACATGTCAGGCAGCTTCAAACTCCAACATTATGCATGTCCGATCATAAGCTATCAATAACTGGGTCCTTCAACAAGTTGTCAGCAACGTCCACTCCATTCTTTGAAGCAATAACCACTGTGCATCTGCAAGATTGAATGAATGGAAAGATTACAATTTTATCTCTTGAAGTTTGAAGTTATTCTAGTGGTGATGTATGAAGTGCACTGGCATATTATTGGGCTGGTATATCGAAAATAACCCTGTTTAAGAGTTCCTATGGTTATAATCTTAGTTTAGTATGTAAAATTCAGCTCTTTGCTTGTAAAAGCTTGATGGTGATTTAATAAGAAACTTTTTGAGTGAAGATTGCTGTAAAATTATTGCTGTAAAATATACGTGAACGAGTCGGAGTGACTCCTATTAGTGAAAAAATGATAGAGAATCGTTTGAGATGGTTTGGTCATGTTCAGAGAAGACCATTAGATGCGCCAGTAAGAAGAGTAGATCAAATAATCTGGAGTCCGATTAAAAGAGGGAGAGGGAGGCCAAGGCGGACACTTGACGAACTAATAGAGCAAGATCTATTGGTGAATAATATACCGAAAGGTTTGGTTACTAATAGAGCGGAATGGCGTCGTATGATCCATGTAGCCGACCCCACCTAGTGGGATAAGGCTTTGTTGTTGTTGTATTGCTGTAAAATTGTGAAGCAAATGGTTGAAAAAGAGGAGAGGTCAAAGGAAACCCACGGAATGCCACATATTATTCCATGATCAACCACACCCTCAATTTTGTTCAGGCTTTCAGCTACTTGACCTGCAAAAGAACATATAAAAGACACAGGTGGGGAAAAGATCAATCAGAGGAGGAAACCTGAGTTTGGAATGGTTTCTTAAATTAGGAAAGATAGGGAAACCTTTTTCCTCTATCAAACAATAATGCAGATTTTAATATCACAGTCGATCAAGCAATAAAATACATATATGCATGAGATTTCAGAGTTGTCAATTCTTAATTTCTGTTTATTGCATATGGTTAAATTTTCGTGGAGCTTCCTCCACCAAAATGCTGCATTTATCTTACAAAGATGGTTGCCAACTAGTTAACTTAGTAGTCTCATAAGTTATGTATGGTTAATATCTGTCAAGTACTTCTATTGGAAACTCCACTTTTATCCTATAATCCAGTTACATGTTTAAAGAAATTCATTATAATTCTATGGATCGAGACAAATATTCACAAATTACAGTTTTGCCTTGTCAGATTTTCAGATTCTCAACATGAATGGGATTGCAAAATAGGAAAATGAATTTATCGACAAAATAACGATATTGCCGGAGCAAGACCACAAGAACATTTTCTAACATCACGTGTGTTCAGGTTGCTAGATCTGCCTTAAAATGATAGTTATATATGAAGCTTATCAAATGGGCATACTATATTAAGCAAAGATGCTTACTTAGATCAACTATGGGAGAAGTAAATATGACATCAAGTACGAAGTGGCCTTCCTTAGTGACCAATGGGAAGTCACCTCCCAACGGATCTGCATGTCCAGAAGCTGGTCTTCTCCAGACCTTCAGAATTTTAAGTCAGGAATGACATAAGAATGTGAACTAAAAATTCAAAACAGATTAAGACACCTATTTGAAGAATAGCCATCCATATTTCAATTACAAAGTTCAAGAAGGAACATGAAACTATTTTCATAAAATGACCAACCTCAGCGTCGCCCAAAAATAAATCATCTATCTCTTCAGCTGTTTCCATCCAATTACCCTGAAAACAAATTACTGTTGGCTAAAAGCAAGAGAGAGGTATTCTGTTTGGCGATTACACATTCAACATACACCATTGACTAGGACTGGAACAGATCCATCAAGATCCTTTGTGTATTGGTTCTCAGAAATGATGAATGCAAGTTTACCAGCTTTTTTTACAATTGACTGCAAAAGGAAAATATGCACTGTATTAAAACTTCTGCAGAACTCAAATCGTTATAAATATATGCCTGTTAGTTCCTTATTGGAGGTAAGAGATTGTCTAAAACAAATGCCACTGACTTGCAGTTGTAGAAATTAATTTCTTTAATCGATATGAAACAGTCTACTGGCCTTTTCTTGAAGTATAGACTCCCCGACGTCCAATCTCCTTCGTCCAACTATCGCACGTAGTGTTTCCTCTTCAATTATATCAGCATCATCAAATGCAAAGTCAATCTGGATATTGTCAACCAACTCCATCAACTTTTCAATTGAAAGTTTGCAATGGCAAAGATACAATGACACAATTGTGACACTCTAGTCTTTATGCTTGGTCAAGGAATAGCACAAAACATGAAATACTCACAAAAACCAACACAAAAGCAACCAAGATATTTGACAATAAGAATTTGAGCACACTTGAAGAGAATCTTGATAATTGTCAAGTGGAATTCCAGCTTTAGCTGCTTCACTTGCACTAAAGACAGACCTGCAACTCTAGGACAGCAATAAATATGTTAGCCACTTTCAGAGGCATATTAGCAACTTGTAAGACAGGGACATCAAAAGAATCAAGATTAGGCTCAGATTGATAAGCTAAATAGAAATTTCACTGTTAGACAATAGACAAAATGTGTGCCCTAAACTCAATTAGATAGTCAAGATTTAATGATGATTCAATCGAGTCATAAGAAGAAACAATTATACAAAATTAGTAGTGAATTCATATATTTTATGCTCTCGAATTTTTGAAAGGCCTAATCTGTTTGATTAAATTAATGATCATACATTAATTTATAGTCCAACAACTTGAATTCATATATTTTATGCTCTCGATATATTTATTGATTTAAAATTTTAACATCAATGTTTAATTAAGTCATAAAATATGCATATATTGTTGACTATATATGACTTAAATATATTGGAATTATCATTGGTAATAATTTGTGATGTGATTGCCAGCCCAAATACCAATATTTATTTTTTATGCATTTAATTTACAATTGCATGTAAGCATAGTGTAAATTATCATAATATATAGATGAGTCCTGAGCAATTCCCATTAAATACTAAGTTTATAATGGGTGAGGTTATGAGCATCAAACAGTCTTCCATCGATGGGAAATAGTAAAATTATTTATCACTTGTAATTATTTTTGCCTGTATTATTGGGAAATATTCTTGTGAAATATAATTTGAAACTTTTTCGGGAAGAATATAATTTGAAATTTCCTTAAAACATTTGATGTTTTTGCTCATATTATCGGGGGTTAAATGATTTGTATTACTTACCCACAAGAACAATGGGCCAAACTTAGATGACTTATTTTCTTAGATCTTGTTAGGGTAGGGATTATAAGTTGGAGATTAAATTATTATTAAGAATCTCAAATTATTGAGATTGGAAAGGAATACTATCCCCTACCACAAAAATTATTTCATTTAGATTACGGTGTGATGAATAATTAATGTGGATCTCAATTCTCGAAAAGAAAGAAAAAGTTCTTTTATATTTTTGCAATATTATTCAAAATATTAGTGAGAACCACCATAAATAGAAGTCCAAGTTTAATAGTGTTTTCTTGAAAGCTTCTTATTATGATATTATTATGTTATGTGCTGTTATGAGATTAACATGTCTGCTTTATCTCAAAACATCACCAAGTTGATGGACCAGCATAAGTTGACTGGAGCAAACTTTGAAGAATGGTTAGGAAACCTCAAGACATGTCTTAGAGGTTTCAAATGCCTTGATGTGATCAAGGAAAGTCGACAAAAGTTGGATCGTACCACTGCCACCCAAAAAGATATAGAGGATGAACATAAATGGCTTGAAAAAGATGATGAAACTAAATGTCTCTTTCTTGCATCTATATCTGGTGTACTTCACAAGCAGTAAACACCAAGCATGTCACTATCATGATTAGTCAATTACTTGAATCATATGGTGAGAAATTTCATGATAGAAGATTCAGAATATCAAGATAATTGTTCTTCATCAAGATTCAGGTATCACTCGACCTATAAGATACTACACAATGGAATTGAAAACATCAATAGTTGGTACTATTGACAAATGGTGTAATAAATGATATCTATATGGAACTCTTATGGCTATAGTGATGCGAACATAATGGGTCATACACAACAAGATATCAAAGATGAACATTGAATAATTGATTCAAAAGACTCGATGAAATGTGTTAGGTGTCTAGCACAAACCTAACATCATCATGTGCACATTGAAACACAAAGGGATAGTTGATCAAGCTTTAAATTAATCACTAAACTTCTATATGCATAAGAGTATAAGACATTGCACAATGAGTTAGTGCAAGTGGGAGTTGTTGTCAAATGTATGCTCTAACCCAAATATGATTAATTAACTAGTTAGATCGTGATCAAAAGATCGATTAATCTGATCCATTGATTTTGAATATGAAGAATATTATAACTCCTGGATTCAAAATTTTAGTCAATTTAAATGGATAATTAATCCATTTAGTATCCTATTGAATGTCATGAATATGTAATATTTCCATATTAAATGTCACGAATATGGAGAGGGAAGCAAAAGTAAGTTACAAGAATTTCCTTTATAATTACGAATGAATTGTCTCAATAGTGTGTGCTGCTCTCTTCTTCTCCATCTATAATTTGTGTGTAAGTTCTCTTTGAAGCGTGGACTTTGTTAGAGGAATGGCACTTGAAATTTGGAAGGTGATCGCGACGACGTATCGATAAACCTCTTCAAAATGAAATTTTCTTAGGTATAAATCTAATCCATAACTTTGTGTTGAATCAAATTCTATAGATCTGCAATAGCATGTTTTGTAAGAAATATGGATAACTTTCTTAAC
This sequence comes from Pontederia crassipes, assembly GCA_030549335.1. Classification (NCBI taxonomy): domain Eukaryota; kingdom Viridiplantae; phylum Streptophyta; class Magnoliopsida; order Commelinales; family Pontederiaceae; genus Pontederia; species Pontederia crassipes. The sequence continues at coordinate 2,372,100 of CM060197.1, forward strand.
ATTAATTATAAAACGTTAAGAAAGATTTCTTACCTTACAATTAATCCGTTTACTTTTACTTTCATTCTTTGATTATTTTAACTCAAGCCTCATTTATGTGTTTTCATTAATGAAGACATAAAGTTATGAACATGAATTACGTTTTTTTATGGTGAAAACGGATGATTCATGTGTATTTAAGCCAACAAATGGCAGAAGGAGTCCCCACGCTTCCCAAAATCAAATTCATATACCATCTACGAATTTGGCAAAAGCGAGGAAGATCTCCTTGATCTTTTCTTTGTGAGTTAATATCCAAAATAAATTTGTTCTAGGAATATCAATGGCCGGAGGTATATGTTTTATTCCACATTTATTTATAGACAATTGTTGATATTAATTATGGTTAAGAAGATTAATTATTTATTCTATAAAAGGATTTCTAACCATAATTAATTCATATCCAAGAAGTCTAATTTTTGTTGATAGATTTCTAACATTTGGTATCACAACTAATTTTACCGTTGTCTTGATATGAATGAATTTTGTAATGATTTATATATCTAATGTCTATGGTGATCAATTCAAATTTTATTCGTGCAAATTACATATTATGAATTATTTGTAGTTTGTTGATTAAAATAATTATAATTAATCATCCATATTATTATATATATTTACATGATGGACTAAAAAAATGTCCTACGAACATCATTCTTCAAAGAAAGTAAATATGATGTACGGTGATATTTATGAAATCACATTTGTTTCTCCTCAAAGCATTAATTGAAATATTCAATTCAATTCATCTTTTTATTTGAGGTTGAATGTTACATAATTTAATGGATTTCATTTCAATATGTTCATGTTTGCTAAACGTTGAAGTCCATTAAAGTTCATATTGTAACATAAAGTTAAAAGAAATTTTATTGACAATAATTGCTAACATTTTGATAAGTTAGAATATTGTCAATTAAAGAAACGTTGTGATATAAGCACAAATTATATATATATATATATATGTGTGTGTGTGTGTGTGTGTGCGTGTGTGCGTGTGTGTGCGTGTGTGTGTGCGTGTGTGTTTGTGTGTGTGTGTGGGTGGGGGGGGGGGGATTAAGCACCTTATGCTTTGGAGGGATGCTGAGCGTATCTGGATCGTTAAATAATATACTTAAATGATGTTAAATGATCAAATTTAATCATTCATAATTTGAACCATTAATCAGCAATGATCTAGATGCGCTCAGCATCCCTCCAGAGCAGAGGACGCTCTGGAGGTGCATGAATCCCTATTGAAAAATATGTTTTCTCTTGTTATTCACCCAAATACTAGTGCCTCCTTATTTATAATAAAGGTAGGCAATACAAGAAAAAAGAATATGCTAGAATATTACTCCAGAATATTAGGGATATTATCCCAAAATATCTGGGATATTATTTTAGAAAATCTGGGATACTAATTCTGAATAGTAATACAAAGATATGGAAAGATATGCAAATTATATCTCAACACTCCCTCTAAAGCTCGAGCATAGATATCAATCATGCTTAGCTTGTCGCATATCAATCATGCCTAACTTGGTAGCCAGAAAGTTGATGATGCCGACGATTCTATATTCCAACACGCCCCCGCAAGTCGACGCTGGGAAGAGACTGAACAACGGCGGCTTGAAGGACACACCACGGCGAAATCACACAACAGCGGCAATGTAACCACTCGTCGAACACCTGTTGGGCAAACTAGGCTTCAAATAGTAAGACAATTTTGACAAACACCTAGAGGACAGTTGGTACTGAAAGAACATCGGAGAGGAAGACGCCAACAATGATTTTGCCAACATGCCCCAACTTGAAGAGAGCTTGAGCAACAGTAGCAGAACATCCAATAAGGTAAGTAGAGATTCTTCGATGGAAGTAGAGAACCAGAGGAGCTGGAAACACAGCTCCCAAATCCGGCAACGTCGGTAGAACGCCGATAACAGCAAATGGAGAGGAAACTCCAAAGTGACGACTTGAGGAACGCCAATAGAAAGGAAGTAGATTCCGATTGTTGATAACAACGTCGACCAAGTTCGGTCGTCCACAACGACGCTGGTATAATTCCGGAGGTTAAGCTCCGATCAATAGAGGTTCAGTAGGACACTCCTTATGGAGTGCAGGACGCTGCAAAGGCGTAGGAAGCCCTCAAGGACTTAGGGTATCATAGAAACGTGACAGCAAAGCTGCAGAGATGCCCCTGTGGAGCGGAGAGTTGCTAGAAAGCAAAAGGTGGAGAAGAGGAACAAATGAGAGAAACCACAAAGGTACAAAACCTCGATCTAGAATCGCTGCTTTGATCAATAGAGGCCCGAAGGCAAGTCCGGCGATAACACTGACAAACAAATGAAAGCGAAGGAAACGTGGAAGAGGCAAAAATGAAGTTTCATTCTGCAATAATTTTCGAGCTCCTGTGCAATGCTAAGAGTTATCTTGCAGCAAAAGAAGGAAATGCGAAAATAGCGGAAGAGAGAAATATAGAATAAAACATAGAGACACGCAAAGGCATAGAAAGAAGAACGTGAACCAGAAACAGAGAGAGAAAAAGGGAAACCAAAATTGTGGATCATCGAGCCATAAACACGAAGGTAAAGAACTTCGTGCTTCCTAGACTTTCAGGAGCCATGGAAGCCGACGAATCGGCGAGAGGAGCTCACACAAATCTCTAATCAACCCACTCTGATACCATGTTGAAAAATATGTTCTCTCTTGTTATTCACCCAAATACTAGTGCCTCCTTATTTATAATAAAGGTAGGCAATACAAGAAAGGAGAATATGCTTGAATATTACTCCAGAATATCAGGGATATTATCCAAAAATATTTGGGATATTATTCCAGAAAATGTGGGATACTAATTCTGAATAGTATTACAAAGATATGGAAAGATATGCAAATTATATCTCAACACTCCCCCTCAAGCTCGAGCATAGATATCAATCATACCTAGCTTGTCGCATATCAATCATGCCTAACTTGGTAGCCAGAAAGTTGATGATGTTGACGATTTTCTATTCCAACAATCCCTATGTGTGTGTGTGTGTGTGTGGGGGGGGGGGGGGGGGGGGGGGTATCATTTATTCATTAAATAAGATACATGTTTTGATCATTTGTGCAAATAAAAAAAAGGATGTCATGTGACTTAATTATGATTTTGAATAATTAAAAGTAGCCACAACATCTTTAATTATTATTGTCATAATTATTTGAATTATTTCAAGTCATATACAATAATATGACATCAATGTAATTAATGTATGATTAATTAAGATAAAATAATAAATTATATTTCTTGACTTACCCATAGGAATCAAGTTATATAATTTATTAGGTTTATCACAAAGGTAAGATATAGATCATAAAAATTAAACTTCGCCCACAGGCAGTTTTATTGTTTAGATTTATATCTCGAACTATATTTGCATTGGCTAAATATATGATTTCATTTAATATTTGTGTCTCTATTTATGAACATGTACATATTATTTTCTTGCAGCAATGCAACATGTTACTTACTTTGATTACAAAAATGACATTCCTGAATTGACTGGTGATAATTATGAAATTTGGAGGGAGAGAATTCTTCTACATTTGGGTTGCATGGACATTGATTACGCCATAAGGAAAGATGAACCATTGGCTACTACAAATACTAGCAATCAAGTTGAGATCGCTGCTTATGAATAATGGGGGCGATCTAATCGTTTAAGCATGATGTTCATAAGAACTAGATTACCTGCTAGTATTAATGGTTCAATTGGAGAGCGTACAAATGTTAAGGAATTATTGGAGGCGATAGATGAACAATTTGCATCTTCATATAAAGCTCTTGCCGACACCCTTATGACAAAATTATCATCAATGGGGCTCACCGGAATAAAAGGCATGCGTGATCATATCATGCGCATGAGAGACATTGCGGCTCAACTCAAAAAGTAAGTGGTTGATATGTCTGACCCTTTCCTTGTGCATTTCATTTTAAACTCTTTGCCTCAACAATATGGTCTTTTCAAAATCTCTTACACATAAAGATAAGTGATCTATAAATGAACTTTTAACCATTGCTGAGATGGGGGAGAGTGCACATCTAATGATGTGCGAAAAGAAGAAAGTTCAATCCAAGCATAAGGCAAAGGGTAAAGCACCATTGAAACTTGACATTAAGAAAGAGTCTAAGTGTTACTTTTGCAAAAAGAAGGGACACATGAAGAAAGACTATGTCAAATATAAGCAATGGCTTGAAAAGAAAGGTAAATCAATCTCTTTAGTATGTTATGAATCTAATATGACTGATATTTGTCATAACACATAGTGGATTGATTCTGTTTATACAATCCATATTGCCAATACCTTGCAGGGCTTTCTAAATCACAGGAAGCCAATGAGCATTGAGAGTTGCATCCATACTGGAAATAGAATGTGCTCAAATGTGAAAGTTGTTGGAACATGCAATATTATTTTAAATTATGGTTTTGTCTTGTATTTGGAAAAGACATTCTATATTCCATCTTTTTCTAAGAATTTGATTTCAATTTTGAGACTTGTACCTTTTGGATATTTTTTTTCTTTTTCGGATTCATCTTGCACTTTGCAATATAAATCTGAAATTGTTGGGAATGGTACATTGTGTGATGGTCTTTTCAAGATTTATTTACAAGACAATTACAATTATAATGCCATGCATGTTCAAACAAAAGTGGGCATTAAAAGATGTGCTATGAATGAAAATTCCTCGAAAATATGGCACAAAAGATTAGGCCATATATCACATTGATAAGATAAAAAGGCTAGTAAATGAAGGTGTGCGTTGTACACTAGATTTTATTTATTTTGATACATGTATAGACTGTATAAAGGGAAAATAGACTAATGTATCAAAGAAAGGTTCTAAGAGGAGTTAGCAAATATTAGAGATCATACATTCAGATATTTGTAGTCAAGATATGGACTCGTATGGTCAAAAATATTTCATCTCATTTATAGATGATTATTCACAATATATGTATCTTTACTTGCTTCACAATAAATATGATGCATTAGATGTCGTTAAAGTCTTCAAGGCAAAAGTAGAGAAACAATGTTGTAAGCAAATAAAAATTGTGAGATCAGATAGAGTTGAATATTATGTTAGATACCCTGAAGATGGACAAACAATAGGCCCTTTTGCAAGATTTCTTCAAGAACATGGGATAATTACCCAATATATTATGTCAGGATCGCCAGATCAAAATGGTATAGCTGAAAGAAAAAATCGAACATTGTTGGACATGATCCGTAGTATGCTGAGTAGTTCAAAACTACCTAGATCTTTATGGATTGAAGCACTAAGGACGACTACATATATATTAAATCGAGTTCCAACTAAAGCAGTTTCTAAAACTCCATTCGAGTTATTCAAGGGTTGGAAACCGAGTTGACTGCATATGCGTGTATGGGGATGTCCATCTGAAATAAGGATTTATAATCCACAAGAAAAGATACTAGACGCGAGGACGATAAGTGGTTATTTCGTTGGATATGCTGAGAAGTCCAAAGGGTATAGATTTTATTGTCCATCTCATATCACTAGATTTGTGGAGTCAAGAAATGCAAAATTTCTTGAAAATGATTTGATTAGTGGGAGTGATCAAATTCAGAAATATTTTTCTGAAAATGATTATTTAAAGTTGCAAACTTCTACTTCAAATGATGAATTGATCGAGATTGCGCCTAAAGATAATGCAACACAATCTATCATTGATATTCCACAAACTATTGATGATAACCTTATAGATCAAGATAATCAACAATTTCCAATAATTATTGAACAATCAGTTGTAGATCTTGTTTCTAAGCAGCAAGATGATACAACATTAAGAAGATCAACTAGGCTCGAAAGGTCATCAATATCTAGTGATTATTTTGTGTATTTCCAAGAAATAGATTTTGACACAGGAGCCGAAAATGATCTGGAAACATTTTCACAAGCAATGAATTGTAGAGAATCTGAATTATGCATGATGCTATGAAAGAGATGAATTTAATGACATTAAATAAAGTATGGGATCTTGTTGAGTTGCCTAAAGGATCCAAAGTCATTGGATGTAAATGGATCTTCAAAACCAAAAGAGATTCATTTGGCAACATCGAAAGATATAAAGCCAAACTTTTAGCACAAGGATTCACTCAAAAGGAAGAAAGAAACTATAGGAGACAACAAATGGCAAAAGGAGTCCCCACGCTTCCCAAAATCAAATTCATATACCAAAATACGGATTTGGCAAAAGCGAGGAAGATTTCTTTGATTTTTTTTTTGTGAGTTAATATCCAAAATAAATTCATTCTAGGAATATCAATGGTCGGAGGTATATGTTTTATTCCGCATTTATTTATATACAATTGTTGATATTCATTATGGTTAAGAAGATTAACTATTTATTCTATAAAAGGATTTCTAACCATAATTAAGTCATATTCAAGAAATCTAATTTTTGTTGATAGATTTCTAACATGTTTTAGATAAGAAAATGAGTTTTCTTATATTCATTCGACATATAAGCTTTTATTCATATCTTTCCCTCATTGAAATGAAAATCCATGAGAGAACATGCTAAAGCTTATACATTGATGGAGAATTTGCCAATTAAGCAGATCATGTTACATATTGATGAAGAAATTGCAAAGGAACGGGACCATGTTACTTAGTAGCAGTTGCCCAAAATTTCCAAGGTTTTACATCTAGCAACAAAGATTAACAGAAGGTACGCTGCAAAATTCGATGAATCTGAACTCACATGGGGATCCCAACGATGTCCTTGAGAGCTCCCTCTCGCAGCTGTCGACCCAGATGCTGTATTGCGAAGGCGGAGGCGCGACCAGTTCCCAGTCCCACCACCATCCCGTTCCTCACATACTTATCCACCTGCGCGTAGATGACAAGGAACGCATCAACGCCGGATAACAACAGGCAAAAACTATTCCTCTTCCCCTATCAATCGCGATCCAATCATTTTGCAGCGAATACAGAGGAAGAAACGACGGAGCAAATGGGATTTTTTTTTTCCGCTTAACTGCAAGCTTGGCAGCTTCGAGGAGGCCGAGAGCGCCGTCGGCCGAGCACGCCATGGGAGCCTTCGCCCGAGCTAGAAGCTTTAGATTCGTGCGCCTGACCGGATGGACGCCAACGGTAGGAATGCTCCGGCGGAGGAGGTGAGGTCGCAAGGCGGAGGAAGGGTGGCAGGCGCCTAATGCTGCTGCATTAAGGGCCATTGGCTTTGGTGTGCTCCTCGTCCCCAGTTATCCAAATCCCACATTTGATCTATTTATATCTCACCACGAAAAATAAGATAGTTTGATCGTTTAATTGTATCAATAATTCCTTAGCATAGATGCATAAAATTTTTTTAATAAATTATAGTACAATGATAATTTTAAAAGATAAGTCAAAATTATTAATGATAAATCGTGTTCTATTTCATAATAATTATTTTACTTTATAGGTAAAAGCTCAAACGCCCTCCAAATATATCACCTAAAAATTAATTTAATTTTAATCATAATATATAAATAAAAATGTCATGATTATATGATCTAATATATCTATCTCAATATTAATTTACAAAATATTTGATTCACTAAACCTAATTTGACCAAATCACTCGTGAGTAAAAAAAAATAAATCATGGTCCACTGTTTAAAATTTGATAAAATAAAGATTTAATTTTTAAAATATTTACTTATAAAGTAAAGAAAAAATATTAAAATAACTTATAAATCATTTTTACCTACTTATTAACATTGTCAAAACATCCTCAATGTTAGTCATTTTATTTTATTATACGAGAATAAAAATATTCATCACTAATAAAATAAAAGCGACAAATATTTAAAGTTACAATAATATTTTATGAAGTGGCATTAGAGACGTCCATCGAAGAATTATAATAATGCCTTTTTTATATTTCATTTAACATGTTTAGTTTTGTGTGTGCGTGTGTGTGTTCGATTGATAAATTGACAGTTCATTAATTAGGAAAAGTGTTGCTATGTACCGCTTGATGGAAATGGAAGTTTATAGAATAAAGGTGGGAACTTTCATTGCCCTTCTCACTATAATATTTATGTCCTGATTAAAAAATTAACTAGCATTAATTAAATGTAGTGGGAAGGTTCAAAACGGACAATATACAAGTGCAAAAATGTTCAAGATGTGATTGTCCTTCCCATATTAGACAAATTGATCTCTCGTTCACATATTTGCATACTATAAATATTTACATATCACTCTTTCAATTTAAAAGCATATTCCAACTTTTCATAATTAAATCTACATATTTCTTATACTAAAAACATTTTGATTCATCTTTCTTTAGAGGAATTGTGATTCATCTTTAAACAGTATATAAGATTTACCCATTTTTCATTATGCCATAAGTTAACATATTGAAAATGTTAGGACTAAAAATGAAAATCAAAATGATATATATATATATATGGATTTAATGGGGGTCCACCCCCTGTAAGGGGGGAGAACCCCCCTCCCTCCATCCGCGCCCGTCGGATGGGGATCCGACGGGCGCGGCTTTGAATTTTAGTTTTTTTTTTAAATCCATTTTCTTTTTTTTCGGTTTTTTTTGTTTTGTTTCGATCCGAGCGGATATTCGCTGCCCATGCCCTACTTCTCTGCAAGCTCCGCAGTCGTCCGCGCCGTTCCTCGCCGTCCGTCCGTTCGTCCGCTGTCCGCGCCCGGTGGATCGCCGTCCACAGCGTAGGTCGTCTGCAGTCGTTCCTCATCATCGGGATCTGCTTCATCGCCGCGCAGAACTGCTTCTTCGTCATCGTCGGGATCTGCTTCATCGCCGTGCAGAACTGCTTCTTCATCGTCGTCGGGATATGCTTCCTCGCCGTATTTCCATCCGAGCCGCGAAGATCTGCTTCGTCCTCGCCGGATCTGCTTCGTCTTAGCCAGATCTGCTTCGTCTTAGCCAGATTTCGTCCTCGTCGGATCTCCATCTGAGCCGCGAAGATCTGCTTCGTCCTCGCCAGATCTGCTTTGTCATCGTCGGGATCTCCATCCGAGCCGCGAAGATCTCCCCGTCGTGCTCCGACCGCCCCATCGCTCTCCGATCGCCCCGCGCCGCGCTCCGACCGCCCCGCCGTGCTCCGACCCCGCTCGGCCTTGCTTTGCCTACCCCTCCGCGCTCCGACACCGACAATGAATCAATTACATTCTCAAATTACATTTTTCATACATCGACATGAATCAATTACATTCTCAAATTACATTTTTCATACATCGACACATAAACAATCAATTACATTGGCATTCTCGACGAGGCTTCTCGATGCGATCACAAACTTCGACAATATTCATCCTAAATAAAAAAAATCACACGGCAGGCGGCGTGCGGCGGCGGCGTGCGAGGATCCGGCACGGCGACGTCGGAGCGTGGTCGCGGCGGGGCAGGGTCGGAGCGCGGCGGGGCAGGGTCGGAGCGCGGCAGGACGGTGGCGGAGCACGGTAGGGTGGTGGCGGAGCGTGGCGGGGCGGTCGGAGCGTGGCGGGGCGGTGTTGGAGCGCGGTGGGGCGGTGGCGGAGCACGGCAAGGTGGTGGCGGAGCACGGCGGCGCAGTCGGAGCGCGGCGGGGCGGTGTCGGAGCGCGGCGGGGCGGTGGCGGAGCACGGCGGGGCGGGCGGGGCGGGGTCGGAGCGCGGCGGGGCGGTGGCGGAGCGCGGCGGGGCGATGGCGGAGCGCGGCGAGGCGGGCGGAGCGCGACGGGGTGGGGTCGGAGCGCAGCGGGGCGGTCCGAGCGCGGCGGGGTGGTGTCAAAGCGCGGCGGGGCGGTGGCGGAGCACGGCAGGGCGGGGCGGGTGGAGCGCGGCCGGGCAGGGTCGGAGCGCGGCGGGGCGCGGTCGGAGCACGGTGCAGGGCGGTCGGAGCGCGACGGGGAGATCTTCGCGGCTCGGATGGAGATCCCGACGACGACGACGCAGATCTTCGCAGCTCGGATGGAGATCCAACGAGGACGAAGCAGATCTGGCGAAGACGAAGCAGATCCGACGAGGACGAAGCAGATCTTCGCGGCTCGGATGGAGATCCGACAAGGAAGCAGATCCCGACGACGAGGAACGACTGCAGACGGCCTACGCTGCGGACGGCGATCCACCGGGCGTGGACGGGGGACGGCGGACGGACGGCGAGGAACAGAGATGGAACGGCGCGGACGGCTGCGGAGCTTGCAGAGAAGTAGGGCACGGGCAGCGAATATCCGCTCGAATCGAAACAAAACTAAAAAGAAAACCGAAAAAAAGGAAATGGATTTTAAAAAAAACTAAAATTCAAAGCAGCGCCCGTCGGATCCCCATCCGACGGGCGCGGATGGAGGAGGGGGGACCCATTAAATCATATATATATATATATATATATATATATATATATATATATATATATATATATAGAAGAAAGTAAATGTTTATAATCTACATGAATAATTTAAAAGCATTAGACAAGTAAATACAGAAGAAGTAATTTTTCGTTTGAAAATCAATTTTTATGATTCTTAATCAATTTTTTTATAATGCTTAATAATAACACTAACTTTACATTAAAAAAAACAAATAGCAGAATTCCCCAATATCTATATCATTATTTTTTTATCATATTTGAAATTTTTAGAGGAGGCCAAATCCATCTTTAGCATATAAATTTACCTTATATATGTAATATAGGTTAGTAGATTATTAAAAAAAAGATGAGGGTGGGATGAAGTCCACCACCACCAAAGCCGAGTTCTGTTAATGAGGCATGAGGCTAGTAGCAATGAGTTGCAAGTGCACTAACCATTCATATAATATAGTAGAAGAGGGGAAGTGTACCGGAGTGATGCACACTGACTCGGAGATCAAGTGGTCACGAATTCAAATTTCACCAATGAGACGTATGTACTCCTTTATTTATTTTTAGTTTTTAATTATTTACTTTTCATTTTTAATTTCTTTGCATTAGGTTCATGAAATCGAAAAAATATAATATAGTAGAAGAGTTTTCAGAGTGTCCAATACACGAAGAATAATTTGTTAATTGATTATCCAAACTCATAAGATGGATCAGTATCAATTGTTAAGATGGATTATTAGAACCTTCTCACTTCTAAAAAGTAAACAGCCTCTCGGTAATGTCTGCAAGTGTGCTTCCATCTCATGAATTCCCCATCTACTAGAAATAAATAAAAAAAACAATTTGCAAGTACTTGCAAGCACATTTCTACCTAGAATTCCAATAAGGTAATTCAAGAACCCTTTCAAAAAAATGAGAAAATTGGAGCTTTCAACTCTAATTCATCACATCAAAAAAAAAAAAAAACAGAACCACCTCAGCACCTTACAGCCAGCAGAATCCTTGGTCCAAATCAAGAAGCAAGATACGTTATAACATGATATGAAAAAAGCGATTCAAAGGTGCAGAGGAGGAGGAGGAGGAGGAAGAAGAATGATCCCAATCCGCGTCCTCTACAAGAATTCCAAATTTGCCTCTTTACACTGCAAACAAATTTATATATAGTCCGAGAAACCAAAATTATTCGGACAATGACAGCGCATTCTTCTGCGTCGGAGCCCGGCGGCGGATGAGTGGCCGGATGCTCTACGACAGGAAGGGGTCGTTCTTCACCTAAGGCCGACGACGGTGCCAATAATAGCTCCCGAACTAACTAATTTTTATAAAAGCTTAAGTCGTTAAAAAAAGCAGCAATAATTTTTATATTCTTATCGTGGTCCAAAGACAGAGCTAGCAAAAACATTGGAATGCTGATCATTGGGAAAGACTTTGGGCTCTCTAACCACTCCTCCAACATTGAAATCATGATAAATTGTAGCTATATATTAGGGTTTTTTTTCCATTGATCCTGTTGAACTATGAATTTTTTTCGCACCTACACATGTCTTTCAAATATTTTTGTTAAACCTCCTTAAATTATATCGTTTTTTTCACTTAAGTTCATTTATTTATCTATGTCAACTTTTTTATTAATTATTATTTTTTTAATTTATGAAATGATCAAATTGTCCTTCTCACATATCATCTAATATTGGAAAATAAAAAAAATACATTATAAAAATAAAGAAGTTGCTAGCGGGTACGACGAGGGCATGTCCTGTCCAGTTCGTGGTCTTCTTCGCCTTACTGGTAAGGCTCTAGCAGCACTTCGCCGCCGGCTGCCGAGCGATGGTCGTGCAGGCGAAGACCTGGCCACTGCCGTCGTCGCCGCAGCGGAGGGGAGTTGCCATCGTCCCCCGTTCGATCGTCGCACGTCGTGCGCCGCTCGATCGTCGGGCGTTGCTCGATCATCGATTTGGTCCTAGTCACCATTGAAGCATCGCGCTCACAGATATGGGGCTGCCATCGCACCGTCGATTGTCGCGCTCACAAGGCCAAGCAGCGGTCGTCGTCATGGCGATCGGCTCTGGTCGCTAAATCGCGGGCAACGGACGCGATCACAAGTCAATAGGGCCAAGGCGGCAACAATAGTCGTCAATGCCGGAGAGAGTGCAATCGTCGCGCTCACAGCCGCTGCTGCCACGTGAGGAAATCAGCATCTAAATGAACGACTATAAGATCGTCCCATGGTCAGGCCGGTGACGACTGCATGATCCTCGCGCGGCCAGGCCGGCGACGGCTGCGTGATTGTTGTGCGGCCAAGCCAGAGATGCCTGCGATCGTCACACGGCCAGGCCGACGACGATTGCACGATCGTCGATCAGCCAGGCCAGTGTTGTCATCGTGATTGTCGCTCGCCTGGCTACGCCCGTCTTGTGTCAGTAGTCGCCGCGTTACCACCGTCGCCACTCGATTGTCGGGCACCGCAGACCGCCCGATGTCGTCGAAGCTACCGATGCCGGTCGCAGCCATCGGTGGGAGCCAAACAAAAGGGTTTTTTTCGCTGAGCATGGCCTCTCTCAGGCCGCCAGGCGTGTCCGCCACTGAGCGCCATGAACATCCAATGCTCCTCGGACAAACACCATCAGTGTCTTCTTGTCCTCGTCGTGCCCGTCGGCCACGAACACCATCCGGCCCTCCTCGAACGTGACGCAGACAAAGAAGGATCGGCGCGCGGGGGCGGTCGGAATCGCCCCCACCCCATCTCCCCGGCGAGATATGGGGGTGTTGCCCGCCTGCGACCTCGCTTTACTGTTGTGCCGCAGCTATCTCCGACGGAGTCGGAGTCGGAGTGTGAGTCTGAGGCGGCGACGTATTTTAATAGAAAATAGAAAAAGAAATGTGATCACGGCATCATTTTTATTGTATTTTAATTAAATTCATCTTTACTCGCATTCCAAGGGCTGTGTAAAAAATATATAATTTAAATTTCTTTTATAAAATCCTAGAATAAATTCATCTATCTAATGGCCTCTTATTTCGGGAGCTATAAAACACGTCATTAATCGAAAAATGAAATAATAATCATTTTTATATTTATATATATAACATAGCGTGACTATTTGAAAATATTGCGATCGTATATGAATATATACGGAACTCATTTGACTGTTCATATGCACGTTATATTTTGTTAATTTACTCTAAAATCGTGACATTTGTGCCAAAAAAAGAATTTTTTTTGTGGCGGGTCCTCGGTATTTAAGAAGCGGTGTCGACGTTCTAACTCGTGCGACGCTAAAAGCACAAGTTGGTAGCCAGCCCATCTTCGAACCTAATTGATTCGATAAGATCGCCTCGAATCGGGTATTTGACAGAGGTATGTGAGACTCTCAACAAAAATTTTATGCGTTCACAAGTCTCGATCTTGAAACCTTACTTAAACGAGAAGAACCGCTTATCACTCTACTCCACCCAGCCCTTGTTGATTGTGCCAAAAAACATCAACTAGACCTTGTACTTTTTATCTAAACAGATTTAAGACAAATAATTTTTTTTAAACAAGGTGACAAACAGTGCACTTTCTTATGTTTCATCACGATCTAAAATTCAAATAAGAAATATAAATACTTTTTTGTGCGCGAGAGATTCAGAAATTAGGGCTAGGGATGAAAATAGTTTGCATCGGGTCGAATTTTCCATTCAAGAAAAAGTATTCATTATTTTTTGGATCTTTTTAGAATTTAAACAATCATCTTAAAACTATTTAAAAAAAATAAAAATCACTCGCTATCGGATTAATTTTTTGGAAGTTCTATTTTTATATAATTATATTCTAAATATATATAATAAATTAAAATTAATATAAACGTGTTTAATTATATATTAAATATGAAATATACTTTTTAAAATAAATTAGAGTTATAGAAAAGTATGAAATTTTATAAAAAGAATATATTTTATATGTAATAAAAATGAATAACTTATGAATAATAAATAATGGGCTCAAAAAATTCCTACGATTTTTTCGAGTGAAATTCTAATTTTAGTGGATGAATTTTAATTTATTAAAAATAATGCTAAATTATATTTTGATTAATATTTTTTATTTAATTTTTTCGAGTTCATTAAGTTTTCTGAGTTCATCAAATTTTTTTACACCCCTAAGAAAATGGAACTATTTTCTTATATTATTTTATTTGTTGAGCAAATTTCTTTTTACCACAAGCACCAAAATGGAATCTTAAAAAAATATGACAAAAGTTCTCATTCTCTCACCAAAAAAAAATTTATTTCTCCCCCAAAAGCAATATTTTTAAAACCGGACCGGACATCGAACCGGTGTGTCAACTGGGTCATGGTTCGACCGATTTAACCGAGTTCAACCGAATTGAACCGGATTTTTATTAAAATATTATTTATCTATTATTTCAAAGATGTATTATGAATAAAACTTTGAAAAGAATATAAAAATACTCACAAATTTTTTATTAATATTGAACATTGATTTAAATATTTTCTAAATTATTTAATTAATAAACTCATCCAAAATGTAATGTAATTTTATATGATTAGTATATTGAATGCAAATAGAAACAAAAAAAAAGACTCATTATATTAAAATAATATGAATATACTATTAAAATTATTTCAATTCTTGATTCATATCTATTATAATTAAAAGGTAGTAAGTTGAATGATTTAATTTTACTTAGATTTATTATTCTAATGTATATGTTATAAAAAATTGAATAAATTAGATAACATCAAGAAAATGAAATTGATCAATATTCTTTATATTTATAAATACTTTTATTATTTCATTGCTGTTGTTAATATATATTTTAATTTAATTATTGCTTATGTAAATAACTTTCTTTTGTATATCTTTCTATTAAATTATTTATCCTTTTTTCATTCAATTGTTTCCATTTTATTTTTTCTCTCACTTCCTTTTTTTCCTCCTTACATTTCTCCCTTAGTTCTTCTCCTTAATTTTCTCACTTTATTTATACTATACACCATCACCTACATTTTTCTCCTTTTAAAATTAGTTATTTTCTTTCCTTTTGTATTTGATTCTATCATTCAAAATTCAAAATTTACATGTTTTAATACAAAAATAAAACAAAACTAATTTTATCTTTAACGATGATTGATTGTTTTCCTTTTTCATTTCACTCTATCATTAAAAATTTCTAAACTTACATTTTTTAATACAATAATTAAAAAACTAGATTGAACCGGTTCAATTGGTTGAACCGGTTTTACCTAGTTCAACTTGGTTCTATCCAATTTTTTATCATTTCCGATTTAAAAAAAAACCGAATCAAATTGACGGCCGATTCTCGATTGAATCGGTCAAACCGATCGGTCCGGTCCGATTTTAAAAATACTGTCCAAAAGTCACCTGTCCAGTTTATTTCTTTTTTACTTTAAAAAGGTATTTAGAATTAATTAACTAGATGGATAAATAGATAGAGAGAGAGTCATATAGTGTGTGTATATAAATCTTTTGGTTGGCATTGAAGCACTTCGGATGAGGCGCCCGTCCTGTGCTCGCCTTCTTCTTCCTCTCTCTTCTCATGCAGATGAAGCACCCCAGAAGGAAACAACAGTATACTACCAGAGACAGCAAACAATAGCCAACTCTAAGGTTCCGCACTACCCACACCCCTCTTTGTATCCATAAAGATCTCATCTTTTCTTTTCTCTCGGTTCCTCGCGCCTCTCTGCCTTGGGAAGTAGAGGAATTTGTAGATATCCCATGAAAAGTTCTGATTTTTCTGAAAGTTTATGCCTGAAACGTCAAGGATAAGGTCATGGCATCCCTGCTTCGTTCCATCTCTCCCCTCCCGAACTCCTCCAGGAGCCGGACATGCTTCCCTTCCTCCCATCTCCAGAACCTCCCGGTTTTCTCGCTCAACAAGGGGCTATCCAAGGTCTTAGCATCAACCCCCATCGCCATTGCCCCTAAAGATGCCGCCTTTTCTCTTCCGAACTGGAAAAACGGGAAGACTGACTCGAGAGGCAAAGACCTCAGGCTGCACGACGCGTTCCTACATTTGGAGTACATGGTCGGCAAAGGGCAGAAGCCCGACGCCGCGCAGGCGACGCAGCTCCTGTACGATCTCTGCAAGCTGAGTAAGATTAGAAAGGCTGTTAGGGTCATGGAGCTGATGGTCTCTGCCGGGGTCACCCCGGATTCCTCTACCTACACGTTCTTGGTGAATCAGTTGTGCAAGAGAGGCAATGTTGGGTATGCCATGCAGCTGGTCGACAAAATGGAAGAGTACGGGTGTTCTCCAACAACCATTACCTACAATTCTCTAGTCAGGGGGCTCTGCATCCATGGGAATTTGCAGCAAAGTTTGCAACTTTTGGAGAGGTTGATGCAGAGGGGCTTGATACCGAATGTTTTCACTTACTCGTTCTTGCTGGAAGCGGCATACAAGGAGAGAGGAGCAGATGAGGCTGTCAAGCTGTTGGATGAGATCATATCAAAGGGTGGAAGGCCCAATTTGGTTAGCTACAATGTTTTGCTCACTGGATTCTGCAAGGAGGGCAGGTTGGAAGATGCCATTCGACTGTTCAGAGAGCTGCCTTCAAAAGGCTTCATGCCTAATGTTGTTAGCTATAACATCTTGTTGAGGAGCTTGTGTTATGAAGGCAGATGGGAGGAGGCAGAGGTGCTACTGGCAGAGATGGGCGATAGGGACTGTGCTCCCAGTATCATCACATACAATATCTTGATAGGTTCTCTTTCTTTTAATGGACGCACGGAACAAGCACTCGACATCTTGGAGGAGATGGAAAGGAATGGATTCAACCCTGTAGCTGCAAGCTACAATCCCATAATAGCCCGTTACTGCAAGGAGGGGAAATTGGACCTGGTGCTTAATTGTCTGGACATGATGATGCATAGAAACTGTGAACCTAACGAGGGGACTTATAATGCAATCGCAGTCCTTTGTGAGGAAGGAAAGGTGAAAGAGACTTTTTCCATACTCCAGAATCTAGGGGAGAAGCAAAATGCTAACATGCATGAGTTCTGCAGGAATGTTATCTCTTTCTTGTGCAAGAAAGGAAACACTTTTGCCGCTTTCCGGTTGTTAGATGAGATGACAATGCACGGCTTCAATCCAGATTCCTACACCAATTCATCCCTGATCAGAGGTCTCTGCATGGAGGGCATGCTGGATGAGGCCATGGAGATTTTTGAAATAATGGAGGAAAATGGTAACAGGCCTGATATAGACAACTATAATGCACTTATTCTTGGACTATGCAAAGCACAGAGAACGGATTTGGCGCTCGATATTTACGAGACGATGATTACTAAAGGTTACATGCCAAATGAGACAACATACACAATACTAGTTGAAGGAATTGCTCATGAGGATGAGATAGATTTAGCTGCTGATGTGTTGAAGGAGCTGCATCTGAAAAAGGCTGTTACCCGAAATACTATGGAGAGGATAACTATGCAGTATGACTTGGAATAGGTTTTTGCATCTATTGTTTCAATATAATATGGTTGATATAAGCAACAAAGTTTTGCTAAGGATCTCTTGAGTTAACAAAATTCATCATGTTTATGTTCTGATAAAAATTATTTTTAGGGGTTGCCACTTACCTAAATAGTTTTCAAGCAACACATGAGCTGCTATCTTGACATTTAAACAACAAACATCATTTTTTTTTCCTTCTATCAACTCTTTTCTACAAGTGTTTTGATGCAGGCAAGTGTGTATGTGCACACAAACAGAAGAAGATGACTGTATATAATGTGTCCCTATGCTTGCAGTTGCAGTGTGTGCTCACATGCTGGGGTTCATTTGCCTCATGTGCAATGTGAAACTTGCAACCAGGAGTTACCTAGATTTTACTACATCGTTGGAGTCTTCAACTATTCATACCAAGCAAGGATCTTGGACTGAATGGAATGGAGAAACTTAAATCCAAATGCCATGGACACTAGCAGAAGTCGAGTTCAGAATCATGACCCCATTTCCTCTCTAGAAATTTCCTGTTGAAAGTGACACTGAAAGCCTAATTCATAAGATTGAGTGAAGAAAGAAGAAAGTATGAAAGCCTTGTGATAAATAGTTAGTGGATTATGGATATCATGAATTGGCATATTTGTGCCAGGTTATCTTGTCTGATTTTCATAAGTTTTTATGCTTAAAAAAATTATAGAGAAGATAAGAAGAAGCC
This sequence comes from Pontederia crassipes, assembly GCA_030549335.1. Taxonomy (NCBI): domain Eukaryota; kingdom Viridiplantae; phylum Streptophyta; class Magnoliopsida; order Commelinales; family Pontederiaceae; genus Pontederia; species Pontederia crassipes. The sequence goes on from CM060197.1 coordinate 2,390,687, forward strand.
AAGTTTATATCCTCTCGATCTTTTTTATTTTATTTTTTTTCAGTAACAAAATGGAGCTCTCACCCCTGTATGAAATTCTGGATTTAAAAAAAATTGAAGTTTTGTTTGACTGTGGAACTCAGAATTTTAGTTTTCGAGACTAAGCGCAGAAAATTTTGTTTGTGTGATGATTAAAAGTTTAGAAATTTATTATGTTTTAGTTCATCGACTGTTTGGATGATATTTTAGAGCCAAAAATATAATTTCTTGTATTATAAAGATGAAAATGTTGAACTGGATTAAACTTTATGATTTCTGAATCAATGTTTAAGAATATGTGTACTGCAATAAATTGATTAAACATAAATAGTAGTAATTAATCTTCTTTATAAAACATCTTATGAAATTAATAAATAATTATACCAAAAGATTATAATATATTTAAACTTGGAGCAATCTTAGGTGAATTAACAACCTCAGACCAAAATTATTTTTTATATTAATTAGTTTTTTAGACTTCTCAAAGTTAATAAATGCTCTTATAAGTAAAGATATGCTAAGAGTATGAATCATGTGAATTGAGATTAACTTAATCATTTATTATTTGAATACAAATTAAATTTAAGAGGGATTAAGTAAATGTCTTTATTATTTTTAAATAAATTTTGGAGAGAGCCATCGTTCCTAATCTCAGTCCTAAGGGCATGTTTGGTAATTAACTAATGAAGGAGTGCGATGAGGTGGTGGAGGGAGAGATGGGAAGGTGGAGGGTGGTATGTCGTTAGGAAGTCCATATGTGAATAGTAAATTATAAAAAATTATGGTACGAGAAATGAGGGTTTTATTTACTAAATGTTATTTTTATCCTTTATTATATATATAAACTCTTTATAATATCTAATGAGTATTAATATTTATTATTTTACTACTTAATTTTTTTATCTTTTATTTTTTTCCTATTTTTTATTTTATTATATTCTTTATTTTAAAAATATTTTATTCATCTATTTTTAAAAGTAAAATATGATAAATAAATATATATTCATATGATAGAAAACGATAATTATCTATTCATTCTCATTCTATCAATTTGGTGAAATTAAAAATATAGTGTTTAGAGGATTTAATTATTCCATTTTGACCCTTTTAACTTAAATAAAAAATATAATCATTATTAAATTTCATTACTTCATATTTCACCTCACCCCTTCAAAATTCTCAATCCAAACACGAAGGGTATGATTTCTTTTTGTTTTAGAATTTGCAGGATTGGGCCTAGTTCATCTTATCGATGAAAATCGGTGCAGGTGGGTCGGATTTTTGCATTAAAAAAATCACTCTGTATATATTTGGTTGAGCTTTTAAAATTAAAAATAAACTTATCAAATTTTTTAACCTTATATTTTATTTATTTTATATTTATAAAAAATATTAATAATATAAATAGGTGTTTTATTTCATGTTATATATTGTAATAGTGCTATTTGTGACTTATATTAATTTTCTATACATATAATAGGATAAATAATATGTTTATTGAGTAAATTTATATATATTATAAATATTTAAAATATAATATCAATATATATTTTATAAATTTTAAGTTATATATGTCTTTATCCGACTCCTCGGATGATTTTTTAATTTTAAAAATCACCTAAGTTTTTTTTAATCTAAAAAAATGTAAATTTTTTTTGTACTTTTAGGTCTTCGATTTTTTTTGCTTACACGCCCTACTTCACGGTGGCACTCGTAAAATAGTGTCGCCCCTTTTGAGTTCAGGAGGCGATGAACAATAAGAATTCACGAGGAAGACTTATATTTTTCAAATTCATGTATACCGTTTAATCGCTCAAGAACAGAAGTGTTTGGGGCGGAGGCTCTAGGGAAAAAAATATATTAAGTACAATTATTCTTATTCCACCAAAAAAAAACTTTAATTTGATAAATTTGAAATTATTAACACAAGCTTTTTTTTTTAAATGTGTTTTCAAAATTCAACTCAATTCTAATTAAATCGATTCCATCTCTTCTAAACCGTCCAAACAAAATCACATCACCCTTGAATAACTATGTAGCTAACGATAATTTTGTATAATAGTAAAATTGACAGTAGTACCGTTCAAAACAAAATTGCTTTTACAAGTGTCTGAATCGATACATAATTCAGTTGGATTTATATCAAAACCACTTTCCACATTAAACCGGAAAATAACTGATCGATTGAATCGATTCAATATAGTTCAATTTAAATTTTAAAAATGATAAAAATAGGAAAGGAAAAAAAAAAGAAAGAAAGATAAGAAAGATAAAAAAAAGGAAATATGATAGGTATAAAAGTAAATATGAATTGAAATAAAAAAAGATAAGTATTTAAAATTGAATAAAGAAAATAAAAGAATAAAAAAGATAAGTATTTATTAAAGAAAAAAATAAGAATAATTTAATATAAAATTTATTATAGTGTCTATCAACAATAAATATTAAATATTAAATTAATAATAATTTATTTATATATACATTAATCATTATTAATACTTTTAATAAACAAAAATTATGTAACATTATTTTTTAATAAATTATTAATACAATATTCATATACTACATTATATAATCTATATTATATCTTTATAATTATTATAAATAATATTATTTTAATAAAATTCAATTCAATCGGATCAAACCTTAAACCCAATTGGAACAATCCAACCGAGACCCGATAAAAAGTAGGATCCAACTATGAAAACATTGATTTCAAGGAGCCAAATTCCCAATGGCTCGTTGCCTCCATAAGATCTTCCGCCACTATCAATAATAGCATTCTTCACATGAAACATGAAATAGCAGCAGGTTCAAGTGGCGCTGGATAGCCTGGATGTTGTGATCAATGACATTCAAACTACATGGCGCATAAACAAATTGGAAAGGTGCAAAACAGTAATTGTACCAATATCAAAAGCATAATCAAGTACTACCAAGTTCAACATGTTCTCGGACTTCGAAAAGAGACGAACAAGACAAAAATAATAACTTGGCTAAAACAAAACGAGAGCCTAATGCAAACAACTTATGCCCATTAAAGACTCCATAACATCAGCTGGGAAATGATTTGTGAACACATTTCCAAACAAACATTTGGGGTCGACATGGCCGCAAATTGTTGCTTTTGCCCAACTACTTGGATCTCTGCCTCATCTTTCGGCGCTTCCTCTTAAGCCTCCTCATTCTTTTCTTCTTCCACTGAAAAAATCCACATGATAGATGACCAAGTCAGAGACTAAATACATAATAGTTAGTTAGTTCAATAGCATTTGTCGCCAATTGTCACAGAAACAATTGTCAGAAGAGAATCAAATAAATAGGAAGATGCAGTGATGCAATAATGTTGGTTTGTCAACTAGTCTTTTCCAAAAACCAATGATGTCATAATTCCAAATCCACGAGAGTTGTGTTGTCAACTAGTCTTTTCCACATAGAACTACTTCAATAGCTTAGAGAGCTCTGATCATACAAACATCTCCATCAAATAAAATGCATTGAACCATAGCAGTTCCGTGAGTCATGACTCCAATGGAACAGTGGAGATTGTTAAGGCTTGAGTAGCAGTTTCAATTCTTGGAGCTAGTATATTACAAAACTTTTCGTACCAAGTGCAAATTCACTCTAATAATTGGTATATGAAGAAAGCAGTATGTCCATTCGTTGTGCCTAAAGAATCCGAATTCAAGCTCCAAATGACGCACAATGTTGGTTTATTTATCTTAATGCACCATTAATTATATTTCCCTATCCTAAATATACCTAGCTTTATTAGAACACTAATCTAACTCAAGGAAATTATGCATTAGCCATATGAAATTTAAGACAGATGCTGTAAGATAATAAAAAAAAGAAACTTTGCACTTGGTTACCAATAATCCAAATGGAATGCCAAATAGAAACTATGTGGGTGGTCACCAAATATATCTGATTGCCCTTGTACGTGTGCGATTGCAACCATTTATTCACGACATGACATAGAACTTAGAAGTATGCATCAGTTGAATTTACAGTCAGATGTAAGAAGACAGAAGTGTAAAATTTCCTCATGCACCCATTAGTAGTTAATGTGTTGATACATAAATGCTTACAGATCACCCTTGCAGAATACATGTCGCAATTTTCTTCTTGAAGAATACTAAGTACCATCTTTTTAATTATAACATTATGATCCGGAAGCAACTACCTAAGAGAAGCTGAGGAAAAAGGCTTCTAGGAAATACTAAAAAAACAAGATTTCGCGAACCATAAATGGAGGCAAAACGTAGTGCAAATTCAAATAAGAGCATGACAACAAATCATAACCAAATCCATGCAGCCAAAGCAAGCAAGCGTGGTATGGAACGCAATAGCAACAATCGTGTAAGCTTCGACATGCAAGTACGAATTCAGGGCAAAATCTGGTAACGACACAAACGGGAACCAATCGAAGCATTTCGATCTCACCTTCGCCCTCATCGTTCAGGTCAAGCGCTCGAACCTTCACCGATCGGTGTCCTCCTCTCTTCCCTAACTCCGGTCGCGCGGCGTTGGTGAGCGTTCGGGAGGGAAAGGATAAAGGCCTTGCAGGTAATATTTATATCGAGTCGCGACGTCCGGAACCCTAACTTTAGATGGGCCTGCAAACGATGACGTGCTCCGTAAGCGGCGTTTAAATCAGCCTACATTAGGATCCAATGGACGATAACAGTTAATGGCCCAAGCCCAGTCTATAGAGCTCAAATAAAATTCCACTGTTTTTTTTTCATTTATTTATGATTTATAAAAAAAAAATTAGATCGAGTTGGATTGATAGCGGACACTGGATCCGGATTTAACCCATTATCATTTTGGCTTGGGCTAACTTCCTTTTTAATGATTTAAGAAAATATAAATAAAATCTAAAAAAATAGTACCTAAGATAAAAATTATGAAATAATAAGTGTTTAAAATATTTAATAATATAATAAATTAGTGACATTATTATTTTTTCTGGGTATGGGATGATTGGTTTGTAATTCTTTTAATCTGACACCAACCCGAAATATTCACTTTTTTAATGGAATCAATTGGGCGGGTTGGCCTAGATGTATAACAAAAATAGAAAAAGATTACAAATGCATGTTTGGTCGGGATAAAAAGAGGAGAATTATTTTTTTTCGTTTGTTTGAATTTAAGGTCAAGCAGAATAGAAAGAAAAAACATTTCATTTTCTCTTCATTTCTCTTCTCTCTAATACTTCATTTTCCTTCAACCTCATATCCGAAGTGAAAATGAGAAAAAAAATATATATTTAACACATATTTTCATCTTTAACCGTATAGAGTAAACATATAAATATGCATATGTACAATAAAATTTTATTTAACATTCAGTCTCTCTTTTTAATTATATCAACTAAACAAGAGTAATTATTTTTTTATTCTTCTCTATTTTTTCATGATTTTTTCTTATAATTTACCTTCCTTGTTTAATGAATTTTGAATCAAACATGCCCTAAGTTTCAATGTGGGTCTTCGTATTAGAATTTAGAAGAACATAAATTATGTTTGATATAAATTATTAAATTCAAATCACTATTAAGTGTATCTAATTCTACATGAAAATAAACATTAACCCTTTGAATTATAAAAAAAATGGTGAATTATTTTTAATGACTAAAATGAATGCATTCAGTAATACTTCTGAAATTTAAAGTCATTATCTTTGATCCAAAGTTCATGCACTTGGGAGCTCAACCACCCTTGGCCCTTTGGACTATGATGACTATGAATAAATGTCAATATTTCTTTTGTTTCTTTACGTATGTCAGTTTCTTTTTTCTAGTGAAATCCAAGATTGATATTTCGGTGTGATGCTTTTAAATCATTCTTTCCAAAACTCTGAATTTTCAACTTATTGTGTTTTATTATCTTTCATTGATTCTTTTAGTTTAGCAGCTTACTTGAATTTTAATGTTGATATTTGCTTAATATTTATATAGGTACATGGGTTTAGCCAATTTATATTGTCACTTAATTATGATTGATCAATTTCACACATATTCAATTATTATCACTATCATTGTCCACGACACACCAATAGTTATAGAAGATATCAAAGCAATATGCATGAATTTAAAACTTACATGTTCTTAAAAAAATTCTAAGCATTTAACACTTGTACAAAATATTAAACATTAAGACAATTCATATTTTATCATAAAATGATTTTAATGGATGTTCAAGTTTAATCTCTATCCTCTCTTGGAAAGTGCTCCTAATTTTGATAAAGGATTGTCAAGCACGATCACACAAACATATTTATTGATAAGAAAATAATAATGACATGAACAAAAAATTAACTTAATAAGTTTATAATTCTATATCTATATCTTATGTGTTATCACCTATTCCATTTAGATAAAATAGTAACATATAAATATATTATGAGAAGCAGTGTGTTAATAATCCATTGAATCACATCCCAACTAAAAATTTATTTGATCTCCAAGACATTTCGAAGTAAAAGGTGTTCTTTCACTACGGGGTCTCGTTCTTCGATGAGCTTGTGGGGGGTAAGGGGGACCCTCCTTGTTGTGGGAAGGTGGAATATTATAGAGTCTTATGTATATGATTTGAAATTTATTTATTTTTTATAACGAGATAGGTGTCCTAATTTTGATGAATTAATTCAAAGTTTCTGTCGATTTGTAATTTATATCATTTGTAAAGGGAGTTCTAAATTGTAATCTGCTTTTGTTTTCCATCTAATAAATTTTTTTATTTTTTTCCCTATTTTTTCTTTGGTGCATAATTTCTCTTGTGCAGAAATTCTAACACAATATAATAATTATCATATTTACCATATTATGAACGAAAACATATATATTAAAATTAACATCTCACGCTCTTATAATATAGTATATCATAAATTTGTTCAATCTCGTGTATGCATAATATACATGTTTTTTGTCGCCAACTATATATCATACCAAATCATAGGGTATTATGTCGTTCTCATAGAAAACATATGTTCAACTAGGTAGATTATCATATTAACTTGTAAGGTGTCATATCACCATGTAAGTCATCATATCATTCCTTTTGTGAAATTTATATTATCTAATAGGATACAATATTGTTTCATGTTATCTTGTATGATATATAATTCTTGTATAAGACATATCATGCATGTTGAAACTATGTTAAGAGATACATAACCAAAAAATATATGTTAAATTACTATGTTTAAACTAATCATTATTTGTAATGACTAAAGTAATAAGATTTGGAAAAATCTTTGGGCGTCATAACTATTTCATGTTGTGTCACAGAGTGAAAAAAGGTCATCTCTTCCATGCAACTATGAACAATACAAAGCTGGGCTCTTGTACATGATGAATAAGAAAATGGCATATAGTAAAGGAAGAGGAAAGGGGACTGAATGATTAGTGAATAAAATGTTATAAGGATAAAATAATAACTCAAACTTGCTCAGAAAGTGATGTTATCCTCTTGTATCCAAACCTCATCCATTGAAATGGATAATATCAATATTTACATGCTAACAAAATAGTTAAATAATAGGGAATTAGACAAATATGATATAGTGCACATTTGGTCCATGTCCGTTCAGGTGAATCAATTCATGCCATTTCGATTCGATCTGATGTGATTCGGTCTTAGTCCAATTTAGATAAAATTTATTCGAATTGATTCAAATCATATTTCGAAAGTTTTCAATTTCATATTCATGACTCAAATTATTCTTATATGTTGATTTGTTCTATTAAATATTGAGAAATAATTTTAAAAAAAAGCAGACAACATATCCTGCACTGAAAATCTAAAACTATAAATTGTTCTTGATTATCCTTGATAGTTCTTCTCTTATGCAGTTTCTCATACTAATTTCCTATGTGTAGATAGGATGGTAGTAGACTATGTGTCCTTTTGAAACTTATCTATGAAGGTCTTGGTCTTTTCAAATTGCCCTCCAAATTTGTAATATGTACATGTTCTTTAGCAATTTATCATATTCTATTTTTTTACTTATTCAAAATAAAAAATGAAATTTCATTTAAATTTAACTAAAATATTTAAACAATTATTCATAGAACTTAAAATCTATACTTTTATTTGAAAAAAAACATTTTTTTATTTTTTGCACTGTCATTTAGTTTAAGTAATTATTCTTTTATATTTTATTAAAAATAATATTTAACAATTATAAATATCTTTTTTATTCTTTATTTTTTTTTTAAAATAGTCATATTCTTATCGGCAACTCATTTATATCAATCATATAATTGATAATTAAAGTTTGCACTTAAATCATGGATACTACTATTAGATTGCGAGACAAACTAAAATAGAAAAAAATCACACAAATTTTATTATTAATGATTTGATAATATTTTTATAAGTTTCACAATGCACCCCCTGTATTTTAAGAAGTTATATAGTATTATATTGGTAAATAAAATTGCTGGAAAATAAAAACGACAATGCCACCTTAGGAGTTTGGAGAATAAATAAATAAACTTTTTTTATACTTCATCAAAGATTCAAGATTTAATGGAGGAGAGTTGGGATATAGTGGATAACAATTTTTCACGTAAGCAAAGATCTCAAATTTAAATCTTTGTTAACCTAAATTTTTTTGTAGCTAAACACTTGGGCAACTTCTCAAAATTTTAAAATCACCTCGAAAAATTCAAAAATCACTATATTTTTATTCCTAAAATGAAAAAATGGTCATGCCGATGACAGGAGTAAAAATTTTGTTTTCAATTTTTTTATTTTTTGATATTAATGATTGCGCATAATTAATTATATTTTATATTAATTAAATTTTGCACAAAAATATGTTATAAATAAATGACACTTAAATATAATATTTGAAAATGTTAAAAATGAGAAACGGCAATTCATGTTTAAACTATTAGTTAACTAATATAAAATAATAATGAATTTAATATATAATAATTTTTAGAAATAAAACAAACTAAACCAACTATTTTTTAAAAAAATGTTTCTTTGAGTAACCAAAATTATTTTAGTATTGGTCTTTATTATTTTATTTCACTCAAGTATTATAATTTTTTACATGGATATTTAATTTTTTTCTTAATTATTAAATAATTATATAACGGTGCTTAATAAAATATGCAAGTGCATGCACTAAATTTGTTATTTTAAATTTTCTTTTGTGTATTCAAATATTATTTTTTTTTGTCATAAGAACGTTTCCATTTTTGTTCCTATCACAAGAACAAAAAAGAATATTCCTTCAATAAAAAATATAATTAGGGAGATTGTAAGGGATAAAATGGGTAGTCGGAACTACGTGTAAATGGTGGAAATAAGTTAAAATTTCTAAAAAAAATCATTTGTCACCTAATTTTGAATCAAAATTTTAGCTAAAGCAACTATTCATTTTAGATACTTTTAGGTGATCCATACATATATTCATGTCATTAAAAAAAGTGAAAGTTTCGCATTCTTTTATGTTGACTTCGAATTAGTCGAGTGTTTTCGAATTAGTCGAGTGTTACTAGCACTCCAAAAGCGAATATTAAATTAAAGTGATTTTAATTGTTTTTTTTCTATCGAAACAAGAAGAATCTAATTTTGTGTAAGAAGAGAAAACGACTTAACCGTGGAGCTACAAAATGCCCCTGGCATTTCATGCACATTTTGCATTGCATTCCATTGCATGCCATGCCTACTGAGTGAGGCCTGCTGTTCCTTGTCACCATGTTGACTGCAGGCAGGGCGCAACACAGATCCTTGTAACTTCCCCTGCCAACAAAATACAACCTTTCTCTCTCCGGAACGCAGTGCCTTGTGATCTCCATCCTCCTCACGGGTGGGTTCATGCTCTCTCTCTCTCTCTCACATCCATTTGATGCCAAAAAATACAACAGAGAGGTCACAGGATGCAGAGAACCCACCCCTGGCCACCAACCCTCTCTTCCGTCTCTCCCCCCCCCACCCCCCCCCCCCCCCCCCCACCTAACGGCTCCAATATCAGCAGCACAAGGCAACAAAAAAAATCCCTTCTTTCAAAAGTGAGCGCTGTCCCTCTCCTCTCTTCCTTCGTGAGGGTCTCTGCGAGTGCTCTGCGCCAGGCTTTGGATCCATTTCAGCAATCACTAGTAAAGATCCATTTCAGCAATCACTAGTAAAGATGGCCACTCTACAGCTCAAAGGCTGATCCGCGTCAGCTTTCTCCCTCTCTCTTAGCACCTTGTTCCGTCGCTGCCTCCCTTAATCAAACCTCTTAGTGTGTAATCATTAAATAGGCGCAGAATGCAGCGTGGCGCATGACCATTAATGGCGAATAAAGGTGAGGAGAGAAAGAAAAAAGGAAGCTGAGCAGTGTGCGGCGACTCATCATTTTTATTTCTTTTTGCTTTACATCAATCATAAGATGATGCGAATGCTGCTTCTAAACTTTGCTTACTGAAGGGAGAGACCTTTCTTATTAAAACTGCTCTGGAAACCACCGTCCACCTTCTTAAATGGCAATAACTGCTGCCAACGTTTGGTGCACTGCTGCTGCTGCCGCCTCTCGGAAAAAGGTAGTCCTCACTTCTCCCAACCATGACACGAGAAGGGAGGTGCCCCAAATTGGAGGACAGATGAAAGAGTGTTAATTTCGATGCATCCAATCACAAGTTAGATGAGCTTATCTTACGACTCCCCACCCTGTGGCCCCTCGTTAGCTTGTCTAAGGTCTTAAGTATTGCTCTGTCCACTTTAATGAGCATATTGATTACTGTACCTCCTGTGACTTCTGCAGACCAGGACAGGTTGATAGTAACACTCATGCCTCGGACACTGGTTGAGGTGTGTGAAAAGCTGGAGATTTTTTTTATTTATGTTAGTTACAATGCGACGCTCTCGGCTACATATTATAATCTGACATTTATTATCCTTCATGTGCATGCATTAAGGCATAAGCTTCCTATGAAGAAGAAAATTTGGAATTGGAAGCAATGAAATGTTAGAAAGAGCAGAAGTCAAGCGGCTTTAACAAATCCTGAAGATATCATAATTCTCAATCACTTTTTTCTTTGGGATGAACAAGATGACAATTTTGTAGGGAAGGATAAAAATATAGCCATAAAATAGTGATCTTTGACCGGTTTCCACTGGGGCTCCACTGGGGTGGTGCATCACCTGAAGTGGAAACTCTTCCCTGATTCAAAAATCGAAACTTAAGCACCTTAATTATGTGCTACAGGGAGAAATCATGACAGTGCGCAGAGGTCTCAAAGGAACTGACTAAACCGTGGCGTTCAGAGCCCACTCACTACCAACCCATCCACTTCTCAATGCTTCATTCAAAATATACATGATAAATCACAAAAGTCCAGAGATCAATCACGCAGTCTCCACCATTTTTCAAATAAACTTTTACATGTTATTGCACAGTTCAACCACTATAACTTATTACTACATTTTATCTTTCTGTACAGTGGCCTTTTGTAAGACAAGATATGCGACGCACCAAATGAATAAATTTATTGAAACATGTAAATAACGATTTGTTTATATGGTCTGCCATGCAAATTGTGGCCCTATTCCACATTCATTCATGCTATGTGAGCAGTTTATAAGCTGTGCGTGAGCATCAAAATATTGGAACGTTGGAAAGCGCTCTCCCACTTTTCCCTTTGTCGAGCATTTTGTTTTCCCATAAATTTGATGAGCTGTAAGCTTTTGCTGTTGTCTTCGCCTTGGAAGTAGCAGCCGCGGAAGTAGAAGCAGAAGACACCCACACCAGCAGTCAAATGCACAACACCAAAGCTTAAGCAGTGAGCAGATATAAAACTCTCCAACCTCCACGCCACCCAAAAAGTAAAGAAGAAAAAAGCTTCCTTGTATCCTCCTTTATTTGCGATCATCTTCTCTCCTTTATCTCCTCTGATCCCTTTCTTTAAAGAGCTCTGTTTAACTCTTACCCTCACTGGCACGCACGCCAGGGGAGCGAGGGAAAGGAGAGGAGCCCTGTTCTTTCCCATTATCCTTGATCCTCTGCTGCTTCTTTGATGGAAGAAAGGGCACTAGACCGTCTAAAGGAAAGATTTTGATGCTCCCCTCAGTATCGAACCGTACGGGAGATTGAAAAGTAGGTCGCAAGATCGGATTTTGCTTGTGTTTCCTGGTGAAAGGTCGGATTTCGCTTGGGATCACTTCCTTGGCCGTGAGCAAGTATACTTTGTATGGGGGAGCGAAGAATATATTAGTCGAAGACCTTGAGTAGCTTTGGGATTTTTCTTGGGAGAGTTCCAGTGCAATGGAAGGCCTTTCTGCGGTGCATTTGCTAGTAGCTTCTTTGTTGAGTCTTTGGTTAATATGTCTCTGCCAAGAGGAGACTGCTGTATACATTGTCACCATGAAGCAGCCCCCTGTTGCTCATCATTATGGGGAGATGAAGTATGGAAGCAGCGCAGTTAGCAAAGGTGTATCAGACGCATTCACTATCCTCAACAAACCTAGGTAATGCCTTGTATTCTTCGGGATCTTAAATATCTCTCGTTCTATATATGTTCGTTAATGCAGCAAGGTTGTGTTTAGTAGCTTACGGCTAATTAAATCCTCCATCGAATTTTCTTCTTCTATTTACCTTTTAGGTTCTAGGGTTCAAAGTTTTTATGAAAGTTAAGTTTAGGGTTTCGCTATATATGCTATTCTATGGCCTAACCCTTTCTTTTTTTCCCTTTTGGTTGAATCGAAGTTGTACCTTTCTCAAGAAACTTAAATGCTCATCACTGCTGTGAAAATATTTTACCTCAGTTGATTTGATGATTGTCTGTTTTTTCATTTTTTAATCTTATTTGCATCTTTGTTATTAACCTGGAACTGAGCATTTAATGTTTGGGGTTTACCTTGCGATGGTTACTTCAGATTTACGTTTTCCTTTCCTTCCATTCTTTATGCCATGGAAATAATTTCTCAAAATAGATGCGGTATGTTTATGTTTTGTTATTTCGTCTCTAGAGAAAACATTTCTTTGTTAAATTATTCATCTTGGGTGTTTCAATCAGACCATATCTGCTACAGCCCATCCAGAGTTGCTGCAAGGAAAAATATTTAATTTGTTCTTTAGTTTACTTAACTCCGCCTATGTTTTATAGCCGGTCCCAAGCCCGGATAAAGGAGGAGTGTTGTGTTAGGCTCCGACAGTCAGCGTAAAACCCTACATGAACATGGATCAACGAAGTCGTATGATCCATGTAGCCGACCTCACCTAGTGGGATAAGGCGTTGTTGTTGTTATTGTTGTTCTTTAGTTTACTTCCTGATTTCTTTCTGTAAGGTAAGATTCCACACCTTGTGCATGATTGTCAACTTAACTAATAAAGAAACTTCTTCGCTGTTTTTTTTTCTTTTGAGAGGTGCTCTTATTCGTGAGGAGACATTAACCCCAATTTGTCTGATGCATCTTGCTAGTGTGGGTTATCTTAATGCATTAACATATTTATCAACTTATTTGCTTTTTTTTTCTGATTAGTTTCTAGTTTTTAATTGTGCTCAATCTTTATGTGCTGCTTACCTTGATTGCAGGAATGCTTCAAGAATAGATACAAGTTACAGTTCATATTTGATTAGGCTTCAGAATTCACTTTTGAGGAGGGCACTGAGAGGAGAAAGATATCTGAAACTCTATAGCTATCATTACTTAGTTAATGGGTTTGCTGTACTTATTACTCCTATTCAGGTATTCAACCATATTATACATTCTCTCTATTAAAAAAACTTATTATATGTAGAACTGCTTTAACCCTTTTCCCATTTGCAAAAAAAACATATTATATGTAGAACTGCTTTAACCCTTTTCCCATTTGCAGCGGAGTAATGAGCTGAAAAGTTGTGTTGTCTGTATTTCTCACAATCAACAACAACAACAAAGCCTTATCCCACTAGGTGGGGTCGGCTACATGGATCATACGACGCTTCGTTGATCCATGTTCATAAGATTCGACAGGGTTTTACGCTGGCTGTCGGGGCCTAACACAACCCTCCTCCTTTATCCGGGCTTGGGACCGGCTATAAAACATAGGCGGAGTTTCATAAAAAAATTGTAGTCTCTTTCAAGAAGTCCATAGGACGTTGGAGATTGCTGACTGAAAAGTTACATATATTTAGCTTGATATTTCACTCATATGTTCTTAAAACTTCTTTCGTGTTTGATAAGATTTTTGTTTCTTAGATCAACTTGTTGATACCCTTGAAAAAGGCAACTTGTTGTTCATTCAGCTTCAACAATTCCTGATCCATGTCTGAACTCTGAAGTTTGTTTTGTAGTTATAAAGTTCAAAGCTGACAGCATCTTCATGAGTTCATACAGATATCTATGGCTTTTATTTCACTTCATTTTTAAACAATAAAAAGTTATTAGAAAAAAGTTGCTTATTATAGGAAAGTTGAAAGCTTTATTTTGTCTCATTTCAGCATCATTTTAAAACTTGTAATGTCGATGTTTAGATAATTTTCTTTCTTTTCCTTGATGCCCCTTGCAATCATTATTATTTAGTTCCAGATGCTGCTTGCCTTTCAAGATAATCTGATCTGGTATATTTTGCATGATACAGGCAGACAAACTTTCTAGGAGACGGGAGGTAGCAAACGTAGTCTTGGATTTTTCGGTTAGGGCAGAAACTACATACACACCTCAATTTTTGGGTCTGCCTCAAGGAGCATGGGTTCAGGAAGGAGGACCTGAAGTCGCTGGAGAGGGAGTTGTCATTGGTTTTATTGACACAGGAATTGATCCGACTCATCCCAGCTTCTCAGACGATCTTTCCATCAATAGTTATCCAATACCTGCTCATTTTTCTGGCATTTGTGAAGTTACGAAGGATTTTCCATCTGGATCATGCAATAGGAAGCTTGTTGGAGCTCGTCATTTCGCTGCTTCTGCCATAACTAGGGGAATCTTCAATGCTAGCCAGGATTATGCATCACCATTCGATGGTGATGGACATGGAACGTATGTGCCTTTAAATTCACTAAAATGTTTAATGGAAAACATGATTGATCTTCCTATTCTTTATGTTTTAAACATGTCTTTTGAGAGATATTGTTAACATTAAATGCTTATTTGCAAATTCTTAGGTCAATCAATAGTAGCGATTTAATTATTTCATCTCACTAGGAGGAATGCTTATTTTTCTCTTGATTTGTCTACACATAGCTGGGTTTAAACGCTTATTTCTGTTCTTGTTGACTTGTTGGCATATGCACTCAATAAGTTTTATCTTCTCTTGTGGTATTCTTACCCGAAATGGAAAGCTCATTGCCTTTTTCTCTATGGTCAACTCTTTATTGTGTTGTTTTTTGGTATAAATAGGCATACAGCATCCATTGCAGCTGGCAACCATGGGATTCTGGTCATTGTATCTGGGCATCATTTTGGAAATGCTAGCGGAATGGCCCCTCATGCACAGTAAGTGAAGCTTTTGTTTTCCACTTCTGTTTGAGCATGATGATTTACTGCACAGTTTTGCTCCAAAAACTAATATGGAACATGCCAATTTCAGCATTGCTGTTTATAAAGCTCTCTACAAAAGTTTTGGAGGTTTTGCTGCTGATGTTGTTGCAGCTATAGACCAGGTAAATAAGTCATCACGACTTCATGACATGGACTACACTTGATCACAATCCAGCTCATAAAGGGCAATGAATAAGTCATTCTAGTTGGATTTCTTTGTGCCTTGTTGCATTTTCTTCAATACCTTCTTATTGACCCATTGATGTGATATTACAAACATTTTAGACTTGAGATTTGACTCAGTGATATGATATGTAAAACCTTTTAACCTTGGGAAACTAAACATAATTATTATTTCCCTCCCTAAAATGCACGCATACTGTTACGCTTTCCCTATGAAATGTATGCGGACCCAATGCTTTCTATAATTTAGGCTGCCAATAAACATTCAGCTGCATATAATGGATATTTGTTTTAAATTGAAGTAGAACAGGGATAAGGTTAGAAGTGATGGGAAAAAATACAATTGTGCTCCCTTCAGAAAAAAACATACAGTTATTCCTCAATGGGATATGCATGGATAAAGACTTTTATGCATGGGGAAAGCTATATCTTAATCCTTATGCTTATGATTCAATGTACAAATGTTCCAACATCTTTTTTAACAACATTTGCAGGCAGCACAAGATGGTGTTGATATCATAAGTTTATCCATCACTCCCAATAGGAGACCTCCTGGGATAGCAACATTCTTCAATCCCATAGACATGGCATTGCTTTCTGCTGTGAAATCTGGAATATTTGTCGTGCAGGCTGCAGGCAATACTGGACCTGCGCCCAAGAGCATGTCTTCCTTTAGTCCATGGATATTCACTGTGGGTGCCTCTGCTCATGACAGAATCTACAGTAATAACCTAGTACTTGGAAACAATATGACAGTTTCAGGAGTTGGACTTGCACGTAAGTCTTGAAGTCTTATTTTTCCATTTCATTTGCGAAGATGGCACTAAAGTCTTGGTTTCTTGTGATTATTATGACAATGCTGAATTATCTAATAGCTGAATTTTGTGTAACTTGGAGGTATACTACTCAGGATTGTTTAGTTTTTCTACAACTTCTTAGTTTGATCTTTTTATCATATAGGGACTGGTTCGATATTACCAAACTTATAACTAAATATCTGTTGCTTGCAGCTGGAACAGATGGTGACTCAATGTATCCTCTTATTGCTGCTACTCATGCTTTGAAGAATGATATGATTCAGGTAAATGAAATGTATATAGAAGAATGCCAAGATTCAAGTCATCTAAATGAGGACTTGGTTAAAGGAAAGCTATTGATCTGTAGCTACTCTATCCGCTTTGTCCTGGGCTTGTCTTCTATCAAACAATCATTAGAGACTGCAAAAAATGTTAGCGCGTCCGGAGTTATATTTTACTTGGATCCATTTGTTATTGGGTTCCAGCTCAACCCAACTCCCATGGATATACCCGGTCTGATAATACCGTCTTCAGATGATTCAAAGGTATAAATTTTCTTTGGCCTATCACTGTGATGTCTTATACTGGTTTTAGTGAACTGAGTGAACAGTTAGTTCTCTGGCTTCTTACTGATTTTGAATTCCCCTGAGAGTATTTGATGTTATTATAGATTGGACAAATTGCATTTGCATTATCATCTCTTTTACTTTTATTGTTCTTCTCCATATCAGCTGAGTATTCCTTCATTTATTCAGTTTGTTCTTTGACAATACTTAGAACATTCTCATTGTCAGGAATTCTGTTATTAGAATAAAATTAAGGATCTTTTTGGGGTCTATTGCCTCCATGGCTTACAATTCTGCACAAGATGTGATATTAGTTGCATTCACCATTCTGCATGCATTTTAGGTTGAGGAAGTTTGTGAGGCAAATTATTTTTTATGCTTCGGGTTTCTGACATTTGTACACTGTATCTTGTCCTAGGTATTTCTACAATACTATAATAGTTCTTTGGTGAGAGATGACACATCAAGAGCAATAACCAAGTACGGTGCTGTTGCTCGTATTTTAGGAGGTCTGAGAGCTAACTATACCAACTCAACACCAAAAGTAATGTATTATTCTGCTAGAGGACCAGACCCGGAGGACAATTCACTTGTTGATGCTGATATAATGAAGCCAAATTTGATTGCTCCTGGTAACCTTATCTGGGGTGCCTGGAGTTCTGTGGGCACAGATGCTGCTGAATTTAATGGTAGTATTACTTATATGCGAATCCTTTACCTCCTTGTGTTTGCTTTATTACTTCCAGAAGAACTTGCATGTCAAAATCATATGCTATATCTAGGGTAATACACTGCATGCCTTTTTTTCATGTGTAATTCGCTCCATTTCTTTTGTTCAAACTCTTAACAACCAGGTAATATGTAACTCAAGCAAAGGTGAGAATTTTTTTCTGTATGTATTACAGAGCTAGCAAAATGAAACCAAAGAGTACAACTGGAATGGAGTTTCATGCATCATAAAATACTGCAACTCTGCTTCCTTTTCTGTGAATTGTATGTAAATTCTTCAGTATATACTACAAGCTAGCGAAATAAAACCAAAAAACAAAGCTGGAATGGAGTTTCATGTCTCATAAAATACTGCAACTCTTTTTTTTTCCTGTGAATTGTATGGTAAATTCTTCTTTTACACTATTCATTCAGCTTAGCCTAGATTCAAATATCATTGTGTTAGGTGAGCGGTTTGCAATGAGATCTGGTACGAGTATGGCTGCTCCACATGTTGCTGGTCTTGCTGCTCTGATCAAGCAGAAGTTTCCGAATTTCAGTCCTTCAGCCATTGGATCTGCACTCTCTACCACTGCCACATCATATGACAAGCAAGGTGGGCCTATCATGGCACAACGAGCTTACAGCAATCCAGATTCCAGCCAGACACCTGCCACACCATTTGACATGGGCAGTGGTTTTGTCAATGCAACTGCTGCTTTAGATCCAGGCCTAATCTTTGATTCAGGTTGCTTCTTTAATCCCCAAGATCTTAGAATTTTATATTGTCATTTCTTGTGCATACTTAAAGTCTGGCCTTCATTTCAGTGCATTAATACTGTTGGCATGCTTGATTCTCCTGCAATGTTTATATCTTGTGTTTTAGAACTTTAATTTGCATGTTTTACTATGCAGATATTGTATCAGGATTCCTGATTTCTTTCTGTATCCATGCTATGCAGGATATGACAATTTCCTTTCATTTCTATGCGGCATCAATGGTTCTGCTCCTGTAGTACTGAACTATACTGGCCAAGCCTGTGGGGCTTCTACTATAATGGGCTCAGAGCTAAACTTGCCTTCCATTACAATATCATTACTGAACCAGACGAGAACTGTACTGAGAACTGTTACCAACATTGCGAGCGACGAGTATTACAGCATCAGCTGGAGTTCTCCTTATGGGGTCTCACTTTCAGTATCACCAAGTCGATTTTTTATAGCCAATGGGCAGAAACAAATCTTGACATTTGTGCTAAATGCTACCATGGTTAGCCCCTCTGCCAGCTTTGGAAAAATTGGACTTTACGGAAATCTGGGTCATAAGCTGATTGTACCTGTATCTGTTATCTCGAAGATTATGCGAAACACCACTTTTGTTAGAAACCGGTGCTGACTATTTTTGTTGCCTTGGTGGCTACATTAACCACCCTTTTTGTTTTTTTGTGTACATGTTGAAGAACCAGAGTGTAATTAGAAGAGTGACTAATAACTGTGTAACATCTATTCCTTTCAACCAAGTAACAAAGGATGTAGATTCACATTGCATAGCAAATGGAGACCGTCAATGATAACATTGCTAATGTGTAATCCTCTGGATAGCAAGGTGTACCATTGGAAGTTTTGCATGCCTGACAGGAAGCAATGACCTGCCTAGTGATTCTATGTAGTTGGATCTCTACAGATATCTGAATGCCTGATGTTGAAGCATCCCTCTGCAATACCACAATGTTTCTTCACTGTGCTTGATCTTTCATTTGTTTGGACGGGGTAATACAAACCTCATTGATTGTGAACATCCTGAATTTATTAATTTGAATGTCCAGCTTCTTTTTATCTTCAATATTAGCATCTAGCAGATCTGTGGTAACTCTTTTGAGGAAATTTGCAGCTTGAATGAAAACAAAAAATGCCTATATTGCTGTTTGAAAACTAGAATCACTGAATATAACTATGTTGATCTCGTTGCGGTTGTGTTAGTGTGATGATGTCATGGGAGATTTTCTTTTTTTGGCAACATAACTATGTACGATTAAGCTTTGAAGACCACCAAAAAAGGGAAGGGAATTTATTTCTTGATACTTAGAAAATACATACACCATCCTCTTCTCACACAACTTTAAACTGCATTCAACTCATATACATACACCATCCTCTTATCACACAACTTTAAACTGCATTCAACTCATTTACAGGGGGGAGATGGAGAGATGTGAGCTTCTCTTAGGCAACATTGAAAGAGCTGGCTGTGCTCTCAACAAACTTCCTGGCGCCCTTGAACCACCTTTTGTCACCGGCTTGTGCCTTGCAGATGTAGAGCTTCCCATCGGAGACCGTCGCCGTTATAAGCTGGTGCTTGCCGCCTTCATCTCCGTCGGCTGTCCTCGTCAACACTGTGACGGAGTAGTATTGCTTCCTGGCAACAACCGGAGTGGAGCTTTCCAATATGTTTGCAGTTGCCACAGCATCAGAATCAAAGCCACCCTAGTTATATCATTCAATTGTCAGCATGCATAAGCTGGACGCAAATGAGCACACTGAAACAGTTTGTGTTTCAACTGTTACCTCAGATTCTGTCTTGCCTGAGAATGCCTGCTTTCCCAGAAGGTAATCAACCTGCACAGTAAAAGTACATTGGATGTGATTCTTGCAAGATTGCTTACAGCAACAAGTTGCTCATTTTGAGGATTTGTACTTTCTGCTAGTTCTCTCGTGAGTTCGCTTGATCAACATATTTACGCATGTTAAAAACAGACCAGTCAAGACTGGAAATGTAATGTACCTGAGAGAGGAACTCCTCTGGTGTGCCGTAGTCAGTGATGGACTTCTTGGAGGTCGGTTGGACCATGACGGTGACGTTGCTGTTGGAGTCGAAGTTGTCCTCGTACCTCAGCACCTGGCCGGGGTACTCCACCTCCTTGCTCGGGTTCCACTTCGACGGGATCAGCAGCTTGAACCCGTCGCCGTTGTACGGCAAGAAGTCCGTGTTGGCCTTGGGCTTTCCGAACACATTTGCTGCGCGCGCACCGTGACAGCAAGATTTAAGTCTCATTATTCTTGTTTTCTCTTCAAACAGTTTGTATCAGGATTGTATGAACCCGAGCCGTTACCAGCTTCGCCGTAGGCAGCGTCGGCGGGCGACACCTTGGCGCTGACGGCTGCAGCGCCGATGAGGACGGTCAGCGCCAGGCGACGCGAGACGGCGGCGTCGTTCCCCTCGCCGCCTCCGGCCTGCTTCTGAGCCCTGCACACCAGCTGGCTCGGCTTGCCGCACGGCGCGAAGAGGCGCGGCGACGTGGCCCTATTGGCGGCGGTGGTGGACGGCGCGCGGTGGACGAAGCACGCTGCAGTCGACGCCATGTTCTGCTGACGCTCGTCGTCCTGTGTTCTCTCGCCACGCTCCGCCGCGTCTGCTCCCTTCTGCTGCGCTCTCTTTTGTCACTGTGTCGAGTGATCAGCGCGGGGCGTTTTGTTTAGAATAATTTTTGGATTCGTGGCGCGTGGAGGGAGTCGAGTCGCCGCGCGGCGTTCCGCGTATGTGGCAGCGGTTGGACGGAGGGCGATAGATTTTGGATTAGATTGCGTGATCTATGATATGATTGGGCCATGGGATGCTGTTTGCCAACTCAAATCTCCAATCTCCGTTCTTTAGATTTGTATTTTGTAGTAGTTTCCATCTCATGCTTTTATTTTGTGATTTCTGCACTGACAATCCGATTAATGGATAATCTAAAAAAGATTGCATTATGAAATAATAAACACGTGGATAATTTAAAAAGCGTTAATAATCTCTGTGTAATTATTTTCCAGCACCGGAATAGCATAAAAAATTTGAGGCCAACAAAACTTTGTACATGTTGTATATGCATTTTTTTCGTAGTAATAATAATAATAATAATAATAATAATAATAATAATAATAATAATAATAATAATAATAATAATAATAATAATAATAATAATTCACATATTTTCAAATTTCAAGTTAATATATATTGCGATGTGTGTCTCAAAAAATTCGCAAGGTGCACTGTAAAAATCCAAGGTGACACCCTGCAAAGATCCTCCACAAGTTTCTATCAGTAACCCACGCCAGTTCTCTTTCATGAATCGATCCGGCTTTAAAAAGGAAAAAAAAGAGCAAACTTTTGTTGCAGACTTGCAGTTGCACCCGAGACAATGCCAATGGCGGCGTCGAACCGATCAGGACTTGTCGTTGTCGAAGTAGGAAGAGATGTCCAGGAACGAAGGCAAGCTCACTTGGTGCCCGAAGAAGGTGAAGTTGGACATCGGAATTATCTCTCCCGGCGCCGACATGGGTGGGAACGAGAACTCCGGCAGGTCCATGGAGCCCATCGAGAGGTCCGGCAGAGTTATGTTGGGAAGAGCCACGGCGATCGACTTGAGGTCGGCGGCGCCCGGAGGGGACGCCGTATTCGACGGGTCCGAAACCGTGTTGTTCGGAAGACTGCCGGCAAGCGCCGACAGGTCTGTAGCGTTTAGTTGTCCGGCGCGGGCGAGCGCAATCAAATCCGTAACGTTGGCGCCGTAAAGCACGCTCAGTTCTGTAATGTTCGTCTGACCGCCGGTGTAAAGAGCAGCCAATTCTGTGATGTTCGGATGGTCGCTGCCGGTGAGCGCTGCCAGGTCTGTGGAGTTGAGGAGGTCGGCCGGAGGCAGATTTGGTACGGAGGTTTCGTTAACGGCGACGGGTACAGATACAAGAGTCTCTGACAGGAGACGAGCGCTGGTGCAAGTTCTGGCATTGCCCGTGCAGAGGATGACCACGATGGCCACGAGCACAGGAAGCTTCATGGGAACCGCCATGGCAGTGCAGGGGAGAAGAATCCCACGAAGCTTGGAGGATGAAGAGACGCCCGTGTCGATTTTGGATTTGGCAGTGTGTATTTTGATTGCCGAAGGGCCCTTACTTTGGCATGCATGCAGTAAGAGCCTGTGGCTTGGTTTGTGGAGGGGAGGGAGTTTTGGCTGATTGGAAGGTGCAGAACTATTAGTTTCTGAATTCTATAAATAAACCAATGTTTTTGTTTCATGAAACAATATCGACCAGATATTACTATGCTAAATCAAGCTGCATGCCTCTGACTGTAACCTCAATTTGCAAATTCTCCTTTTTTATTTTTTGAGATGATTAATTACAAAATATCAGAACAAATTTAGCATAATTATTAATGAAGCTTTCAGCATGAGATATCAGATAACCGATACAACCGGCACCTCTGATCAGTGGAGACTGGAGACAGGAGAGCAACATGAAGTCAAAAGTAGACAAGAGAAGGCATGAAAGGAAAGAGGGAGTGAAGGAATTCAAAGATCTGGAGATCCCCTTTGATTCGTTCTTTTGAAAAAAACAGGTTTTTTAATTGCACGATGGATGCATTTATTGGACCACTTCCATATGTCATGGATGCTCCTCTCAGCTGCATAGCTCCTGATGGAAAAAAATTGTCGAGGGCACTTTTCCCAGGTAAGAATTATTGCTTCAGTGCTGATTGCATTTTTTTGGGAGGGGTTGACATTTTTTGCACTAGAATGGTGACTATCTTAATCGCTGGAGTGAGTGCTTCAGTAATACTTTTCATTAGGATTCACCAATGGCAGCACCGCCATTAATGGCCAGTCGATTCATTTGATTAGTCCATCTTTTTTTTCAGTTGCCACTCTAGTGTCCGGAAAGCGACGCCGATCGTCCAATTCAATTAGCGTTAAGAGTTATGCGCATTAGTCACAAGTTGAAATCTCAATCCACCGTCTAAATTGAGAATGATGTGTGTGTGTTTTTAATCTTTCTGAGATGGTTCTAACTTCTTACAGAAAAAAAAAAACAGTGAACTTTTATTTCCTGTCTCTTCTGCAGCATTAGACTTAGGTCCATCCGTCCATGCACGATTAAAGAAAATACGATACAGAAATAGCTGCAAGCATTTATATGCTTCTGTATCATAAGATCTAGCGCCGCCACCCAATCTACAAAGCATAGTGCTGGTTCGGTCTCCCTCTATAAATCATTTTATTTGACTTTTCTCCTTGCTGCAAAAGACGCCACACAGAAATGAATGGCATGGCAGCATCCTACCGACATCAATGAACAATCCACAAGTGCTGTCCGCAATGGCCAATAATTGGTGCAATACGATGGCAAATGAAGAATGCAGCAGCACTCATTTTATATGGATCCTCTATGGCAATGCACAGGAATCTCACTCTTATCAGTAGCCTGGAATGACTGATCAATTACAGTAGAATTCACATAATGCAACATGTTTTTTTCGATTGTCACACCAGCGTCCGGAGGCGGCACTGATCGTCCAACCTCCGCAGCACTAAGAGTTATGCGTACTGGCCACATATTGGCCCACTATCGAGCCATCTAATGCAACATGTTAAAACAGGCAAAAATGTTAAGATCCAGTTCTCAAATTGACTCATCCCTGAACAATCCTTGATTGTTTACATATTGATTCATCCCTGAACAGAAAATATCAGAATGCAACTGCACCTCATTTGAACGTCTACCACAAAAGATGGGAGGAATCTATAATCATATGACATGGGCATACATTGGATCGCATTCATCGGTCTCGTAGCCGGATTCATCAAACAATTTAGAACCCTCGTGCTCAAACCTTATCATCTTTGAAGCCCTCTTGAGCAGGGCCTCATCAGCTTCAAAACCAATGCAATCCTTCGCTATTAAGCTCTCCATTTCACCGAAGGCGTCCATGATCCCCAGCAGCTGCTCCCTTGGCAGGTAAGACTTGCTGAGACACAGGTACTTGAGCTTTGGCAGATGTCCGCGGATGGCTGAGACATCTTCCTCCTTGATGGAGCCGTACATTCTCAGTCCAGCAAAGTTCTTACAGTTGGCACTGATCTGTGCCACCATCTCCAGGAAAGAGGAAGGCTTCAACTCCATCTCCAGCTGCTCGAGCTCTTTCCACTTCCCCACGAGCTCTGGGACGTGCGGCTCGTCCGTTGACAGCAAATTGGGGAGCACGACCTTCTGCAGTCTCGTGCACCTTGTTGAACAATCCAATTTGAGATTCCAATTAAACCAAACATCAAAAGCAGCACACAGACGGGAAAAAAAATGAAGGATTCGTACTCGTCGGAGGAATAGAGCAAGTCCTGTAAGGAAGCCGCGAAGGTAAGAGGGAACTGGAGCTCGACGGCCAAGCCATTGCTCCTGGCCACTGCAAACTTGAGGAAGCCCGAGAAGGAGAACCTCTCCACGGAATACTTTGCCACGAACGTCCTTGTGAAGTCGCTCCATGGCATGAAGTCCAAGCCCCTGAAATTTAGGACCCTCCAGCAGAGAGGGTCCAGAGAGGCCCTGAGCCACGACCGGCAAACGAACGGCACGGCCAGCGTCAAGACCTCCATGCTGAGCCTGCGAAAGATGGCGGCCAAGCAGTCCATCTCCAGGTCCTCCCATCTCCTGAGCCCTTCCACCATTGCTCGCTATACCTCTGTCGCACAGCTCCCTGTCTTCCCTTATTCTTATGATTCATTTCTTTTGCTGTAAAGATGTACTCTGATATATACAGGTGTTGACTGTTGAGTGAGTTAGCTGAAAGCAGACAAGAAAAAAACAGTGCTGATTGCCTATGATTGGTACAGGTGGACCTTGGGATCTATGGATGCAATTATATGTAATACGAATCTAGATGCTGCGCACGCCCAACTCGAGGTTGTACAGAGTCGCACAGAGCTGAGCTCATGACACACTGGAAAGTATGGGATCTGCTGTGAGATTGCATCGGATTGAATAGCGGCAGCTGAGGAGGGTGGTAGGTATAACTGTGACCAATGACTTGGAATAAAACGTATGTGTATTTCTAGAATGCCTGAGTGTTTAGCGGGTTGGATCGACTCGCGAATTTAATAATTTAATCCGACCTAAATCATATCATGCAGTGTGTTTCTAAAATGCCTCGTGTTCAACAAGTAGGGGTGTTCAGCGGATTGGGTCGACTCGCAAACTTGATGATTTGACCCGACCCAACAGGTCGGATTCATGGTCGGGTCGGAAAATTCCGACTCGAGTTGACCCGACCCGATTCGAAAGACTCGATTTTTTTATTTTTTTAAATTTTTTAGATTTCAGCCTATATTTTATACTAAAAAATTTAAAAACATTAAAATAAAATATTTTAAATGTGTAAAATAATATATAAATGTTTAAAAATTATTTTATGCTTTTAAAATAAATATTATATTTTATATTAAATAATAGAAAAGATAAGAAAAAATAACGGTCAGATAACCGGGTCGTGTTGGATCGAATTCGTCCCTCCAAAGAGGGCTGACCTGATCCGAACAAAATCAGGCGGGTCGGGTCAACACCCCTATCAACAAGCATAATATAGTTTTTAACCCCTATTACAAATTTCTTCTAGCGTTGTGTTACACAGAGGTGCCAATCAGAATAATATGATGCAATTTACCAACATGTTACAAGTCTAAAAAAGCACCTGCATGAGTAGAACTAGAAGTGGTGTTATTGAACTGATCGTACTAGGATTCATCAGATCAGGGGGCAGTTGGGATTCCTCACTGAGAAGAAGTGGACATATGTCATCTTCCAGAAATTGTTACATATCAATATATCATCACAAGGGTAAAGACTGAGAACCCCATCACAATTTTTTATCTCGCCTCGGCCGTTCTCATGGCTCTGGCATTTTTTGGGAGAATAATCCTCTACGCGAACTATTATCTCTTTTGTATCAGGATTGCCCTGCTTAATCAGTAATAGATAACCCTCTCTTTTTCAAAAAAAAAAAAAAACTGCCGATCGAGCAGCTTTGTGACACAGAAAAATCGGTTCTGACAAAATAGTATATCTGCTTTGTGGCAAAAGATTGGACAGAATTTTTTTCTGGTGCAGTGAGAAAAGAACAGAGATCATCTCATGAGTCATGCTCATCAGATTCTAGTGGATGCAGAAAAGGCTGAAACCGCACGAATCCGATCGAAATCAACAGTGGGTCAGAAGTCAGAAGTAGGCACATCCCTTGCAACTCATGTACATGTTATAGCAAGCAGCTGTTGAACCGAACTCGATGATTACATAACTTACAGCTTCCTGATTTCTGATCATGGTGCAACTGTCAATTGATTTCTACCATTTATCCTTTCTCCGCCCACTCACTAAAACTAATTACTTTTGTTTAGCTTCTGTTCTGGTTGCATAGGAACACTTCAAGCGTTCTTGATCTGATTGATCATATCTGGACTGAAAACAGAAAAGGCTCTTTGTTCTCT
Organism: Pontederia crassipes; assembly: GCA_030549335.1. NCBI lineage: Eukaryota > Viridiplantae > Streptophyta > Magnoliopsida > Commelinales > Pontederiaceae > Pontederia > Pontederia crassipes. Next base: position 2,417,710 of record CM060197.1, read on the forward strand.
TTTCCAATTAAGAATTGGATGGCCACGTCTTGAAAACTTGTAAAAAGAAAGAGACGATATCAGGATTGGTGTGATGCATCACGAAATCGAATCTGTAAAGCAAACTTTGTTGGGCCACTTTCTGACTTCTCAATCATTTTTTTTATCTGAGAAGACAATTTGGCTTTAAATTGCAACGAGGCTCTTTTCTTTATTCAAACAAAATATATTTGAATAGTTTTTTTTTTCTATTTTCTTTGCATTTTAACAATTAAAAAATGGAAAAATATTTTATCCGTCATTAAATGTTGAGGTTGTGGGAGATAATGCAGATATATATACTGCATTTTTTGCCTTAAATTAGCACAACTTTGATAGAATTATATACACAATGTATTTGGACATTTCATTTCTCTATTATTATATATAATAAAAATTCATCAATCTCATACGTACGTTATAAAATATTTTTTAAAATTTTTTCGATGAAAATTTAACAGTCACATTTTATTTTATTTTAGCTATATAAAACATGAAAAGTATTTTTGGCGCCATATGTGATATTACATTTTAACTAAAATGAAGTTTCCATGTTCTAATAATAAAATTTCTTTTCCAGTTTTTTCATACAGAAAGTCATGAATTTAATATATATATATATATATATATATATGTATATGTATATGTATGTATGTATAGTGAAAATAGTGATTTTTATGAAACCTCTACGGTAGATGTGAGTACAAGACATCACCTCTTCCTTCCTAACACGAACATTTATAAGCATATAAATATAAATAATATATTAAGATCATACTAATTATTAAGTAGAATACTAATAATTATTCTTAAAATATTATTCTTTTATCGTAATTAAAAAAAATATTACAAATGACGCTATGGATATTTTCCTAGCACTGTTTTTTATTTTTCGGCCCACGGAGATTTTAATGTCCCGGTCGTAGGCCCAGCAAGAAAAGAGAGCTGCTTAGATATAAAATAGGCCAATTGATGTCTACGTGGAAGCCACGTGGCGAGTTGACCACTTTGACCGCGGTCCTGCTCCAACGCCAAGAACGTGCATGGATCGCCGCATCCACGTGGAGACTGCGCGCAGCGACGAACCCGCCATGAGCTCCGACGCGCCCACGTCCCACGTAGGACTCCTCCTCCCTTCCCCTCCTCCCCCCTTTAGTTTTACGCCGGCCAAAAAGCCTTAAAGTTGCAGTAGGGCATCTCTCTCTCTCTCTCTACATGCGCCCCTCGCCATGCCATGCACATTTAGATCAGTAATCCACCTCTTAGTGCCTCGCTCCACATCAAGAAGCCAAGAACTAATCACCTTCCTAATTAATCATCAGAGTTAATATCATCCCTTGGAGGGGCATCAAGAATGTGTATAAATAGGAGGGCCAATCTGCCCTCAGTCCTCACCACCACACCTCATACATGGTCTTGGAGCAGTCACTAGTCCAGACCACTCGCAGTTGAGCCATATTCATATAGAGTTGTTTCTCTCACTTCAAGCACTCGTCATCCAGCATCCTTGTCCGACATCACTGAGAATCGCTAGCTGATGGCCCTTGCAACCATGGAGAGGTCCGCTGCTGTTGCTGGCGCCGTCGGCTCGGCCTTCGTCGTCGTCGTCGTCGGCCGCGGCCATGGCGTGGGGCGGCATGGCGTTCTACGAAGCGTGAAGGGTGAAGCCGACGGCGACGACGACGACGACGACTACGACGTGGCTCCGGCTGCTTAAATTAGTTAATCTCAGGTTCTCTAATCTCTGAGTACGAGTCGTGGATGTTAACTCTTAGATAAAATTGTGTGGTCTGATACGTCGACTTGGTTAATTTTGGAGAGCGAACTGTGAGATGTATATGTAATGTAGCAGAATAGCAGTTGCTTGCTTCCTGCTTTGGAAGAGGTGGCGGCTTCATGCGTGGAATAAATAACTTTATAAGGGGTTTAACTCTTTTTTACCCAAAAAAACATTTCTTTTATATAAAGAATGCGTTACGTTGTGATGTTATGATTAATATACATAACTTTATATATCCTTAAAAAAGCCTTCATATATATATTACTTGTTATGATTAATATAGGTATATTTTTGTTACATGTGTCATCGGAGGAAAGAAAAAAAAATGTAGCATGCATGTAGCTAAAAACAATATCATACGCCGGGTTTAATTACTACTAATATAAACGCAAAGCACTAATGGTCATGATATATATATATATATATATATATATATATATCCACTCTCTTAATAGTTAATACAGGCATATTGGGGAATAAATTAGAAGAATAGATTCGTCCATAATTCATTTATATATGTTCTTAAAAAATATATATTCTTAAATAACAGAAATCAAATAGTATCATAATAATTAAAATATAACTCTTAACTCGGAGTTTAACATACATATTGTGAATATCAAGTGAGAGGGATCACACAAAGGACTAAGAACGATGACAAAATTATATTACCTAAATAAGAGAGTTCAGACAATGTTTTGATGACTCATAGATGAATAGCTTCTAAATATCATATTAATAAATGCTAGGAATTTGGCTTAGAATTTCCACTGAGACACACATTCGGACAAATGTAATTTCATAAACTTTTTGAAGGCATCAATCTCCGATCTTTTCTATCCAAACTCAAAATTATCAGTATTTGATCAATTTAATTTTCAGACCTTACAATGTTCAATCTACTAATAAGTGTAATCAAACTTGGTTTGGAGGGAAAAAGGCATGCATAGTGTAGTGGTTCACTCTGCAGATGAAGAGGTCTTGAACTAAAATCTCATTAGTTAGAGCAGTGTTTTTTATTTTTAAATTTATCTTTTTTATCCTAAAAAAACTAAGATGAATTCTTTTCCGGAAATTAATGCTTATCATTTGGATTTGTAAGAATGTGCATTCTCAAAAAGCTATAACTTTGGTCCTGTTTTACCAGCTGGTTCCAAAAGTTCAAATGCGCCACTACCGGTTGTCTTCCTACTTTTATCAGAAAAGAACTGGGCAGGCATGATGTTTAATTTCCCCCAAAGTAACATTGTAGTTAATTTTGATGTTTAACAATTTGTATATGCTAAAAGAACATTTTTAAGCATGTTCACAATTAATTAATATAGGCTTTATTTGTTAAGATAAAAATATTACACTACTTAATTAAGCTATTAGATCAAGGCATGCATTCATGCTTTCACAGTTTTGTTCTTATTCAATCTTGGTTTTAATTAGCCATGTCTTTTGTTCTATTATTCTTGTCATATGCTTTTGACTCCTCAATGCAGGTAGCTTTTTTTTTTTTTTCCTTTTGTGATTCTTGACACCTGTTCTTGTTGTATAAACATTGATGAGGAGGAGGAGGAGGAGGGGGAGGTGAGCTAACTAAGCTAAAAGTTGCATGGTAATTAAATTTTACAACCCTTTTCTCACCAATATCTGAAACAAGTGCTCAGTTCAAGCCAACCCCCAACTCCTAAACCTCCCCTTGTCACTTTTTTTTTTCATGCTGGATCGCCTATAAATATATGTATCTTCATTACCTTCACTTCTCATCATAGAGGAAAGCATCCATAGCTCCATTGCTTCTCCAGCTCTGATCAGTTACGTAGCATATAATTAGCTGCAAGATCACTGCGAGTACTAAGTAACACCACCATGCGCATGGCTTCTTCTTCTTCTTCTTCTAACAGTGGCCTCCTCGCCGTCGCCATCCTCGTGGCCGCGACGTTGGCCGGCCATGCAGGAGCGCGACGCCTTCTGGAGGACGCGGAGCCCGCGGCACCGGCGGAGACCCCAGCGCTTCCGAGCATGCCGACGATTCCGACGATTCCGGGGCTGACGATGCCGCCGCTGCCTGCCGTCGTGCCGGCCATTCCGAAGCTCACGATGCCGCCTTTGCCCACTGTCGTGCCCACCATTCCTAAGGTCACGCTGCCTCCACTTGCGTCCATCATTCCTGCCATTCCCTCGCTCCCGAAGGCCACATTGCCTCCGGCCATGTCTTCCATAATTCCCACCATTCCGTCGCTCCCTAACGTGCCCGTCCCCTTCCTCGCCTCGCCTCCCCCGGCGGAAGCAGCTCCTTGATGGCCAAGCAGATCATAGAACATATATATGCACACAGCTTGCGTTGCCGATATCTAGCTGATGGCTTGGTCTCTGTGTGATCTCTACTACTTTACGTAGCATGCCAGCTGAGCTTTGAGAGCTCGACCTAGAAGTAGTAATATCTGAGTATTAATTGTGGGGTGGCTTTATGTAGTCACATTTGTTGTCGTCTGATGATTTATCGTTCCTATATTATTAATTATCGAGTTGTGTGTTTACTTGTATCTGCCTTTTTATGATATATTTAATAGCTAATATTGCACTTGAGACTTTTATATAATGTATATATATTATACGCTCACCCTATTTACAATATAGCATGAACAGCTAACTAAATATATTTTAAGCCTCAACCACAGATGGATAATAACAATTTTGTTAAAAAAATGTTAACTTTAGGACATATTTGGAAACAACAATGCAAGAGAGGAAAAACACAGAAAAGAAACAAAAAGAATAAAAGAAAAAAACAAAACAGGGAAGAACACAATGAACCACTCGGGCTTTTGTTGTCCTGCCGTCCGGCAAAAGGAGGCCTTTGGCCCGGCCCATTTCTTGAAGCAGTGCACACCTTAGCCAGAAAAAGAGAGGTGATCTCACGGGGCGGTGACCTGCTCCGGAATCGTATCTGATCACTCGTTCTTCCACGTCCAGCTCTGACGGCCGTCCAAAACCGGTGCTTCAAAACTCATCCCGGATTCCCACCACTTCTCCGTCCTTCCAATTCTTCCGAGAAAAAGAAACCTCATCCCCCGCCTAAAGATCCGATCTTGGGAGCCAATCCAGCATCAAGTTGGAGTCTTGCCGCGTCTCCGTCGGAAAACTGTCACGAAGCTCCCGCTGTTGAGCCTTTTATTCTTAAGCGTGGACTATCAGAACTTTGAGGCGTTAACTCGAGCTTTTGGGTCGGATTTAATGGCTCTACAAGTCAGTGGAGCCGCGGGGTTCTCACTATTCCGCAGCAGGAGACCTCTGACGACGAGGGCTGTTTCTGCATCAGAGGGTGTTTCTACTTCTAAGAGAGAGGAAGATAAGATTAATTTGGGTGGCTCCGATGTGAAGGTCACCAAGCTGGGGATTGGTGCATGGGCTTGGGGTGATACCACTTACTGGAATGACATGCAGTGGGATGGTATGTCTTCTTCCTTTATATTTGTATAAAAGAAATGCATATTACATGAAGACAGCATTTTTTAGTTCTGTATTCAGTAACAGAATCCTATTGTTGTCTCACTTGCGCATTACACAGAAATGCATACAAATCTTACTTTGGAGAGATATACATCTTCTTCTGGTGTTTTGGAGCAACTTTAAACTGCTATGATTGTATGATGTTTGGTAGAAACGACTTCGGATTAGTATTAGTTTGTTCTTACCATTTTTATTCTGTCGTGAACTTGTTAATCAATTTGATGCAAGATTAAAATTTTGTGGTTGCAAATGATCTTCTGTAGTTCTACTTCTGCCCTTTGATTGTGCGTTGTTGATTCAGATAGGAAGCTCAAGGCAGCTAAGGGTGCTTTTGATGCAAGCATTGATGGCGGCATAACTTTCTTTGATACAGCTGAAGTGTATGGTGCAGGGGTACTTACTCAACTTTGACTATTATTTCCCCTCCTTCTAAAAGGAGTTGGAATTTAGTTAGGAAAATTTGGAATGCTAGTATTGATGGAAGTACATTTTGTAGGTTACTGGAGCCATTAACTCTGAAACCTTACTCGGAAGGTGACCTTTTGATTTCTGTTGTTGATTATTTCTCAATCTTTATTCAGTAAGAGTTTGAGGGTTGTGATTGCACGTTTAATTCATATTCAATGTTGTCATTCCTCTCACAAAAAATCAATGTTGTCATTAAGACACTCCTTGTTTTGGATACTTTGGGTACAGATTCATTAAGGAAAGGCAAAAAGTTGAATCTGTTCAGGTGGATGTTGCTACGAAGTTTGCTGCTTTGCCTTGGAGGTTCGGTAGGGGGAGCGTGCTCTCTGCTCTTAAAGATTCACTATCTCGTCTTGGTCTATCCTCAGTGGAAGTCTACCAACTTCATTGGTCTGCTTTATCAGCCTGTTCCTGAAGTTTTTTCCCATCAATCATATTATCACTGTTTGGTAATTTACGTGGTGAATATTGATCATTTTCAGGCCAGGCATTTGGGGAAATGAAGGTAGTTTACTTAAGGTGCCCAAACGTGGATGATGCAGCCTTCAATTAACTCATACTCAGCAAAGTCTTTTTATGTCTTTTAAATTCAATTCAGGGTATATTGACGGCCTTGGAGATGCTGTTGAGCAAGGACTTGTAAAGGCTGTTGGTGTCTCAAACTACAGTGGTCTTCTTTTTTCCCTTGTCATGCATTTTCAGTTACCTCCGTAGAAGTTCTTTTCTTCCTTTGAAATCAATCAACGACAGACCTTTCATGCTTTTATTCTGCTATTTGCTACTTTTACCAGAAAAGCGCCTTAGAGATGCTTATAATCAACTCAAAAGGCGAGGGATTCCACTAGCTTCAAACCAAGTGAATTATAGTCTCATATATAGAAATCCCGAGGAGAATGGTGTGAAGGCTACTTGTGATGAACTAGGGGTCACTTTGATTGCATACTCTCCGATTGCTCAAGGTACACATTTGTTATGTAGTGCATTATCTACCTGCTCATGAAATAAGGAAATTGTTACATAGAACTATACTCTGGCCTTGTTCTTTGAAGCATATGGACTAGAAGTTTCTGTCTAGCATTGTGCAACATTACATGAAAATCTATGGTTTCATCACATTTCTATATTGTGCCATCCAATTCATACTGAAGACAAATTATAGTTCGATAGAGCATGATTGATTGCTTGAAAAGGATCAAAAGCTTTCTGATGGTTAAAACGATGAAAAGGTCTGATAGCGACTGAGTATTCTGATGATGCTACAACTTGGCCATTCTCAAATTAGCAGTCTATGTTAGCTAGATACCCTTTCATGCATTTATTCAATTTATATACTTTAGCATCACAATGCTTCTGCATTTGTAGTTTCTAATACAGCACTAAATTTCACGCAAGATCAAACTGTGCAATACGATAAAGGATTGTGAATTGCTTTCAGGTGCCTTGACTGGAAAATACACGCCTCAGAATCCTCCAACTGGTCCTAGGGGCCGGATTTACACACCAGAGTTCCTCCAGAAGGCAAGGACCTTATACATTCTTTTTACACATTTCTCAAGAAATGTTTGGTATCTAATATTGGTTATGCATGCTTTCAGTTACAACCTCTGATTACAAGGATCAAAGAAATTGGCCAGAACTACGACAAAACCCCCACACAGGTTTGTATTTCATTTCTGTCCAACACCACTCTTATAAATGTTGTCAATGATGGGAGGTTTCAGACAAAAAAAGGGTTGCTGTCAGGGTATTGATTTACCCTCTAGTTTGTACAAGTTACATGCTCATTTGCATAAACACTTCTAGCTAGGCACATATATGAGATTTGAACCTATGTCGTTTATCTTCTTCAAGTAAAGAAATTAATTTGATTATGCAAGCTTTCAAAACCTTCTGAACAAGCAAGCTGAAGCTGATCTTAGCAACCAATTGGCTAACCTTTGTTTCCTCATGCAGGTGGTGTTGAACTGGTTAATAGCACAAGACAATGTAGTGCCCATTCCAGGCGCGAAGAATGCAGAACAGGCGACCGAGTTCGTCGGTGCTCTCAGGTGGAGGATGACAGAACAAGAGGTCGAGGAGCTTCGCTCGATGGCGAAAGAAATAAAACCTGTGATTGGCTTCCCAGTTGAGAAGTTATAATCCGGGAACTACATTGCATGTAGAGATAGATCAACATCCCGTTCGTTCACATGCCTTATGATAGATTATACTCTTCAAGGTGTCTAATATAAGGAGTTGAATTGATTGTTATAGATGTAACAAAGCTTGGATCTTGAACACTGCAGAGCTCTTGCCAAAAAAATAGAGAAAAATAGAGTGAAATGATACATTCACCTGGTTGCTTGATTTTTGTTGCAGCAGACAACATGGTTCAATTTTTGTTAGCATGTCTGATATGCTTTTTTTTTTGAAAGAACAAGGCATAGCAACTGTGGGAGCAAAACAATGGTCGTGGCTATTACTTGTCAGCATTGCAATCATAAAGGTATTTTTGTGCATATCATTGCAGATAAAAAAAATTGTTGCTATACAAGAGATGAACTTCGCCTATATTTTATAGTCGGTCTCAAGCCCGAATAAAGGAGGAGGGTTATGTTAGGCCTCGACAGCCAGCGTAAAATCCTGTCGAATTGCATGAACATAGATCAACGAATGCGGAATGACGTCGTATGATCCATGTAGCCGACCCCACTTAATGGGATAAGATTTTGTTGTTGTTGTTGCTATACAAGAGATGGATAATAACAAGGATGTATACATATGTTTGCTTTTTACTTGTCCTGTTGCATGCCTAGCTTGTTTTTTGGCCACAGGCGAGATTGCATGTGACCATGTGTGAGAGAGAGAGAGGGGGAGAGAGAGAGGTAATTGATCATTCAATGCTCAATTCTGGAGAGTGGTAATATGCAGCATGCAGCATGTCCAATGATATGAGTTACAGGGTGAGACCAATACCACGAGCTCTTTGGAGCGATCATAGGAACAACCCATTGCACGGGTGTAGATTTATACGTGCGAATCGTATTTTTTTCTTAATATACACACTGGTTGTTTTTTTTGCATATACAACTTATTTAAAGAAATAAATCTAAACTCAATAAAATCTAAAGTCAATACTTGCTGAATTAAATGCAAGGGTGTGAGCTATTCAATCGTGAATGCATGGAACTTGAAAAAAAATTCTCAAACTCCAAACAAACCCCATCTGCCTGTTCATCGACAAACTGTGGATAGATAAACGCGGAGAGAGAGAGAGAGCACTGAACCGGATGAGCAAAACAAGAAGAGCTCCTGGGATGATACGTGGAGCTCGCAATTTGGGCCCCCAATGGGCCTGGGGCAATCCCCAGCCACACGTCTCTGCCTTCTTTCTCTCCACCAGTAGCTTGAAGGAGAGAGAAGAGACGGGAGAGAGAGAAAGAGGAAATATGTGGATGGATTGGTGGGACAATCTTTCTCTTGGTCCAAGATTGCTGATGAGAAGACGAGAGGAGAGGAGCGGAGCAGAAAACAAAATGAGTGAAATGAATTATTAATGGAAGGATATGAATCAGGTATTTCGACAGTACTTGGTTTTGCTCATTACCGAAGCAGAAAAGAATCTGTAAGCTGCCCCCATTGTCCTCTACTTGGTTTCACTCTCCACCTACTCTCTCTCTCTCTCTCATACTTACTGCTTCTACTTTCTTCCCCTCCCCATTTGTAGCCATCCGACTCCCCCCATCAACTTAACTGCAGTCGGGCACTAAATTTAAAGCCTGCCCGCAGGAAGAGGAGAGACAGGAGTGTCTGTTCTTTTGAAGATTCAATGCCAAAAATGACGACGAGATGAAAGCTTCCTGAGATGTTTAGAAATTTCTTGAATGCGTTCGAGTTCGTTGATAAAACCGTTATGTTCATCAATCCCTCCCCCTCTCTCTCTCTCACTCAGAGAAGACAAAAGTTTCAGTATCCCTTTTTATGTTGTTATACGAGATGCAGAAAATTTTAATCACCATTAATCTGCGAAGACATCAACATATATATATATATATATTCCCCCCAGTTGAGAACTATTACTATTATTATAGTTACTGCATGGTGCATGCTGTTGCTGTTACGTGCAGTTCATATTTCATTTCTTTGTCGGCTCGTCGAGCGTTCCATCGGCGGCCGACAGCAAGGGAGCAAATCCGCTCCTGGATTTGCAGCGTATATATAAAAATGGATAATCAGTCAGACATGCTACTAGAAATAATACAATTCAAATTGATTGCACGGTGAGATTTGCAGCGTATATTGCATGTTGTTCTAAAGATCAAGAGTATTTGATTGCACGGTGAGAGTTGCATCCCAAATACATGTATCAGATCCGATTTAGGTTTCAATCATCCATCGGTGCGACTTATAATGAGATGACTGGGCGATGGTTGCACTCTACCCATCCATGCATGATGTAGCGGACAAACGTACTTGCCACCACTAATGCAATCCAAGTCTTAGATCGTCGACGTATCCAAAATTATAGATTTATTAACTACGATTATTATATTATTAATTGATCGTAATAATACAATAAGAATCCAGAATTAAAATTAACAACGAATTAATCTCTTTTTTTTTTACTCAAAGCTCACTTCTCAACTAAACATTATGTGCTGGTGTTATATATGACATTAATGATGGCATGTCCTGCTCCTGAGCCAGTTTCCATAGAAAGGGCCGTGACATTAAAAGCCACAGCACAGGGGGTCAAATTTCTAACAAACTCTTTGTTCCACAGTAGCTACAGCATAGGGGGAGAGAGAGAGAGAGAGAGTGAGCTCTGTTTTGTTTCCCTTCTGCAAAACCTTTTTACTCATAACTAGGAGGAGGAGAGGAGAGGAGAGGTGGAGTGCAGCATCCCCGAGCAGGGAAAAAGGTCTGTTTTTTTTACATGCCTGATTTGGTTCCAAAATCTTGTTGTTCTCTGTGGTTCTTGTCGCTGTTCTCCATAATGGTTTGCAGAATCCATATGCCTTGTTCGGAATTCTGTCTCTCTGAGCATTTCCTCGCTCTAAAAATATCATATTCTGATATCTGCGCTCTCCACTTGTCCGTGTCGCCAGCTCGACAATCCCTTCTTGTCTTCCTCTTCCCTTTCTTGCTTTCCTGTGTTCGGATTCAACAGTTTTGTATCATAAAAGTGTGATTTCTGTCATGAGATTGCTGATGTTTTTAATTTGTTTTTTTTTTCGTTTCTTTCTTCCTTGCTTTGTTGAGCTGCTCTTTGTGAGTTCGTTTTTGCCCTTCTGTTCTGAGAGATCCATGCTGTGGTGCAAATTTGTGACTTCCGTTTTGGTTGCATGATGCGTACTTGAACAGAACTGGTGATCTCCATGTGCTGATAAATGCATCTTTTACTTCTCTTTGTCCAGTCGTGGTTCTTTAGTTATAGAAGTTTGATCATCTTTTTCAGGGATTCATTAGCAATTATGGCACTTCATCCACTGGAATTTATGTTCTTCTTCCCTTTTATTCAGATTTATCCTCGGAGGAATTTAGCCTTTTTTTCTTTCATTATTTAGCTATATAATATAATCAGAACATTAAAAAGAAATTAATGCTTACTCTGAATTCCTCAGTTAATTCATCCCGAGCTCATCTTGTATAATATACAGTATTTATAAGTTGAGCAATCAAGAGGTGTAAATATATTAAGTGTGTATTGCGTGGCTTTAAAATGTTTTTTTAAAAGGCTTTTGCAACTTTTGAGTTCAGCTCCTGACTCCTCTGGTTTTGTTCTTACAGTGAGTTTGATAGGCCAAGATGAGCCAATACGTTCCTGATTGGAACGTGGAAGATGAGTCAAGATTTTTCAGAGATCTCCTTCCGATTACAAATCAGAAGCTATCGACAGGGTCAGTATAGTTTCTTTACTACTTTTGGATTAATCTTCTTGCTGCACAAAGAAGCGTGCAAACTCGATCGATAGTGGGAACAAAATTAATGCATTACGCTGTCTCCTTCTGGTTGTTAACAGAGCAGAAGATGAACTCGTCGAGTTGCTGTGGCAAAATGGGCATGTGGTCATGCATAGTCAGTCTCAGAGGAAAAGTCCCACCACCTTCAGTGAGTTCAAACAGGTGCAGAAGCCTGAGCAAGTGCAAAGATCGGAGCAATCCATGGGGAATCCCAGCAACGTAATCCAAGATGATGATACGGCGTCATGGTTTCAGTACCCGGTAGATGACTCATTAGACAAAGAGTTCTGTTCTGAGTTCTTCTTTGAAATGGCGGGCGCAGACGGATTTGGATCTGATAGGATCAGTAAGGATGTTATTGAAGACCAAGAGAGATATGTAAAATTCGGGGCATGCAATGATAACAATCTTGGCATGTCATCAGTTCCTGGTCACTGCATTGTTTCAGAAAAGATATCTCCTCCTAATCCTAGATCTAGCATTCTCGGTTCTTCGCTGGAGGCTTCGTGCTTGGAGAATGATGGTGTTGTGAATTTTTCTCACTTCACAAGGTCGGCAAAGGTGGACTTGGAATCTTCAAACTGTCAGTTTAATGTAGGATCAGGGAGTGGAATTAAGTTAAGGGTCCAAGAACCTTCCATGATGACAATTGGATCAAGCAATTGTGGAAGTAATCAGATTCCGTCGCGAATAGATCGAAGTCATGCTATGAGCAGTGATACTACAGGTGGTGGTGCCGGACTATCAGAGGAGGATGGTAGAATTAAACTGCCTACAGATATAGAGATGACAAATGCTCATGAAACTACTACTACTTCATCTGGTGGTTCTGGTTGTAGTATTGGAAGGTCAATGCGGCAAAGAAAGAGTAACCAGAGCCAGAAAAGGAAGGGAAGAGATGTGGAAGATTTTGAGTGCCAAAGTGAGGTACTTCTTAATTTTACAATCTTGCTTCACTAGAGATTATGTTCTTTCTTTTGTTTTTGATCTGATTCTGTGAGCTGAGGGAAGATAAAAAGGTTTAAACCATCCATCACTAATTGTTCATGCAGGATAATGATCATGGGAAGAGGATAACAAAAAAGCCAGCCCAGAAGTCTACATCAACACGCAGGAGTCGGGCCGCTGAGGTCCACAACCTCTCTGAGAGGGTAAGAATTGATTCAGAAGTCAGAACCATTATTTGGAGCTTTACACATTTGAAGATATCATCCTCATTTCATGACACTGACATATGTAGAGGCGAAGAGATCGAATAAACGAAAAGATGAAAGCACTACAAGAGTTGATACCGCATTGTAATAAGGTAATATGTCTCTTTCAGTCAATTTAAAGCCTCATTCATCCTCCATTCTTTGGAGAAAGTTGCATACCTCTTTTTTCTCATATAATTCTAGTTCTCGATCTAAATTATGAACTCTATTAATACTAATCTTGTTTAATTCTCAGGCAGACAAAGCATCAATGCTTGATGAAGCAATTGAATACCTGAAGACACTCCAACTCCAAGTTCAGGTCTTTTAAGATTAAATTCTAGGAAGCACTATCTTAATATCAAGTTATGCCATTTCTTGTGCATGAACCATCATCCATGGTTACAGATGATGTGGATGGGAGGTGGCATGGCAGCACCAATGATGTTTCCAGGAATGCAACAATATATATCTGCCATGGGCATGGGGATGGCTCCTGCTTCTCTTCCTTCCATGGCAAGTGCAGTCCAGATGCCTAGGGTTCCATTTATCAATCAAACTATGACCACAGCTCATGCCAGAAACCAAGCACCAATGTACCCTTCTCTTTCCATGCCTCCAGTAAACTTCTCAAACTCCATGCAGGGCATCCACCAACCTGAACCATATGCCTTCCTCGGCTTCCCTCACCTGCAACCTCAAACTCAGGTTTGCATCTCCCATCTTTATGCCATTTTTTCTTTCTCATTCTTCTCCTCGTCGAGATGTTTTGACAGTATCTGACATGATGGATGGAGTTTTAACAATATGGATTTCACATAATTCGTGCAGCAGAACCAGCCAGCAGTTGCAAGTCACACTGGTTCACTGCCTAATGCAGGAGAACGGGCCCCGACCAAAGGAGAAAAAAGATCTGGTAAGATAAATTTTGTGCCGTGCAACAACTACAAATTTGATTAGCATCGGAAGCTGAACCATGTTGCAAAAATAAACATACCATTCTATGAATCTTATAGTATGAGTCACAGTTCATTACATGTTTAACAAGTTTTCCATGTTGTTAAATTATGATGCACTAACACTGACAATGTGAAAGAAAATAGGAAAACTGATTCATCTTTGGATTTTTTTTTCCTTGTTCATATGGGATGTCATTTCGGTGTTAATTTCATTTGGTTGCATCCCCACTCTTTATTCTGTGATATGGAAAGGTAACAATCTGCCAGTGCTAATTACTTTTGCATGCCGATGTGAACAGGTTGATGTCACACTACATATGAACACCCCCCCTGTTGTAACCTCATCCCAGATAATCCAATTGCTCGAGAACCATGACATTGCATGTTTCTCTGATTGTTGATACTGTAAGAAAATGAAGTGTGAAAACAGCAAAAAGATGGCCGGAGGAATCTCGCCTTCTCTCTGTTGTCTTATATTCATTCTAACTTCAAATTGAAGCCAGAATGTATTATGTACATGTTAAGAACTCGAGGAAAGGAGAAATCATAATCTTCTTCCGGTAATCATTATGGAAAAGCCAGATTGGGAGTTTTGTATGGTTACTTTCTTGTAACATCTCATTCTGGTGCTTTTTCTTTTTCTTCTGAATCTGTTAATGCATTAATATTTAGCTTCATATTTCTGTCAGTATGTTATTACTTAATATGGTTTTAGTGGTTATAAAGTTTTCAATTCTAACTTTTATTACCTGAGATAATTCAGATTTGTGTACATATAAGTTCCTTTTCGGGAACTCAAGGATCAGGCCATACTGAGAACAAGTTAAACTTCTTTTTGTTGTCAAACTTTCGTATTCAGAAACCTAATAAGCACTGTTAAGTAATCCAGTTCAAATATGGTGCTATAACGTATAGCATTTTCCTAGAAAAAAGCTTTTTCTTTCCTTTTCATCTCCACCTCTCTGATCCGTTGATTTCTGTACACCAACTCCATTATAAAATAGTGCTTTCTGATTTCTACCAATAATTTGAGCCCTACAGATATGACATGGTCTTATTCAATGTCATAACATTCTAATGAGTTGCTGTTGCACCCCGTCCTTTCAAATAATGCAATCAGCTGCCTGAATGCAAGGATCTATCCCGGGATATACCCCAGATTTGGGCAAACCTTTAGCTGCAGCTCGATGTGTCTGCTGTTTGGTGGCCAAGCAGACAATGAGGGGAAAAGTTCATAAAAGACCTGCATGATCAAAGTGATCCTTTGCTGTACAGGTCTTGCCCATATCTGGAGAAGCAATAGATATTGTTATCTGCTGAAACCACGCATGATCATTTGATCAATCTAAATAAAGATTCTCCATGCTTTCCTTTTAAATGGAATGACAGGCTCCACTAAAAAAATGCCAACACGTGTTGCCATCTCTCCTTTCTGCCTCTGCAATATATAATTGGCATTGCCAAGCCTGTGGAATGCAACATGATGCTTCCTGTGTAAAAAGACTGGTGGGGGCAGGCAAGTGCGATATGACTATATGAGACCAGTAGATCAGAATCATGTGGCCAGTTGTCCCTATGGAAGGAGAGAGAAAGATATGGTTAGAATGTTTCTCTTTTATGGTCCCACCAAGAATCCCATTTCAGTACTTAAAACAAATCCTTTTGAGCACAGAACCCTATCTTAGTGGCTCTCTGTGGACAGCTCTGGGTGCCATCTCTCCTTTTTCTGATGCTGCAAGCCTGAAAGAGACTTGCGGTTGCCAGGTCCGATTTCAAACATGGCTGCTCTCTCTCTCTCTCTCTCTCTCTCTCTCTCTCTCTCTCTCTCTCTCTCTCTCTCTCTCTCTCTCTCTCCATTCTATCCACAAGCTTCCACCAGCATGCTGATCATTGGTCCACCTCAGATTCATATATTCGTCTTTCATTATCCTAATGCTGCATCACCATTATCTTATTCTCTCTAATCTTGTTGCAGGCATAATTCATAGCCCATGCTCATCAAAGAAGCTGAATAATAAATGCAGCTTCCAACTGAGATTTTGGTGGTACGGATTCTTTGTCACTACAATAAATTCAAGCCAGGTCACGCTGAGAGCGATCTAATTGTTTATTCTTTGCTAATAATCATGTGCTCCGTCCTGAGCACCGGAATCTCATGCCACTTTAACAGCAGAAACTTTTGTATTAGACGTGCGATTTCGTTAATGATCAGCTTATAATTGTGGCAGAAAAGTAAGTACCTTCTTGGTTGCTGTCTCTTTCAGTCACCATCCTTCAAGATTGGAATTGCATCAAATACTATACAGCACTATCTATAAATTGGAAGACAACAATCTCAAATTGTATGCTCCTTTGCAGCATCTAAACAAAGACATCAGGGACCACAGAGATTTTTTTTCCCTCTCTCTCTCTCTTTTTATCCCTGAAAACTTTATCTTATTTCTAGTGCTTGCTGACAGTAACAAGTAGTAGATAACTTTGTACTATCTTTACACCCCTGATCAACTTAATTATTACTTCTGATCAGATTACATATGCTGATTAATTAGTACGTAACAGAGCAGCAGATTTTTTTCTGTCAGAGCATTAAACAGAAATACTTAAACAGCTGCTATGTCGACGATATCTCTCAGTTCCTGTTGCGGCCCGGATTGTTCTGGCATCTTTCCTTGTCTTGCAGGGACAGAGACGATGCCTCCCTCCATGCCAGCTCAGAATTGAGTACTTGCTCATGCATGGCATCACAAATCTGATCATGAGTAGCGTGACCACCTATTAGCTGCAATTGGCAATACGACATCAGATCAGTTTTAACGAAACAATCCTACTGTTTCCATCTGCAACTTGAAACAAGTCAAAGGACACATGCAAGTTGACAAAGATGCATAAGAGCTAATGCATGGGTACAACCAGGTAAATTAATTCTTTCATGGGATTGATTAAGCAGCAGATTAAGCTTTTAATAGCCTGTTTCTTGATCACTTGCATGGGCTTTTTTTCATGTAAAGAGGAATACAACTTGGGGCAAATGGCCTCTACCAGTTTCTCTCTCATATCTATATTACTTGAGTCCCACAACACATGCAGAAATGATAAAGGGAGTTGCCTTATTATCTTCTCACTGTTTATTATGCTCACCAAAAGGTCATGTCACCATCCATCTACTGCTCTTGCCATTAATAAAATATAACTTCAACTTTTGTGTATATGTTCTCATTCGAAATATGTAAAAACACTATATATGTAAATTCCAGTATTAATTTTCAAACTTCTATCAAGATCTTGGCATGCATGAGCACAGGGATGCTGTATGAGCAAAGCAAACAAACTACTGTTTGCATAATTAAACTATGGCATCATAGATTTGATGACTACCGAGTGAAAACAAAAGATATCTATGGTGTAGAGCTTGGTGTCATCGAAATAGCTAATTGTCCAAGTACACCACCACCATGTCAATTTACTATATTACAAAGTTATTTAATGCACAAAAGCCATTGGACATGTGATGCCCTACCAGCCCAAGGACCAAAACATGCATGGATCCAACAGAAGCAGGACATAAAAGGTGGTGAAAATGATGATTGCCAACAAATGAGAAACTAATTGAGTGTTACTTTTTTTTTCTCTTTTTGCAGATAAGGATCTCTATTTTCTTTGTAGCTGAAATGAAAAGAATAATTTGCAGGAGGAAAACCTTTGTGACCATGTTATCCTGTGGGTGGTGTTTGAAAGCAGTTTCTGTGTGGAGCTGTTCCTGTCCATATTCACCCTCCTCATCTTTCATTGCTTGAGCCATTAATATCCTTTATTTTTCTTGTAAGGTACTACAACTTCTGTGTGTCAATGAAATGTGTACAGGTCCAGAGGTAGATGACAAAGAAGAAGGATGAGATGGAAGAAATGAATGCAATAATCATAATCATATATATATATATAATGCTTTAAAGTTTATAATAATAGTAATATAGAATGTGAGGGCATTAAGCTGCAATTGATGCGGCCCCACCAAGTGGTTGACGATGCACAGAAGTTGCCAAGAGCGTTGACCGAGAGTTCTGGGCCATGAAAAAGGAGAAGATTATATAATAATTTGATCGATTCATTGTATATAAAAAAATTATCTTTATAATAAGTCCATCGATCTATTTTGAATGTTGTAAATTATAATTTAAAATGACGCAGTTAATGTTATCAAAATCAAACCGGACCGGTTCAATCGTGAATGATAATTCTGTTCGATTTGATATCAAAATCATTTTTTTATATTGAATCGTCCAAAATCGGTTGAATTAATTCAACTCAATTCAATTCAAATTTTAAAAAATAAAATTTTAAAAATGATAAAAATATAAAAGTTAAAAAAAGGAAAAGGACAAAAAATATAAGAAATGTAAAAAAAAGAAGGGAATATGATATATATATAATTATATAGGAATTGAAATAAAAAAAATACAAGTATTCAAAATTTATTAACATTAAAATAGAAAATTATTAAAGGACGCAAAATAAAGGAAATAAAAAGGAAAGTGTTAAAAAAAAATAAGAATAATTTAAGATAAAATTTATTAATATAGCATCTAACATCAATAAATAATAGATACTAAATTAATAATAATATATTTATATTTATATATTAATCATTATTATTTATCATCATTGAAACTTTTAATAAATAAAATTATGTTATTTTAGTTTTTAATATTTTTAATAGGTTATTAGTACAATATTCATATATTATATCATATAACTTATATTATATTTTTATAATTATTATAAATAATATTATTTTAATAAAATTCAATTCAATTCGATCGAATCCGGTTGGACCGTCGTCCGGTCCGGTCGCCGATCCGATTATGAAAATATTGGGTGCAGCATATTCATTTTATCCAAAGAAAAAAACATGGTTTTTTTTCTTAATTATTGGCAAGCATGCATGAATCCCAATAAAGATGGTGGTTTTGACTTTTGGGGTAAACATGGTACCTTCACATCAATATTAAACTTGCACTTAACTCCAATCTATATAGAAGAAAAATCATGAAGTCTCCTACGACTGAGATTGTGTGCCAAGATTAAAATATTATAATGTGAGGTTTAGGGCCTATTTGGCGTCCAACGAAAATAAAACTGAGTTTTAAAATTCCAATAGGATTTCAAAAATCAAAAAATGATTCCTTTAGAGATTATTTTCCATTAATCGATTTGATTTGAAGTGTTTGGATAAATCACAGTTTTTGGTGGACCCCACGATGCAAAGAAGAAAAGAAAAATAAAAATAAAACGTAGCCTAATGAATGTCAGCTTTTGATGGCCCCCACGTTGCAAAAGAGAAAAGAAAAAAGAAAAAAAAACTGAGCTCTAACTTAAGTTTCCTTTAGAAATTGCGCCAATGTATTTTTCCTTTCAAATAAGTAAAACGAATTCTTTTCGATTTTAAAAATCAAAACTGTGGAATGGATGTTATCCACCGGAAAACTAGGTATCCAAACATGTTCTTAATATAACAAGGTTTAATCTTTCTAATCAAGATAATAAACATTGACACGAGACCAAACCAAAACATAGTCTTCTCCCTCTATTTACAAGTTTGCCCATTGTTGATTTTGTCTTTTTGTGACAACGCCTTGGCTTTTCGTTTCGGCTGGATTTCCAGTATAATCACTAATCAGGGCCCATGGGCCATGGGCTACTAGGCCATTACCACAAGGCTTACTATTCGAAACTAGTGGCCTTGTTAATCAAAGATTTCAACTTTACGTGTGTGTGTAGGAGAGAGAGAATGAATTCCAAAATAATCAGAGCCTATGGGCAAAGTGGCCTTTGTATTAACAGAATTGAAATTGGAGAGAGAGAGAGAGAAACAAAGTGGCCCGTGGGCAAAGTTGTGTTTTCGAGTTTGATTTTTTTTTTAATTATCACTTGATCAGACAATATGGTTCTACTCTATATTTTAATTTTAAATTAATCAGACGTTAATAATTTTCCATACTAAAAGTTGCAAAAAAAACCCTTTCCCAAATTTGAAAGAGAGAGAGGGGGATTCTAGTTCAACTTAGTGGCCCCGTTATTCATATGAACTTCAAATTTGGGAAATGAGGGGAGAGAGAGAGAAAAAGAAAGAGAGACGTATTGTGTTATGAAGCCGAGTTTTTGTATGTTTCTGTTGCAAATCGTGATACCGATACGGTGCACTTTCACACGCCAAAAGGGGGACCATGACCGGAACGACTACGGCCATCTTTGTAGTTTGGACCGAAGCAATCTGGTTTTTCGGTCTTCTTTCAGACCGATTTATCATTCAAAGTCATAATTTGGATCTTTCTTTCTTTTTTTCTTCAATTGTCACCCCAATGCTCGCGCCGATCGTCTAATTCATACAACGTTAAGAATCATGCGCACTGATCACAAATTAAAATTTCGATCCACTATCGAGTTCGACTGATCTGATGTCGTTCTACACAACACGCGTTGATGAAATTTTCACCAAAAATTTGAACTCAAAATCTTTGTTTAAGCGATAAATAACTACTCGGATTTAGGTCATAAAAAAAACAGAAGACCAAGTTCAAGGGCGCATTTGGTTAGATTGTCATTGTAACACTTCTTTTGAAATCAGTAATAGATTTATATTTGAAAAAACCATATACTCCCAAGGGAATGAAATTAATCACGTACTAGATAGTATGTTAAAGTTTAAATTGTAACGCATTACGAAATTTAAAGTCCATATGTATTGTCGTTCTTATCTGCGCTTGGCTATAATTCAATCAAATTGCTTGGCATATCAATGCATGAACGCTAATTATAAGGCTAAGCAGCCCAACATGCAGATAGATATGTGGCTGGTTCATTTGGTATCATACTAATGATGCAAATTCTTAAAATTTAGAAATAAGAATTATTTTCATAAACCACTCTTAAACTATCACGATTTTTCACATAAACTATGAACTTATTTTTTTTATTCCTGAACTATCACGATTTTTTCACTTTAGTCATTTCGTCTACTTCTGTCATGTTTTTTGTTAATTATAATTTTTTTCATTTATGAAAAGACTAAATTATCTATCCATCCAAAACACATCAAATAATACAAAAAATCAAAAAAATCGAAAGAGGGTCATTTAGTCTTTTTCATAAATGACAATTTTTTTTATTTACCACTTTAATTCTTCAATGATTTTTTTTATATTTATTATTTCATATTTTTTGTTCTTAGTCTTTTTATAAATGGAAAAAAAATAAAAATAACGGAAAACGCAAATGACTAAAGTGAAAAAATCATAATAGTTTAAGAATACAAAAAAAATAAGTTTATAATTTATATGCAAAAAAACGTGATAATTTAGAAAAAAATTATGAAAATAACTCTAGAAACAACAACAAAAAAGAACTCCATTATTGCTCTCCCTAGTATAGGAGAAGTATTAGGACGGTTGTGTGTTAAAACTTAAAAGGACTGCTGCACGACCCCACACCCACACCTACATCATTTTGTCCAACTATTGTGATATCTTATCGTTAGCACACAAGCAACAAAATGAGGGATCATACCTCCATACTTTCTGTCCCGAAGTCGGCATGCATAAAATACAAGGGACGATTAGGTTACTATTCAGCTTCAATGTTGCTCTAAATAAATGCCAAAGCCCCTTCATATCGATTGAGCTACTGCATGCACAGGGTTTTGGACCTACATTTGTCTCCTCTAACATGCAATCCAGCATGCATCAGTAGATTCAATCAATAGGTCCTGTTGATTTGGCTGTCCATGGCTCCTCCTCTATCACAAAAATCTTTATTCTCCAATGGTTGAATGGATCAGGCTTTGGCCAAAGGAAAATTCTCAATCATCCTATTGTTCCTCCTGTCATTGTGAGGGGCAGGAGGATTTTAAGGTTGGATTGGATTTCAGGAGGATGTAGCACCACTCTTGGAGTAAATACTTCAAAAATTTTAACCAGTAGACCATGGCGGGGAAAGCCAAGTTGCCGCAGCTGATGCAAGAAGACAACCTGCTTGCGTGACCATGTGTTTGTGTTTGAGGGAGAGCATGTCGTTCTGCTTCAATATGGTGCTGCATGATAAAACTACATGCGAAAGATGAGAGACCACGTAGCCGTGAAAATACAACAACAACAACAAAATCTTATCCCATTAGGTGGGGTCAGCTACATGGATCATACGACGTCATAGTCGTGTAAATAATGCATTAGAAATTTTGAGAGGCCAAATTGGCATTGTATGCACAGTTGTGCGAGTACTCTTCCATAAAGCCATCATTGATTCCCCAAGAAAGAGCATATGATCCCACCACGCCACTGCATGCCACAGGAAGTAGATAGCATTCTACCAACAAGGAATAAGACCCCATAATATTTCCTAAGAAATAGCACCTTAAACTCATGAACTTGTAATGCATGAACATGGAATATAAAGACACCAAAATATTTTTTTTGATATCGAAAATAAGACACAGTAGAAGCTGGGATAGAAAAATGCTGATGAAACATCAGTTTGAACAGCAGCTTAGAGTTTCATGTATAAAACACTGCACGATCTCTTGAACGGTTGAACCACCTATTTTATCTCGTGGTAAAGAGTTTGCATTCTTGAAAATGTCCAGACTTTATTGTCAATTCAAGCTTTGAACATAGCAAAAGGAAGTAATCACACCGAAGTGCTCAAAAGGCCAAAAAAGAGAAGTACCAAAAAGGTCATAAAAACCTTGATTCCAATAATTCAAGGTGAAAAAGCAAATTAGATTATGGTAAAAACATAAAAGGTGAGAGTGAGGGAAAAGGACAGGGAATCTTGCAGCCTTAGACGCTGCAGCAGTAGCAGCAGCGACAGAACAGCAAGGTTCTCTGAAAAGCCTGTACCTTCGGCACCACACCAGTAAATATAGCACACAAAGAGAGAGATCACAATATCCCATCATGGCCTACTTAAATTTCGTTATGTGCAGCACCTACCCACATGCCATGGTGGAACTGTTCACTCTCTCTCTCTCTGACCCCCTTTCACTGTCTACTCTGATGAAGATAGGCAACAGAGGAGACCAGTAAGCATTTAGCTGCGTAACGGGATCAGACTGACCTGAAAAACTTTGAATCGGCAGACCTCTGTCAACACCACAGATAAATGGCAAATTGGCAATTCAAATTCAAAGCATCTGCATCTCAAGACATTCACACCAACAGTTTAAAAGAGAAATACTGCACCTTTCTGTTGAAGGCTACAGGAACAAAAGGAGTTAAATATGTTCACCCAACTGTCAAGTACACAGAGAATCGTATTATAAAGCGTTTCACGTACATCAGGGAAACATCTGACAACAGAAGGCAGCTCCTAATTCTGTATTATACCTGTTTTTATAGAGGCAAGAAACATTATGCAAATTCATATATACAATTAACATGTTATATATGTATCCGAAACTCGTACAATAATTCGACAAGGACTGATAACTAAAGAAGGTGGCATGGTCTCAAAAGCGTATGTAGACTCTTCAACACTACAAAACAGAGGAGCTCTTCACTTCACATTTTAACCAGTTCCCAATTACAATACCAAAATCAAGAACACTGGTGAAAAGATAAGAAAGAGTACACCAAAGAAAATCAACACAAGATCAGAAATTATATACATATGCAGCAAGATTTTAACCACTCCAAAGATATAATTTTGTTCTTAGTCAAAACACAAAGCAGGACAGTTTTTTTCCAGTTACCTAAAACCTTCTCTTAGCTTTGGTCTACTTCTCCACCTTGGCAGTACCTTTGGCTGCAGTTCGAACGCATGCCTTGGCCGGCCTCGTCGACGCCTCAGCTTCCTTCTTCTGCGGTGAAAATATCTGACCGAACCCGAAGACTGACCCGGGCTTGGTAGAGCCGCGGAGCGTTCGGACTGGGACAACGTTGAGCACCGGCGCCACCCTGACGCCAGCGGAGTAAGACCGCTCCATTGCACGATACTTAAGCCGCGGCCCGCCATTGAAGCTCCCGGGGCTGCTAGAGCTGCGCTCTAGGCCCTGGAACACCACCTTGCCGGAAGCGTTCATCCGTGGACTGTCCGCAGTAGTTGACAGCGGCGGTGGCGGCGATGCTGCCGAAGGATGCTCGACGGGCTGACGAACAGCTGAGCCTCTGGCGATCCTCGACTGGCCATCCCCTAATTTGGTCGCGGAAGACCTGGGACGGGTGACGCGCACGCGGGGAGGCGCCCGCACTAGCAGGATCGGGATATCGTTTGGCTTGTCCGAGTCCATGGAGGGACGGGGGACGTCTTCGTGGTCGGTGCCTGAGGATGACGAGGAGAGGGAACGGCGAGAAGACATGGAGAGCGATTCCGAGTCCGAATCACGAAGGAGCGGGAGGCCGAGGGAACCGTCCCCAGATTCAGACGACTTCCCATGACGGTGGAGGAGCTGGCGGAACGATCTTGGTTTATAGTTAGGACTCTTGTGCGTGTCGAGAGACGACGATGACGCCTTCTCACCCTCCAGTTTCGCGTTTTGCTGCTTCTTGAGTCCCAGCAGCTCCCTCCACCGACTCGAGCACCGCGGCGCCCGAGGGGACGGGGCGACGGCGTCGGATCTAAGTATCTCCGCCACGCGCTGCGACTTCTCGGCCTCTGGAGGCTGGATCTCGTCGCTTGTTGCCGGCGTATCTTCCGCCTGCGGCCGAGCGGCCGCGAGCTGGCGGGGCACGAGCTTGCCGTCCGAAAAGAGTTCGTCTGCGGGGAGGATGTTCACGGGGTCGTCGAGGCGGAGGAACTCGAAGTCGGGCAAGTCCTTGTGGTGCCGGCCGTCCGGATCCGAGCTCCCCACCAGCTTCGCCGTCGCGACGACGGAGGTGGAAGCCCTGCGCGTCTCGCCGACGAAGTCGGCAGCGGCGACGGCCGATGACGGGTCGTCCAGGTCGCGGCTGAAGGATATCCGAGGGCCGATCCATCCGTAGGGAGCGCACGCCGTCGGGTTGTCGAGGAACGCGTTCTCCGGCGGCGGCACGGCTCCGACGTTATTGACGCAGGCGGAAGCCATCGTCACCGCATCAAACGGGGTCCGGCGGTTGTGCAATCCGTCGAACACTTGGCGTTGTACTCGCCGGAAACGAGTAAGGATCGGCGAGACGGTACAAAGTCTTCCGTTACACGACGAGAGAGCAAGTGAAGCGGCTGGTGTTGTGTATTAATAAGGCCGGTTCTTCCGAGACGACGAATAATAAAAAAATAATAATATTATAATATATAGCGGGCGGCAGATAGATGCGGTTTAGAATAACGGGAAAAGGCGTCACGTTACCGAGGAAGATAACGTTGGGTCCACGGATCTGAGCTGAAAAGTGTTCGTAGTAGCATAAAAAAATTAGGATTATTTTTGTAAATATCTCGTTGTTATAACGATTTTTTGAATTACGACGACTTTAAACTTTATATTGATTTTCACTTTCATTTTTTAGTCTAATTATATTATTTGTTATTTATAAAAAAATAAAAATATTATTTCACGAATTGTTAAAATAAAATGTTTTGAAAAGTTAATAATATCAAAGATCCTTTTAAATTTTTTTAGTTTTTATATTATTTATTACAGTATTATTATTTTATTTTTTTACAATATTAAAATACAAGTACTTCTTAGAATAATATTTTAATATTTTCATAAATAATAATAAATATAAAATATAAAATTAAATAATATGAGGATCCAAGTAAAAATCATGATAAATTTTTTTTATTGTCTTCTCAATATTCGAAAAGAGGCGGTCAATCGTGATGCTAAGGAGGGCATTGATCCGTCTCGACCTATCATCGAACATTACTAATGGATGTCGTCTCAAGTAACATGCTTGACTACCATAAGTGACTCAACCAATAAGAAGTTATTATTTACTCAATCCAACTTTCATTAGTAAATCATGATAAACTTCAAATGTATCATAAGTTATAAGAAATTTTTTTAAAAAATAAAAAAATTGAAAATCCTCTTTTCTTTTGTTTTGTTCGTAGCAGTGGATTGGGATGGCGTCCAAATCATATGATTCGCTTGGTCACTTTTGTTTGTTTTGTTGAGCTCTCTTCTAATACCAGACCAGGTCACCTAAACCCATGCCACGTCTGACAAGTGTTGATATTATATTGCTCTTACCGAACAAAAATGTACTAATAATACTAAAAAAAATTTCGAGATTTTTATATAATTATTAGGCAATGTACTGTTTTAAAAAAAAAGTTGACATGTTTGATTACTAAATATATTCTTCTACTGTGTGTTAATATTAATTTAGAATATAGCACCAATCTAGCTGTTAATTTATTTCCATTTAAGCTCCAGGATTTAATTATAAAATATATAAGTACATTATATTTTGTGCATAAATTTGTTGTCATCTAAATAGTTTTTTTTTATTGGAAATGAAGATTGAAAAATCTCATGCAAAAAGATGAAATTTAAATTCGTGTATTCACTCTATATCTTGTTTGATGAAAAGTTAATGATTTATAGAATAATATATATATTTGTTTTTATTTTGATCTTAAAATTCTTCTTTGCTTTTTTTTGTGCTACAATTATTATTATGGGTTCATATATATATATATATATATATATATATATATATATATATATATATATGATTTAATGAACGTGTGAAACAGCTTTAGACATTTTTTTTTATTGATAGTTCAGAAGGTCGAATAACAAATATATCATTCAAATCATTAATAATAATTTTTTCATCATTTTTTTGACGAACTTCTGCACATTATTATCCGTCATAATGAATATAATCATTTTATACAACTTCTAATCTTATAAAATTATTTTTCGTTATCATGAATGATCTTTTAAGTTATTAATAAAGAAAAATATAAAAAATAAAGAAAAATATGTCTAAAGTCGCTTGACACGTATTTCACACAAAAAGCACTTCACACGCTCATATATATATATATATATATATATATATATATATATATATATATGCGCGTGTAAAATTAATGTTCGGTAATAAAAATGAAAGTGAGGTTATGTTGTATCAAATAGGGTCATATTCTTTTTTTTAAAAAAATCATATTTCTTATTTACTAAATTGGGCTGAATGATATATTCTGATTTACAAATCACTCTCATTTTAACATTTTACGTGGAATATCTCGATTTTTTTTATTTTTTCGATTTTTCATAGGTTCCTAGATGAGGTTTAGATCCAGACACCCAAAATTTGATCAATCAACTCCTAAAATTTATGTTAGAAAAAAATGTTTCTATTTGTCCCGGACAAAAAAAAAGTAAAATAAAATACAAAGCGGAATTCATTATATAAGAAAAATATCATTATTGTCACTTCAAAAACTATTATTTTTTATGTGAATACTTAAAAAGTGCTGAACATTTTCTATCTTGTAAAATAAAATAACATAACAATAATATTTTTAAAGTGATAATAATAATGCCCTATCATAAATCTATTACCAAATTATCACATTGCTTATTCAATTTTTTCGTTGGAAGCCCAGCACATGTGGATGCATGTGCCACATTCCCCACCTCACGGATGACGTTACGTTCCAATAAAACTGCGGTAAACACCAACAAGTAAATAAAAAAAATAAAGTAAAAATAAAAATAAAATTTGAAAGCCTGATTGATAATAGAACATGTTTACAAATACTCTCCCATTAAATGAGATTGATTAGTTCCACCCACAAAAATAAATAGATCGATTAAGAACGTTGCACAATTTTTTTTAAAAAATAATAATTACTTTTTAAAATTGTATAAATTATAATTAACGTGAAAACTGCGATTCAAATTTCAAATAAATTTGAACCAAATCAAATACTAATATTTTAAACATGGACGCGCTCCCGCCCCGATCGCGACGCGAGTGCACAAATTTTGGACCACTTGCCACCGCAAGTCGCACGGCAGATGGATTCAATTCAATGCACGACAACCGTCGATCGGATTCTCCGACACGCCGTTCGTTATGAATCGTCTCTCTCTCTCTCTCTCTCTCTCTCCTCGTCCTATCGGCTATCACTCTCTTTCGCTCTGCACTTCCTATCACACACACTCTCTCTCCTCTACCTATCACTCTCTCTCCTCTATAAATCCATCTCTCTCTCCCCCCATTTTCTGTCACAGTAAAAACTTCGATCGCACCGAGAATTAAAGTCGATGTGACAACTTGTTACTTCTCCAACCTCCGAACGAACCCCCTTGACCGCCTCGGGAAACACGCCGTCCCTCCCCCTCGCGCGCACGCGCTCTCTCTCACCTCACGTGCCTCTGGTCTGTCGCCCATCTGGCCGTCCGATCTCGCAGCAGATTTCCATCCGACGATTCGAGCCTTTTCGCCGGACCAACAACCGCCTCAGAAAGCCCCGGCCACCGACCGCCGACGAAGTCGTCGCGGCCGCGCCGCCCGTGAAGAAGACGAGAACGTTGAGTCACACGCGCGATCCTTACGACTCTTCCTGGCCTCTACGATAAGGACAAAACGGCCTACTCCGTAAATTTACCAAACGTTACGGACTCAACATCGAGGCACGTGGCGGGTAGCGCAAAGAAGTGCCGTACAATCGGGACGGAATACGTTACGGCAAGTGGAATACGTTTGGATGAAAAAAAAAATTAATATGATAGGTTTGGAAAAATTAAATATGATAAATTAGTTTAGTTGATGATTAAATAAAATATGAGAATAAAAAATAAAAAATATATAATTTAATTAATCAATAAATATTGAATATAAATTAATTTTTTTAATTTTTAAAAATAATATATTATTTTGACGAATATATTAAAAAATATAAAAAGTTTTGCTTCAAATGAGAAATAATAAATAACATTAAATTAATCTTTTTTATAATACATATAATATTTTATATGAAAATGTAAGAGAGAAAAAAATCTTAGAAAATAACGATTAAAAAAGCATAAAAAAGTGATAACCATTGTAATTTTTGTTAGGCCCCAAGGGAGGCTTAAGCATCAATGAACACGTGCCATGTTCCTCATACGTAATAATACTAATTTTTAATTAGTGAGAACTCGGAAGGACAGTTAAACAATGACTGAGATAATGGTCAGCTCATCTAAATTAATTTATTTAATCACTAATTTTTCTTTTTGGTCAGTCCTTGGTGTCGATTATTAAATTACGTCGGTCCACCGTTAAATTCAATTAATTTGATTAAGTTTGTCTCGTAATAAAATATTCTTGCGACTCTAATTCAAAATCTTACTTAGATAAGAGAAAGCCTTACAGCTCCAACTCCTGATAATTATTTAATCACTACTTTTGTCAGCTCATACATAGAGGTCTACGATAATATATTAGGTTTCTTAAATCAACCAATGACAAATTAACATGCCAATAAAATCATAAAAAATTGTGCATCTCATCATTTGAATATGTATGACATATAAAAATAAAATATTTAGTAGTGAATAATATTTTGTTTGAATTAAAATGTAATAATAAGCGCTCGATATATTTTTTTAAGTAGTATTTAAAGGTTTGAAAATAAAACGTTATAAGCTACTCCTAATAACTTATAGAAATAGTGGTTCTATATTCACCATCAATTTTTAAAATAAAAACTCATTAATTATTAAATATCATACATTATTTTATTTTAATATATCACATCTTTAATTTTATTTACATCCCAACTTTATTTTCAAATAATCAATATTTTGTATTAAAATACTATTTTAAAAAATATTATTATTTAGAATAAAATATTATAAATTAATTATTATGAATATGGTGTGTATAAAAATGACAAAAAAATTAGATCTTATGTCTATCTTTATCAAATAATTTTTATTAAATTTATAAATAAATCACTATCGGTTAATAAAAATATTATCTTCTAATTAAATCGTTAAAATTGTAAAACAAGACTATAGCGGTTAAGAGTTCGATAGAAAGGAATAAATACATGGGCAAAGTATATGATTGTCACGATTATTAATTTTTAAAGATCGAGGATAATCAACAAGACCAGTAGATCATCAATTAATTAATTATACCTAACAGTTAATCTTTTAATTATGAGTCATTGTCATAGTCGAGTGTCCATTTTTGCGGATATAAAAAATTTAAAAAATAGGTTTTGGACCATTATAAAAGCTCATAAGTTATAAAATAATGGTCACCCCTTCGTCTTAATTTTGTTATTTCAATATTTACTTATACTCGTTATCAATTTTATTACAATATCTGAGATTACAAGTATGTTCACATCTATGTACTATCGTCGATCTCACGATCGATAGTACTCTCTAAAGACGAAGGCACTCATCAACAAGAGTCGGAGTGAAGTGATAGCAGTTCTTTCTTGTTTAAGTAGATGTCTCGACTTCGAATTCATGTGAATATAAAAAATTCTTGTTGGCACACGAATCAAAGCGATCTTATCGGATTAGTTGAGTTTAATAATAGGTCGACCTTTTAACTCGTGGCTAGTGCACTCAATAGTGTTGCGTGAATTGAACAATCAGCATCGCTTTATACTGACAGCTGACTATCGAAAAAAAAAAAGACGAAGACACTCTCAAGAGGATGATGCGTGATCCAATTTAGTGAGGTTGGGAATGCATCCGTTTCCATTTAGGAAGAAGGAGATGGGCTGGGAGACCTCACGGCGAAGAAGATGGTAAGTCAACAACAAATGAAAGCATTGCCCTTTTGTGCAAAATGTTTGTGAAAAGGATAAGGGCATGTTTGGAGAAAATATAAAAAAATCATATACTGTTTAAAATTTTATAGTAAGACACCTTGAAAAGTGTATTACCATGTGTTGAAATCCCATTGATAGATTTTACATTATAGTGTTTAGGTGGTAAAGTTTTTTTGACAAAATAAAAAATAAAAAAAAAGTAGCGATAGTTAAATGATATTCATTGCTATCTTTCAAGTTGTCATAGGAAATTTTACAAATATCAAACCTCATAATTTTTTTAAACTACAGAATTGACATGATTCTACAAAATTTTGTCCTATATTTTTAAGATCCAAACACTCAAATACAAGTTTTTCTTCAAAAGGGAAGATATACTATAGAATTCTAGATTTCTTTGATTTTTCCAATGATACTAAAAAGACCATAAAGGGATGTGTATACATCACGTGCACCATATGAAAAAATAAGATTTTTTTTTCAAAATAATATTTTTAACTACGAACTAAACACATAATTAATGTACTTGCAAATTAGGATTGAAAATAAGTCTTAACCACTCGTGACTCGATCAATTTTTGGACTCATGCAATTTTCGTCATATTATTAAAATAAGTCAAAATAAAAATTAAAAAAATATTTTCTTAAAGAAGTTTAGCCACTTAATAATTGACTTAGTCTTATAACTTATCAGATCAAGATTTATTAATATATTAAAGTACATATATAATTAAAAAAATAAAAAAATATTTCTTTATTTTTAAATTTCTAAATTTTTAATTTAATACTACTATTTTTATTATATGTTCGGGAAGAGTAAATTAATGGTATATCTTTTATTTAGTTCATATTTATTATTTTTTTAATAAATAAGATTTATTATATTTAATTTAATATAAAATAAAAAACTTTGTTTTTTCTTGACCGACTAATAAAATAAGTTGACATTAAGTGAGACTAATAATGTCACAGACTATATGTCAGACTTAAATATTTTTTTTAATACTCATGACCCATTTATATGAAAGTCTAGCTCAAGATTTTTCGTGTCCCGTCCTACTGTGAATTAAATTAGGAATTATCATATATTAGAATCAGTAACTTCAAATTTTAGATGCACACATGAGTAATGTAAATTTGATTTCTGAATGGCTTAAATTGAACGATAGGAAGAAAACAAGGATCTGAAAAAGAATTACAATAGTGAAAAAGAAGGGTCCATGGTTAGCGGTATAGATGTAAAGGAGACGTAAAGGTTTGGAAGAAAAAAAAAATTATCTAAATCGTTTCACTCATTTTTTTTATAAATAACTGTTGAAATGCATCTGTCATAACATTTTAAATACAATTAAAATATTATAAGATAGTAAATAATCAATATGAGTAAAAACATATATCATATGCAAGGTTGTGCTCATTCTAATGTGTTATTTTCTAGGTTTTCTATATTAGAAAAGTAGGGATAAATTTACTATTCTATAAATAATATATTTTTTTAATAATTTTTTTGATGAAATTCAGCGAAAATATTTAAGTATCGAATGCAATTAAATTTAATAATTTGCAACTATATTATGTTTCAAAAGCAGATGTAAAAAGAATTATAGTTTTGAAAATCAGACGCAAAGGGTGTGTTGAAGATGGAGTCATAGTGGAACTACAACTTAGTTCCATCAAATATCAGGCGTCAAGAACTTAGGGGTCATTTGGCAATGGGAATTGAAGTTACACCAAGTTTTCGTGAATAGTTGAAGTGACATATTAGTTCGGATTGTGTTTAATTAGAGTAGAATTTTATGATGAGAAATAATGTAGTTGATGTGATAGGAAAAAGTATATGTGATTGATTAATTTTAGTGGGCAATTGAATTTAAAATATGTATTATAAATATAGATTATAATATTATTAAAAAAACTAAAATACATAATATAAAATTTAAAAAATATGTTAAAAAATTCTGTCAAAATATATTATCTAAATATAAAAATCACTTTTTAATAATTTATGTTTAATAAAAGTATTTAAAAATTATAATAATATAATAATTATATTATATTATATTAATATTTTAATATTAATATTTTATATATAATAAAATAAATTAACTTATATAAGAAAAGTTATAAAAGAAAATGATAAAGAAAAAAGTTTGAAAAAAAGTCAAAATGTCATTTAAAAAAAAAAGAGTCAAAAAGTTAAAAAAATTCCAACAGCCGATTCTGCCAAAATGGTCATGTGACCCTAATTCCAAGTTAAAATTGATGAGGGTGTTTGGGGAATCGGGTGGAACCAAGAGACTGACTCCACCCGATTCCGCTTCCTAGATACCCCCTTGATGTTCGAACTTGGGTTACGTGACTCTAACCTCAACCCTCTTATTTTATCAATTGGATTACTCTAGCATTTTATAACTTTTTATTTTCTTTTACGTGACAATTTTTTCAATTTCGTTTTTGTTTTTCTTTCGTTATTTTTTTCTTACACATTTTTCTTATAAAAATTGTTCATTAAATATGAAATATTTATTACAAATGATTAGTATAATATTATTTATTACTTATCATTTCATTTGAAACTTTTAATATTTCATTAAATATAATTTATTAAATGATATTTTATATTTATATAATATATTTTTAATAAAAGAATTCAATCTATAGTTTTTTTATTAATTAACAAATTCATATTTTATATTTGGAATATCTTATTTTTTTTATTCAAACGTTCATTAAATTTATTTTATTACATTCATTTATTTTATCATTACATCAATGATTTAATTTTTTTTATGATTATGTTCCACTCGATCTAAGTACAATCCAAATTAATTTGTCATTTATGAAATTTGAGAAGAAACGTGGTGAAAAGGTTCGGTGCATTTCTTATAATCGAATTATGTATTTACTATTTAGTCCAAAAAAAATCCAAATGGGAGAAGTCAGCCGGGATGATTGAGTGGTCAAAGTTGCATGGAACGGATAACGAGGAGGATTTAAAAGTGTACTTTCTCACTCCCAGTTGGATACGTACAATACACGTATCGAGCTGTCAAAGTTGCATGTTGTTGCACACATCATTCAATTGGAACCCATGCCTACTTTTTTTTACTTTGTTCCATCTATCACAGATTTGGTATTACACTTCTTTCCCTGTGTCTGGCCTTATTATTATTCTGATAATGATAATAAAAAGGCGAAACGAAACGAAAGAGAGCAAAAAAAAAAAAAAAGGTGAGAGAAAGATAAAGGAGGAATGTGTTGGCAAAAAAGACCACAATTCTGCCCAACTTTTTTACTTTTATGAAAAGCAAAAGAAGGATGAAGAATGAAGATGAACAAAGTAGCATAATAATGGCTTTGGATAAGGGTCCCGTATATTCATGCACTTTGGGGTGGTGATGCATTTCGGGATGTTCATCGGGTCGGGTGGACCCGATAAATTTGATGACTTGATCCGGTCCGACCTAATTTGGGTCGGATCGAATTGTTGGTCTGATCCGATCCAAACATGATTTGAACTTTTATTTAATTTTTAGTTACTTGTGATTCTCATATTTGATTTAAAATTTTAAAAAATATAAAATATTTTAATTATAAAATAATATTCCAATACTCGGAAAATTTATTTTTTTCTTAATATAGAAAAGTGAGAAAAAAATTTAAAAAAAAATTTGATGGTTAGATGACCGGAAGATTTGTTGCCCCTCAGGACTGTGAACTGACCAAATTGAATTAGTTTATATATTTGGTCGGATTCGTCGAAATATTTGGTCGGGTCGCGTTTGTTCACCGGTGGGTCCAACCCGAACACCCATAGATGCATCTCAAAGAGGGCAGGGCTAAAGGAACAATCAAAGCATGGTAATTGTCTTTTATATAAATTATTTCGGCGATACGAATTACACTTATTTTGTACAATTGGATTGAAAGAGTTGAGGGGTTAGAATCAATGTTTTCAAAATTGGGCCAAAGATCGAACCTGACTCCTTATTGAATTGTGATTGGATCGATCCGATTGGTTTGGACAATATTTAATTAAAATAATAATATTTTAATAAATTTAAAGATATACTATTATTTATATGATGTAATTTACAAATATTGTAGTAATAACTCATGACTAATAAAAAATATTAAAATTTATCTTCAATATATGGATATCGCACTATTTTTATTTATTAAAAATTTTAATAATATTCAATAATATTTTCAATTCATAAATTTGAATTTGAATCCGATCCAAAACTATTTTTTGATTGAACCAAATTGGATTGGACATCGATTCACAATTGAATTGGTTGAATCCACCAATTCGATCAAATTTTCAAAACATAAATATGTGTATGAATTGGTATTCAATTCGAAAATATCGATTTCACAAAAAACGTCACGGAAGCTTATAATCGATTCTTAAATATTTTATAATTTAGATCATAAATTCAATATTAGAGGGAGGGGGAGGGAGAGAGGGAGAGAGAGAGATCTGGTTGTTGACGAGGTTCGATCGCACATTGGACTACATCCTCGCTCCGACTTTTCGACCTCGAGATCGTCGGAGATTCTACTAAAACTCTTTCTTAATTCCAAATGGGGCAAGGAAGAACGCTCTTTACATCAACCATATTTTCTCCGATTCGAGAAGCAAGGCAACCTCTCATACTAGGAAACTAATCTTTTCTCTCACTCAAGAGGTAAGATTTTGAACATCTTTTACGCAAGAGTTCTCTTAGTATTTTTTAAATAAAACGTTTCTCTCTTTTACAAAGCTAAGCTCACAAAAAAGAAGAAAAAATTAAAAATGAAAGCTTCAAGAAAATGTCTTTTTTTGATAACTTCAAATTTTTCTTCAAGGCTTGGATGTATGCACTTCCTTCTCGCTTTGACTTTCTTTTTATAGGCTTCTGCAAGTGAGAAAGTCGTCCAAAAATCATTTCATAATTTTCTTATTCAAATTTGACCATTATTGTTCATTTGACTCGGATGCCGGTCGATCGCACATATGGACCAGTCGATCGGTACATTTTTTTATGACAAATGTGACCGTTGACGAATTTTGCACTGTCCGGTCGACCTATATTTTGGACCGGTCGACCGATACCTCGACCGGTAGTTGAAATTGGACATTTTCTGCACTGACCGGTCGACCTGTGTTCTGGACTGGACTGATATTCTGGACCAGTCGACTTGTGTTCCTAACTTGTCGACCTGTTTTTCAGTCGGCAGCTCGACCGTCATGCACTATTTTAAGCATAACATTTTGCACAGTTATCCAAATGAGATGATTTTTTATTTTATGGAAAGCTAACAGATTTGTCTACAACTTTGATATTTATGATTAATCCAAAATATAATAGAATCATAGTTAATTATTTAATTAAAGTGTAGTGCATAAAGTTATCTATTTTTCTTTAAACTTTTTCAGCATTTTAACTTTAATATTTCGATATCTGTATCATCAAAATATAATTTTATATATCACTAAAACTTAGATCCAATATAAATTACCCCTTCATCTAACACATCAAAATCCTTTTCCCGATGGACAAAGAAGGTCGTAGAAGGGGACCCCCTCTTTCCCTGCGTACGTCGCTGCAAGGAACTCACACAAGGAAAGAGAGGGGAATCCCACTCTTTTTTTGCCCACGTTGGTGCAGGGAAAGAGTTGTGCAGAAAAAGAGGGAAAAAGGG
The DNA here is from genome assembly GCA_030549335.1 of Pontederia crassipes. NCBI lineage: Eukaryota > Viridiplantae > Streptophyta > Magnoliopsida > Commelinales > Pontederiaceae > Pontederia > Pontederia crassipes. The sequence goes on from CM060197.1 coordinate 2,453,963, forward strand.
GGGACAAGATCGCCGACTTCGGCTTGGCAAAGAAGACTACATGTTGTCATAATTGGTCGCGTGCATGCGGGGAGCAAGACTTGTCACCCTTCGGAGCAGCGACCATGGCACAACGACAAATAGAGCAAGTGGAGTGCGAACATAATCCACGTATCAATGCAATCACGGTGGAACCTGTGGCCGCTCTTGGGCAGCAGTCGCGCGGGGCTAGCCGTCGGTGAGCTCAGAGGCGCACACCCCACACTCCATCCCCTCTACAATGCCTAGACACGGAGCACAGACGACGGCAGGGCTTGATCGTGACGGGTTCGTTCGGGCCAGGGCGGATGGGGGGGGGTCGGCTGAATGTGGGAATGACGCTTCCTGCGCAGGTAGATGAAGAAGACGAGCAATGATGCCGGTGGTGGTGGTGAGAGACAACCCCAGATAGAATATTAGAACGAAAGATCGACTTGTGTGTGTTTTTTTATTTTTTTCTTTTCATATTGAAAGGGTAATTTTGACTTTTCATAAATAAGAAAAAATGAAGTTAACAAAAAAATTCACAAAAGTTGACGGAAGGATTAAATTAGAAAAATCATAATAGTTTAGGGATAAAAAATATTTTTTTAGTTTGGGATTATATGTGAAAAATAGTAATAGTTTAGAGGTGACTTATGAAAATAACCTTAAGTTTGTTTGTAAGCCAACACTAATTAAAATGCCTTATGAATATCGGATTTATACCAAAAAAGAAACATCAAGTTCTTAAAGAACCATATATTGTAATAATATCGTTGACTTTTTTCTGTTTGTTTTTTTTCGTATTAATTTATACAAAAAAAATCGATTCATCTTTAAATTTAGGTTTTTAGTAAAGTTAATAATTTGATTAGAAGATAATAGTTATACTAAAAGATAACGATTTGATCATAAAATAGTGATTAGCTATTAACGGGCAACGGATAACGATTTGTTTATAAATTAAATAAAAACTTTTTAATAAAATAATGATTAAATTAGTGTATTATATACAAAGTAAAAAATAGACATAAGAAATAATTTATAATTATTTTTTTCTACAAATCATATTTCTAATAATTAATTTATACCATTTTATTCTAAATATTTTAAAATAAAAATCTCATGCGAGTTGTAAGTAAAATTAAAAATGTGATATATTAAAATAAAAAATAGTCTATAATGTTTAATAATTAAATATTTTTATTAAAAATTGATGATATAATAGGAATAAAATATGAATTTATTATTTTTATACTTTTTTTGGGTGCATCTCTATAGGGAGACCTTCGGTGTTTAGGGCTACTAACATCTTGCATCTGATTGTTTCGGAACTAGAAAGATAGAGCATAAATGATTTATTTTCTAACTAATGTGATGATTCAATACTCGAAACTAATGCTACTAACACTCAATGATCGCTTGGTGCTCAACCCTGCTACTAACACTCAATGATCGCTTGGTGCTCAACCCTGCTACTAATTGAGTTAATTTTAATATAGATAGTAAGAGTAGATTATAACATTTTGTGTTCCAATCTCTAAACACTAGTTATTTAAACAAACACTTATAATAACTGTTTTGATTATAGCAAAATGTTATCCATTATTATGTGCCAAAGAGAGCCTTATATTATAAAAGAAATATGGTTCATCTTAAAAAACCGCCATAAATAATATTTGATCTTCTAATTTTTAATATTTTTAATTTTGTTTTTTTTTCAAATAGGATAGATTTTTTCGGCCAATCCGTTTTTCTTACACCGATAACAAAAGAGACAAATAGGACAAATACGTTCTATTGTATTTTTATCCTCGCTAAAATGTAAAAAATAAAAAATGGTGTATAATGTATTAAAACAAAAAGTATGAATGAGGCCTAAAACATACGGCCCATCTCAGCCCAACACGATGCGTTGCGGCTACCTTCTAGAGACGAAAGGCCCTTATCATACTGTCGCCCAATTCCTCTCTCTACGGCGGCGGGCAACTCCGGAGACGGCAATGGATTCCCGTCGCTACACCTGCGAGTCCGCGAGCACAACTCTGGAATGGATGACAGCGATCTCTGAATTCCTACGCCCCTTCAAGCCGCTCTTAGATGCCCACGTCGTCAATTTCTTCAAGGTTTTCCACCTTCAAAGCTTAAACCCTATGCACGTAGTTAGTCGTTGAACAGATGAAGGCATTTCTATTTTTCTTTTTTAATTTGAGGATTTCATTCGGTTTATTGGAGCTTCCGCAGGATCGGTTGTGGGAAATGGTGGACGAACAGTGGATGGAGTGCCTGCGGAGGGAGCCGGTTGCAAATCTTCTTAAACTGCCTTCTGGATGTTTCCTGGTAAATTCCGCTAGATTTTAATCTATGTTGCTGCCGTGCGATCGTCATTGCATTTTTCATTTCCAAATGTTTAGGATAGAAGAACAAAAAATATCCTTGATACCTGGAATCAGTGTAATGTAATTTGTGAATATTTTGACACTTGCTGCTGTGCAAGCCACAACACTCAATGGAATTTTTTATATTTTGGATTATGCTCATTAGAGTGTGTCCTATTTTCTGCCATAATTATATGAGTGAGTAGACCAATTCAAACTGTGTTCTCATGCTCATAGGGATAATTACTGACAGAAATTTTCTTGTATTCTATTTGTTACTTATTCACGCTAGATGTAAATGCTAAATCAAAAAGAACAAAAGGGTTAAACTATGCAATCTTGAAAGCAAGGCTGTCAAATTCATGTTCTAACTCGTGAACTTGTCTGAGTTTATGAGTTTGTGCCCCAACAGCATATCAGATGGCCACGAACTCATTGAATTCATGCATTAAGTCATCAAAATCATTTGTTGGATGCGGTTGAATGAAACTGTGCATTAGACGAGAATTCAGTTTAATAACTATCTACCTATTAATTAGTGTGAGTGGACACACATTAACATGTAACCACTACTTGAATCAGCCATGACCACGAGCAATTGACTCTTGCCACTCCATTTTCTGAGAACTTGAGGCAAGTCACTTTTCTATGGCCCCCTCTTCATGCCATGCATCCAGTTTACTCAAGTTTATATCTGTAGGACGTAATGAGGAATTTCTGGAAAAAATGGTTGGTTTCACAAATCAAAACTGACAAGTGTCAACTTGGGAATTCTCCTTGTGCAATGCATACATGTAAACATGTATTATTACGTTGGTTGGGTCACGAGACGTATCAAGTTTTATACATTGTTTGGGTCACGAGATGTATCAAGTTTTATACATTGTTTGGGTCACGAGATGTATCAAGTTTCCTTGTGCAATGCATACATGTAAACATGTATCAAGTTTCATACTGTAGAATCATGATTTGTATTATGTGAAATTTTGAAATATTGATTATTAATATCGACAGTGATTGGTTTGACTATGTAGTTTTCTTCGATTATTCCTTATAAAATATTTCTGTTTCCTACTCTTTAAGATGCATGTTGCTGAAAATATAGAAATTTATGCAATATTGCTTGTACATTAATTTTGTATTATAAAATTTAACAAGTACATAGAACTATAATTCACAATATGAATCTAGATTTTGATTTATGGAGTCTCGACTGAATCTATATGGACTCTTGAACTTAAGAGCCTTGCCTGAAAACACTAAGCATGTAGTCATGTGATGAATTATCTAACAACATTGTATCTTGTATGCACTAAATTGTATTTTATTCTATAATACTATCCTTCTTTATACGCATGTACATGTTGACATTTACTCTTTTGATTGTTACAGGAGCACTGGCCTGATACACTTAAAGAGTTTGTATGTACTTTGAGGTCTCTTGTGTTACCTAGAGAGCCAGAAGCATTGAATGTTGTAAGTTCTTTGTGTCAATTGTGTTTGGTTTCATCTTGTTATTTATTTATTATTATTTTTTTGAGAAGGAAAAGTCTTGCTGACCTTGCATCAGTCATCCATTTTATCAAAATGACATATTATATGCACACGTATTTACCTATATGAATTCTATTTTAAATGTTAATCACCTTTCAAACCCCACACCCACTGCCACCCCCAATTCTTCTCTCATTCCAAAAGGGTTTAGCCATATTCAAAGAAATGAAGGCTATAGTTGATTTTACCACTGATGATTTCAGTACCTTACTGCATTCCCAAATAATGAGGTAGAGTTGCTAATATGTGATTTCGTATTGTTTAAGTCGCTTGAATTGACTTAATAGAGCATTGTCGCTTCTTGTTGTTTTACCAGACCTTATGACCTTGCAGATTTCACCTAATTTACATGTGGATGCACTAGGTACTGTTCTCACTCAGGGCATGAATCTGAAGAAAAAACATGAAGTAAGTTATCAAAGCTCAGAAGCCGTTTTACTTTTTGTTAATGTAAAATGTTTAGTATGAAATTTTGTTAAATATCCAAACCTGATATCATGCCATGCTTTTCATTTCACACGACTGTTTCCTCTCTTTCATTACTTTGATATGAATTGTCCATTTTCCAGTTCATGTTCCCGGAAGACCTGAACAATCTTTCTCTCTCTCAAAACAAAAAAAAAAGTTTGAACAACCTGTTTCTGTCCAGGTGGAGATTTTGGCTGCAGTGGTTAACTCAATTGCAATTACTTCTGGTGCTCAGACAATCCTTGATGTTGGTTCTGGTCAGGTACTTGATACCAGTATTTTCCTAAAAATCATCGTACTTAACATGTTTTCATATGTTTGTGCTATAAGTTATTTCATATATGTCTTCTATTTTTTTGAGGTGTATTGTTAACTTTATGTCGCTCCCATAGTAACCTTGTGAGCGAATATGTTGCCTTCTTGCATCTTATGTCAGAACCCATATTTGTTCTCTTGTCTATGGTGAATTAAGATTTGCATTTACACTTATCTTTACTTATGTTCTTAGGGCTATTTGGCACAAGCATTGTCCTTTCACTATCAGCTTTCTGTTGTGGCAATAGATGCTTCTTTTCATCACGCAACAGTTACAAATGCCCGTGCAGAGAGAATAAAAAAGCACTATACTGCTAAATCGTGTAACTCTCTATGACAGAAACATTTTCTAGGAGATGCCCCATTATTCAACTGTTCATTTACTTGTCAGCATGGTTAAAGTGCAATAATACTTTGTATTGCATCAGTGTAGGAAATGACTGCCTTAAAGTTCCTTTGACTATCACTTGTCATGTCCTTTCAAGCGAGATGCTGACTACCTTGACTAATACATCATTACATGAAGAGATCATGGGGCATTCATCAGGCACTGAAATTAATTTAGAAGTGGATAATGTCAAAGATTCACTAGAAGCAAATATGACAGAGGATAAGAAAATTTCACATAACCATTCTAATGGAGCTGACTCCCTTTTGGTTATTGCTGGACTTCATGCTTGTGGAGACCTTTCAGCTAACATGCTTAGGTATGCATTTTTTTTTTCTTGCTTCTGTGAAGTATGCTTGTTAGTTTTGTGTCAAGCATGCAATTCTTTTTTCTTTTCTTGCCTATGATTCTATATTTGATCCTGTCTTATGCTCGATTGAAGTTTCAGTCTTGTTTTTTTGGGCAAATGATTCATTTTCAACAAACCTTGCTCTGATCAGGACATTTACTGATTGCAAACGAGTTAAAGCACTCATTTCTTTAGGATGTTGTTACAACTTACTATCTGAAGGCTCAGCCAGTGGTTTATCTGGTTTCCCCATGAGTAATGCTGCTATGTTAGCTGGATCGAAACTAGGAAAAAGTGCACGTGATATTGCATGTCAGGTAAGCATTATTTTTTCAATGCAGAAATTACAAAGCTAAAATATTTTCTGTGTATTTCATTTAGTTTTTTGCTTCAGTACAACTGAACATGAACGAATGTCAAGATACTGGATCAGTTTTATCGGTCCAACTTTCTGATGCACAAATGATTCTATTATCCATATGAGATATGTAAGGTTCATTAAGCCACTGGCTTTAATTTTGCGAATCTTGAGTAGCGAAATTGGCATCTCAGATGCTTTGATATGTATAAAGTATGTTATGATGCATATGGAAAGCATTTATCAAGAGATACTGCCAAGAAAGCAAATCTTGGTTGTCAATGAACTTAACTGAGTGTCATCTTTCTGGAGAGAGCTCATATCGGTCATGCCCAGTCTGAGAGAATTCAGTCAGAATTGGGATCCAGGAGAGATTTTTGTTTCTGGGAGGATCCATTGTCCCTAGGGAAACTTCTGGATACTGCTTTCCCAAGATCATATATTATTGCAGCTGATTGAAGTGCAATGGCGACACAATATTGGTCTGGTAGTCTCCTATATGGTGGTATATGGACTCCATTTTTCGCAACATGGCTTTCAGATTAGAGGCTCGAGAAATTTCTGCAGCTGTTGGAGCACTTTCAGGGCAGCAGCATTGGTTTCTTAGAAGAATCAGCATCATTGATAGGTCTAAGGTGGATGCATGGAAGTGGACAGTTGGAAAATTCTAAGTTAAAATTTCTTTATAGAACATTGGAAGAGCTAACCACTCAAATTATGCGGACTTGGGTACATATTGTTGGTTTATATGGCAGCTTGCGATTATTTACAGATTAAAGTTTTTTCATGGCTGCTAAGACACGACACATTGGCCACTTAATGCTACTGACTGCGTATGAGGACCCATAGGAGAATATTGATCATTTATTTTTTGGTTGTCCAATAGCTAGAGAGGTTTGGAAGTCTTCTTGCTGAAGCTGGATTGATGTGAGCTCGGAAGCTGATTTTTGACTCTTCTTTGGTTTTGGCCAACAGCTAGTGTGAATTTTCAATTTTGCTTATCAAAGATCTGTATGTTCCAGTCAATAGAAAGGGGTGTCGATTCGTGGATTACATTTGAACTCCACGGTCCCATTAGTTTCTTTCTTCAAATTGACTTTTTACATACCCAATTCTTTTTTTTTGTGAACTTGAGTGCATCTTGAGTTTTGACTTGTGCATTCTCTTTCGCTTTTCAGAGTGCAGAACGATGGAGAAGTCTTACTGAAGATGCTGCTCGCCAGAATTTTGATGTGCATGCCTTTCGTGCTGCTTTCCAAATGGTAGTATTGGTTACTGTCAAAGCATGATGTAACTAATTTAAGATGGTTTTAAATGTTGTCCTTTGTATCGGATATTCATGTCTCCATCTTTGACCTCTGGTAATAAACTATGCCATGAGTCATTGAATAACTGGAGTAACCTATAATGCTAAACATTTTGTTTGTTGTGATCTTCTGGTTATTTCTGGCATTTTGAAATTGTCAACCCTTATTTATTTATCTTTGTTGTAAAATTCTGAAGCTATACACCAATTTGCCGAATGTTGAATTTTAGTCTTGATTATTTTTTTCCTACTGAAGACGTCTTTTAAAAGAAAGTCATGAAAATTATCGACAATACAAAAGTCACAAATGTCGTATATAATTCAGAGATCTATTCTTCCTAGATTATAATTAATATATTTTATGTTCTTTCATCTACGTGGTTTCCTTATCATGATCACTTACCCTTGCTGTAGGTCCTTTTTAAATACTTTCCTCATCTCCTAGAATCAAACCCATCAATTGGTCGACAAGGAAAAGCTCTTCGTCGTCAAAGATATAAGAGAACTTTGGCAACTCATTTAAGTGCAGAAGGAAAGGCACGAGACGATTCATGTGCTTCCAGTGAGCAACATATTCTCCATAGCTGTGCATTGATAGGGAAGTCGGATGATGTTGAAGTGGCTGGATGCTGTTATGATGTTCCCAGAGGTTTCGGAACTCTGTTAAATATGCATGTCATAGGCACTCTTTTTTGCTATATGTCAGTTCACCAATCTAGAATGTAATGGTGCAGATGAGATCCATTACACTTTGGATGGGCATGAATGCTCAATGTCAAACGCAGAGGCTCCTGTTCAACAATCTGAGAAATTCACGCTTTTTGAAGAATTCGCGAAGTCTGGACTAGGTCGCCTCGGCTACAGCCTTCCAGAAAATACTGATCTTCATGAAATATGGGAGGAAAACTTACAATGCAATGTATTTTTCTCGCTCTTTTGATTTAATATTGCTTTTCAATGGGACACATCATTGTTTCATGACGCAGAAGGGAGTGTTTGCACAGGTTAATTTGTTGGCTTCATTTTTCTTTTAAGGGAAAAGTTGGATACATTTAATTTCTGCAGCTAGAATGCATCATAGGTTTGCTTGCATTTGCTAAGCAGCAAACCTCATGTTATAGTCCCAATAATGGGTTAAATGCAGCATTAGCTGTTTCAGGATTTGGACTCTTGCAGGCTCTGCACGATAACTGCATTGTGTCAACATCCTATTATACTTCTAAATTGCATGACTAAGCTTTATTTTCTTGATTCTTTCTTCAATAAGTGTTAGTGCTATGGTTAAGTTGTTTACATGTTTTATTTATTTTTTGAGAGTTTGGATAATGGGCTGGTTTCATTGGCTCAGATTATTGTTTCATCAAAGGCCAAGGCGGATACTTGGCGAACTAATAGAGCAAGATCTATTGGTGAATAATATACCGAAAGGTTTGGTTACTAATAGAGCGGAATGGCGTCGTATGATCCATGTAGCCGACCCCACCTAGTGGGATAAGACTTTGTTGTTGTTGTTGTTGAAGTATGTTTCTCATAAGAACGGAATAGATAATTTAGTATTAGTGCTATGCTGAACTAAATTTGTGCATACTGACCCTTCAGTCTCATGCAACGAGTTGTTCAGTTCATCAACAAGCTTGACTGCTATGCTGAGTGTACAGAATATTTTTAATTCTTGACTAATGTAATAACTGATTTCAATACTCCTTAAAAGATTCAATATACTTTTTCTTCTCACAGGAACTTATTGGTCCTTTTTGGTCTCTCCGTGCTGCTCTGGGACCAGTAGTGGAAACTTACATTTTACTTGATAGGCTGTTGTTCCTCCAGGAGCAAGATGCAATTGAAGCACTGTTGTTTCCTATATTTGATCCTATCATATCACCAAGAAATGTGGCAATAATTGCTCGGAAAAAATGATTGTGATTTATTGTTGTGGTAAGTTTTCCTTTCTTTAAATGTTCATAAAATCCTTATCTCATAGTTTTAGTTTATGCAACACGTTGAAGATTATGAGACATATTGGCCCATTATATAATGGCTTTTCTCCCATTCAATATGGATGCTAATTTTTTTTTTTTGCTTGGCAGACATTAATATAATGACACATGGAATAAAAGTTGACATTGTTCTCCAAGTGTGCGTGCTATTCCCTAGTTCTTTGTTATTTCATGGATATATTGTTAAACTGGCAAGCCAACATTTAACTTAAATACTTTATATTATTGCTATCGTGAGCAAATGTTTTTCAGAGAGAAAAGGTTAGGTACCAGGAGTACCCATCCATTTTATTGATATATTACCAATTTACATATGCATATTACAGCTGAGACTTAGATTTTGATCTACTCTCGCATCAGGCTTTCAGCTGCAGCTACAATATTTTCTAGATATATCCTCTCCCCCCTCTAGAGATACATTCATTCCGTTGGACCCAAATAAACCACAAAAGGCAAAAGTTGTCAGTCTTCTAGAAACATAAACCTACTAAATAGATTTTAATAGCTTTTCTTAATGTAGTGTTTAAGGCTTGTACCCCAATTGTTGTTTGCATTGAACCTTGAAGTAGTTGTTCGTAATTTGTTAACTATTCTATCACTAAGAAGGATCTGATAACTTTGAAGGATCTGATAACTTCAAATCTAATTGTCAAGTACTTGCATACTGTTTGTGCATTTACCCATGATGGGCTTGCTAAGTTAATTGAAAATGCAAAAAATGTATAGGATTTGTTACATCATAATTACCTTCTCCAATTAGTTATTAAGGAATTTAATGTATTATTAACCACTCCCCCTCAACATTTAAATATATTGTTGATCACTATGCTTCTGAAATGTCTGTTATCGTGGACTTGCAAATTCTTCTTCCGAATACTTGTCCTATATTTATCAAGATACTAGATGAACTCAGGAAGCATTGTCTTAAAGGATTTTTAAACTCGTAATATTTACTTAGAAAACGTATCTTATAAATTTCCTTCTTGAAAGCTTCAATATATCTCACAGATATTACTTCTCAAAAAAAAAAAAAATCGCACAGATATTTCAACCTTCAAAATGCAATGCTTAAAATGCAAATATGGCACTTTAGAGAATTTGAAACTTGAAAGGAAATAAATCACTGCATTCTTCGAAGTTGCAGGATGATCCTACAATTGCATATCCGAACAAAAATCTCTGATTACTTATTGGAATTTATGCACCAATGGGTTGTGGAATATACATGGGCTTTAATATATCTGGGTTTTCCTGACTTTTTTTTTGGGGTACTTACAATTGAGTGTAGCATAATCACCAAGTGGAACATCAAAATTTATTTTGTTGAATATTTTTTTTATTCTAAATGATTTTCTGCTCTGGATTAGGTCAACCTACTCGTGTAATATTTTAACCTTCAATTTTATTTTGCTCTCGAGCTGCCTCATTCTTGGATGTACTTCTATGAGATAAATATCCCCAAGTTATCTTATTTGATCAATGTAAAGTCATTCGTTCGCTTTGATATTTAATAGTAATTTGATGTTGATGGTCAATGCTGTCTTAGATGGAACCATCATTATTTGTATATATGCATTAAAGTCAAAATGAACTTTTCATACCTGTGCAACCATACGCAATCTTTTTTATCCTTGGCTTTTATCAGTCCTCGAATTTAGTGTTTCTACCAACTGTTCTCAGATATTGACCAAACTGCCATCCCAAATGATGAGTTTTTTTTGGTCGAGCAGATGACGAGTCCTTCAGATGGCACATCTTCTCAAATGATACATGTAAAAAATCATAATAACTGTTGATCATGGAGTTGCTATCTGCCTGTATAGTTTTTCGGCTGGAGTTCTCTACTTTTATTATTGGATCGCTATATTAATTCAATCATTTCTTACTTTTGACTTCTCATTTTATCAGCTGATGTCTAATTTATAGATGGATGTAATTTCTTGTCTAAATTGCCTGGCCAATAAGGACTTGGTTACTAACTCTTCTTAAAATGGAATGTGGGCCCTACATTGAATTTTCAACATTAGGATTGAAGAAGTCTACTGACCTAACCACATTGACTTTTCCTCACAGGTACTGAAACGGGTGTAGCTATAACACATCAAAGAAGGCCAACTACAATTCTCAAGCTCTGTCTTAGGTTATCTTGTTGGATAACTTTTGGACTTAATTCCCGTCATTTATTTCATGTGGACTACTTGGTCTCACAACCTTCATGGCAGATTATGGCATATAACCCCTTAGACAAAAGCATTTGATTAATATCCTTCCGATTTGCTTGACGCATCTACTCATCACACCTTAATGTGTTATTTGCTTTGTAACTGGTCGACCACTTAAGTGCTCTTGCCGTCTGCAAGGTGGTCAATTTCTGGACTTCCTGCTCGGCCAATTTCTGGACTTCCTGCTCGGCCAATTTCTGGACTATCTGGAAATTATTTGAAAATCCGGATTTCGAATTAGTAGAATTAAAATGGAGACGGATTTGAGAGTCTTGAATATATTATTATTTTTTGTAATGTAACTTGCTACATTCCAATGAAGTCATGTCACATTTTTCATTTAATGATGTGACTTTTAAGTTTTATCTAATGATCATTTTATTGCTAATCTTATCTTGTGTTTTTATGTTTTTTTTTCTAACAGAAGGAAAAAAAGAATCGGTCTCGATTTCCTTTTGGTTTAAATTGGAACGGACGAAGACTTTTTTTTTGTTGTTCCGTTTAATACCGAGCTGGAAAAAAAAGAACGGGTGTATTCGAAAGGAATTTCAGATTGACCGTCCTTAGCAGCATATTCTATTTACTTTCTATTTGCTTCCTTAATGCATGTTTTGTAGTGGACGAGACCTGGTGCAGGAGCTTGTACAAGTAGCTGCAATGAGGTTTGGAACTCTCACACTTGTTCATGTCCAAGTTATCAGGAGATCAGATCCATGTAGGATTACAATGGATCATGCCAGAGAGGAGCAGGGGACTGATATTTTCTTTGCCAAGTGCTCACACGGCATACGCCCACATTTACTTATTGACAGTTCCTGTGCACTGAGCTCCATCTTTCATCTTTCTCCCTCTGGTACGTGGTTTCTGCATCACAATGCCTTTCGATTTGGCCGCATTCTCTCTCTCTCTTGGATATTATGTGGCTGTAGCTGTCAAAAATGAGATGTGGGAGTGAGAAGAGTATTCAGATAGATTGGAATAGAAAGTAAATAAAAAAAAGGAACTCCACAATCTTCCTTCCTCCAGAGCCTGACGTTTCCTTGGCATCCTGGAGAGCTGGATGTCACCTTTCCTGATCTTTTTGGTGACACACACAACAACCACCAGGACGATGCCGACCCCTCCCCCCCCTCTCTCTCTCTCTCTCTCTCTCTCTCTCTCTTGGCGAGTTCATGTAACAATCACAGACTCACACATGAAGTTCTATGTCATGTTACTATGTGTCGACCAGGAACTGCCACATCCTCTGCAGTCCTCTCATCCTCCCTCTTGGCTTCTAGTAGTGCCTTCCTCATCTGAATTGACTGGAACGAATGGCCATGATGGAGACCGCCGGTGACGGACGGGGCGGCGATCGCGACGCCGAGCTCTCCGCCTGTCTGTAGTATTAATGGCGCCGGAAGCCACACGAGAGTTCTAATGCTCCGCCCGCTGTGCGTAATGTTGTATGTGCGCGTTCACTTTCTGCAGCTGCTGATCGAGCACGTAAGCGAGAGAGGGCCTCCAATTATGAGCATCGTTATCCATCTTTGGATCGCCATAATTTCATTTCATTTAATCTTTTTTTTTAAGTTCTTTTTTCTTCCAATCTTTATAGGATGCAAGACGACGAGTCGTGAATTTGGAGAATCGTAATTTGCCGTCCTTTCAATCTTCAAAGCGAAAAGTCTTGTGCATCAAGTCTTCTTTTTAAGCTAAGCAACTTTTCTTTTCTTTTTTTTAATGTGAAGACTTTTTTTTAGTTTAATTCTTTAATAGCGAAGATCAACAAACCAGCACAATAATCACTTCCGACTTATCCGATAAAAAAAAAGTCGAATTCGGAATTTGTAGTCTTAAATTCGAACTTATATATAATTATTAAAAGTAAACGTGTTTTCTTAGTTACTCAAAATTTGAAAACACAGTGCCGGACAATTCAATTCATACAGTGCTTACACGATGATCCAAGATGAAGCCTAACTAATTTGAAAAGGTCGTCTCATGTTATCAGTTCAATGTCGATAGTGATGATTTAGCATCGAGTTCAACTAATCACAAATAAGATTGGTGATACTCCAATCATTCTTACTTATATATATAATCATAATTAATTAACAATAGACTCGGCCAGCAGTACTTTGGGCAGCTTATCAAATGACAAGCTCCGTAGACATCTTTCACGTCAGATATTTTATCTGTTGTTCTTGTACTTCGAGCCAGCTGGAACCCCCCGCGCGTGGGACCCCCGAGCTCGCCCCCGCCTCCCTCCATAAATACGCGTCCACATCAGCCGTCGTACTCCTCGGTCGCCGCGATGCGGATTGGCCCCGAACGGCCTACGGATCCACGTCATCACGACACGTGGGAGGGATGCTTTCTCTGCGTACCCCTCCCCTCTCTTATTAATCTCAATCCTTTTTAATAAAACACGAATCCACCACCGTAATCAAAATTAATTATGATCTTATTAATTAAACACGAAGCCACCACCGCAATCATCATTCCACCACCCAACTTTCCACCTCCTTATTAATACTTTCTAATCCCCCCGCTTCGCCTCCAACTCCAACCCTTTGTTCTGGAGATTTCTCTCTCTCTCTCTCTCTCTCTCTCTTTAGACGATGGCCACCATGAGCTTCCTGAGCATGGTGGAGGCCAAGCTGCCTCCGGGCTTCAGGTTCCACCCGAGGGACGACGAGCTCGTCTGCGACTACCTCGCCGTGAAAGTCGCCTGCGGCGACGGCGGCGTCTACGGCTGCCCCATGATGGTGGACGTCGATCTCAACAAGTGCGAGCCTTGGGACCTCCCTGGTAAGCCGCCGCAACGCCGTACTCGATCTGCATCGCTCCATTCAATTAATTCGCTCCCTGTCCGAGGTGCATGCCATGGGTCTAATTGACTTGCACGGACGCCGTGTTTAATCTCTCTCTCTCTCCCCCTCCCTACCCCCAATTTCTTCCATTCTGAGCATGATGCTGCACTTGGTGCTCTCCGAGCTCATTTCTGCACTATTTCCCTCAGGGATAGAGAAAGGGAAAGAGAAAGAGGAGATTTTTATGCAATCTAGCTACGATGATAATTTTCTTGTTCGTCGGCTTATACTAAACTGCATGCAGCTGATTGATTGGTGAAAATAACTTTGATTCGCCTGACATGCTTTTGCTTCATCCACCATTAATTAAGCATATACTAATTGATCACATGATTCGAGGCTAATTAACCATGTCAATAAACAGCATCAACTTCTATCTAAATTTCGATCGAGAATCTCTAAAAACGAAGTGGGGGCAGCAAACGTATGGCACTACGATACATGATTTTAAGTTTCTAGATAAACTAGAAGAAGAAGAAGAAGAAGAAGAAGAAGAATAAGAATATTTCTTATTTCTTTCCCTTTCTTTCACAAATCAGTCCTAGTCTTTCACTTGATATATCCCCCAATACTTGTCCCTTTTGGCAATTCATCCCCTCCCAATAACAGAAACCATTCCTGTGCCAAACCCTCTCTCTCTCTCTCTCTCTCACCCTATCTCTCTCTACTTTGTGACCTCTTCATGCTCTTTTATTCTTTACATGCATCATGATACACCTACTTTTCCATTGGTCATCTTCTTCTTCTTTTTTTTTTCTTTTTCTTTTCTGTAAGGTCATATAATTGGTCATCTTCTTTTATTGTCAAAACTATCTTTATACCTCTCTTTATATTATATACAATATTGAAATATGAATCCACATCAAAAGCAGATATGGGGATAGCTAATCACATTAAAAGATGAAGTGCTTTAATTGCTAGCAATTAATTAAGTCCAAGAAGATTTTTCTTTCTTGGAAGGGAAAAAGAACAAAAGCATATTTTTACTATTCTTCGATCACATCTTAATTGTAGTTAGGGGGAGTTACTAATTATAGAGGGGATAATTTATCACTTTTATCTTCCTTTTTTTTTTAATATGGAGAATATCCTACTTCATTTTTTTACCTTTATGAATGAGACAAGGAGAGATGAGGGATGAAAGCACACATAGGCAGAGGAATATATATCAAGGACGCATTTAATTGCTTGGGCCACACACGTGTTGGTGCGGCCATGCATGCATCATGCATGATCCATGGCTCACAATTTACCACACTATTTTATTCAGAACTAAGATGCTAAAACATTTTTCTTAAACTCAGCTGTTGAATTATCACAACTAATCTTACAGTATCTATCCATCTAAACCTTAATTAACACATAAATTTCACCGTACATTCAATCCCAAGCGAAAGGTTAAAATCAAAGACATGCCATTAATGATGTTGGCCCCCTCGTGGAGCTAATAAAAACAGTGCATGCGTAAGGAACAGTGATCAGGATGCTGATGTGCCACCCCAGCATGCGTGGACAAACATGCAGGGGAGAGAGAGAGAGAGAGAGATCAGTCCATATCGATCGAGCATATCTAAATCTCCAACACGGTGTTCGGTTTAAAGTATCTTGCCGATCATGCATGCATATCTCAGAAGTAAATAAGGCCACCGAGTGCGATATTTTGATTTGTTTTCTTCGCATCATATCTTTTCCTACTATTTCTGATCATCCAAGATATCCAACTCTTTCTTCTCTGCATGCATTCAATTATCAGTTACTTGCGCGTAAGAACACACTTGAGCATGTATATCTCCGAAGATACCCTTGTATTTCAGTATATAATCTGAGTACATATATAAGAACACGCCATCAAGATCCTGTCAAAACTCGTTCGAATTAAACATGTGATGATGTATATGTTTTCGGATCAGCGACGGCGTGCGTGGCCAGGAAGGAGTGGTACTTCTTCAGCCTGCGGGATCGCAAATACGCGACGGGGCAGCGCACGAACCGCGCCACGGCGTCGGGGTACTGGAAGGCCACGGGGAAGGACAGGCCGATCTCGAGGAAGGGCGCGGCCGTGGGCATGAGGAAGACCTTGGTGTTCTATCAGGGAAGAGCCCCCAAGGGGAAGAAGACCGAGTGGGTCATGCACGAGTTCCGCATGGAAGGAACAAACCACAGCAGCAGCAGCAGCAGCACCAGCCTGCCATTCAAGGTGATCACATCGTAGTATTCATAAGTATCTTTATCATTACAACTTTGATTTGCTACCTTTTCTTTAATATGTGAAGCAGTCTCATGAGCTTGATATGCTAATAGTATATGCAGACTTGACCAGCCTGCTGTAGGTCAATCTTATATTTAATGATGAAAATTCCTTGTTTGGGTTGTCATGGGTTTTGAATACATGGTGAACAGTTCAAATCTATACCTACTTGCATAAAAAAATATGAAACGGGCAAACCTAGTCACATTAGCAAATGACAGGTTTTTAAAAAAAATGGCCCAGTGCAACGTAGCATTGACAACAGCATGCCCCCATTGGCAAACTTGTTCTTTTGGACTTTTATCTCTGCAACAATTCTCTCCAAATCTAGAGGAGACTATAAAGTTTTTTTTTCTGTTCTTTACTCTTCCTTTTTCATGCCTCTTGAAATCAAAATCTCATGCATGCATGGATGATGATGGACCGTACTGTGATTCGTGTGGACTTTGGATTGTGATACCTTATTGTCATCCTTGTGTTCAAGCAGGAAGATTGGGTCCTCTGCAGAGTATTCTACAAGTGCAGGAGCATCTCCACCAGGCCTAGCACGGAGACAAGCTATGATGAGTCAGGCCTCAGCTCCTCCCTCCCACCTCTCATGGACAACAACTACATCACCTTTGGCCAAACCCCAATGAACTTGGAGGGGTTTGAGCAGGTGCCCTGCTTCTCCAGCTTGGCTCCAAGCCATGCACCCCAGGGCCCCATGATGGGGTCACAGTCACACCTGCCCCCTGCACAAAGGAGCTTGCCCCTGGACCAGTTTGGGGAGTTGCCTGACTTGCGTCATGGCTTCAACCAGCACACTTCTGACAAGAAGGTCCTAAAGACGGTTCTGAGCCACCTCGCAAAGATGGAGGCCAATCCAAAGGGGGAGATGGCGGCCGCACCAGATTTAGATGAGGAAGGCTTGAGTGCCTACTTGACGCAGAGTGGCAGTGTGTGGCATCACCATGATATGCCTTTTGATTTATGAGGCCTTGCAGTAATCGAGTGCTGATAACTTTTAAGTTGATCTTCTGCTGTGATTGTAGTGAGATGATATATTATACTCATTTAAAGATGTACATACTATATGGTTGGAGGATAACTGTGTCATGGTAAATTGCCGATTGTTATAAGAGGATCATTTGATTCCTTCGAGTCAGAGAAACTTTTTAAGTTGCCATTGTTTGATATCGTTGATGACAGAAGCACTAGCCATGTTAGCTGGTTTGTTGCAACAGCATGATAGTTACACATACAACAAGGCTTTCCTCTCGTATGATGACAGATGTCTACCTGAATCTATACTGTGATCAGCAAAACTAGATTTGCTTTACTGAATAGAGACCTGAGCTTAGATCTGTTCTCTAGTAATTTGCTATGAATCTGTAACCTTCAAAACACTGCTGGCAAGTTGGTTTCTGGTTTTCTAGCCATCTGAAAGCTGGATCTCAATAATTTATCGTTAACCGAGGTTAATTTAAGCACCAAATGATCTGTGATTGAGCATTATTTGAGGTTGCATGCATGATTTGAAATGCCTGACCAAAGTGACAGCATGGTCTAAAGCTTTCAGCAAATGGCCGTCAGTTGAATGTATCAGTCGTTTCTGTCAGAGGACTTCCAATACGTTTATTCCATAAAAATATGATTAAATTAAGGAGTGCGGTTTACTTTGGTTGTAATTTTATTAGGAGTATACAGTTTGATATAAAATATGGCATATACATAGTTTTGCATTTGGTAAATTGCAAGATACCATAAAGTCTAACATCATATAAGAAGTATATACCGCCCAGCTGGTTTATCTGCAGTCCTTCTCATTCATCCATCATCAGTTTCTATTAGAGAATAATTTACTGTATGATGTGAGAGATTTGCTGACATAAAGTGGAAGATCAAATGATATATGTTCTTCAATTTGCTGCCAGTACCGTCTCCCTCAACGATCCATTTGGTCCAACTTGTTTGTTAGATTAACATGCCCATGGAGGTTCCTCATCAACCATGCACATAGCACCAAAGTTAGGTTGACGTGCTGAACAAATGGCAAGAAAATCCTACTTGCCACTTATTTAATTCACTGTGATTCTTGAAAGCAACTTGGTGCCTATCTTTAAGCTGTAGACTCCTCCTTGTTTACCCACAGAATAATACCATCCTTTGGACTGTTGGATTAAAGAACTCATACCACAAGAAAAGATATGTGCAGAATCCACCATATTAACTTGTTTAAGTCTGACAAATGAAAGCAATAATTGAAATGAAATGAAATGACCACTTAAACTATGATTCAAACTACTTCCATCATATTTCACAAGGGATATGATGCTAATGATTGAACTAAGGAGATTCCATGGCTTTCCCTTTGTTCAAACTATGACTGGGTTGTCTGTATTATGCAAGTCTTGGTCTCCACACAATTAAATATACTGCCTCCTATATTTATATATGGCTTTTAGGATACAATACTAGGAATCTTATCATATATGCAGAAACTTAACCAACTTCTCATCAGTGCATTACTAATAATCATATGATAAGTTTACATCAGTGCATCACTAACAATCATATGATTTCAATTCTTTGGATAGAGCCAGGACTGAGATTCTTGGAATGCAGAGAGCAAATGAAGCATCATCTTAATTTGCTTTAGATACTGCAACATGAATTAGAAAAAAAGTATCCATGTTGTTGTTTACATGGGAGGCAAACTTAAACTTGCACTCCATCTGTCCATCATCAACTGATGATATATTATTGCATAACTGTTTCATATCTATGATCCTATTAGACAGTGGAAGGAGTCATGGCGCCATGTACCTCAACTCAAAGGCTTACCACGGCACAGGAGAAGGCACACGAACTTTATCTTATGGCACAACATATGGTGCTACTAGTTGTCATCCTCAAGGTCAGCCCAAATTAATCCTGGCTAATTTTGCAGCATGGCTGTGGAGAGTGATGGCCGGAGATGCCATTAATGAGAAATTGGAAGGCGGCTCCCACGAAGCATGAAACCAAAGCCATGACTCTATGAGAAGCTCAAAGGCCATGCTTCCCATCTTTAGTGCAAGTTGTCCAACTCTGCCATGGAAGCTGCAGCAGCTTGCATGTAGAAACCAGATGCTGTAACAAACAATATCAGTACCTGCCAAACATGTTAGTGGGCCATTATTAAATTTTAATAAAAAAATTATAATGGGCATATATCTATATATATGTGTGCCCGTGTGTATAAAGTGATTCTTACTATATTACTATATCTATGTAAATTTATTTATTATTACTATATATAAATTTATTTATTATTACTCTATTTATTTATTATTACTATAAATTTATTTATTATTACTATATATATTAGCGAGGTTTCGATCTAAAAAAATCACCCACTATTTCTTAGGTCAAAATTTTAAATGAAAATAACCACTCTAAAACCATTTTAAAATATAAAAATCACCCTCTAGTCCTACTTTTAGATAATTATATGTTAAATATATATAATAAATTAAAATATAAAAGTATTTAACTTTATATTAAATATAAAATATACTATTAAAATTTTAAAGTTACCAAATTAAAGTTCGATAATTTGATAGAAAAATATGAAAAACAACAACAACAAACTTATAAAAAATGGGTACTGATATTATATATCTAATAAAAAATGGGTAACTTATAAATTAGTTATATAGATAAAAAAAACAAGCTCCAAGGACCATTACGATTTTTTTTCGGGTGAGGCTCTAATTTTAACGGGGGAATTTCAATTTATTAAAAACTACTTAAATCATATTCGGACCCTTAATTTTCAATTCGATTTTTTTTTCAAGTCGAATAATTTTTTAGGGTTTTTAGGTGATTCTTACTATATTACTATATCTATATAAATTTATATTACTATATCCATTATTAAATGAAAATCTAAATTTTAATTTAGATTTTAAAATTGCTTAAAAGTTAAAATAACAAACTAATTTATATCTATATAAATTACCTTAAATTTAATTAACCTTCAATCAAACGATGTTGTGTCGACAATCACGGGTCGAAACCAATGGTGGTTGGCACAATTGGTGTCTTCGCAATTTTAAATTTAATTTTTGAAGTCATCACTTTGATAAGAAGAACATCGCTCTTTTATTAATAACTCTAAACATCTGAACCGTACCACAAAAACCAAAAACCAAACATGTTGCTTTAATTATATGCAGCCACATGATGGTTCCAGGTTGCGTTTTTTATTGCCAAGATAAATTTTTTGTTGCACTTTTTTTTTATGGTACGCTATCTTTATGACATCACATTTGATTCATGAAAATTGTAGGTCAATGAGGATTCAAAGCATATTTTTTTGTTAGAGTACTAACATACTAAATTAAAGATTAAAATAGTCGTCTAAGTAGATAAGTCACTAATTATGGTTTTAACAATTTCAAACAAAATTATTCATGAACCTAGGTGACTTACACCTATGAGTTGAAAGCCGATTTACACAAATATTAAGCCCTTTAATTAATTATTCTAAAGTTAAAAAAATATATTGCTAAAAGTTTCATAAAAAAAAAGGAATACTAAGTTGCACTGGTTGAGACAAGTTCACTTACATTTTTTTTTTGTTTTCCTTATAGGCGGTCCTTTTCATAATGGAACAAAATAGAAAAAAAAATGCTTACATTATTGGCCAATTACAACTTCCCACACGGTGCAATCACAAACTCGGAATTCATTGTCACTCAATAATTATTTTAATATGCACATATATAATATTAAAAAAAAGATATTACAGTCGCTTACGGTTTACTATTTTTCACAAACATAGATCGATTAAGGTTCATTAATAGTTGGAGTCCCCAACAAAATCTTAAACTTTTTCTTTTTTTTGTTGCCTTGATGCATATGTATATATCACTCAATGCAGGAATTTTGCAGTTCAAATGCAAACTCATTTACAGATGAAAAGAATGCATACACATGCATAACATCAACTGTGCAGCAATGTTCTTTCCACGAAATCGATATGCATAATGTTTGGATGTTCGAATGCGTCACTTTTTCCCCGTTGTCACTCCGACCACAAGATTGCTCACCTGCACCATTGGAAATGTGGTTCAGCTACTTATATTTTTATATGTATTTGCGTATAACACAAGTCTTATCGTAAAGAATACGAATGATAAGGAGGGGAATCGAAAATCACCAGCTTCCCGCGTTCGTCCACCGACATTGGATTCTCGACAACTACGGTCATGCTCTGGGCTTGGGTAGGTGGCTGGAAAGATCAAAGAAAATAAATGAATGAGCTCAACGAAGATGCTGAAAGATTGGCTTATTAGAAGTGAATCGGGGAGCAGACATACAACCGAAGTCGATGGAGGCAAAGACGTGTTATCATTAGGCCTATGACTCGACGAAGTTGGAGCTCTTATGTTATTCATCTACAACAATCAGCAAAAGATGTGTGAGGAATATGCAATCAAGAAAATTAGTCTAGTGAGGAACTTAAAAAAAGTATGGGAATTCAATTTGAAGGTAAAAGCTTACCCCAACATTTGTGACATAATGACATATGGAGCATTTTACCGAAGGGGCTCCATAAGGATACATCAGAGTTGTATGACACTGACCACAATTCACGTGTGCAACTTGATTTGCTGTAAATTTATCCATGAAACAAGATCAATTAGTTAACATTAGCCTAATACTACTTTTCTAGTGTACAAGAGCGTACTAAGTTATTAACCATTATGATTTGAAAATTTGCATTAACATTGAATGAATTATAGCACAATAAAATAAGAACCTAAACTACCAAACTCTTCAGTTTCTTGTGCTCATTAACCTTAGGACAGGATGTTGAAATTTATAAAAAAAATGAGGATATCAAGATGCATGAAATACTACTATAAACCTAGGCACACATATGAATGATGCATGCCAATATAATCCCAGACGAATATTTGAATTCAGATTATTTACAGAACAATAGAACTTAAGACTAATAGCCACCAGGAATATGCACTAAGCCTAGTTGCAGTCATATAATAGACATTCCATTTAGCAATGCTTCATGGAGAACAAATACATGCTTCATGCTTTTCAACAAAACTGCATTCTCTCTCAAAAAAAAAAAAAACTGCAATACAACTTTCCGTCCCATGTTTATATATATTAATGTACAAAAAGTATTATGGAGACAAGAGACAAACCTTCCCCAAAGCATTTCTACACTAATGCATACAAACAGAGGAAGATCCCTAAATATTTATGCCATCCTATATGAAAGGAAAAATGCAGGAACTTTCTGATGGCATTGCACAATCAGCCAACAACTTTCTAACTCCGTTTTCAAACAACATGATATGAAGGTCTATATGACTTTCCAAGTGATGTTTACCTCAACGACAACAATTTATTTGATTCTGAAGTAACTTTTTATCCGCTAAACGATCTAAAACATTGCCGAAATTTTCATAGAAAGAACATTGTAGACATTTGCAACACCACAGAGAACAAGCACGTGGCTGAACAATTTACATCTCAATGGATCCACAATACCATTAAGGACTAATTCACTAACCAGATAATGTGTCGATGAAGTTATATTAAAGAGTGGCATTTTGAATCCAAGAGAATAGTACATCACTGATGAATGCAGGATAGTGAAATCTGGTGCTCATTGCATTCAAAATTCAAACTATGGTAGAAAAATCTAAAGTAGCCAAAACATTATTACAACAGTAAGAAATTCTCTCAGTCAAGGTTGAGCAAACTGGAGATAGGTAATGATCTAAGTTTGCTTCTTGTAACAACTAATGCTCTCCAGCTAAAAAAAATGCACAACATCCTCAAATCACTATGCTTATATTCAGTCTTAGACTTCTGCGTACAACATGTCTGTCATGCAAATGAGTGATGAATAAAACTCTGTTACAACAGAAACTTGGGATGCATACCTGATCTTGCTATATTAATGGTGTTACAGCAGGAGCATCTAACACTTGTTGCACCTCGAGAATACATCAACAATGTCCGGCAACCTACACAGACAAGCTGGGCCATCTCCATGGCTGCATACATCATAGTCAAATTTTAATGAACAAATACATCAGAACAGTTACATTAAAGTATGTATTTTTGCATGTTTTCCATGTTAACAAAGAATAAGCATCTCTCCCTACTGCAACACATGGACAATACAAAGATAATATCTTATATTTCTTCTAGCAACATCACCCTAGAGAAGACAATTTCCAGCATTGACTACAACAAGGAGTGTGGAGTTTTAGCAATTTATGGTCACATAAAAGGCGAACAATGTGATAATAAAATATGCAACGATCAAGAAACTAGAAGTGCAACTAAATAAAGATATTATAGAGCACCTGGAGGAGTCACTGGCGTGACTGTATTGCATATTGCACAGCATACATTAGTGGCTCCCCGAGGATAGAGAAGAATGCTCCTACAGCCGTTGCACACAAGTTGGCTCTGCATACCTGAACTCCACAAAGTTCAATGATCAATAGGTCTGCTCACAACTAAGCAATTAATGTTAGGCGGTATAAATACAATTTCAAATTTCCATATCAATGACATTTAAAACTTTTCTTTTGATTTCAACATATTGATAAGAAAGTTTATTTACGTTTTTTTCGGTATGTTTCCAATGCTCCATGTAATAACAATGAAAGGAGAGCATCTTTCAACAAACTAAACCATCCACAAAGACCAAATATCCTTTCTTTACCAGCTGAAAGCTCAGGGAAACTTTCCTTCTGCACAAAACAGGCATTTTTTTCGTCCAGAAACTATGTAAATACCCATCCATATCATTGCGAAGAATCAGAAAAAAAAAAAAAAACAGAACCCCCCCAAAAGAATCAGGAAAATGAATACACTTTTATGGAAGAAAAATCAATCAAAGTCGCAAATAAAGGACAAGTTCTATCAAAGCAAATTGACATGATGCCGTGATTAGCAAACAAATCAGATACACCCTGCAACTCATCTACTCGCATCGATTCAAGTCATGAAAGGACAAACGAAAAACAACATCATTGGCAAACAAAACGCGTAAAAAAAACCCGTCTTTCAAGGAAATTAAAGATCTGAATCCAAAATTACCTCTATAGGAATCCAAAAGAACCAGAGGGAAAGGATCAAAGAGGGACCGAGCCGAGAACAGAATCGCCGAGGTATCCACCAATTTCGATTGGGCAAGCGGGAAGAGAAGCGATTTACGGGGGAACAGGACCACAAACGACGAAATCGAAGCTCGCAATCGATCGATTCCTGCGACGAAACGGTGGAATTTATCGTGAGGGAAAACGTCGAGAGGGTTCTCTTCGGAGAAGGAACGGGGTCGCCGTTGCCTGAATAATAATAATATATATATACACTCTTTATTTTGTAAGTAACCCCTTCCCAAATATATATATTAATTATATATAATATCAAATATATATTAAATATTTATTATATATATATATAGTATGTTTGGCGTGATAATTTCGAGAGAAAGTTAGTTTTGAAGAACATTTGATAGAAAAGTTTGAATTCATATTTGGATGAAACAGGGTAACGATGAAAATTAAAAAGTTGATTTGATAGATAAATTTTAATAGGTGTTTAGATAAAAAATAAGAAAGAATATAATTTATTAAAATATAATAAATAAAAATATGTTATTAATATTATAATTTACGAAAATTGTTATATTATTAATATTATTAATATTATTTTGTTTAAATCTTTTAAATGTTATTAGTATTATAATTTATGTAATTTTAAGATCCAAATATAATATAATTTTTTAAAAAATAATTGAAGAGTTTAATTAATAAAATATTTATTAATTATTAGAACTAAATATTTTATATTTTTAATTAATAACATTTAATAAATTATTTTATAAGATGGCTAATAATGTATTAATAAATAATTAAATAATATATACTTATATTATAAAATAATTAAAAAAGTGTATGAAGTTAGGGAGTTGGAAAAAAAAAGAAAAAAAAGTGAAAAGTTGACACAAATCAAAAGAAAAAAAAATAAGTTCTTGTTGAATTACCAAAAGTTCCGACCAAGGTCACATAAATCAAAACTTTTCAAAATTTTTGTGAAGAAAAGTTCTCCCGTTGTTACGCAAATAAACAGAGCCATAAAGAAGATGTTAAAGTTACACGCCAAAATCAACATTTACTTGGATTAAAAAATATTTTTTCTTTAAATTTATGGTATTTTGGTAATAACAATTGAAATCTTAAATTCCGGACCCGAATATGGCTCATAATTGATTTTCATTATTTTTCTCCAGTACCTTTATTTAAGAAAAAAAAAAACAAATTTCAACTATCAGAATCATACCAACAATAGAAATTTAGAAATTATATAATTAATAAAAAAATAGAATAAAGTAAAACTGCACTCGGAGTTCCTAAATATAAAAATAATTAAATTGCTACAATAATTATTAACTAAAAAAAAATCGAATCAAATTGGAATTTGAGTTTCACTTATAGTTTCTTAAGTTTTGTAGTATAAAAACTCATAATTTTTTTATTAAAGAGGAGGTTTGAGGCTAAAGAACGATAAATTTAAAAATAATGAAATTTGAAATTAAGATCCAAAATTATTGATAAGTAATTTAATAGCGTAAGCTGATTTTGAAAAATAAATGATTACGTGTTTGATAATAAAAAATTTATAAGTTATTATTTTGGTTAAATGATAAAAAGTTCTTAATATTATAATAAATAAAATATATGAAAAAATAATATATATTTTAAGGATAAGATAGTACATCTATTAATTAATTGATCAACTTTTTTTTATTTCACAACATAAGCTGAGGTCCTTCACATTATTTTTTTCTGGCTTACAAATAAATAAAATAAATGCTTATCAAATATCTTTTTCAGGAGAGAATTTTAAATATAAGTCATTTTTTCAATGAATGCTTACTTATAAGTTTAATCAAATAATTTAATATTTTATTGATATTAGTTTGTTCGTAGTTTGTTAAAATAATTTTTAGGAGGAATAAATAATTTCAATTTCTTATGCGGAAATAATTTAATTTTGGATTCATAGGTAGACTCACTTGAATTTTATCAAAATAACGTCTACATCATAGGATTTTATCTTCCTTCTAAAGTTACTAATCTTAGAGCGAAATTATATTAAATATTTTATTTATTAGGACAACGGCAACTTGGGCTAATAATAATAATAATAATAATAATAATAATAATAATAATAATATTATTATTATTATTATTATTATTATTATTATTATTATTTATTTACTTGTAGTTGATTGACACGGTTCGTAGCCGCTTGATACAAAAAAAAAAAAAAAGGAATTTTCAAAGGAGAAATATTTTAAAGTTTCCATAATATATTATTTGGATGAAATCGTATGAAAGAATCATGTAAACAAGAACCAAGAACTCAATTATTAATTGGCATGCATTTATGATGAAAACCCCAAAGTATGATGTGGGTGGGACGTGATTTTATTAATTTAATTGCCATGATATGACCACTTCAAAATACATTTTTTTATAAGCAAGAGGATAATGAATAAATAAATATAAAAGGGACAAGAACTCGTTAAAAATAGAATATCCATGTGTTCGAAATTCAAATCATGATCCTATATTGTGACGCCAGAATTTATCCATAATAATATTTATTATTATATTTAGAAATAAAATAATATTGTATTATTTAAATTCAAACATTAAGAAAATTAAAGTAATAAAGGAGTTTGAGAAAGAATTCAGAAAGTGATACAATAAAACAGAATTTGCCAGTAAGAGAAAACATAATAAAAAAATAAGATTAGGAAAAATATTAAAGTAGTAATCTGATTTTAGTTATATTTTTTAAGAAGTTTAAATTGTAGCAAAATAGGATTGGATTTAAGTTTAAATTGTACTAAACCAACCTTCAAATTAGAGATGATTTAACTAAATTCGATTCGGGTCAAGAAAGTCTAACTCCATCTTTAAATTAGTCATATTGTATTTTTATGATTTATGGATAACTTCTAACAATAAATAATAATTGATTTATTAAGAATTTATAAACTCTCTAGGCTACAGCCTTTGTACTTGATGGTAACTCTTAAT
The DNA here is from genome assembly GCA_030549335.1 of Pontederia crassipes. Classification (NCBI taxonomy): domain Eukaryota; kingdom Viridiplantae; phylum Streptophyta; class Magnoliopsida; order Commelinales; family Pontederiaceae; genus Pontederia; species Pontederia crassipes. The sequence goes on from CM060197.1 coordinate 2,481,530, forward strand.
AGTTAATGGATAATTTTAATTTATTAATAAATCGATCAATATTCCATATTACAATCTTTAGCCTTTATGATTGATAAATAATTTGAAATAATAATGAATAATTGATTAACTGATAAATTCTCCATATGAATAGAAGAAATTAAAATATAATAGCATCTAAACTATAGCCAAATGACGAGTAAATGCTAATTGATTGATAATTGTAACTAATTGATAATTATGACTGATAAATAATTAAGCATAATTAACTAATTAATAATTAAAATAATTTCCACAAACCACTCCTAAATTATCACAATTTTTTAGATTTAACCCAAACTACGAACTTTATTTTTTGAGTCCTTAAATTATCATGATTTTTTCAATTTGATCATTTCGTCCAATTCCGTCACTTTCTCGGTTATCTTTGATTTTTCGCATTTGTGAAAAGTTCATTATACTCCTGTAAGTGTTAGTCTATTTTTTTGCTTAAAATAATATGTCATCGAAGCAAAAGAGGGGAGGGGGGCTCCCCCCACCACACACACAAAGGGGGTCGGCGCCCCCCGAGCGACCTCGCCGGTGATATATTATTTTAAGCAAAAAAAAAACATACTAACACTTATAGTGGTATGATGGACTTTTCACAAATATGAAAAACCAAAGATAATCGAGAAAATGACAGAATTAGAAAGAATGATCAAATTGAAAAAAATTGTGATAGTTTAAGGATCCAGAAAACTAAATTCGTAATTTGAGGTTAGATCTGAAAAATCATAATAGTTTAGAGATGGTTTGAGAAAATAACCCTAATAATTATGACTAATTGATAATTATGGTTGATGAATAATGATTAAATTAATAAATTACTAATTGAGATCAAAATTAATCTATGGCCAATTAGTCTTTGATTATTAATCATTGATAGTTATTTTGTGAAGAGAATATTTTCAAAATTTTAATTAATTGCACTTGGTGAAAATAAAAAAAACAATTGAAAATTTGAAAATTTGAAAATAATTGAATTGGTAAGATCCTTAGAATCTTATCTTATGATCTTGTGGGTAATCTTACATGTGGAGGTTTATTCTCATGGTCTTATATGTATATGAATTCGCGCATAGAATAAATGATGATGTATGGATACAAAATTGAATAAAAAAACTTAATAATACATATTGAATAATTTATTTTCACTAAAATTATAATTATCATGGAAGTCTTCCGCCAAGAATGTTGACTTGTCAAAATAAAAAGTCAAGCAATATAGATATCATTTTCTAGACGACCTTATGGATAAGTGTTCGATATTTTTTTTCTGGGTATTATCTATTGTTGCATTCTTTATGCACAATTGTGGCCTAAAATTTTGATGAACATTCTTCAGTACATTTCATGCCACAAAGGGTCAACAGTAAGTAAACAAACACAGTCCTAACAGTCGCAGGAATCCTGATTAGATAAGAACCGTGCACAGGAGTTTTGTGCCAACAACTTTTTTGTTCTAGAACAGGAAGCTCAAAAGAAAAATCCTACTTGTTCAATCTGTCAACACGAGTTTGAATTTCTCAACAGCTTCCTGCTATCATGGCATGACTTTTGAAGTCTGCAAAAGAAAATTTTATGAATTCCCAAGGCCAATTAAACTCGACAAAAATGCTTACCAAACCGGAGGAACACCATCCACAGGTTCAAACGGGGTTGTGGCATGATAATCTTGTTATATGTAATAATTCCATATCTGGCATTGCTAGATGGTTCAAGATATACAGGATTCACTTTTCAGAATGTTAACTATAAGATGATTTATCAATGTTACCAAGTGTTCCGATTATGCAAACTTTACATGAGAGAAAATAAGTTCAGTATATTATGGTTTAGATTGCCATCATCTACTCAACGACGCGCCTGATTTGGCGTTTGGATTTCAGTCGCGTCGCAGTGAGGCCAACCTCCTCTCCAGATCGTCAACATCAGGATTTTGGGGAGCTACAGACCTGCCAGTGCAATAACATGATTCTCAGAAAGCAGCATGAGTAACACTAATACTTATCTATTGCAATACAACGGGAAAATGATTATGTAAAGAAAGATTGGTTAAATTGACTAAATTGGCATCTGTGAATTTGGACTTCAAGTTATGAGATTTTAAGATTCCAAATTTTTATGTGTGAAGAAACATGAAATTAACATAGGCTTAAGAAACAAGACAAATATATGATGCCTTTAATAAACAAGATCAATATATGAAGTGTACAATTATTTCCTACTTGAACATTTCCAATGCTAACCAGGAGTAATTTGTACCTCGTAGCAGTATCAAGTTTCTTGTTACCGACTGGAATTCGACCTTTAGGAGCTGAAGATAGCTGCAATCATTAATAAGAAAGTTAATCAACATCCAGACTGTGTCAAGACAATGACAAAGCTCATTAATAGCGTTACCTGTGAGGCTACATCAACACCAATTTCATCAAGAACCTAAATTAAAGGAAATTAGTCAATAATTCACAGTACAAATGTGCATGGAATGGAATCCATGAAACAGATTTCTTGCAACCATATCCTCCGTGATAACAGAACTGGAAGACTCAGCTAACCTGGTTTGTGAGCTCTTCAGTTTCCTCTTCAGCTTCATCTTTATCCAGAGTTTCATCGATTGCTTCTGACATCATTTCCATCTGCATAAGATTAAAAATTAGTTCATGGGGAGACTAACTTACCAAACTTCATGTGATGACTGAGGTTCAACATTTCAATCAATTAAAGCGCATATCAAATTCATAAAGAACTTGGGGTTCTTATCAACCATCACAAGGAAAGATCCTGATGTTTTTTTTCCCTTCTTATGAGGATGAGAGGAAATCCCAATGTTATATGGAGAATTTGGAATACTCTAGTTATAAAACTAATGATAACAATGTATGGTTTGATATCACATTTTCATGCTGAGATACTTTTTGCACATTATTCCATTTGCTATCACAAATATTTGCACATTCTCAATGTTGGGGTAAAGCAAGAATTATACATGACAAAACAAATGAGAGAGAGAGAAACATGAAAGCCAATCTATTTATATAACAAGAAGAACTAATTACTTCAGTTGACATTCAAATAATATTTGATGAGCAAAATTCAGTCAGATATATTATATTTTTTGGAGAGGATATGATAAATAGATTAGAAAATGGTTCGAATTGTTACTTAGGATGTCACTGACATTCATGTGCTAAACAAGACAGTAAAGAAGTAGAACGCATAGAAGGAGTAGGATGTAGGATGCATAGGATAATTCTTTAAACAGATGGTTTCCACTAGTAGACAAGTTGCCCTCAGGAAAAAGTAGCAGATCAGTTGTCATTTCTACTATCAGAACTAGTGAAAAAAATGGAAGGCAATCAGCCTAATAGGAAAAAGGAAAAAAAACAAAACAAACATTCCTCATAGGATGAGCATCTACACAAATGACAGATTGGAGTACGAATATGCAGTTAACCTATGAATAAAGTGTACCATAGATTGAGTATGAATACTACCGTCATGTCCATCTGTGCTGATTGCTTCTGAAATTCTTTCATAATTTTCATTTGTTTTGCTGGTTCCATTTCCTACAACATACCAAAGCTTCCATTATTCCATAATTACGAGAAACAAACATGATCAGAATGGTTCCAAGGACATGAACTACAAAGTTTTGCATGCTTCCAGTGTTTACCTTGTTCATAGCTGCCATTGCTTTACTTGCGCCCTTCATTCCAGCAGAAATTGAAGTATTTGCATACATTGCCTGGAAAGATTCAAATATGTGCCTTCATACATGCAAGTTCGGCAGGAAGTATTGAAATTGGTATGGTTTTCAAGAGATAAAACATCTATTACCTGTGTGTGAGTTGCAATTCCTCGTATCTGTGCACGGGTTCCCTGCAAATTTGTAATTTGTTGCCTCAAACGAACAAGTTGGCGAGCTAAGATCTTAGTTGCTGCCTGCAATGCAGATATGCTGAAGTGACATTGAATAAAAAATTGAGGCAGATAAAGAAGATTTGTATGTCAAGAGAATTTTAGTAAAATTTGAAGACTGAATGGAGTGCATTAAATCTCTTAAAGAATATAATTTATTGTACATAATGACATATCTTAATATATGTCGCGGGAGAACTTGCCTCATTCCCAGTTTTTGCAGTCTGCTTTATCTCTGCCACCAGCTTCTTCTCCTGTCATGATCAACTGATAGGTAAGAGAATGAAACCAAAATGTGCAAGATGCGGTCAAAATAAAATTGTTTGGACAATCAAACCTCCAACTGTAAGGCAGCTATCTCTCTCTCAACATCTGAGTACAATACAACAATTATTATCATTAGTTAATATCTATTGTACTTAGCAAATAACATCAACTCCAGAAGAACCAGATGCAAGTCAGGCATGCAATTGATCTATCACATTGATAAAGAAAAAGAAAGTGCACCAGAGGCCCTTGAAGTTCAAATCCACAAAAAAAGGCAAATCTTTAAACATTCTCTTAAGGAAGAAGGTAAGCGAGACCCTTTGTGATACTAGCACAAATAAAAAATTTCCTTTACTTGCATTCTGCGGAAAGGGTACTTACTTCTGGTGGCAACTGTCATGTCTCTTTTGCTCGTCCTGAGAGCCTCTGAGAAGTAAAACACCATGAGATTTACAGACACCAAAGAACAGTAAATACACAACTCAAGAGCAAAAGATTAACTGTTATGGAAACCCGCACGTCGGCCTCCAAAAATCAGCAATGTTACGAAACAAAAACATCAAGATCCAGTCTTTTGGAAGCAGCACAAACTGATCACTCATCAGTAGACTGATTCCCCATAAACGCAAAACACCTAGGCACCAAACAAAGAACATGAAACAAGAAAAGAAAAAAAAATCGAGCTTTGAAGACCAAAACGCCCCAAGATCCGACATTTGCGAAAAGATACGAATCAACTCTGTTATCAGCCCAGAATAGATGACGCCCTCAAAAAAAAAAAAAAACAGAAGGACGACGCAACGCGGATCAAAACGAAGGGAAACGAGAAGCGAGGCGAAAAATCTCACCTTTAGCGGAGGTCTTCTTCTTGAAAAAGTTCATGGCTGCCACCTCCGACCGTCACAGGGAAGAGGAGATCGGCAATGAGACGGGTGGGACGAACCCTAAGCCGCGAATGCTGGTGATTAGCTGATGGATTAGGGGTTTGGGGAACTTCAAGAATGGAATCTTTGGGATCGCTCGACGGAGGAGGAGGACGCGACGGTCTCTTGGGCTTTCAGCCTTCGGCTCGACCAGACCACGCGACAAACAACAAAAGTAGCCGTTGTCCATTTTGGCCCTTTCCAATAAAAAAATGAGAAAAAATGATTTTGCAACACTTTAACTTTTTGCCATAAGAATACGTAGATCCATTCAGTCATTTAAATTTTTTAAAAAATAAAAAAAGTCATTTAAATTGTACTTATGACGATGAAAAAAAATCACTACTGGAGTAAGAATTTATGCTGTAAAATTCAAGGCTGCACTTGGAGATGGAATTTCGGATGGCCGACGTCGTTATCCCACCCAAAACTTCACAAAAAAAAATTAGGTCGTGTTGTATCATTTCGTGTCGGATAGGTCATTCGCACTGTTGACATGACACGATTGGGGTACGGTGAATACGGACTCGACACGACACGATCTGTTCTAGCACGGGTTATTTTTTCAACGCACTAATACAGACCGTGTAATACCAACACTATTTGCGCACCGCGATGATGAGACGCGTAGGACGACGTATTTGAAATTAACACAGACCGTGTGGACTCTAACACCGTTCGCGTTTAGAGGAGGACAACAGCCTGCACGGTCATTTGAAACTTCAACACGACTGTCAAACACGACCTACTTTTTTATTTTTAAATGAGATTTATGATTTGACAACACGAACACGGATCGTAAAATCACGAACGCGATCAAAGGATACAACATGGATCGTGTTAAGCGCAACATGGGTCGTGTCAAAGTATTTTTATTGCATTCCTCCGCCTATAAAAGATGCGGCCGAGCGTTCTTCAATTTTCATCTCTCTCACACTCAATATCTCTAAATTTCTCTTCTCTCCATTTGTGTTCTACTCTCAAACTCTCTCACTCTTAATTTATATTTACATTATAATATTTATTCAATAGTATTTTTATATTATTATTATTACATTATCTCATTCTTAATTTCTTATATATAATTACATAATGAACCCGCGAGATCCTTTTGTCTATATGGTGATTTTGTTGCTTATTCACCTTATGGATCACTACCTACATATCCATATGTACACCATATAATACTATAGTAGTGGTGATTCTAATTTTTTATCAGCACAGCTAAGCGGCTATTCGTCGGGTTATATGAAAACCATAAACTATCTGCCTAATTACTCCAACTACGTATGTTAATCTTCCAATCATTCCTAATCTTAATATTATTTCAAGTTTTGCAGGACTCGTAGGAAATTATGCAACTACAATTGTGACTATGTTGGGAGCTCTTTATTTGTTTATAATAAAAAAAATATGAGTGAATGTTTAGCAAGATATGTTATACATGCATAAATGCCTTATACATTTGCTAAAGATGTTTTTTTTATATTATCAACAAAACTATGTAGAACGTGCGTTTAGAAATGTTAGTTGAAAAATTATTAAAGAAGTTCCAATTAAATTATATCATAAGAAAAAATGAACTAATTAATTATTTTTTAAATTCTAAATTTATGTATAGTCTGTCTAGTGACATATTGACTTCTTTAGATGGTGATGGTTTCTTATGTATTACAATTCATTGGATTGATACAAATTGGGTAGTGGTGCAAAAAAAATGCGTTTAAAAAAATTGAACATTCTCATAATGGTTTGCAAATTGCCAACGTGATAGAAAAAGTAAATAACGAATATGATCTTAAAGATAAAAAAATATATGTCTTATTTTTGATAATGCAAGTGCTAATAATTCTACTATATAATTTTTAATTCAAAAATTAAATAATCCTTAAAATGAAATTCTTTTTCATCAAAGATGTGCATGTCATATTATTAATTTGTGTGTTAAAAAAAGATTAAAAGTAGTTGTTAGAGTATTTGAAACTCTTAAATCAATAATTGTAAATTTACGTCACTCTGAACCTAGGAGATAAACATTTAAAGAAAATTGTCATCGTTATAATGTTCATTCTAGAAAATTAAACACTTATGTGTTTACAAGATGGAATAATACTTATAATATGCTTAAATTAAGTATTCCATTTAGACATGCACTTGATAATTATATTTTAATTGTGATGCAATGTTCAACAGCTCGAACTACTGATTCGGAATGGGATGTTGCTAATGTAGTTATGAAACTGTTACAAGTTTCTTATAATGCTACTTTAGAGTTATCTATCACTTATTCTCCTACTTCACATTTAATAATTAATCAACCTCATGAAATGATAAGTTCATTCAATGAAAAACGTGAATTATCAAATGAATTTTTTGAAATAATTTATTTGATGGAATTCAAATTTTTAGAATATAGAAATAATTTGCGTTTCATATGAATTTTAGCAATGATGATGGATATTAGATTTAAGAGATTTAGTCCTAAATGGTACACAATATAAATTAAGAATTATTTTCCCGAACAATATATAAGAAGTCATCTAGAATTGCAAACTGACGATTTTATTAATCAAGATTATGATTATGAAAATATAATAAATAACTTATATAATATTTATGAAGCAAAATTTGATGTACGTAGAGAGCAAGCATCTTCATCATGTCCACTAGTAGCACTCAGACATTTCAATAATAAATCATTTTCCATATTCATGTGTTCTATTAGAGGGGGTACATTAGGAGGCTCGGATGAAGGTTCATCCAATTCAGTCGCCCCTTTGTATAATGAACTGCAAGATTACTTATCACGTTCAAATGAATGTGATAGTGAAATCAATATCTCAACCTGGTGGATATTAAATGATCGTACATATTCAATTCTCTCATCCTTAGCTCAAGATCTTTTAGCTATTCCAATGTCTACGTGGCATCATAACAATATTTTTTACAGGTTCCAAGATTTTGGACGAGAGAAGAAATAGAATGAGCTCTAAGACGATGGAGGTTTGCATATTACTAAAAGATTGATTTGATGCAGATACCAAAACACAAGGTCAGGAATTCATATTACCATATATGGAAGATGACGATGAAACGAATGTCTCCTCCATCTATAATTCTACATAAAATAATTGTTCATAAAAGATGTAATTTTTAAATTTTTTTTGTAAATTTGTATTTATTGATTATTTCATAATAATAAATAATAATAAAATATTAAAACTCTTGTGGACGTAGGCTAAAATAGTCGAACCACGTTAATCTCGACGTTCATTACTATTGTTACTATATAATAAATCAGTACTTAACTATCTATTCTACCTAAGTACCTAATTACCTATACTACTTATGCATTATATAATAAATTATATAATATAGTACTACATATTATATTCTCTCTCTCAAACTCTCACTTTCTCTTTCCGACGTTTACGTCTCTCCTCTCGTAGTCTCACACTCATTCTTATATATAATTGCACAATGTCCAAGATGCAATCTTTTCAATCGAAATGGATCTAAACCGTGACTATTATGAGAATACTATCATAAAATGTATGAACTTGTGGTTTTTGACGAACGCCGTTGGGCATTTGAAAACCATAGTTCATGCATTTTATTATAAAATCTTATAATTTGGTTTCAAGCAAATACTCCAAGTCACCAACACAAGGTTAGTAATTCATCTTATAGCAGTATACAGTCAATTTGTTTACTTAAGTCTAAATAATTATGAATTAATAATTTAATTTATTTAAAATTTTAGCTATAAATAATTAAAATAGATACTAAAATCATATATTGTATATTATATAATAATACTTATAAAAAGTAGCTTAGTAAATACATACATCCTAATCGGTAACTTAGTATATACGATATAGTAACTTAGTTAAAGATAGTTAAATACTAATTTACTTAGTATAACTTAGTAGATAGTAAATTAGTACTTAACTATCTATCTAGTATACTACTAATATATGTTTATTAAATACCTACCAATTAATTTTATGTATTAGGTTATAACTTATAACTTATTAGTTATTACTCAATTATTCATTTTACAAATTTATTTACTTAATAATTATGAATTAATGACTTAATGTATTTGAAATTTTAACTATATAATTATTATAAGTCATATATTACAAAATAATTAATAATACTAATTATATAATAATTTAATAAGTAAATTAAAAATTGGAAAAGTCCAAATTGTAAGGGAAAAATGGGCCGCCCGACCCGGTCTGGCCAGCTCGATCAGGTCGGGCTCGGACCATAACGGGGTAAAAAAATGGTTCGTTTAGCACGACACGTCCCCTAACACGGTCAAACACGATTTGATCGTCACGAGCACGGTACAACACGACTCATCTTTCCATCTCTAGATGCACTCCACATCTTTGAAAAAGAAAATATAAATTTTTTCCTTTTTTTTCATTTGGATTTACCACTATGTATTGCTCCAAAAATCTAGTTAAAATCTATCGCTATTGTCAATCTAAAAAATATTGTCACTTTGGTTAGTGGAAATAATAATAATAATAATAATAATAATAATAATAATAATAATAATAATAATAATAATAATAATAATAATAATAATAATAATAATAATAATAATAATAATAATAATAATAATAATAATAATAGTGTGTACAAAAAGAATAAAATGATAACTAAATAATACTAAGTTTGTAAGACTTCGTAGTATCAAATGGTTTCGATATTTTTGTTACATCCACTTGCCATTTTTAATAATACGCAACATTCTCAACATTTATTTCTAATTACATGTCATAATATGCAATATTGTACTGCATGGCATGCATCTATATAGCATAATGACAATATAAAACATAATATAATATAAATAACTAGAAGGATCAATATGACATAAAATATATATTCACAAATGGCACCACTATTTTGGAGTGGCAATAGTGATGCCCATTCACAAATATCACATTTACCATACATAATAACACATAAAATATATTTTTTTCATTTTTTTTCTTATAGTCGTTTACATTTTTGCTTTCATCTTCATTTTTTAAGAATATTTGTAATCTTTTGTACATAACATTTTTAATTGTACTTATTTTTTTATCTTAACTTAATTTAAAAATTAGGATAATACTCATCACATAAACTAATTAGGTCTAGAAGTCATTATGCTTCTACCTCCGAAACACCCACCATTGCGAATGAAAATACTTTATTCTCGAAAAATACATGCACAAAATGAAAAAAATCTTATAATTTTATTTTGATGAATGATAGAAGTATATTTTCAAATTGGTACATTGTACATTTGTAAAAAAACAATAATTTATGTCTATCCATAACCAAACTATGGTTGTACATAAATCACATGCGTCTAAGTGATCATCAATCAACAAATAATATTTCATAGGCATAATGAACATAAAACATTATAATGTGATATAATGAATTTCATTTTGATATACTTAAATGGTTAACATGAACAATTAATTGTTTTTATATCAATCATGATAACCATTTACATAACTTAACTAATTCATTTAGGTACACTGCGATTGGGACACAATGCATTAGGACCTAGTTATAGTTTGTTATGATCTAGGCATAATGTGTTAACATAAGTCACACACATTATGTCCTGAGCAGTGATGTAAGACCCGGCCCGGTTGGATTGGTGTCCGGGCACTAAAATGACCCGCGGTCGCCCAAAACCCGACCGCGGAGTTGAGCCGCTTTGACCCGGTCAAATCCAGGTTCAACTTGCCGACCCGGCCGGATCAAATTAAAAAATATAAAAAAATTAAAATACATAAAAATTATTAAAAATTTTTAGAATATCATATATATATATACTTGAAATTTATATTTCAATATTCTTCTTATATAAAATTTCATTAATATTTTTATTTTTTTATAATTACTCACAGGATTTTTTATTTAGAAAATATTCACTTGAAGATTTAATTTATGCTTACTTTATTATACTATTGATCTGAATTATTTTATTATATTACATTATATTTTTGCTAAATAATATCTTATATATTAATAATATTCTAATAGTCACTTGAACTTATTTTATTCTTTATTAATTTATATTATCCGGTCCGACCATTATGTCCCGAACATAGTGGATAGGTCATAATGCCATCACTGACATCCATAATCTCACATCATCTCCAACTAAAGTTGTAATTGTGGAGTCATGATCATTACAGTAAGGACCTCACATTATTGTCAATCCGATGCTTGGACATCTAATATGGTATACTCATCACTACTACAAATCAATTATAGTATAATTGAGTTATGTGATTTCGAATTCTTCGATCCATGATGATAGAAGACAGTGGACATTGCATAACATTACATAGAGCATCAAGAAAATAATGCTTAGGTTACTTTTTAACACCTTTTAGGAGTTATTTCCCACATCTTTACATAAACATACAAACTTAATGAGATCTAATGACGTGAACACCCTCATCAAATTCGTAATAAGAACTAAGCTTTCTTCTTACGTTCTTCAATCCAAATACTTCACATATTGACAAAGAAAGTTAGAGCTCCTTAATTTGTATACAACATTTTTTCTTCTTTTTCATCTTCTTCATTCTCCCCTTGGCTCATTGTTCTTCGAGCCTTAAATCAACATAGCTATCATGTAAGGAAAGAAGACAATAGATGAAATAATATGTTTTGAACTTTTATACTAGTATTGTTATTATTATGAATTTAGTAAAAGTACCTTGATTATTAATTTTGGAGTGTTACAACCTTTTACCCCTTAAAAGTCATACTCAAATTTTGTTGAAATTTAAAAACACCAAGTAATCTTAAAAGTTGCTAATGCATATTTTTCTCTGAGTTATGGTGTTGCAACTTGCCCTTCATGATGTTTCTATGTTACTTTTGTCATTCGTATTACTTTGTTGCATAGCCGTTGTTCGTGTACTCCAAAATTTCAGTTGGGTACTCTTCATAAATGATATTCTTTTTATATAGTGAATTATTTAATGATCCCACATGCAAGATGTCATACTTACGAAGCATTGATATATAGAACACATCATGAATTTTGACATAATTGTGAGAAATACTAATTGGTAAGCTCCTTCATCTACCATTTTTTTATTTCCTAAATGGTCTAATGTATTTAGAATTTGGCTTCCATATTTTGCTAATGTATTTTATGTGTGAAATGTGAATCAATTATTTTATAAGTGAAACTTTCAAATAGGACATTATCATTATTATAAAAATGCTCTCTTTTGGTGATTTTGAGTGGCCAACGGTCTTTCTTTTATTAGGTTTACTATCTCTTCATATTTTTTAATTTGGAAAATAAAAATGTTGAAAAATAGTAACAAAGAACAAAAGTTAAAGAAAGAAAAAGAAATATTCACCAATTCTTAAAAAAATGACAAAACTAAAATATAAATTATAAATAATACCTACTAAAATACAAAAATATTTTATGTATTTTGATTATTTTAAATAATGCTTATCATTATTATTTTTATCATTATTTATTTATAGTATATTTCGTAAGTAACATAAATAATATTAATTTAAGAAAAATCCCGAGTCGATTTAAAAAAAATATTGCATTTTAGCATTTGATTGTGACTACCATATCTTAATAGTTTGCTATGTTTGCGTGAAAATTTATGTATACATTTTGACCTCTAAATATAAAATCGATTGGATGGATGACAGCTATTATATAACTATAAGTCAAGAAAAAAACAGGTTTTTTTTTCCTTCTTTTAACAATTTTTTTTTTATTTTTTTTTAGAGGAGAAAGAAAAGATGGGCACTTTTAACAATTATAGATATCACCGGGTCATAGGCTCCACATGAACAGGTCAAATTTGGCTTTTATTATTTGCAATTTCCATTCTATTGAATATGACCACTAGATACCTCAACCCAGGAAAAACAAAATTATTAAGGTTTCAATATTTCACTTTATTATTATAACAAAAAATTTGACTTTAAAAAAATTTCACTTACCAACGAAGATTAAAGAATAGAGTGGTAAGGGACTCTTTTCACTCAGTGACTCAGACAAGATCTTGAGTTATTATGAATATAAAAAAAATTTATTGAGCACTTTATTTGTCATTATTAGGGATGTAATTAAAAGAAAATTTTGGTTGAAAATATTTAGGGATCATCCGGACATAGTATCATCTTGCTCGACATCGAATTGTACCAACGTGTGTGTCCACTACTGTCCGTCCCCCTACCACACCATTATATAGTAGCCAAAGCGTCCGTTACGCATTCCATCGTTATGATCTTAATGACTCCATTATTATTATAATTATCTTTTTTTTAATGATCATAACGGTCATATATCCAACATCTCCCACTTGACCGATATGGTCATGGTATCTAACACTTCCACTATCCATGTAGTGCTACCAGAGATGTTATCCTGAAGTCCACTATCCGTAGGACTTCACATTGACTCAATCATTTTTTTAGTCCTATCAAATCAATGTTTGATGAATATCATAGGTACAATTTTTCTTTACAAGAGAATCAATCAATATATTAACAATCCCACTTTCTAGGAAGTGCTAATTAAGGATGATATACCGAAGTCCACTATCTGTAAGACTTCTATCTGACTCAATAATTCTTGAGTCCTATCAAACCAACACGTTTGATTAATATCCCTTCTTTAGTTCTCTTATAAGAAATCACCTATCATGCTATTATTAGGCATATAGATTATTGTCACTCTTTTCTTTTCACTATGTCTTCAGTATAGTGACACTTACCCCATTATATTTCTTCTTTGAACTATTGGCTCTACCGCGTACTAAGTTTGTTATAACTTGATTATCACAATGTATTAATCTCATGACTAGATTAAGCCCTAGTTCCTGAAGATACATTTGAATCATATATCACAGGTGATTGTCTATTATAGACAATATACTCAACCTCCAATGTATGTCTCAGCGCATATCTTATTCTTGTAACTTCAAGAAACAGTTGTATTACCTAATAAAAAATGAGTCACTACATGTGAAAAAATTCGATTTATGTATATCGTCATCGAAATTCACATCCAGATATCATATGCCCTCAGGGAATCTGCTTTGTATTGAATGTAAGATGCCTCTCATATATACAAAATAATCCACAATGGCTCCATATAGTCTTACCGTGATTATTTTAATATCTGTCAACTAAGCTTATTGCATAAGCTAATATAGGTCATGTACATTATATCACATACATCAAGTTCCCACACCACTTATATTCAGGGTTCCTTTAAAGGATTCACCTTGTATTGTGACATTGACTTTTACTAAGACATTTTTAGTGCTCCAAAAATATTTTATACATTGTATTCGACTCTAACTTAATATCCTTGAGTTTCTGTCTAAATAATTTGAAATAATATAGGATATTTCTCCTATTTTCCTTATTTCAAAATTTCAACTTAACTTGAGCACTATGACATCATTTTTATGAGAAAAATGTCACATACATATAGTGACACTATTTCAACTCTGCTTTCACTACTCATGATGTCCATCCAATTTATTTCCAACAAATATAAATTGGATTACCATCACATGGTATTCTACCATTACATGATGTTTCTTTTAAGCCACTTATGAATTTTCAACCTACCTTATTTTCTTCATCATTTTTCTTGAACAATTATGCTCACAAATGTACACACTTACTCAATTCATCATTAAGTAAGTTTTTCATGTACATATCACAATTACTAAGGTTGTTTTGACGTATCCTTAGTCAATAGAGAATAGGTTTCCTGAAAATCTATTCTGACTTACTGAGTATAATCTTTGACAACCAATCTCATTATGTGCTATCAAGAGTATCATCGATCCGATGCTTTCTCTTGATTTTTCATCAGCACCCTATGTATATTGCCTACTTGCCAACATGTCACCTAGCGTCAATACTCCGTTCTGATCGATTGAGTCCATTTTATTCTTCATGGTGGCCATCCATGATTCTGACTCAATAGAAGTGATTACTTCTATAAATAATAGGATATGTACAATCCTCTATATCAACATCGACGGAGTAACAAGAAAACTTTGCACCTATACAATACATTCATAATTATGCAAGTTTCTTATGTGGCCTCTTGTTGTCTGATTATACTCGTGAAAATGATGGTTTACTCCACTACTTTCAAAGGTATAACATCTCATACAGTCTCAACTCCCACTATTAGATAGCACAGTGTATTTCCTGAGTTAGACTCCACCGTCTCATAAAATTACTAAAGGATTATCATCCCTTTTTACATGCTCCATTTTCATTTTCTAAAAAAATAGCATTTCAATTCAATATGAGACATCTATACAAGTGGAAGAATATATACCCTTTGGACATATCATAATATCCAATAAACATACACATTATCATTCTCAAGCGCAGTTTGTCCCAAAATTGATTAGAAATTAATGTGTGCATTTTACATCTCCATTTTCGGAGATGACCTAAACTTAGGCTTCTTGCTATTCACAACTAATAGCATTAATATTGCGGACTCAGTGGGAATACTTTGTATGTAACTCGCAGTTGTCTCTGCTAAAAAATTCTTTAATCATATCCGAGTGGGACAACATACTTCTTATTGCATTCAAGAATTATATTCTCGCATCTACTATGATGCATAGGTGATAGTAATATCTTACATATCCCTACCTGAATGTAAAATTCTTATTCTCGAGAGATGTGTTCTCTTCTCTACAGTCCTTTAATACTTGATTGGTTTCCCCAATCTTTTTCCTCTCATCTGTCTTATATCTCTTAAAAAAATTTCAAACAATTTAATTATACATTTTCCTTTTAAAAGATTGACATAGGAGAATTAGAATAATCGTCAATGAATATCATCAAATATTCATCCTCTCTATGTTGCAACACTCAACAATCATTTAACAAAAACTCTCGACCTTATAAAAAAAGGTGTCCGAATTATTTTACCAGTCAAATAATGCTCGGATAACATTATCCTTGACCTTAATATGTTAGATACTGAGCTCATAATTATTTATTCCAATTATGAAGTTTACTATGTGTCTCAATCTCATATTAGACACATGACATAATGTATGCACATTGATTATTCTTACAGTTAGAACACAAGTAATTAGAACATGTATTCTCAAAACAGAAAAAACTCTTTTGTTCTTTCCAATATACACACGACTATTTAACATAACTTCAATTCTTTTGCAGAGAGAAACTAAGATGGAAATCAAATTCAACATACTTTAGATGCGTATATCACATCTTGAAGTGCGGTGAAGCAAACTTTTAGATGGAACCTAACGCGTACATCATATCTTGGAGTGCAGTGAAGCCAACTCCTTGATGTAATCTGTATTGTCAATGCCTTCAACACTTAAGTGTTGTCTTATATGAGCTCTCCATTCTTCTTTTGCAACTTTTTGAAGTTTAACGGTCCTTTCTTTAGTCTTTGCAATATAATAGATTGTTCAAAACTCAATTTCACAAATGATTGATATTTATCGTGACATTTGTTATATCGACAACTACATTAACCTAGGCTTGTCTGGAGTTTTACCTTTTCTGGCACCATATTCTGGTCCAGAATTCTTGTCTTAGAATAATTTTGTCTCATAAAATATTCTTACGTGTAAATCAAGCTCCATAATGCCTCGTTAACTGCTACTTTGAGATACCAAACTATTCCGATAGTATATCCCATAAATTTCTTCTTTAGCCACATTGGTTTTGAAGACTCCAGTCCAACCAATAACTATTGTTTGTCGACTTAATTATTCTATTAAATCTTATTATATTGTCATTCATAAATAGTACTTCTTTTAGTACTATATCTTAATGACTAAACTCTTAATCATTACAATTCTATATGCAATTCACATGATCTCTTACTTTTCTTAAATAAAAGTAATTGTGCACCGATTTCAATTTTGAAATCACACATTGCCCTTAATTATGTACTAATTTCAATTTTGAAATCATATATTGTCCTTACGGCAATTTTATATATCATGTGTCATCTCATTAGAAATTGAGAACCCTCGTAAGACAATCTTTCATGTATACTATGAAAAGCACTCTTGTCTTTTTGCTCTCACTTTTCGAAAATTTTCGCATATGCCTCATAATTTACATTTTCTTCGAAAACTTTTAAACATGAATTCAACCTTCCTAATTTGAAATCCGCTAATTCAGACCACATATTATCTGAATTTTCTAAATATAATGAATTGATAAGTTTTAATTCATTATTAGGAATACATACTACTACTGTCGGAAGTTGCCGAATGGCTCTGATACCAATGAAAGAAAATTTGGTTGAAAATATTTGGGGATCATTCGGACGTAATATCATTTTGCTCGACATCGAACTGTACCGACATGTGTGTCAACTACTGTCCGTCCCCCTACCACGCCATTATATAGTAGCCAAAGCGTCCGTTACACATTCCATCATTATGATCTTAATAGCTCCATTATTATTATAATTATTTTTTGCTTAATGATCACAACGGTCATATATTCAACAGTAATGAAATAATTTAATCGAATTAGTTGAATTCGTAAACATGGATCCGTACGTCTCACGAATTGAGAAAAAAAAATCTCACTTATCATGAAGGAAAACGGCGTCAATTGAGCAAAAATATCCCCACCGTCCGTCACACTTCATATGACCAAGTGCACCAATGACAGCATCAATTAAGTTTTGAATTATTATAATGAATTATTTAGATAATATATATAAGATATTGTTTTTTTTTTGGACATATTAGCTCAATTCATGCAACACGCGTTAATGAGAGAAAAAAAAAGATAACATTTTTTTAGTTATCGGCTTGAAGCATTTTATTTAAGTTACTGTACTAATCAATCTTTTAAAATTTAATTTTCTCCTTACCTAGTACAACTTATTGTGTGTGTGGATAAGTAGAGAAAAATATTTTTTTTGATAAGATTTAAACTTTTGACCTCTAAATTCTAATTTTTAAAAAAATTAACATCAATAATTTTATATTTTGAACTACACTATGTACCTAAATGGATTGGAAATTGAAATTTTCAAGAGAAGTTTTCTTTTTCTTTTTTTTTTTTTTACATTGGAGTACTTAAGCAGGTAAAAAAAAGAGCTCTAGAAATCTCAGAAACAGCAAATAGCATTCGAATCTGCAGCATCTTCCAATCACTTTTTTTGAATCTGCACAAAATTTTTGGCGCGTCCAACTCCCGTATGTACATGCTAAGTAAGAGTTTCTAGGAACGAATCAATGCAATGTATATTACACATTTGGAAATAAGATTCTAAGGTGAATCCGCAGCGTCTTGCCTTGGATTCGCCGGGTCTCTGCTGTGGCGATCATGGTCGCCTGTGGCAGTGAAGCTGAAAGACGCATTCCCCGTGTTCGTCTGTGACGATGTCTCGGATGAGCTCTGCAATGGCGGCGAGGCGGGTGGATTCTTTATCTTGATGTCCATCAGGTCGGAGATGAGGCCGGGCTTCGTGAGCGCGACGCTGTCGATATTCCTCTCCCCAGTCAGCAGCTTCACCACGGTGGACATGGTCGGCCGGAGCCTGGGGGAATCCTGTGTGCAGACGAGGGCGACCTTCAGGTACCTGATCACCTCCTCCGGGTCGAAGTCGTTGTTCAGGAAAACGTCCACGACTTCGAGCAGCTCCCCGCGCTCGTGCAGCGTCCACGTCTGCAATGACACAAAATCGAAGCTTAGTTGGTAGTCTTCAGTCAAGTTCGTATAGTCAATCTGGAAGGCTCAGATGAAGAACTGTAACACATAAAAGCCATGAAAGAATCTGACTAGGATTCATGCCCTTATCAATATCTTCCTGTAACAAGGCTTCTTTCTGCATCAGAGAGTGCAAGAGGACTTCTGTTCTTTCAGCATTTCTGAACCCTGTGCTGTGCCATTTCTTTTCACTAATCAAGATGTTTGATCATCTTAGTTGTTGACGACGGTTTCAAACATCACGAGATCTCATGGGAAAAAGAAAAATGTTGACAGAAAAGTTTATTGAGAATGGCTGCAGCTTGATTGCTCATTAGTCAGAGGAGGATTTCAAAAGTTTAGATGATGGAAAGAGAAAGTCATGGTTTGAGTTAGGAGGGCCCTTGAAAGGTGCTTAAATATTTGACTTAACAGAAGATATCCTTATAAGCCGAGTAGGTGAAGATCACAGATGGTTTTCAGACTGTAAACTCTGCAACTTGATTGCTCATTGGTCAGAGGAGGATTTCAAACATTTAGACGATAGAAAGAGAAGTTTATGGTTTGAGTAAGGGGGACCAGACTATGTTCCTACTTTCTTTGAAGCCAAAAGTCTACTTCGAGGTGAGTAGGTGAAGATCTCAGATGCTTTTCAAACTGTATAACGACAATGCACATTAAGATCTTGTACCAAACAGCATCTATTTAGTGCTTTTAAACATGTTTTGAGTTAACAATGGGCATCGGCATCTACTTCTGCAAGAACAGGGATCAACTAGAGTTTGCATGAACAGGTTGGCTGACTTCCTCATGTACTGCAAATATTGTTAAAGGAAATTGACACCACTCATAAATGAATCCGGGAATAGAGCATGCTCCAAAAGTATTATGTAGTAACTTATTTCACAATCGGAAAAACTGATAAATGAACATAGTGCAGATCAAAGTTGGAATAAATTCTTACTCTTTCAAGGAGAAATTGTTCCTCGTAAGGCAGTCTTGTGTTCAGATTACTTCTGCCGCTAATTATTTCCAGCAAAAGAACACCAAAGCTATAAACATCTGCTCTTCTTGACGCTTGCGCTCTCAAGGCATACTCAGGTGCCAAGTAACCTCTATTAAAAACAAGTAGATGACACAAGAAAGGGAATGTTGTCAATTTCAAGAACCAAGTTGTTGATAAATAGGAGGAAAAGAAATTTTTGACAACTTCAATAAAATAAAGAATTATGATATTACACAAAAGGAAAAGAAAAAAAACGAGTGAAGGAGGCGACTTCTGGAGATTGAAGGGCATGATTTTGAACTCACATTGTCCCTGCAACTCTGGTGCTGATATGTGTCATTTCTGCTGGCAGAAGTTTTGCTAAACCAAAATCTGAAATTTTTGGAGTAAGATTCTTATCGAGGAGAATATTGCTTGCTTTAATATCTCGATGGATAATGCGAGGTTGGGTTTCCTCGTGAAGGAATGCAAGTCCTTTAGCAATGCCAATGCAGATTTTAGTTCTTGTTCTCCAACTGAACTGAATATTGCTGTGACCCCGACCTGATTGTAGTGAAGAGGTGATGAATCTCAATCAGCAAGCAATGATGAAGATAACATGAAAGATGCAGTACTCAAGCTGAAATTACCAAGAAGAGTGTGCGCGAGGCTGTTGTTTTCAACAAAATCGTACACTAGGATCCGGTTATCTCCTTCTACACAGCAACCACGGATTCTAACTAGATTCTCATGAACTATATTGGATATAATTGTAAGTTCGTTCAAAAACTCCTGCGATCCCTCTGTTGATTTGGTAGAGAGAACTTTTACCGCCACAACATTGCCATCTTTAAGCTTTCCCTGTGCAAGTACACCAATAACAAGATGATTCCAATAGCTTTGTTTATATTGGATGAATGACAATGACTTCAAAGAAGACAATAGTTACCTTGTAAACAGTGCCAAAACCACCCTCACCAAGTTTGTGGGCAGCACTAAAGTTATCTGTGGCATGCGCCAAATCCCTGTACGTGTATGTCTTGACATTCTTTGCCTCTGGAATATCTGTTAACCAAAATAATCAGTTAGGCCTTGAAACTTTCGAAAACTAATGAAGCAAAATTCATTCTCGCATGTGCCTTGAGACAAGAGGGAAAATCAAATTACTTTCGAGTTGCTATTAACAATCACATTGACATAGCAGGTAAGAGATTGAGCCTTGTACCTGCACTATTTTGAGGCGTCTGTTGAGGAGACACATCCGGTGTCCTCCTTTTGAATATGAAGTAGAAACAAGTCATTACAATGCAGTGAGATCAATCTTATAATATGAGAGATGTTGATGAAGCAACAAGATCCTGCAAAGTTAGAATAAACAGATTAGGGACTTACTCCAATGCATAACAGTTGGAAGGAAGAATTTTAAGTCATATACTTCATGTGACTAACAACACATCATAGAAAAATACTTGATATCATGTTTCTGAAACATCTATGTGAACAGAAGAGCATTGACAACTACATAAAGGGGTATGGAAGTGGCATGCAACCTTCCAAGTTCCAATCAATCACACCAAGTTCCCTCTCAAAAAAATATCCAATCAATCACACCAAGCATCTCGGGCAAATGCAATACACGTTCAAACTTTTGGTATCAGATTATTGACCTTTTCTTTTCTGATGCCTGCTGCCACCATGCTCATGACTTGGGTACCAGGGAAATCAAATAATAGGCCGGTGCTTTAGAACTACGCCTTTAACAGTAAAGAAAATTTGCTAATTCTCATCTTTCTAATACAGTTTTCACTTTTCAGCTCTGCACAAAACATCAAGATTAGGAGGAAATAGTTCCAGCTCCAATCCACCCCCAAGTGTTCCTACAGAACCCTCGCTCCCTAATCCCTCCAGTGGAACGGAGCTCTAATCCTCCGAGGCGTCTGCACGGAAGCCCAATCTACAGCAACCGATGACACACGATTGGTCCTCTTAAGCCTCCAAACAAACACGAAGTAACAGATGGGAGAAGGCATCCTCTAATCAGCAGAAGTCTCGTAGTTCCTAATTTCCACACTCTCCACCCAAAATCTTGCGTAGAAAAAAAGTAGATAAATTTCTGCGTAGCAGGAAAATACAGATGCAGGAAAGCTGAAAAAAAAGATGATAAATTCGACCAACTTACAGACAAAAGAAGCAGAAGCAGAAGCAGAAGCAGCAGCAAAGCAGGGATCTAATAATGATCGAAGAAAGCACAGCACGAGATGATCCCCATGAAGGACAGAGGAGGGAGAAAGAGGGGGAGGCGGCCAATCAATCGGGGGAGAACAAATTGGACGGAGAAAGGGGGGCACTTGCGGCACTGCGCTCGTCGGCAATTCAATTTATGGCGTGGAGCTCCGCTCCCTCGTTATCACTAGAAAATTGTGCTCCCTTTCCGAGGGGCCTTGCCCCCTGGTCCACGTAGTGACGTAATATATACATATTACTAAAACAAATTTAGCAAGCGAATCTTATCATTTATTTTGTGTGTCTACTTCGGATCGAATTCGATGTCTGTTTTAAGATCCCAAGAAAATATTATGATAAAAAAAAATCTAGTGCGAGTGACGATTTTTTTCCCTTAATCCTCGATCTCTTTTTTTTATAAGAAAAAAAAAACGCATCCAAGTTTCATGCGATTATTATTATTATGATGTTTTTAGAAACGTGGGTTTGAACGTCCCGGGAGCATTTGAAGCCAACGTGATCAGAGCTGGTGGCGGCCTCCGACAAACAAATTAGTAAAATATATTTTGAGAAAATTAAACGGCCTTTGAAATTTTTTAGTTTGGAAAGTACGGAGAAGGAGAGGATTCGAGATGGAAGATACGATTCAATAATAAAATTAGAATAGAATAATTAAAAAAATTTGTTTGACTCGAAAAAATCCGATTGAATCAGTAAATCTTTTAATTTTTTTAAAAATATTAAAATATGGAAAAAATTATTAGGGAATTGAATGTTTAAATGATTTTATAATAAAATTGAAGAGTTATGCATGTGAAAGGATAAAAAAAGAAAAGAAAAATTAAATTCAAATAAGAAAATGAAAGGAATTATTAATCAAATAAAATAAAGAGAATTATATATGGAAAGAGAATAAAATCTGGTAATAATATATTAGTAATAAATTTAGATTGAAATTAGATTTAGATTATTATATTAGTAGTAATAAAAATAAAATTGCTAAAATAGAAATAGATTGTTAATCAAATCAAATAAAAGAGAGTTATATACAGAAGGAAAATAAAATCCAATAATAGTATGTTAGTAATAAATTTAGATTGACTACTACTTAAATTAACATCCGATAAAAATAATAATTATTTAATTAGTTTAAATATTTTTATAATAATTTATATATTAATTTACTTATAAATAATTATAAATAATATTATTATATAAAAATTCGATTCAACTAGTTGACTTTTGATTGAATGGGAATCTCGACTCGGTTGACACGTTGATCCGATTAAAACATTGTGAAAATCAAAGTTTACAATTTTCTATGTAAAAATAAAAAATGATGTCTGGTTAGATTTTGAAAATAAATCGAAAATGCAAATTATGTAATTTATCTTTATTATTATTAACTAATTAATAAATCAATAAATCTGATTAATAATAATAGTGAGAAAAAGAAAGTCGTGAATCTTGTGATTCTCCAAAATATTGACCGGACCCGACATGACACGACATTTATTAATACTAATAAGATCTTAAATCCGTTCACACATTTCCAAGTAGAAGGGTCCGAGTAAACATTTGGCATCGTTGACCATTGACTTTTCAAGTAAGAGCAGCAGAGCCAACGGCAACGGGATCCACATGCCGATTTCTCTCTCTCTCTCTCTACAAATTCTTTTTGTATTATATGACTCTGATAAGGAGCTTTTGATTTGGATTTGCTTTGGCGAAGAAGCATTCCAAAAATTGTGTTTGGTCGGAATCGTCCAAATGTTCGACATAATGAAGAAAGCTTATTTGTAGAATTATTCAACGATTTTTAAAATGAAGATAAGATATTTTTTTTTCTATATAAAAACCACACAATGATCTGTTTGAATATAATTAAAAGAATATTTCGTTCTAAGGTACTGCCCTCCATTTTCTCTAACGACGAATATATTTTTTTTCAATTAGGGGAAATTTTATCAAACGTGAAAAGCTCTACAAGAAAATCTAATACCTTAAAAATAATTTTCTTCCGCTCATGCCTAATTCATTCCAATCGACCCCACCTAGTGGGATAAGGCTTTGTTGTTGTTGTTGTATGCCTAATTCAATTTTTTGAATTCTATCTCAACGAAAATTTATGTGATCTTTAAGACATTTCGAAATTCAATTCTTTGAATTCTTTGCATGCACAAAAAATCTAACAAAAATAACGGTAAACACTCAAACAGAAGGAAAAAGATTAACTTCCACATGGAAATTTTTTTCCTCCTTTAATTAAAGGTGACTTTTACTTGATATAAAACCGAATTCGAAATATAAATAATCATAAATAAAAAAATAAATTAATTTATAATAATTATCTTTTATATAATTTGATAGTAGATGCAGGTGAAATTCTAAAAACATGAAATAAGTTGTTTGATCAAAGTTTTGGAATGGAATGCCGTGAATCAACGGGGCACCGGTTGATGGAAGACTAACCATGGAATGCATACTGATTGCACGTATAATATGAATTGGGAGCTGTTCATGATGCCTTGGGAGTGAGTGTGACTGCATCATCAAATGGTGTGGCCTCTCGTGTATACAAGGATCAGAAGAATTTGAACTGCACACCTTCATTGAACCAATTGCGAACTGCTCCAAGGCCCTCCAACAACTTCACTTGATGTTGATGGAGAAGTTTGAGGCCACACTTCAAGGTTCAATGCCTTGCATAGAAAATCAAAATCATAAACAACAAGCATCTCAAAGTCTTGAAAGCCTTATGGCATGGACAACACCATCAGCTTGATCATCAGTACTGGCATTTTCAAACCCTGTGAGGGTCATTTACCAAAGAGCACAATATGACTTCAAGAATGCAGTACATCTTGCACATCAAATTCAGGTAAAAAAACAAACCAAATATCTAGTCGACTAGTCAAAAGGGAAAATAAAGATAATAAGAAAAGAACACTTTTGCAAATCACTAGTGTGTAAAGGCTGCAACAGAAGCATGCCATGAAGAAATAATAAGAGCATGTGCCGCAGTCCCACTGAATAATTGGCGGCCGTTGAGAGTTCTTATCTAACTGATTACGGCTACTATTTCAACATGGTGACAAATTACTGATTTGCTAATATAAAGATGACTCAGTTGATATATAAAGCCCTTTTTAGGGTGCCAAGGTATTGCTGTAATTACACAGCGAAATACAGGAATACGGCCCTCAAAGAAACCACTGATTGTATATATTGAAAGATGGTGCTTAAGCTTACAAATTATTTTCCGCGCAATATAATAAAAGAACATATGTAAGCTTATCTAGTTCTATAAGTGCTTGCAGGTGAGAGAAAACGAGATACTGAGCATCAGAATACCATACAAGTTGCTTTCAACTGCAAAAACCTGTCATGAAAGAAGCTACACGGGGTATTCCTATGGTCTTGTCTTTTAGATTCATTGGGAGCTGACATCATAACGGTAGACAATTTGATCAAGTTGCAACTAGGAGCAAGATTATATCATAGAAGTCCATATAAACATGTACCAGTATACGTGGACGCAAGAGCACTGCAATCTTCCAGAAAGAACAGATGGACAACTAATCTATGACAAACTGATATATCTCTTCCATAATATGAATGCCATTCTAGCCAGAATCTTCGCCAAATTTACCAGACCCACCCCTCCCACTAAACCGATCTGTGTGTGAATTACCAAAGAAGTCAGAACCACTGGAATTAGAATTACCAAAGTTACCAAAGCGGCCTGATCCCGAATTATTGGAATTCCCAAAACCCGACTTGCCAAAGCTCCCAGATCGTCCAGAATTCGAATCTCTGTAATTACCAAAACGTCCTGATCCAGAGTCGCCAAAGCCGCTAGAACGACCAGAACCAAAACCACCAAACCCAGATGTTCCTGAATCTGATCCACCAAAGGAACCAAAGCGCCCAGAACCAGATTCACCATATCCTCCGCCACGGCTAGATGAGCCTCCGCCAAAGGAACCAGGAGATCCAAATCCACGAGAGCGACCGCCAAAATCTCCACGAAAACCAGAACCTGGGCTGCGACCAAAGGAATCAAAGCGGCCACCAAACATGTCTTCACCTCCACCCTCTGCTGCGATTCTTGGAAGCTGCATAATGCACATGAAAAATATGGAAAACAAAACATAAGAATTAGATCTCCTACATGATTAGCATCAACTTTAATGTCCTAAAGCAAACCACTGCAAGCATAACCAGAATTTCTTTCACACAAGTAAACAACAACAACAAAGCCTTATCCCACTAGGTGGGGTCGGCTACATGGATCATACGACGCCACACAATATATTAATCCATGTTCATAAGATTCGACATGATTTTATGCTGGCTGTCGGGGCCTAACACAACCCTCCTCCTTTATCCGGGCTTGGGACCGGCTATAAAATATAGGCGGAGTTCTTTCACACAAGTAAAGTGAGCAGAAAATGTGCTTCACACTTCACATCATATCGGACATTTGAAGGATATGAGAGTATAGATAGCAGTTATAGTTTACCTCAACAAATTTGCATCCAACATCTTGTTCAATGCCTCTTACAAGACGTCTTTGTTCAAGCGTGTGAATGAGAATTGCACTTCCTTTCTTGCCGGCACGCCCTGTCCGACCGGATCTATGAACAAACAACTCAGATGTGTTTGGAAGTTCATAGTGTATAACCTACAAAATAATGAATTGGCAACTTATTCATAAATATGGATAGGTAAATAATTCAGCAATGAACATACAACGATATACACAACTATATTTTGCATTACTTCATAAAAAAAGGTAGACCCAAGCAAAAGAAAAGATAAGGAAGAATAAGAGTTGAATAATCATTAAGGAACAGAATACATTATGCATCACTCCATAAGTGAAGTTAACAAGAAAATGAAGGCTTACCAAATCAACGTTAGGTATATCTAAACCACGAGCAGCAACATCTGTAGCTATTAATATATTAAATCGTCCATCTCGAAAACCAGCAAGTGTTCTTTCCCTCTGGCTTTGCGAAATATCACCATGGAGTGCTTCACATCCAAAACTTCGACCCATAGCATAAGTTAAGCGATCCGCATCGCGTTTAGTTTGTGTGAATACGATGCATTTTCCACCTTTAGCATGTTCCTGAAAATCATACACCAATATTGTGATACCAAATGGCAAAATTCAATAAGTGGCATGCTAAAGGGGATACTTACTTTAATCAATGGCCCAAGAATTGAGGGCCTTGCATAATTGTCTGTAGCAATAGAGTAGAGAGTTATCCCATCTGCTAATTTTTGGTCAGAATCACCAACCTACAAGAGACAAGGGGAATTTACCATGATATTCTCCTAAAATTGGGATAGATGAAGAGGAAAAATATTTAAGAATAAGCAATAAAACAGTAGATCCAAGATAGAGAATCATCTGTAGACTGATAATCATATCACAACCAGTCATATATACATAAAGAAACAGCAATGTATTCATGTTTTCAAGAGAAATCACAATACTCCAGATATGTAACATATGATTCGAATTTGATTGTTCAAAACAAAATTGCATAAATAATTTAGCAAAAGCAAAAAAAACATCATAAAATAATCAAGCAAATAATAAAGCTTCAGGAAGGGAAAAAATGAATCAATTATGCAAACAATCAACAAGCATTTGTTGGGTGATATCAATAAATGGTTGTTTCCATCCAAAGCATTCCTTGGATCCAAAGTGTGTAATAGAATATCAACTACATAGTTGATGCCAGAAAAACAAGTTGATCCAAAGTGGCAGGCTTATCAGAAAGTCCTAAACTAACCATGGAAGATGGTCTCTATTGAACAAAAAAGAAATCTCTAGAGAAAATCACAATGATCCGACAAAAAATATGCAAGCAGTCAGAGATTTTAACAGCTAACTACAAGAATTGAACAAAGAAAGTTTGACGCAATAGGAATAGCAACAAAACTTTAACATTTAACTATATAGTTAAAATGAAGCAACTGCTAAATTAAAATGCTTATGCTGGAGGCTCTTGAGAAATATAATATATCAATGAAATATAGCATATAAGTTTAGCATTCCATGAAGATTTGCAGAAAGTGCTAAAACCCATGGTAAATAAAAATTAGTGTTTTAGAGGATAAAAGAGAAAAATGGACACATTGGACATAAAACAAAGAAATTGTCGCTAATTATAGAACATCCAGTATTGCCAAGTTGGAATGTCACTTACAAGGTCAATAGTAATAGGATCTCTCAAGAACTTCCGAGTAAGGCTTCTTATCCAACTTGGCATCGTAGCAGAGAACATCATGCTTTGACGCTTTGGTGGCAACTTTTCTAATATTTTCTCTACATCTTCAGCAAACCCCACAGCAAGCATCTGATCAGCTTCATCAAGAACAACAAATTGGATCTCGGACAAATTTAAGGCACCTCTATTCATCAAGTCAATGATACGGCCAGGAGTGCCAACTACAACATCAACACCATAATTAAGTGCCCTTATTTGTTGATTGATTGGTGCACCTCCATAGACACAGATAGTGTCTAAGGAGGAAGATTCTGCAAATTCTTTTTCTACTTGTCGAGCTAGCTCTCTAGTTGGAGCCAAGACTATCGCCAAAGGGTTTCTACCACGTCTACAAAAATACATAGAACATGTATTAAAGTTGCATATATACATTGCCAAACAATAGCAGATAGAACCTGTTCTTATTTGACCTGAAATATTTAAAAACTATGAAATTGAGCAGAACGAAGGTTGACATACCCATGGGCTTTCTGAAAACGGATTATATTATCAATGATTGGGATTCCAAAGGCAAGAGTTTTCCCGGTGCCTGTTCTTGCACGACCAATCATGTCCCGACCTTGCATTGCAGGTTCAAGAACTGCTCTCTGGCAATAGAGCAAAGAAAAACAAGAATGCATAAAAAAACTAGCATAGATGCTATCTCATTTACTAAGCCATAAGAACAACGACATTAAATTTGGTATTGGAATGAAAAAGTAAAATACATGCTAGAATACAGCCTATTAGCTCTACATTTGTGAAACCTATGAGCTAAGTCAGAGAAGCAAAATGAAAAGCCAATGTTATGCCAGGTCTATTTGTTATACATAAAATGACAATTAGTTAAGTAATTGTCCACCAAGGTGATTGAGAACCCCAATTAAGATAGGTTGATTTATAATTCGCTACAGTCAGTTCTTCCACACTTTTTACCACAAATGAGTGATTATCCCTTTCCTCCACGATCCTTAGAAGGCATTATAGCCGTCATTCCAATTAATATAGGTTGCTTTCACATCTTTTGTGAATTAGCGCCTATGAAGAATTTTCAACCCAGTTTATTATTCCGGTACCAGTAAAATTCAATTTTCTTTTCTCCATCATACTCATGAATATAAAGCCTATTACATGCATTTTTTTCCTTCATCTCAGTCGGGATCACATGCAAGCGATAACAATTCATAATTATGCATCAGTGCACCTCCACTGACATCCAATAAAATAGTTTCTTTTCTTTAGAAGAATAAAATAGTTTCTTATATTTCGAAACAGGAAGCAATCGTGATACCTGAATAGGGAAAAGCTTCGTGATACCCTTCCTCGCGAGCTTATCGATTATATCCTTCGAGATACCCAGCTTGGCAATCTCTAACCCCTCGTCGCCGCCTTGCTTGGCAGCCTCATCATACAACTCGTCCACCGCGTACTCTGCCCGGGCGACCTCCGTGGCCCTGAACCCTAGCGGTCGGGCTGCGAAGTGGAACGTCCTACGGCCAACAAATCCCAACTTTCCAGCGCTCTCGACCCCATGGAGCAAGCCGGAGGCAGCTACGGAAAGGGATCCCAACGCGGCCGGCGACGCGAGCGGCGAAGGAACCGGCGATAACAGCAGGGCGAGAGCGCTCCGCGATGCCGAGGAGGCGATCGGGGTCGATCTCCGGATCAATGAATTCATGGCTTCCCGATCGAAGTCGCAGATGGAACAAGAGCTGCTCTGATAAAAACCCTAGAAGAGTGCCGCCAGGGTTTTAGGCGAGGACTTGGAAGAAATGATCGAAGCGGAGAGTGAAAAGAAAAGGCTACTCGGGAAGGGAGACAGTTGGAGGGGGCATTTTAATCGGACGGATGGTATCAATTAGATCATCCATCAGACGTCCTTGTCCGCGAACCGCGTGGCGGTTCGATTTTGGGCAGGAAATTTTATTTATGGTTTTTTTTTTGCTTTTCCTGAACTATATATTATTTTCTAAAAGTTAAGAAAAAAATAGTGACATATACATATTTTTATCCGTTCATATATTTATTCTTTATTATCACTTGATAATTAATAAAAAATACCTTTTTAAGAATAAAGAGATGCAGTTTCTTTTTGTTTCTTTAAAATTTCCAAATGACAGTGAAGGGATTAAAAAATAAAAAAATTATGATGGGCCTCTCCATTAACGAAAATAGCCCAACACGACAGAAGCGAAAGGCACAGATTGGGCCACATGTAACCATCAGTCCAAAAGCCCAGTCCATAAACTGAATGTTGAATCCTGAGAAAAATGTGACAAACATTTATAACAATATAAACAACTATCATAATCTTCATTATTACCAACAAAGCAAACATTATTATCATAGTTAACCAGAAAAAGGTAAATAATAATCTCCCTTCTATCACCTCAATTTCCTGATTAATTGAGTTTTAATCCTCCTTATTATCCAAAAAAATTCATAATTAACTGTTTCTTAATGTAATTTGCCAATTTAACTATTGAGAAGACCAAGTTCTTTAATTGATGATTTCGTTCCACTTCTTTTTAGTTAATGCATGCTCATTTCAATCTTTTTCTATCAATTGCACTTCTGGTATTGGTATCACTGTATGTAAAAGCTGATTGAATTTAACCTCCTATTACTTGAATGCTGACTGATTGGGGTTAGATTTCTGATCTGTCATGGTGCAATATCTTGCAGAACCAAACACATGCTTTTATCATAAATTTTTGGATGTTGAATTGCATGTTTGCAGATCGAGGGGAAAAAGGTTGGCAGAATCCAAGACCTGTGAGTTGTCATGAGATCTTCCTGAATTTTGCTGGAAGATAAAGAGACATGACATGAGATCCCCCTGCATCTGCGAGAAGAGTGAACTGGAGGTGGATATGATAAGAGATACTGGCATTAAAAAGAAAATGTCAGCTTCCTCGTAGCATAAAAAAAAAATTGTTCCTTTATTGGGGAACTTTGTCCAATATCTGCTAAAACTGAGGCATAAATGATCCATAAACCTGTGCTACTGTTCATATATCTCTGAGTACTCTTCTTGGCTACTACCTGTCAGATATCTGATACAAATGCTATTCTTCAGATATGCAAAACATCTGCATGGGGGTCCAGTTTCAGGGATCAAGAAGCCACCAGCTGAATCGAGTAACCATTGTTATGACCAGCTCGAAACTTGGACACAGCTGAGCAGCAGATAGATGCTACCATGCACTGCAATTTTAGCTAACAAATTTAAGAGGGCATCAATGATCACCCTACCCTGCTAAAAAGGTGTTGGTCCACGGTCGATGGATTGCATTAAAGTTATCCCCCCATCCGTTGGTTCCTCCATTGATGAATCTTGTCCTTTAATTCAAATAATGGATTAGGATACCGTTCTTCTTCCCATGCAATGGTGGTCATTTATTTCAAAGCAGAAGTGGAAAGATATGAACACAATAATCATGCCTTCTTTGTCTGATTTGAAATCTTAAATATCATGCCTTCTTTTTCTGACTAACTGAACAAAAAGACCTCTTTTTTCCTCTCCCAAATGAATGCAGTCTTATATACTCTCACAGTATTCCATGATTCGCTTTAGGAAAATGGTCTCCAAGAGTGGGGCAAAAGAGCGAGAGGAAGATTAGGATTCACTGCAAAAGAACCTCTACATGCCATGCTGTGTGTGTGTGTGAGAGAGAGAGAGAGAGAGGTCATACTTGTGCTGCAACTTCTTATGACGGCCTAGAAATATTTCATGCTGTGACCAATATGCTATGTCTATTTAGGCATGCCAAAAGGGATCAGTAGTTCTTGCTTGTCGGCAGCATCAATGCAATTTATTCAACTGGACCCGCACTTTTGTATTGCTCTCAACTTTGTGTCCCTCAAGCATATAAAAAATTTGAACAAGAAGTTTTTAAAAAATCTAGTTACTTTAATTAATGCATGCATATAAGTCAAAGAGCATAAATGCTACAATAATAATTGGAGAGCTCTGAAAAAAGCTAGAAGAAGCAAAATTAACTGAACACTTTGTGACCACTTTCACTCGTCACGCCATCAAAGTGAACAAAAAAAGATAATTTCCTTAACACAGTGGTACTGCTGACAAAACAAGAATTTGAACTACTTTGATGAGATTAATCAAATGAGGTTTCGTAGGGTGCATATTGCAATAATGTTCACTGATAAAGCAGAAGAGAAATAAGCTCATACTTGACAGAGGACATGTCTTTGGATTAATCTTCAGACGATTTAATGAGGGCAAGCAAAGCTCGGCGACTTGTGGTGGTGCAGAGGCACCATTAATGAACATCAAACAAATATACATCCACTGAACTTTAAAATTGCAGTCGATGACTAGGAATCATAGGCGGTACTCAAAGTATGGCTGGTCGAGGATCTTAATGTATGTATAAGAAAACTGAAACACATGAAAACTGCAACTCCATTCACAGTCATGGATGCCTCAAGAATGACTTAAAAGATTATTAGAGTCGCTTTACAAGAAGAAGATATCAATGCAGGTTAAAAGAATGTTTTCTTCATGGTGGCGGCATTTCATATATAACATGCACATGCTAAAAGGGCTTCTGAGCAAATATAAGATTTGTACACTCTTCTTCTTTTAATGGACATGACATGCTGCAGCCTGCATCGCTTTCCTGTTGATTAGAACTCCTATGAATAGCTCTTCAATTCATTTCATGAATTCTCACTCACTATCGTGCTCTTGAAGAATCTTGATCACTAGCACAAGCATCAGTGCGATCATGCATTAAAAGGGTAGTAGTGGCTGTGATCTTGGTTGGTAAAAGCAAAAGCTGGTGGCCCCTCGACCTTTGTTTGCATGCTACTTCTATAGCTCTCTTCCCCTGGCCCCCGGACCCAGAGAGAGAGAGAGAGAGAGAGAGAGAGAGAGAGAGAGTAACTTGCTCAATTCTGCAACACCAACACTTATTTCAGCAATTGATAACGCCGGACGTTCTCATTGATGTGCCTGTGTTTTCCGCAAAAAGAAAAAAATACATGCAGGTCCATTTGACATTTCACCATTATCTTTCAGTATCTGTCTTGATCGTTTTCCAAATTTTGTGGCAGGGATCAAAACTTTGTAAAGAACAAATCTTGACTGGATGCTAAAGGACATAGCAAATATTGCCGACCTTGGTCAAGATATTGGGACTTTGGAAGCAACAGCGCCGACACTGGTAAATTTACTGAGCGAGATATTGGAACACGGATCTAATTGGTGCATCGGATCACACTCGTGGAATCGTTTAACATGTGTGAAACATTTAACTAATTGGTCCCGTGGAATCTTGTGAGAAAGGAAGGAGACCAAAGTTGACCACCAGCTGAAGCAGGCAGCAACGAAGAAAGCCCTGATCGACCCTGCAGCCTTTCATTTGCTGTCTCGTTTGTACAGCACACTTTAAAGTATGCAGTAGATCGTAACACCTATATTTCAGGTATCTAGCCACATCAAGCAATGCTTCCAACTTCCAAGTGCTCTCATGAGATCATCAAATCACATTGTGCTAATGTGTGATGGCTGAAGACAGTGCAGGCTACATTTTATTTGTACCCTAGTTTTGGTTCATAAGGACCTTCCAAGTGAAAGATTCTTGATGTCTAGGTCTGAATCAGCAGGAAACCCAAAGGTTTGATTAAAAAAAAGGGCTACTTATCTTAGGCAGCAGCTTACTCATCAAGACATCATTGATTAATAATTCAAGCCTCCAACTTTTACAGTGAATTTTCATTATTTAAAGGATGCAACTTGCAACTTCCAAATTGGCAGCTCCAGAAAAAAAATAAACAGTTAAAAGTACCCAGTCGACTGCAGTTTAATTACCAGGTTGCTGAGGGGAACATTAATCCACGTGAGAGCTGATGAGCAAAACCTGGCGATCATGCCTCGCTCACTGAACTCTGCACAGTGGCCTATCTTTATCCAAATATTAACTGTCAAACAGTACACGTCAAAGATGCAGTCTTTTGACAGCCTAATGTTCTTTGGGTGCAAATTTAATTCGCAAAGATGGCTTCTTTTTTGCCTTTTGCTTGTGGCAACTGGAATTAATCAGATTTTAGTAGCACAAGTGATACCTGAGCTCCATCAGTGAGAAAACAGATCTCCTTAGAACACATGCAACCCAATATACATTCATGTCAGATCTCTAGCTGGAGTAGTACTTATGCACGATGCCACTCCGCAATCTACGCTTCCTTTTCCTCTGATAAGGAGACCATTTCAAGGAGAAAAGAAAAGCGACTTGCAGAGAGAAGTGAGCTTATTTAGATACTGAATTCTGTAAAATTATGGAATTAGGCATAAATAATAAACTTACTACTTGTTATGGCCAACTATTAGGGACACCAACTTGGCACTCATTTAGTTCAGACATATATTCACTTCAAGCTCACCTCTCTGAAATGCATGTTCACCTTAAATGTTTCAATTTTTTTTTATGAAAACCATCCAAACTGCCGACAATATCTGTTCCAAGATAAATCTACATATATTAAGCCATAAATGAATTAGCTTTATTGAATTGAGCACAGAATTCCCACAAAAATACCAGATATATAATTAACTCGAGAGTACCCTCCCCTCTCCTTCCAGGATGCTGCATGCTTCAGCTACCATGCAGAGCTGATTGCTGAACCACCAAGCCAACTATGCAAAGTATCAGCAGCTGCAGAGGTATTAGATTCTCCCTGTTCTGGATCTCCTAACAAAGATTTGTGCTACACGTGCGGGCAATACTTATCAATCTCTCGCCTGTGCCATCGCACCGTGGAATCCTAGGTTCATGAATGCCCCAGGGTTTGACTATACAGATCACAGCATCCGTGTCTTGGACGAAGCTTCCACCTCCCTTTGCGGCTCCCACCGTTGCTGCAACAAAATGTTCCACTCCAACTGGCATTGGTTTGTGCAACGTTTCCACAATCAACTCCTCTTCTTCCCAATGCAACCCAAAGGTCCCCGTTTGCAGTCCCCATTTGTCTCTACAAACTCGAAAATTGAACAATGCAGCAGTACTATTTACGCAAGCTGTGAGGTTGCAGTTTTAATACGATCATCCCGGAGGATGACCAAGTGAAGCTAAAATTGCGCACGGCGTCATTTTCCTCTTCCTGTTTTCTGATCCAAAATGCACCAGAAAACACAGCAACTTCTCATGCACCAGAGCCAAAATGGTATTGGAATCCATGATGGAACACAGCTCCATACGTGAATTTTTTTTATGGGACGCTGCAGGAGGTGGTGGCAAGAATTTAGTACTGTTCATATAAAAATGTTGGAGCCAACCTGTCGTGGTAGTCGGGGTTATGGAATATGGTCCCTGTGTGAGCATAGATCGTACCGTACCGCCAATCACGGCTGAAATATAAATGGACAAGGGAAAGGACACCGGCAGCAAACACTGGGGGAGTGGGGCCGAAGTGGGAGACAGGTGTTTAGGGGGCTAAAGATCCGAAGCAGCAAAAGTGCCACAAGTGTCTAAAGATCTCATTTTTACGCACTCTTCTTGAGGAGTTTTGCGAGTTCCAATAGTAATTAAGCCACTTTAATTATATACTTATAGAGAGAGAGATTAGTTAAAGGAGGATGGCTATTTACTGGTGGTCATTTACTACTTGCATGCAGGTGCTGTGTGATCAGATAGACGACTTGTGTAGTCGCCTGTTTGCCATGCATGTGATCTTACAGGAAACTCATTAACTTGCCCAGGGTTTAATTCGGGCGGCGAGTTGCGGAGTTGTACCGATCGGATCAGATGATAAAGTTTGGATGAAGTTATTAGTCTGTCAAGCTTCAAAAAAGTCTGTTCAGTGGCAAGAATACACAGGAGGTCTTAGAGGTTTTTTTAGGTGTTGTTTGGTACTTACATATACTTCACATTCTACTGTTAGTGATCTTATCTTGACATAAAAATCCGAAACGAAATTAATTCGCATCTCACCGTACATTAGTTTAGTTCATTAAAGCACAGATTTGGCCAAGTAGATCAAGATTACAACTTGATTACACCGAGTTTGCTGATTGAGGAACAGTTGGACCATTTTGGACTCTGTAGCCACCAGATAATTCTCCCCTTCTGCTTCAATTGTGCCCACATATACCAGAACAAGGTTCTGCTGGTGCCTGCTAAACGATTAATTATACTCGCATTAAGAAGTAAATACATGATTATCGACAAGTGCTGAAAAAATCTAGAGATTTTGGAAGGAAAGACTGCAATGTTTTTCACAAATTCTCTGCATCCATCGTCTGAGTTAAAAGTTTGATAATGGCAGAATTTAGCAAGCCTGAACTGACTTCCAAATTCCAATACAATACCTCTTCAAAGGGAAGCCAGAAAAAAGAAAAAAAAAAAAGAGGAGAAAAGATTACATGTCCCAGAATCAACCAAGATTTCTTGGCCAACTAAAAGTAGATAATATACACTCGCACTGATCTAATTATACTTGGCTTCGATGCACTCCATATCACACTAAGCTTTTTCGTCCTTTTTATATCCTTCTCCTCCGACCCCATCTAACTATCTACTTCGCATCAACTATGGGAATCATTATCGCGACGGCGACGTCGACGTCGTTGTCGCGGTAATGATGGTCGAAGCCGTGGCCGACGACGTCCTCGGGGTCATGACCTGCTTCATGACCACCGTCGGCAGCGGCATCTTCTTCCTCCTCTGCTGCTCCTTCACCAGCTCGCCGGCGAAGGACTCGAGCCTCTCGGCATTGGTCTGCGGCGATATCTTCTTCCCCCGGAACAGCAGGGACTCCACGTTCCTCTGCAGGAGGATGTCCTCCACCACGTCGATCGACCTCCTCACGTCGGCGGCGGGCCTCGGCGTGCAGTTGCCCAATCCGTACGCATTGCCCTGTGACAAATTCGCAGAGTTCACTTTTAGAAAAGAGCAGATATTTGCAGAAGATATATGGGACCATTAGTTCATCAAAATGATATTTTTTTTGTAAGATTTGGTGACAGTGGGAACAATTGATCCGTAAAAAATCTTTTTTTAAAGATTATTTTGTGGCAGCGGATAGAATTTAATACCTGGATGCGAACATAATTGCTTGCTCTGTTGTGTCCGAAGGCCATCGAGATCGCTTGGTCCACCTGGTAATATGAGAACAAAAATTAGATATTGCAGAGTAAAAGATATTATCAGAACCGTCCATTTCGGGAGGGACGGCTGTGATCTCTTTATAATGTTGCCGACAAAATAATAACTAAAATTGGACAAGGAAACTAAAACAAGCTGGCGGGAAAGAAAGGTTAAAAAAACAGAGAAATAGGAAATATAAGTCCGTACCATGTCGGCGGCGCTATCTCCGGCGATTCTGGCGAGCAGCGCCATCGACGGCGAGCGGCCGATATCAGGCGTCATCGACTCGCCGGTGACAGTGCCCAAGGACACCACCATGAGGTCATCCACGCTGGCGGCGAAGGGGAACTCCTGCTTGTTGTTGAGCACGTGGGTGATCGCGGCCGCCGCGGGGTTCCCCATCGCCACGCCGCCGCCGACGGCGGCGATCCGGGTGCGGCCGTCGACGGACCGCATCTCCACGGCAGGGGTCCCGGCGTCTGCGCAAGTGGCGGCGCACACGTCGGCGACCGCGAAGTCGTACTCGTCCGTCTCCACGGCGTCCGCCCGCGAGAAGAGGAATGGCGCGCCCGTGGCGAGGTCGTAGCACGGGATGAGCACCGGCTTCATGGTGTCCCGCAGCGTGGCGTCCCCGAAGGCGCGGCGGAGGGTTCCCTTCGTCCGTTGGAACAGACCGCGGAGGAGGCCCCTCTTCGGCGGGACGACGAGCGCCCGGCCCCGGCGATTGGCGAAGAACCGGAATGCCTCCTCGGCGGAGAAGAGCGCGCGCCCGTCGGGCCCCCGGGTGAAGAGCATGGCCACGAGGACGCCGCCGGCGCCGGACCCGGCGGCCACGTCGAAGAAGTCAGTGATCCTGGCGGCGGAATCGCCGGTGAGGCGGCGGAGGGAGGACTCGAGCCGCGCGAGCGCGGCCGCGGCGAGGAGGCCGTCGGAGGCGCGGCCGCCGCCGTCGATGGAGAGAATGCGGACCTTCCCGGCGCGGGCTACCCCGGCGGGGACGGCGGCCAGCGCGCGCGGAGTGCCCTTCACCGGCGAGGGGATCTCTGGCGAAGCGGCGGCGGGGGGGAAGAGCTTGGGGTCGTCGTAGCCGAAGAGGAACTTGCTCTCGAGGATGGAGAAGATCTCGTAGCTGAGCTTGTCGACGTCCAAGCCTGCCATGGGCTCCATCAACGCCGGTGACATCGCCATTGCTGCCATTTTTTCAAGGTAAAGCGGTCTAAATTCCAACCGAAGCCGGTTTGTTTTTGTTTCTTTCGAACCGAACCGGAAATGCGGAGAGAGAGAGTGAGTGGAGAGAGAGAGTGAGTGAGTGGAGAGAGAGAGAGAGAGAGAGAGAGAGCGGTGAACTCGACTTCGTCTTCTCCACCTTTTAAATAGAGGAGTGCCGCGGCGTTACTTAGCGACGAGATTATGGCGCACGTTAGAGCCTCCTCGTGGGCTTGCTAATGACGCAAATGTCCTCCAGACGGGTACGGATTTGTGCTAGGGGTCTCTGGATCGTTGTATCTGAGATGGACGGCCAGGATTAGGAGGAAAGGGTACGGAGGGGTGGCGGTAACGCTTTCGTTTCGTCGGCGATGGATACGGCGAGGGGTTGGCGAGCCGGCGCACGTGCGGCGAGGTCAAGGGGACATTTCAAATATTCTAATTATTTTTTTCCAGTGACGTTAAAAAATTAAAAATACTGGAATATATTAAAAAAATATTTTTCGGTTATTGGTGACTTCACGCATTCATAAATCTCCGTATCAGTTTATTATGGCAAGATCTTTTAAAAACATTATACCTCTCACAAATTTTAAATGTTTGAATTCGTT
This sequence comes from Pontederia crassipes, assembly GCA_030549335.1. NCBI lineage: Eukaryota > Viridiplantae > Streptophyta > Magnoliopsida > Commelinales > Pontederiaceae > Pontederia > Pontederia crassipes. The sequence goes on from CM060197.1 coordinate 2,520,845, forward strand.
TAGACTATATTTGGTTTTAATATTATGAAAGAGAAGAAAATATAGCAAAGGGTTGAAGCCAGAGAGAGAGAGAGAATAAACAGTGGAAAAAAAGTAGGGAGAATAGAAGGGGGAGAGAGGTTAGGGGAAGAAAAGAAGGTGAAAAAGGCAATATTTTTAAAACTAGACCGGAAGGGATTGAGGTGGAGTGATAGCATATCTTTTTCGTAGGTTTGGAGTTTAAATTTTTGTGAATATAAAAAATTTTCGTTGGGAGTTTTATCCATCGTAGCTAGGCATGTTAGTCGAGACGACATCAGATTAGTCAAACTTGACGATGGATCAAGATTTCAATCTCTGACTAATGTGTTCCTTAGCGCCGCATGGGTTGGCGGTTCAACCGATTCGATCATGAATCGACGTTGGGTTCGATTTCACTTCAGAACCAGTGTGAATGTTGAACCGAAAAAAAACGTTTTAACTGAAAAAACCGGTCAATTGATGGATCGATAAAAATCGGGTCAACATTCATTTTGGAAAAAAGAGAAATTAAAATAGAAAGTATGGTTAATAACATGGGAAAAAAATTTTTAAAGAAGGCGTCAATCAAGGAATACATTAACATGAACAAAAGTAAAAATGGAAATAATAAATGGAGGAATATAATTAATAGGTAGAAGAAAATAAATTTGGAAGTGAGAAAATAAGAAGGCATGAATTACGGGTAGATGCAAAATAAATATAGGAAGACAACTAATGGGTAGAAGAAAATAAACTTGGATATGAAAAATTTAAACATATGAAAATATTTAATAACAATAAAATAGTTGAGCAAGTATTAATTTTTTTAATATAATAAATAAAATATAAAAAAATAATTCAACTATAAATTTGAAAAATAAAAGGGAAAGAAGAAATAATGGGGGAAATGGAAATAAATATGGAAGGATGTACGATTAGAAGATTAAATGAAAATAAAAAGAAAAGAAATGGAAATAAAAAAAATTAAATGAACAGAGAAGTTTCAAAGTGATTACAATGTCATAAATCAATTTTCATAATAATAATTCACCAGATTTAGATAGTTTAACTTTATACAATATAAAAAATAATAATTTTATATTAATTGATGATTACTAGTAGTTTATTATTATCAAATATAATACGTTAGTTGTGATATATATTAAAGATTAATATAAATAATGTTATTCAATAAAATCCGATTCTTTGCAGTTGAACTCGATAATCATGACCCAATTGACATCGGTCCTCTTGTCAGTCCGATTATAAAAAAATATTGAATAGATGTGAAAGGATTTAAAGGTAAGTAATATTTTTATTTTAAAATAAGAGTTTAAGTAATAATTTTATTTTAATATATGTACTTATAATCAAAATATAAAATATATGATTATTATTTTTTCCCTTTCATTTCTTCAAATTTTAAAGTGAAAGGAAAATACACTACAAAGAAATGAATTTTTAATCAACATTGATTGGCTCAACTAGTAGTAGAGTTGAGTTCCAAATGTTTAACAAGTGCTAATAGCTTTAGGTTCAAATCTTGCTCCATCTTTCATGATTCATATTAGTCGGACGTCGCTAGTAGTCCTGGACATCAAAAATCTTATGTACATCCGGCCGACATTAAAAGAAAAAGGAATGAAATATTTTCTATTCATTCTTTCTCCAACTTAAATTGAACTAAATAAAAGAAAAAGATAAATTCTTTTTTTCTTGATCTCTCCTCTTTTGCCTTCTGTTCATTTTGAAAATTAACTATCAGAATTTTAGGTTGTTTTGGAGCTCGAGTCTCCATTAAAATTTTATTGGATTGGAAAACGTCCCCTATCATAATCAATTTTGATAAATGATAATTATTCAGAATTTGAACCACCACTATCTGATTTGGAATATATATATATATATATATATATATATATATATATATATAAATGTATCAAAATATTTCTCTATCGACAGTGAAAATCTTAGTGTTTTACAATGGACAAATCTTGAACGTGGCCTACATGAAATCCAATGGGGGGAACATGATTGAAGCATAACTTTGTTCCATGCAGAAAAAAAAGCTGATAATTGGAAGATTGATTTGTCGATCGGCGCTATCACTTTCTTACTCCTTTCTCTCTCCGTGTGTTAATTAGTGACCTGATCTGATCCTTTGATTCAGGCGTTGATGGTGCTGTATGGAGGTTGGGGGATCATTACGCCTAATTGGAATTGATTAGGATTTTGGAAGCTGCTTGGTGCTTTCTTGAGGCACTCAGCATGATGATTTATAAAGCTCATTAGCCAAATGATTCGTTAGATTAATGGAGTTCTTTTTTAAGGGTGCTAGTCCCAGGTGTCTCAGAAGTGGACGCTAAAGAGCGTTTTGTCCACGGGTTGAAGGTCGGTCCATTTCGAGTCCAATTTAATTCGGTTATCTGACAATGGTGAGCAATGCTCACAACATAAATATTTTACAGAACTCGAACTCGAGATCTTATTTGAGCGATGAGGAACTGCTTCCCACTTCACTCAACTCTTGGATTAATGAAGTTCTAAATCAATTTATATGTCACTACTAACCACTTATATTATATTTTATTTCGATCTCTCAGTATGTAGAGGTGAACAATTTGCCGTGTGCCTTCTTAATTTGTCGGAGCATTTCATGATACAAAGGCTGTGAGATTTGTCTGTAATTGGTGTGGTCAAGGCCAAAAAATTGTCCTTGCATATTGTGTGTGTTAATCCTCATGTTTACATGTGAGAGTTAGTGGCAGGTTCATGTGCACTTGGAATAATGTTTTTGTAGTCCTCGTTGTTGTATAGTACTGCTGTCTTATGCCTAAACTTGTTTAGATGTGTGTTTGGTGCCAAGCATAGAACGTTTATATTATTTTAGACTAAAATGTTGGAATCCTCATGCTTGTGTGAGCCCAGCCCCTCTCTCTCTCTTTCTCTCTCCCAAGTTCTTTTTTTATTATTCACAATGATATGCTTATAACTTTGTTTTCTTGCAAGTTTACACGCTTGCACTTTGACGACAATTATGGTCTTATTGGTCCTCAAGATGTCTAATCTTATCTCCTGTACCTGCATTATTATCTATATAATAATATAATAATCTTGTGTGTGGTTGATATTTGCTTTGTCAATATATTAAAATGCCAGTAGACGTAGTTTGCTGTTTACCTGAGTAAAGTTACATGGGATGTTGATATGGTCCTAGTTTTCGTTTCATGATTTTGATCACTGTGAGAAACTTGTGCAAATGAATCAATGAAAAAGCTAAACTGTTCTTTTACGCCAAGGTTGGTAGTGGTGTTCTTCAGTACATGATAGTTGTAGTCTAATATTATTTTTTTTCGCAATTCGCACTACGCTACTGAGCGCATTGATCGCAAGTTGAAAGATTAGTAGGTGAGTGCTTAAGCGAGAAAGAATTGTTTACCTTGATGTGACTCCACTTAGTGGGATAAAACTTTGTTGTTGTTGTTGTCGTTGATGTGACTCAATTTTTCATGATTCTTTCCTTTATCAGAAGGTGAGGAGTTTCTGATAGTTTTTCTTTTATTACAACAAAAAGTGTACCAATAATCTTCTGAAACTATTTTTCTCCTGTTCCTTGTTGTGCATTGCGAGTCAATCAATTTTGATACCCACTAAAGCAATCGAGTCGCTATCTTTTTTTTTTTATTTTGTAACAAATCCTGTGATGAATCATTAATTTTCTGAGCAAAAGTAACCATAAAGATTGGCATCTGCTTTTGGAGTTCTGCTGCTGAAAATGATGTGATGCATGAAAAGCTTCTATTTACTTACATCATGCAAAAGAATGATTGTGGTTCTCCAGTGGTTGATCATGTGATGCATTATCATTGATAAATTCAAGCAGTTCAGAAAAAAAAAAATCAGTAATTGTGTTCAGAAGCTGAAAATGACATTTATATACTTCAAAATGAATGTTTACTTTTGTCTGTTGGATGACATCTTCTGAAAGAAAGTAGTAGATAAAGTCCAGGCCTTTCTTTGCCCGTCGCTGCAGGATAAATGTGTCTGCTTTCCAAGTACACTACTACTTCCAAACTGCACGCATATTAACTGCACATATTTAAGATAGCTCAGTTCATGGTTACCAATTCTGGCCACGGCCTTAGCTGGTTGTGACCTGGCTTCTCTCTCTCTTTCTCTCTCCAAGAACCTTCTGAGGAGTTACTTCAAGGTTCAAAACTTTTTTGTACCCAATGGGAGAAAAAAAAGAAGCAGGGACTAGTCCTAGTCAGAAACAGAAATCAGGCAGGTCCAAGAACTCCAGATGATCAATCACATTCCAAAACAGTGATCAGACTGTTAAAAACTTTCTGCTGATCGCCAAGCATCACAATGCCAGCGAAATTCACCACTTTCTTAATCTCGAGACGATCGAACGCAATTGGTCCGGGAGATCGAGTGCTACCCGATGCTGGCTCTACTGGAATCTTTGCTCGAAGACTCACCGACAGCGCTGTCGCTTTCGCTGTACGCTCGGCGAGGTCGGCGTCATACTACCTCTCTCTTGAAAGGACCACGGACTCCGGAACAACACGGTTGACGCATCACCTCGCCATGGACCATCTCAAACCATGGTGGCCTCTCACAGGCTTGTCCTTGTACACATCTCGATCCCAGTAGCAAAACAGAAGTCTAACTCAGTTCCATTGGTAGCTGTAATCGTATATGTGTGTGCATCTATATATATATATATACACGCAGTTGCAGGAATGGTACTGCTTCAGTCCTTGTGCACCTGCTGCTCTCGTTTTACGCGAAGGGCCAAGAACTCAAGAAGATTGTTACAGTGCCAACATTACTGCGCGGTTAATGGTCTCTGCTTCTGCAGAGCTCTCACGTACATTGCGTGAACAGCATGAATGGCATCAGTAAACGCTGCGAGGGGACGATCTGCTGCCCCTTTTGCAGCCCTTTTTTTTCTTTCCATTGCTGACTGATTACCGCGGCTCGTAAGCGGCTTTATCCATGGAGCATTTATGACGAGCGAGCCCAACGTAAATTACAGCTGATGGAAATGTGGCCTCACCTTTTTAATGTCTCGTCAGTAGGTTGCGATGTCAAGATCCTCCCCCTCCTCATCTGCCAATGTTTTCTTCTTGAGGGGGTCAATCTCAGTCTCCATCCAAGTCACCACATTTTCATAGGATAACAGCACCAAAATCAGAAATAGTTGCAGGTAATTGCATGTTCAGAAAACAAAAATGTGGATCTAGGAAAAGTGTAGGCATTTGAACTGTTCTTCGTCATGTTAATCTGCGTGTTCCTGATCAACAGATACCAATCCCAAACTGCAAACAGAAGCGTAGGTCGCATTTAAAGCTCTTCCCATTTGTTAATAATGCCTTGAATCTGAACCCAATTGGTCCCCCTACATAGTCAGGCGCTTCAGCAGAATTCCCCTACGGGGGTCTCGCTGCCCGGTCAGCGAGCCTGTGGGGGGTCAAGGGGGGGATCCAGGGGGATCCCCCCTTGCGGGGGTTGCAAGGGGGCGGAGCCCCCTGAGCGAAAATTTTTTAGGGGTATTCTGTTTGTGATTCGGATTTGATTTGTTTCCTTATCACGAGATAGGTGTCCTATTTTCAGGGGATTTATTTAGAGTCCCAGTCCGTATGTAATTCCTATCATCTGTCAAAGGGAGTGCCTATATAAACTCCCTAGGGGTCTAGACCGAGACCTATCCCTTGTAATCATCATTATTCCATAACAAAGAGCCGCCGTCGTTTTTCCTCTTCGTGTTCTTCTGTATTTCGTGCGATCCCTCTCTCCCCTTTTTCGTAACACCATTAATTGCCCACCAAAACCCCGCCATGAGCAAAAACAAAAACAAGACCATATCAGCAATTTTTACGCGCGCATACATCCCGAATCAAAAGTTCTCACTTGTTACCAGATCAGCGCAGATCAAATTCTGAGCTTGTTAAGATCCCACGCATTGTTGCTTTTCTTCCAAGAACTTTCCTGCTTGCTCCACTTACGTATCTCTTTCTTCATGCACTTTCTTTCTGCATCTATCACGAAAAAAAAAGGAGTCTTTTGTTAATGGCTCTGCTCCCTACCTTCAAATCTTGCTCCCTGGGGGCGTGGCCCTTCCTAATTCTTCCGATCACAAAGATTTGGTGGGAGTTCCAATGGGAGGAAAACCTCGATTCATCCTTGAATCATGGATGACACAGATATTTGGTAGGAGAGAGGTCTGCATCAAAGCTGATGCGGGGCTTTGCACGAGATTGGATTGCTCTGAAGGCCGGAACTGAAGATTTAGCTTTTGCAGCCTCGAATGGTGAAGAAAGAATGCAACTTTTTTTCTTAACTCGCCCGAGGAAGAGTTAATTAATGGTGTGCTTTTTTTTTCTGGAAACAGTCGTCTTCAATGCGCCTGATGTTGTAAAGATCTCGATCTGAATTTGTTATTTTTAAAATATAATTTAAGATTTTAATACGAAAAATTTATCAATATATCTGTTATTTTTAAAATATATTTTTTTAATTAATAGATAGGATTTTACGATCTTTGGTTCGATGTCTTTTTTTTTAATTTAAGATGTCTTCTTGCATGGATCTGACGGTGTGGTGGTGAATATTGTAGCATGATGTGGATCGGATACCTGACAGACACGACATGACTTAGCATGAAAAAGCTCAGCAGATTTTTCATATCACAGACATTCGCCCTAATTAATTGGTTCCGGTAGAACTGTCACATGAACTGTGGCTACTATTGAGGAATATGTTTGATCTCATTAAATCTTAGTAAGGACTTGTCCAACTGAAAGAGTTGGATGTATTTATTCACCAATGGGGTCACTGATATAAATAGCCAGGAACACGATAATAGCAACTATGTAATATGTATATTATACCTTAAGAATTTATTATTAAAAGAGAAAAAAAGTGCAATATCATAAATATAAGTTTAGTAGTTGTTAAATATTCATTTTTCTTTTCTTCTATCATTTTCCCATGTAAGACGGGTAGTCCAATTATATTATATACAATATTTTGCAATATTTAGATATCTCATTCAAGAGGCTATCAAATTTGGCACTGCACATGAAAATAACATTATCGAACAAAAACAAGGTTGAGGTGTAGGAAATGTTTCTTTTTTCCTTCACATTTTGTTTATTTTCTGTACATAAGAAGGTTCAGCACAATGAAATTACAATTTACAGAATATGAACGGGAGTAGACATTAAGTTGGCGAAAAGAATGATGAGCTATGAACCTACAAGGAATATATATACAGCTGTTGCGCAAGCTTTCACTGTGCAAACATGAAGGGCTTCCTAAACGATTTGCGGTATACGCTGCGGCCTGCGGAGTAGATCCACCTCGGCATAGCTCACTAGTTCTGAGATATAGCAGAGTATTCAAAAAGGAGGCGATTCGATGGGGTCGACTGGAAAAGAACTCGGAGACGGTTTGTCAGCTGATAAATTAAAGTCCACTGCATGGCCATTTCTGAATCTTTCATCTGTCTAACGACTGAAGCCTGAAATGAAACAAAGAACAAGTCAATAACACGACTTGCTTCATTGTCTTAATGTCCCAGTATATGGAAAAGGGTCACGACAGCGTAAAAAATATCTAAAGACCAATCCGGCAACTATATGACATTTCGACCTTGGCAGTTAAGGCCGCCAAAATTTTTCAAGTAGCCAAAGCGATAATGAGATAAAGCTCAAACCTGAAGTCGTTTGCCAAGTTGGACTTCGACTTCCGTACCAAAGGAAATGTTATTGGCAAGCGATTTGAGAGGATCGATTGTAGGATCAACTGACAGCAAACTTGGTATTTGAGGTGCGTACACAAGCCGCCATCGTGCCTGTCCAAATTCTCCCTTCCCTTCTATCCTAGGCATCAATTTTTCTAGTGTTGAAGTTGCAAGTTTCTTAAACGCCAGTTGACCATTACCTTCCAGAAGTGATTCTGCTAGTTGACTCTCAAAGACCCGAGCAGCCTGCAAGAAAAATTGTAAAACAATCACAAAAAAAATCAAGAAAAGATAATCTCAATGTACACAGATACTCAAAGATTTTGCCTCTAGTGTACATCTCCAAACATACTGAATGCAAATTTGCAATTCTTAAATGGAACTTTAGATGAAATATTAACTAAACAGCACTAGGTCATCAAACAATTTGGGTACTGAAAAAAGGATGCACTTCATTGCACATTGAATTCATATGCATGGACAAGTGTAGCATCGCCAACAACAATGTTGCAATGTGGCTATTAACAAATACAAAATCATATTTAACTCTTATTATATGAGATAAAAGCAAGAAATGTGTGTTTTAGTTAAAGATGGAATAAGATAATTATCAGAACCAGAAAAAATCACGTGGAAAAAAAATTATTTCAAATCCAGGGAAAGTGATATTCAAAAGTAGACTAAACAGGCAAATACACACAAAAATTAAGGATATTTTTTTAGAATGAAAATTAAGAATAATTGCAAGCAAGGATCCTTATATGATATTTTGATCCTTACCATGACAAAATGAATAGAACATGACCTGTAAACATTTTTACTCACCTCTGTAGGCGTGAGAACATCCTGATCCACAGAACGTGTTGAGGTGACCACCAAATTGTCTTGCCAAGTACTAGCCCGACTTTGAATCCTAAATTGCCACTCCGATCCCATCAATGCCAAATCAAGGATGGGATCTAAACCAAAATCTGGTTCAAATTTAGCCACATTTAGATGGTCTCGTTTAAGCCTGACCTGCAAGTTAACAAATTCATAGGTAATACTTAGCCTTTTTCCACAAACAAAAGAAAACTACCATTTTCCACGTTTTATTTAAAAAAATACCATCTAAGGTATGCATCACGCAAATGATGTTACCATCTAAGATATGCATCAAGCAATGATGTTAACTGTCACAGAAACTATTAGTTTACCTGAGTAGCAACTAAGTTGACATCTCCATTCTCAAATGTCAAAGTTCCTTTAGGTCGAATGCATTTTGGATGGGCCATACCATCAAGCTCAACTTCACCACTAACAGCAAAGTTGAGGATTAAAGGGTATACTATTCTTAGTTCTGGTCCCAGTATTAACTTCAAGTCATTAAGTCGAACGTCAACTCCTGGTTTACTGATAGCTTCCTCCATCTTTTTTTCTGCTTCAGATTGCTTACCTGTGCCCAAGAAAGGTTAGTAAAAGTTCCTGACGTACAAGAATTAATGATAAGAAAAGAGAAACCAAATAAGTGAAATACTTTTACTTCTTAATTTGCTGACAAATAAAAGCAATAGATGCATGTAAACATATTACAATAAGGGGCATATGTGATCTATCACTTATATCGTTTTTCAGACAAAGCATCTAAAAGAGGATGAAGCATGCTCGTTTAAACTTTTTTTTTCTGAAAGAGAGAGGGATGACTAGCAAGTTGGTAGTCATCCAGGTACTTCATTGATAAATTAACATAAATACATAAGAAACATGAGCTGATAGTTATTATAGAAACCTGCAGATTGAGGCCATTTGTTGTCCAGTGAAGTAGATAGTGATGCAAAAGAGGAGGAAGCATGTTCTGTTGCAATCCAACGGTTGTAATCAGCAGAAGGAAAGACGGAATGGCTTGAGATCAACCTATTAGCTCCATTCCCATTCCCTTTGTCATGAGGTAGATATGCTTCACCATGACTCAACTGTATCATGCCAAAGATATTCGGTTGCAGTATTGAGCCCAGAATCTGCATTTGGCTGTCCACTTGACCACTGTGCTCCAAACATGACATGACATGAAAGAAAAATTCTCACTACTGTCGTTAACATCGTATAACTATTAATAACATGATGTCACTTGTTTTACGCATGGGTTAAGTAAAAATCCACATGAATCTGAACTTGATTGATTATAGCCTTGACAGCCTTATTGACAACATAGGAAGTTGGAAAATGTCAAGAAAAACGAACCTGAAGATATTCTTGGCTCGCACTTCCAGCACCTCACACTTCAAATCAAGTTTATCATTAGCAGATGATTCACTAGATTTGAGAGGTAAACTCCCCTTCAGCAACAGCTTTCCCTTTCTGCTTACTCTACTTTCAATTGAACTGATGCACAATCTATTTGAGATGACATGAACAGTACCACCAACATTTGTCAATGGTTTCCTAAAAACAGGTGAAGAAACAGATGCCCGTTGAAATGTTGCGGAACCATCTAACACTGGTTGATCAACCGTGCCACTAACCTTTAGCAAATAAACTATAGTTAAAAATTGAACCTGATAAAATGATAAAAGGCAAAGAGCACTGCAATCAACATCTTGTGTAATTAGTGGAGCCAAGACAAAGTAATGAATAACAATTTAGTATTAACTTTGCTGGTTTGCAACATGTATCAGCGTAGAGAATGTAACTGGGTCACCATCTATTTGCGATTTGTGGAGACATTTTTTTTTAGGGAAAAAAGGATAGCTATCAAGTTGCAAAGGCATCCGTATGTATATTACTGTAAATATATGTACTGCACAAAAATGTGTGTGCTCTACTAGGAGAGCATCAAACAAAAGAAAAAGGGGAGCTATCGCTAGCACCCCACAACCGAATGAGAAAAACGACATGGCGGACAATGATCTATACATGATATCTCTCACCACAAAAAATAACACAATTTGTGGAGACATGACAAGGTAATAAATGATAATCAAATATTGTAGTTAAAATGCAAGAAACTTCAGCAAAAAGAGGTCATAAACATTTTTTCGAGAAAGAAGTCATAAATATAACACAATGCAAAGAGGTCAACAAAGAATTGGGCCCACCTGAAGCAGAATATCAGCATACCCATTAAGCCAGTTGGCATATGGACACAATGCTGTTATTAAAGTCATACCGCCATCTTTTATGTCTGCATTAATACGGACTTCACCTTCATCTAATAAATTCCAGTTTAGACCTTTCAGAGACTCCGCTAACTGAAAATCCCAACCCTCTTCATTCTTATCTCTGATTACTTTTTTCTCACCTATGTCCTGACTGCCTCTTTCAATTTCCTTTACCCAAACAGGAATTTGTATCACACTTCCAGCAATAATCAATTGTTTATCAGTTTCTTCTACTAAATCATGTTGTACATAAGTCACAGGAATGCTTCCTTGGATGTGGACATGGCCACTTCGAACAATGGGTTCAAAGTTAGCATTGAACAGAAATCTACTACTTGAAGTTAATGAAGCAACAATTTCAGCTCTTCCCAGATCAATACCTCCTATGCTACCATCTAAAAGCCTTAATTGAACATCACATTCTGGCTTTGCAAGACTTCCTCTAAGATCTCCTTCCATATGCAAAATACCCTTTAAAGGTGTCAACCATTGGCGCAGAGAATGTATAGAATCTGAGGTAGAAGATTCAATAATCTGAACTAGGGTAGGTACTAGACCAACAGGGAAATTCAGGACAGCAAAATGAAGATTTGTTATTGGCCCTAGTACAGTGCCATCAGCATGGAGGGTCGCATTATCTTTCTGAATAAATAATTTCTCTAAGCGCAATCCATCACGGTTGCTATATGCACCATCGATCATGACACGCTGATTCTTGTAATTCCCCCACTCCCAGTCTTCTCCAAGGAAATTGAAGTCTGCCTGCAGAAAACATATGGTATAATTAGGTGTTTACTTTCAGTAGTATATCTTGATCTATTTGTCATCATAATTAGGTCAACATATCAGAAATGTGGTCAATATATTTTCTAAGTGAGTTAAGTCAATACATTAAGAATTGAGCACAAAGCATTTTATTTATGAGACAAGGCCTAGAAATAATTTATAAAGGTCTATAGAATATTATAGGAAAAGGAAGTCATGTGTAGGTAGGATTAGATGCTTGTAGGTCATCTTGCTGAGATAATAGGTAATAGACTAAAGAAGTGACTTTTCTCAAAATGGAGGATACATCAAATACATCAATCTCAAAACACTGTTTCGTAGTATTTTCCATCATGGACCACCACCTGTATAAAGTAAAGATAAGGACAAATATCTAATACATTGATTAGGACATCCATCAGAGTTTCAAATTTATACTACTTTCCTAAGAACTATATAAAAATTATTTATCATATAAATAACGTTTTATCATGTACTTACCATGGTGTCCCCATTGCCACCACCACTAGCACTAAGAGATCCATTCCAGCGACCTCTAAATTCAGCTAGTCCAGGAAGATATATGTCTTCGAGTATATTGTCATCCAAAAACACAAACTGGTTTTGTATTGCCTGCAAGTAACAAAACAACCCATTTACCTGTATTTATAGATGAAATTGTCTCACTAGAAACCATAGATGATTTTTTCTAACGGAAACAAAATAGATGATGAAACCAAAAAAAAATTCATGGGTGAAAACCATGGTTGTTAGTTACATGCTAATGAGCTTCGTGGCAACCTTAACATGACAAATTAAGAATAAAACACATTTGCTACCAAATCATTTAAGTTCCAATTATTGATGGTTCGGGTATACCTTAAGCTGGTCATGAAGGCTCTCAGAATAAAATCCAGCTGCCTGCAAGTTCTGCATGAAAAAGTCCTGCAGCAGAACATCCAGAAAAGAGACATGTTAGACCATAGTGAATAAACTAACTGGTCAAAACTAAGTAATCAACTGAACAGATGTTTACAGTTTATAAACGGAACATGAAGATATAAGAGACATCTAGCTACCATTGTAAGAACATCCAGAAAGAGAACCCGGGAAAGTGAAGGAAATCAAATCCAAATGGAAAAATGCAACAAATTCTCACTGGAGGAAAGATTGTAGGAGTAGCTCTCGGTCCGAGCAAAGGTTCCTAAGTGGGCCACAGGAGAAACAGACAGCATTCCTCTTTATGTACATCAACTGGACATTCCAGATTGCATTTGTGAACAAAAAAGGATACAAGGACAAAAGGGGCCAAGTGCATATCAGGAAAACTTAAAGACTTACAGATTCTAATCATACCTATAAATATCAACATAAGATTGATAAAGACTTGCATCAGGCAAATGTACAATCTGTGGATATATCCCAAAAGTAACATTCTACATTAAGGTCTTACACAGAAGAGTATGGAAGAATACATTTTGGCCACCTTCCACACGAGAAAGAGCATGGAAGTATACAATATTCTCACTAAGACACTTCCCACCCCTGAAAAACGTTTGTCTGTAATCCAGATAATAGTTTTTATGGCATAAATTTACATTCAAATGGTTACATTTATGCGAGTTGTTTCAGATAACTTTTTTTAAGTCAAGTCTCAGCTTGTGTTAATATATGCAAAGAATTAGAATGTTGTTTCTTGATCATATTTTTTTCTTTTTTCTGAAGAGTTCTTGATCATAAATATTACCACTACCATAAGCAATACTTCATCAAAGTATGTAAGGTTCCTTGGTTGCCTATAATCCAGATCGAAGTTTTGCTCCCACTTAATTGCATTCAAATGTTTGCATCTATATGAGTTGTTTTCTGAGAGAAACATCTTATGAGTTGTTATTTTTTTGTTTAAGGGCACAGATGACTTTTTTAAGTCGTCTCAGCTTGTGTTAATATAAACAAAGAGTTAGAATGTTGCTTCTTGATTACAAACTGCAGCTAGTCTCTCTAATCACCTTATTATACCTTGAAGACTATTGACAAGATTAAATTATAGGCAAAAGCTCTTTTCCTGAATAAAGTTGCTTCTATTCAAAGTATAAGGATAATGGTTTTGAGAAAAAGTAAATAGGATAACTTAAATGTACAGGAACAATACTTTGGATCTTGATTGAACAGCAGGATCAGCACTTCGGGAAAGAAGCCTAGCTAGAGGAAGCATCTCAGCAAGTTCTGCACCAGGAACTTCCAGTCTCATTCGCCATCTTCCCATTGATGAAATTACATTACCCAAATGACCAGCAATGCCTTGCTTAACCAATCCATCCTTCTCCTTGCCAGCAGGATATCTGTCACGTGTTCCGGGCAACACATACTCTCCCTGAAGTTCATATTTGCTACTAGCTTGCTCAAGGACAGATTTTTCAATTGTAATCTGTGTGATGTCAATCAGAGCATAGAATATCAGGTCAAATTATCATTTAACCATAACACCAAGATAATGGGACTAAATTGTATCAACAAGTAAAAGATAGACAGAAAAAAAAAACAAAGATCCATTGCAATAAATTTTATCTGAGATTGGAGAGTACAAAACTTAGTGAAGAAAAATGAAAGGATCATGGTAATGAAAATAAGATAAAAATGACATACGACATCACCGCTCCACCGAGCAGCCACGTCAAGTGCTTCACCTAGCACCCCACTAAATTTGGGGTGAAGCACCAATAACATTCCATGGCCTCTTCTCTTTTGAAAGTTAAGCTGGAGCTCTCCCTGAGTCATTAAATAAAATAGAAATTACATTAAGAAGATGAGGAAATTGGGACATATGTTTTGTATGGCAAAGCAAAAACAATTAGGATGTTTGTGACGTAAACATAGTTCAAAATTTCTAAAAATACAAACTTCAGAACATCACATGTAAAACAAAAGTTCAATGAAAATTTTCAACATCTAGAAGACTTTCATGAATCAGAGTAAAATTTCATTTATGCAAAAGGTCATCCTGGCAAATGAAGAGGAAAATCAATAAGTAACTAACATTTTGCATCCCATTTCGTTCAAGATAGTATCACTCTGAGCATATAAAACAAATGTGATTACCCATAAAAGCAACAAACTTAACTACTAATTCTAATCTGAGACTCAGGTGCATACTTAATAGATCGTCCAGTATAAAATACTGTAATAACAGTATATAGTTTATTTGTCTGCAATCAGTGTAACACTTGACAGTGAGCATAATTAATTGACATAAATAACTTGACATTATGCCATTCAGCAGGAATATGTGTACAAAATTAGTTTTGAAAGACCGAATGAATATTTTAAAGTTTGTCGTTATTTCTCCATTTGCAGTTACAGTATAATTCAGATTACAACTTTACAAGACACACAACTGATTCGAAGTTAACATGTTGGTCCATTCTGATGTGATATGGTGAGAAGAACAAAATCTTACCCTTTGAATAGTTCCTCGAAGAGATGCCAGCTCCAACTCGTCAAGTGGAAAATTCCGCACCTTTGCATAAATGGAAATAACAACGAAAAGCATATTTAGGATACTAACAACTTTAAATGTTCCGAATCATCAAGATATCATAGAAAGCATTCCTCAATTAAAAAAGATACAAAGGAATACAACAAATAAAGGATGAAGCACCTCCAAATTCGTTGAGTTATTGGGCTCATAGAATATATTAGCTCTTAATTGCCCTTTCTGAAGAGAAATAGATAAAAGTCTTCTATTTTGCAAAATCTCCTGTTTCTTAAACAGTAATGGTCCAACAACTTCAACAGCCAAATTCTCATCAGGTCTCCCTGTAGCACTCAACTGTTAACAGACAAAGTAAGGCCATAAGTCGTGTACCAAAGGAAAGAACAGAAAAAGCAAAGACACCCAAATCATTTCAAGACTAATGTTAACATAGTCTGAATAAGAGTATCTTTAAACACCTGTTCTGATGGTGTCTACAAAATTCCTTTTCTTTAGAGAGAGAGAGAGAGAGAGAGAGAGAGAGAGAGAGAGAGAGAGGATGGCTACCGAGTTTGCACCTCCATTCACTTAGTATGTTGTCTAGAAAATGCAGCAGTTAATAGAATCATCGTTGGACTTTTATTCAAGGCAAGCTACCGATTTAGATATCTTAATATCTCATCATAAAATCTCCATTCTTTCCTTCTGAATGAGAAAAAGTATGGCAAGACATTCTTAGTTTCCATCATAGTATACTAAAAGAATTGTGGGAATCGGACTCCAATCTTATGTGATGACTTAGTTCTACTGCCCACTGTCCACTGAGCTTTATAGACGAGCTCATCATGTATCAAATTTCAACTTAATATTGACCACAAATAATAGCATGATGCTCTACTAAACAAGAGAAACCACAACTTTTCTAACATAACAAATAAAAATTTGAAACCACCAGTTAATACAATACCCCATAAAAAAAAGGACGCAATAGTTCTAAGAAAAGGACATAATAAAGAAGATACTATGAAGATTTTATGAGCATCATGATAGACAAACTTTTTTGAGAAGAAAAAGGATGACCACGCGATTATGCGGTTGTCATCCAAGTATATATATAGATCTATGGAATGAGAATGATATAAAAGTGTGAGCCCTAAAAAAAAAAGCGATAAAAAAATGGAAAAGTATATCAACTATTCGAAACCCCACTCCTGCAAAAGAAAAGAGATGTAGTGTACAATATGCTCTGACTGCATCGCTCCCACAAAAAATCGTCCGGTTACGCTGAAGCCATATAGCCCAGGAACCAGCCAAAAAAGTCGTCAGTGGCGCTCTCCATCTCTGCCTCTGTCGTGATGATAGACAATCTTATGTTTACTAGAAAAGAATACTATATGCATTTGTCTTTCCTGAGATTGTATCGTTAAGCATGAAATTGATGAATACTTCAACGCATTTGAATCACATGGAGACAGGCAAAACCTATGGACACATGATAGTATATAATCCAACAGGCAAAAAATTGAACTGCTACTAACAGATAGACAATTTACCTTCATGAAATCACGTGATACAGTGACTGGACCAGTTAATTGTGGAGCTAGCATAAGCTGATTAAGTCTAATTCCAGACAAAGAGACATCTCCAACAAGTCGTCCTCCAAGATCATCAATAATTTGTTTCTCGGCTATGTTATTTTTGCCCTCAGATGAATTATCATCTATTATCATGCTGTTTCTTATTACTTTTCCTTGAAATTTGATCTTTCCACTTGCTTTCAAGTGGACGGTTCTTGGTGAGTCAAGAAAACCAGAAGAAATCAAACTGGTCAATTCAAAGCCTCTCATACGTAAATCTAAATCAACACCCTCAATTATAAGGGGAATTTTTCCACTATCATTTCTTGTATCTTTATGTACCCGATAGTCATCATGATAAGAGGTTTGAACCTTTGTGTACAAATCAAAAGCAACAGATGATGAATTTACTGTGATGTAATCATGACATATTATAATCTCCCCGCGTGCATCACCAAATGATTCTTCAGCCTTTGGTGCCGCCCACTTTATGTCAAATCTCCTAAATTCAAAAGGTGCAACGAATTCAAAGTCAGGAAAGAATTGTCATACACAAATATTCATTATCAGTCATGAGATAATAAACCTACGGTCTCAATAGGGATCCAGAGAGTCGAGTCTCTCCATTCAGCTCCCCAATTTTAGCTTGTGTCATTTGAACACCTTTGCCCAAGTACCGATGCAAAACTTTATCAAGTAAAAAGGTTCCAGACAAATTAACATCCATTGCTGTGTCATCAATTTCTCCCTATAAATACAACAATCATAAATCTGTCAGCTGATTTTAAGCATGCGATGTCAAAATGATGTAAAATTCATCCTAGTGATGAAAGAAGTCATCTTTTATGTTACATAAGATATATATTATTTAGAGATACTTTTTTCTTTATACTTTTTTTCTTTTTTTCATCATTTTTCTTTTTTTTAGGGAAAAGTGGCTACTGAGTTGTGGCACTCATCTATATTTGTAACAAATCTTGAGAGTCAAAGATGTATAGATATCTATCCTATATTATAGAGGGCATGCGAGTGAAGAAAAAGGAAATGCAGCACAACAAAAAAGTCTGTGATGGGGGCTTTTCCTTTTGCTAGAGGGTTTAGTTATCCATATATATATTATATGAGGCTGCTGTATATACTGCAGTATTAGTTAAAAGTATTAGTTATCCATATACTGCTGCATATACTGCAGTATTAGTTATCCATATATCCTATGTAAACTGCATGTTTTTTTACCTAAAATTAGTTAAAAGTACTAAGTTTTTGAACTAAAATTGGTCAGAAAACCTGCAATGTATGCCTTTCAAAAAAAAACCTGCAAAGTATATACTGCTGCAGCATACTCATTTTCCTCACAGGAAATGCACTTGTAACATACTCCCAGAAACAATGTAAAAGTGTAACAAAAGGTATAAAACATAGAGATGGGTGACCAAAAACTACAAACACTTCCAAATATTCTAGTCAATTTTTTTCCTAATTATATCATATCAATGGAGTTGTTATGGTTCATTTGTAAGCAAAGATATTCCACAAAATAAATGCAATCAACCACAAAATAGAAAATATCATAGTAAAGAATCGTGGTTATGGTGAGATACAATATGAGGCTTATGAGCTATAACATTATGATACAGACCAGAGTGGGCTCACAGGTTCAACAAATTGAAGGGATGTCAAATGCTTCAAGTCAGGATCTGATAACCACATCAAATGACTCAATTCATAAAATTTGCAATGTGATTCTTTTTATTAGAAAGGAAGGGATGACTATTAAGCTTAGGTGGCCATTCAATGCTGTATCAAAACTTTGAATCTATGAAATGTACAAGTGCAAATGCAAAATTATGATACAGCCCAGAGTGGACTCACAGGTTCAACAAATTGAAGGAATGTCAAATGCTTTAAGTCAGGATCTGATAACCACATCAAATTTCTCACCTTCATAACATTTGCAATGTCTTTCTTTTTATTGGAAAAGAAGGGATGACTATTAAGCTTAGGTGTCCATCCAATGTCGTATCAAAACTTTGAACCCATGAAATGTACAAGCATATATGCAAAAGCCAAATATGCAAAAGTCGCCAATGGGTGTGGATAACCACAAACAGATGCTACCTGGTCCCTCATTACTAATAAAAAATGGTGTACTATACAATATTCACTATGTAGCATCTCTCTTCCCCAAAACTAGCATGGTTACATTGTAGTTAGATGGTCCAAGTGACCATCTGCTGAGTTTATCTTTATGCAAGACCAACAATTTCAGTTATAAAGGAATTTGCATTTTACATTCATGGCGCAAAACTGTGCTCCAAAGAGGATAACACTTTGCATGTCAATTATTGGTCAATATCTTGATACAAAAATTGTCAACACAAGATAACACCAAAGCACTTCTATTTTCCTTTAGTTCTAAACCCATCCACACTCTTAAACTAAAATTTGGATTCCTTGGAGTTTTACCCACCTGCACTCTTAAACTAAAAGTTGGATTCCTTGGAGTTTCTTGATGAATTAGGACTTGAGAAGAGAGGGATGAGCGAAGGATGGATGCTCTAGAGGCTACTTCTATCCTTGATCAGGAGTCTTCTATGGAGGTAATATGAGAGAAAAAGATCGGAGGAGATGATATTGGAGGAGGATAGGAAGTTGAAATCCAATAGAGACAACAATCATAGAAGTTGTGGCTCCGCTTATATTTTCATTTATATGCTGGTGGATGGAGGCAAACTAATCATATTAAGTGCGCTCTCCAAGCTATTAAGAGAACACTTAATAAGAAACAATACAAATCCTCAAACATCTTCAGAACAACAACTACTAAGAAATAGTTATGCATTACTTGACATCATAAATATCTTGTAAGCACTACACCTCTGGACAAATCCAAGCGCTACCAGCTCCTCTGATTTCTCCGCCATCTATGAGGCAAGTCCTGATTCCATACAAATCGGCCACCTGTAACAACACATCGTTACACATAAAACATGTAAAACTGCACCAAATCTAAATATTACATGAATAAATACAATTTCCCATGCATATATGTCAGATATCACTTACACAATTGTCAAGATTAAAAGTGAAATTCGCTGACACATGTGAAAAAGGAATGCGATCAAATGCTGCTACTGCACCAGCCTCCTTATTTTCTATTACAGCTTCAGATGCAACCGATGGAGGAAAGCTAGATATGGTCTGAGAAGTTTTCCTTGATATGATTCCACTTCCAACAAATATTGGAGCATCCAAAGGACCTTGACAATTGAATACAGCTGTTACTGATCCAGCCAACTGCAGAATGAAGGAAACCAAAATTAAACGATACGCAAGGTAAGAAAAAAGAATAAGCTCACAGGAAAAAGGAAAAGAATTAAAAAACAGAATAAACATTATCCTTTATTATTCAAAGTTCTGGACCAAATAATCCTAATGAAAATATATCAATAGTTAGCAGTCAGAACCCAAAAAAGTTGTGCATTTTCCATCTTTAGAGGGGAGAGTTGATGTATTGAAAATATTGTATACCACATTCATTTTTTGAATAGAGAGTGACAGTAGTAATAGTTTTGTCAGTTAGCTTCATATTTTTGCTTTTGTCTACACCTGTGCATTTTCATATACATAATATTATAGATGGCTAGCTTTCTCTAGTTATCCTTTTGCTCTTCAAGAAAAAATTATCCAAGTATTTATCCAACTGAAAGCACACACGTCAAGAAACAAATGTAGTTTGCTGGTTCACATAGGAAGAATTGAGCTGTGATGTTAACAACACTGCCCAATTTCTAAAAAGCTTCAGACTTGATAAGCAATATATCTATAAGGCTTGCACATCTTTTTCTTTTTCCTTTTGAGAATAAGACTTGGAGAGTTGTCGTTGGAGTGGATCAATTACTATCAAAATGGATGATACATTGATAACATAATGAATGGGGACATTTAAAATTACTTTAGTTCCAAAAGAAATAAATAAAAATCAACTTGTATTGGTTAAAGGATTTCTGGGTGTTTAGTGGTTATCAGTGAAAAGTTTCTGCATAACTAGACGACATAGTGAATTTGTTCATTGCCTTTAAAAGCACACTAGTTGTTATAGGAAGGAGTTTAAGCATGCTAAGCATCCATTTACAAGAAGATGACAACTAAACACATCCGATAAATAAAGTAGCAATACAATTAGGATAAATTATAATTGAAATTCTCTTAAGAGAACTTACAATTGAAATGAAATGTATAGTCGGAATCTGAATGCACTAGAAACTGGTATTATTGATTAGGTTAACATCAGATGCTTTCAGAAACAAAAATAATAATTCCTTAAACTTGTCAGACATGAAAGTTTTAAACAATAAAAAGTAACAAAACTACACTTTTCTTTCTTTTGAGAAGAACTACACTCTAAATAATTTCATGTCTTTTCAGTCTACTACTCCAAAAGGCCTTAGAACTTCAGTATTAACAAAAATGGATCCAATAAAGCTGCATACACATATGTAAAATTTGTGTACTGAAGATAAATTTCTAATGCAAGTGTAATGTCATGAACATGCTAAACAGATATGGTGAGAGATAAACAATGGATCTGATAAGAAGGGGCAGAGAGAAGTTTTTCTGAAATTAAATTAAAGTAAAACCATTACCGGAAATAACAGAGGCTTCATTTTCAGCGTCTTCATGAGAGCATTCACTTCCACACATGGAATCTATTAAAATAAACCATGTTAAGAATAAAAGAGCGGCGGAAACGAAGATATTCAGAGAAGGCCCTGTGAATTTGAGCTGCTAAATATAACAGAATACCTGGGCATAAAACTGAATAAGAACCTTAACCGCTTACTCTGAATTTAAGATTTTTAAGGACATTCCCAATTTATGAAAAGAGCACCTAGGTTGTTATCTTGAGCCGATACTATGGTGTCAACTATCAACTACAAGATTAGCCTACAATAGCAACCTAAAGGAGATAACATCAGGTACCTGACACATCAAATGAAACTCTCCATCTTCAGGATTGATGCCAAAGTCACCTGAAGCTTCCACAGGGGCATCACCAAACCACCCACTTGCATTGTGTAAAAATACTCTTTGACCACGGAAACACAAACTTGCAGTTAACTCCTGTATAGAGACCCAAAATTCAGAGTTTATAACATAGAAGCTAAAGGATTTCACCATCATGTGGAAACAGTCATTTATTGGACAAATATTACAAGCCTCATTTGGCAAGCCTTTCTATATGCATCGCTGAGACTAAAGAATTGCAAAAGAAAAAACATTCATGCTACATTTCCATCCTTCTCAAAAAAAATAAAATAAAATAAAGAAGGAATTGCAAAGTTAGGCTAGGGGAGGATATAATTCCTCAAGTGACAAAGTTTAAATATTTAGGATCAATTGTAAGACAAGATGGTGAGATTGATGACGATGTTAATCATAGAATTCAAGCTGGTTGGTGTAAGTGGAGGAAAGTCACTGGAGTTCTTTGTGATAGAAAAGTACCCAATAAAGTTAAAGGAAAATTCTATCGTACTGCTATAAGGCCAGCAGTGTTATATGGTAGTGAATGTTGGGCTATGAAGGGACAACATGAACGTAAAGTGAGGGTAGCCGAAATGAGGATGTTGAGATGGATGTGTGGTCATACAAGATTAGATAAGATTAGGAATAACCATGTACGTGAACGAGTCGGAGTGGCTCCTATTAGTGAGAAAATGGTAGAGAATCGTTTGAGATGGTTTGGTCATGTTCAGAGAAGACCATTAGATGCGCCAGTAAGAAGAGTAGATCAAATAATCTGGAGTCCGATTAAAAGAGGGAGAGGGAGGCCAAGGCGGACACTTGGCGAACTAATAGAGAAAGATCTATTGGTGAATAATATACCGAAAGGTTTGGTTACTAATAGAGCGGAATGGCGTCGTATGATCCATGTAGCCGACCCCACCTAGTGGGATAAGGCTTTGTTGTTGTTGTTGTTGTAAAGAAGGAATTGCAAAAGAAAACGAATGTCCGTACTACATTTCCATCTGGGTATGTAAATCATTCGCAACTTACAAGAAACAGAAAAATTCTGACGTTGATCACTAGATATTGCAGTCATTGCGACCAAATAAGTAAAGAGTTGCAGAGCAACATGTGATTTCAGAGTTTCAACAAATATTTCTAAATATAAATAAATTAATTGTTTCAAAACAATGTAACTACATTGGGAGGTCGTCTAAAATCACAAAAGTTAAACAAGAGATGTATAAATCAGGAAGTATGTTGCACCAAATTTGTCAAATTTTCATGATAAAAATCTTAAAGAGGTTTTGTACAGATGAAAAAAGATGACTGCCAGGCAGGCCAATCACCAGACTTTAAATTTGAGTAAAGAATATTACAAGGAGCATCATGAGACTGAATACAGTTTAAGAGATAAATCCAGGAACCCTAAAAGTACAGTTCTTTTTCTGAGAGGATAAAGCAAATATAAAAAGCAATTCAGAATAGATAATAAGAAACACTGAATCGTGGAGACCCTTTAATCTGATTAACAGCGTGGCATACAAAGTTAATAGAACATAGCACAGAAAGAGATATATGATAAGGCATACCGAGAATGTAGCGGGAGCATCTAATATAAAAAATGACAGCCCAGTCACATCAAGCTGTCCATGAAGGCTTGGAAAACTATCCCCTTTGGACATGCAGATATGAACCTTGAAACAGCAAACAAAATGGTGACACATTTGAGTAACTAAATGTTCATCATATATTTGGGGTAAAAAACAGGATCAAAAAGATAACAGAGAGGGAACTTTAAGTGTAGTCAAGCACCTCACCGGTAGCTCTGCCTTTTGGCAACGTTACTGGAATTTCTAAAATCCTCTCAAAAAGCTGTATCAGGTTAATAATAGAAGCAGGAGTCAGACACGAGAAAATGGAGAAAATTTAACAAATTTAATCAAGAATTGTGCAGCATAAGAATCTTCCTTACTGGAGCAAAAAGGTTCGTAACATTCAAATTAGCATGCCAATTTTGCTCATGTATATCAACAAAAACATCTGCAGACAGTTGACCTCCACCTTGGGAAGTATGATCTTGCCTCCACTCCATACAGTTTCCACTCAGCTGCACATGTATACGTTTGTAATGATTCTCAAATCTGACATGGCCGTCCACTTTCACCATCTCTCTACAACAAAGGAGAGATTCAATAAAGTTAAATTAGATATTGCTGTTTTGTCATGCTGAAGAAAGCTGAAGATAATATATGATGATATGACAATTAACATAATATATCTAGTTCGCTGTGTAGTAAATCAATTGAGTTTTTAGAGAGATAAAGCATTGATATTAATTTGAAAGACGAAATGTGCCTGGAAAAGGACATTAAAGAAAACAAAAATACTCATCACCTGAATAGTGGGGTTTTTTTATTTACTCTTGTAATTATTTGATGATCTAACCAAATATTTTATTAACAATAAACAGGATGACTACAACCACAGGTAGACATTTCTTTTGCTACACCTGAAAGGTAGTTCCCCTCAAAAAATACCTAAAAAGTCTTCTAAAAAAATACCTAAAAAGTCATGTTCAAAGATGGTTGTAAGCAATTGGATGAGATTAGATATCTGACCTGGGTTCCTGGTCCCCATATCCAAGCAGCATCAATGTTCCCCCAGAGAAATAAACAGAATCAAGTGTTATCGGCAGGACATTTTCAATGCCTTCAGAACCATTCTCATTAAGGCCATCCACGAGTTCTGCAGAAAGATCTTCAGCCTTTATACTCAAATATGATTTCAGTTTCCCAAGTTCACCAGCAAGACTAACAGATAAATCTTCAGTAACAGCAAATGGGAATAAAATTTTTAAAATCTTGAACGGCATGAACCAAGATGATTTATGATCCATTCCAATAACTCTTTGAAAGCTAGCCTCTCCTCCATCTCCGACATTATCTCTTTTTGGAGTGACCTCTTGTGCGCTATAAGAGTCAGAACTAATGTCATGCCCTTTCATAGAATGATAGTGATTTTCAGCTCCATTGTTCATGCCAAGAGGAGAGACTTCAGAACTTGTGATGAGAGAGTTATCCGAGGATGAAGTTTTAGAACCATGATAACTGTTTTTGTCTTTTACATCTTTGAGCATTCCATGACTTAGTGCATCAGAATTTTCATTTATATTCGAGATACCATAAACATTTCCAAGGGACCCCTCAGACTTAAGTTCCTTGGTATCTAATTGAATCAGTTTAACAATGTTTCCTGATCTAGTCTCAGGAAGTATATCATTTGATGTAACATCTGAATTACCCTTCACAGAAATTACCTGAGATTCAGCACTTTCGCGACCTCCGTCGGAGGTGTGTGCTTCCTGACTAGAAAATTGCTCCCTGAATTTTCCACAGTCTGAACCCCTGAAATAAGCTAAGGCGGCAGTAGCACTATGTTGAAGAATCCTTTGTTTAGAGCTAAAGCTACCTCTAGAGAGAACTTTCTGCTTAGCTTTCCTTCTAAATTTCTGCCATATAATTGAGGACCAATGGTTAAGTCCAACGCTGCCAGTTCTGGTACCAAATGATTTTTCCAAATTTGCATGTTTCAAGCTATAATTAATATTGGAATCAACACAATGGTGATCCTTCAAATGCATCTCCCCATCAATGCAATAAAATGAATCAGATCTGCTAGAGTTAGTAGAAAGACGGAAATCGCCTTGAAGTTTTTCATTAAAGAAAGATGCTGAATCTCCAGAAGGAACAGTGTAACCCATATTTGCAGCTTTAAAAGCTGCTTCAACCCTTTGTTTAGCCCAGGAAGAAGTGGATTCTTCTCTGGCAAGCCTTCTAGTCTTAGTTCGATAGTCAATGCCTTCTTCCGTTGAATGATGCCTCTGTGTGCTATCTTCAGAAGGTGGTGGAATCCCAAGCCAAGAGAAGTCCTCCTTCTGGGCAACTAATACACAAGGTTGAAACAAAACAGCATCCAAGACAATTTTCCCTCTTCTAAGACTTGAAAAAGGTCGGATACGAAGTTTCATGGTCTCTACTTCCCCACATGAAAACTCCTTCCCATGCGGACCAATTGAACATGAACTCAAAGTGATACCAAGAGGCGATATGGTGCGAACTTTACCAAAATAAAGATCCCTCTGAAGATACTCACTAAGTATAGAACACACGGATGGCAAAAGTTGGGTCTCCACTACATTCTTAGCTTTGAGTTGAGCATACCATACTAGCATTCCTGCTGCAGAAATAACGGCAAAAAACACTGAGCATCTGATTATGAACAATCCTTCCTTCCAAAGTGGAACAAAAGATCTGATTAAAGCCTTGGTCTTTGGAAATGTCTCCTCAGTGCATTTCACTTTGAAATCATTTTCTGAACCAAAGTTTCTCAAAGAGCTGCCACCAAATTGTAACTCATCAACCCTTCTTTTCTGCCTTCTGTGATGCCATGGGCTCAGAAAGCCGTATGGAGACCGAAAGGTCGGCATCCTTGTACCTGTGAGATCCTTTGTGCTGCCATTTTTGTTACATATGGACTTGCGAACTGGAGATCCCAACAACGAACTTCGGAAAAGATCTACGCTCATTTTGACCTTCTACTCCACCAAATAGTTGTCATGAGCAGGGGACCAAGAACTGAATCTTAGTCCCCTTATTCCTCACGAATACCAACAGGCAACCAGCATTCTGCTCGTAATCACAAAGTAATTAAATATTAGTAGCTCGTTAAAAGTAATATAAACCTCCACAGGGCAACTAACTGATTAGTCACCTTTTTGCCTTGAACAGTCCAATTGCACATACTCGCGATGAAAAACAAATATATGCATCATAGATGTTGAAAACACACTAAAAAAATTAGCAAATGCTATGAATATTTTTATCTTCGTTCCAGAATCTTAAACCCATCGTCAAGCTGCTGTAGTAGTTAAAACGTAACCCGGATGAATTGCTTATTGACGAAACAAATATCCCAAACAACCCCTCAGAAACCCTCCTACCAATGCAAAAATCGCCAATTATGATCATGCAAACTTCCCTCTTGCCCTAAAAGGTTCGATTCGATACATCTCGAACGAGAAACAGTGCCAGGGCACCTGATTCATAACCTATGACTACGCGGTAAATACAAACGGTGAACCTATTATGATGGCAAAAACTGTACAAATAAAATTTAAAAAAAAACGAACACTGACCCACGGATTACATCAGTGCTGCCGGAGACGAATCGACGTGACGGGGACCCCAATGACGATGGACTGCCTTAGAACCGATGCGGAGAGTCGCCGCCGGGGTGGTGTCGGTCGCCGGTCACGAGAGGGTCTCGTCGGAGGTGGAGGTTTAGGTGGTGGTGGTGGTGGTGGTGGTGGACGAGGAGGAGGAGGAGGAGGACGAGGCGATTAAGATGGAAAAAAGAACGGACGAGAGGAAGAGGGGGAAGAAGCGCACGCTGGACCGTGCGATCGACGATGTCGCGAAATCGGACGGTCCGTGTGGAATCTTTTCGGAGGCTTTTGTCCGCTCCAAGGCCGTTTTGAAGGGATTCGCTCGTCAGCGCCGTTTTAAAAAAAGTAAATTTAACAAATATGACTTGTTCATCTTTTTTAGTTCGATTATTCTAATGTAGGGACGATCTTGTACTTGATTAAGTATGTCAACACCAAGGCCACTTCAGTATGAGAGAAGAGCGACTACTTGCACCTACTCGCGGTTCGCTCAATTTTAATTAATTTTTAAATATTTTATAATAAATAATTTATAAAAACTTTTTAAAAAAATATTAGCTTATTTTAAAATATATTATTTTAATCCTTTTATAACAAAATAGTTTTATGATTTTTGTGCATGGGAATGCTAACTCTTCCTTCACTTATCTCTGTCGAAGCTTCACACTCGACACTACAAGAAAATTGAGTTATTTCGATGGATAATTTTCGATGGAAAGAAATTCTTTATAATTTGGGACGAATTTTGAGACGGACATCAATCCGTCGAAACTTCTGACGGTTTAGATCGTTGGAAATAAAAAAATAAATTAAAGAATTTATTATACTATTATTATTTTATTTTTCCTATTCGTCTCAAGTTCCGACGATCCGAACCGTCGGTAATCGTAAAAAATAATTAAATATTCATATCTTTATAGGGCTTCTTATGGGACCTATTTGAATCAACGAAACAAAGATTCATATTGGTACCTTGAATCATTACTTTCATAACTTTTCATAGTAAATAAAATATTTAATCATTATCATAAAAAAATTCATATTAGCTAGACTATTAAAAGGATAAAGATATTTTTGAATCAGTATTTTTTTCACTTCATTTTCAAACAAAAAAAATTATAGAAATATGAACACCTAATGTCCATTAGTTCACATTTTTTAAAATCTGAGATATTTTTTCTCAAACGAACAAAAAATACAATGTAATATAAAGATTTAATATATAATTTATTGAAAATTTAATGATGATGTTAAAATAATACCCAGATTAATAATGAAAACATCAAGTGCATGTGGTTGCAGAATTAAATAATTCAGTTAATGAGATGTAGAGATAATAATTAAAGTAAATAAATTGAAAATTACACATAAAAATAAGAAAAATTGTAAAAAGAGAAAAAAGTCATTGAGTATGAGATTTATTATAAGTACTGAAAATTATATATATAATATAAATTATTTAATATTAAAAGGATTTTATATTAATTAGTTTACAAATTTTCTTTTTATTAAATCTAAAATATTTTTTATTATGAAAAAAAATCATAGAATTGAAGAGTCAACATATAATTTGAAATTTAATACACATAGTTACGGATTAATTTAATAGATTATTAGTTAATTGAGGATGCATTAGTTATTTATTCGCATTTGGCTCCCCAATTAGGTTGCATACCCCAAAGAATTCATGACATCGTCCAAGTCGACCTTTCCCATGCAGTACCTGATGCTAATGTAAATCATAGCTTAATCATTCTTCATGCATTCTCTTTTTTTCTCGACATAAATAATTAATCAGTTGGTAAAAAAAATGTTTCTAAATTTTTTTCGGACTTAAATCTAGTGATAAAAAAATTTATTCTCTATTAAATATATTATCTTTTTTAAGAGTCAGGTGTGTGCCACTTCCAATAATGTGATGACAATAAAAAAGTATCATAAATTAATTATATAATTATTCAAAGATAAGAGGAATCTGTCCTAAAAACTTATATGATTAAAAGGATACTCATAATTAGATTTGTAATTTATATATAAGTATATTTGTTTTGCATATTATATTGGTTATACTATATTTATGTCACGCGCCAGCAATTATACACAATATAAACTTACGAGTAACTGCGTCGACTTCGTCTACCCATTTTCAAACTGCCGATCACTTCATATTCTCATAAATAAAAAATTGTCGTGGAAATCCATTCAACATTGTTATTTATTTATTTTTCTCATTTTTGTTATTTATTTTTTCCAACATTATATCTGTTTGGAATATGAGACACTGTAGTTTTAAATTTCCACGACAATTTTTTTTTATGGGAATATGAAGTGGTATGCAGTTTGAAAGTTGGACGTCAATTTTATAAATATAAGAAGGAGAAGACGGATTGCAATGAGACTCTTTGGAATTTCAATGAAAAATCCAAGTACATAATACTTTTACTTTCTGCAAGTTAAACTACAAAATAAATGTAAAAAGGAACCCAAAATAGAAAATAGTGTGTATGGTATGTTAATGCTTTCCTGTCTTGACGAGTTATGTAAATTATGAAATTAATGCAATATTATTATAATTAGGTATACAAATTGATCATTTTACGATGACGAAGAGTTACAAAAGTCGGATAATTAATACTCATATCAGTTGTCGAGCTTTAGATATTTATGCCTTTAGATATTCTTTTTATCACTATTTTAATTTTTTTCACATCATTTTCAATCAAATTTAATTATATAAATATAAAGATATAATTCACATAAGCTAAACATTTTTCAAAAATATGAAATAATTTTCATTATTAATAAGAAATATAATTCAATTCAAAGAGTCTAATTTATGAAAATTCATTCATGGTGCTAGAAATTTAGTACTCATTATTTAAGAGTATATATATATATATGTGTGTGTGTGTATATATATATATATATATATAATGGGATACAAAGAGTCCTTAATGTAATTTATAAAACAGATTATTTATGTTGTTAAAATTTTAGTACGCAAATTAATAATGGGAATGCCAAGTATTTGCATCAAAAATTAAACGATGATATTTGTCATGCTAAATATTATTTGAAAATAAATTTAATCAACAAAAATAAGAAGATATAATATTTTTTTAATTCAACATTATTAATTTAATGTAGACTAATTTTTATTATGAGAAAAAATATAATATAATTGAATAGTTAATATAAAATTTGTAAGATGCATTTATACATGAATATTTTATATTATGAATACTATAGTAGACTATGAAGAGACAACTTTTTAAATAATTAAGGATGTATAAGTAAATTAATGATGTATTAGTTATTTTATTTTATGAAAAATATAATATAATATAAAGAGTTAACATATAATTTGTATATGAATAAATATGTATGCTTTTATATATTATTATTTTTTTCTATGAATAAAAATATAATGGGATACAAAGAGTCAACATGTAACTTATAAAAAATTTATTATAATGTTAACATTTTAAATTTTATTTGAAAATAAAACTAATAAATATATATTAGAAGATATAATATTTTTTAGTTTAACATTTTATTTTTATTGAATCTAAAATATTTTTTTATTATGAGAAAAAATATAATAAAATAGAAAAGTCAACATATAATTTGTGGAATGCATTTATATATAGTTATTATAGTTTACAAATAATATAATAGAATATGAAGAGTCAACTTTAGAAATAATTAATTATGATGTTATAATTTTAGTACTCAAATTAATACTGGGAATATCAAATGTTTATGTGCTAAGAATTAAATGATAATATTTATGATACTAAAAAATGAATATATGTATAAAATAACATTTAAAACAATCAGAAAAAAAAAAGATAAAAAGAAATGACGACTTATATGTATAAGAGGATTCTGTCCTAAAAACAAAAGGATATTCATAATTAGATTTATAATCTACATATAAGTAGATTTGTTTTGCATGGTATATTGGTTATTATGTTCATTTATCTGTATATATAGGCCAGCAATCATATATAAAGTATAAACCTACAAGTATGCACATATTCTAATTCTTATAAAGAAATTTTTTTGAAAGTATAAAAGTACACAAAATTTAGAAGTGTATTGTTAATTAATCATTGCAGATTTAGCCGCTCATAAAATAATTAAAAGAATGAACATTCTAGTGAGGAGGAAAAAAAACATAATACAACAGCAGAATATCATTATATTCGTTCCATCCGGAAAACAACATATAATTGCAGTGGCTAATTAATTAGCAAGGGTGTGTAAGCAAGCACCCTCGGCTTCTTCACAACTAATGGACTCATCACTTCGCCGGACTCCTTCCGTCATCAGCGCGCGGCAGGTTGAGGTCAAAACCCCTCGCACTCCATGTCGTCGCCGTAGTGCTCCATGCTCCACGAGACCTCGTCCACATAGTGGCACCTCTTGTGCTCGCCAAGCATTTGCCTCGTCGCAAAACGTCCTAATTAAAGTAGACATTACACTGTTGCGCAGGGCCAGACGTCGCCGTCGTCGTCACCAACTACGCTTCGATAGTGCAAGAAGCGGACCTCGCGCCGACCTCCGGTGGTTATCAGGTAAGCCAAGCTTATTAGCTAAAACCAAACTATATGCTCAGACGTGTTCTCAAACACGACCATGTCGTATATACATTCTCTATGCTTAGAGATGACACGCTTATTAAAATTAAATTAGTCTTGCTGAATAATTGCTCTACATGTGTACATAACCCAAAAGCTTATTTAACACACACACTTTAAATAAATGCAAACGATGAAAATTGATATAATTAGAATAACAGGATAAAGATGTAAATAGTTTTTATATATTTTTCTACACAACAGAACATTTATCGTGTTACCGCGTACGCAGTGTTTTACTGAGAGAAAGGAATGTACGACGTGTTGGAGGTGAACACGACGAACTACCGACTATGAGAATTGCTTCGCCGGGAAAACGCCATTGCCGCGGCAACAGAGCAGCCTGTACAACCTCGCAGATGCATTGAGAAGGTGGCGCGGAGCTGGTAAACAAGGACGGGAGCGTCACTGTTGGTGTTGGTAAGATCAGCAGCGACAAGGGAGCACCTGGAGGGCAAAGGGAGCACTCGGCCGCCGGGCATCATCTGCATGATGCAGGAGGCACGATTGTTGTGGAAGACGTGCCATCCGACTGGCCGCGAGGCGTCAGCCAGAGCGCTCGCACTGTGGCAGACTGTTGCTCAAGGTTGCTGTGGAGGTCGACAGACGTGCTCTTTTTAAACGATCTTTCGAAAAAAAAAAAACTGAAGTTGTTTGGATTGTTGTACGTTCAAGTAAACACGAAAGAAAATAACTGCTCCATGCAACACCATTTCATATTCCAGTAAAAAAAATGAGAGAAAAAAGTAAAAAAAAAAAATAGATACAATGCTGCATGGAGATTGATTTGTAACCTCCTGTTGAGCATCATTTTTATATAATTATAAGAGACAAGAAGATTCATGCACGAGAGTTACAAGAAAGAAAATAGGCGATTGAATGTTACACAGAAGATTTATGGGAGGTTTAATTGTGAGTTAGTGGATGGAGATTGAAGAGTTACGGGCATGGGGTTAGATGAGAGTTTCAGAAAGCCAAAAAAATTTAGGGCTGGAAGTTACATAAAATGTCTAAACTCATATCACGAGTCATATAGGAGTTACACCAAAGATAAAACATTAATTGTGAGAAGGAAGTTAAAAAAAATAGAGATAAAATCTAATCACTTAAAAAAAAAGATAAAGTCATATGGTGCAATGTGAGTCTCTTCAATGCATCAGCTTTATATATATATATATATATATATATATATATATATATATATATATATATATATATATATATTGTTTTTTTTCTCTAATAAGACAACTTTCTAACAACAAAATAATCTAATTTTTTTATCTATTTGTATTCCTTTTAAAGTGTAACAGAATTGTGTCACTATTAATTATCATTTGATTTATAATGAGTGGAAAACTAATTAATTGAATAATTTTTTTATTCACCGTTCATTATGAATTGAATTATGACGTTATCTCTTAAACGAAGTAGTATAATTTCTTATCTATATATATATATATATATATTGGAGAAAAAATAAATGAATTAGTAGTTTTCATTCTTTTCCCACACACAACTCCATCAAGACAGTTCCGTCCAAAACTCTGTTACCTTAATTTTTATAATAATTATAAATTATTTCTTATTTTAATATTTTTAACTCAACCAAATGTTTTTTAATGAAAAAAAGGAGCAGCCATTGAGTAAGAGCAAACGTGATATTTAGTAAATTTCTATATATTAAACAAGTGAGAGGTAAATGTGATCTTTTATAGTTATTCAAAAAACATATATATAACAATTACTTTTAGTGAAAAGTTTTGTGGAAAGACTTGAATGATAATAATATGAATAAGTTGGGTAACCGAAATATGTATATTTATAATTTAAAATTATATACAATGCAATATAAAAGTGTTCGGACGAAATATAAAATATTGTTTTTTAAAAAAATAAATAAAAGGGAACTGTAAGATTGTAACCCTTCGAAGTTGATGCTTCCGGATCTTGCAAGGGAAGAAGAGGGTGGTGATGTCCCAAAACATATAAATACACACATTAAAAAAAATGGATATATTGAGGTGAAAATTCAAAAAGAATTTACATACGTAGATCCATAGTTGGATTATCACTTAAATTATTTAATTACATGATCATGAAATTAGCTAATTAAATTTATCTTAACTTTTTTTATATTAGAATTTACTAATAATTTTTATTCGTCGATTATGTAAACTTTTTATGAGTTTAAATATGCATTTTTCTTGAAAAAAAAATATTTCTTTGCATTTATATGTGATATTAAGATGGTTATAGACTTATAGTTCAATTCATGTACGAGTTCGCAATTATAGCGTGCCAATAAAATTTTGATTTGTCTCATTAAAGTAAAGATAATTGAGGGATTAAAGGGCATACGTTTAGTCCACCCAAAAAGAAAGGTGATAAGTTCTATTTCTTTTCATTTTTAAGGATTGATTATTGGTCTCTTTCCGTTTTTGACATCTTTTCGTTTTATAATTTTTTTTTTGGAGAAAAAATAGGTGAATTAGTGGTTCTTCATACTTTTTCCACACAACTCCTCCATCTAGAAGTTCCGTCCAAAACTCTGCTAACTTAATTTTTGTAATAATTATAAAATATTTCTATTTTAATTTTTCTAACTCAACTTTTATATGAACAAGTTAGGAAATTGATGATAGTATATATAATAGTAAGGCCTTGACTTGATATGATGTATTTTGTTAAAATTATGTGAGACACAAATAATATTCTACATAGAGTTGATCGTTCAAAACATGTCTTGAATTAGTTTCACATGCACAAATCATGAGAGAGATAATGCAAGGACGTATGATAAAATGTTATTTTGACAAAATTAGTAAATTTCTATATATTAAAGAAAGTGAGGGATAAATATGATTTTTTATAATTATTCAAAAACACATGTTTAACAAATATTTTAGTCAAGAGTTTGTGGAAAAACTTGAGTGATAATAGAAATATGTTATATTTATAATTTAAAATTATATATAATGTAATATAAAATTATTCAATAGAAAAACTTTAAAACATTATTTAAAAAAGAACTGTAAGATTGTAACCCTTAAAAAATGATGCTTCCGGATCTTGGAGGGAAAGAATAGGGGAGTGATGTCCCAAGCCCCTCTGTGTTCCACCTCTAAACATAAATGCATGCATTAAAAAAAACTTATTTGCATTTGTACGTGACTATTTAAGATGATTCTAATTCAATTCATGCACGAGTTCACAAATTTAGTATACCAATAAAATTGTGATTTGGTTCATTTAAGTAAGAATATTTGAGGGATTAAAGGGCATAGGTTAATTATGGAATATATTATACGGATCATCCTCCAATTTTATATTTCTCAAACTTTAATTTTATAACTAGAGTGACATCAAACTTTATTTTTCTCACACACTCGTCCTCTTGACTATCAATAGTTGATTTTCCAATTATAATGCCGACGTGACATAACAATATATAATAAAAAAATAAAAAAGGCGACAACCTTAGGCTACCACCTCTCGTCGGAGGGGAGCAAGGACGGTGGCATCCCCTTCCACTCTCACCTTCGGCGCCGAAGAGGAGCGCTAGTATGTGGGTAGCGATTCCTTCTTCTCCTTCGCTGGTCGCAAGAGAGAAAAGAGGGGTGTCGGTCGCCCTTGTGAGCTCATCAGCACGCGAGCTTGCATAGGAGTCTCCCCTTTCTTCTTCCTCGCTCGTGAGAGAGGAGGGCATCACCCTTTTGTGCGAGCGCGCAAGAGAGACACTCCCTTTGTGAGCTCACCGCATGTAGGCGAGCTCGCACGGCGGGGGGCGATGCCCCCAATCATCAGCACAATAGAGGGGGGCCGATGACCCCTTCTGCCTCGCTCGTCAGGGAGAGAGAAGGGGTCATTGGCCCCCTCTATCATGCATTGACGATGGGCGAAAGGCCTTATTATTTTTATCATATATTATTTTATTATTTTTCTTGCATCATGTCAACATTGTGATTGAAAAATTGGCTATTACCAGTAGTTAAATGACACATGCAAGAAAATAAAAAATCATACAAACTAACATTGGGGAACCAAATAATTACCACACCTAAAGTTGAATGATCATTTGTGTAATTTACTCAAAATAAGGGATAAGTTCTTTTTTTCATTTTTAAGGATTGATTATTTAGTCTCTTTCCTTTTTTTTAACATTTTTTTGCATCAATTTGTCTTCATAGCCTTTTTTTCATTAGAAACAACACACATCATTACATATATGCATAAGCCACGTATTTATTAACATTCAGAAAATTAGCTTTTAATCATCTACTACTACTACTACTTCTAAACAAATAAAATTACAAAAATTCAAAGTTGTTATGTTTTATATTTTAAACAATTAAAATTATATTTTCATGGTTTAAAATAAAAGTTTAAAGATATGTTTTGTATTTTAAAAGTCTAAAGTAAAAAATAAATAAAATGAAAAATCGATGGCCGATTGATTGAACCAGGTTTGGTCGGATTGAATTTTAAGCAAAAATTTAACTCAACTTGACCCAACTCGATAAAATTGATTGTGTTGGATTGGGTTGAATTCAAACCAACTCGATTTCCCCTATAAGCATTGCCATCACCTTACATAGGATTAAGCAAATCTGAGTTTGAGATCGAATATCCCATATTCAGAAATTTATCCCAATCTCAATTCCAATCCTATTAGACTGAATCGAGATAAAAATCAAAACATTCCGTCAACTATAGTAATTAAGAAAATCACAATATAATATTTTTATAAATATTTAACAATATAACAGGTAATAACTTAAGTTATAATATAATAATACGTGTTTAATGTACCTTAAGAGGACCTTCTATTTTAGTGAATGCTGAGTGTATCTTGATTCTCTTATCAACGACCTTGACAAAATGATGCACTTAAATGATAATAATTGACCACTCATGATTAGATTGGAGTGAATTAACGATTGAGATGCAACATCCCTTTTAAAAAATGCTAGTGTGATGATCCGCGCGATGCGCGGATGATACAAAATTGAATGAACGATATATTTATAAAATAATTAAATATTAATATGACATATTTTAATACTGGTCATAAAGCAATGGTGATGAATTTTTTTTATGGACAATGTTTTTTATCTATAGAATAATTCATTTTGATTTATTTTAGAAAATTGTTTATTCATTAGAAATAATTCTTCTTTATTTATATTTAAGCATTATCATATCCATCTATAATATTTTTTTTAATATTATTGCATTTCTTCTTAAAATATTATTAGTGTACAAAAGTAAACATTTTTATAGTATACTATTTATTTTTATAATGATAACCCTAATCTAAGCTGTTTTATTATATTCTTATATTTTCCTAATTATTTTTGTCATATAATTAATTTTAATCGGCTAATTTATTCTACATCAAATAACATTTTATAAAATAGTCCTAAACAATAAACAATTCTGAAAACTTGACCTAGAAATAATCCTAAATAGCAGTTTATATGCTTGCATGTATTCCACATGTTCATAAAATTTAGGAAGATGCTCTCATAATTTGCGAACTACATAATTAATATGCAAGACAATCCAATTATACAAATAATTGAAGAAGCTTTTGAAAATGCGACCTCAATATACTGGAAACTAAAATAAATGTTGTTAAATTTATGCAAATATATATATATATATTTGATGAACAAAGATAAAATAAAATTCATCACGGAACCAATCTGAATTTTTTTAGATTTTACTGGAGACATTCACCAAGGATAATAATTATAATGTTTACATCATAAACATGTACATTTTTTTGGTTATTTTGTCCCTTTTCATTTTGTATATTTTATTGATAACATTTATCAGAGATACTAATTTTTTTACATGTATTTAACTTTTTAAAAACCCAGACTCATGTTTGCGATCATTTCGTGAATATCATTGATAACTATATAACTCCTATCTTTTATATATTTATGCAATACTTTGAGAAACCTAACATGCATGCAAATGCTACATCTTAAGGAAAAAATGCAGTATGTAATTAATTATCTAAGAAGCATAAGAAAAAACATTTGGATGATCATGAACTAATTAATAATCATGCCTATTATATAATCTTGTTGATCATGAAAAAAAAGAACACATGTCTCATGTTAACCCTATATATTCAATGCTTAAGAAACACTACTTAGACCTCATGGATAAATAAGATGGTGGTGAATTTCAATGGTGGTTTTGACCTCATGGAACCTACTGCATACTTGAGATATGAATGCAAAAAGATACTAAGTAATGATGAAAGTTTCTTTTACGTTAATATGGGTGATATTCTCTCACTGTATTTATATTATTATAAAATATAAATAATATAAAACGCAGACTCATTTTTGTGAGACTGTTTAGCAATTTTTGGCTTATAAAATATGAACCCTTCTTATATCTATATTATTATACTTATCATTTTCTTTTTGGATCTATATTATTATACTTACGACAATGTCAAATGTCATATTCTCTTCACATACCACTTTGTTTTTAACAAAGTAAATAGAAATAGATATGCATAAATTAAATGGTATCTAATGATATGTACATAATAGTAGAGATCCAGTAGACCAATTTATTCATCATTTATTTAGAATCAAAAGTTATTTAATAGTGTGCTCGATCTAATAGATAAATTATAGTAAAATAATGTATCGATCACTAATTATTTTATTAGATGGTTATGGATAATTGTTTTCACTACTATTATAAGTTTATACATACATTACTGACATTTAGTAACCAAGTCATTATCGGTTATGGATAATGATGGATAATTATGTCCACTACTCATCTATCATTTTAAAAATTAAAATCAAATTAATGTATCATGGGCTTGCGAGTTATTAATTTAGTTAGTTATAACATGTTAAAAAACAATTGACTAAATATAATGTTTCAATGGAGTCCATGACTTTTGTTTTAGATTAATCTGTCAAATAACTGCATTTTTAATAATAAAATTTTCTTACAAAAGTGATGTATGATTCAATAGGTTAACGATATAATAATTCAAAATTAACAACTCTTAAAATTTTCTAGGTCTAGTAACTTTATTAATCAACATGTACATATATGTGGAAAGCATGCATGATCAAAATATAAAAGACGAATGTGAACCAATATGATTACATGTGTTTATGATGGACATTATATATACATATCTATATATAGGCCACGCCATGCATTTGACAAAAGATAAACTAAACAAAAAGTAAGAACATCTAATGAGACTAATATTTCTTTTCTTCTTGAAACATCAATCATCTCCAATACATCAGTATCTAGAAATTATCACGTGAGGGAACATTAAGCTTCCTTTGCATGAAGGTAAAGATAAATACAACATTTTTTTCATATTTTATAATTAAAATACATATCATAAAGACACTACATTTATCCACGATTCTATTCATATTTTATAATAATAAATCTCTTACTCGGAAATACAACTAATAAAATGCATTAGAGCAGACATTATATAGAAAGAAAGACTATGAAATATTTATATAACTTATAAGAATAGACCATATTAATTAAGAAAAAGAACTACCTTGAACACATAAAAATTATAAAAAAAAACACAATCATTTGAAAAAAAAATCAGCTCCTTCTACAAATAAAGAAACAAATTCAACGTAAAGATATAAGCAAGCAAATAATATTGATGATATGACATTTTTATTCAAAATTTTAAAGTAGATCATCCTATATAAAGCTGTAGGTTAAAGCTCAATAATTGAAGATAACAAATAAACTTTTTTTTAATATAATTACACAAAGATTCGGTAGTGTAAATAGCACTTCACTTTACCACACGCGAGAGAGAACCCATTGTGGGTAAATGTCATCTCCTCCATACATTATTCAAAGTCTTGTGATTGAATGGACTGCATGAAGTTAAGTGGAGAAGCATTTGCTTGGGAGTATTTATAGACAATTTGAAAAAAATAAAAAAATACATACATGGAGAGAGTTGCTCATGAGTTGAGTTAGTTGTTGAACCTTTCCATTATTCTAATAACTGATAGCTTTTTAGTGGTAAGTTAGGCAGTTAGATACTTTTATATTTAAAATAATGCTAATTTTTTTTTATTGTTAACCCAGTGAAAACAAATGAAGTTAGCAACGTTTATCCCTTTATAATACACAATATAAATTACGAAACCTAATATTAATTTTATTGGACACCTGCATGGACCATTACATCATTTTTTTACATGAGAATAGGCTTTGCCATGCAAAAAGTAAAAAAAAATTGTTGTAGAAATGTTCTTATATATAAAAAGTTAAAATATTATTATATATAAAAAAGCTTGAAATATTGTTGGCAAAAGAAATGTTCTTATATATAAAAATTGGTGTAACAAATTTTTTGAAGCAAATTGAATGGAGAACTCCAAGGTGGATTTATTATTACTACATATTATTTTCCAATTAAAATATGAATTATTATTTTAATTATTTATGATACAGGACTATTAGAACCAAAATTTTAATTAGTTTCATCATTGT
Organism: Pontederia crassipes; assembly: GCA_030549335.1. Classification (NCBI taxonomy): domain Eukaryota; kingdom Viridiplantae; phylum Streptophyta; class Magnoliopsida; order Commelinales; family Pontederiaceae; genus Pontederia; species Pontederia crassipes. The sequence continues at coordinate 2,560,961 of CM060197.1, forward strand.
TAGTTTTGCTTTTGCCAAGTATCATCTTTTTTTCCTTTCATATTACTTTTTGTTTAACATAGATGCAGATAAATAATTATAATTATGATATGCTATAACTTATATATATATATATATATATATATATATAGGGAGAACGTGCAATAACCACCATTGATTTTTAATTATTTCATACCATAACTATTTTTTAATTATTTTGCATTATCAATATCTTAATTTTACAAATTTCAAAGCTAAATATTTAATTAATTCATAATTAAATACTCACTAAGGATAAGTTATCAAATACTCCAATAAAATTATATTGTAACTAATTCTCGTGATTAATCATTAAAAATATATATTTAGAGATTAATATTTAATATTTTAATTAATTAAAATAAAATTAAATAGTTATCATAACTATAGAGATAATAAAATATATTATTGTATTTTATAATCATAACTGATCAATAAATTTTTAATTATAATTAAAATGTCTCATCATACGATAAATTACTAACTACTCAAAGGAGGAATAAATTATGTAATATTTTAATTAATTATAAACTCTAGAGGATACATGTCATCATAACAAAGTGCCAAATGTCATCTTCTCATCAAAAGTACTCTCCTTTTAATATAGTATATATTAGAGGTACATCAAACCATAATAATATATTATAATAAATGATTAAAATATAAGATGAGATAAAAATTTATATAAATATATTATTGCTAGTAATATTATAAAGTATATAATATATAAACCGATCAGCACACAGTTTAATTCGATCCCGAATGAGTCTCAAAGTACAAGACTCGACTCTAACGTGTGGAGACAAAAAGAGAATTTCGAGCCAGAGCTAGACCAAAGCAACTCAAGACTTTGCTTGAGGACTCAATTCAAAAGAGGCCCCTAATAATTATATATATATATATATATATATATATATATATAAAGAGAGAGAGAGATATGAAGGTTCTCCTTACCTCACTTTGTTCCCTATATTATAATAAAATGATTAAAATATAAGATGAGATAAAATTTTATATAAATATAATATTGCTAGTAATATTATAAAGTATATAATATATAAACCGATCAGCAGACAGTTTAATTTGATCCCGAATAAGTCTCAAAGTACAAGGCTCGACCCTAATGTGTGGAGACAAAAAGAGAATTTCGAGCCAAAGCTAGACCAAAGCAACTTAAGACTTTGCTTGAGGACTCAATTCAAAAGAGGCCCCTGATAATTATTAATATATATATATATATAAAGAGAGAGAGAAAGAGAGAGAGAGAGAGATGAAGGTTCTCCTTATCTCACTTTGTTCCCTATATTATGATAAATGATTAAAATATAAGATGAGATAAAAATTTATATAAATATAATATTGCTAGTAATATTATAAAGTATATAATATATAAACCGATCAGCACACAGTTTAATTCGATCCCGAATGAGTTTCGAAGTACAAGACTCGACTCTAACGTATGGAGACAAAAAGAGAATTTCGAGCTAGAACTAGACCAAAGCAACTCAAGACTTTGCTTGAGGACTCAATTCAAAAGAGGCCCCTAATAATTATTAATATTAATATATATATATATATATATATATATATAGAGAGAGAGAGAGAGAGATATGAAGGTTCTCCTTACCTCACTTTGTTCCCTATATTATAATAAATGATTAAAATATAAGATGAGATAAAAATTCATATAAATATAATATTGCTAGTAATATTATAAAGTATATAATACATAAACCGATCGACATACAATTTAATTCGATCCCAATTGAGTAACGAATTACAAGACTCGATCCAGAGCCAGACCAAAAGTATTTTGAGCCAGAGAGCTAGACCAAAGCAATTCAGGACTCAATTCAAAAGAGGCCCCTAATAATTATTAATATATATATATAGAGAGAGATGAAGGTGATACCTCACTTTGTTCCCTATCTTCTTCATTATTAGATTTCCATCTAACTGTAATAAATTATTTGAAAGATTCAATCATGAACTATTAGATGAAGATATAATAGCATATAAAATATGAAACAAGGTGAGGTAGAGAACATCAACATTGAATCCATATATCATATATGCATACACACTATCAATTAATGTACATTTTTTTTTTGTCTTGATAAAAAATCTCACACTCATAATTAATTCAATTAATTCTCAAAGGTCAACAACATTTTCCTCGATATTAACACTAAATTATATTCTTTATCGTTAATTTATATCAACATTGATTCCTTATTTATTTACTTTCCATTACATAAACATAATTCTCTTAACGTTTCTTATTGAAATTTAACATTTATCACCACTTTTTGTTCTTTTATTCTAAGAGCCATTTTTTTAAAAAAGAGAGTGCAATTTCTTTTTATTTCCTATCTAATTTCTTTCATAGCATTCATATTTTTCTTTTGAGAAACTAGGATGATGCATCTTCTTCAAATAATGTTAAATATTTAACATTAAAAATGTTACAATAAATAAATAGTAAAGTTCAATTGATAATTTTGCACCTCAAAACAATGAGAAATAAGTTTTATGTATATTAAAAAGTCTCGTGCCAACATTTTGCTTTATGTGGCGTTTGTTTGCGAAACCACGTTCTTGTTCCGCCAAACTCGAGTTAAAATCGTAATTCCAGACGAGAAACTAGATGAGTGGAACCAGGATCACATCCACTCCAGTTTCACCTTTTTATATGGAATCGGAGGTTGTCTTTTTTTTTGACACGACATATTTCTTTTTTTAAATTCATGTTCTTTTTTTTCCTTTTCTCTCACACCATAATCTTCCTAAAATAAATTATTCATAATAATGGATTAATATAATATTATTTATTATTTTTATTTCATTAAAAAAATTAATATTTCATTAAATATAATTAATTTAAAAATGATTTTTTTATATTTAAATAATATATTTTAAACAAATCTTTCCCATAAAATTTTTTATTTTATAGTTTTAGTTTAATTAATAATAAATTATACTTTATAATTATAATAATTATTTTTAATTCAAAATTTAAAAAAAATCATTCATTACATCTACTTTTTTCACGCGAGCAAGAACGATCGGAACATCTGTGGTCACCACTCTAACTTATCACCTTTTACAATGATTTTAATCAGGCACTTATATATTTCTATCTCTTATCTATTTTATTATATTTGTAATAATACAATTAGCAACGTGCCGTTCTCAACCGTCTATTATATTTTCATTTTAGTTTATACGTATGTATTATTTATGTCTCCATATATATTATGATTCGCATTATATTTATTATTACTTGTAACTTATCGGCTGTGTTTGGATGGGAACTCGCGAAATGTTCCCAAACACAATACGTGTCACGTGACTATCCGTGAGAACATTTCACCAAATGTTCCCGCGGAAAGTTCTTGCCTTCGGCAAGAACATTTATTTTTTTTCAACGCCGCAATCTTTGACTTTTTTTATTTCATATATTTTTTAATTATTTTATAATGTATGTATATATAATTTATAACATATTAATACATTACTAGGGATCTTATAAAATAATTTATTAAATGTTATTAATTAAAAACTATAAAATAAATAGTTCTAATAATTAATAAATATTTTATTAATTAAATTATTCAATTATTTTTTTTAAAAATATATTATATTTGGATCTTAAAATATACATAAATTGTAATATTAATAATATTTAATCTGAATAAATAAAAATAGTATTAATAATATAATGATTTACATAAATTATAATATTAATAATATATTCTTATTTACTATAATTTTATACCTCATAAAATAATAAATTATATTCTTAGTTCTTACTTTTTATCCAAACACCCACTAAAACTTATCTTTCTTTCTTTCGAGTGTCGTCATGTTGTGCCGAAACTGCGTTAATAGCTGGTCTAATTCCGCGATAAAAGAATTCAGGGAAGGCTAAGACGGTGCCTTGCATATGGGTTGCAAGAGGGCGCTTATGCCCCGACGACGAAAGTCGGCCTTAGTGATCCGACGGTGCCGAGTGTGTGTCGTCCTGGGAACAAATGCATAATCATAATGGGCTTCCGTGGTCCTCTCGCGGTCCGCACCGAAATAGTGCTTTATCCCTAGATGTCCAGTCAACTGCTGCGCCTCAACGTATTTCGGGGAGAACCAGCTTGGAGCCAAACCGAAGGAAGAGCAAAAGGAAGGTTGGACGGGGTCCATCACATCAACTTTTTAAATTTCAATCATTACACTTTTTCATCCAAACACCAACCCAAACTTTTCTATCACATTAATTAATTCTCGAGAATAAAAGTTCTCTTAATGTTCCCGTGCCAAACGCAATCATCAGATCTTGACTCCAATTTCCATTTTTATATCTTCTATTATTAGTTTCCTATTTTTACAATGTAGCTCAATTTTACTTTAAACTGGTTTTGGAAAGTTCTTGTATCATATAAAGCCATATTAACAATTGCTTATAAAAGCTATTTTACTCTAAATTAATGTTAGCTTTTTCACTACAAACTCGAAAACATTTTAGAAAAGAGAAATCAAAGTAAAAAAAAGTATTTCTTTAATTAAAAATGAACTCGAAACATTTTAATATTTTATCATGATTTTATTCCCAGGTTTTTCGAATTGTGGAGTTATTATAGAAAATAAATAAATAAATAAATATAAAATGTAGAGCGTATTTTTTGGACCAATTCGGGGGGTGGGTGGGGGACTTTGGACCGCAGTCCACCCACACCCTCTGAACCCGGTCCGCAAATATCTGATGATATAAAAGTCCTCGCGGATTCCTCGACCGGTCCTCGTTTCTCTCTCCTCCCCCCCCCCCCCCCGAAAATAAACATCGTCTCCCCCAATTCCTCTCCTCTCCTCCCCTCTTCGTCGCCGGCGAGGTCGATCCGGAGAGCGCTCTCTCCGCTGGTAGATCTCTCCCTCCTGCTCCCTTCTCTTGCTCTTCGTGGCGCCAAATGTCTTCGTTTGTGTTTCTTTTGCGCGATATTACGAGTTAAGCTTCCGGATTTGGAGGTTTCTCGATGCAGTTTCTTTCGGGGAATCTGTGTCGTTTTCGGACAAGAACGGGATTACAGCGCATGAAAGATGTAATTTTTTGTTTGGTTTTAGTCTCTTAGATTAGCCGAGTCCGAGTCCCGTCGTTGTCTCACTCGCGATTCGTGAGCACTGTGGGCTTTAAATTTTATAGCGAGATAATTGCGATTTCGCTCTGCGATAGGAGAAAAAAGGACTTCTTTTGAAAACATGCGTGTCTGTTTGGCGTAATTCGTGCATTTTCTGCTCCTTGTGTTGTGACGACAGGTTGAAGATGAGATTTCAATCGCTGAGGAATTTTGATGCCTTTCCTCGCGCGGAGGAGCACCTGCTACAGAAGACTTCATCGGGAGCTCTTGGTATTTAGCCTAATGCCTTACCTGACAGACCATAACACATGAATATGTCATTGTTTTGTTTCTCAATTTACGCTCATTTAATGATGTTCTTTGCATGTGTTTTAGTTTCCATCCTTGGTCTCACAATAATGGCAACCTTGTTTGTGCACGAGCTGAAGTACTACCTCACTGTTTATACCGTGCATCAGGTCTGTCCTGAGTTCTTCCCTCGTCTGTTCATATTTCTATTTTAAAAAATAATATAAATGGAAAATAGATGTCTTCTTAGAGTTTTGATCTTACTTCAGCACGATTTTGTTCTACAGATGTCTGTAGATTTGAAGCGAGGTGAAACTCTTCCTATTCATATAAATATAACATTTCCTGCGTTACCATGTGAAGGTCAGTTGCGAATGTTAGTCCTGTTTTGGAACTTATAGGCCACTCTTTCCATCTTTATGTGATCTAACTGAATTTATATTCTCCTAGTTCTAAGTGTTGATGCCATTGACATGTCTGGTAAACATGAGGTTGACTTGGATACCAATATTTGGAAGGTAAAACTTGCTTGTCAGTTAAATTTTATGCAGAACAATTACCTTGTGTTTCATGCTTGAATCGCCCATATATATGAGCATCCATTTGAATCTGAAGTTATTCATCAGCATTTTGGTGTTTATTCTAAATCTGTTTGCACAAATCCTGTAGCTACGTCTTAGTAGAGATGGGTACATCCTTGGCACTCAGCAGTACTTATCGGATCTCGTCGAAAAGGAGCATACAGATCACAAGCATGATCACACAGACCACAAGAATGGTAATTTTGATAGATTTAAATATCTTTTTCTCATTATACAATTTGGTGATGTGCTCAATGCTTAAACTCATTTTCTATCTTTATATCAGATTGGATGTTAAAGTTTATATTACTCTTTCGTAAAGAAAAAAATTGTATTACTCCATAATCTGTTACCTTGGCATTCTACCTTTCCATATTTGTATTTTTTTTGAGAGGAAGCTTTCCATATTTGTTTCATCTATTACTGAGGAGGTGACCCAATAAGTTAAGATATTTAGCCAGAAATTAGAATACTTATGTGGGCTATCAACATGAAAATGGCCATAAATTGTTTTAACGAGAATTGTAAGTGATACTTCATAGGGTTTTGTGTGCACCGGTGAATACTTTTTTGGTTATGGTACTTATGATGGTTAGCACAAATTTGTAGTCATCATTTACTCTTTCAAAAAGGAGTGAGACTTTGGAGAACTTTAGATGGCAATGATAGGAAAAGAGATAATGAAACACAACTTGCGTAGCAAGAATCCTACCTTTCTGTCTAAAAAAATGAACATATGCTATGAGACATTGAGTATTTTACATCATGTCTTTTAGCATCCTTGAAGATCTTTTCTGTAATGCCCTGAGATTTTTGCCTCCTAGAAGGTTATCTCAGTGGCATTACTCAATTCTATGACTTATGTTAGGATTTCTGCACGAGAGAAATTATGCACCGCAAGAAAACCTGAGAAATTTAAGACGATGCGGATTTTATTAGATGGAAAAAATAAAAGAGGATTACAAGACAGATTAATATTTGTTTGGACCCTTAGGGAGTTTCTATAGGCACTCCTTTTTACTGACTGGGACTCTGAATTAATCTTCCAAAATTAGGACACCTATCTTGTGATAAGGAAATAAATTAATTTCGAATCCCCCCCTGCAGCGGGATCCCCCTGGACCCCCACAAGCTCGCTGACCGTAGTGTCTTGGGCGGAGCCCCCGTAGTGCGAGGACGCCTTTTACTTCGGAGTGTCTTGGGGTTCGAACGGATTTCCAGTTGGGGCAGAATTCAAGGCATTATTAACAACCTAGATTTTTTCTTTACCTTGACTAGTCAATATTGACTTAAATTAGCGGAAGATTAAAATACAATAATATTTACAATAGGAGAAAGCAATCTAAATTTTATACAATGACATGCGGGTTATGGCCCACCTCCCTGGGGGGATTGGGAATCCGGGACTTGCGCACCACCAACTGGACACTCCATGCTCGGTGGGTGGGACGGATCATGGGTCCCACGGACAGTCTATGGAGGCAGGTTTTCTTCACTTGCTGCGGTCGGGACCTCTCCTGGAGCACCAGACCTATCCTACCTAGAGGTGCGTCTTCTTTTTGGCGAGGTGTGGCAGCACTCTTCCCTCGGGTGTGCCCATTTATGATTTCATCACTTGGCTCCGGGGAGGTTTTCTCATTTTGGCGACACGATTGGCTTCCTGGAGGTCCGCTAGCTGACTCTTTTCCCCGGCTGCGGGCCTTGACGGTACATCCTGATGCGTCTGTGGCCGAGTGTTGGTCTCAGAGAGGCGGTCGGGGCACTGGTTCCTGAACTCCATTGTTTGGCTCTTCACTCTTCGATAAGCGTTTTTCTGAGCTATTACTTCACTAGAGGATTGCTTCCCTCCGCACAGACCCGACGCAGGCGGATGGTTGGATATGGATTTCTGACACTTTCTCGGCACATAGCCTTTATCTCCATCTTCTTCCACCCACCACAGCTTCAGAGGACTTCAGAGCAGACTGTAGGCTCATTTGGCGCTCTCAGGCGCCGTTGAAAGTCAAAATCTTTGTTTGGCTTCTTCAGCGCGAGAGGGTCCTCACCAGAGTATACAGGGTGCGGTGGGCGACCCACGCGGATACTTCTTGTGCCCTATGTGGGGAGATGGAGGAGGATGCCACCCACCTTTTCTTCGATTGTCGGGTGTCCCGAGAGGTCAGGTCTCGGACGAGCATTGTTGATATTATATCTTTGGCACTTGAGGATTTCTGGCAGATTTTGAGGGGACTGGGCAGTCAGAGACAGTGTTGGAGAGTTCCATTGGCGACCTTTTTGGCCGGTGCCTGGGCCATTTGGCTACAACGCAATCGAGTTATTTTTTGTGGGGAGAGGTGTCAGGTGGATAATATTGTATATCACATTTTTTGTCTTCTTCGGGAGTGGGGTTTTACCTAGTACTAGTACTCCCTTGCTTTTGCCGCCCTCCTACGGAGAGCGTACCACATGTACATGACATCCTTTTCAGTGATATATATATATACCCGGATGACAACCAAACTCGATAGTCATCCTTTTTCTTCTCAAAAAAAAAAGATCATATATTCATGTGCATGCCACTTGTCAGAGGAGCCACCAAACATCTCACCATCGCCATCGTCTCATCCTGCAGGGATTCACGTAACTCAGTACATAGGGTCACCCATAACAATAACTATATGAACCATGTATCAATATCAATATCAATACTATCAATAAACAATTATTGATCAAAATTAATAAATCATCAATTATAACAATCATTCTTATCATCAATTACAGATGACCAATATCCATCCAATTCAATTATCTTAAATCAATTATCAATTCATCCATCATCCATAAAGCTGGGATTCACAATTCAGTCATCTTTTAACATCAACCCTAACCCTAAAGACTGTCAATAACAATTCCATTAACTTTAACATAGACCAAAATCTAAAAAAATTATCCTTTCATATACTTCAATCGTAATGCTTGCAATTCAATTATTCTATTCAATCAATTCTCTTTTCTTATACTTCAATCGGAAAAGTTGCTAAGGTTGTTTCAACCACAAGGGTTGCCCTATACTTCAATCATAAAGCCTGCTCTATACTTCAACCATAAATGTTGATTCAACCACAAAGGCTCCTTCAACCATGTAGGTTGCACAATACTTCAACCATATAGTATGGTTGCACTATACTTCAACCATATAGGTTGCACTATATTTCAATACAACAACAACAACAACAAAGCCTTATCCCACTAGGTGGGGTCGGCTACATGGATCATACGACGTCATATTCGTTGATCCATGTTCATGAGATTCGACAGGGTTTTACGCTGGCTGTCGGGGCCTAACACAACCCTCCTCCTTTATCCGGGCTTGGGACTGGCTATAAAACATAGGCGGAGTTATATGAGTTCATCAGACAAAAATAATTTAGAAGAATATTGTTTTAGCCCAAGAAACAAATAGCAATTTAGTTGAATAAAGGGTTCAACTACATGTCACTCACTAGGAGTTAAGCGTGAAACATTTCAACAGGAACAATGATTTAGAACAAATCTAATATAACAAAAAACCAAACAAGCATCCATTAGTAACATGATGCAAAATGCATCTTACGCATACCAAGAATGTCATCAATAATGAAGTTAGTAAGAATTAGAAGTTCGAGACACCTTTGGAAACATACCAATTTGCAGAATAACTTAACAGATTTTGTCATAATGAAATGTTAAGAGGTCAATGCATCAACAAAACATATAAGAGTAGTTATAAATAGGTCAACATAATGCAGAGGTCAAACCAATGATCTGAGAACTCGAAATATTAACAAGTCTAGCCTATCCATTCGACAGCAGACATTATGTCATACCTAGACTCCTGTCTGCCATACTAATTTCAAATAGGAAAACTCCAATAGCATCTTGAAGGGAAGGTCTTAACCACTAGACAGAACATTAAGATTCTTTGCACCACCTAAGTTGAGAATCCATACATAGATAGAACTACTGACCACATTGTCATTTAATAGGATTTTTATTGACAGCTCAGGTTGTCAACATGGGTTTCAAGTTTCTGGGGATCTTCCTGAGGAGGGGATTCAGAGCCTACACATATGTCTCTAACAAAAGAAGGATTACTTCAATCTGCCTGCTTTGGCTATTGTGGCGACAGCAAAATGCTTTTACATTTTGAAACGAGTGTTTCTATATTGAAAATATAATGCCCATGGGTGGCGGCTACATTTCATAATGGTCTAACTATAGTTGATATCTTCATTGTATATATTTCTATTGTAAAGATTTATTGATTAATAAAATGGATGGCAGTCACCTTGTCATCCTATTTCCTTAAAAAAAACATTGGTTTCAAGTTCAAGAAAAATTGAATTAAAGAAGTATATGAAAAACAAATATACAAGGGAAAAGTCAACTAGAGTTCTGATGATGGCTAGAGGTGATAGAACTGGTAATCATAACAAATTCTTTGGTCAGCATGAGATTAAACAAATATAAATGTTTAGTCATTGTACACATCATTAAATAAGTCTTTATACATGAACCAAACAAACCTTGGCACAATTCCCCAATAATGAAGCTCAAGGATGTAGCATACCTTGCCATATTATAATGAGGCAGAAAATAATTGTAATAACCAAAGCACAAAAGTTGCTGTTCGAGGTTGTCTTTGTGTTCTTCAACTTCTTTTTCATCCGCTCTATCCTAGCTCTCTTCAGAATCGCAAGCTCAGAGAGCTCCCTCATCAGCTTCTGGTCAGCAGCATCCAGGAGCAGTGACTTGGAAGTTCGAGGTGGTCTAGGAGGCTTTTTACATTTCTTTTTCTTAGGCTTTTCAGCATCCACTTTCTTCTCCAAAAGACTTTCATCCTCCTTGTCTTGAAACATCTTCTCCACCACAATTTCCATATCTGTGATGGGAATCTCAGAATAACTAGGATTACTGTGGGTACAATTCACTGTTCCTTCCCCTTTCACCAATCCATCAATGCCTATGAAGCCACTCCACACCCTATTTAACATCCTTTTCCCTTGCACATTATCAGAAGTGAATTGCCTGGTGATCTCAGAGTCACCAATCACGGCAAGTTCTCCACTCTCTAGATCGATCAAATGATCCTTTTCTACTGAACTCTCCATATCCAATTATGCAAAAGATTCGGGACTTGAAATCATGAGAAGAATCCCGTTTTTAATCAGAAATCAATTCGTCTACAGTGCAAGCATTCCTCTGATATCAATCTCACAATGGAAACCATGAGTACCACCACCAACACTTGAGTACTTCAATGTTATACTATATTTCAACCATAAAGGTTGCTTTAACAATAAAAACTGCATCAACCACAAGAGCTGCTTTAACTCTTATCCTTTAATTAACATCAACCATATAGGATGCCATTAACAATTCAATGATTCATTTATCTCTTTCAATTAACTTCCTGCTTCAACCACAAGGACTGCATCAACAATATAGGTTGCTTCAATTATATAGGCTGCTTTGGGAGTTCTCCCAAATTTTAGGTCAATTACATCTTTCATCTTGATTAACATATGTCATCTATCTTTATCAATTTATTCTTTTGGACGCTTTTTCAATTCAATGTACAATCATGGGAATATATTAACCATGCCATAACAATTAGGCGTAAATCAATTAATCAATACACCTATTAGCAATAATCGATTTCTCATCGATTCTAATTTTCCATTATCAATTATCAATAAATAATTTGCAATGAAGTATCATCATGACGAAAATCCAATCTTATGGATAAGTCAATTATTGATGGCCAATTAACAATTCTTTTATATAATAATTCATGAAAAATCCTTCTAAAAAAATTATGATAAATGATTATTATATCAATAATTCAATCCTAACAAACAATCACTTATTAATAGTCAACAATCAATTATGATACTATTATCAATATAATAAGTATCATCATTAACTATTATTAATGATCCATCAATACAAACCCCGATCGGGTTTATCTCATTTAACATCCAAACATGGTCAAGGAAGAACCTGGGCCGGATGTGATGTGAACCTGGGCTAGGTTGGCTCGGTTCAACTCCTAACCATCCCGATTACCAGAACCGGGGCCGGGTATGAAAAGAACCCGGGTTGGGTATGGCCCATCCAATTTCATTGCAGAACCTGAGCCGCGCTCGACTACAACCTCGCCGGGTTTGCATAAACTCGGCCTGATCGACTTCGGCTCACATCGGGTTCTATTGAACCTGGGCTAGGCTGCACAGAATGTTGTCGGTAAACAGTGTTTCCGACACTAGTTTCCGACCGTCCAATCAATGTTATAATTCATGCAATTCTATAGAAAATCAATCCATACTATGGTTTAACTATAGGACAAGGGTCCTAAGAGTCTATACCGACGAAAACCTTTGATATAGGGAGCTCCCTACGTACCTCAAGTTAGCTGAAAAGCAACTACGAATCCTCTTTAGTTTCCTGCATGAACGATAAACTTTGCTCGTCGATTACTTTGCAATGGTGCCTCGAAATTCGCACCATTCACTTCAAGGATGTTCTCCTATGTCGGGACTTAGAAATAAGTCGCCGATCATTCGCTAAGATGTCTCGGTTGCGTGCAAAGAAGGAGAGAAGGAGAGGGCTTTGTGCTGAAACTTGGCCTTGGTGTGCGGGAATGACTCAACACACTTTGGGTCCTATTTATAGATTTTTGGGTGGAGTTTTATTGCAATTGGATATCCCTCAATTCTGATTTAATCTCTATCTTTTTGTCCTAATTTGCCTCTCATAATAATCCCTCAATAATTAACTCCGAATTTAACCTTTAATCCTCTTCTTAATCTCAATGTCTATCAAATTCTATCTTTATCTCTTATTTTAAATCCATAACTTCTCACAATCACCTTCTCAAAAAAAAAAAAAATCTCACAATCAAACTATACTTTTACTTTATCCTTTTATTCTTATTTTTTCTCTAGTTTTCGGAATTAGTTAATATAATAATATTTTTTCATCTAATTTTCGGATTAAAATAATTATTAGTATTATTTTGATGGCTGAAATATTTCTAAGCCAACTCACAATTCTATCCTATGTGGGAGTACTATGTCCATTAAACATTCTTTTGGATTCCAAATTAAATTGAAATCCCTAAATCCAATCTAATTACAATTTCTACTCCCATTAGGATTTGACTTTCTTTCTTTTCTATTCCTTTCCAACCATACTTCTAATTTATTTAAATTCTAATTACTTCTCCAAGTAGGATTAGTCTTTTTCTTTATTCATATTCGTTTTTTGATTATATTCGTATTCCTTCTCAAACTTTTTTAATCTTCTTTAACCATTGAACTTGGGCTAAATTACTTTATTGCCCTTTGTAAAATCCTGAGGTGTTAATATTTTCTGTCTTCAAAACTTTGAATCATCCCTGATTCTTGGAAGCTTTAAGGACAGGTTGATTGAAAAAGCTTCAATGAAGATCACAATTCCATTGACTTGTTTAGCATTTTACCAAAAAATTCTTAAATGTTAAACTTTCATTTTATTATCTCTCTAATTACTTTTGTAAATTGAGACATGCGTAGACATGATAGAATGTAAAATTAGATGCTATAACTTAGTTGTAGTACAAGTAAATAAGGGTTTTTTTCAGTAGATAGATTTGAAGTTGTTTGTATTTGCATTAGACTTGTAATATTTTCTGTAGGTCCCAATTCACTTTCTGGCAATTACCAATCGGTCTGAGTTTCTTTCCAATTGTCTTAACTAGTTGAGTTGCAACTTATAGTCTTGCAGACCTACAATTTGCATGCTATATGTAACTTTTGGGTTAAATATATTGCCATTCTCTTTTTTTTCCTGGGTGTTTGTCATCTAGCATGATTTACTTTTTCAATAGATGAAAACAAAGATCACCATGAAGATTCCGAGAAAAAACATGAACATGGGCTTGGTTCAGATGCTGAGAAAATGATAACTAATGTTAAACAGGCCATAGCAAATGGTGAAGGATGCCGAGTATGTTATTCCTTTCTGCATAGTATGATATTGTATAATCATATTGATCAATCTTCCAAAATTTGAAAGATTCTGATCCTAAGTCATGCTGTTTGCCATTTTTTTAGGTGTACGGGGTTCTAGATGTGCAAAGGGTTGCTGGCAACTTCCATATTTCAGTACATGGGTTAAATATTTTTGTTGCTCAACAGGTTAGTTATGCAGAATATTAATGATAATTAACATTATATTAATATTTCAGCACATAGGGTTTATGATATGTTGTTGTCACCATGTTAATATTTTGCATATTGAAACCTGACCTGTGTTCCGGATTCATGCTGTGATATGAACAGTTTGATTTTTTTACTCACACGTTGAAGAAAAAGAAATATTTTTGGCTTAAAATTAATACATGACTATTTTTTTATAAATTATTGTGCAAGTAGTATAGGGCAATTAATCATTTTATTGTATTTTTTGTTGGTCATGAGTTGTATAGAGTTCAATGTTGATGTTGGCAGTTGAGGCACTTTTTTCACTGAAACACCAAGTAAGAAATTTAAACAAATGAAGCTTCATTAAAGAATTTGATGATATGTCCAGACCACATTTGGAGACACAATGCTGCATTAAAACATTGCATATACAATCTTTTGCATAATATAAATGATTTTCATGTATTTGGTGATATATCACCTTTTGATGTTCAGAAACCTGTCTATGTAGTGCTCTTCTTTGCAGCCTACTTTCATTGACATAGTCGCCTAGTTATCTCACATGTGAAATGTCTCTAGTATGCTGTCAAGGACTCGTCAATTGTTCCGTGATTCCATTTCACCACAATGAGTTAGAGGCTCAGAAGTAGATAAGAGAGGATACTTTTCGCCCACAAGAAAAGGAGGATCTTGGCCTTACATGGCAGTGTCTGTGGGCTGCCACTCCCTTGACTACTCTGCATATAACTAAAATACTGAGAATATTTGTATTGATCTTTATGTGTGAGCTTATACCAACAGTTGAGACAAAACCATCCTGTACCATCATATACCACCCCTCTTTCTTTTGTTTTCCCATTTTGGTTTCTCACACTTTTGGTGATCATACATGTACATTTTCTGATCATTGATATAAAAAAAAGAAATTTCTGGATGACTAGCATTACCTAGTCATCCTTTTTTACTTAAAAAAGGCCATCCTGTACCAAATATACATAATTAACTCATATAAATACTGCATGTGATGTCACTTTTTGTGCATATTCTTGGAAGCTATGCTGCACGGATACACCTCAAAGGCAAGAGTACCCGTACCAGGTACGTACCCAGTACGGGTACACATGGGGTACAGATGGGTACACATTTTTTTTCTCCAACCTTGCATTGAAGCCACCTCCATTGTTGATGACAGCTGAAAGCCAACTTGTGAGGTCAACAAGTGGGCGTGTTTATAATTTGTATAAATGGGCTTTGCTGGGCTTATTTAACATCTAACAGTAAACTTAATTTTCAAATCTTTAGCAATGGTTTGATTAATAATTTTTTAGATGAACTGGTAGATTAATAGTTAAGATTTTTTTTCTTGAAAACTTTAATTTCTAATCTATATGCACTACATATTCTTTTCTTAGATATATATTCTTTTATTTAATATTATTATATATATGCCTAGTACACAGGTAAGGTAAAGGGAAGGAATGATGTTGGTATTATCGCGGATGCAGAATGGAGGAAGAATGTTGTGGAAGTTAAAAGGATTGAGGATCGAATCATATCCGTGAAAGTAATTGTTGGAAAGGAGACTATGAACATTATTAGTGCATATGCACCTCAAATAGGAACAGAATCACATCTCAAGGAGAAGTTTTGGGCAGATATGGAGGGTTTGATTGAAAGTATACCAACAACCGAGAAAGTTTATATTGGGGGAGACTTTAATGGACATGTTGGTAAAGAAGCAGGACCACATGCAATGGTTCATATTGGTTTTGGTTTTGGGGAGTTGAATGAGGAAGGACAAACTATTATTGATTTTTCTTTAGCATACGACCTTAAGATTATTGTTGGAGTTGGTGAATACTTCAGGGCCCCTTGTTTCTCACACTGGGTTCGCCCACGTGAGCTTAGGGGAATCTGAGTATTACCCAATTAATAATATTGCTGGCGTACGAACGAAATGGGAGTTCAGGGGGCCCCGCCCCCGATGGCGGTCCGTGTGGTTCGGATTAGATTTTTTCTCTGTTTGTTTGGGTTTTAAACCCGGTTTGGAGAGGCTATTAATAGCCTAATTTTCTGGTGTAATCCGTGTGGCGGCTGTAAACCTAAACGATATAGTGGAACCTCTTTGCAGGACGTAGCCCTCATCTCAAGGGTGAACCTGGGTAAATTCGTGTGTCTCCTCTATTTTTCTGCAATCTCTCTGCGATCTTCTTTCCTTGTTCTCGGATTTTCCCATCAATTATAACACTTGTTTTAGGAAGAGAGAAGAACATTTAATCACATACAAAAGTGGAACTCATAGGTCTCAAATCGATTTTTTCTTGACAAGAAATACTGATAAAAGACGCTGTACTAATTGCAAAGTAATTCCTGGGCATGTGGTGACTACACAACATAGATTGTTAGTTCTTGATATGCAAATGAAATGTATAAAACCAAAATCTCGAACAGTTTTTGATCGAAAGATCAAGTTGTGACAGTTAAAGGGGGAGAAGCGAGAGACTTTTAGAAGTAAGTTATTAGAGGAAAGTGTGTGGGAGTTAGAAGGAGATGCTAGTATCATGTGGGAGAATGTGGCAAAAAAGGTTGAAATGATTGCTAAAGCCATTTTAGGAGAATCAAAAGGTTTTGAACCACGAGATAAGGAGACTTGGTGGTGGAATGAGGAGGTCCAAGAAAAGATGCGTAATAAGAAGAATTGTTTTAAGGCGATACACTTGGACAATAGTTCTGACAATTGGGAAAAGTATCGTTTGGCGAAAAGGGAGGCTAAGAAGGCAGTTAGTGATGCTCGTGCTAAAGCATATGAGGGGTTTTATAAGGAGTTAGGGACAAAGGCTGGTGAACAAAGGATTTACAAGATTGCAAGGAATAAAGAGGAGTCGAGAGATTTGGATCAAGTAAGATGCATAAAAAATGAAGTTAGCAATGTTTTATTTACTGAAGGAAATATTAAGAGCAGATGGGAAGAGTATTTCTATAAGCTATTTAATGATAGACGTGAAGGTTCCCGTTGTGATTTGGAGGACTTGACAGTTAGCGAATGTGAGTTTAATAGGTCATTTTATCGTAGAATTAGAGTCTCGGAGGTTAGCGAAGCTCTTAAGAAATTGGAGAATGGTAAAGCCGTTGGACCGGATGGTATACCGATTGAAGTTTGGAAATGTTTAGGAGAAAAATGTGTGTTGTGGTTATGTAAACTATTTAATGAGATTTTACGATCGAAAAAGATGCCTGATGATTGAAGATTAATTACATTAGTTCCTATTTACAAAAATAAAGGGGATATTCAGAATTGTGCAAATTATAGAGGGATTAAACTTATGAGTCACACAATGAAATTATGGGAAAAAGTGATTGAACATAGATTGAGAATGGAGACTAGTATTTCTGAGAGACAATTTGGGTTCATGCCAGGAAGATCCACTACAGAGGCGATTTATTTACTAAGGGGGATGATGGAGAAGTATCAAAGTAGGAGAAGAGACTTACATATGGCTTTCATTGACTTAGAGAAGGCGTATGATCGGGTACCAAGGGATGTACTTTGGAAAGCCTTGCAAAAGAAGAGGGTGAGTGTTGCCTACATTAAGGTAATACAAGATATGTACGATGGGGCATTGACTAGGGTTAGGACACCCGGATGTGAGACAAATGAATTTCCTATAGGAATTGGCCTACATCAAGGATCAGCTTTAAGCCCGTATCTATTTAACTTAGTTATCGATGCTATAACCGAGAGTATCACAGAGGAGGTACCTAAGTGCATGCTATTTGCGGATGATATAGTACTTTTAGCGGATTCAAGAGAAGATATTAATATAAAATTGGAAATATGGAGAAATACGTTGGAGTCAAAGGATTTTCGTTTAAGTAGGAATAAAACAGAATATATGCATAGCAATTTCACAAATAAACAACTTAGAGACGATTTGGAAGTTAGACTAGGGGAGGATATAATTCCTCAAGTGACAGTTTAAATATTTAGGATCAATTGTAAGACAAGATTGTGAGATTGATGACGATGTTAATCATAGAATTCAAGCTGGTTGGTGTAAATGGAGGAAAGCCACTGGAGTTATTTGTGATAGAAAAGTACCCAATAAAGTTAAAGGAAAATTCTATCGTACGATAGTGTTATATGGTAGTGAATGTTGGGCTATGAAGGGATAACATGAACGTAAAATGGGGGTAGCCGAAATGAGGATGTTGAGATAGATGTGTGGTCATACAAGATTAGATAAGATTAGGAATGACCATATACGTGAACGAGTCGGAGTGGCTCCTATTAGTGAGAAAATGGTAGAGAATCGTTTGAGATGGTTTGGTCATGTTCAGAGAATATCATTAGATGCGCCAGTAAGAAGAGTAGATCAAATAATCTGGAATCCGATTAAAAGAGGGAGAGGGAGGCCAAGGCGGACACTTGACGAACTAATAGAGCAAGATCTATTGGTGAATAATATACCGAAAGGTTTGGTTACTAATAGAGCGGAATGACGTCGTATGATCCATGTAGCCGACCCCACCTAGTGGGATAAGACTTTCTTGTTGTTGTTGTTGTATTATATATATGCCTACCTGTACCCTAGTTTTTTTAAAAATGACGTACCCGTACTCGTACCGGGTATGTATCCGTGCAACATAAGCAATGATTTGCAGAATTATGTGGTAATGGTATAATGTATTAATGAACATAAGTAAACAGTTTTTTATTAGTTTTCGTTTGTTTTGGTTGCTGTAAGTGTGATTTGTGCATGTCTGGATGCCTATGAACTCAGTTGCCTTCTTTTAGGGTGCTAAATAGTAGTGCATGCCTGACAAAATGCATTTCTTTCTGTAGATCTTTGGTGGATCCAGCCATGTCAATGTGAGCCATGTGATCCATGATCTGTCATTTGGACAAAAATATCCAGGGATTCATAATCCTCTTGATGAAACTGTCCGGACTCTCCATGATACTAGTGGTACTTTCAAGTATTATATCAAGGTAACCATTTATTTTTCACAAAGTTTCAACTTCCTTGCAAGGTGAAAATTTTGTTCAGAGAACTTCAAGATTATGGATTCGACAAGATTATGGATTCTACTCATAAAATAAGTGCACTTATCAACTAAATTCAGAGCCTACTATGTTTTAAGCACTCTGGCTAATTGGGGTAGGCAGCAAGTGGGTTAGCTGCATTATTCCCCCTGATTTGCCAAATGCTGTTACATGGTCTGGGTCAATTTTCATTTTACCTTATGAAGATTTTTTAGTATTGTCCTCTTTGTTGATTATTATTGTTAAACACAATGGTCAAGTTCTGTCGACAATAAGTTTGTTTAAAAAAATTAATATATTGCCACGTGTCTTTAGTATTTATATCTTCCATAATTATTTTGGAATGTAATGTCTTCTTTTTGCAGATTGTTCCTACTGAGTACAATTATCTATCCAAAAATGTTTTGCATACAAACCAGTTCTCTGTGACTGAATATTTTGTGACCATACGTGAGACTGATAAATCCTGGCCAGGTCAGTATGTTGGTGTTTCTATTTCATCATAGCTAATCATTTGCATTTCAAACCTTATCAAAAACTGATTTTCTTTTCTAAAAATACTAATGTTTTTTTTTGTGCCCTTAACTCCGACAGCTGTATACTTTTTGTATGATCTTTCACCTATAACTGTGACAATAAAAGAAGAGCGCCGGAGTTTTTTGCATTTTATCACTCGCCTTTGTGCAGTTCTTGGTGGTACATTTGCTATGACAGGTTATCATTTCTCTCACTACCATAAGTAACAGAATTTCTCAGTCTTCCATTCTGAATGTTGATTTGTACATTTGTGTTTTAATTCCCTGTATGCATGCTATACAGTGAGATTTGTCAATTTAGCTTTGCAAAGATGGATGCTGCAAAATAATATTTGCAAGTCTTCCTAAGCTAATGCCCATTGGTGATTGATCATTTTTTCATCTGCCCTAAGGTCTAATACTTCAACATTTTCTTTTGAGCATATAGTTTGATATATCTGCAATTCGTTTAGACATAGTGAATTTTCCCTTGCAACACTTTTACACGTGATATTGAATTACAATTTGGAGTTAATATTAAGGGGTTCTGGAATTCGTAATGCCATGTTTAATTACAATTTGGAGTTAATATCACGTCCTTAAATTTGTACCACAATGCTTGGTTCTTTCAAGAGGATCTACCAGAGAAAAATGGTAAAAAAAAATTGCTATGCATGGACTGATTTGTTTAGCACTAAGCTGGATCCAGTGCCTTTATTTTTACTGCTTGTTTATTATGTTTTCACGACATTTAGTTTCTACTGTTTCAGTAAACTTGGTTATGTGATACATGGAATATGGTTTTGAAGCTCCGTTTTGTTGGTCAACCTCATTATGCTTCTTCCAGTTCTGAATCTGAGACTATCCGGTTGACTTTGCTTCCATTTAAAGACTTCTGCTCGTCATTTGAATCCACAGAAGTCTGTCACTACTGCTACTTATGTCTCAAGCATATGTACAGGGATAAAGAATAGTTGGTTAAATAGTTTATCATACAAAGCGCGGCCAGTATGTTAGATGGGCAACCACAAGCGAAAAATTGTTAGGACGTTAATTCTTAATGAACGTTGATTAGCATTCTTTTCCTAACTGTAGGAAGTCTTTAATGTTGCACGACGTTTAAGGAAACTAGTTGAATTAGGGCTTTCCCATCCTAAGGGATCCGTGCAAAGATCAATGAGTGTTCTTCTTGGTCTTTATTTAATTATTTGTTTATTTAATAAATTATAGAAGTTCAGTGAGTTGAACATACTTTTCTTATAAATCATCTTTGAATAATTGAGTAAATTAGACATGCCATTCAGCCATTTAACTTGTCGGCGCTGGGATGTTGTGACCTAACATGTTTCCTTCTCAATGCGACAGGGATGCTAGACAGATGGATGTACCGAATCATTGAGAGTCTTACAAAGACCAAGAGCCGAAGTGCGTCGAGGTAACGAGGATGGCGGTTCTTGGTTGAGAGATGAATGGGTGGTGTGGACATCTTTGGAAAAACACCATGACGTCTATTAGTAAACACCCCTCTTAAACACTGAGCTTACAAGGTGTACTGGTGTTCCTATGGCAATCTTGAGGGGTCCTCTTAGTATACGTAACTTCTTTAATGCGTCAGTTGATTTTGACTTTCCTTACTATTTTGTGCCGAACAGTTGAGATTCCTTTTGTACAATAGTGCTCACTTCCTCTAATTTATACGAGTGCTAATATATGAAGGGAGAAGTTTCAAACATTGGATCATTGATAGTTCGTTCATTTTTTGAATTTTGAACATTTTTGTAGGAGCTTTCTGCAACATCAGAGTTTTTTTTTATGGCTCATTGTTTTTTTTTCCTATTTTGATGGCATTGGATGCTGAAGTGACCTTAGATAGTTTGCTTCAACTTAACAGATGTTAGCTCTGGCGTTGATTGATGGATTAAATTCTCACATACAAGAATCGATTTTTGCTTTCTTAACTGGGCATTGAATCTTGAAACACCACCTTTGCCATTTCTTGTGGGTCAATTTGATTGCATGGCTCCTCTGAGTCAGCTTCGGAATCGGTTTCTATCACAACATTCTAAATTTCTTTTTTCCTCCAAAAAGAAGACATGATTCAAAATTTTCAAATTACTTCTCCCCTCTGGTTCAAATTCGTAAGAGTGGAGTACTGGAGGCATTGTAGAACTGTGCTGCAGCGTGGTCACAACTCGCATACTAATGGGCATTTACTTCACATTCAACAAGTGTAGGTGGCACATGAATGCTACTCAACTCAGGCTCCTCTACTTCACTACTCGCTGAGCTGAAGACCTCTGCCAACAGCATTTAATTCAACCCTTTCATACACCAAAAACCATCATCTCACTCGCACTCCATACAAATCCCAACACACCAAGCACAATCCATCCTTTCGTGCCATCTGAAGAAAAGCTAGGCAACGAGATGAGGCCAGCTTTTTTGCATTTAAAGAAAAAAAATAGAAGAAAAAGTGTTACACAAAAGAGCTAATCTAAAGTTTCATATGGAGGAAAGATCCTCATACACAGACTTGATCCCCGGCCTCTCTGAAACTGGTCTGATACATCTCAATGCTATTCCTAGCATCTCCTTCATACCCTTGGCAGCGGCCGGATTTGCTATATCAGGTGCCATGGCGGGATCGAAGCAATCCGATCCTCGTCCTTCTGCCACCCGCAGCCTTACCCAGTCTGTCAAATCGACGCCGCCCTCTTCCCCGGAAACAACATCACCTGCACATCTACCCGTCAACAATTCCAAGAGAACCACACCAAAGGCATAAACGTCCGACTTGAAGGATGGGGAAGGTTTCTTGGTCGCTGCAAGTTCTGGCGCACGGTATCCCAGCACCCCGGCATCCAGTATCTGCTCAACAGTTCCCGCTTGAGTCATCAGTCGGTGCAGGCAGTAGTCTGCAACTCGTGCATTGAGGTCGAGGCCATCAAGTAATACATTTGTGGCTTTGATATTGCCATGAGGAATGGCGCGGTCGAAATGTAGATAGTTCAGGCCCCGTGCAACGTCAACAGCTATTTTCAGTCTCTGAACCCATGTTAACGGTGGACCTTTCCTTCCGGGTCGATCTGAAAAGTGAAAGAAAAGACTTGTTAAGCATCTACCATTATGAAGATGGAAGGTCATTTGTTAATTTGCATGAGGAACAAGAATGCTGCAGTCGAAATTAATTGTCCAAGTATCTACAAATGTTTTGAAGTAGGGAGAAAGGATCATTTACCATAAAGAAAGCTAGCAAGACTTCCTGGAGATACATAATCAGATAAAATAAGCTTCTCATGTTGTGTGGGTCCCCAGTAGTAACCTCTCAAACCAACAACATTAGGATGCCTGATGTTAGCAAATTTCTTTGCTTCTTTGGAAAATTCTTTCTTTGGCTTGGCTACTCCTTCTCTAAGCCACTTGACTGTTAGAAATACTCCATTATCAAGTGTTGCCCTGTAAGATGTCCCATGGCTGCTCCTTCCTAACACTTCTGCTGGTGCCCTTGATAATTCTTCCGGTGTCAGAGTAATTGTTTCATCCAAGAAATACAAATCTCCTGCCAGCTTATCAGGTGAACGCACATCTAACCTTCCCAAATTTTCTTGCGGATATGTATCACCAGAATCTGGTGACCAAGAATAGAGACTGTTCTTAGATGGTGAAAACCCTGCAGCCACAGCCATCTTCTCTTCTGGGCTGATTATCTCAGATGAACCCTTTCGTGGAGTTATGAGATCATCAGCTGAAACTACCAACGATCCACCTGCTTCTCGACCTTTACCTCTGCCAACCTCTGGCAAGCCCCCCTTTTGAGCACTTCTATCAGAAACCCTTTCTGATCCAGAACTCCTTGTAGCCCTCTTGATAAAAAAGATGGCTAAGATGATAAGAATCACAGCAGCAACAACGGATGCAGCTATAATTATAGCTTTCACAAGGGTTTTAGATGGTCTATGACCAGAATTTCCAGACGGGGCGTTGTTGGATCCAGGTGGGCCACTTGGATACTCTAACCTGGAATTTCCTGGATGGAATGCAGATTCAGGGAACTTTATGAGGTTAGATGGAACAATTCCTGACAGGTCATTATAGGAAGCATTAAAGAATATTAGGCCATCGGGTAAATTGGGTGGCAGGGGTCCTGTGAATTGGTTAAGAGAAATGTCAAGTGATGTAAGAGAAGTTAGTTTAGTCACAGCAACTGGCAAAGAACCAGAGAACCCATTTGCTGAAATGTCAAGTGTCTGGAGGCCAGTTAAAGACCCAAGATCTTCAGGAAAGCTTCCATTAAAGCGATTGCCGGATATGTCAAGCACACGGATATTAGACTTTTCCACTGAAGATGGTGAAAAGAATATGCTACCAGCAAGCAAGTTATTGTGGAGGTAAAGCTCTTGCAATGTGGAGGATTTTAATAAATCAGTTAAAATAGGGCCATTGAGCTGGTTATAACTGAGATCAAGAACAGTAAGTTTGGGGTACTGTGCAATAACTTCAGGAATGGTGCTTGTAAGACCATTGTTAGAGAGATTGAGATAACTAAGCTGTAAAAACTGTGAGGTCACCTCTGGAATGGATCCTGTCAGCTGATTCTGACTAAGATCAATATATTCAAGTTCAATCCCCCATTTTGCAGTTACAGATAAATTTCCACTGAACTTATTCTTTGACAGATCTAGCATTGCACAGCTTCCTGTAACCAGTGGAAGTTCGCCGGATATAGAATTGGAGGAGAGGTTCAGAATCCGCAAAGTAGTAGATGTGATCATATTGATATGTCCTACAAATACATCAATACGGAGTCAACACATGATGAAAACTCAGATAACAAATAAGAACTCTAAATCCTCAAATTTGTTAGAGAGACCGGGTATTTAAAGACTGAGTCAACTAAAACTGAATTTGCCACAGCTTAGATAGTAATTCAAAAGTTCAAAGCAAAATTTAGAAGTATAGCTAATAGTTTCTTTCAGTATAATCCAGCATGTTTGTTCCTCCTCATTAACAAGAATACTAATATTTTTATATGCAGCTATCGACCTTAGCAACTGAAAAGGACCAGTAAATGAATACATTTAAAGACTGCATCAACTAAAACTGAATTAACCTCAGCTTAGATAGTAAAAAAAATATAAATGCAAATTTTAGAAATGTTAATCCAGTTTGTTCGTTCCTCATCGTTAACCAGAATCTAGTATTTCTATTTCTGCAAACTTAACAATAGAAATGGACCCATAAATGAACGCATGATTTCTAAGAGTAAACTCTCAGCAATGTTTAAACAAAAAAAGTATGATAAACGATTTTTAGTTGACTACAAGGAGTATCAGATTACTCAGAAACCAGAGTGGCAAGGAAGAAATAACACATCACTGGATGTTACAGGAAATTAAATATAAATTTGTTGTGTATAGGTTCGAGCTGCTTGATTTTGCTACTGATGAAAGCACATCCTTGTAGCTCCAAGAAACAAGTTTCTCAAAAAAAAAAAAAAATCATGCAACATATTAATAGCAGCAAATGCTATTAAAATAACATGAACAAAGAATCTTCGCTGTTAAAAAAATTCAGAAATGTGATTAGTAACTAATTGTCATTTATATATCATTTCTAGACCATGATACAAAGCAAACAGATACAGAAAGTCAAGGATTTTATAAAATCAGGGGTCAAACCACATACCAGAGAGATTATTTGCACTCAAGTCTAATTCATTCAGAACCAGAGAATCTCCCTTGAGAAGTCCGCCTGGCAACAACCCAGTAAATGCGTTGTTCCCTAACTTCAGTACCTCCAGCTCATAGACATAATTAAAACCCGGAAGCTCCCCTGTCAACTGATTGTAGCTTAAATCCAACACCTTCAGACTGCCAAAAGCAGAAATACCAATTCCTTCAATCAGTGAGCCAGACAATTGGTTATGGCTGAGATTTAAGTATTTTATCGTCTCAGAGATATCTGACAGAAGTTTCAGGTCCTTCGAAGTTGAAGTGAGCAGGTTTCCGCTGAAATCAACGTTCACAATACTTGACTGCATAAGGAAGTTCCAATCGACGCCACCTTCAAACTGATTCCAGCTAAGATCAATGGATTCCAGAGTCAATATCAACTCCAACCCCGCAGGAATGACTTTACCAAAAGAATTATACGAGAGGTTCAAGGACACAAGACTCCTGAGCCCCTTCAGCGCTGCAGGTAAATTTCCAGAGAGGGAATTGTGACTAAAATCAATAGACTCAACTGATGCGAGGCCCTCAATGGAGTCTGGAAGCTCCCAGTGAAGTTGTTCCCGCTCAGAGTCAGATTCTTCAAGCTCCGAAGCTTCCCAATGCTCGCAGGTATCTCACCAACGAACGCATTATTAGAGACATCAAGAAACTGCAAGCTGGTGAACTCGCCCAAGTTATCTGGCAAAGTACCAGAGAGGTTGTTGTTCGCAACGGAGAGCCTCAAGAGCATCGTAAGGTTCGCAAACACAGAAAGATCAGAATGCCCAGAGATGCCGTGGTTGTCAAGGATGACGCCAGCCACATTCTCGCCGCTGCAGACGATGCCATTCCAGGAGGCAGGGCAGCCATTGAAGTCGATCGATTCATCGTTCCAGGAGTTGGAGATGTACCCAGTGGGATCATGAGTGATCCCTTTCTTGAAAGCCAGAAGGGCGAGTATATCTGGCGAAGGAAGCTGCGCTATACAAGTGACTGCCACCATCGACAGCACCACGAACCTTTCAAGGAGCCACATTTCCAACTTTACAATGGAGAAACCGCACAAGGCGAAAAACCGGGGGGTAGAACTAAAAGAGGAGATTTCAGCACCATAAAAATCCGATATTTTGCTAAAGTTTAGCAATAACACAACTGGGAAACCACTCTCTTTAGCAACAACCCGGTTTGCTCTGCGACCGAACGGGAAAGAAGCAAAAACGACAGAAAGCACCAAAAGATCAAACCTTTAAGTTGAAAATGGTGCTCAGAAGCCCCCTTCCAACAGTGCTTACAACGCAGAATTCGCAACTTTCGGACGGAGTAGGAGCAAGAAAAGCTAAAGACGGCACGGCGACTTTTCGGAGGGGGGACAAAAACACAACCGCAACAAAGATTTGAACATTAAAGAAGAACCAAAGGCGCCCAAGATGATGATGAAGAGGAGGGGAAAGGAACCAGCATTAAGAGGGGGAGGAGGACGCAACAACTCCACCGCTGCTTGGCAAGGGACCCAGATTAAACCCTAGAAAAGCTTCTCAGCAATCAATGGCGGCGGGCCCTCTTCGTTCCACTCCCTCCCCTCATGACCAGTTGCACATTTGCAACCCAAAAGGGGCTAAAGATCTCGAGCAAACTACACGCCAACGAAGAGAAAGAGCCAGAGAAGCAACAGCCCTAGAAAAAAAAAGAAGCTCGAGGAGGAAGACGAGGAATGCAAACCCTTCTGAGAGGATTCGCCCTCAACCACTATCACCACTACCCCTCCTCTAAGCACTCGCTCACTACTCGATTCTGGTACTACGTTTGAGAGAGAGAGAGAGAGAGGAGGGAGAAAGTGGAGAGAGGAAAGAGGAGAGAGAAAGTTTCCAGGTATTTTTGCTTAGTTTAGTTACCCGCCAAAAGGGCAGAAACCTCGCGGACCCCAAACTTTTTATGGAATCCGGTTTATTAAATGTATTCCCCTTTTCGCGTGCGCTTATTATAATAATAGTATTATAATAATTATAAATAACTCTCTCAGCTTAATTTTGTTATGTATATAAATAAATAATAATAATTGTTATATATAATACTAACAAAGCGCCCGTGAACAAGAAAAGGCTGAAGAAAGCGCCAGCGTGGCACTGGGCCCATTTGCCCTTTCCCTTGACCGGATTTGCCAGCGTGGCATATTTTTTATTTTTTTTGCAAGATTTTTTTTTTCTCGATCTAAATCTTGTCGAATGAAGGCCTGAAGGGGTCCAACAAAACTCGATCAACCCCACAAATTTATTCGATTGGAAAATGTCGAATCTAAAAATAAAAAATTTGAATATAATTTACGAAAATTTATTTGTTAGAATTAGGAGTCCATTCGAAAAAAAAATTTAAAAGCTCGCGGAGCTTATTTTTTATTTATATAATTAATTCATATGTTCAAGTTTTTAAATACTTTTCGTATAAAATTTCATACTTGTCTATCACATTATCAAACTCTAATTTAATTTTTTAAATAATTTTTTTAACTATAAAAACTAAAAATTTGATCCATTCCGATCCTAACTACTTTTAACCTCTACATGACTCCGTAAATTAAATCTGAAATAATTAATTTCGGCAATTATAGGACACCGTCCCGCTATATTTGTCAACTATCATTCAAATTTATTTGTTTAGAGCAAGTTCAAATTTTATTTTCAAATTTGACTCCACAAGTTCATTTTTTTAAGAAAAAAACATTCAAAGTTCAAATGGTTCGAAATTTTAGTTTCTGAGAAATCTTTATAAAAAAGTAAATAAATTTCGATTCTTTAATTAGGGCATCATTATTTTTTACTTTAAAATAAATTATACATTTTTATCATATGAGTGCTGAAAATGTTGATCATTTTTATCCTAATGAAATAAAATAAAGTAACAATAATGTATTTTAGAGTGACCTTTTAACTATTATAATTTTGATATTTGTTCAACTTTAATTTGTAATATGAATACTCTTCATTTTTGACTCATCGTATTGAATGTCTTTTTCACCACTTATCGTTCATTCTTCGATCGCATAGCTGACGTGACACCACCAACAAATTAGAACAATATTAATAATATTAAATATTAATTAAAAAAATAAAAATGAGGCGTGGTCGCCTCTCCGTCGTCCGGAAAGGGTAACGATGCCCCCCTTTGCAAGTCGCCGATGGGCGAAAAAAAGGGGGGTGATACCTCCTCTGTGTATTGGCCACTTCCACTTCCACCCGACACCGAATGAGTTGAGTAGGGAATTGAATTTTAAGTGGATTCTGATTTCTGACTGTTAATTGGACAATAAAAATAATGCGGTTGCTTTTTTCTTCTGGCGTGTTATGAAAAAAAGGAAAAGAAAAGAAAGCAAAAAGGGAGCATGAGGATGGTGCCTGTAAGAAGAATGGATGGCTTGCATGTGCATTTGCTCATCCGATCATGCTCCCAAAGTACCAATCGCCTATGTCTGCAAGAAATAAAGATCAAACATTCAAACCAGATCCCCATCACTCAGACCAGTAGAAAATTATAAGGGAACAAGAGATGCCAAGTGCAATAATTCATCCTTTTTCATCTTCTGCTATAATTCTGTAACATGAGGTCCAATTATCCTCACAGTCCTCTTGGTATGATTACTCGGAAAGAACCATGATGTAAACAAGAGGAATAATTAGACACATAATCAAGTTTCTTTAATACTACTTTGTTTCTCCCACCTCAGTGGCATTAGCTAGGAAACTCACAGTCAACTGTGGATCTTCGGATGCTGTTTGACTAAGAATTAATAAACTCAGCAGAGCATGTGGATATTGGAAATGTAAAATGGAATCTCTTCTGTTTTGCTCCTTTTTTATCTTCTCCTCCTCAAATCCTCTTCTCAATTCTGTAATCGTCAAAAGGTTTGGTGCCACCTTTATTGCATAAAGAAATGTTATCTTTCATCTGTTTGTCAGGTAGGATTCTCTGGAGAATGGCATAGCTTTGGAAGAGAGAGGAAGAGAGAGAGAGTGTGTGTGTGTGTCTGGTGCCCCATTAAAAGCAGTAAAAGTTGGTGACCCTTGAGTAAAGCCCTCAGTAAATTATGCATAGGCTCTATTGGCAAAAGCCAAATGAGAGAGAGAGAGAGAAAGCTTGGTCTCCCACTCTCACTGCTTTGATTATAGTTAGTGCCACAATGATTCATTGGAAGGAGGGGTGTTCTGCTGCTGCTGCTGCTTCTTCTGCTGTGTTGGACTTGGGGTGGTCTTCCATGGGTTCAACTTTTTTATCATTGGCCCCATGTCAAGAGCTGCTGCTGCAATTGCAGATGCCACCCGCAGGGTAAATGTTTTTGTGGTGACTGCTGCGTACAGCGTTGGTAAAATCAGACTTTGGAATCAGATTGGAGCAGAAGCGATATGTCAGAGCCTCTGCGATGCATTGAATTGTTCTCCGCTAGCTGCTGTAAGTATATTCATAGCAATGGGGACAAAGAAACTGAGGAGATGGGACACCACCCCCCCTGCAGAACAGAAGAAAATGAAGCAGACAAATATCTTTAACATTTGGTTTTCTATGTATACATTTGAGAATTATAATCTTGTTTTCCTTTCATGTTGGAAAACTTGTATAAATGAAAATTTCTATGTTTCATTGATCAGTTGCCGAATTTTTATTTCTGAAAATCCTAGATGAATACTGTTTACTATATTAAAAATATATGGAATATATTGAGTCTCATACATACATACATACATATATATGTAATATATGGGTAAAATGAATCTGCAGCCGTCCAGATCAAACGACTCATATCTGATCAGATTTAATCGGATGTTGTCCAGATCCGATGGTTGATATTCATCTCGCAAGATGAACCCTCCCTCTTCCCCTCTCTCTCTCCCTGCACACCCGCCTTCTCTCTCTCCACACCCGCCTCTCTCTCTTGATGTCGACCCGCACCTCAAACGTTGACTGCCCTCCAACGCCGACCGCTTCCTCTCTCGATCCAGAATCGCGCCTCGATCGATCATCGGCGACCCTTGCACTGGATCATCGTCCGCTTGCCCTCTCTCTTTCGATCCAGAATTGCGTCTTGATCGATTGCTTCATTGGATCGCCGGACTCGTGCGCCTCGCCTCGCCATCACCGTTGCATTGCCTTGCCTCGCCAACATTGTCATCTCGCCGTCTCTGTCGCCATCGTCTTGGCTTCACTAGGATCGTCGGAGGGGGGATCAGGGAAAAGTGGGAGAGAGAGAGAGTGATGCAGCCAATATCTCACGAGATGACGTCAAAATATTACGCGCGATGATATGAGCCATTATATTTGATCTGGAGGGCTACATATCCGCTTCACATGGTGTGAAGCAAATGCTTCATTTTACAATATATATGTATATATATATTATAGTATAATATAAATATATTTTTTGGGTGGCCAACCCCCGGTGTCCGAGAAGCGGAACCGATAGTCCAACCCGCGCGGCGCTATTGAACGCAACTATCAACAAGTTGAAAGTCACCATCGAACTCAACTAATCCGGTTAGTCTCGAGTCGCGTACCTGACAGTGACAGGTGAAGCTCCCAACAAGAATTATTACATTCACAAGATTCTAACTCGAGATCTTGCTTAAGCGGGAGGAGCCGCTTACCACTCCACCCCAACCCCTCTTGGTATAATATAAAGATATTTGCAAAATACAAAACATGCTATTGAGTCTTTGTTTGACCATCCGTCTGATCTTATAATATATTCAAATCGAGTATCTCACTTGCAGATAAGTTAGAAACTGTTTCACCTCTGCCAAGAAGAACCGTCCACCATAAAGAGACAAACCTCCATCCACAGGAATAACAGGACATCGTATGAAAATTTGAAAGACCGAATTAACATTAAACCTGGGTTTACTAAAATCTGAGAAATACATATTAGTAATCATCCAGAACTAAAAAGAAAAAGAAAAAAAAGAACATAATAAGTGTAAGGTATCAAAGCGATCTGTACTACGTGTGACAAGGAGTGCAGGAAGAGAGGCCAACATTGCCAAGTATCTCAAATATGGGCAAGCGCACTTAGACGTGCACAAGGGGATGAATGTGGTGCGCCCCCACACGTTGAGAGAGAGAGAGAGAGAGAGAGAGAGAGCGCGGAAAGACTAGACAAAAAAGCGGCTTAGTATTCATGCAGTCATGCATCCAATAGCGAGCTTAGTTTGCCTTCTGAGATCCCAAATTTAATTATCTTTTTCTTACTAAAATAAAATGAGGATGATGCAAGCAGAGCCACAATATGTAGCGCGCATATGATGCAGAAATTTGAATGTAACCAGGGTCTCGACAACCCTTCTAATCACTCAATGTGC
Source organism: Pontederia crassipes (assembly GCA_030549335.1). Taxonomy (NCBI): domain Eukaryota; kingdom Viridiplantae; phylum Streptophyta; class Magnoliopsida; order Commelinales; family Pontederiaceae; genus Pontederia; species Pontederia crassipes. The sequence goes on from CM060197.1 coordinate 2,592,789, forward strand.
AGCCCTCTTACAGGTAAATTTCATTACATATTCTCTAACTTATTTCGTATTATTAATTTAGTTCACCAATTGACCCTTTTATACGCTATCACTCATTTCCTTATTGCACGATCTATGCAATATATTTCTTCAAATTAAAATAATATTAAAATAAAATATAAAAAATGTGGGAGATGTGTCCCCTCCTCTTCTCCCTTCGGCCACTTGAGCGTCGAGGGCTCCCCCTCGCGGACAAAGGAGGGAGAGGGGGAGCGACTGCCTTCCTCACTCTCCTCTCCGGCACTAGAAAGAGAGGGTGAGGGGGGCGGCCGCCCGATCCTCTTCTTCCTCCAAGCGTCGTGCTGGCCAGCCCTCATTTTTTTTATTCTTGTTAAAAAATTATATTATATTTTAATATTATCTTAACATGTGACATCAAACATCAGAGAGCAACATGACACGTAAATTACACAACTGAGTAAAAATGAGAGCTGGTGAAATAAATTGATAGCTGAAGGTAGTCTGGATCATGAAAGTTGATTAAATACTTCTACACAATAAACATCACTAATCTTACACCCAAAAACATATTACAAGCTGAACCAAGGAGCACACAGATGAATAATATTCTCGCACCATGTTTCGCATGGGACAATCAAAGCACACGATATGACATGAGAGATGATACGAGTAAGGTTTTTTTCCTTTACAGTATGACAATTTATTCAGAATAACATAGATTCTTAAAGTTTAACCCGGCCAGCAAGTTCCAGGGTTCCACCTCACAGAGAGATAAGATACAAGAAGTTTAACAATCAGGTAAAACTGCATACATTGTTTATTAGATGAAACTGAATAACTTAGATATCAAACTCCGAGCTTGTTTGCAGTGCCACAACAAAGCTGCTTCAGAGCCTGGAAGCTGTCATGATCAAGGGAAACGGAAGCCATGTGCTTTGATATTTCTTCCTCAGAAATATGATCATAATAGGATCTGGTCTCATACACCAGGTATCCAGCACATTCCCAGGTAGTCAGATAGTGCTCCTTCAAAGGCATATGGGTCTGGATGACACAAAGGGACAAAAGCTGATGAATATTTATTTGCTTTTCCCAAATGATTTACACTATATCACATAAAAAGTATTGGTACGATGTCCTCAGAATGCAAGTTTTCAAATGGAGAATTATTTTGCATGTCCAATTCAAGACTAGAAGAGGATCTATTTCGCATTTGACTTGATTAAAGTGCATTTTCAGAATATTTTTAATAAATGTTTTTTTAAAGTATTTTTTTAATGGAAAATAAACTCAAACCCACTGTCATGTCCAACTAGCATAATGGAAAAGAATAGTCCTGCAACGAGAATTTGCAAATTTACTTCTGACTTCCTTATGTCAGAGAAAAGTGCATTTGAATCAGTTACTGTATTTAGAGATAAGAGAATGTTGAATAAATACTATTTACCTGAGGAAACAAAAACATCTTGGTGCCCCCATCACAGATGAGCAGGCTGAATGCAGTACCATTATCATGCAGGGCAGAACATATTTCTACGACAACTTCAACCATTGCTTTGAAGCTCTTGCTGATGAAAACAAGAGCCCTCAGAGGATACTCTGCAACTTCACAGATGCATACCCCAGTTGTGTGCAAATTACCATAAACAGGGATTGTCGGAGCAAACTCCACAGGTAAAGGGTTTGCAAAGTAACTGGCCTGCATCATGAATGCAAGACAAGTTAAATCCAACAAATTAACATATGCATTTGATACACTTCACCTAGAGAACGAAATATAGTCTTCATCATACTAAAACTATGTACTTCTAAATGCAAAGGGTCTTTGGGTCTTTGATAAACTGAGAACTGAGATATATTAAAACTATCATTAAGGTGAATTCCTTCTTTTGTCCAATATGAGAGTTAATCTTCCTTTTTTTAATACTAGAAGAAAATTTAAAGCATAATACCTCACATTCAACAAATAACAACGGTTGAAGCACTGAAGGTACTACAACATACACAAGAGGTCCATAAAAAAAGCTCAATGCATGGAAAAACATCCACATAAGGATACAAGAAGCAAAAGAAGACATTAAGGCCTTTACACTATCACACCCTAACAAACAAGACATTGTAACCAAAGAGTTCCTTTGACCCTTGACCAAACCTTCACCATCTTCATGGAGACCACATCAACTGATACATAAATACTTGCATTGCATTCTACAGCAATCGGAGTCAAACATCAACAAAACAAAAGCAACAGAGATGAGCATTTGGCTCTAGTTATAATGCTTTCATCACGACTTATGATAACACAACAAAAGCTTCTAACAAACATAGAAATAAATTTTGATTCATAATGGCTTGATAAGAGTCCTCTACCTGAAAATAACTTTTATCTAAAATCTTGGAACCATCATGATCAAAGAATATGCGAAATGTGCTGCTATCTACTTCAGCAGCAATCTGTAAGATCAAGCCCAAAGTTTTCCTCTCCAGAAGTTGTGGCATCTGGTTTATGTCATATGGTAGAAGAAAGATATGGCCATATTCAACTGGATTTGCCTGAGGATGGGGGAAGTAGAATTAGCAGAAAGCATAAAACCAAAAGAGGTTAAAAAGAGATTAAGTCTAAGGTAACAACAGCACTTACATTAGCCATCACCAACACCCCTTCTTTTGGCAGTGCAGATGAAGGCAGGAGCACAGAGCTTTCTTTCTCTCCAGTTGAAATACAAAATAGTATATCATCCAGGAAAGCATTCAGATAGCTTTCTCTGATGGGCCCAACAACTGGGACAATTTTTTCCCCACAACCAGAAAGAAAATTTGAATTCCATTTTTCATTCAACTGAGCTGTGAACTTAAACCGCCCATCAACATTCTACATGGGTATGCACAAAATGGTAATTACTGGAACCCGGGAAAACTAGAAGTACAAAATACCAATTATATCAACGGATTAGGAGAAATCACCTTTAGGCCACAAGTGGTAATATCATAGTTCAACTGACCCTTACAGGAACGGTCTTCCCACTGCAAGCTCATCACAATAAACTTAAAAGTGGTTCCAGGGTAGGTCACAATTTGAGAACTGACTGTTATAGTTAATATTTCTTTTGAAAGAGTACGGTTATAGTTAATATACCTGAGACAGGAGAAGAACATCCAATAAACTCTCCCCTCCCATCCCACTGAAATGGAAGAAAGCATCTTTGACAGCAGTAGCAGTGCCTATTTGGTAAAGATCAGTCCTGAGACCTAAAAAAGACAGGACACAACAAAAACAATTAAACACAATATATTAGTAAGTGCACATGAGAATGATCCTGAAATGACAAAAGGCTATCTGATAATATCACCACAAACACTTTTTCCATAAAATACAAATTGCTTAATGGCTCCAAAAGCAGTCATTAGCTGTTGGAACGACATAATGAACAAGGTCTGTTAAAACTTAATTAGCATACAATGTCATGCACCAGTCAAGGAAAGCAACTGAGATGAGCATTCTTGATGAGTCTTAAGATGGTTATTTAAACATGAAATAATATGGCTTTGTAATTTGTTTGAGGTGTGTAGACCTATAAAAGTGATTCAAATGTTCCGTATATTCATGTCTTCTAGAGTGAGTATGAAACCAGTTTTTGAAAAATCAGGGCCAAATATTCATGCCTTTTGCGCATGTGCATACATCATACTGAAAATGCGACACCTTACGTGTTAGATAAAGAAATTTGTATTCAGACTGCAAAAGGAAAATGAGTCATTTTATGTTACAGAAAAATAGAACTATTATTCGGCAAGAAAGGAACAATGAATGAATGTTTGTGCAAAGTTAAGTTAAGTAACCTCTGAAAGGCATTTCATGACTTTTGGACTTCTCTGATCTCCTGCTCTGTTTGATGAATGGATACTCGTCTCCAATATTTTTGACAGACACCATATTGTAGATTGCTAAACTAATCACTTGCTATAAACAGATAAGGAACTAAAATGACCAATCAAAACCGAGAACCGCCTCCTGCAAGGAATGTCAGATCTGAAGGATGCCCACCAGCAGATGGTAGGGCACCCCGACCACCGTGGAACGTAGGGGAGGCAAGAAGAAACTTAGGAGAACCCTGCGAGCATTTTCTTCCCCTTCTAACTATAACACGATGTTCTTCACTTCGAGCCGTGGTTGTTTTGCTCAAGCCAGCCCTAATTGGACCAGCAATGCCCCAGAACTACCAATCAAAGCCTCAAGAATCTAACACAAGAATCCAGTCAGCAACTTACCTATCCCCAAACCACTAACAATTCAATGATGGATGAGGAAAAGGAAATTCAAGAACTGCAAAATCTTCTGTTTTTTCGTAAATGTTCCAACAAATTAGCTCCACAGGCTGAAATTCTCTCACCAACAGCTGCAAAGGACAAATATGTGTCAATGCAAAAATTATTCATCATAAATCATTATGGCATAAGAACTCCAACTGACATCACATTTCCATAACACCAAAAAATACACACAAAAAAAAGGGGGAAAAGCGCATTTCCTTGCACACACACTAATTGACAATTTAAGCCAAAGTGTCAAACTTTACGAATTACAGATTATGATCTACACGATTCCAATTATGAAACCAGCTTTCACAGAATAGAAGACCAAGCATCACGACCCTCAATTTAATAACCCTAACTCACCGAGGTAATCTAAGACGAACAAACCAAAATGCAAATTAAAACCGTATTAAATAAGGCAAATTTCACAAATCATCCATCATGATCTCGATGGTTTTAACAGTGATCTACCGAGAAGGAACAATACATACATCCAACTCATGGATAGAGACCGTTTCAGACGCATAAAACTCAAATACGAAGATCTTATATCTCCCCCAACTCATCAAATAGAACAAATCGAAGCCAGAAACCTTCAAATCGGATCGATGGAGAGCAAAACCTCCGAAGCATAACCAAGTAAAGTGGATCGCACAAAGGTCCTGAAGGTGAGAAATTTTTTACCTTTCTTCGAGTTCGACGACGGAAGCGAAGAAGGAAGAAGGAGAGAGAGAGAGAGAGAGAGAGAGAGAGAGAGAGAGATATCGAGTGGCTTGGGATTTTTTGAACAGATGCGTGGAGATAACGGTTTGTACAAGTGTCTCTATTTATGTATGGCCGAGGAGACAAGTGGCGCCACCCCATTGGTCCTCTTAGATATAGCTTCCTGTGTCGTTGGGGCATGCTGGCGCTAAAGGGACCTGGACTTTGACTACATAGCTTAGCTCGCATGCGGCTGGACACTACTACTGGTGGGTGTATTGTGGGTACGGTTTAGTGGATCGATTTTTTTCCGATTGCCACATATTCTAAGTGGTCGAATAAAGATAATTTATGTTTACGTTGTCTAAGAGGTGAAACTTCCGGCAGAAATATTTTGCAAACCTAAACCTCTTATTGAATCGATTTTAAAACACCATCGCAGCAAGGCGATTTAATCCGATTCAAAATATTGTTTAATGAGGATAACTGAGTTGATAAGGATGATGTATCCAGACTTTGGGAATTTTATCTTAACTGATATTTTACCTGCACAGAACTCAACATCTCTGCAGCTTGATGTGAAAACCTCAGGGCTTGCCAATGCAGATTGCAGGGTGCAAATTTGCTCAAGCATGTGAGTCACAGGTTATAAGACAGATGGATGCTGCATCTGTTCTTCTTTGTACAAGATTTCTTCCTTAAAACAACAAATAAATTAACAAATGAATACAATCTCAATATATGAACAAAAAAAAAAAAAAGAGAGAGAGAACTCAGTCAATCTCATGGCCTTAGATGCAAGTAGGCTTACAGCATCTTGAATACATCACGCATAGCTCCTCTCATATGCAGCATTATCCGGAAAATGACTGCAAAATACATGTATGAATTATATCCATAAGATACTTGGCACTCACGAAATGCAACCACCAGCTCCAATTAACTGATGATCAGTGGCTTCCAGAGTCTTTGTTCTTGGTATCTTCATCTGCACTCTCTTGCTTAGTGTGAGCTTCTTCTTCTTCTTCTCCCTCTCCCTCATTGATCCGCGGAAGACTGAAGGACATCTCTGCAAAATTCACATCATCCCTGGCAGAACTCAGGTCTCTCTTTCGCATATCAGCTTCATGCAGTTGCAGAACATACTCCAGGTGCCACAGGACATCACCCATTGTGGGCCGGTTCTTCCCTTCATCGGCGAGACATTTCTCCGCAATCTCGCCAAACTTCTTCAGTGACTCGGATGAATATCCCCCTTCCAGTCGAGGATCCACTATTGTTTCAAGCATATGCCGTCGTTGCCAATGGAGGGCCCATTCAGCGATATTGATCTGCTCCCTTGGTAAGCTTGGATTTATTACAGGCCTGGCACACAAGACTTCAAACAGAACCACACCGAAAGAGTATACATCCGATTTTTCTGTCAGTTGTTGCCGTCTAAAGTATTCTGGATCAAGATATCCGAAGCTTCCTTTCACTGCAGTACTTACATGTGTATGGTCTAATGCTGGACCATCTTTAGATAGTCCAAAGTCTGCCATTTTGGCGACAAAATTCTCATCCAGCAAGATATTTGTAGTCTTAACATCCCTGTGGATTATGCCTCTCTCAGCTCCTGTATGAAGATAGTGTAGCCCCCGTGCTGCTCCGATGCAAGCTTCCAACCGCTGCTTCCATGTCAAAGGTGGGAGATCACTGCCAAAGAGATGGCTCCTGAGTGTTCCATTGGCCATATATTCATACACCAGGATCATCTCATTTTTCTCATCGCAGTAGCCAATCATGGACACGAGATGTCGGTGGCGCAACTTTGACAGCATCTCAATTTCTGTTTCAAATTCTTTAAGCCCCTGCTCTGATTGCGGGTTTGCCCGTTTGATGGCAACAGTGTTTCCCTCTTCAATCATCCCCTTGTATACTTTGCCAAAGCCTCCAGTTCCAATAACTAATGACTCGTCAAAGTTTTTTGTCGCGGATTTTATTTCTGCTATGGTGAACCTTCTTCCAATTCTCTTTGAAGCAGATGATCCATTAGCATTTGGAGGTGACAAAATTGACCGGGCATTCGTTGTGCTTCCAAGGCCACCATGCAGAGGGAGGGGCCTCCAAACTGGACTTCCCTTTTCCTGGGGGGCAGATTTCTTTCTGCGAATCCTATAACATATAAAAGCCGCACACAACAAGGAAATAGTGATGATAGTACCAACAGCAGCACCCAGCCCTGGCCATAGGAATTTGTTCTTTGGCTTTGCAGTAGGCAGACTTCCTTGATTGGCACTGATCCTATCCGGGGAATAAGCAAGATTCCCATTTCGGCTCAACTTGAAGATTTCCAATCCGTTCAGAAGAGCATCAGTGCCTAATGCACTTGTAGCTGACTCAGGCCCCAGTTGAATCCAAAGAGTTCCTAACTGCTCCGGAATTGCTTCAACATAGTCTTCATGGTAGGCCTTATTCTTCCCTCCTGCTCTCACAAACACATCATAGTTCTCGGCCGCTGTTTTGTTATTTATGTAAACTCGAAAAATTCTCTGGTTCGGCTTATCGTAAGCAAGCTCGCAAAAGTGTAATCTTATCAAGTACTCGAAATTTGGGTCTACATCAAATTTCCAGGACATATTAAAGATCTTCTCCAGGACACTGTTATCTATCATTGTCTTTGCTGTCTCATAAACTTCCAGGGGTGCGGCATAAGACTCATTGACTGACGTGTAGCTAATATTTGAATCATTAGAGATACCTTTTGCAGCTTTGCTGGAGAACATGTACACTTCATCTGAACTCCATGTCCTCCATAGATCTTGGTCTTGGCTGGTTTTAATTACAGGCCCTCCAACATTGAGCCTGTACATAGTCTCAACTCCGCGATCAGCCAAAACTACAGAACCTTTTAAGCCTTTGCTTCCTACTTTATTCGCAGTTTCACCGAACATCTGAAGAACAGGTACAACTTCTATAGCATTGATGAAAGCAAATGATCCAGATGTTGGTACAAACTCAATTTTAAGTCCATTGGAGGCAGAAACATGGACGAAATACTCTTTCACCATGGATGTATCATTCGAGTTGCTCCTCCTATTGTTCCAGTCAATTTCCGCAGGGATGTTGAACTTCGAGACCAGAATAAAATTGTTGGCCGTGACATCAAACATGGATTCATTAACATTGTAATTTCTGAAAGAGAAAGGGCAAAAGTGAAACCTGATGTAATAGCTTCCTGGTAACACACTGAAATAGTAGTTGGAAGGCACGTCAAAGATGCGGGCAGTTCCGTATAAACTTGCATAGATAGGCTCTCCGTCGATCATGGCAGTCGAAGCACTGATTCCTGAAGCATTCAGTGTGAAATTCTGACCAGGAAACGAGTCACCCGACCACTCTCTGCCATCCACATTGATGCTAGAATTAGAACCACAGCTGATCAAGATAGGTTTCACTTGGACCTCTGCAGCGGCTATCATGAGAGATCCTAAAGCCACAAACAGCAAACGATGGAGAAAACCCATTTCCAGAATGGACTGCAATGATGCTGCAATTTCCAGCAAATATATTTCTGTAGCAGGAACCTTGAAGGACTTGCGAAAGATTGAATCTTGATCACAAACGAACACACAAATGAAACGGATCAGAGTTCCACACTGATGGTGCACTGGCACAAGTGGTAATTCACATATCAAAGGCGCAGAGAAACCCTGCCAAAAAAAAGCAGAAATGATTTCACACAAGGTGAGTGGAAACCCTGGAAGTGCTCTCAGTTGCGGCAGGATCTCACGTCAACTTTTCTCCACTAAAGTCGTGCTTCAACAGATCTGAAGAACAATAAGACCTCCCAGAATTGAACACGGAGCCACCAAGAAACTGCAGATGGAAATATAAAATATCCTTCCTTTTCTCTTTTGACAATGAGGGAAGAACTACTTTTTTGGGGTTTTGCTGTGTACTTGGTGACAATGACAAAGCAGATTACTGCTTCAGTATTTTGCAAATAGCTTCGTTTACCTCCGGTGCCAGACGGGAGAGACAACAATGGCTCCGCAGAAGAACAGGTGGGTTAGTGTGAATTAAATGCCAAAAACTTCAGACTCTCTCTCTCTCTCTCTCTCTCTCTCTCTCTCTCTCTCTCTCTCTCTCTCCCCTGGGCGAGAGATTGAATGAATACTGAATAGTCATTTGACCCAGTCCGGAGAGAGAAATTTCATTATTTGGAGGGTGTGGGCACATGGTCTTGTCCCTGAGCAGATCAAGACTGCCATCACTTTTAGCACCTGTATCTGAGTCTTGTTTACAAAAGTTAAGCAGTTAGATTGTATATTTCAATGTCGCTAAAATCTGCTTTCGATATATAACTATAGGAAAATGAGAGAGAGAGAATCATGAATAGTTTTGAAATACTGTTTATCTAGATGTGTGCAGTAGACACTAGACAGGGCACTTTTGTACATGAACTTTTCTCCTGATAACATGCAACCATATTTTAATCCTCTAATGCATATTAGCTGGAAGAGAGGAGAGAGGAGAGAGGAGAGAGAGAGAGGCATCGCAATCTTGGCCTATGCTACAACATCAGTTCCCATAATTAATATTTTGGATATGAAGTGATTCTCGTAGGTATGCGTATGCCGGGTATGGGTTGTGCATGTTCTATAAACAAAAATTTAAGTGGCAAAGTTAAAACAAGTACAACATGATTGATACTTCATTCTGCTTCAATGTCTCTCTCTCTCTGACCCAGTTGTATTTTAAATTTGCATAATAATAATAATAATAATAATAATAATAATAATAATAATAATAATAATAATAATAATAATAATAATAATAATAATTTGGTGATGGTTACCTACGGCCTTGTCCAGAGACGAAAGGTACCTGCATGTGGCATGGAAGATACGTATCCTTCTTTTTCTCTTTCTTTTTTCCCCTTTAAATTCTCTTATAATCGTCACCTTGTAGTAGTGCAGATAGGTGCAACATATCTTATGCCTAAGAAAAATTTCCATACTTAAAACGGTGGACGGCTGGAGAATAAATGGTAAGCCATGGCAAAATTATATATTGCATTAGCACTCATTATTAATATTCTTCAAGAATGTTAATCTGAACAAATTCGGTCAGATGTTAATTATTATTATTATTATTATTTAGGATTCACAAGATTTTAAATATTAATTATCTAGCATTTGTGATATTGTCCGTCTTGAATTTTGATCCGCACAATCATTTATTATTATTTAGAATTTAATGAGTGATAATAAAAATATAATTTAAATGATCAATAATAATAATTTATTATTTTTAAAATTTTATGAATTTCTCTATATTATTTTTTCATAATAGACACAATTATTTTATATAAAATTTTTTAAGTCGAAAATATTTTGTACGCTCATTTTTTCGTATATATATATATATATATATATAAAAGATTAATGCATCTTTGTGCTCTAGAGGAATACTGAACGTATATGAATCGATTGATCAACGATTTGAATAAATAATACACTTAAATGATGAGATTTAATCATAAGCGAGGATTCAAATACCTCCTTTTCCTCCGGATGCTCCGGAGATACATTAATATCTTTCTCTATCATTAATTTAACTAATTTAATATATAAAAATAAATTTATTTTACAGGTTTAAAATATAATATATTAAGCTGAAAGCCAAAATCCAAAGCAATATGTGTCCCCTGCACCAAACCGAAAAAAAAAACAAAGAAAAAAAAAATTCCAACATCTGCTGCGTGCATGAATCAAACAGTTGGCGGCCATGCCGATGACCCCATCGAGAGAAAAGAAAAAAGGGCTCACCTTTTGGCGTGACGAAACTGCCCCTGGCGAGGGTGTCGAGCTCCGCGTCTCAACAGCTGCCCCGTCCGGTCGGCGCCGGCGCCGGCGCCGCGTCGTCGCGCGCGAGGGCGGGGCAGAGCGACGGGGAGCGGAGGCGGGCGGACAGCCTGGAACGCGGAGTGGGGGTGATCCCGTTGTTTGGACCAGGCGACGAGGGCACTTTGGTCAACACAATAATAAGTGATAGAATGGAACGCCCACCCACCTAACGCTCAACCCCAAACAACACGATCTTTTGGTTTCTGACGCCGAATTATATCCGTGCCGGTGATTATTATTATTATTATTATTATTATTATTATTATTATTGTGTCAAGATTTTTTTTAAAAAAATCTTATCGACGTAATTATATGTACTGTTCGAAACGACATCGAATTAACGAAACTCAATAGTAGTACATAATTCTTAATGTCGCGTGATTGGACCATCGGAGTCGCTTATTGGACACTAACATGACAATAGTAAAAAAATATTATGTAGATCAAATCTTATATAAAAATAAAGGGGTGAAATGAAATTGAATATGGTAACATGTTACTTATTAATAAAAAATATATATTTTAAAATAATTAATGTTCTTTAAAATTTAAGTTACCGACATATTTATATTGATTCTTAAGTAAAATTGTATAAAATATAATATTCTAAAGGTAAGACCGAAATTTTGACGATTATTATTATTATTATTATTATTGTTATTATTATTATGTGAGATGCCTCGTTTGTCTAAATTTGAAATATGAATCTATTAATTAACTTTATAATTTCGATAAATGGTTTGTCTGTCTGGATTCAAGTGGTTATTAAATGCATCACCTACTACATTCAGACAACAAAGAATAGGTTGGGTCCATTGGATTTGGGGTGGGAGAGGTTTGAGCCTTTGTAATTAACAGGAACATATATATATATATATATATATATATATATATATATATATATACACGCACGAGGAGATCCAAGATTCTCAATTAATCAGATTCCTCAACTTTTCGTGGTATAATTATCACCTGCATTTTATAAATATACATTTATTTTCTTTTTTTAGAAATAATAATGTTCAGAACTTTAAAAGGAAAACAGTTTAATTCAGAATAACTGAGTGCATCAGACAATGAAAAAATAAAATAGTTTTTTTTCTATTTTTGCTATTGAAGAATATAAGAAATATGAAACTAAGAGTATCATGTTTTTCATCTTTTGATTTGCTAGATGAAAGACCCATATATCAAATTAAACAACTAAACAGAAAGAGATCAAGGGGGGAGCATTTTATTAAGAAAAAAAAATGCATCACTAAATTTACTGGTAAATTCTACTGACCATAGTTGCATGTACTTTCTTTATCTATTACAAAAGAAATTGTAGATTGCATTTTTAATTATCAAAACTCAAAATAAGATACCTTCCTATTTTTTTTTTCCAATTTGACGAAAGTTTCACCATGCTGAGTTATTAATGCAGCATGGAAGAGGCCATGAGGAGTACACACAAAAACAGTGCCAAACAGCAATTTGAGAAACTGAAAATGTAGATGGGCATTGCATAGTTTAAGAAAGGGAAGGTAAAGAATGAAAAGGGAATGCAAAAAAATGAAGATGAATAATTATTCTTATTTGATTCACGTCATTAAAGGGAAAAGAAGAGAATAATGTTAAGTGATAATTTTATTTGGATGATTATATTTTTTATATATATACTTATATGTTTAATTTATATGGTTAAAAATAAAAATACATGTTAAGTGTGTCTTTCCCCTTCTTTTCATCCCGATTTGAGGATGAAAGAATTGAAGAATGAAAAGAAAAGAAGAAAACTTTTCCCTTCAACTTAATTCAAAACAAACAAGAAAAATCAATTCTCCTCTTTCTCTTCAGATGGATTCCTCTCCTTTCGCCTCAACCAAATTCCTCTCCTTTCACCTCAACCAAACGGGCCTTAACTCCGGCGTAGATATCATTGTGGTCCTTTCGACTTGTCTTTAATAAGACATTATTGAGTAGAAATCAGGAAGGGAAGAAAAAAAACAGCTAGATCAGATAAATTTGTTAAACATTTGTTGAGAGTTAGGAAGCAGGCCATTAGTAACAGTCTCTGGATTTCACCAAGCAAATATCTTATGAGCTCTACGATCATTGAGAAGATCACAGGGAACACGGAGACATGCTTGAAACAAGTTTAATGGAAATTTACTTGGAACAATTTGATCTCCATCTCTGCAAACAACATGGAAGGTGTGACACAGAGGATGAAGCAAAACTTTTAGGTTGAACTAGCATTGAGAGCAAAAGAAGAATCCATCCTACTTGATGATTCACAGATCTGAATGACCCATCCATGGCAACCTCATAAATTTGAAAAGCGTAGCAAGCTATCTAATTCAAAGTCCAAATTAATTCTCCCTCAGTGTTAATGCCTAGGACAAGAAGAGAAAAAAAAATAGGCTCTATGAAATTGCCGAAAAACCAGTAACAGTGATATTTGTTAATAAGTTAGCACATAAATCAGAGTTAACATACAGAGCCAGCGAAGGCATTACTAGAACACCTGAGATATTCGTTTCCCTCTCAATATCTGATGTTGCTAACCAAGCATGCAGATTAAGGCGCTTTTGTTGGCTCATCGCCTGGTAGATCATCATCATCATGGTAGATATTTTCTGCCATCTGCCATATTTGAAGTATATTATCTTCAGCAACACTGCCAATGATCCAGTCCTCACAAGGATTCCATGAGAAGTCAGATATCTTGCTCGTATGGCCACCATGAATGAACAATAATTCAGGTGGACCATCTTCTGCATCTTCTGGTGTTTGCTCTTCATCAATCCTGCATGGATAATGTTACTTTAACACATGCAAACCTAACACAGTATAAATACAAGTGAAGATACAATTAAATAAAGTTAATACAACTTGTGATTGACCATGGAAATAACTTCTGGGTCATCGCAAACCATGTATGGGAAAAGAGCAAGGAATCTTGACTGAACAAAAGTTTTTTTGGGAGAGATACGGAACAATTAGTGCTAAAGATACTCCATATAAGGTTAATACAAAAGCTAGATAAGGAAAATTAGTGCTGCTCTAAATGAAGACACCTCTTTGGTCAGCAGAAACAACGACCAACATTTGCTAAAGATACTCCTATTGACAAACATGCATTGCATAGCAACCAAGGCTATCGGGGGAAGATAGAATATTGTTTGCTTGAATTTTCAATGAGAAGATGAAAAAGAAGGAACCCCATATAAATACATGAATAGAGATAAGAAGTAAGATGCAAGCACAGACACATCATGGAACTCCGGTAATAAGAGTTACATTCAAATCAACCTTTATTTTATACTGAATGATGGCTTGGCTTAAATGCAACTTGAGCAGACTCTCACAGCTAGATCATCAGATTTATTTTCCACATGTAGTCTCCAATAGGTCTAATTCAACATTGCACTTAACAGTAACTTGATATTTCCACCAGAATGGTCTAATTCAAGGGGCACCACTATGATGCTTCTATTGATTTATTTCAGCTCCAGAGGAAAAGTTCATGGAAAGAGTTTAGTTATTATTCTTTTCTTTTCTTAATAAACCATGATGTACAACAACTCCCAGATGTACAGATCAAAAGCTTTCTCTCTCGAATCCTAGTAAGAGACCTAAATTCTTTCTCCATTGTACTTACTGTTTTTGGGGTCTCTCCAATTTAAATACACATTTTTTATTTATCAATCTTCTTTATTTATCCATCTTTTTTATTTATCAATCTCCAGACACATTATTGCAACTGGCAAAAATACTAATCCAATAGTGTATACAGATCATACCTGCTAAGGTCCCAAACCATAAGCCTTCTACCAAGACAACATGACGCGAGAACGGTCTCAATCTTTGGGTTCCAACCAACTTGGAAGACCTCTTCTCTGGTTATAGCACATAAGCATGAAATATGTTAACATTTCTTTATAGTCATATGGGTACCCAAAACGAATAGGAATGAACATATTAATATTTTTGGTGGGGAAGGATTAACAAAATAATATATTGTAGAGAAGTGCATACTTATGGCAGTCAAAGGTGTGCAAAGCAGTAGTCAGCTTCCGGAGATCAAATAACTTGACAGTTTTATCAGTAGAACCAGTAGCTACAACCCACTCATTGAAGGGGTTAAATGCTAGGCAATTGACCTGCCACAAGACCAAGACATGGATATCAGCATTAAGTTCACATATATTGCAGGTGCTTATTTCATATTTATGGAAAAGAAAAATAATCAAATATGGTATACAAAAAAAAATCAGTAAAAAGACAATCTTCATACAGCTATAAGGATTTATTTTAGGGCAGAAGTAAAGCAAGAAAAATTAGTGGTCCACTTCAAAAGAAAAAAAATAGTGGTGAAAGGCACTCATCGATTTAAGATGTTTGTGAAAGATGATTAGCATGAACGTGTGTTAGGCCCCGACAGCCAGCGTAAAACCCTGTCAAATCTTATGAACGTGGATCAACGAATAAAACGTATGATCCATGTAGCCGACCCCACCTAGTGGGATAAGGCTTTGTTGTTGTTTTGTTGTGAAAGATGATTAGCATGATTATTGTCGATTTTTGAATAATACATATATAAAGTTTTTAGGTGAATATACAAATCTCTAACTGTACCAGCCACATATTAAGCAGATTCCATTATCACAATGTTCAAATCAATTGTTAACTGAATTCCGATAATCTCACAGATTGATATACACAACATATCAATGTCATTTTACTGTGTATCAGATGTGTAAATACTACCAGAGAACTATGTTCTTTAGCCCAAGTTTACCTATAACTTCAATTTGCTTGATAAAACTAGTATGTCTGTCCATCTTCAGATGCATGATAATGCCAATTCAGAAGTTTGTTTATAGTAATTTAGAGTCAGAATAACAGAAGAAGGAACTTTGTAATAAGGATACTCACCTCACCTTCATGAGCAACAAGTGATTGGGTTGGCTTATTAGTCTGTGAACGTAGATCCCATATTAGAAGGTGACGATCATCGCCAACTGAACCAAACAAGTACTCATGCCTCAAATGCCAAGCAACATCCTCAACAACACCTTCATGCACCTAATAACAAAACATGTGGTAAGTTCCTCATTAGAATATTCAGAACAACATATTTGAATAAACATTAAGAACAATATCAATATTGCAGACACTATTCTGTTTGCCTGTTTTGCCTGACGAAACACTAGTGTTTTGCTTGTTTTCACCACCTGACACCTTCTAAGATCTTTCGAATTACATGCACTTAATTTCATTTTTCTACTGGGAATTGACAAACTAATTAGATGCCAAGTTTTCTAAAAACATGCTAATGACACTAACAAGCCTTACATAACCTTTCCAGGAACGGAAAGAAACTTCAACATTTGCACAAAACTTGAAACTTTAATTCTCAGATCATCAGTGTAACATACTAGGTTTACATGGTCCAAATAACATATTTCAAGCAATGTTGTCAAACTCACGAGTTGACTCGTGGAATCGTCCGAGTTCACGATCTTACCTACCAACTCGGTTTTGTCCAGCATGCGATGGAATCACGTGCTGGATCGTGGAATCGGTTGACATCGTGGCTCACTAACCTCTCACGACGATACGTATTCCTTCTGCATGTTTCGCCGCTCGTTGATCGCCGCTCGACGATCGCCGCTCGCTGCTGCATTCGCCGGTTGTTGCTGCTCGGGTTTCGCCGTTGTCGTTCCATCTCACCGGTATGTTCGCAGAATCTCACTGCTGTTGTTTTTAGCTGGTTTTTTTCGCTGCCCTTGTTTTCGCCGGTCATCATCTTCATCTTCGCTCCTTGCTGGTCCTTTTTCGCCGGTCTTCGTCTTCATCTTCCTCCTCGCGTTCTCTTTGGTTCTCCTCACTTCTCCTCGCGAGCAGAGGAGGAGCTTCGTCCTCTTCCACTCATGAGCAGAAGAGGAGGAGCTTCATCCTCTTCCACTCGCGAACAGAGAGGGAGCAGAAGAGGATGGAGGAGAGGAATCGCCTTCTGCTTCGCCTTCTGTTCTGCTTCGATTCTTTTCTTCTTCGCCTTCTTTGACTCGCGAGAAAAGGAGGGAGCAGAAGAAGAGGATGGAGGAGAGGAATCGCCTTCCGGTTCGCCTTCTGTTCTGCTTCGCCTTCTTCCACTAGCGAGCAGAGGGAGCAGAAGAGGAGGATGGAGGAGGGGAATCGCCTTCTTCGCTATGCCTTCTGTTCTGCTTGTCCTTCGCCTTCTTCCACTCGCGAGCAGAGGAGGGAGCAGAAGAGGAGGATGGAGGAGAGGAATCACCTTCTTCTCTTCGCCTTCTGTTCTGCTTCGTAATGGAATCCCACTTCTGTTCTGTTCGCTTCGCTTCGCCTTCTCAATGAATATGTTCAGGGTGAAATATTTTAATAGAATATTACATATATGTTAAAATAACGTTTCGGTAGAATCGGGCGAATCGTGTTACGATCTCACGTTTTACGAGTTCACCCAGACTTTCCGTGTGGACTCCGATTTACGAGTTTGACAACATTGATTTCAAGTTCAATGACACTACTGATTAGCCAGTTAGTAGCACTAAAAGCTAAACAATGACTTAGGAAAAGAAATGTAGAGATACACAGATGCATAAGAAAAATCAAGATAAGACAAATGCAGGTATATTGGCATATTTGTTGAATCTCTAACCTTGAAGATCTGAAGAGCATCAAGTGTCTTATTTTTAGGAGTGGCATTAATATCCCATATACATATTTGAGCATCATCAGAACCGCTCAGTAGATTTCCCTGCTTAAAAGGGCTCCAAGACAAACCGTAACCTTCAGAATTGTGACCCCTCAACCTCAAATCAGGATTGCAGGCACCATCTAACGGAGGCTTTGAGGGATGCTTGCTATAATCAAACACATAGACCTCTGCACTAACAGTCTTTGTTGCGATAATGAAAGGATTCTGAGGCATATAACGGGCCCTGTTGACCTCACCATCATGATTTATTTGCTGAATTATTTGCACCTGCAGGTTTCAAGGAGTGCAAGTCAGTAAATTTACTTCAATAACCATGGAGGTTTTATTGCAACAAGTTGGGTACCAAGAAATAAACCATAAACTGAAGTCTTCTTCTGTGTGGGCAACTGAAGGTCACAGATAACTGTTAACTCGTAAGGTTCCTACTTGGAACTTAACTCTTTGCTCATCCATAAGTAAAAAGGAGGAAGCAAAGTTTCTCAAGGAACTATTACATGCCAATTTATATGATTTTTCCAGATTAAAAGCAATAGATATTTTGCTGCATCATGCAATAAGAGGCTTTTAACATAATTACCGAAAAATGATTGCTACTCCACTAAAAAGAAAGATTCCTTTCTTTCAAGGTTCCTATTTTATTATGGATTCCTAACCAACTAAATCCCTAGATCTCCAAAAACAAAACTAATAGCCACGAATGCACAATCACAATCAAACAAAATTCAACATAACTACGGAACCAGAACGCCACCTTGCCGCCGGCGCATCCGAACCCACCGATCTCGCCGTGCTCGTCGTCGTACTGTCGGGCGTCGTTCTCGGCGTCCTCGAGCGGGAGTTGCACCTGGGCGAGCATCAGGTAGTTAGGCTCGTTGTCGGAGGTGTGTGTGCCCAGAATCAGCTTCTGGACCGAGTAGTCCTTTCCGGCGGGCTCCTCGCGCTCGGGCAACCACTGCACAGTGAGCGACGGCCACTCGAGCGCGTGGGTGATTACGAGGTCGTAGAGGAACGGCGTGTTCTTCTTCCATATCTTGTACTCCTCGTTGATCAGCCGCTCCTCGATCTCTCCCCTGTAGTCCTCGTCGTCCTTCGCCATCTCCGCTTCCCCTCCTTTGTTCTACTTCGTTCCTCTGCACTGAGGACGTGCCTCGGCGGACACTGCACGGTTGCAGGAGTTGGAAATATTCGAAATTTCGGAGAGAGCAGCGGCGGGGACGCCGGTGGCGGGAGCAGGCGGAGAGAAGAGCCAGAGAACAACGCGCGAGGGTTTTGGTTCCGTCTGCTGTGATTTCATTGATTTGGAATTAGAAAGGGGGGAAGAGAGGGACTTGACGGAGTTTATCAAAACATTAGAGGGTAAAAATGGAAATAAGTAATTATATGGGCCTTGGGTTCTTACTTTCTTTATTAGATCCACGAAATTTTACGAGGTTTTATATCTTTTTTAATATATTAAAAAAATTATGAGATAAATTTTATTAAATGCTCTTTTGCTCGTTCTTTTAATTTTATTCTTCAATTTTATTTTGTAATTATATTTCCATCTAATTATTAACTTTTTTTCTTCAAATACCTTTTTTTTACTAGGAATCAACTATTTTTCGATTTGTATTGTCGGTGTGGCATCACGCACCTTATTTCTCTCTCCTTTATGCGAGCAATTAATCAACGTGACATCATTAAAAAATAAATTAATATAAAAATAACTAATATAATAATTAAAAATAAAAGGGGCGCACCCTCCTTCGGCAACCTAGGGACCCTCCCTCCCTCCTCTAGGGTCTACAACCTTTGGCTAGGCGTCGGAGGGAGGGGCGCCGCCCCCTCTCTTCAACGTCAGCGAGGTTGTGGCGGCGCATCCTTTTTTATTTTTAAAATTATTATATTGTTTATTTTATATTAGTTTTATTTTTAGTTGCTTGCATGGAGGAGGAAGAAATAAGCTATGTGGATGCCACAAATTAGAAAATGATCGATCATATGTAAAAAAGATATTTGATGAAATAAGTTAATTGATGGAGAGCAATTTAATTACAAACTAAACTTGGAAAGTAGAGTTGAAAAAGTGTCAAAGTTAGATGATATTTAGTTAAATTTACCCGATGAAAGTGTGTATGCAGTGAGAATGTAATATTACTTTATATTATATCTTATAGGAGTGACTAAAAACTTTACATTTAATTTAAAGATTTAATGAGAATTTTACCCACTTAAGTGGATAGCACGATGCTCCCTACATCCGTGGTCCTCGGATGTTGGATATTAAAAAGGGTGTGGTTTATCGCTTAGTTCACTATAGTAGAGTTGTAGTTTGTAACCGGTTCAGAACGTCAGACAAGGCAAATGCACGACGCTAATGATGCAATGAGACGAGATGGCGAGACGCAACGAGATGGCAGCAGCAAGGTGGGGAAACAAGACGAGATGGCAGCAACAAGGCGGCGAGATGCGGCGAGATGGCAGTGGCAAGATGGCAACGGCGAGGTAGCGAGATGGAACAGCGAGATGACCAGTGAGATGGCAATGACGAGGCAGCGACGAGATGGTAGTGATGAGGTGGTCAAGCGCAACGAGATGGCAGCAACGAGAAGGCTAGGGCAGAGGATGCACATTGTGAACTGGCCGCAAACAGAGAAAGCACGTTGAACTAACCCCGAACTATGCGGTTTACTACAGTAAACCACATATCTTTTAATCTGTCGTAGATGCAATATCTGATGGCCACTGATGTGGGGAGTAGTTGGTAGCATGCCCATTAATTTTTTTATTTAATTAGGATTCTATGTTTTTCTTTAGTCAGGATTATGCTTATTGTTGAAGTCTGAGTTTTCCTAATAATATAAGTGTCCAATGGTGGCACGGTCAAGTATTCGAACACCCATGACTCAATTGGTTAAAAAATATTAATATTAATAATTAATTCTGAATAATTTAGTTAAAATTAAATAATATTAACATTCATTTATTCTTAATTAATTCATTTGAGTTCGTATCATTTTCGACCTATTTTTAAACCTATATATTTATTGTTAAATTTTATTAAAATAATAATCAACCTTTTATTTTTAAACTTATATTGATTCTAAAGTCCACTAAAAGCATAGCCCAATTGTAGGATTGGACATAGTAGGATCCAACCTGACTCCAAAAGATAAATGCCCACTGCTCAAGATGCTATAAAAAAAATAAAATGAAAGTATCCCTCATTTAAAAGAGGATCATTCTATCTTTTATCCTTTTATTCATTAAACTATAAATGCGTGAATGATTATTTAATCTATTTTTATTTAAAAAATATAATTTAATCATATATATATTTAATAAATAAAATAAAAGACAAGAGACATCATCATTAAGTACATAAAAATGAATTAAGGAGCATACTACGCCCATTAATTATAGCAGCGTGTGTGCTACCCCATTTATCGATCGTTCGATGATGAGAGAAAATTGCACTGACTAGCTTTTGCTGGCTTGGAGCGCACAAGCGACCGGTTGAAATGGTTTAGAGACAAATAAAAAAAGTTTTAGTTCATCCGTCTCTTTTGTCTGATAGCTCTAGCGACATCTCCTTCCTTCTTACCCCCAACTGTGAAGATGTCGGGGCCGGAAGATGTCAACGCGGAGATGAAACGAGGATGAACAATAAGTTCGGGACACTAAGAAGACTAGTAAAGGTAAGTCGTCGTCCTCCTTTGCTAATGTGTCCTAGTTTTCTCGATGCCTTAATCTCTTCTTCTTTCTTCGTCGCGATTCTTTCATGTGTGTCATTCACTACTAATGTTGTTCTTTCCTGCTTGACTCAATCTTCTATCGTCATCATTGAACCTCTGGGCAATTGAACCACCACTATATTTTTCCTTGGAGGACAACAATACCTTGGGCTAATCAGAGATGTGGGTAATTGAACTATCAAATCTTCACTCATCGCGATGCAGCTGATTAGGTTTCGGATCTCCCCACATTCTCCCCTACTTGGACTATGATTAATGTGAACAAATGATATATCTTTATTAGTAGTGTCAATTGACTGTACATGAATTTTGTTTGTCCAATGTGATTAAGTTTAGCAGTTGATTAATTTCTACGTTTATATAAAGCAATTTCAAATACATCTAAAGATGTTATCATGAGATTGGGCATGGGTTCACCAAGGTAGCTAGAGCCTTTAATATGTCCGGTGAGCAATTTTTAGCAGCCCAAAATTGTATCAATCATGAGAACAAAGAGAACAAGTAACCTTGGAACTGAGTGCTTAAATATCATTTGTTATTTTTAGAATAGGATGGGTGTTGATCCAAGTTTCTTCTACATATGAGAGTTTGACGCAACTGTCACAATAATGAATTTTTTTGGACTAATGGAAGATCCAACAATATTTATCTAACTCTTGGTGATGTTATCGTATTTGATACAACGTATCGAACAAATAATCTTCGAATGTCATTTGCTCCATTCGCTGAAATTAATCATAACATAAAATCTTGTTTGTTTGGTTGAGCTTTACTTGTAGACAAAACTAAAGAAATGTTCATATGTCTATTTGAGAAATGGTCTGAGTGCATGAGCAAAAAGTATCATACTTGTATTATTACTGATCATGACATTATAATGAGAAATGCTATTCGAAAGGTTTTTGCTCATGAACAAAGAATATACTTTACACTAGCACATTAGAAAAAATGCAATAATTCATCTATAGGATCTATATGCATGAGGCAAAAAGTATCAATGTATTTTTTATGGGTTTGCTAATGCAAATACATCACTCACATATTTTGTACAGCAATATGATGTGGCTATCAAAAGTCACCGTGGACAAGAAGAAAGAGAAAATTATTACACTATGAATTCTATGCTTGATTATACAATAAAAAATCAATTAAAGGTTCATGTCGGTGGCATATACACACATAATGTATTTTACAAGTTCAAAAAACAATATGCACAATCCTTCAAGTTGCATGGGCAAAAAATATTTAAAAATGATGAGCATTTCATTTACTTTGTATATCCACCAAGTGTGGATGAAGGCAAAAATATTGTAGAGTTCAACCATCATGAAAATATTGTCATCAAATATTCTTGTAAGAAATTTGAACAGGAAGAAATTTTTTGTTCCCATATTTTATGCATTCTTCATAAGAAAGGAATAGTACATTTGCCCATGGAATATATCCTTCATCTGTGGATAATAAATGTGAGGTATACAAATTCACATGCAACTTATGATAATCCATATCCGTCTATGGATTTTAAAACTTCCGTTCAAAAGTCAGAATGACAAATTAATCTTTGAAAAATAAAGAACTTGGTTTGATTTCAGCCAGACATTTGCAATTTGGGGTTGATGTTGTAAAACAATTTAGTGCTTTCCAATGTGACAATACAATTGTGGATATCGGTCAATCAAAGTACTATTGATGCGCCAATTGTTCAACATGTCTTTGCTAAAACATCAAAGTGTTTAGCCGAAGTAAGAGCATTTGATCCTGTTCCATATATAGGGTTGAACCAATGAAAGTAGCAGGGGGATGAGAAGATGCAAGCACAAGGGCGGTGTTCCTATCACTGATGAATGATCCCGTTCGTTACCCTTTTCTAGATCGAGATGCTTGCAAGAATCACAATTTGTTACGTGACCCAGTTCATGTAAAGGCTAAGGGTAGATAAAAAATGTTGAGAGGATTAAATTAAAAATCTACATGCCAATAAATGAATAAAAAAAGAAGTTGTGGAAATCAGAGGCAAAAAAAAAAAGGAGAAAACCAATGATGAGCGTATAAAAAAGTTTAAAATTATTTTTCTTTCATTTATGTTCATGGTCTTGTATCATTGTGATAATTTATTTTTTTTGTTTTCTTTTTAAAATAGGACAATCAATTGCAAACTAGCAAAGAAAATATTTATAGGCCTTTAAACTTATTGGTGTCAAAATTCTCTTTTTGGACCCACATGGTATGCTTTGTTTCAACAAGTTGTCTTTCAACTTATTGGTTTATTCTTTGTTCAAAATTCTTTTAAAGGTAAGTTATTATCTTGGCATCATTTTAAATCTTGTGTCATGTCATTTTGTAGGGTATAATTGAGTGATTGGGGTAGTTCGTTTCATTAGTTGCTTGAGGAGCAATGGAGGTGCCTGAGGAACTTTGTGGTGCAACTTTCTACATTTATAGTCTCGAATTCTGTATTCGGTTAAGGGATTTGTATGTTGAGTGTAGTTTTTTTGGTGTTTGATTTAGAAACTTAATTTGGTCGAGACCTTGGCTCCATAGAATTATTTTGATGTTGAATTCTCACTTTAGTGACTGCATGTAAGATATATGCTTGTAGGATATATGCATTTGTCATTACTTTTGTTGTTGGACGAACTTCAAACTGAATATACCAGAATCCTTTTGTTCTGTGTGACTTGTGTATCTCAACTCTCAACCTAGATTCCATTGAGTCGTGCTCCTTCTTTCATCTATGAACGAGGAAATCACATTCTATTGCTAGCCCATGAATGAAATTTCATCCTTGTTTGGCAGTGAAAGGGCAAACTATGACATTGAGTATCAAATGATGCCTCTTAATGTGAATGAATGTTATTAACATGCCAACTATCACCTTCTCATGTTTGTCATCCACTTGGACGACTTTCATAGCATTTAGGAGTGCCTTTTATCTTGCTTCTTTGTTTTGCATATTAACATATTTCTAATCTTTAGTCCTTATTATATTGAGGAATAGAAGTTTCAAGACATTCTCAAATGTAGTGAGATGTAAAGATTGGCTTGTCATTTTAACATAACAGTTGAGCACTACGTTAACACAATAGAAGAAACCAACACCATTAGAAGCAACTAGCACTACAACAAAACAACAATGCTTCCCTCCAGTAGAAGCAACCATCACTACATTAACACAAAAGAAAACAACAATGCATTCACACAAAAGAAAACATCACTTACATTAGAGGTCAACTTGAGACGTTCAGTTAATACATTGCAATAATAGCGACCAACAAGGTTTCACCCCATAGACATAAGCATCATGACTATGACAACGATCGTTATCACAACTAATTTACAACATCTATTCCTTATTCATGGATCCATCTTCAAATTCTTTTTCATCTTTCATTCTATTGACCCGTCATAATAGTCAATTTATAACTTGAGTCAATCAAGGTTTGAAATGAGAATCCATCCATTTAAAGTATTGAAACAGTCCTCATTACTACAAGACATGAATTAAACAATGAATTAGATAAAATTAAGAACCTAAAACTTGATATAAATTTTATTTCAAAACTCACTCCGTAGAATCGACAATCGTAGAATCTTCACTAGGACTTCTTTGGCCCCAAGATGTTTTAATCACAACCTCTTCTTTGCAGTAGCACTTTGGAAGTGTCATTTTGGAATAAAATGCTCTATAAAATAGGAATTAGATAAATAAGGCAAAAGTGTTTTTAACAAATTACTTAGCGTGTAATTCATGTTTTGAAAGCCAAGTGCAGCAAGCAATTGCGTGATAGTGATACTTAAAAAAATGCACGAAAGTGATTAGCATGTCATAGATGCGCGAACCAGTTGTTTGGTTGTTTATATCTTGAATATTCCTACTTCTTATATTTATATAAAGTTGATCCGCAAGTGATTGTTTAAACTGTTCTAATCTCCCCGATATCTTTTATCTTTTTTTTGTAAGATTTTTAGAAGCTTTGTTCACTTGCTCACAAGTCATTGCTAAATGATTGCTCACAAGACTACTTTCTCTCTCCTCTCTCCTCTCTCTCTAATATTTATTCATTTAATAATTAAATATATGCATTTAAACTTCCTTCTATTTTAAACGATTGGCTCTTCCTCTTAGTGTTTGCTTCTCAACTAACTAGAGAAAAAATTCGTGATGGTTATATATCGTGTCAAGAAGTGATAGAGAAAGGTATTGTCCACAACATGTGAATCTCAGTTACATGTTGATTAAAATGTCTATTAGTATCAAAATTGATGAATGTAATTAATACATAGAAGCTATGTTTCAATCTTTCACATTTAAAAATGAACCCTCCACCTTCCAACGACGTGCATCCATGCTTCTTATGCATCTGCTTCATCTCCTATTTTTGTGAGTTACTTACCTTTCATTGTCACTTTTTTTTGCTTTATCAGTTTACGTCCGACGCCGCTCGACCATCTGCTCAACTACGTGTTGATCTATCTCGTCGACATCTTCCCGCTCGATGTTGCATATGTCATCTTCCTCGACTTCAACATGATCATGGTCGATGATGTCCACCACCTTTAGAATGTCAACCTCGGGCCCACGCCATTCCTACTCGGCCGTCGTGATGCCCCCTCCCCCTGCCTTCCTCCTCCATTGTTTCTTCGTCTTGTCCCCCATCGGCATCCGTGTGGATGTCATCCGCCTCCCGACCACCATCTCCGCCATGCCCACCTTCGGCAAGGCCCCCCAACAACAACCTCGAGTGCCCGCTAGCGACTTCCATGAGGCTCATGGATGTTATCATGACCCTGGATGCCAACTACCTTTGCGGCACCATGGCGGTCGTCCTTTACATCTAGCAGCACACATCATGCCCGAAGAGCGTCACGCTCCACTTCATCGCCACGCGGACATCCTCGCCATCATCCGTGCCACCTTCCAGTTTGTGCATCCGACAATCATTATGTTCCACGTGATGAGGTTCCTCTCAAGCACAGCGTCGAACAACTTGCTAGAAGGCTCCAAGTCGTCGCACTTTGAGTACGCGTCGAGGATGGCAGTGGCGACAATGACACTACAAGAAAACTATTGATTAGCGACGACTATTAGCGTCTCCATAACTACGACGCTAACTAGACACCATTAATAAAGAAACAGCGTCACAGTAGCGTCACAAAACAAGAGATGCCGATAGCCTCTACTTTGCGTCGACATAGCATTAAAAAATGGCAACGCCTTTTTGACGTCATATCGATGCTATCTTGACAGTAATACTATGCGCGTGAACAAGAAAATGCGTGGTAAAACTCAGTGCCATGTTAGCATCTAATGGAGATGACGCTGAGTTGTTCAGTTTAGCACCGTTGAATTTCGAGGTTGAATTTAGCATCGTTTTGGCGTCGGACATCAGTGGCGCTAAAGCGTTTGCGTCGCGTACGTCTAGTCGACGATGGAGCGAAGGAGCAAATTAGTAGGCGCTCGAGCAAAGGAGCAAAGCAAAAAAAAGGCGACGGCGGCGACACAACATCATTGGTGACGATGGCAGGCAGGAAAGAATAGCGGCGAAGAAAGAAGAAGATATTAGGGCATCGAGAAAACTAGGGCACATTAGCAGCGGAGAACAGATTATCTTTACTGGTTTTCCCGGCATCCCGGACTTGTTGTTCGCCCCTTCGTTTCATCTCTTAGTCTTCCAGCACCAACATCTTTGCGGTCGGGGGCAAGAAGGAAGAAGATGTTGCTGGTGATGTCGGGCAGAAGAGACGAAGGAACTAAAAAAATTTCGATTTCCTATTTGACTCTAAACTATTTCGACTGGCTAGTTGTGCGCTCCAAGCCGGTTCAAGGACGATCGACAAATGGGGGTAGCACGCTGCTACCATTAGTGGGTGTAGTATGCCCATTAAAATCCTAAGGAAATAAGATGTCATAAACAAAGAATAGATGTGAAAGTTATAATCCTGGTCAGTGCTTTTACTACATCTGTAATCTCAATAAAATTTAAGTGTCTGATCATGTAGCCCGAATTTTATGTCTTCATTAATGTGTGATCTATTTAACCTTAAGGCCCAGATTATTGCGGTTCTTATTGAAGGATAGAGTTAAAATCATTTAATCTGTAGAGTTCAGATCCAAACAACTTTTTACGTTCATTACAATTTCATGATTCCAAATGAGATTTGGCACCATAAATATATCTTCTTGATCTTAACACCTTTATAATATAGTTCATTCGCCATCATTAAATACTGATTAACAGATTTAAATGTCAAATTAAAAGGCGAAGTAACAAGTGATTCCGGGTTCAAAGCTCAAAATCATTTATCCTTGAATTGTTTTCCAAACTTTGAAGAACATAAAGAAAAGAAGTGCCACCACCAAGATATTGAGGATACTGTCAATTGATAATAACACAACAGGCTCAATAACATCAACAAATCGAGATTTTGATCTAAAAGTTTCCCCTTTCTTTTTTATTTTTTTCTTCTCACTTGTGCTATCTCCTCATTTGCTCCCAATAAAGAATGTTGTCTATCAAGTTTCATATACATGGGAAAACAAATACTGAAAAGGAATATTTGTTACAAAAGTGAACTACTCAACTTTTTACATCCTATTGGGTTGAGCTGAGCACTTGATGTTTCAAGTATGCATTTGATCCGGCTTAGCATCAGCACTCTGAAACGGGGTTGCATTATATTGCTTTGATGATTCTTGGATTCTTGCTCGGAAACATCCTTTAGAAATTAGAATAAGCAACTGCCCCATAGCTTTGATATTTGACAATGTTCATTTCATGACAACAGTAATTTCAACCTGGTTTGCAAAACTTACAAGCTGAGAAATGAGCAGACATAATGGATGATAGTGAAAGATTGTGTCAAAAAACTGAAACAATGATGATGCAGTGAATATATCAATGTTCCATTTACCTGATGAACTAGCAGAGTTTAACATTTTTCTCCATGAGTTCTCGGTGCACCAATTTCAGGATCTCCATTACCTGTAAAGATGTAAATTATAAGATATCCACAGCAAATACCGCCAAGAAAAGTCATCTAAAAAATCTGATAGGCATGGATCTTAAACTAAAGACTCGTACAAGTACTGAGAAACTAATCTTACTCCTGGATAGTGTTGCAGTACTGGAGAATAATGATCGAGTGCTACGTAAATACTTCCAAGAAGACTCACAAGTGCCTCAACCTCATCACCCAAAAGGTCAACCTGTGCAATATTCGATTAGATGGAGAATTACAACAACAACAACAACAAAGCCTTATCCCACTAGGTGGGGTCGGCTATGGAGAATATATGCATTGCAATAATAATTCGCTAGTGCCTCTTACAAATTGACACATTAGATTTTTTTTCTGTTGAGAGGGTGATGCATTATAAGTTCAACTGAGAATACGAGAACTTTCAACGAGCAAAGTATTCAATATCCATAATTTGGAAGATTCAAAACAACAAACACTCACTCATAGGAAGAAAATACATAAATAAATAAGAACTAAAATGTGTGGATGTTCCGAAGTGATTGTTACAAAAAAGATAACTGTAAAGCAAAAAAAAGGAAAGAAAGAAGAAAAGGATTAAATGTAAGACCCACAACTACGCGGCACAGACTGCAATCATTGGGTAGTTTCTATCTTTCATAAGGCAAAATAATTCGGTTACTTCTATCTTCGTAAGTAAAAAATGTAAATACTACATAACTTGAGAAAAGAAAAAAACACACACAGAGTACCTCATCTTCTGCTTTCTGAAGATTAGAACATCTGATTTCAAGCATTTGTTTGTACCACAAGCACTTGTCTTCTTGTTGATTAGCTTGCTGAATCAATGAATTCAACTGACGGTTCAGCATCCTCAACCTGCCAATGAGAAGAAGAATATAATTCAAACAAAGAACACTAATATCAAAAGACACGATGTTGTCAACTAGAAGTCTTTAAATCAACTAAAGCATGAGAATTGACATTGATTAAGTTCATAGCTGTCTTCAAAATTGCAACAGAGCATTGTAATAGTTTCTTTCTTTAGTTAATAACGAATAAAAATGGATATTTTGTTCAAAATAGTTAGATGGACATATGTTTCAGTATACAAAGTTTCCAACATGGCAAAACACCCACCTTTTTGTCCACATTGAATATCTTAATGGGAGCAGTACTAGATTAACAATTTACGCCCATCACTACTAATAAAAATAATAATAAGTAATAAAATAAAATCGAAGGTTTAATTTAAAACTACATTCATATCCACATTACCAAAATTTGACCAAGCTTGACCTTGTATTATTATGTATGAGGTACGACTATCAGAGAAAATAAACAAACTAAAAGATGTTAGATTTCAAACAACAACAACAAAGCCTTATCCCACTAGATGGGGTCGGCTACATGGATCATACGACGCCAATTCGTTGATCCATGTTCATGAGATTCGACAGGATTTTACGCTGACTGTCGGGGCCTAACACAACCCTCCTCCTTTTATCCGGGCTTAAGACCGACTATAAAACATAGGCGGAGAAAGATGTTAGATTTCAAAATAAATAGAAAAACATAATTATGATTAAGCACCTAGTATCATTTCTTGAAGTGCTCTCTGTCAATCGATATTCCAAATTTGAAAAAGCCTTTGACAATTCCAGCATCGAAGCCTTCAGGGACTTTAACTGCTTTATTTGTTCTTTATCCCTCTGGAAAGATGATGATAGTATCTTTTCTTTATCTTCAATGATGCTGTGAAATGTATGGTTCTGTTTATTTGCTTTGTCCAAATCATCTGATGCAACCTGGAGTTTGCTATTTAATTCATCTATTTCAAGTTCATAATGATGAATGTTCTGTAATGCCTCATTCAATGTACTTTCTGTTGTCTGTGTTTCCATTTTTAACTCCAGAATTTGTACTTGTTGCTTATCCAGTACTATTCTGAGCATATTAAGTTCCTGATGAACTAGACTGAGCTGCTGCTGTTGCTCGATCAATGTGAATTCAGACTTTGAGGCTAATTTTTCCTTCTGTTCAATCAGAGTTGTTATTGTTGATATATCTTTCTCCAACTTCTGGTTCTCTTCCATTCTTTCTTCTACTTCCTGCGTCAGTTTGGAAAGAGAAGCTTTGAGGGATGTGTTTTCCATGTGGTATTTTGATAAAGCATGATTCATGCTTGACATAGCATCACAAAGTGTTTCTCTAAATACTATAGAAGAAATCTCCTGCATATATTCTCTCATAACCTCCATATCCTCCGTCTGACACTCATGTTCATACAACATTTCATTTAACATAGAATTATATGATTCACTTTTCATGTTGGCTTCTAATATCACACCTTCATAATCCTGCTTAAGTTTCTTTATTTTATTCAAATATGTAGCTTCGAGTGATGAATGCAATGACATCTGGTTTGCTGCATCAGAGACCTGTGCTGACAGATATTCAAGTTCCTTTGTCTTCTTCATAAGCAAACCTTGTAGACGTACATTGTCCCTCAAAAGAGAATCAATTCTTTGCTTAAATCTATATGTTATATCGTCTTCTATTGAAGGAGATATATCTTTTTCTACCAGAACATGATCCAACTTAAGAATGAATTCTGACACTGATTTTCTTACACATTCATACTCCTTGTCCTTCCTGAAATGCAAAGATCCTTTTTCCTTCAGGAACTCTCGTTTTAGCTTAAATAATTCTTCCGTTTTTTCTTGCAATGCTGATTCATGCCGTCTCCTCATCTTGGTCATTTCAGTTTTACAATATGCTAGCAGTTCCTCCTTTGACATGTGCTTCAATTGGGGAAGATCAGCAATGTCCAACATCTCTTCTCCAGAATCAACAGCTTTTTCTAACATTATTGGCCCATCTTCCTCGGGTTGTGATGGAAAATTATGGTTTCCTAGTACTTTTCCTGTGAAGTGATCTTTCCTCTTTGAAACAGTCCATTCTTCAAAAGTTTCATGAC
Source organism: Pontederia crassipes (assembly GCA_030549335.1). Taxonomy (NCBI): domain Eukaryota; kingdom Viridiplantae; phylum Streptophyta; class Magnoliopsida; order Commelinales; family Pontederiaceae; genus Pontederia; species Pontederia crassipes. The sequence continues at coordinate 2,624,118 of CM060197.1, forward strand.
TGCTAACTTCTTCTGAAATAGCATGGAGCTCATCACGCATCTTCCGGAGATCAGCAAACTTTCCCTGCCAGTTCTTTTCTAAAGTCTTAGTAAATGCTTTCTGTTTATGCAATATTGTTTCATACTCATCCTGAAGATACCTTATATAATCCTGAATCACAATATCAGCCACTTCTCTTTGCAGTTCATGTTCCCATTGAAGTTCAGATAACAAAATTTTCTTTGAATAAATAACATCGCACCTTTTTTCAAATCCTGCAACTAGTATACTTTCTAAATCATTGACTCTTTGATCTATTTCTAGCAACTTATTCCTAGTGTTTCCTTCAGAAAATATATTGCAAAATCTTGCATTCACATCTCCTGTATGCAACTTAATATACTGCAGATCCTCCTTCAGCCCTTGAATCTGCTCTTGGACCAGAACCCATAAATGTTTTTCACTATCAGGATATTTGCAAGGTTCACTTGCACTTAGAAAGCTTTCATGCAACTGTGATATTGTTGATGATGAGCTTGAAGTCATTGTTAATGCCACTGCTTTTTTATCTGCAGCAGCTTCAGCTTCATGATTTTGCAACTTCTCATGTAAAATTGCAATCTCTGCTTCTTTTGTGGCAACTTTTTCTGTTGCCTCCTCAACAACTGCAGTAACTATACCTCTGACTACAGAATCACTCACCATCCTTGAAACACTCAAACGGTCATTGAGTTCATCCAAGTAAGAATCCAGATCATCAAGGATGACACTTTCACATAGTGTTGAGTCATTATTGACATTATCCTTTGGACTACTTGGAATCATCTTTCCGTCTCATACCAGCATTTTCATCCAAGCCCTGAAGAGATCTCACTTCCACCTCACTACTCACTAGAACAAAAAACTTGATAACAAAATTTTTGAAACTAGTTTAATGTCGTACCGAAGACCATAGACTGCAAAAGTTAATGTGTCAGAAAAAGCATATCGCAAGGGACAACAAGCAAATTGAAAAACAAACTCCAACACAAAGTTGAAGGGATAAAGAGGATAATGAACTCTACATGTAAAGTTGGAACCCTGTGTAAATCAATGAACCTTGAAATTTACAAACGGAAAATTATCTGCTTCAAATGGAAATCGTTCCATGGAAATTTCCAAGAACTGTTGCATATAGAATAGTTGGTACTTCCATCTTTGAGGAGCTTCACAAAAGTTTATTAATCTTTTTATTACTGAATAAAGAACTGGATCTTGGGCAAAGTGAATATCCGAAAGTTATAGCTAGCGATCTGATAGTTACCTATCTCTGGATTTGATATCAGAAAATTGATTAGCATATTCAGTACGGGAGAACAGAAGATGAAAAGAATATGGAATTTTTTAAAATCACCATAACGGAGACGGAGAACGAGCCCCTCCCAATCTACAGCAACATAAACAAGGCCGACAAAAAGAATTCCACTCGGTGAACTTTTGGAAGTCGTCACAGCCAGTAAATAATAAAAACAAGATGATCCATGTAGCCGACCCCACCTAGTGGGATAAGACTTTGTTGTTGTTGTTGTTGATCCTTTTGGAAGTTGGACCAGTGGACTGAGATAATGAGAAAGGTAACTTCCTCCTTTCTCTTTCCTATTTTGTTGCCCCCATGATATTTCTCTTTCCAAAGAACAATTGAAAAACAAGTATATCACTATAATATGTTTTTAAAGAACTATTATAATAGATAAAGTATATGTATAACATAATTCTTAAAATTATTTGTTTCTCAAATGTCTTATAATTTCAGAACTCTATAAGCTTCTCATATTTTTTGTCCCTTTGCACAACAAATGGAGCATTCATTCATGAAACTAAGAACAGATTGAAGTTATTTCTTCAGATTTGAATGATTAACTCCTATGACTAATTTGATGCAGTAATGCATAGGACATATATGACAAGTAGATATAATAATACATGTAATCAAATATGCTTATAATATATGCATATATGTACAGAATTAATTCACTTTCTCGAATTAAAAGTGCAGTATCATTATTCCAAGCAGTAATAAGAATGAGGAATAAAGTACTAGGGGCATGTTTTTCTGTGATGAGGCAGTTATAATTTATAACTTGTTGCTGATCTACAGTAACTTTTTTTTGTTTAAAATTTAGAATCAACTGAAGGCAGAAAACTCAGGGAGTCAATTCTGAAAGCTGACTACCAAATCCACACAGCACCGTTGAATATAATCAGAGCAGAATCCCTCCTTCGCAGCATTACAGGTCACCTGGTACTAAACTAGCAATAGTTGCTACTAATTCCTCCTACCTTACACATAATTTAGCTATAAATTAGTACCATATGAGCCTGTCTTTTGCAGGGTCTACTTAAGGAAGGTTCTATGAAAGATCTTTTTTTTTTTAAAGAGAACGTGTTTCTGTCAGGAGGAAAATAAAAAAGAAAGAAAACCACAGGCAATCATAGCCATGAATTAAAAGGGAAACATAACCAAGAAAGGCATCAGACAAGAAACATGTCCTAAATGGAGTTAGCTTTCTAAGTGGAAAGTGTAGCCAAAATATAATGCCGCTCCCCTGGTAGTTCCAGGTTTCTGTAATGATTGGATAGAAATACTGGCAAATCATCCATGCTCCATAGTTTTTTCTTTCTTCTATCATTAATCCAAGCAAAAATCCAACCATGGCAGACAAGGATGCGAAATCTAAAAGGTCTCAATTGTGTTCTACAACGCCATGTGATCATCGGCCCAGGTTCTTGAAACAGAACAGCAACAGAACAAGTTAGTGACAGCAGGAAAAGAGTGATTCCTGCAGGAAAATGGACTTTGTTGAACAGTTTATGAGAAACATCTAACTGCCGAATGCTGGTGAGCCAAAATTTTGCTGAGATGTAGGTGAAAAAGAGGAATTTCCTGTTCCATGATATTTGGAAAGAGTAATCTCCGGAGTAATATTTCATGGGCAAAAGTTTCCAGTACGGGAGAACAGAAAATTAAAAGACTACGGAATTTTTTAAAATCAGACCATAACGGAGACGGAGAACGAGCCCCTCCCACTCTACAGCAACATAAACAAGGCCGACAATAATAATTCCACTCGGCAGACGAAAAGAATATGGAAATTTTTAAAAGCAGACCAGAACGGAGACGGAGGACGAGCCCCTCCCACTCTACAGCAACATAAACAAGGCCGACAAAAAGAATTCCACTCGGCAAACAGAAGAATTCCAGAAGAACAAAAGAAGAATGGCAAAAGGCGCTGTTTCTTTTCTCTGTAAGAATAAGATAGAAAAAACGAGCATAGGAAAGCAGCTCACCTTTCAACTCTAGAAAACCCAAAAGCAACGCAGGAATATCTCAAAACATCCGATGGCGCTTCCTTCTCAACTCGCAACCAAAAAACCAAGCGGAACCCAGAGGCATCCCAGAACAGCCCAAGACGCCATCTTTCAACAGCGAACAACCGCAACACTACACTACATAAGCCCGCCCAGGCGTCCAAACTCCAAAGGCGCCACCTTTTTCAACTCAATTCCCCGGAATCAACCTACAAAAGCTCAAAACTTCGATGAAACAGCTCCAATACCGACGAGATCTCTGCAACGCTTCAAGTTAACAGCATTCCTTCAATTGCTCCTACCGATAACAACCGCCATAAACCATGGAACTTGGATAGAGGAGAAAGGAAACTTACAGGAATTGCCAGAGAGACCAGCGGTGGGTGGCTCGACTATTGAGCGGCGAAGGAGACAAAAACTTGGCGTTTCCCGCCAAGACAGACTTTGGATGCTACTTTAGGGTTTCCTTCGGTCTCGAGCAGCGGAGCCGAAACAAAAAGGCACGATCTCGGATCCCAATGTTGGGGATAAAAGAGGAGAAGGCCAAAGGAGTGAAATGGGAACGAGAAGAGAACAAAAAGAGAAAGGCCACGGGTGCAGAATGCAGACGAACAAGGAAGATGGAAGTCGTCGCAGCCAGTAAATAATAAAAAAAAGGTGATCCTTTTGGAAGTTGGACCAGTGGACTGAGATAGTGAGATGGCTTTGCTTTTACTTCCTTCTTTTTTTTTTCTCTTTCCTATTTTGTTGGCCCCATGATATTTCTCTTTCCAAAGAACAACAAATTGAAAAACAAGTATATCACTATTATATGTTTTTTAAATAGATAAAGTATATATATGTATGTATAACATAATTCCTAAAAATTATTTGTTTCTCAAATGTCTTACAATTTCAGAACTCCATAAGCTTCTGACATTTTTTTGTCCCTTTGCACAACTGCTGGAGCATATATTCATGAAACTAAGAACAGATTAGAGTTATTTCTTCATATTTGAATGAGCAACTTCTGTGAATAATTTGATCTAGTAATGCATAGGACATAAATGACAATTAGATACTAATAGCACATGTAACCAAATATATACTTATAATACATGCATATATGTACATTATTATTCCACATACTCAGAATATAAAGTGCAGTACCATTATACCGAGCAGTATAGGAATGAGGAATAAAGTACTAGGGGCATGTTTTTCTGTGATGAAGCAATTATAATTTAGAACTTGTTGCTGATCTGCAGTAATTTTTATTGATTAAATTTTACAATCAACTGACAGCAGAAAAGTCAGGGAGTCAGTTCTGAAAGCTGGCTGCCAAATCCACACAGCAGCAGTGAATATAATCAGAGCAGAATCCCTCCCTCTGCAGCATTACAGGTCACCTGGTACTAAACTAGCAATGGTCGCCACGAATTCCTCCTACCTTACACATAATTTAGCTATAAATTAGTACCATATGAGCCTTTCTTTCACAGGGTCCACCCACTTAAGGAAGGTTCTATGAAAGATCTAATCTTTTAAAAGAAAATGTGTTGCTGTCAGAAGGAGGAAAAGAAAAAAGAAAAGAAAACCACAGGCAATCATAGCCATGAATTGAAAGGGAAACATCACAAGAAAGGCACCAGACGAGAAACATGTCCTACATGGAGTTAGCTTTCTAGGTGGAAAGTGTAGCCAAAATCTACTGCCGCTCCCCCTGGTGGTTCCATGTTTCTGTAATGATTGGACAGAAATACTGGCAAATCATCCATGCTCCATAGTTTTTTCTTTCTTCTATCATTAATCCAAGCAAAAATCCAACCATGGCAGACAAGGATGCGAAATCTAAAAGGTCTCAATTGTGTTTTGCAATGCCATGTGAGTCATCGGCCCAGGTTCTTGAAACAGAACAAGGTCAGTGACAGCAGGAAAAGAGTGATTCCTGAACAGGAAAATGGACTTTCCTGAACAGTTTATGAGAGACATCTACTTGCCAAATGCTGGTTACCATGAAAATGTTGCTGAGATGAAGGTGAAAAAGAGGAATTTCCTGTTCCATGATATTTGGAAACAGTAATCTCGGAAGTAATATTGCATGGGCAAAAGTTGCTGAGACAGTATCATAAATGTCTTCACCGAAATCTCCACCTGCAAAATTATTGGAAAGTAAGTAATAATCCACTCACCCTACTTTAATGTTCCAGAGAGAGGAGGGAATAGGAATTCATCTCCTGCTAAATGAGTAACATTTATTTTATCTACTGATTCTACCATTTTGTGCTGTTGAGTTTGAAAAGGTAATTTTTTTTTAAAAAAAAAAAGGCCTCAACTTTTGTTTTGGTCTCCAATATACTTTTTTTTAATAAAAAAACACAAAATTTGTTGAATTTTAGTTTATGTTGTAATTAATTGAAACTTTGCCTATGTTTTATAGTCGATCCCAAGTCCGGATAAAGGAGGAGGGTTGTGTTAGGCCTCGACAACCAGCGTAAAACTCCGTCGAATCTCATGAACATGGATCAACGAATATATTATGTTGTTGTTGTAATTAACTGAAATAAGATTGTTAATTACCAATCAAATTTTAACACGTACAATCAAATATTGAGTCACTAATTTTTTTTATTTCTTTACATATAAGTAATATTGTTTTAAATTCATAAAGGCTAAATCTTGATTGATTTTATATAATGACAAAATCACATAAAATAACGTTACAAATTTAGTTTTGAATTCATTTTTAAGACTAAAAGTTTGCGATCGTTGAATTCATATTTAACATTTTTTTCTAAAAAAAAGTACAATAACATGCTAGAATTCAAACTAAATCGAAGATTTAGTAAAAAATAAAAGTTTAGATTAGATCTAAGAACAAAATAAAAGTTCATATAATTTACCCAGTTTAAAATTACTGCTTGCCTTCTCATACAGATAAAAGAAAAGGGGTTAACGATCCAACTGTCACACTACTAGTTGCTAATAATTTCAAGTTCGAAATTTGAATATAAAATTGATGTTATTCTTTTTAATCGCTTAAGTCTTTAAAAGAATTAATTGGCATATTAAATTTCAATATTATTGTTCTGAATTTAAATCTCGTTAAATTTTTATTAAAAAAATATTCTTCTCCCTTAATTATTATCCTTTTAGTGGATTGGATTAAATCAAAATTTGTCACTAGGACACACATGAGAAGAAATGTTAAGAATATAAATTTATTAATATTTTTTTAGCGGCTTAAGTTTTTAATAAAATTGCTTAGCACATCAAATTTTAATCATTGATCAAACTTTATCTATACTGTTTTCGCTCGAATATTGAATTAGTCAAGTATTAATAGTCTTACAAATCAGTGGGCCTCGACAAAAAAAAAAAAAAAGAAAAGAAGATATTGAGATATAATTTGATTGAAGTGAAGTGAGAATTGAATACTAACAAGTTGTCTGTCACCATCAAAGTCTTGTCCTTCAGAGGACTGGATTCGGAAGGACCATTTTACTGCAAAGGAGTTATATTTAGTAGTCCATCTCCCAAACTTGATTAATTTGTGATCTCTGGCCTTTTAATTTTTTTTTTATGATTGACACAATGAAAAAAGAACATGAGGGTCAACGTGTTGCAAAGATCAGCTGAAGCAAACGTTAAACAGGACAAGTGATCAAATTCATGGGGATCATTAGAGTCTAACAGGATGATTTGGTTGAGCAACTTAACTGGAGAAATGTACCATCAAGATCAAACTTTTTTTATGATATCTTTAGACTTCACTGCAAGATTGGACTACATTAATTTCGCGTATCAACTACTTGCAATATATGTCAAAAAGTGATCACAGAAAAAGCTTCTTCTTGCTATTATGATCGCCAGCTCATTCTGTCCTCCCATGGCTGCCAGTGTTTAGAATCAGATTTTAAAAAGAAACAGCAGCAATAAGTTGCAGACTTTTCCCTGCATGAATGTCTCTAGAACTGCAGAATGATTCAGACTTCCAAATCCAATCAAGTACATATGTGCATTGTTGATCCGAGAGCGAGCGAGAATTTATCGATTCTTCAGTGCATGATTTAGAAACTAAATTTTATGATATCTGTCCATCTGATCAGTTCATGGAGTAGCCTGATACCCTTTTTGTCTTCAGCATTTGATACATTAAATATAGTTCATGATGAACTACTGACTGAAACAAAGATGCAGAAGCTCCAAGCAAGCAAGAAATTAATATCAATCCCAAGCTATTTTCAATGTTGGGATGAACAGATAATTGATTGAGGAATGAGGATCCAACTAAAGTTCCTGACACTGAGATTACCATGAAACAGATCATTTGAGCCTGATCGCAAGCATGTTCTTAATTAGCCACTGGAAGAAGAAATATTATTAGATGCTTTAACTGAGATGTGGTGACCATTGGAACTGGCCGCCATGGCAGGGTTGGCGGCATTGTTTGCCCTGTTCTGCAGCCAGGTAAAGATGACGCCAAACCCCAACTCCAAGGTCTCCAGAGGCTCCCCAATCATCTGGTGCCACATCCCCGGTATGACATTAAAGGTCTTGTCCCTGCTGCTCGCCAACTCGTACACCAACTCGGCCGACTCCGGGTCGCACACCGCGTCCTCCGATCCATGCACCACCAGCAATGGCAGCTCGAGCTCTCTCGCCCTCCTCCTGATCCTGCCGGACAGCCTCAGCAACTCCAAAGACGTCGCGGCCGTCGGTCTCTCCGACGGAGGAGCTCTCGGGTTCCTCCTCACCAGCTCCCTCTTCCACTCCTCCTTGTACGACTTGGTGACCAGCGACTTGGTGAACGGCACCCTCCAAGCGGGCGCGATCCAGGCGGCCATCGGCAGGAACACCTCCAGCGGCCACGGCGGCTTGTACTTGGGCGACACGCCGCACATGGCGCCGTTGAGGACCAGCCCGTCCCACCTGTCCTTCTGCCGGAGGTAGACCATGACCGCGGCCGCTCCACCCAGCGACTCGCCGTAGAGGAACGCCGGGAGGCGGGCGCCGTGCGCGGACCGCGATGCGTCGAAGTACTGCACGCAGTCGTCCACGACCGGGCCGATGGACGCGACGTGGCCCCTGGGGCCCTCGGACCGGCCGTGTCCCGGGAGGTCCAGTGCGAGGACGAGGAACCCGAGCTTGGCGATGGCCGCCGCCGTGAGCTGAAAGATCCAGCCGCTCTCGGAGATGTAGCCGTGGATCATGGCCACGACGCCGCGGAGCTCGGGCGCCGACGTCCCCCCGGCCGGCGCGGCCGGGCGCCAGGACTGGGTGAAGAGCTTCATGTCGCGGCTGTTGATCACGAAGGATTCATGGTGCACGACCTGGTGCTTCTGGTAGAACTCTTCTTCGGACAGGTCGCCGAAGGGGCTGTTCTTGTTGGCTTGGTGCACGGGGTGGTGATAGCCATACATCATCCTCTTTGCATGCAAGAAAACAATAGAGAAACGGCGATTAGGCCGGAATGAGTTATCAGTATGAGCTACTCAATTTTTCTACCTATATACGTAGCAACTTCTCGAGTTCTTTGGCATCCACATGCCTATCAAATTAATGGCATTAATTTGTGTAAGAAAGCAGTTGCATGCATGCCTAACCTGCGAGACCAGAAATTAATGTTGCACGTACGCATGCATGCATCATGCATGAGATAAGAGAAATATTGGAGGAGAGAAAGGAAATGGCGTCAATGTTACTGAGACTTATTCGGTAGGAATAGTTAAGCCTTCCGGCAGAGGAACTGCTATTAATCTGCAGGTTATTGCATCAACACATCCATCTATGATCTATCCATAATATGCCTTCTTTCAGGTGATATTGTTGGGTGTTCCTGCGATTCGGAAAACATCACAAAAACCAGGGAATCAAATGCATGCTACTGGCTCTCACGTATGATGTCAAGTTCTTTGGGCCTGCTGCCGACAGCAGCTTGCTAGAACAGCAGCTGGTCACAGTCTGGTGAGATCGTAAATTATATGCCTCTGAATTGGTGGGAGCATCACTGTCTTCTTCTCATAAATCCTGCAGGGCCCAGAAACACTAATTATTATGACTTCAACCTTTCGGTCTCGTCCTCTTTCTCCTCTGAAGAAGCCTGGAGCTTACACTGTACGTGTTCCTTCTAATCTTGCCTGATACTATGTCTGTGTTCATTGATAACACTGTACTATGTCTGTGTTCATTGATTAAGCCACCAAAATTATTAGTCAAAGTAAATCAAGCACTCAGTAGTGCATGCCGTGACGATCTTGCAGACTATCTGAGGCTTGACAGAGATGTAGATAGTGGAGATGACCACCAACATTATATCCCAAAAGCTCAAATAACACTGATAGGTCCACAGATCAAATGAAAGGGCACCTAGAAATCTGTCTGGAAACACAAATTTAAGAACATGAGTTGGTATCTCTTTCTTCCATGCTTTCAGTCCACTTGCTGCTTTGTCGTTTTTTTCTTTAAAAAAATAGTATAATTAAAATTTAATAAATGACCAACACAAAGATGATCCAACTTTTCATACCTATAACACTGATTTCATGAACTAGATTATATATTATGATAGCAAGGAAACAGAACAAGCATGCAAGCTTCCTTCTGGAATGAGCAATTCAATGTAATTGGAGTGCACGATGATGCATCATTTATCTTTCCTTGGACGCAAACTATGTTTGCCATCATATAAAGCTCATTTCTTTTTCTAATCGATGCATTTATTTTTACCACTATCTTCTTTATCTTCCCTTTATTGTTTTGACATGACATTCACGTTTCAATACTTCCTGCAAACATAGGAGCTTATGATCTCTGTAAAGATCCTACAAAAAATAAAAGAGGCTTATGATCTCTGTGAAGAGAAACTTAAACAACACTCATAGTTAACAGTGAAGCGAGAGACTAAAAAAGGTTAATAGTTCTCAATTCAAAACCAAGACTACAAACAAATACATGATCACATTTTAAACTACTAGAATTTTCTTGTCAAAACATTATAAGAAATATATGCTTTTGGAAAACACAACAGGGAAGCGCAAATACAATAATGATAATGATCTATGCTAAATCCAAGAAATATGGCACAGCCAATATAGCACTTCAGTTTTGGTAAAAAAGGAGTAGGGAACAGCAAGTTAAGAATCCTAATTTTCGTGCGTTCGTCATCTGAGATCCTATGTTGTGTTACGTCATTTGAGATCCTCTCGATAACCTATGTTGTGTTGAAAGAATATTTATATGATCCGATCGATTGCGTACGATCCCTAGTAGCAATAACCTATGTTGTGTTGAAAGAATATTTGTATGATCCGATCGATTGCGCAAGGTCCGAACCAGGGAAAGCCTACAAAAAAAACTTGGATAAGCCCGCTTAGAACCCCTAGGTAGCAAGGGAAAGCATTGTTTTATAGTGCTAAGTGAGACAAGTAACCGAAGTTTAATTCCAAGGAAGAAGCAGAGAGAAAAAGGTTAGGAACTTGTTAAATGCATGTACAAATTGTTCGGCAATGCCAGAAAGGCCCTGTATCAATCTTTAGTGTACAGAATACAAAAACAAAGTTAGTTTCTGATGACATTGACCTATTTACAAGTAATCCCACAATGAGAATCTTTGCCATCTTTAATGTCTCTGCTCCTTCATTCATTGCATCAAAATTCCAGCTTTTTCCGCATTCTCAGGTGACACCAAGGCATGTTTAGGATTGTAGCTAGCAAGGGGTCATGACATTCCAATTCGGTTCATCCAAGAGAAGTAATCTTGTCCCATAAATTCCCACTGGAAAAAGCTTGTAGCGTTGCGGGCCAAGGGAATAAGGCACCTCAATCTATTACAGAAGTCATTGGGTGGTTTCAATCTTTCAATAATGGTGCGAGCAATTCTTCCAATGAAAGAACTAACACCATCCACATAATAATCGTTTACATTATGGAGATCTTCGCCATGGCTTCATGCTTTTTTGATTTATTTTAAATGGACTCCAACTTTTTCTTCGTTTTGGGGTTTCAGAGAAGACACCTGATGCCAAAGCCTGCTGAAGCCACAACTCAAACTCCTCATCCTCAACAATCATCTCGGCGTCCAAACCCCATGGATATCTAGAGGGATTGGACCGCAATCCTGTCCTATCCAAGCCTACCATGTTCACTTGAAAACTTGGTCCATGAGTATTGGGCTTACAAGATATTCCCTGAGTAAAAAACAAGCCAATGAAGAGTCAGAGAAATGCAATCTGAGTGTGTCATCCGATACGTTCAGCAAGGCAGCATTCTTTAGTAATCACAATTATTATACCATAAAAATTCTTACACTTCTTATAATAAGATGCTGAAATTTTAAGAACCAAATTTGGAGTTCTTGATATTTGAAGACAAAATTAACCTAATAAAATTCATGAACTAACTTCGCAGAAGTTCTGGATACTATACAACAACAACAAAGCCTTATCCCACTAGGTGGGGTCGGCTACATGGATCATACGACGTCATTCATATTCGTTAATCCATGTTCATGCGATTCGATAGGATTTTACGTTGGCCGTCGGGGCCTAACACAACCCTCCTCCTTTATCCGGACTTGGGACCGGCTATAAAACATAGGCGGAGTTTTGTTGTTAAGTTCTGGATACTATGTGGGGAACAAATTAAATAGTGGTAAAAATACCACCTCTTACTAAAAGCCAGATCCTTGTCAGGTACATTGAAGAATCTGCACTTTATGATCTTTCTTACAACACATGTTGGAAGATCATTTCCTCAATCATTTGTTTAACAAAACCTAGAATTCAATAATATGAATTTCAGATGCCCTAAGCATCCTCCCACCAGTTTCCTCTCGACACCTTGACCACTAAAATGAGACTTCTAACATGTTAATTAGGACAAAAGGATGCAGGAAAAGGACCAGGAGATAGAAAATGAAGAAAAAAAGACGCCAGAGCTAAAATCTCATAAGCACACAACAGCACAAGTATAGTTCAGATGACCCATCAAAATTTGTTTCAATAAGAACCTTAAGTCATTGTTTTCCATGATTTAAAAGATTGAAAATGTACCTCAATGTACACATGAATGTATTCAAGTGTTGGAAATGTACATGATAAAAAATACCAATGCTACTACAGGAGTTAACTAACCTGACAGGTTGCCCATTCTGACACATCAAATATTTTACTCTCAGCGCACACAAATGCTCGTGGGATTTCAACCTAAAGAAGAATATCAAGATGCACAAAGAAAAATTAGCAGTGAAAACTGATCCATAAGAAAGAGGATCAACTTAGATGTAAAATGAAAATTCCAATGAAAGAAATAACTAAAAGGTTTGAAGATACAAACAACCTCCTTTGTGATATGTATCATTGTCGATAAATAATCAATGTTACAAATAAAGGGACATTCCGAAATAGTTGCATCATATTTTCTGAGGAGCATTACATCGTAATTTGGGCAATTAATGTGCTCGTGGTGAGAGATGCAAGTACCTTTTGAGGTGTCAAAGCTGTTGGTGAGCACCCACTTTCAACCCAGCCATCACCATCTTTGGCTTGATGATACTGAGAGCAACTCTAATGTAACAGAAAGACCAATTTTAATCCAGAAGTTTACACAAATGTGATTTTATAGGCTTAAAATAATAAAAGATCCTAGTAAATATCATTAAATCAAGTAATATCTCCTCACCTGACACCACCTTGCTCTCGGCTTACTTCTATTGGTGCAGATCCATATGTGAGAATTGCCACACTTTGTACACTCAATGCGCCTGGATTCCTCAGCGCGGTACTCTACTCCAGTCTATAACAGATGAAAGTATATTAGTGCATGTCGATTTATCATGGGATTTGATCTAAGATGCTTATGTAGGATTTTAGACCTCAGAAAGTTCAATATCTTGTGCAAGAAGACACACAGTTTAAAACTCGACAAACCCAGCAAAAGCCTAAGGTTGCAAATTGAACTAGGAGATCTAAGTAGGTTAATTTTAATTTAGGGTTATTACTCAAATTACATATTAAGGGGTTTTAGTTGGGTATTATGAGGCTCTGTTGACCCCACCTAGTGGGATAAGGCTTTGTTGTTGTTGTTGTAGTTGGGTATTATGACTTGGAACAGAGGAGAGACGGAATTCCACATATCCCAACTCATTATTTTAATAGGCATGGAAGTAACATGTGAAATTTAAGTGTACGTTTCAATGAATCTGTAAATGTGGACTAGTAGAATGCTGATAAGATAATAGTGCAGGAGGCAGTCCAGCTATCATTATTCTTTTGAAGAATTTAACCACAAATATAAGATGCTACTTGTTATGGTACAGGTGATGAATAGACAAAGGGACATTTCTTTCGAGTCGTGGTTCATAGGAAGGACATTTAACAAGTATATTCTCAGATTCCCAAAAAAAATGTGCATATGATATAATACAGAACTAGTTACTTCGTACATGAAATTCAAGTTTAAACAATTCCTTTGTCATAATTAATTACCTGCTGGGAGGTACCAGGAGACCTACTACAAACTTTTCCAGATTCTTCCTTTTGCAATTGTTCATCATAGTCTTTCTTCTTGGTCATATCTGACAGAACCTGAACCTTCTCACTTATTAGTTGCAGGACAAGCTATATCAAAAGATACTGCAAATTTAACAAATCGTTGATACAGCTAAACTCCGCCTATGTTTTATAGCCGGTCCCAAGCCCGGATAAAGGAGGAGGGTTGTGTTAGGCCCCGACAGCCAGCGTAAAATCCTGTCGAATCTTATAAACATGGATCAACCGGAATGACGTCGTATGATCCATGTAGCCGACCCCACCTAGTGGGATAAGGCTTTGTTGTTGTTGTTGATACAGCTAATTGAATGATATGCACGTTCTCTTTGGAGTTTTCAGTTATTTTGGGAAGCAAGAACTAAACTTTAGTGAACACTTGCCTCATAAGCACACTGAAGCTTCTTAAATGATTCACAAGCTAACGAGTTCCCCATGTTTTTGTCAGGATGTACAAGCAAGACCTACATATTTCAACATATACCAGTTCATTACCGTTGTAATATCACTAGTAGATAAGAAGAGTCCAACATTTGGGTCAAAGATTACAAAAGCAGACCTTTTTGTGATACTCTTTTTTCAGGATTTTAGGATCAATATGTTTATTACGAAAAATGCCTAACACTTCATAATAGTTTGAGCTACTCATTATCCTTTTCATCTCATCCAATGAAGTGAAATCCGTTTTCACAATCTTGCTAGGAGAAGCATCCTTCTGAACTTTTGAGACACTTGATGGACTAGGGGTTGTGCATGGGGACTTAGATGATGCAATATTTTCAGTTTCATTCATCGGATATGAGAATTCAGAATCACACGAAAAGTTTTCTGTAACAGGTTCTGGCTCCTTTTGGTCTTCAAAATTTATTGCTTCCTCAGTACTATCACATCCTTGAAGCAATTTATTCAAGATATCATTGGAAAAGAAAGAAAGATTTAAAGACAGAAAGACTCCATGCCAGCCAGTCCGAGCATAGACACAATATAGAGCATATGTAGTTGCCATTAGTATTAAAATCCGTGCGTGATTAAGTGAAAACACATAACCTGCGTCAAAAACAAAAGTTTCACATAATTAGCACTGAAAAATTCATCATATGTAAATCTCAAAATTGTGACACGCAAACTGTAACTGTGAATTAGTTGCATACCTCCAGCCATGAGGAGCAACCCAGTTATCCAGAAGTAACCATATATCCACATTATCAAAATACCAAAAAGACCAACGATAAAAAGCCCAGGTGTAAACCCCAAATGACGAACACTTATCCCAGACGCTACCTGTCAGCACAAATTCAATAATATTAGCGTTCATGATGCATCTAACAACATACTTAAAATATATATCATTTCACTTAGGCCAATTGTCATGTCGTCTATCACAACATGTTTATTTTTAAAGGTCAATAATACTTCTTTTTTGGGGGAAGTAGGTCAGTAATACATCTGATTTTGCAAGTTACATTTTACATGTAAAGGTGTTTTGGTGTTGGAACATGTTATTTTGATGAACATGCTACTATTGACTATAGAAAAGATCAATTATACAATTTATTTGAGATCACAACTTCATCAAATGCTACGCTATTACAACAACAATAACAAAGTCTTATCCCACTAGGTGGGGTCGAAAAATATCAAGTAACAACATAATGCCATTTATATATTCTTCCCTTCATTCCATTCCATGTGCGGGCCAACATATAAAACTTCCATCTTTAATCTCTCTCAAGAAAAAGAAAACATTTTTTCCAAAAGCATAATGTTCTTCTCCTACAGGAAGAACTTACTCTTTTAAATTTTGTCCTGGGGAAAAGAACCACCATTTATCATGCTATAGGAATACAATTGCACAAACCCATGATGATTTTGGCCTTCTATTATCCTTAAATATATTGATACGATCCAACAACACGATAAGTTTTTAATTTTGTTAGAGGGAGCACGATAAACACTTAAATGCTTCAGTTGAACATGATAATATGGTTTTTGGTAGCTCAGATAAGAAGAAACCTTCCTCTATTAACTTCACAAGAAGCACAATCAAATGGATCACATGATGCATTCCAACTTGAGGCAAGTAAAAGTTTGGATCGTGGACAAATTCATATCTATTACTTTATATTTGTATCCAAAAAATGAATACATCGCTGGAAAAATGAAAAGAAGGCAAGAGAACATAGGGAAAAAAAGATAAAATTAAAATTTCAACTAAGGGCAATGATTTCGAAGAAAAGCATGTCATTGATTGAACACAAAGTAAATGCCGAAAAGAAAAGTAGTTAGCTTCACTTCAAAACTGGTTTGGAAAGCATGCTAAGGAAAACCAATTTGTAAGGTCATGCAAAAGTTGGATCTGAGGGCAAACCAGACATAAGAGCACACAAGCGAGGGAATTCGTAGAAGTCAAGCTGAGGAAGAAGCTCCACAAGATAACAAATAGAGCCGTAGCTCTCAAGGTGAACAGCGACCTCAAGCCTTCCACAGAGCATTCCTTCCAGTGCAACGCCAAAATACAAAGAAGCCTCGCAACACTCAAAAACCAACCGTACACCACAGGCCAATGGCGATCCGCAAGAAATGTGACCTTCTCTCTGGCGCAGCTCACCGCAGCTCTGCTGCCCACAAACGCCTGCTTTCGCGACTGAAGCCATCTCCACCCTTGCCGGAACAAGCCTATGTCACCCATTAAATCCACGCGAAGACGTGATTCTTGCCTGTAGCCACTGTCCAAGCAAGGGGTTCTGACGTTTCCAATTTAAAAATATCCGACAAGCCTCATCCTTCCAAAAGACGATAAGTTTCCAAGGAATGCGACAGCAAAATGCAATCAAATTCCATAATAGGATACATTAAAGTCATCTTAGAAAAATCAAATATTTGTCCCTTATTCCAGCAGATCGCTCCGCATCAATCGAGCAGCAGCATTTCCCTCATAAAAAAGGCCGGAAGAAATCGCCGCCACAGGGAAACCAAAAACGACTTCTTCTTCTTCTTCAGCATCAAAAACCGACGACGACAATGAGAACAACGAGAATGACCTTTGCCGAAACCACCAATCGTTCCGAAACCAAGTTGGTCTCGATCACAAACCCTAGATGCCTACTTCAGAAAAGGATTTCGACGACTGCCGACAAAAAAAAATCCAATCTTGCTCCTTGGAGCCGATACAAGATGGGAAAAAAGCATAAAATAAACCAAAAACAGGCCACGGGAATCCGATTCTTCTCTCCTTTTTGCCTCTTTCCTTGAGGGTCTTCAGTTATTGCTCGTGAAAAAAAAAGAAAAAGCGAGAGTGTGAGGAGGAGAGAGAAGAGGAGAGAGGAAGAGCGGTGACGGACGGGCAAGAAACAAAAAGGATCTAAAGATGGAACTTGGCGAGGAGGACGAGAAGGAGAAGAGGAGGAGGTGCTGGCGGATGGCAACGTGGGCGGGGGTCTGTTGTTGTCGTCGCCATCGTCGCTTGGAAGGAATTGGGGGGAGAGAGAGAGAGAGGGAGGGAGGAGAGAGAGAGTGTGGGGGGGGGGGGGGTTGGTGTGTGGAAAAGAGGAGGCTTTACAGGCTTTTACTGCAGTCAAAGTGTAGTAGTTATAATTATGGCAAGAAACGAGTGCTAAATTAGGAACAAAGGAATATTAACTAAATAATTTAAATAATTCAACTACTCATTGGACAACTTAATTTAATAGAAAAATACAAAATAAAATATTATAAAAATTAATAAAAAATACATATTAATTATCTAAAAGAAAAATTAATTATCTCAATTTTTTATATTTTCCCCCTTTTTGGTAACTCATTCTCACTTTTAAGTTGTAATCTCACTTGCATTTATTGACTATTTCTCTTCCTATTTTGGAAGTTATTTAGTTATTATTGAATGCAACAACTTGCAATTGTCACATTTGAGCCAGGAAAGTGGCATTTTGTAATGGTGGTTAGGAAATTATCACACATACAAATATTAGGAAAAAAAGTTAATCCGAGATCATTTGACATTTCAAAATTTCAAAGTAAATAAAAAAAAGATAGAATATTATATCATAATATAAAGTATAAAAATCGATTATTCAGTTTAGGAAGGAGCAAGCTCGATCTCGATCCGATTTGCTTTAAATTTTTTAAAATGTGTCCCGATACAAAAATCGGAACATTCTATAAAAAATAAATATGATAGTAAAAAGTATTTAATGTTATTATATAAATATAATAATTATCAATTATAAATAAGTTATGTTTAGTATATAAAACAAAATTCAATTTTTAATTAAATTAAATTAAATATAGTACTTTTAAATAATTAGATATATTAATATAATATATAATACTAGTTTTGGACACTATTTAAATTTTTATAATCCGGATCCGGTCCTTTTATAGATGATACAAATATTTAAAAAAAAATGTTATGGGACTAAGATTTGATTATTGCACAACCTTTTTTTTATTACTACGAACGTGAAGAGAAATTATTGACTAGTTCCTAATGTTATTTTTTAAAAATTAATCCTATTAAGAAAATCGATTTTTAATTTGAATTCCAAAAATAATTGCGAGTGTTGTTTTTTTTGTCTAATTATTAATTAATGACGACTAATTAAATTAATCATGGTGGACTTCGAAAAAAATTATTAAAAAAAGACGTGAGAATTAATAAATATGTATTCTTGTATGTGGCACAACACAATCATTCTCTCTCAGATGCCATGATTGTTCTTGGTTACGTCTCTTTCATATTTTATCATCACCTCAAAAACCCTAACCCTAGTTG
This sequence comes from Pontederia crassipes, assembly GCA_030549335.1. Classification (NCBI taxonomy): domain Eukaryota; kingdom Viridiplantae; phylum Streptophyta; class Magnoliopsida; order Commelinales; family Pontederiaceae; genus Pontederia; species Pontederia crassipes. Next base: position 2,642,743 of record CM060197.1, read on the forward strand.
TCATTTGAAATTCCACAAGCAAAAGCAATAAATTTTCATGATTGCGATGGGGCACGAATTATATAATCCGAGCTTTTTTTTTAATTCGTTTTCTCCAAATGCATACGGAAACAAATTTTATATGACAAATGTCAAATGCAGGAACATTTCAAATTTAATAGTGATTAAGGAATTAAAAAAATTAAATATTTTCGACAAGGCCAATTACATTTGGGAATTTGAGTTACATTTATTCAATTCACAAACATTAAAAAAATGACGCCGGGAACAATCATTTTGTTGTTATTCTATTTTCATTCTATTAAAAGGAGTAATTCTGCACTTATTTTTTTAAGGATTATTTTCGTAAACTTCTCCTGAACTATCGTCATTTTCGCATTTAATATCAAATTACCAACTTATTTTTTTATGCATAAACTATCACAATTTTTTCACTTTAATATGTTAAGTTTTCTATTATTTTGATTTTTTTCATTTATGAAAAGACTAAATTATCCAGAACACATCAAATAATAAATATAAAAAATAAAAAATAAAGGGGATAGTTTTTTCATAAATGATAAATTTTTTACCACTTTAATCATTCCAGAGTTTTTTTATTTTTTATATTTATTATGTCATGTTTTTTTGAAGGGCTGAGTAATTTAATTTTTTCATAAATAAAAAAAAGTAAAAGTAACGGAAAACTTAACGAAAGGACTAAAGTAAAAAAAAATCGTGATAATTTAGGAATTAAAAAAAAGTCCGTAATTTTGAATTAGATATGAAAAATCGTGATAATTTATAGGAGATTTATGAAAATAACTATTTTTATATAATGAACCCTTGATAAAACAATAATTAAAATGGCCTCCGACAAATCTGCCTAAGATAAATCGGAATCCACATGGCATCATGAAATCCAGCTAAGAAATATAATGCCAATGATATAAAATATATTTATATAATAAACTTATAGATTAATAGGTGTGTAGATCATTTCCTGGTGCAGAGCATATAATTCTTTTATTATTCAATCAATTTAAAATTATAATTCATCATTTTTTTTAAAAAAAAGTGTGCTACCCATTTTGAAGAATAGCACCATTTGATGTTTATTCATCGGTCACCGTTCAATTCACGATGAACGATTGATAAAAAATTTAATTAATAAATTCATTATTCATAGTGAATTCAACGGCGAGAAATAAATGTTCCACGGTGTAAAAGAATTAAACTCTTTGAAAAATAACAAATTTATACTCATATTATTTTTTTCAACAAAAAGCCAGGTATAATTGGTCGATCAGTTCTCAAAATTACGCTTTATGTAATTTGAGCATGATTACAAGTAAAAAAAATCTTTCTAGAAGATAATTTATTGTTTTTATAATTTAAAATAATTTATATTAAATAATTTGATTTGAGTCAAATTAAGATTATTTTTTATCCATTTGAGTAGGATTAAAATAAATAATATTTTCTTTCTGTAAGGAAATAATAATTCCTATTTAAAAGATAATTTTTTATTTTTAGAATTAAAATACTCTAAAATAAATAATTTATATCGAGTCAAATTAAGATTAATCTTTCTTTTATTATCAATTTGAGTATGATTGAAATAAAAAATATTTTCTTTCTAAAAGTATTATTCAATCAATTTAAATATTATGATTCATAATTTTTAAAAAAAGAAAAAAAATTGTGCTACCCATTATGAGGAATAGCAACATTTGATGTTTATTCATGACCGTTTGATTCATCATAAATGATTGATAAAAAAGTATTTAATTAATAAATCTATTATTCATAGTGAATTCAACGATGATAAATAAACATTTGTAAAAGAATTGAACTCTTCAAAAAAATAACAATTTTATACTCATATTATTTTTTCCACGAAAAGCTGAGGTATAATTGATGGATCAATTCTGAATAATACGCTTTATATTTATATATATATGTATGTATATGATACAAAACATTATAAATGTTTACCCATTATAAATGTTTACCATATATATATATATATATATGATACAAAACATTATAAATGTTTACCACATATTCCAATGTTTTTTGGGGTGTCAAAATGGGACAGTTAGCAAGGCAGTGATTGACACCAACAGACAGTGCTAATAAAGACAACAAATCTGAAAAATGCACATTTTTGTTCTTGGTTCTATGAGTTTGGCATTATTTCTAAAGGGAGAAAGAATAGCCATAATTAATGAAGCATTAAGTGTGACATAATTAAGGCTAATTAGGTGGTTGAGATCTAGTGGTCTAAACAACATTTATGGTCCCACCAGAATTACAAGTACAAACAAAAAAATTAACTTAATTAGACTACAATTCTTATTAATTATATATATATTATTTTTATCCATCTTCTTAGGTGGAGAATGGGTGGTTTCACTATATATTGAAAAAAAATACATTTTTTTTCTAAAAAAACAATAAAGCATACACAAACTATTTTCCTTTCAAGGATGATCCTTTTAGGCGTTATTTTTTTAAAAAAAAATCAGAACCTTATGATCTCGTCGAGGTCTGCTATAATTTATCTTCTTTAAAGCAAATCTAAACTTTTCCTTTTTATTCATTTGGTCATGGAGTGATTGACAAATTACCAAATCTAATCTTAATTTCTTCTTGCTGTAAATGTTTGACAAATTTATGTTTTTTTTTTTTTAAATTCTTGGGGAAAAAATAATATAACAAGAAATCATAAAGTTGTTGCGGTTGGATCGGCGATCCAACTAACATGAAGAGATAGATCGATTAAAAGCAGTTGATGCCCTCTGTCCCTTTAACGAGACAACTTTTCCTCTTTTGATGGGCAACATTGATATCATAAACACATTCCATGCCTCATTCATTCCTCATGAGTTGGTTGTCCATTGGGTGCCCACTTCATCTGGTGCATCAAGAATGAGAGAATGCTAAATGAACCATCAGAACGAAGAAATAATTTTTGACAATGGATTGTGTAGCACATTCAATAACATGAAATCAAGAACAGTGGATGAACCTTGAACAAAATATAATAGACAGACATGTTGCATCTGATACACTCTACATACCACACTTGCATTATTGTCTTCTCACTAAGATAAGTAGAGCCTTGTGATACACCCGAGTGTCAGATACAGCAGTCAGCCATTGCTAATCATGCAGGTCCACAGGGAGGATTATAAGAGGGGTCCAATTACAGAGTCACAAATCAGTGTCAGATATGACATATCTTTGAACTTCCATCACTGTTCTGAAAGTTCCTCCAAAGAGAGGAATCTATCGAATCCTTGTATGTCGGTTCGTCTGACAGACAGAAATTGCTACTTAAGGTTATCTTCAACTAGTAAACCTCGACATGCCATTGCTTATTCTTCTTAAGCTGAGAAAGCTTTGCATCCCAGCTTTCTCCTCTCTCCTCAGCAACTCTCTTTAATGTATCCTGAATGCCAGGCATCATCCCTTTCAAACCACAGAAGTAAATGTGTGCACCGCCATCCAAAAGTTTAAAGATCTCATCGCTGTATTCCTCAATCTTGTCCTGAACATACATTTTACCACCAGTTTTGTTCTTCTGCTCTCGGCTAAGGGCTTTGTCGTACCTTTAATTTTGAACAAAAAGGTTTGAAGCATTAGTCATATAGGTTTCAAGTAAAATCAGGTGATAGAAATGAAATAGATGGGGCCAAGGTACCTAAAGTTATTAGGGTAATGCTTCAGGTAGCTGGTGAATTCATCATCATAAAGAAGGCTGTCAGAATTCGCAACTCCAAGAAAGAGCCATGCAAGCCCACCAAATTTGTACGTGGGTACAGCCTCCATAAACATGCGGCGAAGGTAGCCACGGAAAGGAGCCACACCTGTCCCTGTGGCTATCATGATATGAGTGGCATTTGGGTCGTTCTCAGGTAGTAACATTATTTTGCCGGAGGGACCTGAAAATGCATTAAACCTAATTAAATCAGCAAGCATTGTTTTTGGATAAAATGATAAACTTGATAAATCTTGAACCTCATTCTTGATGCATGCATAATAATGTAACATATTTATTATCTTTCATTTTAATTATTTTCTCATAACTTTTATTATCGCACTCATCACTTTTAGAATTTGTTTAATTTACTTGAAGCGATCTACCCAATTATCAAGGTTTTTTGCAGATATTTTACTATTAGAGGCTAAGGAGAAATTTTCAAGAAAAATAGAGTTTTAAAATAAAAAATGAAGAAGAAAGATAAAAATGAAGTTGTCACATGGAAATGCAAGTCACGACCTTGATGGGTGCATGTCACGACTTGTAGTCGCAACTTACAAAAATGCAAGTCATGATACTGATATGGAACATATGAAGCCATGACAACTATGTCACAACAAACCAAAGTGGAAGTCACAATTATTGATGGCAAAAGGCAGAGCATAAAAGTTATAGCCACGACATTGAATTTGTCACTTGTACAGTGTTATGACATGGGATCCAAAGTCCTCATGGAGCCAAATTTATGGTCATGAACTCGAATAAAGCTGGTTTATCTTTTTTTTTTTTTTTGAGGAGAAAAGCTGGTTTATCTTTTTCTGAATCTTTATTGTAACTCTAATACCAAAGCCCACGACATGGTTTCCTAAGAATCTTCGAACTTTAAGATTCAAAATCATGATAAGACTTATCGCGGCGTGGCCGAATCAATCCGCAAGTCACGATGTGTGGGATACAAACTCAATGAGTTGATTTTGCTGAGACTTGTCAAATAAATTTTACAATGTGATGATGCCAAAGTGTGTTGACTTCTTATTGGAGAGATTAAGAAATCGTGATGAAGAAAACTTTGATCGTAACAAGTTCAATGTTTATCATGACGAGTCCAATTGTTGATTGCTATCATGTTTTTTTTTTGAAACGGATTGCTATCATGTTTTAATTATAGCCTTACAATGAACATGTCATGATAAGATTTATAACCCTAGAAATAAAGTTCGCCGACAGCCAGAAGAACTCATGCAGTCATTTGAAACTTTGGCTGTTATGCAAAGCGCGTGAAAGAGAAGAAAGTTTTGAAGTTTGAAGCTGAAGAATCTCAGTTTAACTGAAGTCTGAGTTGTTCATGTTCTGCTTTTCTCTAAATATCTAAGATGAACTCCATTTGTAATTATTTATATTATTTTCAATTTGGAGATTTTTATTAAAAGGGAGAACAGTGCGAACACTATGCTTTCTTTTCTAAATATATATTCTTGATAAATATTTTACATTTGACATTTTATTAATTTCTTGAATTTTTTATTTGATCTGTGTCTGTTTCAAAAGTGATTAATTCCTTAGTTCATATCTCTAATTAAATAACACTTGAATTTAAATTAAACTACTGATTCACATGTTTTAATAACAAGCCTATGGAGAATGAGCTTCATGTGATCTATTGATTTTTATCAGTTTATGAAGTAATCAATAACATAGGAAATTCAATACAAAGAATCTTAAATTTAGTTTGAATTAAATGGATGTTAATTTGCAGATACTTCCACCTAAGATAAGTCGATTTACTTATGTTGGGTTGAGGGGATGTCACTTTATAGAAACCTTAATTTCACCTTAAATGGCTAGCTGTTTTTTGGTGAGCTAGGATACTCCTTTACTCTTTTCTTGCTCTCTCTCTCTCTCTCTCTCTCTCTCTCTCTCTCTCTCTCTCTCTCTCTCTCTCTCTCTCTCTCTCTGAGAGCCTACACCATGTATATTTCTTTCACAGCATTATATATAGCGGGATGACAATGATCATCCTTTTTCCTCTCAAAAAAAATTAGTAGTTATGTTTTGTGAGTTCGACAATGTTACTCTTTTAATATATCACTTGAGTGACTAGTTCACTTGGTAGTAAATTTAAATTGTTATATTATTTTATGCATCAATTCTCTAGATAAATGTTGTCTGGGGATTAATGCAAGAATTTCTGACAAATCTTTCTTCAATGAGATTGTGACAAGGCAATATATAGATGCAGATAGGTTTGACAAATCTTTCTTCAGGAGATTTTGACAAAGCAATTATAAATGAGGATAGGTCAAGCAACTCCGCCTATGTTTTATAGCCGGTCCCAAGCCCGGATAAAGGAGGGTTGTGTTAAGCCCCGACAGCCAGCGTAAAACCTTGTCGAATCTCATGAACATGGATCAACGAATATATTGTAGAGCGGAATGGCGTCGTATGATCCATATAGCCGACCCCACCTAGTGGGATAAGGCTTTGTTATTGTTGTTGTTGACAGGTCAAGCAACTACATGGTGATCACAACCTTCTAAGACTAATCACTTCTATTGGAATCATGTAAAATTGGTTGCAATACTCGGGATAGAAAATGAGGAGAGATTTTTTTTTAATTTCTTTTAACTTTTGTGGAGGCACAAATATGTCTTACAAGAGGATAGTCTCCATAGAAGCATTATGGGTTTGGTCATCTTTCAACTAATTAGGGTCTCGAGTTAAGTCATTGTTGTGTCTTTTTCCTACATGTTCATGTATGCAATGAATAATTGGACAGCCATAAGTGTTTCAAAACATTTGAATAATTCCATGTCAGAATATTTTTATCCGCTTACTGATACTATTTTTATCTCTTTACTGATACCTGTGAGCTGAATCTTGTCCCCTGGCTTTGAATCACAGAGAAAATTGCTGCAAACACCTTTCTTTGAAGGGTCTTCCTTTCCAGTTTCTGGATCATAATAGATGGCACGGCGGACACATAAACTAGCTGTCTTGCCATCAAATGAATCTCCATATCTTGTTGAAGCAATTGAATAAAGACGAACATTGTGAGGAGATCCAGGTTTCTTTGGGTTCTCGCCCTGCGAAATCAAGAGAGAAAAAAAAATCAACTTAAATATCATCAACTCATGCATAGAAACTTCTCACATGGACCGTGAAATATGGTAACCTATACATTGAGCTTATCCTATATAATCAGAATATCTTAATTCACTGACACTTAAAATAACAATCAAAAGCTGTTAAGTACTTATGATCAAGAACATTTATTGAACTGCAACAGAGAGTGACTACTAAAGTAAGCAAAGTATAGCACTGTACATAAAAGTTCATGGAGTTGGAATAAGCATCATGACAAGTACACAAAACTAAACTACCAATGTTCTAAAAACATTTAAGGTAACCTATCCGTATCAAGTTTGACTATCTAAATGACAGGTGGAAATGAAAAATATTTGTGTTGATTAAAAGATTTTAGAAGGGCCAAAATATAAAAAACAAGTCTTAGAACATTCCTTGAACACTATTACTGTAAACATTCTAGCAAGCCAAAGCAATTCCATATAGGTTCTTTTATAATATGTTTGAAAAACATGGTTTGGTAACATAACAATCAAAGTGGATAAACAAAGAAGAAATTATAGAAGAATTTATATGAAACTGTCAAACCAGAAAAAAAAGGGATGAAAGTGAAATGCACAAGCAAGATGCATCAGTTTATCAATTAACAATAATAGGCAGGAACGGACACAATATCCTGTCTGCCAGAAGAATGAACAATATCACCAAGCTTACACAAAGTGTAGCACTTACAGGGGGGATTATGCCATAACTCTGCCCTTCCCAGTAGGGGACATTTCCTCCGTGATCAATGACAATATGACACGTCTCTCCAGGGGCTTTGGGCCCAACAAGTCTCTCAACTGAAACTATTGTTGCTGTGTACGGTTCCTTGGGTTTGTAGAGATTAAGAGGTGGTTCTGTAGCATTTTCAAGCTCCAAAGGCTTAACCACAACCTTACTTTTACCGGTTTGTGTCACAGACATACATAATACCCCCTGTTGGTATTTTGCCGGCAAGGTTCTGCTTTGCAACTTCGTAGATGAGAAAAAAACCAATAGTCTATTCTCAAAGCTAAGAGCATTCTGACACTGCAACAGAAAAGAAAAAAAAACAGAATAACATTAAAGTTTGCTTGATTGTTAAAAGAATGTAAAAGGGGTAAAATCATCAACTGAAGGGAATTTGTGGTTCAATTGCATTAAATTTATGTCACTAGAAATGGAACATATTGCTTATGTTTTAGTTTACAATAAATTTTAGGGATTCCTATTTTTAAAAAATGTGTGGATTGAGGAATGTAAATCCAAGAAAGTTTAAAAGCTCAAAGAGCAGAGAAAGGACATCCAGTATTACATCTATGAGGTCAGCATTGTGCTGACAATGTAATTTTCTAGACAGCACAGGTTCAGAAGTCTTTCCTTAGGCATGAAGATAGTAGATTACAAAAACTTAAGAATCCATCGTTAGAAAACAGTTGTTATATGCTACTACTGAAACTCCTAAAGGTGTTACAGAGTAGTGATCATATAAGCGACAATAAGAAAAAAAAAGAGAGAAAAAAAGTGTAATGTTGTGCTTCTTATCCGTTGAAGTTTTAACCTATCCAAAGTTCCATAGTATATACCATTCAAACAGCAAGATGCAATTTTGGGACAAAAAGCAGCACATACAAGATAATGTCAGCATTACATATTTGCCCACGTGATCGAGGAACTCCTGGAAAAGACAACTCAATATTGGCAAAGATTTCACCTCACTTGTTTCTACCAAAATTGTTACTTTTGTTTTTATCATCATCGTCGTCAATGTGGTAATCTTATTGGAACTTGACTTATATATAACCAAACTAATCTGAAGGAGGAGAATTGCCGAAAAGGCAACATGAACAACCGTTTCTAAAGAAAAATCAAAAGAATCTGCATCGAACGTATCGAAACAGAAATCACAAAAAAAAAAAAAGAATCCGCCTTTACCACCTTGTTGAATTTGAACCCAGTCCTCCTCGTGGACGGATCAGTTCCAACCGTCGGGGGCATTGGTGCCTGCAAGAGATGACCATAAAAGTCCATCAGGCTAAGAAAAAAGATAAAAAACAAAACTTTCCCCAGAAAAGAAAAAAAGGAAAAGCGAAAAGAAGCCTAACACGAACCCGAGCTCCGAAAGCGTGCGCCATGATCGCAGAGATGGGCTTCGAGAGACGAAGAAGAGCTTAACCTTTAATAAGGGTTTTGGAGGAATCGAAGAGACCCCTTGGCGAGAAGGAAGGGACGAGCAGCTCCCCTTTCCTCCCCCCTGTTCATAAAAATAAAAGCAGCGCAGCGGAGCGGAGCTCCACACCGAAAAGACGGCTTTGCCACGATCCGCCCGGCACCGCGGCTCCTGCTATCGCGGCACGTTCTGCTGTCGGATCGAAGATCTACGGTTGTCGAGTGGTCTTTGGGTAAGGGTGTTTTCGGTATGAGAGATGATGGGGGTTTTGGTTTGTTCGTTTGTTCGTGTCTTATGGCCCTTCCGTTGCTTTCAAAGGCCGCACAAAAAATAGTTTAATCGGGCCGTCGCCATTGGCCCTTCCGGTGCAGTTCACCAAAAAGTATAAAAAATTTGCAGCCGTTATGTGCACGGAGATGTGATTTAAAAGATTAAATATTACGGCTAATGCTCTTCAAATTTGACGTTTACTTAATGTTGTCCTCCGAATAGAAACATCTTTTATTTTTTAGCTCATTACATCGAACGTTCTTTTCATCGTCGATCGTCTATTTTCTCGATTATCCTGCTGACATTGCACCATGCAATAATTTTCTCTTTCCTCCATGCAAAAAATATTTGACATGTCATTTCTTTCTCATACGTGGCACGATTAAGTAATAATAATAATAAAATTAAAAAAAGAAGGGGCATCACCCCTCCCCTCGACCTCCGATGACCTTGTCCGTGTCGGAGGGAGGGGAGCCGACGTGTGTGTGTGTGGGGGGGGGGGGGGGGGGGACTCTCTGCGCGTTCGGCGCCGATGAGGCTTCCTCCCTTCGACGCCGGCAAGGTTGCCAGAGGTCGAGGGGAGAGGTGGTGCCCCTTCTCTTTATTTTATTTTATATCATTATTTAATTGTGCCATGCAGAGAAATGACATATGGGATGGTTTCTTACTGTGTGGACGTCACATTGGCAGAGTAATCAAGAAACAGGCGACCAACAATGAAAATGGCATTCAGTGCAATGAGTTAAAATATGGAGGGCATTCATGTTACAAATTAAAATTAGAGGATAGTGTTGAGCAAACGTCAAAGTTAAGAGCATTTGGTGTAATTTACTCTGATTTAAAATTAACAAAATTAGCCCTTAAGTGGTAGCGGGCTATGATTCAACGAGTGTTAGTAGTCCCAAAATCAATCATTGGAGCTGTCGAGCTGGCCAAAGGTATTAAACTTTTTTCGCTCTCACCTCGACACCGGATTAATCAAATGTTAATAGCCTTGGATATCGATGGATTTAATCACCGAAAAAACTTAATCAGGTGTTAATAGCTCTCATTCGGTTCTACATAAACTACATAACCCATTTCATCCTATCCCCCAAGATAGATTGTGTTTGAATGATAGAATCCTAGTTCTTCTAAATTTCACGTGAATAATTAAATTAATAAATTAGCTTGATGTGTATTTAAATGGAATAGAACATAATAATAAGAAACTAAATATATAGTTAATGCGAATATGTGATAGATCATCGTTGGTAGGTGTTTGATTAAAACATAGATATTATAAATATAAAACTTAATTTTAGTAATTAATAAAAAAAGTGTATAAATTATTTTTTATTTTATAAATCATTTAAATATATTATTTAAATATTAACATATATTTAAAATATAGTAATAAATAGTAAAATGATAAGTAATAAATAATATTATATTAATCCTTTGATATAAATATATTATATTTAATAAAAAATTATTTTGGAGAAAGTTGTAATAGAGAGGAAATAAGGAAAACAAATTTGAAAAAAGGTGTTGTCACGTCAATAAAAAAATGGAAAAAAAATAAGAGAGCTACATTGGTTTAGTTTCCCCCCAAAAAAGATGAAATCGGAGACTCCAAGTTTTCATCTCGAAATCTTGACACGGAACATACTCAAATGAATCCCCATTGTTTTATTAGCAAACTAGAAAGGTCCTAGAGGGTGTTCATCTAGGGACACACTTATTCAGTCATCTAACACACAATTACATAGTCGAAGGAAAAAAACATCTGCTCTTAAACATCAAAATGTTAGCTAAGCTCAGATGAAACATACTTTACTAATCACAATCTTTATGTGCTATTGTCTTGAGAGGAAAGTAAATGAATCAAATTTGACATGTGGTTCAGCTAAAGTCAAATCAAAGTGATTCTTGACTCTGGCAAGGTTTCGTATAAAGGGTGGAACTAATTCTTACAATGCTCGGGCTGACTCATAGGATCAGGATAGAGGACACTCTTCTAGAAAGATACTTAGTCAAGGCAGTTGGGACGGTTGATGGACGACCACAACATCATCCAACTTTCGGACGAATAGAAGAATGGCACAAAATCCTCGATGACCACTGTTGAAGGGAGTTGGAATTGGCATGAATTACGGGAGCTCCTCGACGCACAAGCTTTCTCCCAGCTAAAAATAGTACCTCCACCTACCTCAGTCAATGGATATGATACACTCCATTGGCCTTTAGAGGTCTTAGATGCCTACAGTGTTGGATCCGCATATAACATGCTAGTTGAGCGTTCATGGAATCTCAGTGAAGCAATTTAGAAAATCATACAACGATTGTAAGGTCCATAGGGGTCTGTTCCTTTTGTTTGGTTAATATCTCACAATAAATTTATTGATAATGTTTTGAATCTTAATTCAGTTGCAACCTTGTATTACTCTTATGTAATTTAGACGTTTAAATAAAAGGGCGGCGAAGTCGTCTGTCTCTTACGGGGGTTTCGCTTAAACAGTTTTAAAATTTATGTATCATATTTTGTATTAGAGTCTCTATATAAACTTCATGACAACTGATTCATTTTGTATCCTTGTAATCATCAATATTTTATAACAAAGAGAGCCATCGTCGAAAAAGTAGCCCAACGACGCCAAGAAGAAGTTTCACCAATGACCAATCTCATTGCTTCCTTAAAGAAGATGTCGCCAAGAAGTTTCGTACTAGCGAGAAGCTAACTCTTGTGCAAATCAATTAGCCAGGTTGGAGACACATTATTCACTCCTCTTCCAATTCTAAGAAGAAACCTCTTTGAGAGATTCTTTTGGGATTCATGCACCCAATCTTTTTAAACTTCTCTCTATTAACTTAGAATTTAACATATCTTTTCACAAAAAAAAGACATTTAACACTGACAGGAGTTGAGGCAGAGTGGATAGCAAATATTGCTTAAACAAATATTCCAAATTTGACCTTTTGTGAACGCAAAAAAATTCATTGAGAGCTTCATCCGTCATATTCAGATGCACTATTCGGACGACATCAGATTACTCAGAGTTAATGGTGGATCACAACTTTAACCTATGACCAATGCACAAGGACGGACCTACATTGTCACCTATGGAGACAACTAACCACATAAAATATTGGCAATGTTTTTAATATATAATTTACATATTAATATCCATTGTATATTTTAGTAAAATAAATCATTAAATTCAAACTTTAAGATCAAAAGTATAAGACTATTTTACATCAATAATTTTCTATGCTCAATGGCTAATTGAGTGCACAATTATCATAAGATCTCTCTCGTTATCCAATGACTAATTACACATACACAATATAGAAACATTAATAAAAAACAATTTAATTCACAACTAAAATGATTATACAAAGAAAATGACACAATTTAGTGGTTCACACATACAATAAAATTTCTTATTTACAAAGTCATTGATTGCTCATTGATCTTCCTTCTTTTACCCTCAATTTTATATCAACTTTTTCCAATTATATGTACCTTTATCTTGTCTTAGTCTCTGTCATGATTCTTAAATTGATAAAATATATAAACATAATTATAATATGTATTCATTGTCTAAGTCCAAATAGAAATATAAATAAATAATAATTTCAATAAATTTGTAACTCAGGAGTTCTCAAATCTCACTTAATTAGTCATAAATTTTAAATTAATTTTACTATTTTTAAATCAAATTACACTTTATTTTTATATTAAAAATATGTTTAATAATTTTTGCATCCATTAGTTTTCGAGTCCGCCCCTGTCAGTGCACGATCAACTTTCAACTTTTCCGACACTGAGGTGAATATCGAAAAAAATGACAAAAATAAAAAAAAGCTACATATAAATATGGATTTAATGGTTGTCCACCCTCTTAAAAGAGGTGGAAATGCTTGCCTTTATCAGACACCGTCGGATCTTAAATCAAGGGGATAGATGAAGGCGGCCGGTTTAACAAGTCATATGAGTGAAAAGCCGTCGACTCATCGAAGACAACACGGTCTGATGCTGGTTCGGCTCACACGACCTAGGGTTTTTTCCCTCCTTCCTCTCTCTCCTCACATGGCCGCCCCTTTTCTCTCGGATTTCTTTTCCTCACACGGCGCCCCTTTTCTCTCCGATCTCCTCGCCCGCGCCCAACGGCCGCGACAGCCATCTTCTCGCCCGATCTTCTCGCGCGATGGCTGATCTCTGACCCCGTGCACTGTCGACCTCAGACGCGCACCGCCGGTCCCCACGCGCGACGATCGCGACTTCCTCCTACGACAATCGATCTTTGACCCCCGCGCATCGCCGACCTCCGAGGCGCATCGCCGGTCCCCACGTGCGACGATCGCGAGTTCGCCCTGCGATGGCCGATCTCGTACCCCCCGTGCACCGCCGACCTTCGAGCTGCATCGCCGTTCTCCACGCGTGATGACAGCGAGTTCCTCCTGCGACTCTTCTCGCCCGATCTTCTCGTGCGACGGCCGATCTCCGACCCCCGCGCACCGCCAACCTCAAACGCGCACCGCTGGTCCCCGCACGCAACGATCGCGACTTCCTCCTGCGACGGCCGATCTTCGACCCCCGCGCACCGCCAACCTCTGAGGCGCACCTTCGATCCCCGCATGCGACGACCGCGAGTTCGCCCTGCGATGGCCGATCTCATAACCCCCGCACACCGCCGACCTTCGAGCCGCACCGTCGTTCTCCACGCGCGACGACAATGAGTTCCTCCTGCGACGGCCGATCTCTGACCCCCCCCCCCCCCCCCGCTGACCTCCAACGCGCACCGCCAGTCCCACGCGACGGTCGTGACTTCCTCCTGCGACGGTCGCGAGTTCCTCTTGCGACGGCCTATCTTCGACCTCCGAAGAGCACCGTCGGTCCCCACGTGCGACAACCGTGAGTTCGACCTGCGATGGACGATCTCGTACCCCCCCCCCCCCCCCCCCGCACCGCCGACCTCCAAGGCGCACCGCCGGTCCCCGCGCGCGACGACTGCGAGTTCCTCCTACGACGGCCGACCTCTGATCCCCCACGCCGACCAACTATTATTTTAGCTTTTTTTCAGTTTTGGTTTAATTTTTAGCGGGACTAATGTTGTGTGTAAGAATCAATTGTCAAGTGCTGCGTAAGTGTAATTATCAATTGTGCTGTATGTAAGTATTAATTTGCTTGCCCACTAATGCTCGGTAAGAATCAATTGTGAAGTGCTGTGGAAGTGTAAGTATCAATGTGCTGTGTTTGCTTGCCCACTAATGCTGTGTAAGAATCAATTGTGAAGTGTTGTGGAAGTGTAAGTATAATCAATTGTGAAGTGATGTGGAAGTGTAAGTATCAATGTGCTGTGTGGAATCAATTGTCAAATGATGTCTTAAGTATCAATGTGCTGTGTGGAATCAATTGTCAAATGTTGTCTTAAAGCGTAAGTATCAATTGTGTGTATGAATTACCATTGGAATGACATCAATGTCTTGTACCTGTTAGATTGCTTGAGTTAACGATCGACGGCCTCTCGACCTCCGACCCTCAACTATAACTGTTTTTTTTATTCAATTTTGTTTTAATTTGTTCCCCACGCACAAATTAATTTTAGTATTGTAATTATCAATTACAAGTAGTGTGCTGTGTGTATCAATTGCTAACGCATTGGCAGTCAACTATTATAGCTGTTCTTGATTATTCCATATTTAATGTCAAGTCATGCACTTTCATGAACTTTTCATGCCATAAATAATGTTTAAAAAAAATAAGAATTGTGACATAACATAACATAAATGTCCAAGAAACAAGATGACAGAAATACCATCAAACTAACATAACATCTTAAGAATAATGTGATAGCAACTAATGTTAACATTTCACTTTCTAACATGACTCAAGACCCCATGAGCAAGAGGCAGCAACAACAATTCACACTCCATTTCCAGCAATCTAAATAAATACAAAAAAATGCGTTATTCACGTAGAAAATTCAATAAATGAAAAGTATTTAAGATAGAAAAATGAATTGTGACCTTCATTTTGATAATTTGAAAGGCAGTAAATATTACATATCATGTGGTTCTTCTTGATTTTCAACATCCTACAAATACAATAAGACAAAGTATTATGCAATGGTTCGATGAAAAGATAATAAAGATAAAAGATGTAAAATAATTTATACCTTCAACATTGGACATGTTCTCTTATCATGTCCTTGCTTTCCACACTTCCCACAACTTCTTCTTTTAGACTCATTTTGGGACATCGAAATTTCAACTCCAGATTTAATCCTTTCAATATTTTTCGGTCTACCCTTAGACTTCACACGAAGTGGGTCACGAATAATGAATTGTGAATCATTCAAGGTGATTGAGGTTGGTTGACTTGAAAGGTTTTCGATTGTACTTCCTCGCTCACTATCATGAATTTGACTTGTGCTTGCATTAGTTACATCTGTAACCATATTTGTCATATGGAAAGACCTCATCTTTGCTATCAAATCATCAACATGTGGTGCTCCGAATTGCAAATGTTTAGCTGAAATCAAACTCATCTCTTGTACTTTTCATAAATTACTTTGCCAAGTTAATTTCTGAATGGGTGTTATGCAATCACTATAAGAGGACATATTCTTATAAATGGCATGTGCATTTGCATATCTTGCATTTATTGTCCATCGATGAAGTACATATTCTTCAGGCAAGGATCGCAAATTTTTCTTATGCAAAATATTTAAAATATGGCAACAAAATATCCCTTCTTGTTCGAACTTCTTGCAAGAACATTTGACACTACATGTTTCAAAGTGACGAAACTCAACAATATTTTTCCCCTCGTCATTAGTGCTCATATGATAAACCGAGTATACATATTTATCTGGGTCTTTGTAAATCTTATTAGCATCTAAACTGAAGGATTCTGCATATTCTGATTGAAACTTACAAAATGTGGCATGTGTATAAATGTTACATGCATATACCTCTAAGGGATTTTTTAGAATATACGCAGGCGAGGAGTTTATTGCTTGAAAGTCTTCACGTTCTTCACGCTCACGATGAGTTTGGACAGCCTTATCATATTGTTCTACAAAATCTGAAAGTGATGTCTTCGCTTTGACATAGCCATAAAAAAATATTAATACTTTCTGCCCTTTGAGTGGTCCGCATACCTGCAGTGAATACGTCTTTAAAATATAATGAAATACATTGTTCACGCTTGTTGTACATTACTTCTAACCAATGTCCACATGGAATTTTGAACTTTTGTTTCAAATAAAGCCAACCATTTTTAAATTCATCTATGTTCGATGATCCATAAAGCCAACTATTGTAGTCTTCTTTAAATGGTGGACGTGAATATAAATCCTGCATATGAGTCATTGCATTCCTAGCAATATGTCATGTACAAAATATATGCTTAGTGTGCGAAAAAACCTTGTGTATAGCATTGCCCATAGCGATATCTTGATCCGTAATAATACATTTTGGATACTTCTCATTTATGCATTTGGACCATTTTTCAAACAGCCATGTGAATGTCTCCTATGTTTCATCTGCAAGCAAAGCACAACCAAATAAACATGACCTCCAATGATGATTTATTCCAGTGAAAGGAGCAAATGACATTCTCAAATTATTTATTTGATATGTTGTATCGAACACTACCACATCACCGAATGTCAAATAACTATCTCTTGACCTTCCATCGGCCCAGAAAAAATTTAAAACAGTGCCATCTGCATCGAACTCTCATCTATGAAAGAACCCCGGGTCAACACTTGTCTTACTTTGAAAAATAGATATAATATTAAGGCATTCTACAGAAAAGTTGTCTTTTCTTCTACTTCTCAAATGATCAATACAATTTTAGACTGTTATAAGTGGTTCGTCAGACATATTAAGTACTCTAGCAATTTTGGATGGACTCATGCCAAAGTCATGTAAGTTACCAATGGCTTCTTTGGACATTGCACTGATTTCTTTACGTGACCTTACATACTTTACCTTCGAAGGACTTGTAAGAGGATGACTGTGCTCTTCTTGAAATTTTATTATCTCCCACTTTCCATCTTTTCTTACACCAACATATAGATGAGATGGACAATCGTCCCTAACTTCCCTTCTGTGTAAATGCTTTTTCAATGCCTTGCTTCAATCTCTTATGACCTTCTTCAGAACAAACAAAATTCTATTGATAAGATTTCCCGTAATCTTTGACTTGTATGAATTTTGTCTTCTAATAGAAAAGCCGGCCATTTTAGCATACATATTATAATATTTGTATGCTTCATCTTCTGTGTCAAATATCATTCCAACATATGGTTTTGGTAGCTCATAAGATTTGACATATACTCCATCTTCATCTTTTTCAATATCTTCGTCTTCTGTATTATCAAGTCCAATGATTCTCTCTACCTCCATAATACTAAAACACGTAAACAATTAATTATTAGAGACAAAAATATGTAAGAATAACAATATATTGTTTGATTCTCGGCAGTCGGGTTCTCGACGGCTGGCGAGCGGAGTTACTTAGCGGCTTCTCGGCGGCGGGTAGCAGGGGCGTCGAGAGGGCAATCGGCCGACGAACAGGGCTTCTCGGCGGCGAGTGTTGGAGGTCGTCGTCGTCGCTCGTTTATGTGGCCACCGCGCGACGGTCGGAGCGTCGTCGCTCGTTTATGTGGCCGTCGTGCGACAGTCGGAGGTCGACGTCGTCGCAGGGATCGGCCGTCGGGCGCAGGGACACGGACGCCGAGTGCTTTCGCGGCCGTGTGAGGAGAGAGAAAAGTGAGAAAAAAATGGAAAAAACCCTAGGTTTGCATTTTATATGCTGAGTCGAACCAACATCAGACTGTGTTGTCTTCGATGAACCGGCAGCTTTTCACTCATATGACTTGCTGAATCGGCCGCCTTCATCTATCCCCTTGATTTAAAAGCGGGCATTTCCACCTCTTTTTAAGAGGGTGGACAGCCATTAAATCCTATAAATATTTAATACAAATTGAATCAGGACCAAGATCGAATGTAAACACTTAGGTGATATGATTCAGCAAGGAGAGAATGCTTGAAAGATGATGGACTTCATGAAAACCACCATCATGATAAATGATCTTTTATGTTTTAAATACGAGTGAAGAAAAAAAGATTTAAACCCTCAACCTTTTTAAACTTTTTCAATGTATAAAACACCATGATAAATTATCATTTTATATTTGAAATCTGATCAATTTTTTTATTTTCAAATGAATATGTCATACATTTATCCTCCCGAACCATATGTAGTAATTATTAATTTTTCTAGGTGTTAGATATGGACAATTTTACGCCAAAAAAATCAATCTTTTTATTACGCAGATTGGTTATAAATTATCAAGAGCTCACATGAATTGATATAAGAATAAATTAAGATTAAATGAGACAACATAAATTCTATTAACAATCTAAATTTAAAATATCTTGATCGAGACGTTAATTTTTTTTCTTTTTTTTATAGTCACCTTCGAAAATGATGTTTAACCCGACATTAATAATTATATATATTATCTATTTATTAAAAATTGATTCAATTAATTCGATAAAATCGATCTACATCAACAAAAATTTTCTAAATTTACGAAAATATTTTATTTAAAAGCGAGATGGAGCCGTTAACTACTCCACATTTCTTTCCTCTTTTATTGCAAATAAATATATTTAGTTTTTTTCTTAATTTCTTGTGAAAAAGATAAATAACTCTTTATCGCTCGCTCCCCCGCGGGGCCTTCTCTCTGGTCACCGAAGAAATGGCGGCGGCGGCTGCGATCCTGCGGCTCTCCACGCGTTGCTCCATGTTCGGCCTCGTCTCGCCCCATCTTGCGAGGGCTGTCCGGTCGCCGTCTCTTATCCGTCCTTCTCGCTGCCGAAGAGTCCCCGCTCTGAACTCTCAGCACTCGACGAGTGCGTCACTGGAAGCCAAGTATCGAGAGCCCCAAATCGCCGGTAGTCGATCCACCTCGCTCTACCTTGTTGGTTCGTTTTGTCTATAAGATGTGCTGGGGGATTTTAGTACAATCCAGAGAAGTAAATTGAAAGGATCAAAGGAATTTAATTGTTTGGCGTATAAAAATCACAATTTTTTTTACCTGTTGATTTGTTATGGTTAAGTAATAGAGGTCGTTGGAGTAATCTCTAACATCTTTTGCCCTTGAATAGTTTAGGAACGGAAGAAGCTTTGACGGGCCTCGTAACCGGAAAGATGAAGGCCACCGAGGTGGCTCACTTGTAGGTACAACTGACCATTGTCTTTCGAATTGAACCATTCCATCTTTTTATTACAGTAGATAAAAGACATAAGCTTTCCAAGCAGCGGGATGGAATTTATACATGTGTCACATGATTTATATCCTCCAGTGACAATATGAAGTAGTAAAGTTTGCACCCCCACCCCCACCACCACCCACCCACCCACCCAAAAAAAACTCAAAAAGAATGCTAAGAAAACATGGCATTTAGAACTGTTGTCTGAAAAAGAAGCTCATGAATTGATGTCACTTGATACAAACGTTTTCTTAGCATTCTGATACATATAAGTGATAAATAATAAATCAAGGCAGCATGAATTGTTTTAAGTTAATATCTGGTTTCTGTGCTGCTTTCATTTTGTTAGTTTATTATAGGATATGGCGAAACATAATCCAAAAAGGAGATACTGTGGTGGATGCAACATGTGGCAATGGCTTCGACACATTGGCATTGCTCAATATGGTAGCTGATGACTCAGGTGGTGGTTGTGTGTATGGCATGGATATTCAGGACGTGGCATTAGATAGCACATCTTCGTTACTGGACAGATCAGTTGAAGGAAATGAGGTGCTAAACAACAATTTCTTTTTTGATAAATTATGTTGTTTCCCACATGACAATGACAGGATTTCCTTCTGTTTTTGTTTTATAGTTCTTGCTTTATAATTTTTTACTAGATACTGTACAAATAGTTGTATTCCCACCAGAGAGGACTCTTAGCAAGTAACTAAATCTGTCATACTTTATTTTAGAGGAAATTAGTGAAACTCTTCAAGCATTGTCACAGCAAGATGGAAGATATCATCCCCAAAGAAATTCCTGTGAGGTATTTTCTGATTTTTCGTGAGTGAAATTCCTCCCAGGTATTGTCTTTGGTTTGCAGAATCTAAAATGTAATTGGATTTTCTGTCCCAGGCTTGTGGCATTCAACCTGGGATATCTACCAGGAGGAGACAAGAAAGTTATTACGACACCAGGAACAACATTGTCTGCACTGGAGGCTGCAAGCAGAATTCTGAGGTCTGGAGGACTTATTAGCATCCTGGTTTATGTTGGACATCCAGGGGGAAGGTATTTCATCTTCTTCAGTCATTCATTTAAGTTATCCTTCTTTTGGCTTTTAAAGAAATACTTTAAAAAATTGCATTTAAGGTATTCACTCTATTCTGCTTTTTGACAAGTGGTGAACTAGTTAACATATTATGTTCAAAGATGGAGTAGTACATTTTCTAGAGTAGAAAGTACTACATATAGCTAAGCGTGCACCATACTCCTACTTGACACATTCAACATTTTTTTACTACAGCGAATTAGAATTTGCTGGGAAATAAGACAATGATTATTTTTTATTATCGAAATACAACAATAAATTTTGATGTTAACATGTGCTTTGTCATGTCATGTTGCTACTTTTGTATCTCAGCTTCATAGCACACAATAGGCACTAATTTATTCTTGAAATGTACATGATAAAAGCTTCTGTAGTTGCCCCTAGTTTCAAGAATAAAAACTTCTCCAGTAAATGAAGTAAAAAAGCATGCCGTTCATGTTGCAAGTTTAGCATTCAAAAGACATTCTAGTTTTTTTGTGATACCCAAAAAGTTCATGCATCCAACTAGATATTTATGCCAATGTTTAGCCTATTTCTCACGTTTTTGTATACTTCCAAGGCCAAATTTCTCATATTACTGTCATGCTTTCCGGCTAATGAAATATGTCGAAGAGGACCTTGGAAATCTATTATAATTGGAGCCGTGTGCACAGATGTTGAATATGAGTAAAACTACTGAAACAACAAATAGTTTTTTTTTTGGAAAGTGTGAAGGATGAGAGCCAAATGCCCCCATCAATGTTCATTTATTGATTTAAGTCATATATTACAATAGAGATTACAATGATAAAATCAAAGTGGCCCACTCCCTCAACAATTGGTAAGCATGTGTTGTAATGTTATCCACATAACAACGTTCATCCCGAAAGATACAATTATTGTGTTGGCACCACATGAAGGCTAGTGGTGCAGGGCGTTAACATCTAGACTTGTCCCTCTCCAGATCGGAAAGAGCGCCATACTTCATTGCTTGAATGCACATCCACCCAAAACCATCTTGCCTCCCGCCATACTTGTTGCTCACTTGCGCTATGTTACATCCAAAAAAGAAATGGTCAATGTCCTCTATTGGAGCGGCGCAAAAAATGCATGAAGTTTCAACTTCATTAGTCCATCGTGATCTGAGTCGTTGGGTAGGCAGACGACAAAGAGCTGCAAAAAGATGTTAATCCATGATGGGATCTTGAGCTGCCATAATAATCGGCAGTCCAAAACACAATTCAATATCCACGTGATGATTGGCACTATCCAAGAACTTATATGCCTCAAGAACTGGCATCTTTTCCCATGTATCCCGCCTTGAGTTATCCCGCATACAAATAGTTTACTGTGCAACGTGGGTACACGATGCTAAAACTATTAAAGGTTCAATTGCATATTTCAGGCTCCCGTGTTCCTAATTTTATTTTTTATTTTCTCAGGGAGGAATTGCAGACTGTTCAGTCATTTGCGTCAAGCTTGCCAGTTGAAACTTGGGTGAGCTCCAAGTATGAAATGCTTAACCGAACCGGACCTGTCCTCATCCTAATATTCAAGAGGCAAAGTAGCATCGAACCTTCCTGATATCAATCAACATTTATCAACTTTGTTGAACTGATTTATCAGAGTTTTCAGTCTGCCGATTTGCACACGCTGCTGTCAACGTCCTTGAGCTCTTCTCCAGGTTTCCTCGTCATCTTTCCTATGAGAAAGTTCTTCAGGCAATGCCACTTTCAGCAATGGAGGTCCTTGCATCTCTGCCATTACCATCTCATACCTGATTCCCCTCGTTGCATGTAACAACTCACACATGATATCATTCAAGAATAACTTTTTTCACAATCGAGGAGATCTTATAGTAAGATGTAATTTATTTTCCTGCAACTGATGTACGACTTCGAATCTTTCGACATTTCAAAGAGTAATTTGCTCATCATCTTCTTGACTATGTAGAAACTCGAATGCTTGGCTTATGTAGTCTTTTATCTTCAAAAGTGTGTTCCAGCACTCCTACTGTTTGGTCCGATTGAATAATAACTTGCTTTGCCTCGTGGCCAACACATTTCTTGCGTCAAGATTTTGGTGTAAAATGTTGTCATAATTCTAACTTTTAAGTTCTGTTCCAAAAGTGTCTTTTTTACCGTTGCTTATCATAATATAAAAAATTTGAAAAACACAGCACAATATCAAAACACGAAATTAAAAAACATATTTTTAAATATTATTTTTATTCATATTCATTAATAAGTATTTTCTGTAGTAATAAATAAGGGTAAATTGTATATTTTATAACTACTGAAAAAATAATTATTTTTCAATAATTAAAATGGTAAGTTTGTAATATTATGACAACGGGTATAAAAAAACGGACTTTTGGGTATGGTATGAGATATCAAGGGAATGCATGCGCATACATCATACATACATGATACATCCACCTCGCCCGTCGATCCGAAATCTCAACAGATCGAACGGCGCAACGCAGTCGTGGCATTATCGTCATTATCGTAGAAGTCAGAGGCATAATGCCAAGCGGCAGCAGGCGTGATGCGCGTGCCCTGCGAGATCTGACACAAGGCAGCGGGGGCCAGAACAGCGCGCTGCCCGATGCGCAAGGAAGAGGCGACACGTGTCCAGGAGGAGTAGGGCCCCACCACAACAGCGACAGGAGCGAGCCCGTTGTCCCCATTTATTCCCGACCGACGCTGAGCCGTCCGGTCGGGTTCGTGCCGGACAAAGCGGATCACGGAGGACCCCGAACCGTACCATCTCCACCGTCCAATCCGACGTGACGTCCTCCCCTTTTTTTTCCAGCTCTCCTTTTTTTTCCCCCGATTTTTCATTTTATTTACGACGAGAAAATTTCCCCTTTTTCTGATTCCATCATAATATATGGATTGAAACTTTTGTTGTACGAATAATAATGTTAACTTTATATATATTTACATCTTTTCCAACCGCTATTCCAAATTAATTTAAAAGGAAAAAAAATAGTGTACCTGATTAGACGGTTGAAGCCATCCGGTCCGATCCGTAGAGGATGACGTCAGTTTCCCCGACAGACCGGATCGATTTGACTGCCTCGATCGGATCGGAGCCGTCCCATCAAATGCCGGGAGGTGGGCCCCACCCGAGACGCATCGCCCCACGCGTGCCTACTCCACGAGCTACTATTACACTGGTGACGTGGCGACTCGAAGTGGGTCCCGCTTTGGTTGGTGAGATCTTGAAGCGTGACGTGGTGGCGGATCCGGCGGCACGTGGGGGGTGTGTGTGTGTGACGACGGCCGGCGGCATGCGCGTCGGCGGTGCCGGCGCTCCCGACGGCGGCGAGGGTACAATTCCATTTTCTTTCTACTCCCGCCGAATTTTTTTCCCAATTTCTTTATATTGTTTTTTAGTAATTATAAAAGGAACATTTTATCATTCCCGAATGATTCAACCATATTAAATATTAATTTAAATAATAGAAGTTAATTTGTGTCATCGGAGGCGGACACAAGTTTTGTTGCAGGACAAGGTGAAATAAAAAAATTATATAACTAATGCGAATTTATCTAATTTTGTCGTGGAAAATTTTATATAACTTTCCTTTGACTGCGAAATAAAAATTGTTGAGAATAAATAATATCACATTTTGAAAAAAGTAAATATATTCTTATTCTAACTATCATTTTATTCGAAGAGAATAAATTTTAAAATATAATATTTTATATTTAAAATATTTTATTATATATAACAGGTGTTTAATATCATAATAATAAAAAATATTTATATAATAATATATAAGTAAATTTTTAAAAAATAAAATACGGTTGAAATTTTGAAAAAAAAATGAAGAATAAGTAGAAGAATACCTTTATGATGAGTTAGAAACTACGATTTCATGATTTTTAAGATGATTTTACACTTTTCGGAATATTTTTCTGATCTTTATCTGCAACCGGCTATGGCCAAGTTATGAAAACGGCGTCCATAAAAATCGTAGGATATATTTTTTTACAAATAATTGAAGCATTTTTCACTATATTTATGATAAATATAAATTAAACATTTTAATGTACTTACATAATTGATTTATTTGATGTTAATGATATCTCATTTGGTGCTTACTCTTCTCTATTTACTCTTCTTTATTTGAAATGGATGGAATAAGAACAGGGAAATGGTACCCAACTACGAACGCCAAATCAGACAGCCATCCAAGCAAAGGGATAGAACAGTAGGATTACACTGTAGGATAAAACAGTTGGATTCAGGGGGCAGCTGTTTCTTGTCGGATTTAACACTTGTGTCCATCTGGAATAAGAGACATCTCTGTGGAGACGAACTCTACTGCACCTTTGCCACAGGTACAGTAACTTAACTTGATGGTCTGTGTGGAAGCTGAGATTGAATTTAAAGACTAATCAGAGGCACATTAAGCAAAGCAAACACAAGACTCCATGGATAGATAATAGTGTGTCGACAGTGATACAGAGAGTCCTCATTTCTCATGGTAGAAAGCAAGCTTGGCCTTCAGATAACATAACCGTTACATTAACAAGAGGGGGATGACATAGTAGAGTTTTCATCCAACTAGTACGTATTATACCAGGACCCTGGATTTTGCCAAGGTGACAGTTCAGACGAAGGACCAATTCACAAACATGAACGCCAGGCAGTGGGGCGCATCCTCTTCGTTCAAGACCTTCCATGCGACAGCCTGCTCGTAGGAGATTGGTCGCCCCATGCTCGATAAGCAGGTACCAGCGGGAAGGTAAGCAAAGCCCTGATTGCATACGAAGGATAAAAGGTTCAAGCACCAAGTGGAAGAGGAAATAAAGGGGGTGAATGAAAAATGGAGGAACCGGAGAACAAACCTGTTGCATGATCCTAGGAAACTCTGAACAAAGCACCTTCCGGCCACCATCGTCAAGAATCTTTTCAAGCGAAATGTCCTGGAGTGCTACAATGGTGGTCTCCAGCATGTCAAGACCAGCTTGATTGGCAAAAGTGAAAACGGGGGAGGCCTGTCAGGAGAGAATGTTTAACTTTGTAAGGTAATGGGTCAACCCGAGAACAGCAGTGTGCACAAGCAATAAAACTGGAATGTCCCGCAAAACGTATCAAACAAAATATTGAAAGAGATTTTATGAACTAGAGATCGATCATGCACATGCCTTCAAAGAACAACACATTATTGCATCAGACTGGTGCCACAGAAGCTTCAGTAAGGACTCCCCGGATTGTGATTCAGCATGGAAGAGTTCAACTCCAGTATGAAACCTGCAAGTCAATAGAAGCAGACAAAAGAAAACAATATAGTTGAATATGTTAGTGTCCTATTGCACCACACTAATTCAATGGAAACAGCAATAGGCCAAAAAAAAGAAAGACCTATAGCTCCGAGAAGTCCATCGTGCTAAGGTTTCTGCTTCAGGGGAACCAGGTAAATGTTTCATTCCAATCTGTGATCCCAGACGATAAGGTGCAATTGCCATAGCAACTCTCTGCACAGAAGCAACAACACTTCTGACATATTGCCGAGCCATTGCTGCCACATTTTCTCGAAGATGGTTCTCATATGTGAACTGAAATGCAATGGTTAGAACGGATCTGAGATTGTATGTGTTTGAGCCAGCATCATTTGCAGTTCGTGCAGTTGTGCCAGAACCAACTTCAAGTGTTGATGCCAAATCGAGGGTCCGGTTTGTAGCAGGTGTCTCCTGCATGGAAGAAAAATAAGCATTATTCTGGCACTAAAGAAACAAACTTGACAAAAATATAAAAAAAATTATCCAATATGTTTAAAAGAGCAAAGATCCATCGTAAACTTACTGTTTTAGGATCCAATGGTATCACACGGAACCCTGATGGCAAAAGTGGAGCATCATCAGCAAAAGATTCATCAATTGGTGCAAATACAAGCTGAGCGCATGAGCCAACAGCATTCTCATCAACCCCGCTACAAAGCTGACATTACATGGACAGGCATCAAATAATTACAATGTTCAATGTGTACAAAGATGATGAAACACTGTTTCAAGTGCAAAAAACAAACCTGTAGCAAGTACATATCTCTTGATAATACATCATCTTGATTAAAGCCATTACCTTCCAGCCTTATCACTTCTAAAAACTACAAAAGAATAAAATAGAAAGACTATAAGTTATAATATAAGATACAGAGCAAATATTTCCCTTCAAGATGTATACCTCTTCATGCTCCAGAGTATGAGCTAAAGGAAGTATGACTTGACTGCCCAGAAATCCAGTACTAGACCTCAAGCCTGGGACTGCATAAGGGCAAGCTCTCAATGATGCAGCAGAATAAGCATCGACACCACAATCAGCCCATTCAGAACGATGTTCCCTAAGAAAACGTACAAGTAATGCGGGTGGAACATTCTACATGAAAACAAATCAAAACTATTAGTTTAGTGTTGAAAATGAAAGGGGCCAAGTGTGACAATGGTCCTCCAGGACCAGAAGTAAGACCTGCAGTAACATTGATGCTTTGGCACATAAGATGCCACCAGCAAGGGCAGAAAACATCGATGAAGAGTTAACATGAGATCCAAGGAGCTTGTTTGGAGATGAATTGATAGTAATAGTCACATCCTCAACACCATCACTGCCCAAGACTGACCAGCCATCATCAGCAAAACCATTGACAGCATCATTAAAACCTCTGTATTTGCCACAAGATGACACAATGTAAATCTGTAAAATATCCAGAGTACAGACATCTCAACATAAATAAAATAGTTTAAGCATGGTGTGTGAGGATCACTAAACCTGCTTAGACGCTGCCTGAAGGTGTTCAGTACAGCAGGCTGCCGTCCACCACCGCCATAAGGAGCTTCCCCACTAGTTTCTTGTGCAATTTGCCTAATGTGCCGCAGTGCCTGCACAAGTATGAATCAAAATGTCAGACAAACCTCAAGAAATATATAGTATATACATATAACCTAGTACTGAAACTTACAGCAATCGTCAGTTTCTGTGCAAGAATTTTTGGTGACTCATACAAAGGCCGGAGTACCTCTGGCACACTCCAAGCCTAAAGAATGTAACAGAAAAAAATATGATAAAAGAAAAAAACACATTAGATACACAAAATGGCAGTAGGTGAACTTACATCCAAATCAACATGATCAACAATGTGTATCATAGAACCACCACCCTCGCAAGGACGTATCAGATAGCCACTAGGTAGCATTTCAGCTCTCACAAAATTGGTTGTAGGTGGTCCAGCAGGCCCACCAGTTGAGGGGGTCAATGACCTTTCACATATCTGTATACAGTTAAAATCATGTATCGTGAGTTCATGAACAGTAAAAGTGAACAATGTAAAAACATGGATTACTATGAAATTTAAACAAAGACAGACGTCCGTACCACAAGACTGCCATCTTCAAGTCCTGTTGTATACCTAAGTGTCCAAAAGTCTCGTGCTGATGCCAATGTAGTAGGTGCATAAGTCTGGAATACAAAAGTTCAGTATACGATAGAGAAGAACAAATAAAGTTTTAACATTGTACAACCACGAGCAAACCTGCATGTATATGAGTTCAATCGTACCACCATTTCCAGTAGGAATTACTGTAAGCACATCAAGGGATCTGCAGTCACGATACCAAGATGGACGATCTTTGAGAACTTCTGCGACCTTTGTAGGCTCTAAACCCACAAGGCCACAGGCTCGGGCTGCTACCCCACTGCAATTATGGGAAATAGCAATGATTCCAATAGAATCCGGACCAGGCTGCATAAATCAAAATTAACTTAGCACAATAAAATGAACACTTGAAAATAGACTGCATTGGGTGCATCAAACGTTACCTTCATCCCAACCATCTGAACCCAATCGACAGCCGTTCCAGTTGCTTTGGACAGGAACTCTGTCAGGGTCTCCTCAGCAATTGCGAGTAGACTAGACCCATCAATCCAAAAGTATGAAACAAGTTAGATGAAGAGCAAAGACAAAGTTTAAAAGAAGATTGCAAGAGAAAATTCACACTACCCAGCTGGGTTGTTAGCATCCCTCTGAGGATGCTGAGGTGTTGGGTTTTGCTGTTGGTGTTGCTGACCACTAGTAACCACAGACTCGCAGCTGGTATCTGTAGTTGCGACAGAAGCCTGCAGATAAGAAGTAAGAATACATATAAGGCTTCAATATGCCATGTCAACAATCAATCATGAAAAGGCAAGAAATTTATGGAACCAAATGGATAAGTATAATATTCGAGTTGAGAAAAATATTCGATTTTCGCAAGATATGAAATGACTGTCGGAAAACGTACAGTGTGCAGTTGCTGGCGCATATAACCATTCTCATAAACCAGCTGAGAAACCTGCTTCTGCAGTCGGTCATTCTCCTCCATCAGCAGTTTGTTCATCGCAGTTAGCTTCCTGTTAACAGTTTGGAGACGTGAAGCTTCCTTCCTCTGCTTCTCACGACATCTGTCAAACAGAACCAATTAGATGAGAAATCATGACTATGGCGGATGCCAACTCATTAAACGTATAAATGGCAGGATTAAAAAATATTAACTAGTCAAAACATAATTTTTTCTCCAGTTACAGGGATGTTTTCTTTCAAAAAGTGTCTTCATTGTGTTGGAAACCGAATAGGAGAAAAGATGACTTTGTTCAGCTAAGAGAATGACATCTTGGCTGCATTTATCATTGGAACAAAGTGACAACGTATATATTTACTATTTAACATAACATTGCGCTTTCAATACAGTAAAACCTAAAAATCTGATTCTGACTGTAAATCATACATAAAGACGAGGCGTCACTTTCCTGAAGGCAATATTTTTTTACAAACCAAATCAGCGATAAGAATACAAACTCAAGGAAACAAAAATGTTGACATGAGTATCATAGCAAGTAAGTTGGAAAGGGTAATCAGAGATTCCAGACTTCATTATATGTCAGCAATGAACGCTAAACCACGACGAAAAAAAATAGAGTCAAAAACAGAAAAAAAAAACCATCACAATTGTCCATTTAGAAAGGTATATAAAATACAGGCGTAAAGAGCCAATCTTTTTCTCACGAGGATATGAGATCCCAAATGCAGTAAAGACACAGGTCTCCTAAATCTCAGTAGCCGGGTTGCCAAATCAGATGAAATATAGAACTCGATTACCCAAAAATTGAAAGCGGTGAGAAGAGACAACACGCAAAATCCAAATAGGTGCCGTAAAGATCCCATCTTTTGAACACATTGCCCCATGAATTCCTATTCACGTATGAATCTTACGATGAACATAAACAGAACGAATAACAAACTCGTCGTCGACAGCCAGACTCAAGAGACGCGAAATGAAGTAATCGAACTCATTCTTTTTCAACTCAGGAAACGCCATATTTCGACGAAAGACGCAACCTTGGTGGACAATTTTGATCTTTTTGAGCTGTCAGGTGCCTTTGGGAGCATTTACCTGCGATTCTGGAACCAAACTTTGATCTGTTTCGGCTCAATGTTAGCAAGGATGGGGCAGTCGCGTATGAGCTGCTGCCGCCTGTGGGAGCTGGGCTTCGGGCACTCACTGTAGACCCTTTCGAGAGCCTCCACCTGCTCCGGCGTGTACCTCACGTACTTCCCGGCGTCCAACCCTGGCTGTTGATGTTGTCCACCCTTCTCCTTCCCCGACACAACCATCGCCATCTGCGCCTACTCGAAATCAAACACAAAACTCACCAGCAGGAGAACACCCCGAGAAAGGAGCGACCTTTAGCACTCCCCGGGGTCCCTCTTCTTCCGGCTCCGCCTCGGTAGCAGTAGGATAGAAGAGGCCCCAACTTCCCGCATCACCAGAGCAACCGGAGCGCGGAGGAGTCCCAAACCCTACAGACTTTGTCTTGGTTCTCCACCCTTGGCATTTGGTGCGGAAAAAAGAGGGGTTTTTTTATTAGCACCGTTGGTGGTGTTTTATATATATAATTCCAAGGGGCGAAGAGAAAGAACCAAGGATTTGGCTTTTGTTTCGCACCTTGGCGCCTGGTGTGGGGTGAATGAGAAAAAGAGAGAATGGGTTTTTTCTGTTGGACAGTGTTTTCTATTTCGCCATTTTTTTTTGGGGTGGTGGGGTGGTGGGGGGGGGGGGGGGGGGTTGGGGAGGACGCCTACACTGCTTTCTCTCTCCTCCTTTTTTCTTCCTCCATTTTTTGTTTTGACGGGGTTTGCAAGAAAATGGTTGTTTTCTGCTGCTGCTCTACTGCTCTAGCAGACTAGCAGCTATTGCTGATACAGGTGCAGCTGTCTAAGGCAAAAAATTATGTAATTTTGTGGATATCCAAAAGAAAAGATACTTTCTCCCTCTTCTATGTGGTTCTGTTTATGGTGTCACTGTTAAACAAAACAAAAGCCAGACCGAGAAAGAAGGGAAGAGAGAGAGAGAGAGAGTATGTGAAAACAGCAGGGCATGCATGATGCATGGTGTGGGTGGGGCTGGTATGTGCATGTCCCTCGCCTCGCCTCATACTTTGATACTTTTTTGCCTCTGATTTGTAAGATGTCTATAGTTTTACTTTTTCTTAAGTAAATGCATTGTCCATTGAAATAAACACCTTATACTCGAACCTCAAAACAGCACTTGCAATTCTGAAAATAGCTTTATTTATTTATTTTGTTTCTGTTGATCTTTTTACATCAGCTAACAGTGACAGTAATGGAAGGAAAAGTCATATAATTATGTCATTGAGTTCAGAGTGATTCTGCATTGTGACATATTAAAGTTTATATGATCATAGAGATCTTACTAACATCAGCAGGAGATCTATAATGTCTAGAAAACAATTTGTTGCCAAAACCACAACATCGTATCGAATTTAATTGAAGGTAATTTCTTTTATCAGGAAAAAAGCATGCCAGAGACGTGGATCAGATCACAAGGGAAGAGGGCTCAGATGCTGTCCAAATTTGTCCAGTCAACTCAAACTTGTAATGCAGACCAGACATGGCAGTAAGAACTAAGCTACCTAAACGCAGTTTTCGGACCTAAGAGCTAACTTGTCTTCTCTCTCTCTCTCTCTCTCTCTCTCTCTCTCACACACACACACACAGCTCATAAAAGGCTCAAAATAATCACATCATATTAGGCCTAAGTTGGCTACTGATATTATTACCATTTATGATCCGAATCCTGCAACAAACGCTCACATATCTTTTGTCCCTTGTTAAGACCATATCGGGCCTTTGTTTTAACTTTTTCCCTGTGTTCTTTCCTTCCTCCCTTCTATCTCTCACTGTTCCCCAAAAGCTAACAAAGAGCCGGCCGTTCTTTTACAGCAGCAGTAACTTTTCTTTTTTGCTCTCCATTTCTCTTTTTACGGCAGTGGCATTTTGTTGTGTTCCATTCCACTGTAAGGATTAATGGCTTGGCAGACAGATGAGGCAAAGCTGTAACACATGCCTGTGTTGTTTTCTCTTGCAATGTTGCATCAAAGCAGGTCCGCGAAGAGGGTCGATGTTGGCTTTCACTGTGCCCTTGCCATTTTTCTGATACTTAGTTTGACTGGCCACCTCCCCAAGGACACAGGAGAGATGAGATTACATCGGTGCAGTGGTGTGTGGCCATGCAGTTATTGTGTCGACGCCAAATCTGGTGAGAGAGAGAGAGAGAGGGAGAGATAAATCTGATACCAACTTCCTCCTCCAATTAATACAAAGAGCTTATTTCATGATGATGGTTTGCGCTGCTTACATGTGTTCGGATTTGGACATTGCCAAAAACTTCTGGTGCTGGTGCAATGCTGCTACTCGGTGTCATGTTGATGGCTACCTTCTCTTAGGAACTGGACCCAGGAACATAATGCTGGTGATGCAAAGCTCATCATTCTGTTCTGTTCATCGGAAATGATATATAAACATTGTGCATGTTGAAAATGTCAAAACTCCACGGATCTATCTGTTACGTTCAACAATGGACAACAATAGAGATGGCTCAAAGTTCCTTGTTTCAGAGCTGTGTCGCTTGAGAAGGCCTGAGGAGGTAATTGGAATGAGGAATTAAGATCCTGTGATTCACATTTCATAACAAACAAAAGTTTCACGATTTTTTTGAGTTCGGGTATAAAAATTGAGCGACACCGGAAGGTGGTCTGTCCGATCAAAAGTTGTCGCAATGGTGTCGGCGATCAAAGTGCGCAAGGTAATCCGTCACGCAATTGGATGTCGGCAGGTGCCATGGACAGCAATGTGTGTGATTGACAATTTTGATGAGGAACTTCGAGTCCGAATAGATTTGAACGTGGGAGAGGCCAAGCTCATTGCACTTGGGGATGCCGGCGAGCATGGCGCGCGCTTTGATCTCTAGAGCCGAGGCCGCAAGTGCGCTGGAGAGGCCAAGCTCATTGCACTTGTGGATGCCGACGAGCATGGCGTGCGCTTTGATCTCCAGAGCCGAGGCCGCAAGTGCGCTGGAGGGGCCTGCAAAAATGAAAGAGACATCATGAGTGAGGGTTAAGTAGCTAATGCCCCCAACCCCAGCTGGTCCGAGAGAACCATCTGAACTAATGACAGTCCAGTGCTGGGATGGGGGCTCCCACCGAACTCGTCTGTGCGGATCATGGGGGTAAAGTGCCTCAAGTGCGTGGGCGCCAGCATAGGAAAGTCCGCCAAAACACTTTCCCAAGCCGAGTCCACGATTGCATGCCTTGATCTAAAGTGCGCCTCATTTTGAAAACTCCAAAGCTCGCAATGGGCAAAAAGGGATAGAAATGATTTTCTAAACTGCTGATCGAAGTGGTCTCCCTCGTGAATCCAAGACTCGAGGTGCTAGATAGAGCGGTTTTGAAATATGATATTTAAGATATTTTCGAAGGTGTTCCAAAGTTGATGCGCAATAGGACACTGGAAGAAGAGATGCACATTAGTTTCTAGATGGAGGTCACATATAGAGCAAACTGAATCGATGGTGTTATCAAATAAGAGAACGGTATCGAGGGTAGGCAGCTTTGTATATAAGAGTCTCCAAAGGAAGATATGTAATTTGGGAGGAGCTGGAATCTTCCAAATCATGTGCCACGGCGCCCCTAGCGGAATTCGGCGACATAGGGCGGTGACTATCATAATGATAAATTGACTTAGCATTTACACATCCATAGGTATCATTCATTCGTACCCACGCGTCATCATTAGCGACAGAAGAAAGATATATGCGTTGAATAAGAGAACATAAGTACGGACCGAATGTGGCTAATAGAAGATAGCAGTTCCAAGAGCCATTAGTGATGAAGTGATTAACCGTGAGATTATCTAGGCAAATATCCATATTGATGTAAGTGAGTGTACGAATTAGTAGCGTGGTGAATATCCAAGGATCAAGAAGGATGGATGTTGAGTTTTCAGATCCAATGCTTTTAATGAATCTTAATTCGTGGATGGTGATGGAATTGATGATTATTTTTCAGGAATCCGTGATATGTGTACGCGGCATATCCTCCCAGAAGGGGGCCATATTTTTTCCTGAATGAGATCGGTCCACAGGTTGGGATGCATGTTAAGTAAATTTTGTATGTGTCTAGACACAAAGGAGCAACGAATGTCTAGAAAGCTTCGAATACCCAATCCCCCGCAATGGTGGGGGAGTTGGACAGTGGACCAACTGATGAGTTGAGCATTGCGACGGCCCCCGCCAAGGTCCCACAAGAAAGAGCGTGAGATCCGCTCAATAGAAGCAATGGTGCTTCCAGAGAGATCGGTTATGCTGAGTGAATGAACGAGGATGAAGGTGAGCTTAGATTTGATTAATGTGGTGCGACCTGCCTAATTTAGGACACCCGACGCCAATCGTCAAGATGGGAAAAAAATTTATTTATGATTGAGTGCTGCCCTCGGCTGGGAATGTGACAACCGTCTAGGCGGGAAAGTTTCACGATGACTCCTTTGCATTATCAATACGTGGCATGGATAATCTCATTGCCATTTTGGATGCAGGAAATGGACAACATATGAAAAATGTAACAGATTAATAGGTTATATACTTCTGGTTCTTGCATGGTCATAGTGAAGGTATCATGAGGAAGCCACCATGGAATGGTCAGTTCTTTGTGCAAAAAAAAAAAAGGACAAACACATCATTTATTAACTTTTTCTATGTTTATTATCAATTAATATATACCCCACACTTAGAATATCATCAATGAGAAAAGAACTTTTAACAATAATTATTGCTGGGTTAACACTGTGGATGGACAAAAAGACAGGCCAAGATTAACATTCTATAGGGAAAAAAATATTAATAATTATATTTTTATAATTTAGTCTCTTTTAATCAATTAATAAGTATGCTTGATCTTTAAATTAATCTATATTGATTTTGTTCATGGAGTGATTCATTTTAAAGTTCATCATTATACTTTATTGATTTTATTTAGGACTATTAATTGGCGTGACTTTAATAATTAATGTGTGGAAAATTAATTTCATTTGGTCTATTAATTGATATCACTTAATTTGTGGAGTAATTAACAGCTTAACACATCTTAAGTTTAATTTAATTGTATTTGATGCTTGTATGTGGAGACTTCGGTTTTGTTTTAATTTATTTAAAATAAAGTGATTTGTTTGTGTTCAGTTGAGAGAATGTGAGTATGTGAAGGTCATAATTTAAATTTTTTAATAGGTCAATACTCAACAAAAATCCTAATCCATTTTGTCAACTTGAAAATTTTTTATTCACAAAATTATTTTAATTTTATTAACATCCTAATATTATTTTTTATTAATATATAAGATTAAATAATTATTTATCATAGTTTTAATAATTTAATTTTTTAGTTTATTACTTTAACGGATATTGCACTTGTACACTGTTTTATGGATCATTACCAAATATTTAAATAAGCATTTCGACTTGGTAAATTTTTAATTTCAAATAATAACAAATAAACATTGACTAAATTAAATACATAACAACATGCAAAGTTAACAAATTTGGGGTCTTACATAAGATCGGAGTCGTAGGATCAAAGATAGTAAGATCCTATGTATTAATTAAAAAAATATTTTTAAAATAAAGAAATATATTATTGATAAAATTTCTGTATTTAAATATTAAATCATACTCCATTGTCTTTTTTTATCTATTCTTAATTAAGTCAAATTACATCAAAACATATTAAAAATAAAAAATATATATTATATTTCTTCTAAATTAATTCTTCTTATTATTAATAATATATTCTGATTTAATATTTATAATTATATTAATTATATGAGATTGAATAATATCATAATATCATGTGATCAATATTAAGATCGTATTAAGATATTACGTATAAGATTCTCAAACCTCTTTCATATTCTTTTCCCATTACATTAATATCTTATTTGTCACAAGCGTGTGTGCTCCAATAATAAGCACTTACTTTTGTGTGTCGACAATTATTCCCGAAGGATAACGTTATCATTTAGAGCAACAATATTTGACTTATATTAATTAGGTTATATTTGACTTATCGGAGTTGTTTGATAGTGAAGAAATATCGATCATTTAATTGGCTACTGAGATTATAGTTTATTATTTACTTAGTTCGAAAAGTCAAATTTACTTTTATTAAAAAATGGAAAACAAAAATATGAGAATTGCTTAACTTATAATAACATATTTTGACCACCAAAGGTTAAGTTCTTGGTGTAGACCGAATCGTGATTCCTCCTAAATTTTTGGTGCATAGTTGTTTGATGATGAGAATAAAGTGATTGATGTGGTAGAAAAAAAAATTAAATATGATGGATGAATTTTTTATGAATTTTAAATTAAAAATAATTATTATAATTATAAATTATAATTTTATTATTAATTAAAATAAAGTTTTTTATGGGAAAATTTTGTTAAAAATATTATTTAAATATAAAAACTTGTTTTAAAATTAATTATATTTAATGAAATATTAAATTTTTTAATGAAATAATAAATAATATTATAATACTCTCTTATTTAAATTATTTTATATTTATTAAATAATTTATTTTATGAAAGATATGGTGTGAAAGAAAATGGATTTAAAAAAATAAATCGTCGCATAAAAAAGCCAACAATTCCCGATTCCACCTTAAGTAGAACCGGGATCACATGATTCTAGTTCCTCATTTCATTTCCACTCCGGAACCGGTTCAAGGGTGTTTTGCGGAATCGGATGAAATAAGAGCGTGGTTCCGTCCAGTTCCGCGAACAAACGCCCCCCTATATACCTCAATAAAAGCACTGCGCATTTGAATTATTAATTCCAAATGAGATCTTGAAATTAACCACTCATTATTAATTATTGTGGTGCTTTGGCCGGTCCAACTCCACCATGATATATAGATAATAAAAGTGATCCTTATAGCTAGGACTTGTTACCAGCCAACAAAGGCAGTGGGGTCATTACTCATTAGAAAACTTAAAATTAATTATATGGCCATTACAAAGTTAATGCACGATTAAATGGTGGTTTAAGGGGGGGACAGAGCATGAGAGACACAGCCTTTTCCTTCTAGGCCTTGTTCCCCACAAACAAAATGGTGTATTATACTCTTAATTAATTAATTTGCTGTTCCAAATTAATTTATTAATGTTCTTGATCACATGCATACAAGAGAATGCTACTAATCAAGTAATCATGCATCTAATTAATTAATTATGCATGAGATGATGACATGTGGATCTTAACTTTGCATGCAAGTAATCATGCATCATCAATAAGTAGTACTGTAGTTAATTAATTAATCAAGGAGTAATATTATTTTAAAAAGAAATTTCAATGTAATAATTCTGTACATGCAAGTGACTGAGTCAGATGTATAAATTAATTATGTGCTGAAGACAAAGGAAACGGAGACAGCTAGTACTGATTGGAAGTGCATGCGAAGTGACATTTGAAATGGATTGGAAGCCAATTAATGGAATGAATCAAATGAGAAGTTCCAATATTATTCCTCTACCTTGCTACTGAGTTAAATTAAGGGTGCACTATACTTTGAGGAATATTTGTAGTCTCATCTAATAAAGCTAAAATGGTAATATTCTATTTTGGAATGTCTCATCCTAAATTAATTAGTTAATATCTTGTCATATCTTATAAGTAGCTGCATGAGTGGATGATTTTATGTACACACAATGATGTACCAATAAGGGTAGTGGCTCATCTTCGCTCGTTTAATCAGAAGTCTCGAGTTCGAATATTTATGTATGGACGTAGAAGATTTTTGTCGAGAGCTTCACATGCCACTATCAGGCACGCGATTTGATGTGACTTTATCAGATTAGTTGAACTCGACGATGAATCGATCTTTCAATCTATGATCAGTACGCTCAGCAACGTCTCGTGGATTAAACAGTCGATACCGCTTTTCAAATACCGACCTTTAGCTACCGAAAAAAATGATGGGCAGTGTGTGTGATAATTAGCTGAAGAGTTGAAGAAAGTAGAGAACGAAGGAACTCCACACTGTGTTCAAGTCCAAGGGAAAGTATTCACCACGCCCTTCTCAATATTTACTTTGCAAACTCCTTTTTAACACCATCCCGTTAGTGGTGCACTTACATCACAACCTTAAAAAACCCCCAAACGGTTAAACCCTACCATTTCTTAGAAAGAGTACACTTTTATGCCCTTTACTAGTGCACCAACAGCAACCATCACTTTGCAATTTTTCCCCTCTTCTTCTTCTTCTCTCTCTCTCTCTCTCTTTCTCTCTCTCTCTCTCTCACTCACTCTCTCTCTCTCTCCCCCCTCTCTTTTTTTCTCTTTAGGTGACAGCAGATGTTGGCCACGCCCCTACCTTCACTCCCAAGCTTGTCATTACCTTTATTCAGAAAAAAAAAAGGAGAGAGAATGTGGGACAGAAGGCTGCGCTAATGGAGGGGGGAGCAAAAGCACTGGACCTTTAGTTTCCTAAGGTTGACATGCGCATATGTTTGCTAGCTTTTATCATATACATATGCAGAAAAAGCAGCATCATATGATCTATTTTATAAATGCTTACTCTTCTGATATTACTGTTAGCTACTGCTGCTGCATGCCACCAACAAGAACAGCAGCAGTAGCAAAAAATGGATCTTAGAGAGAAGGAAAAAAAAGAAGATTAAAGAGCACCATCGATCACTACCCAGCACCAACAGCAACAAATAACAATTAATGCGTCATGATGGAGAGTGGAGTCAATGGCCGTGGAGACTCGCTTAGGTGTCCTCCTGTCTCCTATGTGGCATGATGAGAGCTTCTGCCAACTTTTCCCATGCCTCTTCCCCATGTCTCCTCGTCACCTTTTCTTTCGAAAAAGGAGACTTATGAATTAGAGAGTAAGGATGGTTCATGTGCAGTTGCAGTGCAGTGCTACATGGTTGTGGCCATGATCAGCCTGCATCGGAGGGGTCCTGTAAAATCCTGCGTCTGCCTGCAATGCCTCAGTAGAGGAACCTGCAAGGAGGCATCATGCATGGTTTTGTCTGTGTCCGGCCTGCTGCACCACCGAGATGAGATCCATTGCGTATGATCTTGTAAAAATTGAACAATAAAATGTGGCGGTCCCTTCCACCACCACCACCAGTCCACCACCACCACAACGTCCTTTCTCCCTCTCTCCTCCCTCCCATTTAGTCCTTGGTTCTGCGTGTGGGGGATGGAATCCAAGCGAAGCTAAGAAGCAATGCCCCCCCATCCATGGCCAATTGGCCAGGCATGCATGGGAGGGGTCCAAAGCAAAAAGCTCAAGGACCACGCCGTCCGCTCCTCCATTCAGATGGCGGTGGGCGCCCACGGCCGGCCGAAGAGCGCCGCGGGCGTTCGCGCGCGTGTCCTTCGATGTGCGTGCATGCTGCCGCGTTTGCGTGCGCCTCACAACTCACGTCTCGCCCTTTCCATATATATTATATAGAGAGAGCTTATCCGTGTACGTACGTCAGGGCATGCATGGAGGTGATGCTGTCCAGCGGGCGAATGCTACATTTGTTCTACCTGTCTGCCATGCATAAACGTACGTAGTGTAAAAAACATGGACGTCCATTTTAGGGGAATAATTGGAATAAAAAGGGGTGGATGAAGCAATCGATCTTCGCATGGAAGTATGATTAGGAGAGAGAGCCATCAGGAGTTTGTTGCAATGAATTGCATGTATTCGTGATGATTAGGGAACAAAGACGAGTGCGCACGATAATGGCGTCGTATTTGTTGGCGTATCCTTCATAATAATACAAGGAGGTCCAAGACCCCCTCTCTCTCTCACTCTCTCTCTCCGATCAAAGGTAAGACCGAGTTTGATACGTACAACAATCAAATAAAAGATTTGCAAAAGGCAATATACATGTATGGTATAAAGCAAGCTCGGAAGTGCTTCTGATATAATGACTACAGATTTATCAACTGCTGTAACCGAGAAAAAGTCTCTATTACCTACATGCTTGCTTGGTGCATAATTTATACTCTCTCTCTCCCTCTCTTGCACACACACACAAAGTATTCGTAAAGAATACTGTGGTATATGGGAAAGTAGGTGGAGTTGAGATACCCGAGTGACGACCACATTGGAGAAGATTATATATTGCCTTGGGGGTTGATTAATTGCAAGAGCGTCGACTATTAGGAGGAACATTCGCATGGGTGTTCCAACCCCTGATGAGCAGGCAGCACCCAACTTAATTTTGTAGCAACAGGGGGAGACAGGAGAGAAATATTTTATGGTATTGCCCAGTAACTCTCAGTAGATGCAGATCTGCCCTCATCCTCGGTTCATTTGGCGTGCATGTTATCATTTCAAGTTTTCAGCGACTTATCAAATAATTCCCAATCACACATTATCATGTTCAAATTCTTACAACAGTGCTGTAAAAGGAGATCCTATGTGCTGGACTAACAGTTTGATATACTAACTAAGATGACAAGCTCTGCAATAAAACTATT
Organism: Pontederia crassipes; assembly: GCA_030549335.1. NCBI lineage: Eukaryota > Viridiplantae > Streptophyta > Magnoliopsida > Commelinales > Pontederiaceae > Pontederia > Pontederia crassipes. The sequence goes on from CM060197.1 coordinate 2,683,270, forward strand.
ACCATATTATATATATATATATATATATATATATATATATTGTTAATAATGTCTTGAATTTGAACCCAGATGTAATCTTATACGGTCCCCTTCTTAGTCAAACGCTTCAAGGGGATCGAGGGGGTGCAGGGGGCTCCTCTCGAACGAAATTTTTTTAGGGGTATTGTGTATGTGATTCAGAATTGATTTATTTTCTTATCACGAGATAGATGTCCTATTTTGAAGGATTAATTCAGAGTACTAGTCGAACTGTAATTCCTATAATTTGTAAAAGAGAGTGTCTATATAAATTTCTTAAGGGTTCAAAGAGAAAATAATCTGATCTTGTAATTCTCTTATGTTTCTTTCATCTAATAAAATTTTGTGTCGTCTTAAATTTCTCGAATTTTTTTACGGTACATAATTTCTCTATGCAAAGAAATCCTAGCATATATGTACATGTATATATTCCAACTCATGAAAACCCTACCAACCAAAGAAGGCAGATCAAGTACCAAACTGCATTTTCAATTAAACAATTTTTTTTTAAAAAGCAAAAGCATATATTCTTTCTTCATAATTAAGAAAACCAAAAACACAAATGTCTCAGTAATTCTTGCTGGCACTAAAAAAACTTTCTTAGGTTCAGTCTTGTCGTCAGACATAGGCCCTCCTGCAATGGACTGATTCCCCCAAAGTCACCATCTCAAGCTGGATATGGCGAGAGGATGATAGGGATATTTTTCTCATCTGAGGCAGCCACATGAAATCCAGCTGTTTGTTCCAGAACCTTTCAGCCGAGATTAGAATTTAGGTAGCCTACGTCCACTTCCCCCCTGGCCCTTTCCAGTGCATGCATGCAATTGACGTGATTCATGCATCTGAGACTGCATTTAATGGATTGACACCATACGATTCCAACGCCAATCTAAGAAGAAAAAAAATGAGGAACAGACAGTGAAAAAAAAAGTAGCCAGTGAACAGTTTTCATTAAGTGCCTAATGGCATCAAAGGTGTGTGTATATGTAACCCTCTTCCCGAGTACTTTAAATCCTGTAGAAATGTTGTGAGGTAATTGATAATATATATATATATAGCTCCAAATTGACTTTGATAAAGAAAAAAAAAAGAGGAAAGGGTCCACTTTTTTGAAATATACCTCATGCTGAATTTTTTTTTACAAAAAAAGGAAGTGCAAAATGGCCCTAAGATTCTTTTTTATGATTGGGAAGTGCTTAATTATTAACTTTCTGATTTTTTTTTTCATAGAAAGGATTTCTTCCATATGTAGGAGAGCTGCCTTCCTACTTCCTTGGGCCAACATGACTTTGGTGCAGGGTCAGGTGATCACAAAGTCACAATCGGATTGGGAGATGCCACCACGAAACCACTGACTTGCATGGGTCCAACGAGGGATGTCCTACTTATTTGACGTTATAGTTTATTTTCTACCTCAAGGCATTACAAAGGAGGAGATCCATATTGGCACAGTTAAGAACCTCAAGAACATGCATGGTTGTCAACATCAAAATATTACATCAAAATTGCAAGACTAAAACAATAATCATAAAATTTAAATTATTGATATTATATTAAAACATAAAAAGCATTTTCGATAAACTTGTTGCTCTCAGTCGTTAAATTACACCTCTTTTATTATTTTTTTAAGTCAAATTACATCAAAACATAGTATGAATGAAAAAAAAATATATATCAAACTACACCTAAATTAATTTTTGCACATTTGTTCTTTGGGTGCTTGTGGCATAGACTAGGAGTGTTCAGCAGGTCGGGTCGACCCGCGAACCTGATGACCCGATGGTTTGGGTTCGGATCGGGTACATGTTGGATTTTTCCAACCTGATGAGCCAATTATTTTATTTTTAAATTTTTATTTAAATTTAAACCTACATTTACTTAAAATTTTTGAAATAAAATACTTTAAATGCAGAAATAATATTTAAATAGTTAGAAAACTTATTTTATGCCTTGAATTAAATATTTTTATAATAAATAAATATAAAATAGTAATAATTTTTTTAAAAAAAGAAAATTGGGTGGTCGGGCCTGACCCGATCCGACCCTATGATATGTGATTGTAAGTCTGTACATTAATTTCTTCTTCTAACCCTATAATTAAAAGTTAATAAATGGATGATTGACCCATTGTCAACATCTTATCTTTCTTTACAACAACAACAACAACAATAACAAAACCTTATCCCACTAGGTGGGGTCGGCTACATGGATCATACGACGTCAATTCGTTGATCCATGTTCATAAGATTCGACAGGATTTTATGCTGGCTGTCGGGGCCTAACACAACCCTCCTCCTTTATCCGGACTTGGGACCGGCTATAACCAAGCATCCAAATCAACATGAATATTTATCTTTCTTTAAAAAAAACTAATTATTATTACTACCATACTTTGAATATTTATCTTACTACTATTTAAATGATTATATTATTCAATATGATCGAATAATATCATAAGATCATAAGTTTGTATACTATCAAATAATATCTTACGATTGTGCAATTAAAACTAAAATCTCGCATATAAAAAATTTCAAAAGAAAGTCAAAATCAATTAGGGCTACCAAGATCTTGACAACTTCACTCTAACGGATACTTTTTTGCACCTACTGAAAAATTTCCATGGTCATCATCCACGAGTCGACCAATGGAAGCCAAGAAGTCCGAGAGTTTCTACATCTGCGTCACGTCAGCTCTGTGACTGGGAGATGGGCTACAACAGGTAAAGAGGACACCGAGTGAAATGAGTCATTCGTGTTACAAAGTGAAGTTGGATGGTATCATTGAGCAAACGTTAAAGTTGAAGAGTATTTGACGTAATTTATCCTATCTTAAGATTGTGCAATTAAAACTAAAATATCGCGTATAAAATTTTCAAAACAAAGTCAAAATCAATTAGGGTTACCAAGATCTTGACAACTTTACTCTAACGGATACTTTTCGCACTTATTGAGAAATTGTCATGGCCATCATCCACGAGTCGACCAATGGAAGCCAAGAAGTCTGAGAGTTTCCTACTCAAATTACAGAGCAAGTCGATCACCATCTATGTCATTGAGGATCGACTCAGACATTTTAGTAGACTTGATCCACTTGATGCAGTTGGGGTGATCACTCTACATAAAATCAAAATAATTGTTCAACGTCAGAGATTACTTTGCAAGGATAATTTTCTGGTTCCATCTCATGATCTTTGAACACATGCCACTGTCATTCTTTAAATCTAGAATTCCTCTCTCAAAACTAAAGATTTGAGGGCTGATTTCTCTTTTGACAGAAAATCAATCCCCTTTTGAGTTCATGCCTCATTTTCAATTTAAAATTGTATGTATATATGTTTACATTCGAGCTTTGAATTATGTACTCTTTATTTAAAATTATGAGAGAAAGAAAATGAGGATATGTGACCGAAATGGAGGCTTGGCCGTTAGGGTCAAACTCGTAACATGTTACTAATTCTCATAGTGGTGCGGAGGGCAAAGTCCTTCGCGGTATGAACTTTTATATACAAGAATTAGAGTTTATAATGATGTACTATTTTTGCTTATATTAACTTTTTTGCGATAATCTCATTTGTCCGTAAATGTTTTTCTCTTATTCATATTAATAAAAAAATTTGTACCACGTTAAATCATTGTGTTTATCTTTTCTTCTATTTTTTTATCTGAATAGTATTCCCAACATCACACTTAGAATTTCGCATTGTTTTTATTTTCAATGTTTTGAATGCTTTACTTGTTTTTGTTATTTTGAACATTCTGCTAAAGTTTATATTTTTCTTATGATTTCACTATATTTGTGGTAAATAAAAATTAAACATTTTAATGTATTTACATAATTAATGTATTTGATGTTGATGAAATCTATGCTACTTACTCTTCTTTATTTGAGATGGATGGAATAACGAACAGGGAAATGGTACCCAGCTACAAACGCCAAACCAGACAGCCATCCAAGCAAAGGGATAGAACAGTAGGATTACACTGTAGGATAAAACAGTAGGATTCAGGGGGCAGCTGTTTCTTGTCGGATTTAACTTCTTTCGTCCATCTGGAATAATAGACAATCTCTGTGGAGACGAACTCTACTGCACCTTTGCCACAGGTACAGTAACTTAACTTGATGGTCTGTGTGGAAGCTGAGATTGAATTTAAAGACTAATCAGAGGCACAATAAGGAAAGCACACACAAGAATCCATGGATAGATAATAGTGTCGACTGTGATACAGAGAGTCCTCATTTCTCACGGTAGAAAGCAAACTTGCCCTTCAGCCGACTAGTACATATTATAACAGGACCATGGATTTAGCCAAGGTGTCAATTCAGACGAAGGACCAATTCACAAACATGAACGCCAGGCAGTGGGGCGCATCCTCTTCGTTCAAGACCTTCCATGCGACGGCCTGCTCGTAGGAGATTGGTCGCCCCATGCTCGATAAGCAGGTACCAGCAGGAAGGTAAGCAAAGCCCTGATTGCATACAAAGGATAAAAGGTTCAAGTGCCAAGTGAAAGAGGAAATAAGGGGGTGAATGAAAATTGGAGGAACCGGAGAACAAACCTGTTGCATGATCCTAGGAAACTCTGAACAAAGCGCCTTCCGGCCACCATCGTCAAGAATATTTTCAAGGGAAATGTCCTGGGACTGCATAAGGGCAAGCTCTCAACGATGCAGCAGAATAAGCATCAACACCAGGATCAGCCCATTCAGATCGACGTTCCCTAAGAAAACGTACAAGTAATGCGGGCGGAACATTCTACATGATAACAAACCAAAACAATTAGTTTAGTGTTGAAAATGAAAGGGGCCAAATGCGACAATGGTCCTCCAGGGTCAGAAGTAAGACCTGAAGTAACATCGATGCTTTGGCACATAAGATGCCACCAGCAAGGGCAGAAAACATTGATGAAGAGTTAACATGAGATCCAAGGAGCTTGTTTGGAGATGAATTTATAGCAATAGACACATCCTCAACACCATCACTGCCAGAGACTGACCAGCCATCATCAGCAAAACCATTGACAGCATCATTAAAACCTCTGTATTTGCCACAAGATGACACAAAGTAAATCAGTAAAATATCCAGAGTACAGACATCTCAGCATAAATAAAATAGTTTAAGCATGGTGTGTGAGGATCACTAAACCTGCTTAAACGCTGCCTGAAAGTGTTCAGTACAGCAGGCTGCCGTCCACCACCGCCATAAGGAGCTTCCCCACTAGTTTCTTGTGCAATTTGCCTAATGTGCTGCAGTGCCTGCACAAGTATGAATCCAAGTGTCAGACATCCCAAAACAAACCTCAAGAAATATATAGTACATACATATAGCCTAGTACTGAAACTTACAGCAAGCGTCAGTCAGTTTCTGTGCAAGAATTTTTGGCGACTCATACAAAGGCCGGAGGACCTCTGGCGCACTCCAAGCCTAAAGAATACAACAACAATAACAAAACCTTATCCCACTAGGTGGGGTCGGCTACATGGATCATACGACGCCAATTCGTTGATTCATGTTCATAAGATTCGACAGGATTTTATGCTGGCTATCGGGGCCTAACACAACCCTCCTCCTTTATCCGGACTTGGGACCGGCTATAACCAAGCCTAAAGAATGTAACAGAAAAAATATAATTAGAAAGAAACACATTAGCTACACAAAATGGCAGTAGGTGAACTTACATCCAAATCAACATGATCAACAATGTGTATCATAGAACCACCACCCTCGCAAGGACGTATCAGATAGCCACTAGGTAGCATTTCAGCTCTCACAAAATTGGTTGTAGGTGGTCCAGCAGGCCCACCAGTTGAGGGGGTCAATGACCTTTCACATATCTGTATACAGTTAAAATCATGTATGGTGAGTTCATAAACAGCAAAAGTGAACAATGTAAAAACATGGATTACTATGAAATTTAAACAAAGACAGACGTCCGTACCACAAGACTGCCATCTTCAAGTCCTGTTGTATAAGTCTGGAATAAGTCTTGTGCTGATGGCGATGTAGTAGGTGCATAAGTCTGGAATACAAAAGCGCAGTATACAATAGAGAAGAACAAACAAAGTTTTGACATTGTACAACCACGAGCAAACCTGCATGTATATGAGTTCAATCGTACCACCATTTCCAGTGGGAATTACTGTGAGCACATCAAGGGATCTACAGTCACGATACCAAGATGGACGATCTTTGAGAATTTCTGCGACCTTTGTAGGTTCTAAACTCACAAGGCCACAGGCTCGGGCTGCTACCCCACTGCAATTATGGAAAATAGCAACGATTCCGGACCAGGCTGCATGGATCAAAATTAACTTAGCACAATAAAATGAACACTTGAAAATAGACTGCATTGGGTGCATCAAACTTTACCTTCATCCCAACCATATGAACCCAATCGACAGCAGTTCCAGATGCTTTGGGCAGGAACTCTGTCAGGGTCTCCTCAGCAATTGCGAGTAGACTAGACCCATCAATCCAAAAGTATGAAACATGTCAGATGAAGAGCAAAAGACTAAAAGTTTAAAAGAAGATTGCAAGAGAAAATTCACACTACCCAGCTGGGTTGTTAGCATCCCTCTGGGGATGCTGAGGTGTTGGGTTTTGCTGTTGGTGTTGCTGACCACTAGTAACCACAGACTCGCAGCTGGTATCTGTAGTTGCGACAGAAGCCTGCAGATAATAAGTAAGAATGCATATAAGGCTTCAATATGTCATGTCAACAATCAATCATCACAAGCAAGAAATTTATGGAACCAAATGATAAGTATAATATCCGAGTTGAGAAAAATATTCGATTTTCGCAAGACATGAAATGACTGTCGGAAAACGTACAGTGTGCAGTTACTGGCGCATATACCCATTCTCATAAACCAGCTGAGAAACCTGCTTCTGCAGTCAGTCATTCTCCTCCATCAGCAGTTTGTTCATCGCAGTTAGCTTCCTGTTAACAGTTTGGAGACGTGAAGCTTCCTTCCTCTGCTTCTCACGACATCTGCGAAACAGAACCAATTAGATGAGAAATCATGACTATGGTGGATGCCAACTCATTAAACGTATAAATGGCAGGATTAAAAAATATTAACTAGTCAAAACATATTTTTTTCTCCAGTTACAGGGATGTTTTCTTTCAAAAAGTGTCTTCATTGTTGTGGAAACTGAATAGGAGAAAAGATGACTTTGTTCAGCTGAGAGAATGACATCTTGGCTGCATTTATCATTGGAACAAAGTGACAATGTATATATTTATTATTTAACATACCCTTCCACACCATCAAACATAACATTGCTCTTTCAAGACAGTTAAACCTAAAAACCTGATTCTGACTGTAAATCATACATAAAGAAAAGACGACGTCACTTTCCTGAAGGCAATAAGTTTTTACAAACCAAATGAGCGATAAGAATACAAAATCAAGGAAACAAAAATTTGACATGAGTATCATAGCCAGTAAGTTGGAAAGGGTAATCAGAGATTCCAGACTTCATTATATGTCAGCAATGAACGCTAAACCACAATAGAAAAAAAATAGAGTTAGAAATAGAAAAATAAAAATAATTCTTTGGTTACACAGAAAGACGAAAATAATTGTTTTTTTTTAGAGGAGAAAGGATGATCACCAGTTTGGTTTTCATCCATGTATATATATATCACCAAAAGGAAATATCATGTACAAGTGGAAAGCTCTCCGGTGGAGAGCCACAAGAGCCAAAAAGTGCTAACCAAAACCCCACTCCCGAAGAAGGTAAAACATGTGGTATACAATGTTATCCACCTGACATCTCTCCCTACAAAAAATGATCCGGTTGCGCTGAAGCCAAATAGCCCAGGCACCGGCAAGAAAAGTCGCCACAGGAAGCCTCCAGCTCAATCTCTGCGGACCCAAAGCCCTCATGCTCTGCCAAAAGTCTGCCACCGTCAATAAAACACCACCTGTGATGGACGCCCGGGACCATACCTCCCGAGCCACCCGGCAGCTGAAGAACAGGTGCGTGACATCCTCTGCTGCCTTCTCACACATAACGCAGGAGGTATCCGCATGCATCGCCCACCTCGCTCTATATACTCTGGTAAGGATCCGCTCCCGTCTTAGAAGCCAAGAAAAGATCTTGACTTTAAGCGACACACGGGAACGCCAGATACGTCTGCAATCAGCTCTGAAGTCCTCTGAGTCGGTGGGGACCGGCAGGTAGCGGAGATAAAGACTGCGTGCCGAGAAAACACCTGATACCCATACCCAGCCATCAACTTGGGACGGGTGAGGATGGAAGGGAGCAATCCGCTGGTGAAGAGCTAGCAACTCAGAAAGCCGTTGATCCGATAGTGGAGACCTGAAGAGGGGGTCCTGCAGCTAGTCCCGGACTCACCCCTATGAGACCAACACTCCGCTACCGATGCATCAGGGTGTGCCGATAGAGCCAGTAGCCGAGGGAAAGAATCCGCAAGAGGCCCACCTGGAGACCAGTCGTGCCGCCAAAATGAGAAAACCTCTCCAGAACCGAGTGATGGGGTCATGAATGGCCGCACATGCTGAAAAATGGCTGCAACCCCCCTCCAAAAAGAAGAAGAGCCTCGGGATACAGTAAGCCTAGAATCCCATGAGAGGTCCTGGCCGTAGCAATAGAAGAACACCTCCCTTCATAAGCTGTCATCGGGTCCCATAATCCGGCCCACCCACCGGGCAAGGAGTGCCCAGTTGGTGCAGCGGAGATCCCGAACACCCAATCCACCCTGTGAAGTAGGTCTACATATGCTGCTCCAAGCCACAAGATGGGCCCGACGGGTGGGACTGCTCCCCTGCCAGAAAAATCTGCACCTCAAAGAGTCAATCCGTGATAACACCTGCGCAGGCATCTGGAGTACCGACATGAAGTATATAGGCAGCGACGAGAGTACTGATCGGAGAAGAATAAGACGACCGCCGCTAGATAAGAGGCGGGAGCTCCAGCCCTGAAGTCGGCGCTCCAGCCGCTCGATAACCGGGGTCCACCTCCGAGAGCCGATATGACGATCCGATAGAGGGAGCCCCAAGTATGTGATAGGCAGGGCCCCAATCGGTGTGCGCAACTCCGCCGCGCACAACATAGCGTCCTCCGTCACCATGCCAAAAAGGATGAAAGATGATTTGGCATGGTTGATCATAAGACCCGAGGTCGTGCCAAAGAGCTCCATCAAAATAGACACCTGTCTAGCCTGAGCCGCTGAACCCTCGATGAAGAAGACGGTATCATCTGCATACTGAAGCAATGGCACAAGTCCTCCGGCAAATCCACCAAATAGGCCGGAACGACATGTCTCCTGGGTGGCTTGGGCAAGGCCGTCAACCGCCAATGTGAACAGCATGGGTGCAAGGGGGCATCCCTGTCGGACCCCACGTTGGGGCTGCACCCAGCCCCCAGCCATCGACCTGTTAACCAAGACCGAGAAAGAAGCGGTGGTGATACACCGCTTCATCCAGGCGATCCAAGTCGCAGGGAAATCTCGCACCTATAATGAACACCAAAGGAAGGACCATGAGAGAAAATCATAGGCTCTGGAAAAGTCTACCTTCCAAAGGAAGGCCTGTCGGTCAGTGCGTCTCCAATGTGCTAGGATTTCCGAAGCCATAGCATAGCTATCAGTGATGGATCTGCCGTGAACGAAGGCCGACTAAGCAGGATGGATGAGGTCGGGGAGCACCTCCCGGAGCAGATTAGCTAGTACCCGAGCCACCACGAGGTATATGGCATTGGATAGAGCAATCGACCGAAAGTCCTCCACTCTGTCCGTTGGCGTGCGCTTGGGCAACATAAAAAGTAGGAACCGGTTCAGGCGCTCGAAACCATGGTTCCCACTCGAGAACTCTTGAATGACCGCCATGACGTCTTCCTTCACCACGGACGTAGAAGAAGACCGGGAAGCCATCAGGGCCGGGGGATCCCTCGCTGTTGAGGTCGTGGAGCGCGTCGGTGACCTCCTCTTCAGTGATGGTCTGCACTAACATGGAAGACTGATCATCAGTAAGACAAGTAATACCCCTGGGGAGCCAACTCCAGGCCAAGGCAAGACGTCGTCTGGAGAAGTCCCGGTGGAAAGACGCAATGGCAGTCCCAATGCGGTGATGACCAGTGATCCTCTGGCCCATCACCTCCAACTGGTCAATCCGATTAGCCCGCCGCCGCGAGCTCGCATACAGGTGTAAGAAACGAGTGTTGGCATCTCCCTCCTGAAGCCAGATCTGCCGGGAACGCTGCCTCCACTGAATCTCCACCAACCTGTCCTCCAACTGTATGGTCACCTGGGCCCGCTTGCGCTGGTCCACCTCGGCCTCCGTGAGGTGGCGGAAGTCCTCCCGATCAAGCCGGGCAATGATCCCCAAAGCCTCGGTCCTCCGTACCTCCCGATTCGTCCGGATCTGCCTCCGGCGGTCCAAAAGGAAATGCCTAAGGCTATAAAGCCTATCAACGAGGGTCCGCGAGGCAGAGTCCGAAGCCGGAACACTTCGCCAATGATCGGCCACCGCCTGTCTGAACCCCTCCTCCAAAAGCCATGACCTCTCAAATCGAAAGAGGGAACACAGATGCTGCCCATCTCCGGATCTCCACAAAAGAGGTGTGTGATCCGAGAATGGTCGGTCCATAGCCTGAACAGCCAAAAGCCGGTGCGCCTCCACCAGCTCCAATGAGCCGAGGAATCTGTCAAGTCGGGATCTCGACGAGGGAGCCGCCGTGCTCCGCCAGGTGAAACGGCAATTCGCTGCCGGGAGATCCGACAGCGACTGGGAGTCAATAAAGTCTTTGAACTCCTCAGCCCCAAGGTCTCTCCCCTATCGTCTGGAAGGACGATCATCCGTGTCCAGTGTGACATTGAAGTCGCCACCAATCAACCATCGGCCGTCAGGAAGATGGTGGCGGGCCGCCGATAACTCCTCCCAGAGAACCGGCCGAAGAGAGCCCGAACAAGGGCCATATACACATGATAAAAGATAGGCTCAGAGCTGCGCCTCACGTGGGCCGTCATCGAGAAACGGACAGTCCAGGAATCCACAAGGGTGAACTGGTCAGCCCGCCACCCGATGATACAACCCCCCGATTGCCCCACCGAGCCAAGGCAAATGTGCTGGGTGAGCCGAGTGCCACCAATCTGCTCCCACATCTGAGTGCTGCACTCCATAAGCTTAGTCTCCTGGAGGAAGACCACATCGACCTCCCATTCCCGTAGATAACGGCCAAGGGTTCGACGCCTCCCCGCGTCCCCAAGGCCACGAACATTCCATGTGAGAATCTTCATAGGGAAACTGTAGTCATCCCGCCCGTGGGTGAACTTCGACCCACTACTGCACGCCGCCTGGAGCCGCCCCGAGAGAGCACTAGAAACCGCTGGGAGGGGCGGTGAATTCCCAGTGGCCTCCGGCGCGCCTCTGGCCGCGGGCGGGGTTGTCGCCTAGACAGGCGAAAGCCGGCCCGGGCAGCGACGTCCAGAACATCAGCGTCCGAACAACCCAGAAGGAGAGAGGGCTCGCTCGCCGTATGGTCGACCTCCGGGGGCGTCTCCAGAGGCATCAGGGGTAACGCCGGAGGGGGAGGAGGAAGGGGTGTCCTGCTCGCCGAGGACCCCTGGGTCTCCTGGGACATGACTGCCGTGGTGGCTTCTAGTGGCGCGGCGGTGGCTTCCGGTGGCGCGGCGGCGTTAGTGGCGTCTGCACGGCGGCGGCGACCATAGACTCTTGTGGACGCCGCCCGGTGTCCACCTCTAGGGGGGGATGAGAGCGGCTGCTGCCGGGAGGCTGGTGAGGGGAGTGGGTTGGGGGTAGTGACTCGCCGGAAAGATGGGCCGACGTCAGTGGAGGCGCCGGAAGAGAGAGCGACGAGGGAGGGAGGAGTGGAGGGTCGTCCGGCCCGGGTCGACGGGAGGGGGGGAACCCGGTCCGGGTGGCATTGGAGGTTTGGGTGCGGCTTGAACTCGGGTCGGGTGTGCGTGGGGTGCGCCGTGTGGTCCGATCATGGGGTTTGGAGGGGTGTTGAGTGTGGGGGCTGGGGGCTGACGTGGTGGGAAGGAGCTGAGTTGGCAAGATGAGTTGATGACACGGGTAGCTGTGGCTTGATGAGGTGGTTGAGGGATGATAGTGGGTGGGGGAGGGGGCCGGCTCAGATGCCCGACAGCTGTTCCGGGTACAGCAGCTGACACTGTAGCATGTACAGTGTTTTGAATTGAAGTTGGGCCGTACAACCTCTCACGTGCCCCATCGTGCTCTTCGATGGGCGATGTCCGGCCATGCTCCAGTGGTGCAGCACCGCCGGCGACGACGTCAGCCCACGAGGCTGTAGCAGCGTGACGCCGGAGCCGTAGCAGGAAGGATGCGGTGCCACAGTGAAGGGTGACGGTCGGGGGAATGGGTACGCCAGGCTGCATCGCCACCTCTGACCAATAGGTCAGGCGAACCCATCGACGGCAGGGAGAGCGACAGCGGACAGCCGAAGGAGCGTATGACCGCCGCGACGACATCAGGCAGCAGAAGGTGGAGAGGGAGGCCAGCCCTGTCGCGCGTCGGCACAGGCACTGCACCGTCACTCCTTCCAGGGGCGCCACTGGACGCAGCATGCCGGCGAGACAGGGGATGCCATCGCCAGCAGAGTCTCGCGCTGCTGAGGGGAGCCCGGGACTAGCAACCATGTCGCCGGCGTTATGCAGCTAAGGTGGAAGGGCGGCGAGGCGCCAACACTCGCGACGATGGCCGTGCGAAGGGCCGGCAGGTCCGGGGATCCACCGATCGATTCGCCGACCAGACACAAAAGTAGGAACTCTTTGGCGCTCTGCATCTGCGCCGACCAGGGGACGGTTACAGCAGGCGGCGGCGTGTATCCCTCAGCGTTATCGAGCAGAGGAGAGGTAGGCATCGGCGTGGCAGATCGCCGCCATTGAGCTTGAGGGCAGAGGGCCCTCCGGTGGCCATCCTGTTTGCATTCTAGACAGCGAACGGGAGCAGCGCATGATCGAGCGAAGTGTCCTTCGCCCAGACAGCGAAAGCAATGAGTGGCCGGCCTGCGAGACGATCGTGAACGGGAGATGGCTGTCCAGCCATCACGCAGATGCTGGAGTCGGGGCCGCATCGTGCATGACTGTGCGATGAGAGGGATCCTGCGCCTCCGTCACAGGTTGCCGAAGATGTGGAAGGTGGCGCCTCCAACAGGGAATGTCGGAGACGGCTGGTGGCGCCGCCGGCAGGGGCTGCCGGAGACGGTCGTGGATCGTGGGTTGCGTCACAGCCTCCCTCTCTCTCTAGTTGGGGATGGTTGTTGAAATCGCATGAGATAGCAAACAAAAGTTCCGAAAATAATTGTTGAAATGTTAATGTTTACAATAGCTATATGGATTTGTATATTCACAAGAATATATTCAAAATTGACGCAAGGACACAATGTAATAACCATGAAAGTACTAGAATTCTTTCCTTTTTTGATAGAAAGAGGTATTAGAATTCTGCTAAATAAAAGTGAGGAAACACATTGTAAACTTTATTATCTGACATCATGCTTTTTTACATTTATTAAAATATAAAGATTAAAAAAATCATTGTTATAACTTGAGGTAGTGCGTAGAACTTTAAGTAGTGCATACCTTTCTTCATGCTATCACCATATCTTATGATTGAAAAATATTTCATGAGTGAGATCGGACTGATGGAACCAGACTTCTTTATTGACTTCTGTTAAATTCCCCAATTTCACAGTTGCTTGCGCTGTAATTCTTGTCGCTCATATGATTCTGATGAATGTCTACGTATAGAAATAATGAACCTGTTGTCTCATCTGTAATCTCATTTTAAGTTTCAAAGAAAAAGAACATAAAAGCAGAAAAACCTAAAGAGCAACCCAATCGTCATCTATTAAAGAATTCTCAATTGAAGCCACATAGCCTATCGTCTTTATTTTATGATGAAGATCCTGTAGCACACTATAGATACACTGAGACTGGCTGTGAGACTTATCACGCACCACAAAAACATGGACACTATTGCCAACTTCAATCCAACTACATCCTGGTTGTTTCTTTAATCCCTTATCTTTCATCTTTGTCCTGACATTAGCAGCTTCTTTCCATTTGCCTGCAGAAGCATAAATATTGGACAACAACATGTAACTCCCTGCATTACTTGGCTCTGCCTCTATTAACTTCTTTGCTGCCAACTTCCCAATTGTTGACTCACCATAAACATTACATCCACCAAGAAGTGCTCCCCAAACACATGATGATGGACTGCTCTTAAGCCCTTTGATGAAGCTTGTAGCTTCCATTAGTCGGCCAGCTCGGCCACATAGGTCTACTAAGCATGCATAATGATTATCTCGAAGCTCAATTGATGAATCATTTACCAACAACTCAAAAATCCTAAGCCCTTCATCAACTAGACCTGAGTGACTACAAGCTGAGAGTAATCCCACATAAGTCACATCGTCCGGTCTGAATCCAGCTTTTTGCATTTCATTGAATAGCCTCACTGCTTCTCTCCCATTCCCGTGGTGAGCATACGCTGCAATCATACCATTCCATGACACCAAGTCCTTCTGTTCTGATAAGTCAAACACTTTTCTAGCAATATCAATCTCACCACATTTTGAGTACATGTTCATCAAAGCAGATACAACAAAAGAATCAAATTGACAGATAGTTTTGGTAATCATTTGATGGATTTGTTGACCCTCATGGAGAGCTGCTAAATTACTAATGGCAGCTAGAACATTCACAAATGTTCCTTGGTTAGGCATAATGTCATGGGACAACATGCCTGAGAACATCTTCAAAGCCATCTCGCTTTGACCATTTTCAGCATAACCAGTCATCATGGTAGTCCAAGTTACAACATTTCTTTCCTTCATCATAGTGAAGAACTCACAAGCACGGGGCAAATCCTTGTTATGTATAAACCCTGTGATCATAGCGTTCCATGAAGATATATCCCTCCTTGGCATCTTCTGAAAGAGATTCAGAGCCTCGCCAAGTCTTAAATTCTGTGTATAACCTGAAATCATTGCATTCCATGAGATGACATTTCTCACAGGCATTGCATCAAACAGAGCTCGGGCATCGTCGATCCTTCCATTCTGGGATAGTGCGGTCACCATCGATGTCCAAGATATAACATCCCTCTCTGGCATCACGCCAAACAACTCATAAGCTTCAACGATCCTGCCAGACTGAGCCAAAGCAGCAATAATTGAATTCCAAGACACCACATTTCTCTCTGGCATTGTATTAAATATTTGGTACGCCTCATCAACAAACCCATTGTTGGCATATCCCATGATCATGGTATTCCATGAGATAACATTCTTCTCCGGCATCCGTTGAAAGATCTCCTCGGCTTCCCTGATTCTCCTATAACGAAGGTAACCAGAGAGTAAAGCAGTCCAAGTGATGACATTCTTCTGGGCATCAGAGCGGTCAAAGAGCTCTTGGGCCTCGCGGAGCACGCCACTTCGTATATAGCCCGAGATCATGGTGGTCCACGAGATTACATCTTTGTGGGGCATAGTATCGAACAATTGGTGAGCGTCGCACATGCGACCGAGGCGACCCAGCCTGGCAATTGCATAGTTCGCACGGGCGATGTCTGCATCAACACTTCGATCAGTGCGGGAGGCAGAGATACAACTTGCAGTGCCAGGGACAGAAGAAGGCAATGAGCAATGAGAGGAGTAGGTTAGAGAGGAGAAGGAAGAGGTTGCAAGAATGATGGATCGAAGATGGGTGACGGAGGTAAACAGACCTATTGAAAAGGCAGGTTTTATGAGGCCGCCAAAAGTTACAAACAGCAGGGATGCCATTTTCCTGAAAGCAATAATTTTGACTAACCAAATAAGTTATTATGGTATCAAAACGACAAGTAAAAAATGTTGACATGAGCATCCATATCCAATGTTTGAAAGGTGTCTCGGTAATGAATCTATGATAATGTTCATCGTCGATCAACGAATTAGCCGACCCCACCTAGTGGGATAAGACTTTGTTGTTGTTGTTGTCTGATTATCTTGAATAATACGTGAGGCCAACGTGTTCAAAAGACAGATTCGTGGCAGCACCTATTCTTATTATGCAAGATCTTGTGTCAGATGCAATAATTCAAGATAATCAGACGATGAACATAAATAGCATGAATGACAACTTCCTAATAAAAAAATGCAGATTCATAATCGTAAAGCATCAGAACAAGGAAATGAAATACTTTTAAACCGATGAACGCCAAATTCGTATAGCAAAGCACACGAATTTCCATTAAAGATATAACTTTCAGGCTATTAGGTGTCTTTGGAAATATGTACCTGTAATTTTGGAGCCAATCGTTGATATGTTTGGACTCAATGATAACAAAGATGGAGCAACCATGACGTCGGGTGGGAGTTGGGCTTTGGGCACTCTCTGTAGACGCTCTCGAGAATCTCCACCTCTAATGGCGTATGCCTCACGTACTTTCCGGAGTCCGTCCCTTGCCTCTGCTGGTGCCCGTTCATCTTCTTACCTGATACAACCATCACCATCTCCGCCCACTTGATGCCAAACACAAAGACCCCTCAAAAGAAAACCCAGAAGCTCAGAACACCCCGAGGAAGGAGCGGCCTTTAGCACTCGCCGGAGTAGCTCTTCCTCCGGCTTCACCTCTGGCATCGCCAGAACCCCCCAACCTCCTCTCTCTGGCAGAGCAGCAGAAGCGGCGAACCCAAGAGGTCCGGCGAGCGAGAGAGAAGATGACAGCTTAGCCGGTCCCTGAGTGCGGGAGGGAGGGGGGAGAGAGAGAGAGAACGGAGGGTGGCGAACCCGAAAGTTCCAACCAAACGAGAGAGAGAAGGGGCTAAGATACGCCGCGATGGGGCAGAAAAGGCGGCGTTCGTAGAGAGGGTTTTCGGGTTCAGATGAGATGAAAAAAGGAAAAAATGTTTGTCCCCTAGGGGGACCGTCCCACCTGCGCGCAGCCGTCCGATGCGCATCGGACGGTTGCATATAGACGCAGTTTTAAAAACAGAGGGGACGACGAGCGCCGCCGACCTCCTATAACTCCCGCCGTGGTGCAGTTGACCTCCGCCGCACGCCGCCACCCCCTCGCGTCGCGAGCACGTCGAGCGCCGCCCCGTCTCCGTCGAGCTCGGTCGTCCCGCCGCCGATACATGAAGGCAATCTGGGATTGCGATTGTTTCATTATGTAGACTTAATTTTGTTGATTTAGTGCATTATATGTATTATTGTATCATAGGACTCGTGTATGTATTATGATCCGAATTTTGTTGGTTTAGTCTTGTGAGGCCTGTTAGCGATAATATGGATTGTTTCGGGATCTGAATTTGCAAGATTGTTTCGCGTTAATACAAATCGATGATGGCTTGTTTGTCCTTCTTAAAATCTTCTGAGAACGTGACAGTTTTATGATCAAAATTCCTTTATTGCAACTCGAAAATTCCTTCATTTATTATTGTAGTTCTTAAAATATGCACAAACCTTGAGTACAAGGATAATTGCCGAGCAAGTAATTAATAAAGTTATAACATGTTTTCGAAAAGTGACAAGGGCAAAATCCGGAGGCGGATCGTGTTGATCTACTCGCTGATGATTGGATCGGGCCCTCTCACATGCAGATCTGATCGTTGGTCGATGAAGGGCGAGATCCGGTGCTCGAGGTCATCGCGGAGGTCACTGCTGCGCAGGGTGAGGTCCGCCACGCAAGGAGAGGTCGTCCGACGCGCCGCGCAAGGAGAGGTCATCCGCCGTAGGGCTGAGCAAATACGGGACTGAGTCCGCGTTCGAATGGACCCAGTCCCGACCCGGATTTTACCAATGATGGAAAAAATTCAACCTGGTACCGGACGGTGAACACGATCGTGTTTGAATCTGGGAACAAGCATTTTGAAGACACCAGAATGAACAAATAAAAAATGAAAAGGGGACATCCCCCCTCGTCGACGCCAATGATTGTTTTTTATGGTTTTATATTACTTTATTATATATTAATGTTATATTATTATTTTTCACATGACGTAGATGTAAGAGAAAATTCCACATGGTGGACACGTAAGCGAGACATTCGGGAATTCACTATCACTGGTGAAGATGACTAATCGTGTAAGAAAATCAAAGTGGGCGGACGTTCTAGTTACAATTTGAAGTTGAGGGACCGATTTCAAAATGATTCAAAGTTGGAGGACTAATCGTGTAATTTACCCCTAATATTCTTAGTGTATTAAGATGTTAATAATGCCTTGAATCTTACTCCAACTAAAAATCCGCCTGGACTCAAAGACACTGGAAAGTAAAAGGTGTCCTCGCACTGCGGAAATCTTGTTGTCCGATCAGCGAACTTGTGGGAGGGGGCAGGGGATCCCGGGGATGTAGAGGGCGAAGCCCCCAGGGCGAAAATTTTACGAGTATTCTGTATGTGATTCAGAATGAATTTATTTTCTTATCACGAAATAAGTGTCCTATTTTTTAAAGACTAATTCAGAGTCCCAATATAAAATACATATCATATATAAAGGAAGCGCATATATAAACTTCCTAAGGGTCCAAACATAAAGTAATATGATTTGTAATCCTTTTATGTTTTCATCAAATAAAACTTTGCGTCGTCATAAATTTCTCAGATTTTCTTACGGTGCATAATTTCTCTCGTGTAGATTTCTCAAATTTTTTTACGGTGCATAATGTTCTTACGAATTTTCTAACATAAGATTTATTTAAATTATATAATTTAATTAATGATTTTTTCAAAGCCCAGGCTAAATAAAAAGAAAACTCAAACATACAAGTTAGGAATTAAACTAAGGATATAGAAATCCCACACACATTTTTATTTAAGAGTGTATATAAGCTAGGATGGCAATATTCCCTACCCCCCACGGGGATTCCCCGTTCGGAGCCCTGTCAGGGATTTTTTCCCCTGCGGAGGCGGGGATGAGGGCCAAACTGCCCTTGCCCCCCTTTCGAGGATCGGGACAGGGTGAACTACCCCTGCCCCATCGGATTCTCGAATCTCCGACATTATTTTTAATTAATAATTTATTATAATTATATCCATTAGATTACATATGAACTGTTCATTATATATATAACACATAAAACCCTAACTACTCTCTTTATTTCTCCCTAAACAGCAGACTCTCCAAGACTCAACTCTACACTCCAAATCCAACGATCGACTGCCTCGCCCGTCACCAATGTCGTCTCCATCGATGAATCAAAATTTGTCTTCACAAGGTATCTTTTTTCCTTTTTTTCTTTATCATCTAAAGTTTATTATGTCCGGGCGGCGTCCGTCTCCCTCGCCTCTCCTCCGTGGCCGGCCGCGTTGGAGTCCAAGCGGCGTCGTCGTCGAGGGCGGTGTCATTGTCGTCGTCGAGGGCATTGTCATCATCGTCGAGGGCGTTGTCATCGTCGAGGACATCATCGTCGATCCAGGCGGCGGCAGCGTCATCATGGATCGTTGAGGGCGGTGTCATCGTCACCGATCCGATCGTCATCGAGGGCATCATCGATCCGGTAGTTGGCGGCAGCAGCGGTGTCATCGTGGATCGTCGAGGGCGGTGTTATCATCATCGTCGAGGGCGTTATCATTGTCGAGCGCATAATCGTCGATTCGATCGATCCGGGCAGATCGATTTGGTTATCGTCGATTCAATCATCGTGGATCATCAAGGGCAGTGCCATCATTATCGTTGAGGGCATTGTCATCATCGAGGGCATCATCGTCGATCCGATCGTCGTCGAGGGCATCATTGATACGGTCGATCCGGGCAGGTCGATCCGATCGTCATCGTCGACGGCGACGACGTCGTGGATCATCGAGGGCTGCCATCGTCGTCGACGAGGGCAATTCACCTCTGCGCACACATTCAATCGCCCAAATTGAATCGTCGTTTAGTTTTTTTGTAAATTTGTTCTTTTTGTAATTTTTTTTAATTACTCACATTTTAATTATTTTAAGTTTTTATGTAGAAATAAATGGAGCGGATAATCAATCTGTCACTCCAATTGAAAGCAATGCAACTCAATTCGAGAATACCCCGGCAAGTTTCGAAAATGAAAATGAGAAGAAAGTCCAAATAAAAAAGGTTTAACTTCTCAAGCATGGAGTCATTATCATAGAGAATTAATTGATGAGAGATTTCATGCAATATGCAAGTATCGTTAAAAGAATATTTCTAGTGATACAAAAAATGGAACTAAGCATTTGCATGATCATCTAAAAAATTGTAAGTTTCGTACAACAAGATGACCAAAGCAAGCAACTCTAAAAAATTTACCCACTTTAGATAATAAAGGTGATACATTTGTTGTTGATAATTATTCATTTAGTCAAGATGTTGCATAGAAGGAACTTGCAAATATGATTGTCCTTCATGAGTATCCTCTTTCTATAGCTGATCATGTTGGGTTTAGATGAGTTTGTGGTGCTATGCAACCTTTATTCAAAGTGGTTTTTCATGATACTATAAAAAGTGATATTATGAAGCTATTTGAAATTGAGAATGATAAGACATCAAATATTTTTTAGAGGACTTCAAGTCGTATTGCAATAACTACTGATATGTGGACTTCTAATAATCAAAATAAAAGTTATATGGCCATTACAGCTCATTTTATCGACGATAATTGAACTTTGCAACATCGACTTGTGAAGTAATTAATTAATTAATCTTGATATTATGTTTATTATATACTTTTGAAATTATAAAATTTAACATGCATCATTTTTATTCTTATAGGTTCCTTCATGTTCCGGCACCGCACAATGCCGAAGGGCTTTCAAAGGTTCTTTTGAATTATTTATATGATTGGAATTTGGATAGAAATGTATCAACTCTAACTGTTAATAATTGCTCAACCAATGATGTCATGATTCCTTCGATTTTTTTATAAGATTCCTTCAACTTCTTTTATTTTGGGAGGAATAATATTTCATATGCGATGTTGTGTTCATATTCTGAATCTGATTGTGAAAGATGGTTTATTTGAAATTCAAAATTTTTTGAAAAATATTAGAGAATGTGTTAATTTTTGGGTTAGTACACCCAAAAGAGAAGAAAGATTTGGTGATACACGTAGATAATTGAATATTGCTTATTCAAAAAAAACTTGTGCAAGATTGCAGAACTAGATGGAATTTTACTTATTTGATGATGGTCTCTATTTTGCCATATAAAGATCTTTTGATCGTTTAAAACAACGTGATTCTGAATGTAAATATTATCCTAGTGATGAAGATTGGGTAATGGCGTTTGAAGTTTGTGATAAGTTGAAAGTTTTTTATGATATAATAGAACTATTTTCTGATTTCAACTATCCAACTTTAAATGTTTATTTTCCTAAAGTTTGTGAAATAAGAATTGCTTTGGATGAATGTCTTTCTTCTCCTAATGAAGTTATTCAAGTGATGGCTTTGAGTATGAGTTCTAAATTTAACAAGTATTGAAAATAAATTAATGGAGTGATGGCAGTAGGAGCTGTTTTGGATTCAAGATATAAGATGAAGTTATTGAACTATTTTTTCCAAAGCTATATGGAAGTCAAATCAACAATGAGTTGGAGAAGGTAAAAAGGTTGTGTGAAGATTTGCTTCGTGAATATCAAGCTAATGATATTAGAAATGCACTCGTTAATTCTTCATCTCTAGTTATAACATAAATGGGTCCTCCATCGAAAAAGCAAAAGTGGGAGTGTGCTTATATTGATTTTGTAGTTGAGACTTGTTCACAAAATAGTTTGAAATCAGAATTCGAAAGTTATTTAGAAAAGTCTATTTTAATTGTTAAATCAAATGACAGAATATTTGACATATTGGGTTATTGAAAACAAATTGTATTAAAGTACCCAACTCTACAAAAGATTGCAAGTGAAGCTATTCCTATTTCTACAGTTGTTTCATAATCTGTATTTAACATTGGAGGTCGTGTGTTGAGTACACACCGTAGTAGATTGAAAGAAGACACTGTTGAAGCTTTGAGTGTTATCAAGATTGATTGCATAATATATTAAAATGTTATAATATATTATTCATTTAATAAATTATAATGTGTCGTTTTTTTTTTTAAACTAACAATGTTTTTTTAGATCCTTCTAATGGAAAGTGTGATTTTTACACAATCAACAAAGATGAAGATGTAAATGAATGAATGATGAAGTTGTGGTAACTTTTTATCATTTTTAATTTTATTTAATTTAGTTTCATTGTACTAATATTTTTTTTTATTAACTTGTAGGGCAAACTTCGCAAATGAGTGAAGGATGAAATGAACAAAATATGATAAATGTCCTCTTATTGATCTTTTACAAATGTTGTTAAAATATTTGGTATTGTAATTTAAACTTTTTGTTATGAAATTTGTATCAAATTTGAAGTTTGTGTCGTGATAGAATTTAAAAATTATGTTGTGGTGAAATTTATGTCAAATTTTGAATTTTATGTTGTAGAATTTATGACTAAATTTGAAGTTTATGTTATGAAATTTATAATAGTGATATATTTATAGTTGTGTGCATGAATACTCTGTAATAATTGATTATTTTCTAATTTTTTCATATTTTTTAATAAAAAATTTGAGGATTCGGAGTCTCGCGGAGATCGAGACGGGGGATAAAATTCTCCACGGACCGGAGATTCATGGCGGGGTGAGGGGCGGGGCCCGGTCGATGGGGTCGGGGCGGGGGTGATGTCCCCCACCCCGATCAGGGTTAGGTGCCACTCCTAATATAAGCCAAATGGCTGAGACACAAGCCTCCTTGCGCGAGCATTCATTGTCATTCTCGCTAGCCATTTTGCGCTCTATTTCCTTCTCAAACCACATGAAAGATACTGATTTGCTATAAGTCTTCTAAATTTGTGTCGAAAGCACGTTATTCTAGAACTCAAAGTTTTGATCAAAGTTAAAGAAAAGTAGAGAAATTCTCGATCGAGAATCTAGCTCACTCTGATAGAACTTGTCCTAACCCCTATACTTAAGGGGATGTTGTGAAGAGATAAGAGTTTGATTGAAAGATGAAAAAATAATAAAGGAAAATAAGAAGGAAAGGGAAAAGAAAAATATGAGAATATTAAGTTGATCAAGTAAAAGATTAACATTAAATTAATTCCATAATTAAGACTTTTAATTAGAGTGGGATTATGCTTAACCTCTATAAATAAGATCCCTTCTTCTCTCAACTCTCCTTGCTCGAAAATAATATTTCTCCAACTTTCGTACCCTAGTTCTTCCTCTTAGTGAGTGCACAACTGCTACATTAGGCCATATCTTCGTGGTTGATTGCTCCATTAAAAGACATTAGAGTTTTCACCGTCGAGCATGCTAACCAAAAAATGTTGCCAGAAGTTTCGTGTCAGACAATTCTACCTGCACAAGGTACGTACAAAATTCTAATTGACTTTTTGATAGAATTTCTCAATAGAATTAACTAAGTCAAAGAAAAATAAAGTTATAATTTATGTTCTCATATGATACAAGAATAAGTTTTGTAGATTTATTCATCACAAGAATGTTGTTTAATGCATAAAATATCGACCAAACTTGAAGAAATGTCATTGGAGTTTTATTGTGCCATAACTCGGCCCTAGCCGACCAGAACTAAGTTTGATTTTTGTGACATTTTTTCTGACCAACCTTGGTGATGACAAGTTCGACTCGAATTTAAAGTCAATTCGGGTAGAGTTCTATATTAGAGTATGACTAGGAAATTTTTTAGCATTCAAAATTTTATTCCATCGACCCGATGATTGGTCGTGATGATCTGTTTAGATTTTTATGCCACTCGGTTTGAAACCTCATAGTTATAGGTTAAAGAAGTTTACAATGGAACCCGACCCTGTTGCTATAGTACCTAGCTTGGGTTCTTTAGACATTTTCCAAACTTGACGTTGTGGTAGACGAATCTAACCCGAATTTGGATGTAACCTTGCCTGAATTTTTCTGCAATGAATTGTAGACATTTAGTATTGGCCGAATCAATTCAACCCGACTTTCAATCGTACCCATCCCAGGGTTTGATGTGTGAAGGTTAAGAAATTGTCACCGATAAATTCAAAATGGATTCTTGTGATGTTGTGAACAGGTGAGTCTAGAACTAGGACTCACATCACCCTTCATGCGGCATGCAACCATAGTTAAATTGGTCCGAGTTTGCTTATATCCAACCTGAATTTGCTAATTTTCAAAATAAGCTTTAAATTTAATTGTATTATTGCCAAATTACCTTTTTGCCTTGATATTATTTTGCGAAATTGAAACATACAAAGATATGTAATAATGTAAAAAGAATAAAAGGCTATAAAACACTAATTGTTAGAGTATAGCTAAGGAATGGAGGGTTCTTGTAGTCGTAATAAAATTAAAGAATGAGATATTTTTATTAGCCTTTATGATCTTAAGATATATATTTCTACGTCTTTTATTACTCCTCTAGTCTTGTATTGTTCCACCTTGATCTTATCGATGATGAAAGTGTCACGATGTGAACCATAGCGGGGGTGATCACGAGTTAGGTTGGACCCAACATGTGAACAAACTCGATCTGAATTTGGTCGGATCGGGTCGGGTCAAGGGGCTTAGGGGGCTGAATTCGACCCAACCCGACCCCGGTCGGGTCAGGTTGGTCAGATTATCCGACCACCCAATTTTTCTTTATTTATTTTTTCTTACTATTTTTTATATTTTATTTAATATAAAAAATATTAAATAATATTATTTTAAAAGGCATAAAATAAGTTTTCTAACTAATTAATATTATTTTTGCACTTAAAATATTTTATTCCATCTTTTTATAAATTTTTAAACCAAATATAAGCTTAAGTTTGAATAAAAAATAAAAAAATGGATTGATCGGGTCGGGTTGGGTTGAAAAAATTTGACCCAAACCGGTTCGGGTCGGGTTGTATCATCGGGTTCACGGGTCGACCCGACTCGGTAAACACTCATAATATATAGTAAAAGAAGCCACACTTGTCTAGAACAATACATACAAAAGTTTTTACAATTGTCTTAGTGCAACCAACTAAAGAAGAATGATTAATAAGAGAAAAAATGGAAAGAACGATTTTTTTTTAAAAAAACTATTCATGTTCTTTATTGGTCTTTGTCATGATGATTATCTTAAACTAAACTAGTATGTATTAGACAATCATATTCATTTGTATTATCTTGCATATCGAACTATTGCTCACAAAAAATATTTCTCTATATTTAAATTTCATATTTTATTTATGGGTAAATTACACGAATCGCCCTCCAATTTTAAGTGTGGTAACTAAACAGTACCACAACTTTAATTTGTAACTAAATTATTTTCGAACGTTGTTCTTCTTGCACGATTGATTCTCTAGACTGCCAATGGTCGATTCCTGATTACATTACTAAGATGACACAAGAAAAATAATTAAATAATATAAAATATAATAAAAATATATATATAAAAAAGAAGAGGCTCATTGGAAGGGGGCTGGCGCCCCTTCCCCTTCTCTCCGATGCCGAAGAGGAGAAGGGAAGGAGGCATTGGACCCCCTTCTCCTCGGGAGAGGCCCTCTCTGTGCGAGCTCACTTAGAAGGGCTTGCACTCTTAGTCTTTCAGACTGTCAATAGTAAATTTTTCATTATATTGTTGAGATGACACAAGAAAAAGTATTTAAATAATATAAACATATAATAAAAAAATAAAAAATAAATAAAGATGATTGTGAGAAGGGGGCTGGTGCCACTTCCCCTCTCCTCTCTGGTGCCGAAGAGGAGAAGGGAAGGGGGCATGAGATCCCCCTTCTTCTCATAGGGCCTTTAGAGGTTTCCTCAGTGGGTATATGAGATGAGAGGGAAAAGGGCGTTGTATATTTATTATATATTTATTTATTTAATTATTTTTTTCACTTTAGTAACGTAATTGAGGAGTCGTCTATTGACAATCAAGAGAACCAAGTGTGCAAGAAAAATAAAGTTAAGAGACTACAATCTAATTACAAATTGAAGTTAAAAGACCGTTGAGATATCAATTATAAGTTGGATAACAATCCATATAAATTACCCTTTTATTTTTGTGTGTGCAATGAAAATGTTGGTGAGGACACGAAGTAAGTCAATATAATTCTTTATTGTTATTTAATGTAATATTATTAAATAGAACTTTTACATCTTGGGTTCTTTATTACGAGGAAATATGAGCAGCAAAGCTTCATTCACTTTTTTTTCGGTACATAGGGAGGTCATAGACCTAGTGCAAGAAAATTAAGGATTGAAAATAAATGAGTACATAAGTCTCGCTGGTGGGATTCAAACTCGTGACCTCTCGATATCTAAATGATGGTATGCACCACTACGCTACACCCTTGTTCCTCAAAGCTTCGTTCACTTACAAATCGTAGCAATGTACAAGTGGGCTGCCGCGTTCAATGGCTAAAATATTTTAGTTTGAATCTAGTCAATCAAGTTTTTTACTTGCTCAATTTTTTTGTGACAACTCCGACAACCTTCAGGTGGAGATTATCATTTGAATTATGTTGCTCGATTTAACCTCGTATGAACCATTCGGTCAAGTTTTGTGACAACTCCAACGTCCTTTAATAGATCAATCAACCATGAAGATATGGCCAAATGCAGCAATTGTGCACGCACCGAGAAGAAGAACTAGGGCTCGAAAATTGAAGAAAAGGATAAGGAGAATCATGATCCCATTCTAATTAGAAGTCTTAATTGTGAAGTTAATTTAGTTTTGATATTTTATCTTGATCAACATAATCTTCTCATATTTTTCTTTTCCTTATTGTTCTTCTTTTCCTTTATTTTCTTTTTATATTTCAACCAAGCTCTTATCTCTTCACAATATTAATTTTTTTACAAGGTTCAGGCCAAGTTGTGTAAGGTGAAACAAATTCTCACACATCGAGAATTTCAATATTTTTGTTTAACTTTGGCTGAAACTTTGGGGTTTGGAACATCATGCTTTCAAGTAAGGGTGTAAGAAAAACTCGATCCACCCGAAAAATCCATCCGACCAAAAAAATCGAATCAAAAAAATAGAAAATTAGGGGCTCGAATATGTTTTAGATTGGTTTTAAATAAATTAAAATCCATCCGTTAAAATTAAAGCCCCACCCAAAAAAATTGTTGGGACCCATGAAGCCTATTTTTTATTTATATAATTAATACATATGTTATTAGTTCTTTTATTATAGATATAATATTTTTGTATAAAATTTCATACTTTTCTATTTATCAAAATCTAATTTAATAAATTTAAAAAAATTAAATATTTTTATATTAATTTTAAGTTATAAAATATATATTTAAAATATAATTATATAAAAGTAGGATCCTAAAAAATCACCCGAAAAAACTAACCCGCTAGAGAGTGGTTTTTATTTTTTTTTCAAAATAATTTGAGTGATTTTTTAATTTTAAAAATTAACCCAAAAAGTAGCGTTGACTTTTTTAGACCGAAAATTCGATCCAATCCGAACTACTTTCACCCCTACTTTCAAGACACAAATTTAGACAAATCTTCCCACAACTTAAATTCAATCAAATTTATTAAGAAACTAATATACATGAGAACTAGTTTCTGGTGAGGAAATTAATTTTGATCCCTTATCTTATTATCTTAATCTCTTCTTATTTTATTTTATTTTATTTTTATTTATCTTTCTTCCTTCTTTTTAATTTATTCTTTCTATCCAACTCACATCCCCTTATCTTTTAATCTGTAAGAATTTTCAAACTTGGATAATAATAATTATTATCATTATTGAAATTTCAGAATTACAATAACATTTTATTATTAGTTTATTTTGTAATTTTTAACTCAAAACACCTAATTTAAGGTTCATTAAAAATCCTATTTCTACCTTACTTTAATTTACATCTCTAATCCTCTTCTAAATTATCCTTTTTATTTTATTTCTCTTAAAACTTCATCATCTCTTTATTTCACAAAAAAATGGAATTAATAATAATAATATGACCTTATATTTTTTTTCTTTCTGAATACTTTTAGACTTGAATTCTTATTTCCAATTAGATTAGAAGTCTTTTATAAACTTAGATTCAATTTTAATTCTCTAATCTAAACTCTTAATGCATTTAGAATTTTTCCTTTTTTCTCTTTTTCCTATCTTTTATATAAGTGCCATTTATTTGTTTTTTGAGTTTACTTAATTATACAAATTATCTTTTAAAAAAAGAATTCAAGGTGCTACAAAGATGAATGACCGAGGAAATTGGATAATGGCTTGGAAATCTTTCTGTTTAAATATATTAAATTAATTAACTTATAATATGTGTCATATATTTTAATCTGTTTATTATTTATTTCCATTTAATCGGTATTATAGATATTTTATTTTCTTTGACGCTCCGGAGATAGTTTACATCACAAGAAAATAACGGCTTAGGATGTCGGAGGCCTGTAAGGGATATCCGACCCGTTTTATTAGAGTCGTAACAGACGCAGTAGTGCACGCGGCGAGACAGGGAGGGAGGGAGGGGAGAGAGAGAGGGAGAGAGAGAGAGAGAGAGAGAGAGAGACGATACGAGCTACTGAACTAGAACGAGGTAGAGAGAAGAGGAGGAAGATGGGGTGGTCAGAAGATGTCACGAACTCCATCAAATCCTTTCAGATCCGTCAAGCCCTCATCCAGATCGTCAGCCTCGGTTCGTCGTCTGTTCCCCCACCATAAAAAAATTAGGGTTTTAATTTGTCAGATTTGCTTGTAATTGTGTTTGATTTCTCAGGCATGATCGTGACATCGGCGCTCATCATATGGAAGGGTTTGATGTGCTTCACCGGCAGCGAGTCACCGGTCGTCGTCGTGCTTTCCGGCAGCATGGAACCTGGATTCAGGAGGGTGAGTTGATCACTTGAACTCTTTCGCGTATCTTGATATTTTATTAGGTTTTCGGATTTCTCACCCCTTTTCTTAACTTCATATTGTTGCATTTAAAATCATCTGTTTGTACATCTCGTTTTGTAGATGTCTAAGATGATAATTGGAGGGAAAAAAAATGTAATTTTGATTTTGTAGCTGAAATGTACGTACTAGAGGTTGATGTTTAAAATAATCTGTTACAAATAAATCTTATGTGCAGGGATCATTTTATACACAATGCAATAAAGCTCTAGGCATCATGTTTTTTTATAAAAAATAAAAAGGCAAACTTAATTATTTGTTTTTCATTTAGTCCGTCTTCCCAGATTCTCAAAGTTCTCTATGCCTAGCACTTCAATTATCATGTCTTGAAAGCTGCATTTGCCTTGAAATGGCAACAATGAAGATGGTTTCAAAACGTTAAGCTTGGAGGCTCATATCCTTATTGACATGTTTCACCTCTATATCCAATGTCTCGAACCCTTGATTAATATTCATAAGAAGTCGGCATAAGGATGGATGACTGTTCTGGGTCGGGAATTGAGACATCATTTAGTTATCTGTAGTCCTAAAAAAGTGATCTTTATTGTCGTCTTGAAAGGGTGTAGGAAGAAACGATGATGTTTAATACCCTGGCAGTAGGCCAGTCATTGGTACTCAAAATATATCCTATACTTCAAGCCAAGAGGCTAAAAGGTGGTTTGCTATCTAATGGAGGAAAATATAAGCATATTCTGGGATGTTTTGCATCTATTACCTTGATGTCTCAGCAGTTGTGTACACAAGATTTACCATTTAATTTATATGCCTTGCCAACATATGGGCTTTATTCGATCTTGCAACCCAATTTTGTTATCCTCTGTAGCATAGCACTATATTGCATGGATACTTTGTTTTTGTGGGCCATGGTCATCCACCAAAATTGATAATATTTCTATTCCTGTTTTCCTCTTTCTATTTGTACACAAAATAGACTTGGGATTTTTCTCTAAGCTTATTTAATCTTTTTGTAATGTCTTACATTCAGCTAGGCAAGAATAATTTTTGTCTACTCATCGGAAATGTAACTTCTGTCTTTTCATTTAGGGTGACATTCTGTTTTTGCACATGAGCAAGGATCCTATTCGAACTGGAGAAATTGTTGTCTTCAATGTTGATGTGAGTTATCTTTGTTATTTTCACTCTTTTACCGTTGTCGTGCATATATTTGCAAAAATATTGTAGCACTTGATTTGTTTTCACAATTCCAATGCCCCCTACAGGCCTGGTATTATGTAATTTTTCTTTTTTAATTCTTGGTATTGTCCTATGTTCATTTCATAACAGACGACGACGACAACAAAGCCTTATCCCACTAGGTGGGGTCGGTTTAACACAATATATTCGTTGATCCATGTTCATGAAATTCGACAGGGTTTTACGCTGGCTGTCAGGGCCTAACACAACCCTCCTCATTTCATAACAGACGACGACGACGACAACAACAAAGCCTTATCCCACTAGGTGGGGTCGGCTACATGGATCATACGACGCCATTCCGACAATATATTCGTTGATCCATGTTCATAAGATTCGACAGGATTTTATGCTGGCTGTCGGGGCCTAACACAACCCTCCTCCTTTATCCGGGCTTGGGACTGGCTATAAAATATAGGCGGAGTTATATTTATACCCTGTCGAACACAACCCTCCTCATTTCATAACAGAACATCATTATATTTATACCCTTGAAACTGAAATGCAGCTTCCTAAGTAGGAACTTGCATATACTAATTTAATGACAGACAATTGATGCTGAAGTACGGAAGTCTTTCTTATCTTCAAACTTCCACCAAGTTCCTCTTTTGAAACTTTTGTTGCTTATGATTTTCAGGGACGTGAGATCCCAATTGTGCATCGTGTAATCAAGGTATGATCTTTTTATTGTCAACTCCATCTTCTTTATGTTAGGTTTTCATTATTTAATGATGTAACATTATCAGTAGCACTACTATGTGTGTTGACGTAGCAAAGCACTTTACGCCAACATCATGTAATAACTTTTGTATCACTTAATACAGATAAGTTTCTTCACCAAAAATATAAATAAATATATTTTTCAATATTGATTTGGTTAACCGACTTAACCTTTGTATTACAACAACTTTAGATGAAAAATAAGTTTAGTACGTATATTTCAAATCATTACAAAAGTTATAAAAAATACAAAGCAAACTATTTTAATGTAAGTAAAATCGGATATTCTTTATTAAAAAACAAGACAAATATAAAGGTAAAATATGGCGAACTAGATAAAATTTTAATATTTTTTAAGCTAAACAAAGAAGAAAACTTCTTGAAGAAAATCATGAAACTTAGATTAACCATTTTCAAATTTTTATTTTCTTTCTCTTCTATATTTCATTTTGATGCAAAAATCATTCTTTTAAGTTATTTCATTACAATTAGACAAGTATTTTTTTATTTTCTTCTTAAAAAATATTTGATTTTCTGTTTTTGAGATCTTTCTGTCATTTCAGTGCACATGACTTTATTACTCCCAATCTGATGTTTTCTTCTATATTATCTCCAGGTTCACGAGCGAGAGGATACAGGAGAGGTTGATATTCTGACAAAAGGTAATAAGCATTCGTAGTAATGTTTTCTTCTGGTTCTTTTCGAGAAATGTTTTTCTTCTAGTTAACCAAGCAGCATTGAGTCATTCTAATGTCACAGCAGTTTCGAAGGAATTGAGTATTGAATCCTTGTTTTCGTTAGTCGTAATTTAACATCATACATCTTCTCAGAAGGTCTATCATCATATAGAACAGTTTTGCAATTGAATGATGACGAGTAGTTTCCATAATTCTTATTTTATTATGTTGCGGAAATAGTTTATGGATATCTCTGGAGGATAGTGTGCAAGTTAAACATTTCCTTCTAGAACAGACATAAATGTTCTAATTTGACTTTCAGGGGATAACAACTTTGGTGATGACAGACTCCTGTATGCTCATGGCCAACTCTGGCTTCAACGGCATCACATCATGGGAAGAGCTGTAGGGTAAGAATTGATCTATTCACTTGCATCCCCTGCCTGACCTTTCAGCAATTTTTAGTTGATAATTTTTAGGTTCATTTGCTTAACCATATATTCAATAACCTTCCAGGTTTCTACCATATGTTGGCTGGGTCACCATTATAATGACTGAAAAACCATTCATCAAGGTATCTTGCACACTATTAAGCTATCCCTATTTTTTTCTGCAGTGCTTTTCCTTGCATCACTTTATGCAATGTGCGATTATATTTTCATTGACATTAATTATAAAATGGTATATGCCATGTAGTTAGCAAGTGTGATATTGATATTCTGAGATACACCATGTTTTTTTCTAAGAGAGAGATACCATGTTAGCATCTGGTCATCTTTTACACTTACATAATCTAAGCTGAGATCTTCACAATTGTGTTAGTAAAAGGGATAGATAAACAATGATTGCCTTCTGCTAATTTTGAAGCATAAGGAGGACGTTGGAGGTTAAAAATCGGCATAGGGTCACAGAGGCAAGTTCAAATGATACTGCTATATGCTCAAAAAAAGCGAATCAAGTCATATTAGAAATGTTGAGTTTGACAGTAGTAATGATTTATAAGAAACCTGAGGAAGATTTGTGCCATTGACTTCAAATTATTCTGAAGTATTTGGTCTAACTCAACTCTGGATTGGTCATCACTAGGAAAACTTGGAAAATCAGCTTCTTGATAAATTAAATTAGATAAGGAAACCTGTATTTTACTTTGATATGACATTATGTTCAACCAGTGATATCCGAAAAATATCTGTGCTACTGATAGACATCCTATTCTCTCTCTCAAAAATAACATAGACATAAGAAAGACTTTGGTCTATTAATTTTCCCCCCACACAATGAGTTTATAGCACAAGAATGGGTGTTGTGCCGCTTCAAGGTTTCTTGATCACCTTTTATTGTGTAAGTACTTTACATGACTGATATCCTTGTGGGATGATTTCTCAATGCAGTGATGCTCCAAGAGTTGTTTACATTTTGGTAAAATCCCTCTTATTAAATTGCTTGCTACTTTAGAGTTGAGACTGTTTTGTTGGTAAAAGTAAATAGTGTTCCGTTTTTAGACGACCAATAAAAATACCCTCTTCTTAGCATTAGTTTCCTAGCTCAGTTATCTTCATTTTTAACCATATTGCTGCTTTGTATGTGCAGTACTTGCTGATCGGTGCTTTGGGGTTGCTCGTTATAACCTCCAAGGAATGATGCGGCATCTAAATGGTAATTTATTTCTAGAAGTTTTTGTTCACTGTTGTAGGAAAAATATGGCCTTGGTCTATCAGCGAAGAGTGATGCGACTTGGAAAAAATAATAAAACTTGTTATATTAAACTCAAGATTTATCATCATACTGTCTCCTTCCGTTTATCTTTGGATTATTTTCTTATGCCACTTCTAAACTATCGTAATTTTTTTATCTAACTCCAAAATATGAACTTAATTTTTCACATCCCTTAACTATTAAGAATTTTCCATTTTAATCATTCCGTCTACTTCAGAAAAGTTTTTTTGTTATTTATACTTTTTTCCTTTATGAAAAGATTAAATTATCTTTCCCTTTAAAAAACATCAATGAGAAATTTAGTCTTGGATGGAGGTGTCACTTAGTTTTTTCATAAATGGCAAAAAAATAAGAATAACAAAAAACTTAGCAGAAGGAGACAGAAGGGTTAACGTGGAAAATTCGTGATAGTTTAGAGATGAATTTTCTTTTGGAAAGTCGAAGAGGATGTGAAAAATTAAGATCATATTTTGAGATTAGACGTGAAAAATTTGCGTTTAACGAAGTAATTCTTTTTTTTTAAACTTTGATGTGAATCATATATTCTGGCATCTCTTGCCCGAAATGGTGCTTGGCTACTTGCAGCTTTCTTCACGTGTGATAACTGATTACATGGAGGGAAAAAAATGCCAATTTTGTGATTGCCAAAAAAAAAGTGTTTCTTCAAGATCAACCAAGATTTGGTATCTATCTCGGGATTAAAAGGTCATGGCATAAGATGTAATGAGATGAAATAAATTATCAGTACATCTATCCGTATCATGATCATGGTATAATAACCGGCTAGTAATTCTATTTTTAGTATGACACATTAGTATATAATAATTAAAAGAGGAAAATGTATATGTACATCATTAATTTTAATAAAATAATTATACATTAATTTATTTATTAGTTAAATAGTGTGTTTGATCATGATCGGGGTGTTTTGCATATTCATTAATCTCTAATTAAAAATCTCAGACGTGATCAAGTAAAAACACTATAATAAATGTATTTATTATTTCCTAAAAGCACTTCACATTTTTAATTAATAATGTGAATTTTTTTGTAAGATTTCTGGTTCAAAGTTCATTAAAATTATTCCGTGAGGTAATATCACTAGTCTAATCTATCGAGGATGATAATTTTTTTTCCAATTTTCACAACATTACCACTTAATTTTGATCCTAAGATATTGGCTCTTGTCCATTAACCCTCATTTTTTAATTTGACTTAATCATGGTTGGATGGGTCCCAACTGGAACCCTATTCAATTAAATAAATATTTTTAATTAGTTCATATTAAAGTTATCTAAAGTATAAATAATCTTAGTCATTTTAATCATTATTACACGTGTTATTTATTTACCTTTCCTAAATGTGCTAAAATATATTAAAAAAATCCCAAGCCCACCAAGAAACCCAATATGATTACTTGGCTAGGCCGGGTAAACTTAGATTTTTCTTTTTTTCCCTTGAGACTTGACGGATTCATTTTTATCAAGTCATTGAATTACTTAAATTCATCGATCAAAGTCATAAGTAGCTATTGATTGAATTGTCGCCCATCATTATCAAATTATTGAACCCAATGAATTGCTCAAAGTCATATGTATATATCAAGGTTTATATAATTAAATAGATTAAAAGATTCAAATTTTGGATTCTCTAATTAGAAATTAGATTTTTTTCTTTTCTCAATTATTGATGATAATATCAAATCAAATTGGAAATTTTTATTAGAAAAAAACCTAATTATTTCTTATCTTAAAAATCTTAAAAATTGGTTCTTTAATTAATTTAAAGATTATTGAATTATCGGATCCACTTAATTTCAAAAGTTATGGTACATCGAAGGAAAAACTACACAAAATGTTCTTCAACTTTAACGTTTGCTCAGCTATATTCTCCAATTTCATTTTGTAACAAGAATGTTCTCCATCTTCGAATTTATTACACGGAATGCTCTTCCGATCGAGAATATCCAATTTTTCGATCGGTCCGCTGATGTGGAGGCTCACTCCGTCACGCAGGGAAGCATTCGACGTGACATCGTCACGCCAACAAAGTAATAAAAAATAAAAATTTAAATTTTTCCGACATCCTCGCCGGAGGGAGAAGAGGAGGCCAGCGAAGGGGGGTCCGATGAGGATGTCGAAAAGAGACGAATATCTTTTTTTAATATTTTATTACTATATTTTTTTATTAAATTATTGGCGTGGCAGTACCACGTCGAATGTTTTTCTACGTGGCGGAGAGGGAGCATCGTCACGTCAGCGGA
Source organism: Pontederia crassipes (assembly GCA_030549335.1). NCBI lineage: Eukaryota > Viridiplantae > Streptophyta > Magnoliopsida > Commelinales > Pontederiaceae > Pontederia > Pontederia crassipes. Next base: position 2,718,753 of record CM060197.1, read on the forward strand.
CTAATCGAAAAATTTGGTATTTTCAATGGGGATGACATTCTGTGCAACAAATTCGAAGATGGAGGTCGTTCGTGTTACAAAATAAAATTGGAGGGTATTGCTGAGCAAACATCAAGGTTGGAGGGCATGTTGTGTAATTTTTCGTACATCGAACAATGTTGTCATTGATCAAATTAATTAATGTCATCATCAAACATAATTAAATCATTGTATAGCAATAAAGTTCAAATATGTATCTTATTGATTCATTCCTTACCTATGCACTGTCCCCTATATAATTGATCTATACTTCTATCCGTGCATACTAATATTTTGATAATGATTTATCTAATTATTATTATATGAAGATTTATATATTATTATTATTAATATTTATTCGTATTGGATTACGAAGCTCACGGAAGAATTGCCTTTATTGCATTTGATTTTTGCAGGGAGAGGTCAATAATAGAAGAACTAAGAGATGTATATGGCGATGATGCACGAACAATTGACATGCACATGAATTTAGGAACTTATAATATTTTATTTTGCATTGCTGTCTAAAATTGATGTAATAAGAATAATGCTTGCATTATACCTTTCAACTTTCCCACTTAATTAACATTTTTATAATATTGCTAATATATCATGTTGTTAACTAGTATAATTAATGTATTAGTTAAAGATATAATATTTTTGGATAATTGACTTCATCCTGTGATGTACATTGACATAGGAAGCCTAGGACTATTGTGTATGAAGACATATTTTCCTAATTCTTTCATGACTAAATAAGTTATTTTCACATTTTTAACAATTTTTTTATCATCGATTTCTAAAATTAACTTAGATGAATGGAACCTTATTTGAGCATACCAATCCATTATTCTTTTTCCCATTGCCACACTAATATTATGGAAGCAGCTCTAATCACTCAATTAATGTCACTGACTACTATGTGTGTCGACCACATATTATTATTTTTACTTCTAGTGACATGTTTAATTATGATGGGTGGCACTCCCTGATTTTTTACCAAGTAAAGCATGTTTATTTGTATGCTATTTTTGGATTGTCAAAATAATATTACAAACTTATACACAGTTTGGTTTCTGAAGGGTATTTTTGGATTATCAAGGTATTTGTTTCTGAAAGTAATATTAATATCAAAGTAATATTATCAAAGTAATTAGGATGGTTTTCTATATAGTTTTTATACTATTATGTTTCTCCATTATACATTATAAGCCAATTTCTGAAGAGGAAAAAAATATAGCATTTGGCATAGAACATTAATTTTACTTATTAAATTAATAAAATATTTATATAATAATTTAAACAATACTTGTTAAATAGTAAAAGTGATTAAAATTAAGAACATTAAATTATCTGTCAAATATGATCAATTCAATGATTGTCATTTATTTATATCCAAATAAATATATATATTATGTCATCTAAGAAATATATAATTAATTTAATAATGAATTATAATTATAAATATAATTAAATAATAAGAAATAAGTGCTATATGGCACTTTACATGCTCTACAAATATAACAACAATAACAACAAAGTCTTATCCCACAAGGTGGGATCAGCTAAAGTTCTTTTTTTACAAAATACTCAACATGAGCTAAAATAAAAAAAAAACAAAATATTTTCTATTGAGAAACAACCCCAACAGAATTGAATTGATGGTGTTCAAAATGCTCTCATTTCCACTCCTCTTAATATCATTTCTTTGAAGACTATTTTGTCCCTATCTCATATAAAATCTGAACATTGATAGACAGGAGTGACCTAAAATAAGCTCACAAAATAGCATCTTAATCTACAAAAAATGAAATCTAATGGTGATTCCTATAAGTTGCAGGCTGGAAAGAAAAAAAAAAGAAGAAATCTTAAAAGTTCCATGCTCTGTGCACTTTTCTAAAGCATAGATTCTTGTTGTGGTTGCTGTCCAATTAGCCCCCCCTTTTGTTTAATAATCTTGTTATTGTTGGCTTGTCAATTGTCATGCAAGCTCCATCTCCACCAAACTGATGCCTTTATACTGCCCAAATTTGCTCTTTGGTCTCACTCATCTCTTGTCAAAAAGTCTAAGTTGCAAGTTGATCACATATAAAATATGCAGGTTGCTTTCAGAAATCCTGCAAAATTTATATCTCCATGCACTCTGCAACCACCATTTCAGAAGAAAAAAACAAGGTAAATTAATTGATTACTGTTTACATTTGCCTCTGTTTTTGCTGTTACTTTAAGAATCACAGACCATCATGAGCATTAATTATTTTGTGGAGGTGATCACTTGAATGAGGGCACCATATATATAATATGAATATCCTCTTATTTACTGCAAGAATCAGTAGGTGGAGATAAAAAAAGCTTATTCAAACTCATTGAATTGTCAGCCTGTAACCACTGCTCCAGCCAGCTGAGAAAGCAAAGACTCAGGACAACTCACAGGGAAAGAAAAAAAAGTTGATCTGTTTCCAGCAACCTTTGATGAGAGATGATCTGTACTCTGATAGTTCTCCTCCATCCTTCCATAACCAAACCATGGCCCTTCTCTGCACTGGTTACGTGACTCATTCCAAGAAATTGACCTAAGCCGAGCACCTAATTCTTGATGGACACAAGCCACTAACACAAAAAAGAAGAAGAAGAAAAGTTTGAGCATATCCAGAATGCAATGCAAGCACTGATGTGGTAGTTGAACCATGGTTTTCGTGTCTGATAAAAGTTGGAGTATCTTGAATTGAATGCTTAAGTTTGTAAATAGCACTGATTGCTACTTTGTAATGTCCAGATAAATAATTAATCATGCTGCTCTGAAGTCGAATTGTGTGTTTGGTACTACAAAGAACACATGGTTCTTTCTTTGCTTTTTTTTTATCAGATTGCTGAAGTAGAAGTAGACACTGTTCACAGGCCCTGTGTTTTACAAACAGGATAGGAAAAAAAACATGTACTTTCCCCCTAATTAAATTCATTCCTGCAGTAGAAACAAGAACAATTAAGAAGTCGATTCCAGATAAAAACGACTGACACAAATGTCAGCTTTCAGCAGAACATGCTTGCCACTGGCAGCAGATCTTTCAGAAAACATTTACAGGGAGGTTGTGTAAGTTTACAGCGACAGATGGAGACATATCTTAAGATTCAAGGAATCATGCGACTCATCCGATGCATTCAAATCAGCACATCAACCAGAGGAGGGGAAAAAAAAAAAAACAGAGCAAATGCACTTTCGTGCACAGATTTATATCCGTACGCTAAATGACAATTCACACGTTTTGATGTTCAGATCTGAATCTAACATTACATTCGTGCAATGCGACCCCCTTAACCTTTTTAATCTAATATAAAAAAAATATTATAACTACTTTTTTTTTTGAGCCGGCCGCGGATGTCGGAAAAAGGAGTCAATCGCGCGACGTAATAATTATGTGCATACTATACAGATCGAAAGTTGATTCATTATCGAGTTTAACTAATCTGATTTGATTGCACGATCCTGACATGCAAAACTTTAAACAAAATTATTTTATGTTTATAAAAATTTGAATTCAAAATCTTTGCTTAAGCAGAGAGGAGCTATTACCACTCCACTCTAATTTTTTTTGGTAAGAATTTAAATCTTAATAACTCACACGGTTGTTATTATATCATAATAGACGTGAGTGAGATTAAGTGCTAAGCAACTTCACTTAAAGAGATTTCGAGTTAGAAATCTGTCCTATACAAAAGATTTTTTTTGTTGAAAATCTCATTTCTCATAATCACACAAAATTTGGAGCCACAAAATTAATCGAATAATAATGAATTTAAATTTTTATCTAACCACTTGGAATAGTGTGGTGGCAGCCCAAAAAAAATCTAAATGTTGCATATTATAATAATGAGCGTTGTTTTACACGTTTGAGAAAATACATTATCATGGAGTCAAAACTTATTATTTTTTTTAAAAATAGAACTTTAAGATTCGATAATAAAATTTTATATGCTACTACCACTAATTGTTCAATTATTCATAATATATATCCTCATTTTTTAAAAGAAGAAAAACTATATAAATTTTAAACGTAATATATTATTTTTCATTTTAATATTTCACATTTTTTTAAAATTTGCTTATACTTTTTTTATCTAATAAAATTTTAGATGTGTGTAAATTATCCTTATGCTCTTGTTTATCACTTTATAATTATACATTATGTTAGCTGTTATATTTATCAAATAAATTTTATTAGATTTACAAATAAATCATTATCCATTAATATTTAATAAATCAATTATCCTCTAAATAAATCATTATTTATTAATTGACACACTATTTTTGCCTAGTAGAGTTTATAATAGTATCATCATGTATATTTCAGTTTTATTTTATTAATTATCCTGAACTAATTGCATGTTAATAATTGGCAATTTTTTTAATCCTCTCCAGTAAATATCTGTCGGCGTAGTAATCGAGGCTATAAATAAAAAAATAAAAAAGTTGCCACCTGTTTCCTTTTTCCCACCTCTCATTGGCCAACTTTTTACCATGAATTGACCACGAGCCCCCCGCCATCATAGTTTAATCCGCATTAAGCCCCTCCATCTCACCTTCTCCCTAGCGTCCAAAAACATCCCGACCGTCCAAACGCATTCGTAACGGCACGGGCGAACGGCGCAGATGATTTCTGCCGAAAAAGGTACACTTGCACAGCTGTCACCGCGGTCCAGGTACCGGAATGGTACGCTCACCGCCCGCAGCCGTTACCGTTTCCACGTTCCCCCCATTCGTTAGGTCGTGGGTCGCATCGGGTCGCCGCCTTCGGGGGGAACTGTAACGGATAAGGGGACGTCCCTCGGATCGCCTCCAAGTCTCCTTGCATCGAAGAGGGCTTCGGCTGGACACGTGGCGGGTTTAGGACCCAAGTGCAAGATGGCGTCGTTGCAGGGGGCGCCCAAGGGCGCTGTTGATTACCGACAATTGAAGGGTAAAGTCGTCATTCCCTACTCTGCTTTCCCCATTGGATTTATTTAATTTTGTCATTAGCATAAGAGTAGTCTCTTTTTGGTTCTTTAATCTTAATCCCATTAATAATAATTAGGAATAGTTAATTATTATTAATCATTTGCTCTTTCCATGCTTCCGCTCGAATCTTTTACCTCATTTAGCCTCGGTGCTGGCGAGTGGAGAGTGCTCCGCGGCTGCGCTCGATGGGGACGATGGGCGGCGAGTAGGGTTTCGATCTGCGGACGAACTCTTCCGAGGTGATCCCTCTCTCTCTTCCCTCTCGCTCGCTCGGGTGATAATCCATTGTGTGTTCTGCTGAGGAATGTTTTCTTTTTCTTCTATTTTTTCTTGCGTTCGAGGTGACATCGAACTTGCATTTTAGTGCAATCGCAGGAAATTTTGGTTTGTCTGGGAATCTGTGGTTCTTCGTTCGCCGGCATTTGCGTTCTTGGTGGGTTTTGGACGAGTTTACTATGAATGTTGGAGCAGTTGAAATCACAACTCAGATTTCCTTTTCTTTTCCGTTTTTGAGTCTGGTTTGGTGGGAATTGGGTCGTCTTTTCTTTGTTTATTTGATGTCATTGTGATAACAAATGTCTCAAGCTGTGGTTCCTCTTTTTGATTTGTCGTATCAAGCAAGCCTGATCAGTGGTTTCTTCTACTTACTGCGTGATTTAAATTAAACGTGCTATTCCCTTTTGTTTTTAGGTGTTGGAACTTGTCAGTTTGCAAATGCGAGTTCTTTGTTGTTAGATTGCGTGAGTGGAAAATTCGAGAGAAATGGAGGTGTTTCCTGAGAATCAGAGTGGAGATGCTGCTAAAAAGGCCAAATCTTTAGCCACTCTCAAACAAACACCTTCAATGGAAGCAGTGAAAAAGTCATCCAAAGAGGTGAAAAGTAGTGGGCCGGCGGCAACTTCTCGGTGTTCTGAAACCATATCTTCAGTCAAGAGAAGGGCTGAGGGTTCCCGAGCCCCAGCATTCGGTTCCAGCGGGCCTAAATCTACTCTGACTAAGAGCAGTCTTAGCTCAAGTTCGGATTCATTGCTGAGGAGAAACAGCACAGGAGGTGGAACATCAAAACAATTGACTGTAGCTCCAAAACCGTCGGAGAATGGGATAGCAACTGAGGCTAAAAAGGTTTCTCCTTCGATTTCTGATCCTGACAAGAGTCATAATCTTGAAGGAAGGCGCTCCTCGCTGACTTCTGTCAATTCAAAACCCCTAGGCAACATGACACGTTCACATACACTAAAGTCATCTCCAGTGTCATCTAGGTTGTATAGTAACCATGCAGATACGACCACAAAGGCTTCTACTAAACCATCTTTATCAGTGTCTTCTGCTAGAAGGGTTCCTTCATCTTCAGTGAACAGTTCCAATGGCAGTAGTCTCAGAAGAGGGACTTCCAATGTTTCTTCTCCTTCGATGCGCTCACCTTCGATCACAAGCAGCTTTAAGCTGGGATCTATGTCATCCTCTGTTGATAGAGGTTCTTCTTTATCCAACAGGAAGAAAATGTCAACTCCAGAGAGCCGTGATTCTAGGTTCATGATGCTACCCCAGGTGGACGTCAAAGCAGGGGATGAGCTGGTAAGGACATAAGGTAATCCGTACTCTGCATTCTTTTAACATCAGATGATTCATCTGTTTATTTTCCAGAGGCTCGACTTAAGAGGCCATAGGATTCGAAGTCTTGGTGCCTTGAAATTGTCACCTAACTTAGAGGTGAGTCTTAAGTTTGCAACTGTATACTTAATTTGCTATATTAAGGATGATTTCATGATTAACAAAATAAAACAATTATCTGGTAATTTAGACATCTGAGATCTTTGAGAGAAATAAAATGTGTATTTTAAAAAGAATAATTTCTATGTAACTTTGTAGGTCTTTTTCCTTTTTTTTTATAAACTTCACAGTTTCTGTTGGATGATAGAGATTTGTGCTATGCTGATTTTTTAATTGCCAACAAGGTCCATTATTCATTTGAGGAAACTTTAGTACATAAAAATGCCACTTTCTTAATTGGTGGTATTGACGGATATTGTTGCTTATTGTCTTTCTGGGTTTTCGTAGATTCAAAATTCTATCCTACCTGTATATAGCGGAATGGCGTCGTATGATCCATGTAGCCGACCCCACCTAGTGGGATAAGGCTTTGTTGTTGATGTTGTTGATGAAGATATGTATATATATATATATATATATATGTATGTATGTATATGGAAAAAAATACTTGGAAAAGATATAGAACTTTCTCTTTAACATGGAGAACGGCCAGTTATATCTCTTCGTACTGATACAACTTCACGCCTAGGTCTTGGATATCAACTAGTCAAGTTACATTGAAATGATGAAACTCAGGGTCCTAGTATTAGGTAACTGAAAGTGAGTTAGGCTAATCATAATAATAATATTAATTATTATTGTTATTATCATGCTTTTCTTGACGAAGAAGTTTGTAAGGTTAAGCCAATCAATCATAAGTAGAGGTTCCCCTCAAATTAAAAAAAAATCATAAGTAGAGGTAGTTATCTGCATTGGTAACTGAGGGCATTGTGTTGTTCCAGAGGTTAGTCCAACATGGATGAACGAGGCAACATGTCGTTTGTGGTATATGAACCACCTCCTGGTTTCTTGAAGTACATTGGTCATGCTTGGGTGTAAAACTATAAATAAAGCTGACATGAATAGTACAATTGAATTGGCTGACTATAAAAATTGAATTGGCTGACTATAAATATATAAGTTATAAATTCGTCTTTACTAGTCAACTTGTATATTTGTTGCTATGGGAAACATATCTTCGCAGTAATTTTTCTTTAACAAAATCAGTGGATCAGATCCATCAACAAAATTTTGGTATTCTTTGACAAGGATGGATAAAGTTTCAGATGTCAGTTTATACTTCATGATCATACGGATTGTGATTAACTATTGCTAGAACTTTTATGATTCTTATGATGATATATCTTAAAAAGGTTCATTCAATCGACATATCTTGGGTTGACCATCAAAGGATTATCTTGAAAATAGCCCCAGTTTGATTGATAAAATTTGAGATTTTGAGCACTCTTCCAACTCATAGAATTCTAGTATCTGCAGAGCTCTTTGATTATCAAAGTTAAGGTCTCTCTTCATAGTGGCATTGAGGTTCCTTTGAGAGCTCTGTGGATTTGGATTGAATATTGGTGTAACTTTTCTGTTTTGTTCCCTCAATTTGTTTAGGGTGAGTTTGGTTAGATGTAAACAAAATCGGAATGCAAATAGGTGTAAGTGAAAATCTTATTGTGATTTTGATTTACGGCAGTTACTTTCCTGTAATTTGGTTGTAGAAGTGAGTGAAATTCTGGAAAGTGGATATGCCTTGTTTGGTTGAAGGTTGAAATGTGATGTAAATGGTTAGTTAGAATATGAATTATTGTTTATCATTAGAAGTTGATTTATCATAAAGATATATTTAATAATTTTAAAATATTTTATTTAATTTAATCTGATTTATTTTACTGCAAAAAGTTGTGTTTATTTATTAATCGTACTTTTGTATTAGTGTATAGTTTTCTATATATATTTTATAATTTTTTAATATTACGTTATTTTTTTTTGAGGAGGATAATATTACATTAATATTTTTTTGAAACGATACATTTTGACCATTGTAATTTGATATCTTTCTTTATTATCCTTTTACCGCCTCTTTTAATTTGTTTGCATTTATTTTTTTTTAAAATTTTCAGTTGCATGTTTACTTTATTATTTTTGATATATTTGCTAAATATTATTTTAACTTTCCATTTATACTATTCTTTATTATTTTTCAGTCACTTTAATCCTTTTTATAGTAATGAGTTGCTCAATATTATGTTTTGTGATTATTTTCCTTCTAATTGATTCGTTTCCTTTTTTATTTACATTATTATTTTAACATTTTGTTATGTTTTCAGCTTAATTTTGGCTAGCCTAAATTATTATTACATTTCTTTCCTTTTATTATAATTCTAAAAGATAATTATATTAAAATTTAGCTTATTTTCATCTACCTCACCATTTTTTCTCTCCATTAATTTCGTGGACCCACTCACTCTGATGCCTCATCTTCTTCCATTTCAGAGTCAACTTTCTTTCAATCAAAAACTCCACTTCTCCACTTTGATATGAAGTGGTGTCTTAGAGTGGTGTTTTTACTGTCTTTTTGTTCATGGCATGGAAGTTTATTGGCCTTTCTATCAAACTTTTTGTAATCTCTACTATTATTATTAATGGAACTTTTGGATGACTACCTTCTTGCTAGTCGTCCTTTCTCGTTTCAAAAAAAAAAAAAAACTCCACTTGATCACTGTAGCACTAAAAAAACGAACTACTGTAAATAGATAGTTTACACCTTGGAAAGTGGGTTTACAACAAAGGTAAATATCCAAAATTGTTTTTACAACTATCCACAGTGCCCCTAAATGTAAATGGAATTTACTCTAGATGGTAGAGATGCAGAATTAAGTGTTTGAAGGCAGTTGCATCATCATGTTGAATATTATATGTAAGTGTAGTTGGTACAAGACAACAATTGAGCAATGCTGCTGAACAGCATATTCTTTTTTTGTTTAAGGTTCTTATTAAGAAAGTATAGAACTGCTACAGTTGCATTGTAATGTTTAGCTGCAGAAGCAGTATTTATTTCATAAGCTGTGCGGATGAGAGTTCATAAGAATTACTTGCCAGTGATAACATACCAATACCTCTCTTAATTTTCTTGCATTCTGATCCATTTAAAATGAGAAAAAGTCTAAATGTGAATTGTCTAAGGGCTGATGTCTTTTACAAGCAGTGACATTTTGCTCTATAGTTTGTTTATCTCAGGGACAATCTCCTGTCATCTGTTGAAGGCATTGAAAATTTGAAGAGGGTGAAGGTATGGTTTCTTCTTATGATGTTATCACAAATGTTTCTTTTTTGAAACGAATTATCACAAATGTATCTATTGTGTAAAGATCATAAGTACATGTCTTTTATGTCTTTACAACTTCAATTTTTGTTTGTAATATGAAAACTTCAGTTGATGGTAACAATTTTCTAAGTTTCTCCTTGTCTGGTATGCAGGTCCTTGATTTGAGTTTCAATGATTTTAAAGTCATAGGTTTTGAGCCACTTGGAAATTGCAAAGCCCTTCAGGTTTGTAGTTTTGTTATATCTTCTTGGTGTCTTGATGAATGCTTACTTTCTACTATAGAGGGTGATTCATGTCCTGTTACTTCAGCAACTTTATCTTGCTGGGAATCAAATAACATCACTTGCTACACTTCCCCAACTTCCAAATTTGGAGGTATGTATAAAGCATCATGCTGTTATCTTTCATGATATCCTTATCAACAATGACTAGTTTTTCAATGAGGTCACCGACTGTGTAGTAAATAAATAACAAACTCCTTTTCCTTCAGTTTCTCTCTGTTGCCCAAAACAGGTTAAAGTCACTTGCCATGTCTAGTCAACCCCGACTCCAGGTTAGAGTCTCAACTTATTTCTTTCCATTTTGGTTTCTTTTTCATTTGCTTAATTTCTTTTTTCTTTGACATTCATACAGGTCTTGGCAGCTAGTAAAAATAAAATATCGACTTTGAAGGGTTTTCCATTCTTACCACTTCTTGAGGTAAGACTCGCGCATCCTTGAACCAAACTTGTTTGATTGCTTATTTTCCGTACCTTTCTTTATCTCTCATCTCCCATCATCATATTAAACCTAGCAATGCTATTTCATTAGTGGTAAGTATGGTTTCTTGCTTTTTATCTGATTAAAGTTATGTTAGTGTAATGCTGTATTGCTTTATATACTCTCTGGATATCGGTAGAAGTGATAAAATTGCAAAGAAATTAATATCTAAAACAAACATGATGCATCCTGGTGGTCGTCTTTGTGGATGCCCCTTCTAACTATGGCTGATAGTGATGTGTCAATGTCACTCTGGAATGATAATTCCAGCTTATTTTAATGATTAAATGAGTCATACATGTGGCACAGGTAAACTGAAACTTGTAAACATAGCATGAAGACTTAAACCGGCAAGCTAGGCGATTGACATCTTCTTGTTGTGCTGTCACCCTGAGAGCTTACACTTGTATGTGTTCTCCATTTCACAATGATATATATATATATATATATATATATATATAACTCCGCCTATGTTTTATAGCCGGTCCCAAGTCCGGATAAAGGAGGAGGGTTGTGTTAGGCCCCGACAGCCAGCGTAAAACCCCGTCGAATCTTATGAACATGGATCAACGAATATATGACGTCGTATGATCCATGTAGCCGACCCCACATAGTGGAATAAGGCTTTGTTGTTGTTGTTTGTTGTTGTATATATATATATATATATATATATATATATATATATATGGATGTCAATCACAATCTTTGATGGACATCCTTTTTCTCAAAAAAAAAAAAAGAACTGTATGTTATATCTGCATGCTAGGGTGCTTTATGTGCCATTAGGGAGACCAAATTTTTGTTCCACTATAGCAAAATACTATTTATTGTATAACACAACTGCCTAAAACCTCACCTAGCTGGCACAATCAATTTTGGGGTAAATTACACTGATCGTCCACGTACTTTGGGCCAATATTTCAATGGTTCCCTAGTTTCAACTTATAATTAGATTGTCCCCAAACTTTGTTCTTCTTGCACGTGCTGTCCTCCTGACCGCCAATATTGGGTTCCCCGGTTTCCTTGCTTATGCGACCGTCAGATCCTCTGCATCTCACCCATCCACGTCACAAGGCAACAAATAAAAAAATATAAACCTCTTTTTCACCTCACAACCGGGTAAAATAATATAAAAAATTAATAAAAACTAAAAAATGCCCCTCGCCGGAGTAAGGAGGCGGCGCCCCCTTCCCCTCTGACACTCTCCGCCGGTCGTTCCCTTCCCTGTCACTGCATGCGGGGCCGACACCCCCCTTTTTCTTTGCGCTCAGGTGAGCGCAAAAAAAGGGGGCGTTGTCCCCCTTGTGCAAGCTTGCCGGCAAGCTCGTAGAGGGGGCCGACGCCTCCCTTTTCATGCTTGTCGTCGGGGAGAGAGATGCGGCTGGGCGGGCACATTCGCACCCAGGTGATCAACGAGGACACGGTGGCGGCCCATGATAACCCCGACATTGACGAGCCCTCTAGCTGCGACGGCGCCTCCACGAGAACTATGGCAAGGAGTTCTTCTCATGGAAGTCCTTCCTTGAGCACGGCAAGTGCAGCTCCAATGACAAGGACGCTGATGATGACTACTTCGCCTCGCCGCAGAGGTCCAAAGTTGTGGAACGATTCGTGTAATTTACCCATCAATTTTGTTAAGGGGAGAAGTCTCTAGTGCTTATCCCCCTAAAAAAAGAAATTTGACAACTACCTATACAAAATTTGGCAGAACCATTTAACAATCTGCCAATGTTCAAAACCGTATACTGATGTCCCTGCACACATGTTCTCTATACACTTGAGTCCAGTTTGATATGTATGCTTAAACTGTATTACTAGAGCTCGGATCCTCCCAGGTCAAATGTGCAGTACATGACTATAGAGGAATATGTGTTTGTTAGTTACATAACTAAATTAAGATTCACAATGGAAGTTTCTTGTTCTTCAATCTGCATTAATAACTTGAATTATTTTGATAGTTTCACATGCTAATCCTGGATGATTTTTTAAAGTTTCTAAACATTATCTTGCAGCATCTGCGAGTGGAAGAGAATCCTGTACTGGAGATGCCACACTTAGAAGCTGCATCAATTTTACTTGTGGGTCCGACGCTGAAGAAATTCAATGATCGTGGTACTTTCTTTGTTCTTAGGATTCAGTATTTAGCTGGGCAATCTTAATAAACTAGATAGTAAATAGTAATAATTTTTTGTCATTTCACAATCTTTTATGGTAATCACCGAAAAAAAACTCTTTTATGGTTCTGTTTTCAGTTTTCGTTTATTATGTCATAATCTATGTTTACTTTAAATGAGACTTATCACTCACACTAGAACAGTTATTGTGTTTGATCACGACTTCTGTTTTATTCATGGTGCAACATGATGTAGCCTTACTTTAAGGGTAGTTTCATTCACTTGGATTCATTTGACCCCCTTTTTCTGTTCTGATAATAAACTACAGATCTTTCCCATGATGAGCTGGAAATTACTAAGTTGTACCCTGCTCATACTGCTTTGTGCATCAGAGATGGATGGGAATTTTGTCGTCCAGAATTAGCTGAAGGTGTGCCTTTTTTGTGGCTTCTAGAATTCTTCATCCTGGGTTTTATCATCACATTTTGCACTTGGCATGACAAGGCCCTAGCCAATGTAGCTATCATCAACATTTGTTATTCAAGCATTATTCATATAGAACAATACATGATAACTTCACCTGATTGCTACAACTATCATTTCATATTTTCTTAGTATGAGTGAACCAGAAGATTTGCAAGCACAGATAATTCTCCATCATCAAACTTTGGTTTGCAATATGCACCCGTGGCACTTATAGACTGAGTTGCATGTTCTGCTAGATGGGTTACTTTTGAAGAAAAATAACACGATTTGGTTGTCTGACGCACAGAGTCAACATTTTCATTCCTAGTCGAGCAATGGAGGGATAATTTTCCACCTGGTTATCTGCTTAAAGATGCTTCAATTGATCCACCATTTGAAGAAGATATTTGTCGCTGCCACTTTAACTTTGTCAACCAAAATAGTGATTCTGAGTTGATCCTTGAGTATCAGTGGTTAATTGGAGAAAGAACAACTGCTTGTTTTATTCCTGTTGCAGATGCCAAGGGAGAGGTATAAGAATACTGCAAAGCTTTTAATCACTGATGTCTAATGTTGGGACATTTTGACATATTACTTCTCACAAATGATAAGGTGTACTGGCCAAAACGTGAAGATGTTGGCAAATATCTCAAGGTTGAATGTTTTCCAGTGATGAATGGCACAAAGTATCCTTCTGTTTTTGCAATATCAACATCTGTTTCCACAGGTATGCCTCTAATTTTTCTTATTTGAAGTTTTCTTTTTGGAGCCGGTCCCAAGCCCGGATAAAGGAGGAGGGTTGTGTTAGGCCCCGACAGCCAGCGTAAAACTGTCGAATCTCATGAACATGGATCAACGAATGCGGAATGGCGTCGTATGATCCATGTAGCCGACCCCACCTAGTGGGATAAGGCTTTGTTGTTGTTGTTGTTGAAGTTTTCTTTTTGGAGTGGTTTCTGAAGTTACATTCCGGTGTATTCTCCATCATGTTTGACATTATAGAATTGGGTGTCTTATGAGTTAAAAGGGTCCAGTAAACTTCTAAGGTAATCAATTTATAAATATATCTGCTTTTCATATGAGCGACAGTCCTCTTCATAAGTATCTATGTGACTCTTGGCATGTTTATGCGTTATCTGTTCTTTAAAAGATAATTTATCTGGTCACTGTTCTTTTTGTTGTTTTGCCATTATTTCTTAATCATTAAATATTTATTTGGATAAAGGACAAGCAAGTCATGCTTGGTGGACATTCTAAAGTTATGTTTTGTTTGAGAAGTTAACCTACCTTGTGCTGCTTATGCATACCTCTTCTAAGCATCCTTGATAGCTAAATGACAACTTATGCACATCAACTTTGGGATGAAAAAGTGTATCATTCTCATGATGAAATGAACAGATTAGGTTGGAAAAAAAATTAATTGTAATTGTGACAGATTGTTATCATGACATGAAAGAGGAACTATATCATCATAACACTTTACCTATTTCTATAAGAAAATTCATCATTTAAGTAGAAGCTTAGCTGTTAGTGCCAATGTGCCTGAAAAGAAGTGAACGTTTTGAATTGTTTTTTTTCTACTCTGCAGATATTATTCAGTAGCCCTTTGTTGCAGCTGATGCTAGGTTTATGAATGTTTGTTCGGATCTTCCTTTGGTTTACATAGTCTAATTGCAGTTTTCTGTCAGGAACTGGTTGTCCTAAAGTTCTAAATCTCAGTGTCAGTGGAGAACTTGTGGAGGGCAATACGATAAGGGGACTTGCTGAGGTTGCATGGTGTGGTGGGACTCCTGGTAAAGGTGTGGCAAGGTTAGTAATACAAATTCCCAGAAAAGAAATTGAAACATGTTCCATCTTTGGACACTCTGCTTTAGACAAAAAGTTTCTAAATCTGTGACAGTTGGTTGAGGCGAAGGTGGAATAATAGTCCTGTTGTGATAGCCGGTGCTGAAAATGAGGAATATGTATTGACCTTGGATGATATCGATTCTAGTTTGGTTTTTATGTACACTCCAGTAACTGAAGAAGGAGTCAAGGGAGAACCACAATATGTGATGACTGATTTTGTCAAAGCAGGTATTGGATGCTAAGCTTCTGAATATTTTTAATTGTTGAACTAAACGTTTCACTTTGTAAACAATGGGATTGTTTCCTTACTCTTGTTTCGTCCTGTCTCATTGTAACAAAACAGACTTGAAACACGTACAGGAGAATGTATTTTGCTTGTACTGGTTGTACATTCTGTTTTGAAGTTGTTTGTTTTTTGTTCATTATTATCCTCCAACTGAGTTCCTTGATCTATCTAAGTTTTTAAGTTTATGATGGAAATATTATTGCACATTTAGTATAGTTAGATCGTTTCATTTTTTCAGAACTATATTATTCTTAAAATTTTCCTCTGATTTCAGCTGCACCATCAGTCAATAATGTGCACATTATTGGAGATGCTGTTGAAGGAAATACTATAAAAGGAGTGGGAGAATATTTCGGGGGGAAAGAGGGTGCAAGCAAGTTTGAATGGCTTAGGGGGGAGAGCAAAGAATCAAGGTATTTCACCTATGAACCCAAAAGTTACTTTTTTGTTTCTGGAGAATCATTGTGTCCACTTCATGATAATGTCATCTATGAACCCAATTGTCTATATGATGCATATTATTTTCACTTTTGATACCATTGAAGCAGGTTTTCTGAGAGAAAGCTAGCGTTTGATCCCATAGTTCATTTGCCTTTTCATGATAATGTCTCATTAATAGTTCTTCTTGGCCCTCTCATGGATTGATTATATTGATTTATTCTGAATAATGGAGAATCTCAGCCAGGGAAAAAAAATTGTAACACCATACCTCAATCTTATTCTGTTAAGGCTTATCCTTCAACAAGCTGCACATACTTATCAATGCAAAAAGTGTGTCACATTTAGAGATAATTAAAGAGCAAACCATATCCTGATATTTCTGGAAGTTCAGTGAAGAAGAGATTCTCCCATTTGTTGATGGCTGCTAGTTAAACTGTTCTTTTTAAACGAGAAAGGACGACTAGCAAGATGGTACTCATCCAAAAGTTTCATTAACAATATTAATAATAGGGGTTACAAAAAGTTTGGTGGAAAGGGCAACAGAAACATTGTGGCTCAAGGCCATGAGACCAAAATGACAGCAACACACCACTTTATATCAAAGATGACTTCGATATTCCACACATCGATGACCACCAACTTTCATGCCTCCCGGTTGAGGTACAAATGTCAAGAGCCACATTGGTCATCCTTCAAAGGTCGCAGACCCCAAGGCCCGCCCTCTGCAGTTGGACAGCGCATGACTTTTGAATAGTTGGGTTGCGGACACGCTTTTGCTTGATACAACAAGCAAGCCTGAGCCACTAAAGCAACGATGTCTGGGTCGGGTTCAAAATCAGCAAGTGCAGCGGGGGCCCCATCCACATCCCGCGTATAAGCCGTGGCGCCATGTTCCTTTGCTAGCGCCTTGCTAGTTAAACTGTTGTCTGTTAGTCAGAAGAATTTATTACTGTGCTACTATCAAATAATCTGGAGTCCGATTAAAAGAGGGAGAGGGAGGCCAAGGCGGACACTTGGCGAACTAATAGAGCAAGATCTATTGGTGAATAATATACCGAAAGGTTTGGTTACTAATAGAGCGGAATGACGTCGTATGATCCATGTAGCCGACCCCACCTAGTGGGATAAGGCTTTGTTGTTGTTGTTGTTGTTGTTGCTACTATCTGTGCCTACATTTTTGTGCATGGTTGCTAAGCTATGTGTTAGTGCTATTTTTTCCTTTTTCTTATAGGAGAGTGCATTTTCTTGTGAAGTTTAAATTAGTTTGCTTTGTCCAAGTGCTAGTTACCTGCAAGAAAACTGATAGGAAGTTCTTGTTGAGGGTAACTGATAGGTTTGCATCTTAGCCTTTTATGGTAAATCTCCCAAATTTGACTAGTAGGACATCTTTGGTCTAATTTTGCAGCAATTTTGAATTGGTATCTTCCGGTACCACAGAATATTCCTTGACCAAAGAGGATGTGGGACGATGCCTGGTATTTGTTTACATTCCTGTGGACTTGGAAGGTGCAGTTAACTTTTAATTTTTATTTTGAGTTTCTGGAAATTGAGCATATATAACATACTTATGATGATATAACTGGAAACTTTGCACGCCAGGTCATGAGGGGAAATCAGAATCTGCCACCACAGAAACTGTAAAGCAAGGTAAGGCTTCAATGGTACATCTATTGATTGTGAATCCATGAACTTGTTGTGTACTCTTTTCTGTTGATTTTTCAACATGGCCATTTCTTTTGTAGCCCCACCAAAGGCAGTCAATTTGAAGCTGGTTGGAGATCTTAGAGAAGGCAATAAGGTGACTGTCAGTGCTCTGGTCACTGGGGGGTCTGAAGGAGCCAGTAGAGTCCAATGGTTCAAGACGACATCTTCAAAATTTACTGGTGAAAGTAATCTTGAAGCAGTTAGTACCTCCAAAATCGCAAAGGTATGAGGTCTCTTAGTTCATGTCTGTGATCATCACACTAATAATTTCCTTACCTTTTTCCGGAGCAAAAGCAGAAATTCCACCTTTTCAATTTAGGAGAAATCACCTGTTTGTTCGCTTTTTTTATTATTTTATAATAATACTAATTTTTTCACTTCTATTAGGCATTTCGTGTGCCTCTTAGTGCTGTCGGGCATTATATCGTTGCAAAATTTACTCCTATGGCTCCTGATGGTGAAACTGGTGAACCAGCATATGTAATATCAGAAAAAGTGGTTGAGAGTAAGTTGTTTATCGCCGACAAGTGTTTAATGACATGCTTGCTATTTTTTCTCATATTCTTGTTTTTTGTAGCTACTTCCTATGGGCTCCTATAAATGTTACTTGTCCTCGCTGTAGGTTAGCTATAACAGATCACACACACATGTACACACAAACACACACACACTAGATTGGATGGAGAAAGACTTCTGGGAAAGGTGACCCAGAGGGTAAGGTGTAATGCAAAGATGTTGAGGTCACTGAGTCCAAGTAGTCATGTGCATAAGCCCAACTTCATGCTCCTAGGGGCTAGGGTGACCCAATGGCCAGGGTGTAATGCATGATTGTTGAAGTCACCGAGTACAAGTAGTCATTGGTATAAGTCCAATTGTATGTTTGCGATTCTTGTGGGTCTATTCAGTGCGACGATCGGCTTTCAGATTAACCATGCCAAGTCCTACTTCATCCTTTTTGGCATGGTTTTTGAGGAGGCAGCTCGATGTGCGTCCCAACTTCAGACTCCGATCAGTTCACTCTTGGTCTCGGGCCGCCACACCACCTCCAAAGTGTGGACTTCGGTCATCAAGCGTATGGAGCACAGACTTCACGGCTGGAGTTCACGACTACTATCACGTGAGGGCCGACTCATTCTGTTACGATCAGTGTTCTCAGCGCTTCCGACATATTATATGTCGGTCCTGCCACTGTCGGCCCAGGTACTTAAATGCTTAGACTCACTCAGGACTCAGGAGTAGTTTTTTCTGCAGGGATGAGGTCCTGATCATTGTGGAGTTCATCTGGTCAATTAGAGCAGCATCTGCCGTCCCACCTCTCAAAGAGGCTTGGGGGTTCGCAATCTCCGGTGGGCCAACTGGGCTATCCTAGCCCGGTGGCTCAGGTGGATTACGGGGTCGGAGGACAGCCTTTGGCGCATAGTTTTTTACACCTGCCACGGGCGGGATCTGGGAGTCTAGGACCATCTTACCCCACGGGGCCTCATCCTTTTGGTGGGAAGTGCAGCTATGACCCTGCGAGTCCGCCCCCGGTTCCTTCCTCGGCTCGGGGGAGGACTTCTCTTTCTGGCAGTACACCTTATCCCCTGGGGACTCGCTTACAGAGGCCATAATAGCAAAGACCTAGACAGAGGAGGGAGGGTCGGGATGTGGTGCTTGGTCCCCGGTATTCAGATCAGACCTATCGGATCAGTGCTTTAAAGTGTTTTTGGCTCTCCATCGGTCTACGCCCGGACCATTCCAGGCCGGATGGATGGTTTTAGCTATCAAAGTCTTTCTCGGCACGCAGCCTCTACATCTGCTTCCTTCCCACCATCACACTGCCCGGAGGATTTCAGGATGACTCATCTGGTGCACTCAAGTACCGTTGAAAGTCAAGATTTTTGTTTAGCTTCTGCGATGCTGTAGACTTCTCACTAGGAGTTACAGGGCGTGGTGGGCGCCACATAGTGACACATTGTGCGTACTGTGTGGCGAGTCAGCGGAGGACATCCCCCACTTGTTCTTCGATTGCCTGACATCCCAGGCCTCTTTTCCTCAGACACAGAGACCACGTGGCAGACAGGCCTCATGCGTCGAGACAGTGTTGGAGAGTGCCACCGACGACCTTTTTGGCCGGTGCCTGGGCCATTTGATTACAGCGCAACCAGATCATTTTTTGCGGGAGAGATGTCAGCCTAAGCATATTGTACACCACATCTCCTTCCTTGAGTGGGGTTTTGGCTAGTCCGTTTACTTTTCTATCCTTTCGACGATCTTTCTGAGAGCTTACAC
Source organism: Pontederia crassipes (assembly GCA_030549335.1). NCBI lineage: Eukaryota > Viridiplantae > Streptophyta > Magnoliopsida > Commelinales > Pontederiaceae > Pontederia > Pontederia crassipes. Next base: position 2,738,576 of record CM060197.1, read on the forward strand.
TTATACACTTTTTCCACAGCTTTTATACATAGTTGGATGACAGCCACAACTCTGGTGGTCATCCTTTTCCTTCTCATGTTCCTAGGGTGACCCAGTGGGCAGGGTGTGATGGAGAGTTGTTGGGGTCACTGTGTTCAAGTAGTCATGTGTACAAACCCAACTGCATGCTCCTAGGGTGTCTGGGTTTCCCGATCCAAGTTACTAGTTGGACACAATAGGAAGAATTTCAGTGTTCCTTGGGACATCTATTTCATGTTGTTTAGATCCCTGCAAGATCTTTTGTATCTGGAGCATAGTTGGTGAGCTTTATGAATTTGTTTCTGAAATAGATATTAACTTGTTTTTTGCCATTTTCTGACAGCACTTCCTCCAAATATAAATTTTCTTTCGGTGACTGGTGACTTTTCTGAGGGTGAGTTGTTAACAGCATCATATGGCTATATAGGGGGCCATGAGGGCAAAAGTTTATACGAGTGGTATCTTCATGAGGTATGCTAGTTTGTTCTGCTTCGTGTTGAATACAAAATATTAAGATTGTAAAACCCTTTGTGAAGTTCATTTCAAAACAACATCCTTCGTGAAGCATATCATGGTTCAAACTGGATTTATTTTACTTCTTCTGCCCTCCCATCTTTTTAACCTTTATTTCACGTTTTGCAGAATGAAGTTGGCATGGGTATATTAATACAAGAAGCCTCAGGAATTCTTCAGTATCGTATTACAAAGGATGCTATTGGAAAATTTGTTTCTTTCAAATGTACTCCTGTAAGGGATGATGGTACTGCTGGTGAGCCAAGAACCTTTCATGGACAGGAGCGAGTTCGTCCAGGTGCTTACTGTAGGCCAAGTCTGTTATAGTTCGAGCTATATTCTATGTCTTTTATTCTTTATTTTCCAGAATTGAACACTTATTTGCAAGTTGGGTGAATTTAGCACGTGCAATCTTTAATATTGCATGCTTAATCAAACTCCGCCTATGTTTTATAGCCGGTCCCAAGCCCGGATAAAGGAGGAGGGTTGTGTTAGGCCTCGACAGCCAGCGTAAAACCCTGTCGAATCTCATGAACATGGATCAACGAAGGAATGACGTCGTATGATCCATGTAGCCGACCCCACCTAGTGGGATAAGGCTTTGTTGTTGTTGTTGCTTAATCAAAGTACCCATGGTTTTTTTGGCAGCATCCTGGAAAGGCCAAATTTTTTTTTTGAAGCAATAAACACAATAATTGCTTGAAGATTCAGCTTTCATATGTTTTATGTGACGTCATATAATGTTTTTGAATTTGAACCAATAGGAAGTCCAAGAGTGCTTTCCCTCCGTCTTATTGGGAATGCCGTCGAAGGAGCCACATTGATTGCTGAGAAAAAATATTGGGGAGGAGAAGAAGGCGAATCAGTCTTCCGTTGGTTTTTGGTCAGTGGGTTCTTATCACTTTTTTACTATCAAGAACTTCGTATTCTGACCTTTTAAAACCATATTTTAATGTAGACTCGTCCTCTGATATAAGAAATGTGTTGTGTTTGCAGTCTGACCCAGATGGTGCTCAAAGAGAAATAGTTGGTGTTACAACTGCATCATATGCACTGACTATCGATGATATTGGGTTTCTAGTTTCTGTTTCATGTGAACCTGTTAGAAGCGACTGGGCTCGTGGTCCTATTTTTGTTTCTGAATATGTTGGTCCCATTTTACCTGGTATGTCTATTCTTGCATGTAGTGAATTCATTTTTTGAGGTTTCCATTTTCCAATATTCTTTAATTTTTGCAAGGGGTCTTCTCTGGCTACCAAATCATGTTGTACTGGATATCTGGAATCAGAAAAATTAGTTACAGCTGAATTCTACTAGTTATCCACTAGGTTAGCATTTTCTTAGAAGTCAAACCAAAACTTACAGTTGTCTTCTTTTCAAGGGCCACCGACCTGTCAATCGCTCAGATTTGTTGGTTCTATGGTTGAAGGAGGGCGCTTGGGTTTTGCTGTTGAATACAGTGGAGGGTAAGAATGCTTGCTTTAAAGGATCTTGTGGTAGATTTAGAGCAAAATTTGATAGTCAGTTGCTTTTTCATACTACAGGGTAAGAGGAAATTGCATGTATAAATGGTTTAGATTGAAGAACAACACTGCAAAGGAAAAGATAACTGATGCTGGTGAGTGCTGATGTTTTTCTTCTTCTTTTTTTTAGAGAGGGGAGCTGATGGTTTTCAGGCAATTCTTGTTGCATCTTAAACTTATTATGGTAAAATATTCCAACATTTTGCATCGAATAAAATCTTCTAACAATTTTCTTATAAATTTTTTTTCAGAGTACCTAGATTTGACAATTGATGATATTGGTAGCTGCATTGAGCTTGTGTACACACCTGTAAGGAATGATGGACTAAGGGGATCACCAAAGAGCATTGTCTCTGAAGTCATAATTCCTGGTATAAAGTCATTATATTGTTAAATATAATGCCTGCGTTGAAGTTGGAAAATGGTTATTAGTTTGCTTTGTTACTTGTGTAAATAGTGTTTGCCTTTAGCATCTAGCATATATTCCTTAGGTCATCGTTATCGTTTTCAGTCAATATATTTAATATGACGTGTTCAGCTATACCTGAATTAAGTTATATTATTTATTGGGTTCTTTAATGCCCAATACAAAAACAAAAACAAAAGATCACATTTCAATAAAAGATACTTGATGTAATCATCAATCTTAAACTTGAATTTTCTAAAAAACAGATAGCAGGTATGGAACTGATTATACAACAACAACAACAACAAAGCCTTATCCCACTAGGTGGGGTCGGCTACATGGATCATACGACGCCATTCCGTTCTATTAGTAACCAAACCTTTCGGTAACACAATATATTCGTTGATCCATGTTCATAAGATTCGACATGATTTTATGTTGGCTGTCGGGGCCTAACACAACCCTCCTCCTTTATCCGGGCTTGGGACCGGCTATAAAATATAGGCGGAGTTAATAAAAATATGCTTGAATAAAAATATTTTCTCACTACTGTTATTGCAGTTGAAAGTTCGATCATTGTATTTTCGTGGCAATGTTCAATTGACCATAATCTTTCAGAAAGGATAATCTTTTTTCTTTGATCATAAATCAACAATGTTTACAAGACAACATTGCATAAAATTAATGATTTTCCTCTTAAAAAGTCTTAAGGCAACACTAGAACTGGAGCAAAAATAATGTTTACTTAGATGACTAAATGAGAAGTACTTAGGTTGCTAAAATCAAGAAACTTATATCATCTCGAGACGGCTGCATTTCAAATTTGCCAAGAATAAAAAGTTAGCACTGACATTCTTTGAATTCTAGATCAGATGCATGCAAGGATATAAGTGCAAATATTGAACTGTATAGTCAATTTGCATATCAAACTTCTCATTTCTCTTTATGTTTGTACTTGAATATGATTAACTTAAGAGAACAAGAGACTAGCATGAAATGCGGCTATCTACTCATGAATATGATAGTACATTCTTTTATCTCTTTCCTCATCTTTCCAAAATAAGAAACAAACTTTTGAGTGGAAAATATGTGACAACTTATTCACCTATTTCATCTCTTTGTGATAATTTAGCGGAGCCAAAAGGTGTTGAGCTTGTCCTACCTAGCTGTTGTCAGGACAAGGAAATAGTGCCTTTAAAATCTTATTTTGGTGGAAGAGAGGGAACAGGTGAATACATTTGGTATAGATCTAGAAGGAAGTTGGAGAACTCAGAGCTTATGAACAAAGTTTCTCTTGCCGATGATGTTTTCACTGTTGGAGATAGCTTGTAAGTTGATTAAAACTGCTGTAAAATCTTCTCACTGATAATAATTATTGGTGACCTGAATCTCAAGTTTCTGGTTTTCAAATTTACAAAACAGAACATATACACCGTCACTTCAAGATGTTGACTCTTATTTAGCACTTTATTGGGTGCCTACACGTGAAGATGGGGAAGTTGGGGATCCACTAATTTCCATCAGCGACCATCCTGTCATGGCAGGTCAATCCTGATTTTCCTACTAGCCCTCTTTTTTTTGACATTACTGTGTCCGTGTAGTTGTTTTTTCATGGTCTTAATTTCTGAAGCAATTTGAATACTGTGCAGGCCTTCCAATTGTTTCGGAAGTATGCATAAAACAGAGCAGTTCTAGTGTGTTATCGGGAGAGGGAAAATATTATGGTGGTTATGAGGGGTTGAGCCTCTTCAGCTGGTATCGTCAATCAGATGAGGGAACTATAGATCTCATCAGTGGAGCTAATTCCAGAATTTATGAAGTTACGGATTCAGATTACAACTGCCGTCTGTTGTTTGGGTTAGTACTGAGTATTCCTATTTTCCCTTAACAGTTTGTCTATTGGTTCTTGGAATTGATCTATTTCACTTCAAGTCATGTCCAATTCTGCTAAATGCATCAACTCAAATGTATAACTTTATTGATGTAAAATGATTGTTTTCTCAGTCTTTGAACATATCGATATAGATTAAAATGGATATGGAATCAAGAATTACTATAATAAAAATTGGGTGGTGAATTTTAGCTAAGAGCAGCATCATAAACCATCAGCAAGTATTGTATTGTATTTTATTTATTTCTCGTATTTGCTTTCTAAAGTATTAATTTGTGGATTCTTGTTATAACTAAAGAAAAATATCACAATACAGTCAGCTTCATGTTTACAACCGACATTTTATTCATCAGTAACTCTTGCTTTCATGATACAAGGATAACTGGATTTATCTTCAATTTGCTATTCCAATACTTCTAATGGTATTTTCTCAAGGGGATTTTTTTACAGCTGTAAATGACAGAAAATCACAAAAATATTACTCAGTAACTATGACCAAGAAATTAATTGTTGACATCAAATAATGTTCCAGCAGTTGTCCAACAAGAACATGTTTTACTGTACTCAGTAAACTAAAATAAAGAAAATATTTCTATCTTGTTTGGTTTATGCAAAGCACCTATGATGCGACTTTTCTATGGAATAATATCAATGTCTCGATGTGTTTTATTTTCTGTGCAATCTGACTAATGATAGCTACAGTTTATTGTTCAAATGCTTGTTCTTTGTGTTTTCCAACGATCTTCGAGTTATAGGGTGAAATCTAGTCTTTTCTTTTTATATGTACTCGATGTGTGAATTGTTTTTCCAAAATAAATTCCATGATGTCATCAATGGCAGATATACTCCTGTTCGTTCTGATGCAGTGGTAGGAGAACTCAAATTATCAGAACCATCTGACATAATTCTTCCAGGTACAGATATAATAGTCAAGTGCACTATGACTAATTTATTAAAATTGTCTGGTTCATATACTTTTCCGGCAGTAGTTTACTGGGAAATTATTATTTTTTTTTATGAGGGGAAAGGATGACTTCCGTTGTGGATGTCATCCAGGTATGCATATAACTATAAGAGCAAAAGTCATGTACAAAAATGAGTAAATAAATTCGAAATTGGAACCCAATCACTTTAATTATTCTTGTTCTATCATCCTAAGTATTTCATGAATTATTTGGGTAGTCTTATTCTTTATTTGATTATTTGAATACAAGAAAAGATGTTCTCCACCACTGTTAATTTATCTGAGAATTGTTGTGGACCTAATAACATAGTTGGTTCCCCTAAAAACAAGAGTTTGTTAAATTGAAAATTTTGGATTGGAAATGAAAAATTAAAAATAAAAAATTATGGCTTATCTTGATTGCAAAATTGCACCTAATCCTTGAGAATATTTATTTAGGGTTTCACTGTCCTTGATGAATTTTATTTCAGGTTATCCTTTTTGCTTTACATATTGTGTGTACCTTCTTTCAACAGCTTGATCCTTATGTTGTTTTGCATTTTTGAATGCTGATGGAACATGAATGATCTTTCAGAGATTCCAAAAATTGAGATCCTTTCTTTCAAAGGAAAAGAGATTGAAGGGGAAATACTCACTGCCACTGAAGTAATTCCTAAAAGTGATGTTCAACAGCATGTCTGGAGCAAATTCAAGAAAGAGACCAAATACCAATGGTAGAAGCGTAATTAAGTCATATTCAATCTGTATGATCCCTTTCTATATCTGTACTCATCCAAAACTTGATGACAGGTTCTATTCTTCGGGATCGGGGGAGTTCCCATCCTTTGAACCGTTGCCTTCTCAGCATTCTTCCTCATATAAGTTGCGGTTTGAGGATATTGGCCGATGCCTAAAGTGTGAATGTACTGTCACAGATGCTTTCGGGAGATCAAGCGATACTGTTTCAGCACAAACATCTCCCATATTGCCAGGTAGTTACTACTATTATGTATTATTTGAAACTTCTTTTTCTTGTCAGCTTACTTTTCTGCTTTCAACATGCAATAAGTTATTTCTGGAATCTCATATTGCATTTAACATAGTTATGTCAACAGGTGATTAACCATATTTAGGCAATCTCATTAGCCTGCAATATGTTCCAGAGTTTGTATTTCCTTGTACTAATGGAATATTGATGCGAGCTTCTAGTACTTGCTTTGTAAATTTCTTCAATTTGTGTTTGTTCTCTGTATCTGCTTGCCTAATTTACTGATTCCCTGTAAAAAAAACCTTCCTGATAAAAAATGTTTAGGTTCCAGTACACTATGAAGTACATCCATGAATCTGTTTTTATTACATAGTCTGAAATCTTTGCTTTTGATTAGGCATACCCAAAATTGAGAAATTGGAAATTGAAGGAAGAGGTTATCATACCAACTTATATGCTGTTCGGGGTAACTATAGTGGTGGTAAAGAAGGCAAGAGCAAAATCCAATGGTTGAGATCGATGATTGGAAGCCCTGATCTTATTTCAATACCTGGTAAAATCTAGCAATGTTATTGTGCCCATCATTTATTTGCATTCAGCTACTACTGTAGCTACTTTATTTGTTCTGCAGATCTGAAAAATCTGTCGTATTGACCTATGTAGAATCAGTTTCAAAATATTTTCAACCTCATTTGATTCATGGGATTTTTAGGGGTTCATGAACTATTAGAACAGTTCAAAATGTATACTTTAAGCAAATTAAATCAGTTGTAGATAAGATTTACATGAAAAGGAGTTCAAGGACTGCAATGGAGATCCCTAGGCAGATGCTTGATGAACTTCTTCAACGAGAAGTTCCATTACAGTTCATTTTCTAACTTTTGCTTCCTTGCCCAACATACGATCTTTGCCACATTGTTCTTAACAATTTTCTCTAACCTCAATTTTTGGAAATTTTGGAGATTCCCTTTGGTATGGAGTGAACTAGTGGTAAAATCTTGCTGTTAAAGCAGGAACACTTGAAGTTTTGCGCCAATTACTTAAGCATCGTTAACATAATGTGTACTTCTGTCTCCTGGTCCTCAAATGTTAAGCAGAACTTAGATGATAATCTTTTTTTGTTTTTTGAGGAAACTTAGAAGACAATTGAACAAGTGTTGTGGATGGTACTAGCTGGTTGAACCGGTTCGACTACAACCCGGGTCTTACCAAGGTTCGTGATCATTGGACTGGTTTAGATTGGTCAAACCCTGTCAAAGCTCGGTTTCAACCCTTCAAATTGGCCAATTTATTGAATCTGGCGGTTCAACAACAATTGCCAGACTTATTAAAATAGGAAGAAAATGGAGGCATCATATGGCAACCTGGGTCTTACAGAGTTCAAGATCATTGGACCGGTTTAGACTAGTTAAACCCTGTCAAAGCTCGGTTCAACCCTTCAAATTGGCCAATTTTATTGAATCTGATGGTTTTTAAACAGCAATTGCCAGACTTATTAAAGTAGGAAGAAAATGGAGGCGTCATATGGATTCGAACTTGGTTCTTTGGAAGACTCATTTAACATGCTAACCATTAAGCCATTTGTGGTTGTGTAATAATTCATTGTTCATTGAAAATAAAATGTTAGATAATTTGGTTAATTTACTTTTAGGTTTTTTTTGCACATTTTATCAAACTAATATTAATAGTTGAATGCATATCATGAGTTTATAAATTGTATTTTATATATTTAAGATCAAAATAAAAAAAATCTTTGATCATTTGCCTTGTTTTTTTGTATTGCAATTTATTAATCATATCACTATACTTCGATGTATAATTATATTAATTATTGAGTGTTCATAAATATTCTATTTTTATATTATTTTATTATCATTTGATCCGGCTTAACCGGATTGGGCCAGTCTGACCTCACCTGGAAGTTATTCTGGGTCAACGTCCAGTCTGGATCTTACAAAATTCATCTTGAGAAACATATGTACTCTTTAAGAGGTACTATGCTTCCAACCATCACATTTTCCTTTATTTGGCCCAAATGTATATGCTCAGTTTGTTTGTGTTGTTACTGTCATGACTTTACTGGGCGAACTGCTGTTCGTTTCTTGATATGGGTCTCATTTCAATTGCAGGTGAGACAGGTAGGATGTATGAAGCTAATGTTGATGATGTAGGATACAGACTTGTTGTAGTTTATACTCCAGTAAGAGAAGATGGAATTGAGGGAGAACCTGTTTCTGCATCAACAGATCCAATATCAGTTGGTATGCATTTCATGGCTATAATGCTCAGATAATTTTACATTGTAGTCTTTATGGGTTTGTTTAATTCATTTTTGCGAGTTCATGGTCATGACCAATTTTTCTCTGAATTGCTTTTGTCAATATGAAAAAATGCTATAGTAAAATTTTTGGCCTATCCTTGAGATGCATCTTGATCCATCGCAGCAACTTTTATTTTGTGCCACCTTAAGCATATGTCAATATCAGTATCTCTTCTTTCAAAATCACCAAATACATTCTAATCTATGTTGTTTCGAAGATAGACTTCCCAAAATCAGTACTAGACAAAGTTCATTACCTTCTACGGTACATGTCTAATAGTTATTTTTATTTACTTGCAGAACCTGATGTCTATAAAGAAGTCAAGCAGAAGTTGGATCTTGGATCTGTGAAATTTGAGGTCTTCCTTCAACCTCTGCCCATTTGGCTTTTCTGTATTTATAATTCTTAACCATTTTCTAGCTTTAAAGTTTTGGTATCAATCTTTCTTTCATGAATCGTACCCCTGGTAGTAATTTTTTGTCCTAAATAGCTAAATTCAGGCATGTCCTAAATAGCTAATTTTTTTTTGATGGAGAAAAGAATGTCTGTGATTTGAGTAGTCATCCAATTTGTATCAAAGGTAAACTTTAAGACACAAGTTTGGAATCCAGAAACTGACAAAATCGAGTACTCAAGCATCATGGGTTCCACAACAAGAAACTACTCAATCCCCCAGTTGCTCAACATAAAGTAAAAGTTGTGTACAATATTTTTCGAGAACACCTCTCCCCAGTAAAAATGGTGCGGACACACCGTAATCAAACAGACCATATGACTGCTATGGATGTCAACCACAGGCATTATCTTATATCTCAGTAGTGTACTGCCCCTAGCATGCCTTGCAGCCACACAAAATAGTGTGGAGCAGTTGCTGGCAAGATTTGGTGTGAATCGCACCCTCCCATGCCTGATATATACTAGACAATGTGTCGGCTTTATGTATTGGAAATCTTCTGTTTTAAGCTGATTACCAAATGAAACAATGTGTTGGCTTTATGTATTGCCATTGCTTAAGTTTACCAAGATGCTTTGTACGATAAAATCTGAGCCACTAATTATAAATAAGGAACCAGAATGTCAAAGTTTGTGCAAACTGCTTATCTGATTGGTAGCTACCAGACAATAGTTATTTTCCAATGATCAATGAAGACATTATAAACTTTTCCTCCCAAAAAAACTTTTATCCTAATCTACAACAACAACAACAACAACAAAGCCTTATCCCACTAGGTGGGGTCGGCTACATGGATCATACGACGCCATTCCGCATTCGTTGATCCATGTTCATGAGATTCGACAGGGTTTTACGCTGGCTGTCGGGGCCTAACACAACCCTCCTCCTTTATCCTAATCTACCTTTTAAGTAAATCTACCCTGATATTCTAGATAATTGATTATACTTTTTGAGGCCTGGTGTAGCTAGTGATAGTTTATGCTAACTGTGCGGTTAATCATAGCACACTATCTTTTGGGTGCGCCTAATTTTGGTTGCACATTACTTTCAATCTTATTTTGGGTGCGGTTAATCATTGCCTCATTTTGATAAGCCTGTCCCAAGTCCGGATAAAGGAGGAGGGTTGTGTTAGGCCCCAACAGCCAGCGTAAAACCCTGTCGAATCTCATGAACATGGATCAGGCGTCGTATGATCCATGTAGCCGACCTCACCTAGTGGGATAAGGCTTTGTTGTTGTTGTTGTTGTATTACTTTCAATCTTAGTAAAATATCTGCTGATTAATTTCATATACATTTGAGATCTTTCTAACTTGATAATTCTCTCATATAACTGATGCAGGCACTATGTGACAAAGATAGATCTGCAAAAGAGGTATTTACATTTTTTTTTCTGATAGGGAGGTAGTTTTTCTAGGCATCTTTGTGGTGATGACGTATACTTCAGAGGTTTTGATGTATTTTTAATTTATGATCCTCAACAGACTCCAGGATCAGGAAATCTTGAGAGAAGAGTTCTTGAGGTGAACAAGAAAAGGGTCAAGGTTGTTAAACCTGGTTCCAAGACATCTTTTCCATCAACTGAAATTCGTGGAAGCTATGCCCCTCCTTTCCATGTAAATTTCCTTCTACTCAAGTGGATATAACTTTTTGCTTATTGGTTGTGTATCTTGGTTAGCACATATTGAAAATGTTGGAATGTGGAGCCCATGTGTTGCCTCTTAATGGGCACAGAAGATGTGTTTGTCTAAAATATAGTCGAATGCTATCTACTTGTCAGTAACCAATGCACATTTTTGCAGGTTGAGCTCTTCCGCAATGACCAACACCGGTTTAAGATTGTGGTTGACAGTGAGAACGAAGCGGATTTGATGGTGCAAACTCGGCATATGCGAGATGTCATTGTTCTTGTCATAAGGGGACTTGCTCAAAGATTTAACAGCACCTCCCTTAATTCCCTCCTCAAGATTGAAGCGTGATTGAGTTTCACTCAGATTTGACTTTATATAATATAACTAATTTTGCCAAGGACTTTGCCTTGAATTGTAATTGGAAGGCTAAAATTGGTTGGAAGATATTTTAGCACGTTATTACGGCTCGAGGCACATGACATGGCTGAGTGTATCTTGACTCTAATGTTGTACATCCTTGATAGGTGATATCAGGCACTCTTAGTTTCTTATTTCAGATTCCTAATTCTTCTGACAATCAGTTTGAGCTTGTTTCCTGTAAATTATTCTGTTTTTTTTTTCCTATTTAAAATCATTGTATAGGCTACTGTATAGAATATGTATTTGTGATCAAGAATATATTGTGATGATTGTGCCATCTGAATTTGTTTATCCAGGATATTTAGCTCTGTTGTGGAGACTTGCTGTTAATTCCACACTGATTTCCATATTGTGTAAATCAGTTTAAAAATAAGCAAGAAGTATTGAAAATTTAATTGACACACTATATTCAAAATCATTAATAATCATCAATTTACCCATCTATCTTATTCTTGGTTTGGATTCATTGGTATAATTTGATGTTCAATTATCCAAACCTGGATTATAATTTTTATCATTCTTCTGATAAATATCCTCAATTGAAGACCCACCCATCTTGAAGTTAGACATCATTTGATATGATTTGTAATCCTCAGCCAGACGCATACTATGAAACAATGATATAATTCTTTAAGCTTCTCCTTCCCTTGTTACGTATCAATCAAGTCACCATGTTCCATGCAAATGCATGCAAGCCACGGACGCTACTTTTCATTGCCACCCAGAGCTTCCAGTTCGAATCCATTGCCTTCTTCCAGCTTCTTCGTCGGCAGTACGACCGCCTCCTCGGAGGCCTTTGCCGTGTCGTAGGATGCGTGAAGGCCGAGGAAGACGTAGTAGAAGAGCAGCAGTACCGTCCAGATGCCGAACCTCACGAACGACTTCCCGTCGATCGACCCGAGCAGGAAGACGTTCATGGCGATGGACGCCGACGGCAGCCATGGCACCAGCGGCACGCCCCACCGCTTCGGCGCCCTCGCCTGCGGCACCGACCACCACAGGCAGAACGTCGCCGCGAGCCACACGGAGCCCGTCACTGCGTAGCCTGCCCACCCGCGCTCGCTCGCCGCCCAGTAGCCCGCCGTGGCGACCGACGACGCCAGTATGAGCAAGATGCACGCGACCAGCTTTGCCCGGTCGGCCGGGGCGGTCTCCCCGCTGACGTAGTAGCGGCGCACGAGGAGCGCCACCGCGACCAGCATGAATATGAACAAGGTGGAGATGGACAGGAGGTTGGAGAGGACGGGGAGGTCGGTGAAGAAGGCGATGACGGCCGTGGCCACGAGCATGACGACGGTGGCGTTGACGGGCGTCCCCGTCCTGCCGTGGACGTGGGCGAACCAGGGGGGCACCATGTGGGTGCGGGCTATGTGGGTGAGGTACCGCGCCTGGCCGACGGCCGACACGAGCAGCACCGTCGTCATGCCCTTGAGCGCGCCGAAGGCGACGACGTACTTGGCCCAGTCCATGCCTGCGGCCTTGAACGCGACGGAGAAGGGCGCGTCCGGGTCGATCTGGCTGTAAGGCTGCATGAGGCAGAGGACGACGGCCATCGCGCAGTAGGCGAAGGTGGTGACGGACATGGCGCCGACGAGGCCGATGGGGATGTCCCTGGCCGGGTTCTTGGTCTCCTCGGCCATGGTGGACACGGCGTCGAAGCCGACGTATGCGAAGAAGAGGACGGCGGAGGCGCTGAAGATGCCGCGGGCGCCGAAGGGCGCGAAGTCCTTGTAGTTGTGGACGTCGGCCTTGGTGAGGCCGGCGACGACGATGAAGACGATGACGGCGAGGTGGATGATGGAGGCGACGTAGTTGAAGCGGGAGGTGCCCTTGGTGCTGAGCACGGCGGCGACGCAGACGACGGCGACGACGGCGACCGCGATGGGGTCGAGGCGGTCGTAGTCGGCGGCGAGGGACACGGCGTGGATGCGGAAGTCGTTGGGCTTGTGGTTGAGGAGGGTGGCGAAGTAGGACGTCCAGGAGCGCGCCACGGCGGCGCCGCCGATCACGTACTCGAGCAGGATGTTGCCCGCCGCGATGAAGGCCACGAAGTCGCCCAGCTCCACTCGCAGGTACGCGAACGACCCACCTTAACATCATTCACACTCATTCATTAATTAAACTCCAACAATTTCACTAACAACATTATTCTATTAAAAAATTATATCCCACCAATGCATTAATTAAACAATAAAATGACATGAGTATAATATTAATTAATTACTAATGGAAATTGTGACACTATTTTCACTTCAAAAACACTATTATCATTCCATTTTATTATACAAGAATAAAAATATCCAATGTTCATATAAAAGGGTGGCAATAGTATTTTTTAAATTGACAATAGTAGTGCCCATTAAAAAAATATGATATAAGCATAATTAAATTATTTCAATTATGAAAAACGAGAAGAACATATTATTATTATTATTATTATTATTATTATTATTATTATTTAGTGGCCTGCACCATATTCTCTTAGCATTAACTGCATCTTCTGCACACATAGGAAGTCAATTTGCTGCACCTTGAAAGAGATCGATCCAAGAGAACTAATTAACTCATATGTTCTTCTTCCTGGAATTCGGGAGATCATGTCTTTAGGACATAATCTATATATATCAAACGTGTATATATAGCAAATCTTCACGTTATATAAGAAATTTAATTAATAAGTGACTGCGCTGTTTGATTTTGACATGCATGAATTCGAAAGGGTTGTAGTTGCACTGACTAATTGTACGTAGAGGTACCTGCGACGGGGATCTCGACGGCGAACTCGGTGTAGCAGAAGACGGAGAGCATGGCTGAGACGCCGGAGACGACGTATGAGAGCACCACGGCCGGCCCGGCCCCCCGGCTGGCCTCCTGGCCGGTGAGCACGAATATGCCGGCGCCGATGACGGCGCCGACGCCGAACCAGATGAGGTCCCACCACGACAGGTCCTTCTTCATCTCGTGCCCGCTCCGCCGCCGCACCTCGTGCAGCTCCGCCTGCTCCTGCGACCGCGCCGTCAGCCGGTCCCGGAGGCGCGGCCCCGTCTGCCGCAGCGCGCGCCCGTAGCTCGCCCAGCTCCTGAACGACTCCTCCGGGAAGAAGTCCTCCTTGGTGCACGAACACATCCTTCGCCTCGCCGCCGTGGTCTCCATGCCCGCGCGCGCTCTTCTCCGATCAGCAACTCTTGGAACACGTACGTACGTACTATCTATCAATCTACGAAGCAACTCACCAAAATAAATCAACAAGAAGATACATACGACGTATATATGTTTGCATGACCAATAACCAAAGGAGGAGGAGAATTAGGTTGTGCAGGAGAGAGAGAGAGAGAGAGAGAGAGAGAGAGAGAGAGAGAGAGAGAGAGAGAGAGAGAGAGAGAGAGAGAGAGAGAGAGGAGTATTAATTATTACTTGAAGAAGATTGAAGGAGTGGAAGTGGAAGCATGAGAAGGAAAAGAAGTATGGAGCAAGTCAAGCAGTAGGAGGTTGATGGTGATGAGGCAAAAATTGGTGGATATTATATAGGCAACAGGGGAAGCTGCAGGTGGATTGCAGGTATAGGCAGGCAATTAGCACATGGATTCCTACAACTTTTGGGGGGAGAATAAATTTATCAGCATCCAAATTGCATCCATCGAGTTTGCTTATATATATATATATATATATATATATATATGTTATTTATATATATATATATATATATATATATATATATATATAACTTGTATGGTGGAGAAATGAACTTAATTAAGTTGCTGGCTGGGGTTCGCAAAAAGGACAAGGAGATGATCTCTCAAAGGCCCTCAATTCATCAACGTTTGCTCGGGAGACTACGTAACAATATAGATTCGCAACGTATATATAATATTAACAAATGCCATTTTATTAACATATGTCACTTAATTGTTAGGAGGATTACAAAATAAAAGAAATAGAGCATATTACACATGTCAGGCAAGAGGGGGAGACACAATTGACTTCTTGAGACAACTTTGGACGGATCACATCGACGTGAAGAAAGAGGTGCATCTACAGTCTTGAATCATCCATTGGTCATGTGGATATTGGATGGCATGTGGGAACAACATCCGTCGGATGTACAACAAGAGGTACGACAAAAGTTTGAGCAATGAGAATGACATGCTAAAAGCTCAACGAAAAGAAATGAGAAAAATGATGCGACATACGATACATGGCCAATTGGACGATGACGACCGTTAGAAATTTGTAATTGAATATTTAGAAATTTTTGGATTAATTGAATATGTTATTTAGAATTTAGAAAATTATTGGGAAACATTTTCAATTTTCCAGAATTTTGTTTTATTTTTTTTTTAAATTATGGAAGGCATTTTCGACGGCTAACACCATCGAAACTTTCGACGGCTAACACCGTCGAAACTTTCGACGAGGTCGAACGTTCCGACAAATATTTATACGTCGAGGGTGTGTTTGGATGATGAAATCAAAGTTTCAATTAGTTCTGGGAACTTAGTGGCATGATAGTTAAGTTCAGTACAAGTGTTTGGCTAAAAATCTCCATCAATGAGAACAGAAGTCGCAGAAATATTCCTTCAGCTTTGCAAGGTTCTCAAGTTCTCATCCAAAAAAATTTGGCTGTCCATCACGTGATAGGAATTTGAAAAGTTCTCGTCAAATAGACCGTTCTGACAAAAAATTCCCATCCAAATCAGCCCGAAAGTTCCAACAAATATTTATACGTTTGGATGCAGATCGATTATCTATTAGTATATTATTTGTCATGCTACTCTCTCTCTCTCTCACTCCATATATATATATATATATAACTTTAATATCTACGTATATGTAGGCTGCAATAATAATAATTATAATCTAACTCAATATATGTATATTTAATATATCTTCGTATATTTAAACTCATATATATATATATATATAATTTGCTTAGTATCGATATTTTCCTTTTCAATGTACACTAGTGATCGGGTGGAAGTAGAAGTATTTCTTTAAGAAGTTGAGATGTGTATATCACCATTGTTTACGTCATCGAGTATGACTGCATGCATGTACATGTTTTTGATACTTGTGCTACACACACACGTACTCCTTATTCTCGAATTTTATTATCGGAACTGGGATGTGGATGTCTTTATACACAGCAGCTGTCATTAGGTCTTACACGGAATTCAAATTCCTTCAGCTTAATTGGTTCTGGATTAGTTGATTAATTGCTTGCTCACAGTTGCATTCGCTGCGGACAGAGATATTTAACATGATGCGCATCCTGTTTGTGCAGTCAACTCGAGCATCGTTTACTGATCCAAATGTATGTGCGTGTACTGTGTAGTTTGTGTTTGTCCTCATCAGGACTGAACAGTCACACAGAACACCCGGATGCTTTTGCCTATCAATTAGAGGAATATGGCATGAGATGTGTAACAGGATCTATTCTTCTTCTTCTTGATGTATATATCAAACTTGTGATAAGCAGGAGAAGTAAAATGGTAAGATGAGCTTTCATCAGAGTAAAGATGGGAAAACAACAACGGCATCCTTTTGAGATCAGTCAGGAGGAAGCCAAAGAGAACAGACAGAAAGGAAAACTTCCTCTTCACTGCATGCAGTGAACTTAATTTCAGAATCTGCCTTTAGTGATGTTGTTGCATGGGATTTATCTTATCTTCAAAATGATTGAGTAGAATATCCGCACAACTACAGAGTGGAACAAGCTTCTCACATTTCGGAACTCCGGAAGAGACAGATTTTACAAATTGAGGAAAACACCGTGACAATTACAAATAAGATAAAATGTTACGGCATAGATTACAAAATGGTAGGTAGGAGTGACAAGGGTGGAATCAGGCTGAGTTCTATGCAAAAGAGAGAAAAAAACGAGAGCTTATAATTCACAAGTCCTGCTGTTGCACAGGAAGAACTGGAAAACTAACTTCACGCAGTGATGTCAGGCAAAGACGATGACGATTTAAGCATCTGGTTTCTATGTTTCGTAGGCTTTGTCATCACCTTTTCGTTCTGGCTATTTTCAGTCTTTTGTTGCTCGCTTACGGATCCCTCTCTGGCACTGCACATCTGGGGCCTCAACTTGAACTTGAACTTCTTCGGGGCACTGCTCCATCCGCTCCTCCAGCGACCCAATTTCTCGATCTCCTGTCTCATGCTTGTGCTTCGAGTTCTGCTACCCTCATCCTCATACTATCCATGCCCACCTTCAGGAATTGGTTTTCCCTTACAGTGGTTGCCCAACCACCAGCTTCCCCCGACCCGCCAATGCCACTCCTCAGAGGCCGGGACCCATCAATGTTGTCGGTAACTTGCAAGCATCCGACAATAGAAGACCTCAGTTCTAGCTGCTCGAAAAAGAGTACTTGGACCACTACTCGTAGTGGGAGTCTTTCGTTCTGAGCTGCGTGTGTGCATGCTTCTAAAGAGAGCTTCTGGCAATCCATCAATCTACAAAGTTGTTCCCTCTCGGGTTCTGTAAGCCATTGATGGGCCTGCATATATTAGAAAGCACATATCAGAAAAACCACCGCTAAGAATTTGTGACGCCTAAATAAGGAAGCATCAGTACTATGCATAAAATACTAAAAAGAATACATAGCAGACATCAGATAACTAGTTACTGAATATTATGAAATCTAATATCAGAGATAGTGCAGGAGGGATGAATCTTCAAATACCTTTAAATATATGTCGATAGCACGATATAATCCATCATCTAATGCACGTGCATAATCAGGTATAGAAGCAGCCAACGACTGGAACTTGGGAAGCTTCAAGTTGATATCAGGTGCCACTTCAGCCAAATATCCATCTATTAGCTTAGCAACAACAGTAATTGGTGTCAAAGAAGGTGAACCTACTAACTGTCCATCATCGAATAAACCTGGAGATGCACCCCCGTTAGCCTGATCCATGGCTATGAAATGGTCAAGAATTCGTTGAACACAATCCACGTTGTATAACGTCTCCATGGAATATGAAAATGTTGGCAAAAGAAGATCCTCCAATTTAGCCTGATCTAGTTGCATTCCAATTCTTTTCTCCAGGTTGGAAATAGATGATTGACTAGCACGTAGAATCATGGCAGTGCGAAGAAGATCGAGCAGAAATTTGGTCGACGTTACACCCTTTTGAAAAGGCAACAAGCTAACTACCTCTTCGAGAAGATGTTTCTGTTCTTCCTCAGGCAGTGGATTTGTCACAGGTCCCGTACTTTGACGCCTATTAAGTCCAGGCAGATATCGCTTGGCATAAAATGTCAAGGAGCCTGCAATTACATCTTGTCTGATGCCTCGAGATTCCATGACAGAAATAAGTCTCTTATACAAATCAAGGCTTAAAGAACAGGCATCCTCATACCACCAATCATAAGTGAAGTTTCTGGGCCTTGCTCCTGTGCTAATCCCATTCCACAAAACACTCCCACCAGGGCTTTGCATGACACCATGTTCCCTCATCGGCCACCCAAAAAGATTTGGATCTGTACATACCTTAACAGCTAAAGAATCAAGACATCTCTTAATAATTTGAAGATTTTCGGCATGTGGAAGAAGTTTATCACATGTTTGAAGTGCTTTTATCGAATCTTTCCAGTAACGAAGTACTACATGATTAAGGAAAATCTCTGTCTGCGCAATCAAGTTTTCTTCAGCTATTTCTTCTGTCATTTGAAGATGCTCACCGGCACAGCGAAGATACACCACATTTGAGGCAGTAAGCTCAAATTTCACACCATAACAGAACTTGACAACTAGTTCAAATGTTTTCGTGCCACCAGGAACATTGTCTAATTTGACCTGACATCCTTCTTCAGAGTTCTCGGAAATTAATTTTTCCAGTAGAGCGCTCTTAGATAGCAGAGGGAACTACAAGAGAAAAAGGTCATGTTGATTAGAATACTCAGTTAACTTTTGAGGTAGACTGCACAAACAAAGCTTCATTTAGCATCTACAGAATCAAGTGAGTTATGTGACAGATGATGGAAAGGACAAGTAAGTTGTCAGGCAAATGATGAGATCAATGAGAAAGTAGCATATGGAAGGGAAGAATAACATACACACATTCTTGAGTTGATGCGGATTCAATTATGATTTTTGCATGCAAAAAAATTATTATTTTGAGAAGTTGTGTCATACTCAAAACATAATATATAAGCAGATACTTCAGGGGGAACACTTCAATTTTCAATTGGGAAACTCTTTTTGGGACAATACCTTAATAAATCTCCCCTAAAAAAAATACCTCTATAGATCAGGTCATAGAACTTAACAAGATTTGTGGACAATAACATATACTGCATGTCAGATAACATTAATGGAAATATGAGAGTAAGTAGAGGTGTGACCAAATAACACGACGCTTACATCAGTTTGAAGATCAGCTGAAACATAACAAACACATAGATATATAGAGATGATTTTCATTGGCAAACCCTCACCTTATGAAGATGGAAGGACATCTCCTCTACTTCAACAGTAACATCACTGGGAAGACCGGTAGTGCAAAACCTACAGCAGTTACGTAGAAAACAGCTTAGTGCTCCTCAAGTAAACTATATTTAGGCTATCCAGCATTTTGAACCACAACAGAATACAGATCTCCACAATGTTATCTGTTTAAAAAAACTCACATCATAGTACATCTGTCCAACTTTAACAAGTGGTAATTTTAGAACAACAGAAGGTCATAGTAAGTAGGCCCCAAAATTTTGAAAGAATATCTTTCATGTTTTACTATAATCATTTTATTACATGCGCAAAACGATGGCAAGAAAGGAGCATTAGTTCCAATAATCATATTTCCTGAATGGCTCACATACAAGACTAAGAAATATACAGGTAAGGAAAATTTGTAGACATGTATTTCTTAAATTAGGATTGAGCTTTTCTTTGTCAAATTATTAAAAGTACTACATCTTGCCCCTGATAATTACAGCGGATTATAACATATAGAACTATATAAATTAAAGAAAGGAAAAAAAAAAGAAGCAGTTTTTACGAGCATGTCCAAAGGCTACATTACCAGAGGAGTAAAAGAGAAGAAAGGGAATGGTGCAAGAAAGGATGCAACATACCAAGCTTGCCCTTGCTGCTGGAAGGCGTCAGGCTTCGAACCCAGTTTCTTGCAGGCCATGTTTACCGAAATTGCGGTCGAAAACGCAAGGAGCTCGAACAAAATCGAATGGAGAATCAGAATGCAGAGCGAGAGCCTCAAATTTAGGAAAGACGCCGCCTTACAATAACTCCATACGCCTCGCTGAGGAAGTCAACCGAACAGCACAAGAGTTCAGAGAGAGGAGCTGCGTTTCAACAACCAGAAACTGAAAATTTTCAGAATCCCATCCCAAGTTCCTAACACAAAACAAAACCCAGCAATTCCCAGAACTCTAATGGCAAGTCCCAAATTCTGAAGAAGCAAACCACGATTGAAAGGTCGCAGCTTTCTGAAAGCAGGGGGGGGGGGGGGGGGGGGGGGGGGGGGGGGGGGAAGAGAGCTTCCAAAATCAAAGACCACAAACCAAATGGCACAAGAGCGTACCTCCCACAACCAAATCCTAAACCCGCCCACGCGAGAAGAAACCCAATCCAGTAATCCTGCCAGAAAGAGAGGAGAAGAGCTGGCAACAGAACCACCAGTCGTGAACAACACCAAAGCCTGCATTAAAAGAAGAAGAAAACAAAATGGACAACGACGCATCAAACGTTTTGGAGAGCAGAGCATCAAATCTCTCTGGTTCATGCACCAAAACCCCGTCACAAAAAAAAGTTCGCAACAAATCTCAACAACATGAGATAAAACGATCAAATCAAATGTACGCAAAGATTAAGGAGGAGAAGGAGAGGAGAAAAGAAAAAAAGCCAACGAAGCCGCCGAAAAAAAGAATAATCAAGCAAAATGGGTCCAGTAGAGGAGTTTCCATTCTGTCTTTTCCGGGTACCTTCAAATCCCTGCTGCTTTCGACGCCGTTCCAAACGAACTTTGCAGGCGGATGCCGAGTTTGGGGGGGACCCAAGCGCTCTGCATCAATCCGTCTGCTCGAAACAGGACAATGGAGGCAACAGGAGAAGAGGAGCGTAAAAAACAAGCAGAGGAGAAGAGTCGCACGCGAGTGAGAGAGAGAGAGGGAACTGGCAAGGGTCGGAAAAAAACAGGGGAGGCCGCAAATATATTAAATGGAAAGAGACGAGGGAAAAAAAATAATGTTAGTTGTCACTACTTCCATATTGCCACATTTTTTACTTTCCCATTTTACCCCTTTAACTCAATATATTATATTATATTTTGTCTATAAACAATTTACTATAATAAATACAAGTAAAATGACATGGGGTAGGGGTGAAAGTAGTTCGGGTTGGTTCGAATTTTCGGTCTAAAAAATCAATCGTTATTTTTCGGATCGATTTTTAAAATTAGAAAGATCACTCTAAAACCATTTTGAAAAAATAAAAACCACCCTTTAGCGGATCGGTTTTTTTGAGTGATTTTTTTGGAGTCCTACTTTTATATACTTATATTTTAAAAATATATTTAATAACTTAAAATTAATATAAAAATATTTAATTTTATATTAAATATAAAATATACTACTAAAATTTTAAAATTATTAAATTAGAGTTTGATAATGTGATAGAAAAGTATGACATTTTATACAAAAAATATTATATCTATAATAAAAGAATTATTAACACATGTATTAATTATATAAATAAAAAATCATAAATAAAAATCGGACTCCATGGCCCGATTTTTTCGGATGGGACCATAATTTTAGCGGATGAATTTTAATTTATTAAAAATCACCCTAAATCATATTCGAACCCCTAATTTTCGATTTTTTTGGTTCGATTTTTTCGAGTCGGATGGATTTTTCGGATTGGTCGGATTTTTCTTACACCCCTAACATGGGGTGTCTACTCTAAAAATATTATTATCAGTTTATTTTATTTTAGGCAAGAATAGAAATAATCACAATAAATTTTTTTTGAAAAGAATTCTTTAATTTTTTTTTTGTTGGGAATAGAAAAAAAATATGACCGTCACTGACTTTTTAACATGACTCCCACTAATGATTGCGGAGAACATATTATATTTTTTTAAAAAAATTAATGATCAAATGGTGTTTTTCTCCTCGTATTTTGTTTAAATGTATTATCCGAAATAATTAACTCGGAACGATAAGGAACAATGTTAATTAATTCAATTTATTATTGTTGGTCAAATATATTGAAAATTTTTTTTGACGCAAAACAAATTAACAGACACAAAAAAACATATTGTTTTTTCAAGAAATAAAGTAGAATAATATTTTTAGTGAAATAAATATTACTGAGAGCCTGAGTAATTAGCTCATGAGAATATATCTGGAAAATGCTAAATATCATTTATCATATACAAAATAAAAAAAAAACAAAAGAGTGACATTAAAAATAGACAAATGGAGTTTCTATTATTGGAAATAAATATTCGATTACCAAAACTAGAATATAAAACTAACAAGTAACAATAAAAATGCTCGTTGGAAGAAAGATAAATATTTAACTCTCTATATGATCATTCGAATTAATTAGATATTAATACTTTTAATTAACCATCAATTGAGGGTGAAAGTGATATGGATGGAGTGGATTTTTAACTTTAAAAAGATCACTTTATATATTTTCGAATGATTTTTTTAAAAAAAATTCCAGATAGTTCGGGCCCTAGATTTTTGTACATTTTATACTTATAAAAATATTAATAATACTAAGATATGATTTATTTTATAAACTGATGTCAACAACATATTATATATTGGAACACTACTTTTTATTACTTATATTTCTTTACATATATAATCGAATAATATTTTATTAAGTAATTATATATGTAATAATAAATATTTAAAATATAATAATCGCCTAGATTTTCTAAATCTAAAAATCGCCTAGTTTTTGTTGAAATAAAAAAATCTAAAAAATCTAATTGGAATTTTAGATTTCTACTTACACTCCTAACCCTAACTATTTGCCTCTCCTGTGATATCAAATTAAAGTTAAAAAATTAAAATGGCCTGGCCATAGATACTTTGGGACTGGGGGAGTACCACATATTTTGTAAATGGAGTCATGGTCTCCATCAAGTCCTCCTCTTAATTACCCCCAAAAGAAAAAAAAAAATCATCTTGACCCACATCATTTGCTCACAATTTAATGCAGCATTCAGTTCTAGAAATTTTGGTTGCAGTGCAGCAGAGTGGTCCTCTAAACTCCATTAAGAAATGTGTTGTGCACTGTTGACCATCAATAGTTTACTATGATGTGTAGCATGACTAATGTAGAACATGATTCTCATCCAAGAAAGTGAAAAGAAAAAAAAAATAGCATAAGAATATGACACCAGAAGGGGAACACTGGGTGGCTCACCTAACTGTGGAGGATGGAAGATTTTTTTATGCTTTAGAGAGAGAGAGAGAGAGAGGAAAAAAAGGGGGTCAAAAGTGGTACAATCCTCATAGGAGACCATGTGATGGTTCCACCCAGGGTCCCAATTTGCTTGTTATTGGTTTTTTTTGTCATGCACATTATAATAATGGAGGTGATCTAATGGTGATGAGGGACTAATTGAATACTGTAAAAATAAACTTAAAATATATAGTAGTGAAAAATGATCATTTTTTCTTCCTAATTTGATTAAATTATCCTTGTCTACAACTACAAAGATCCACATTTTCTTTTACTCATAAGCATCTATGATGTCACCTTCTAAGGTTCAGCCAACTTTGGTTCAGAATGGAGCCAAGTTTTAATAGATGGGCATTTTTTGGGGATGTGCCAGGGCCTTGAGATGCTAAGCAGCATTTGCTTGCCTTTGGGACTACGGCTGTTGCCAAGGTGCAAACCCCGAGACATCTCGGATTTTAGGGACAGCATCAATTAGCACCCTGAGGATTACAAAAGGAAACCAAAAAAAAAAAAAAAACAGCAGGAATTCAGGAGGCAAACTCTAATGGCTTCCTTCACATCTCAAGGACAAACTCCACCAAAGAATATGAAGAATCAGGCTGGACCATGATCTCCTGTCCCTATGACCGTTCCATGAAAAAATGATGGTGTCTACTGAAAGCAATGGAAGTGGAGAGAAGTATCAGCAGAAGCTTTTGGGCTCCATTGTCCTCAAGCTTATGGCAGTATCATTAAACCTTAAATCACATCAGGTCACAGGTGAACTTTACGTAAACACTTTCCTATGAATACAATATCTAGATTTGATCAATGAGTGAGCAGCTACAGATGATTAATAGATGCTGGGGAATTTTTATACTTGGAGACAGGGACTGCAGAGGGAGCAAACAGAGGAGTTGGGTGTTAGATGGAGGGCATTAAATGAAGGCAAATGACTTGTCAGTTCATATCATTCTCTTCCATTTCCATTGCCATGTTTATACACTTCTTCTCATGTTATTATTATATTTTTCCTAATAATAACAAATAGTAGGTGATAGGTATTCCAACCCAACATGCAATTAATTGGAGCTTTTTGTGTGGTAGTGAGGGGGGGCCACCCCACTGGACAAAATTTATTTGGCAATTCCTCCTTGAAGCACACAAATAGTCACATTTGGATCATGCAGATTGGTCAGAAAGGAGGAAGGTAATGGTGCACAGAGCAGGGACCCCAACCACCACCACCAGCAACAAACAGTTCAGCTATTTAAGTCGAGGACAGCTAAGAAGAAAAGATGGCTAAGCTACTGAAGTCAACTCTTCAAGAAATTTCCCTTTCATCTTACTCACCATTTGATTGATTCAACTCTTAATTTTGTTTTCTCTTGTGATAAATATAATTCATATAGCAACAAGATTAGGATAAAATGATAAGTGATCGTTATTTAAACATCTAGCATAGCAAAAACTCTCTCCTGAACATCTACGACTCTGCATACTCATTTGTGCATTTGATTCTTCGATTATTCTTTGAAACTATCTCAATAACAACTCTCATGACTCGAATTCAGAAATATTAACTTTATTATTAGCTCAAGTACCTGCTAAACCAATTGAGCAGCTTCCTGACATAATTAGCTGAACAAGAAATCATAAAATAATCTTCCTTGGACTGAATTAATGAAAACCTGAAAAAGGAAGCAATGATCAGTAGATAAGGAAATAAAAGTCTCCATTGAGAAATTAAAACAAAACGAACAGGTTAACATAAGCTTAACAAGAAAATATAGTTTTATAAAATTTTTAAAGGAATTGAGCAAATGTTTTTTTTTGTAATTTTAAGCAAGTGTCAAGAAAGGGGAATCACTTTATCTAGCAATTGATTACCTTTTTTCTTCCCCGGAAAAAACGGTGAGATGACGCCAAAGGAAAAGAGTAAAAGCAGAGGACACAGTAAAAAGTGTCCCTTTCTCATGCACCGGTGGCCCTGCCAACATCTGTGGGTAGTCAATGCAAGAACAAACAAGGAATCACTGCAGCCTGGTCCTCAAATCACAAATAGAGAAGTGCAGCATAAAAATTTATCCATGAAAATGAAGCACAGCATAGAACTAAATGCTGTAATAACTCCTCCAGGCAGCGCAGCTAGCCGAGTTATAACAACTGTTTCACCCAACAATTTGTACTCTTCCCCAGCCTGGACTATGAATGCTAGAAAGAATCAATATCTTTCTTAGTCGATAAATTCAAGGTTCTCAAGAGGGAAAGCAGAGATCACACTGCATTGAACTTGATTTCAGTTTCAGGTTTCATCCGTATAGCATGTCAAACAAGGCGTTATCTTCATTTCAGAAAAAAAAAGGAATATAACATGCATCTGCAGATTTTACAAGTTGAGATCTCCTCGAATGCCCCAAAAAGAACCAATCATGTCAGCTGATTGCCACCGGAATGGACAGGTCAATTGATTTGCATTTTGCAATATTGATGACTTGGAGTCCACTTGTTGCTTCTAATAGCACAAAATGGTCCAATTCAGTTTAAAAAAGATAGTGATGCAAACGTGTGAATCGCAATTGTGCGACACCGCAGGCCATACATATTTGTGAGTACACACTCATGAACTACAAAAAATTCATCCAAATTCTATGATGATTAAAAATACAAAAAATATTGCTTGATAGAGCATTTCCCAACAAATGGCCACTAGGCAAACTTGAATCGTCTGCAAATAAGAAACATTTTATTAGGAAAAAAATAGACGGGTATTAATGTAAATGGATGTAATTTTATGAAAAAGACAAATGAAGACTGAAGGCATGTGCATGGGCAATATGCAAGGCGAATGTGACTAAAGACAGCATAACTATGGAACAAACGAAAGGTGTAAAAGCATTTTGTAAAGGAAAAATATATGAAGGTTGATGGGTGAAAAAACTGAGTTTCAGAATATCATAGTTAGAGGACAATCCTGGCGGAGAAAAATAATAAGAGGGAAAAGAAAAGGCTTAAAAACAGTGGACAAGACCATCTGATGAACGTAAGGGCCAGATGAAGTTGAGATAAAAACAAGTACCAGTTTGGCTGGGTTTCTGTTTTCTAGTGTCAGCATACACTGCAAAAGCTCGAGTGGCTTCAGCCAACAGCTTCTGCAGCTTCCGTCTCTCTTGCTTCTTTTTCAGCTTCTGCCAGGGCTGCTTCTGCCTCCTCAACCACATGAATTGTCAAAATCTCCTGTGCTGTCATGTTTCTCAACCGTGATAATTCAGCATGTACTTGAGATTTTGATAACAGCTTTATTTCATTCGTCTGTCTTAGAAGGCACCTTTTTCCTTCCCACATAAAGCAAATGTGTAGAATTTTTTTTCCCTTCTGACAAAGATGAAATTCGTGCTTCTCCATACTTGTGCTTCACCTAAAAGAGTGAGAGGAAATCTGAAATCTAATAACTAACCAAACATAAGATGTGAGGATTGATATGAACACTAAGCAATTTTATGATCACCCTTGGTCAACTGTGGCATATAGTATACAACCACTTCATAACAATCTCAGTGGGAAAGTAGAAAAGTTCCATGCTTTCTTGCAACAACAATGAAAAAAAATGCATATGCCTGATCTGGCATAATATTGTACGGGAAAAGAATCAATCTAACAGAAGGCAGATGCTCAGAACTTCCACTGCTTAGATACAAATGTATATCTTGTAATTGCAATGTCTGTTCCAGGAAGAACATCTAATCAGAATAGAAGAAAATTCCAATCCTCTTGACTGGTTAAGAATTTAAAAGTTCCCTTGTTCATGCCAATTTGTCGTAAAATACAAGCATGTCCTTTTTCACAAAACAAGAACTATTGGGAGACAAAACATTGTTTATGTTTTCTTTGAAGGACAACATTGTGTATGATGCTGCAATGGGAAGTAAAACTACTAGTAGATATATCACAACTCGATCAATCTCTCTCTTGCAGTCATTGTCTTCAGCTTTGTTGATAACATGTGCTTAAAGTCAGGATAAGGCCAATAGAGTTCCTGTAACAATGCAGCAAGAGAAATCTATAAGTTTACATCAAACGATAGATACATTCAAATTACCGTACAGTTAAATAAAAAGTTCAAGTTTCAAACAAGTGTAAGGTTATTATGAGTTGGATACGATTGTGAAATAAGTCAAAACACACCTGGAAGTGAATAGGATCATAAACAATTGATGTTGATATGAAAGAAAATATAACTTTTGTTTACTAGAACATCATTTACTTTTTCTACCATTGGGAAAAAGAAGACAATATGTCTTTGCTTTCTTGGAAACAAATTGAAATGCAACACTTTGTTGATTAAACATCAAGCACCATAAATGTACTTCTCATTCATACCCATAATTCCACTACAGTTGAGCTGCATTCTAGGTTCTTAAGAATTTTTGCTTACTAGAACATCATTTGCTTTTTAATGAATTGTACATTTATGATTTTTAATGAATCTTAAAACCTCATCGCAATTGTACATTTATGATTTTAATGAATTGTCAATGAAATAGCATTCCTGTAACAAACTGAGTGCTCTGAATTTCATTCTTCTTGTTGATCTATCGTTTCTTAAGTCTTACAACTTTTCTTCCTCAGTTAAATTCTTGCTTAAAAATATAAACATCAACAAAAAGGGAATTAGGCTTTATTTATTCAGCTCATTTGCTGAATCTTGATTCAGGAATCTTCATTTGGTTAGCTTAGCTAGTTTTCATGATATTATTAGTAGTAATCGATTATTAACCCTATGAAATCGCTATCTAGAATGACACAACTACACAATGTCAAATGTTTATTGGGTCTTTTGAAAATTAGTTGTGCTTCTAGATCCTGACCACTTTTGTGTTTGACACGCTTGATCAGTTCTCACCCTGCAGCAGTGACACTCTACAGCTCTGATACTACATGGGTCTCAAAATACACACTTACACACGTATCCAGTCACATGTTTGCATCGCCACTCACATTCCATACTACTAAGTTCATGTCCAAAAGAGAAGAAAGGGAATAAACTAGCTCATGGAAATAAATGTCATCTATTTCTTGCTTGAATGTCTATATCGCACTTCTATCACTGCTAACAACCGAAATATCTTCACACCTCAGGTGGATGATACCCAAAGGTATTGATTCCTAAATTTGGGTAAAGATTTCACGCTCTGTTTCAAATTTACTCCATAAATTACTGGATGGGTATTGTAATGTTGGAAAAGATTCGAGAAAGTGACGTTATGTGAAGCAGTTTCTTTTTTGAGAAAATAAAGATATTGGAGGAAATGAATGAACTATATATTCACAAGATCTGCATGATTTAGAATCATTAGACATTTTGAAAAATACATTAACGCTTATACAGAGACAAACTTGTCTAAATGCTTATATATCCACACTAATCAAATTCAATTTCCCGTGATTCGGTATCTGTAGTTGCTTTCTCTGTGCCCTACGTGCACCTCCCTTCTTGTAGGCTTAAAACAATTGAATTCATTTCTGTAGCCTAACATCAAGCACATTTCACAATAAAGCATCAATTTTATCCAATTTTCAATCCCACAAGCATTATGTTAAACACCTATAACTTTTTTTTTTTTTTGAGGAGAAACACCTATAACTTCTTATGCACACATTTTAGTATAAAAATGTATACTAAAAGAGTATGAGTAACAAAGAGCGACTAAAAAATTTATAATCAAGCTATTCATGTCTAGTTATACACAGCACAAAAAAAAAGTGATCTTTAAATCATAGCATCAATTTGATCCAACTTTCAACCTGATAGCATAAAAGAACTTGTAGTATATGAAGAACTGAGCACCCAAAATTAAAAGAATGACACCACAAATTTATGTACCCTGCTACTCCAAATAATCAATAAGAAGAAAACAATCTAGTCAGAAAACATCCTCCTAGATAAGAGGTCGTATGCTTCCGGGAATAGATCATAAAATCCGCACCGGCGGCGGTCCAGCAGATCTCTGTAGGAGGAGGGAGTTGAAATCCGACGACGATGGCTGCCAGGAGTGGCAAGCCGAGATTGTGTTTCAACTTTCGAGAGGAAGAGGGAGAGGGATGCGGCAAGGAAAAGGGAGCCGGCCACGGTCGTGTTCGATCAAACGCGCGAGAGAGAGGGAGGGACGTTGCAAGTTGCAACTTGTAATAGAGAAGGGGCCACGCGTCTCGGGCTTGAAGAGGGAACTTAAATGGGCTGCCGTTTGGTTTTTCTTCTTAAATGGATTTGAAGAGGAACTTAAATGAACCTTGTAGCACATTAATGGATGAAAAAAAAATTATTTGATAGCATCTTACACCTATTAATCAGGATAAATGATGAATAAAAAATTTTAATTAATTAATCCATCGTTCATTATAAATTGGATGCTAATTAATTTGTGCTCTCTCTTAAAAGGGATAGCAAAAATAATAAACCCTTAATGAATATGATTGAATTAAATGTAACAATGAAAATTTTTAAAAATTTGATAAATTATTTTTAATGGCTGTGCTCTTTGCTCCCTACATTGTAGCAGTGTTTTTTTTTAAACCGGACTGACCAATCCGTCTAACCAGTTTAATCATGAATCGGTCGTCCAGTTCAGTTTGTTATTAAAATTCGGATTGTAAAAAAATCGGATTGAACCAGGTCACTCTGCTAAAATCGGTCGGTTCAATATGCTTTTTTAAAAAAAGAAAAAAATGAACTAATAGAAAAAAGGAAAATATATTGTATTATTAATGATGGAAGAATAGGCAGAGGAGAAAATAAGGAATAGTATATTGTAACATTAATGGTGAAAGGATAGGAGGAGGAGAAAAATAAGGGCTTAGATTTTATAAGGGGAGAAAAATAAGGGATTAAATTTTATAGAATTAATGTAAAAAAAGGATATTAGTAATAAGGAAATTAAATTTGAATTTGAAAATAAAGATAAGATGGTAATAATAAAGTCAAATTTAAATAAAAGAGAAAATTATCATGAGCTTAAATAAGATTATAAAATTTAAATAATTGATATTGAAAATTAAAACATAAGTAATATAATAAATTTTATAGGATGAACATGAAAAAGGAAATATATAATATGAAGAAAAATTTGAAATTATATAATAAAACGTGGGAAGATAATAATAAAAAAGATTTAAATAAAAAATAAAGTTATTCATAAAATTATTAAATAACATGATTAAATTATAAATAGTATATATTTTAAATATATAAAAAATTATTACTATTTGATTAATTTAAAATAATGACTAATATGATTTTTATTTTATTATTTATTATTTATCATTTATTATATTTTAATTTATAATATATTTTCTTAAAGTAATATAAATAATATTATTTTAATAAAAATTTGATTCAATTCGATCAATTGAATCGATCAAATGTTCGATTCACTGGTCCAGTTTTAAAAACATTGCATTGTAGCCATATGGTAGATGGATAAAAAGCGTGTTTTTTCAGCATTATTCACAATCGATTCAGCTCCCCTAACCTATCAACTCTGCCCTAGCTGAAGCATCACCTCACCGCCTCATCGCCTCAGAGGATGGTTCAGAGCCGACAACGAGATGGTTCCGGAGTTCGGACGATCGATTCAGCAATGGGATTGGTGGTGTTTTCGAAATTGGCTTCGGACTTTGGCGGCGGCGAGGTGACTTCAGTGTAGGAGAACTGTAACGCCCCCAAAATCGGCACTCCTGCCACGTAGGCAGTCAGGTTGACCTCGGAGACGCTACACTGTCTATTATACTATTGACAATATCATGACCTTGGCCATTCAACATTTGTAATACGTGACAACGAATATATAATAAAATAAGTAAGAACTTTATTGCGGAAGGTGGAACGTCAAAACATCAAAGGATACCAACGTTTAACGAAATCCATTTGGAAGAAAGAAATGACAATAATATCTAACAGATTTAAACGAATGATCACATATTCAATTGCAGCGGAAAAGACTATAATATCCATCAGATGCAGAGATGGTTTATTCAACTAATGCAAATAAAAAGGGCTGAACACTATAGAGTTCAATGAGTCATGTTCAGCTATCCTCAAGCTCTGCGTCCTCCATCACTCTCTCTAGGTGGGATTCTCACCTGCAAAATTTCAAATGTAGGGGCATCAAATAGTCGTGAGTGAAAACATCTAGTACAATAGAATCATAGGCTATAAATTAATAATCAAAACATGTTTGAATCAATAATGGATGAGCAATGACATATTTTGTTATGAGCAAATAATCTTTTCTTTTCTCATTATAATCAATGCTTTGGTTGCACAAGGCGATGAATCATCATGTCTATACTTAATTCTTCACCATATCCATACTCTATTATCTTCTATAATTTTGCTTTGTCTTTATTATGTCATACTCTATATTTTTCATATATTACTTTGTCATGCTTTGTTATACTTTGCAATGCAATACTTTATTATACTTTACTTTATGATGCTTTACTGTACTTTACTGTATTTTACAATATCATATTTTATTGTGCTATACTTTGTTTTACCATGCTTTACAGTACTACGCTTTACTTTACAATACTATGCTTTACTTTACCATACTTTATTGTACTTTACTTATCATACTTTACTGTGATATATTTTACTTTACCATGAGTTGTACTACATCTTTTATATTACTATGCAGTCCTTGAAGTTCGTTGTCCTATGCGAGCTCGACTTTATTAGGTTGGGATGTCAGAGGTGGCTCTATACATTTGTGAAGCCATGCCCACTTTGGGGAAGGTGTAATGCCAATGCATACCCTTTTTTGAATGCAGGTGGGAGATGACTTGTATCTCAGGAACAGTGGTCATTTAAAAATCTGTAGGTTCATTATCTCCTCATCTAAGATACATGTCCCTCTAGTGCTATAACCATCAATATAATGCCCTCTTTGGGGAAGGGGATATATTAATGCATAACTCTTTTTCGGAGTACAGGTGGGAGAGGGCTTGTACCCCAGGAGCAGTGGTTATTATGGACCTGTAGATTCATTGTCTCCTCAGCTCAGCTACCTGCCCCTTCTTTGACTCTGTGATACCATCACAGTGGAGGTATCAATACCCCCTCATGACGTTGCCGTGGTGAGGCTATTAATACCCACCTGTTGGACTTATTTAATCTTTGCTTTTGGCGACACATAGCAATCCCATAGTTTTATCTTTTTTTTTGCTTAACTTGTTCAATACTCATGAAACGTAAGAATCATAAACTAGAGAAAGGTTAGGGTCATATCCCATTTATCTGAGGTGATTGAATCATGCCCTATTTTTTTATTCTTTATGTCAAATCCTGACCCGTCCTTCTGTGAGTGGAGAGGGCCCATTACACTCCTTACAATGTTGGACAGGGCCTCAAGTGGGCCTGTCAAAGTTGGGGCTCAACTATGAAGTTCGGGCCCAAAAATGATATTTACGTCTTTTGTAACAATGCCTGGACCGGGTAAGGGAAGGGTCCATTATAGTCTTTACAATATAGGGTATGACCTCAAGTGGGCCTGTCGAAAATGGGGCCCACCTATGAAAAATCAGGCTCAGAATAAAAGGTATGTAATTCTGTCCGACAGAACTCGGACCAGGTTCGGGAGGACTTGGGTCGGTTCTATGTCGGAGGGATAAGGTGTCAGGCCCAGTCTGAGTTAGGATCCAACTCGGGCCGAGTTGTGGATTGTACACCGGTCGCCATCCCGACCGAGCTCGTACTCGATCCAATTGACCGATCGATGTGACCCAGGCCGAGTCGGGACTCGACTCGGTCGGGTTGATGTTGGAGGATCGTGCGACATCATCGGCAAGATGACTCGGGCCGGGTATACTTATACCCGGGCCGTGCTCTGGATGACCCGGGCCGAGCCGGGTCGCTGGTGCGTAGATCTATGCTCATCTTCTTCTCCTTCTCCGGTGGTCCGCTGACCATCGATTCACGATGGTTATAATACGAAAGATGTAGTCCATGATCTCCATATCAATATGGGTCATTATGCGCATTTTATGATTAACAAATCATAGACTAAGGGGATTAGAACATCTAAGGTACCTCTTTTCCGATTGTTTGAGTTCGTCGGCGTCATTCACGGTCGTCTTCCCCGACTCTGGCCGTTCTTGTCTGGCAAGGAGTGAGCGACTGATTGCCAATCTCCGAGCGTGTCGATGTGGTGCTGCCATGTTCTGAACATCCATCGGATCATCCTTGCCTTGCGCCGCTTGCTCGTCGTTCGCCGAAGAGAAGGAAGAAGAGGTAGAGGGTGGTCAATGGCGACCGATCAGAGGAGGTTCCAAGGGTGCGCGAGGGCTCCTCCTCGTGCCCCTCTTATTGCCTCTTGCTATCTAACTCCGAGGCGAAAATTGGGGGAGTTGTTTCTTCTTTTTTTTCTTCGAATTCGAATTCGAATTCTTGTTGGGGTTGTTTGTGCCGGTTGTTACAAGAACTCGATCATAATGCAGCTGAAGTAGAGGAGGGCACACAGGGAGACGACGGAGGGCAACAAGGGACTAGAGGAGGATGAAGGTGGCGGAGGCAAGCATGCGGACGATCGGACGACTTCAGCGGCGGGGCAACGAGGCGGGCGCGAGGCGACTTCAACAGTGAACCGGAGGGAGATTACACAGGTTTACTCTTTGAACCAGCCGCTGAACTATGTTGAGACAGACATTTTTACAACAGTGAACAACACATTTTTCTAGTAGGTAGAAAAAATATGAGATGGTTATATAGGTGTTGTCCGATGATTCAAAGGAAGGTCGCTAGAGTCGTTTAGCGTCTCAACACGAGTTATTTGTATGGATTTTTGTGCTGATTTTAATTAATTAGCAAAGAATATGTCGAGGGGATACTTTGGATTTTAACAAATATTCGTTCAACTTTAGTTATTTCTGTATACAATTGTGACTTCACGTTGTAGTAAATTTCTTCTCCTCATGGTTGGTCCGTAAATTTTACTAAATACCCTTCATCTTTAAATTTTTTCTCAATTCTATTGCTCAATTTTATTTTATAATGAGATTATCCTTCAACTATTAATTTATTTATGCAACTACTCTTTTGATCTAATATAATCATTTTTTCGATCATTTTATTGAGGTGACATCTTATTCAAAATAAAATAAATATTAAAATATTAACATAATAATATAAAAAATAGAAAAATAGAGGGAGCACAACTAGGGGTGTGACCAATTTAGTTGGATCGAGTCATATTAAGGGGGTTTTGGTGGCCAAATCCGATCAGGTGTTCTGGTAATTTTCTTTTTTTTTAAAAAAAATCTTACTATGTTTATATTTATTTAATATAAAAAATTATTATATATTTATTTTAAATCATAAAATAAGTTTTCTAATTACTTAATTTTATTTATGTACTTAAAATATTTTATTTTAGTTTTTTAAAAAAATTATAAATTAAACATAAGCTTAAGCTTAAATTAAAAAAAATAAAAAATCAGATCGACTCGAGTTGAAAAATCCAACCCGTATCCTATCTGACCCATGGTCGGGTCGAGTTCGGGTCGGGTCGGGTCAGATTCACGAATTGACTCGACCTGGTGAACGCCCCTAAGCACACCCCTCTCCCTCTAGCTTTTCAAAACTTTGCACATGGTATCCTTCCTATTGATATATAACTTAATATTTGAATTAATGCGTTAGATAGGGCAAAAAAAAAAAAAAAAAAACTGCTCCACATGTTTCCTACTTTCTTCAATTGTTATTATATTAATCCCATAACAATCCTTTGTCAATTTTGATTTACATTATTGGTATCCGTTTGTAGTTTGCACAACAATAATTAATATTCACAATCGAGTGAGTTTATAAAATCAATTTCATCTCAACTAAAAAATATACATACAACACCTTCTTCACATCTAGAATAGACCCATACTAAAATAGTGTTTATAAAAGTTGTTTTTAATAACTATGAGTGTTTGATTATCCATAATTTAAAATTATTTTATAAGTTGAAAATAATAAGTTGAGACTTGGAAGACCAACTTGAGAGACCTTCTTGCTAACGGAGGGGTGGGATGGGGGTGATGTAGTCAGAGATGGGATGATGAAATACGGTGTGTCATTAAAAATTTTATGTTTGGATAGTAAGTTATAAAAATGATGGTAGGGAAAATAGAAGTTTTATTTATTAAAAAGTCAGGTTTATCCTTTATAAACTATTTATAATATATAATGGGTAATAAATATATTACTTTATCACTTAATTTATTTTTTCTCTTTTATTTTTTGTTTTGCCTATTTTGTATTTTTATTATATTATTTATTTTTTGAACTATTTTATTCTAATAGATATATATATATTCATATTATAGAAAAAAATAATTTATTAAAGAGAGGTGACTGGTTTAATTTGGTAATAGAAGAAATGATTTTATTTGTTAATAAAAGAGAGATTAATTTGGTATAAAATTATTTATTTCTTCTTGTTCTTTCTCATTCCACCAATTTGGTGGAATAAAAAATGTAGTGTTTGAAGGGCTTAATTATTTCATCCCACCTCTTTTAACTTAAAATAAAAAAGGATTTAATGGAGGTCCGCGGGGAGGAAACCCCTCCTCTATCCGCGCCCGTCGGATGGAGATCTGACATGCGTGTCTTACGGTCGATTTTTTCTTTGGTTTTTTCATTATTTGGCGGTTTATTTCAGCTTTTTTTCGTCCATGCCCTATTTCTCTCGGGATCCATCCGTGCTCGAGGTCTCCATTGCCCGAGTGCTGCCGAGGTCGCTGTTGCCCGAGATCGCATCCTCGCCGCTCGGATCTGCTTCCCCGCTTGACCTCCATCCGCGCCCGTCGGATGGAGATCTGACATGCGTGTCTTACGGTCGATTTTTTCTTTGGTTTTTTTCATTATTTGGCGGTTTATTTCAGCTTTTTTTCGTCCATGCCCTATTTCTCTCGGGATCCATCCGTGCTCGAGGTCTCCATTGCCCGAGTGCTGCCGAGGTCGCTGTTGCCCGAGATCGCATCCTCGCCGCTCGGATCTGCTTCCCCGCTTGCTTCCTCGCCGCCTGGATTTGCTTCGTCGTCGGCCGGATCTGCTTCCCCACCTGCGTCCTCGCCGGATCTCCATCCTCGTTGCCCGGATCTATTTCCCCACCTGCTTCATCGCCGGATCTTCATCCTCGTTGGATCTCCATCCTCGCCACCCCAGATCTGCTTTGTCGCTGCCCCAGATCTGCTTCATCGTCGCCCCACCGCACTCTGATATCGCACCCGCCCCGCGGTCCCAACACCACCCCTGCCCCGCCACGACCCCGACACCGCCCGCCCACCACGCTCCGACACCGCCCCCCCCCCCCCCCCCCCCACCGCGCTTCGACACAGCGCCCGTCCTGCCGTGACACCGCCCCGCCGCGCTCCGACACTGTCCCCACCCCGCGGCGACCGCCCTGCCGTGACACCGCCCTGAAGCGCTCCGACACTGCACTCGCCCCGCCACTCTCCGACACCGCCCCCGCCCTGCGGCCCCGACATCGTGCCCGCCCGCCACGACTAGTTGGGTGAACTACTTTAGGACATTATTGTTATGAAATTTTTGTGTTATGACGTCGTGATCCAATTTGTGCAGTTATGGTTAGGTAACGGTGTGGCCTAAATGTCATTGCCAAGAAGATGCAATAATAAAAACATCTTGGACGGAACGTAATTCCGGACGTCGGTTTTACGGTTGCCCATTTTACGGGGTTAGTTTGATAATACTTTTTTTATTGTTTTCTAATCAAATGTTGTCTTTCTAATGTAATGTTGTCTTTTGTGATTGATCTTGCAGCAATATCGAGCTTGCACGTATACTTCAGATGGCTAGATCCATAATTTGAACCGAGACATACACAAGTTATCAATCGCTTGTTACGAAAAATTGATAGAATGGAGACTGCAAATTTAAAAATTTGATAGGAATGGAGTGAATGTCATGTGTAAATTTGCTTGTTTAATTGTATTGCTTCTAGCTATATATATGTCCTAGCAATGTAGTGGATGTTGCTCTTGTTGATGTTAAATTTTAATTGGCTCTGTGAACGTGTCTCTGAATTGCTCTTGTAGTGGATGTTGCTTATTGTCATCTTTCCACGTTAAGTTGTATCCTAGTATCATGCTAAGTTGTAGTGGATATTGCTTATTGTTATCTTGCATTGTTATTAAGTTGTCGTAATGCACGCCAATATTTCTACATGGTTAATTATTGATACCATTCGCAGTCTCTCGGGAGTTTGATGTGGATGAATATGCCAAAGTGCATATGCGCGAATGAGTTGTCCATGTTGTGACCTCATGCATATACTTACTTACTTACTTACCCTGTGCTGTGGCATGCATATTATAATTATTTCATCGAGATACAGGATTGTGCAACATATACCTCATGCATATTACAATCATTTCCAATAAGAAGAAAGAGTCACAATTATTTGGCCATATCACTTCACAAAGCTCATTAATACGATACACGCAAGACATGTTACAGCACTCAGGAATGAATTATAAGTCACCAACTGCAGGAATGCAACTACAGCTTTTGTGGTAAGAAACAAAAACTGCAAACTGCAATGAATGCAACCATATAACACACAAACTGCAGGAAGAAACAAAAAGAATGTATCAAAGATTAAAAGAAGAATTATATGTAGAACGAAGGATCTTGACCATACATGAAGAAACAAACTGTAACGACCCTGATTTTTTTATGATTAATAAAAGAATATTTTAATATTCCTATTTGGGAATTGTGGCCATTAATATTATTATATTTAATAATTTCGAAATAAAGGAAAAATTAAGGAGGAATTTAATTAAGGATAAAAATGTATTATGAGATATTTAATTAAATTCGAAATTATTTAATTATTAAAATAAATCAGAATTTATTAAAAAAGATTAACTAAAAGATTAATTTTGATTGGGATTGGAAGTTATAGATGGATTGTAAATCGAGGATCTTGAGCTCTATAAATAAATCCTTACGGCCGATCGTCAAAGGGGTTTTCTCCTTTTTGGTTCTCAACGGTAGAGGCGTGACGTCAGATGATGGCAAGGCGTGATTCGACATCAAACGACTAGATCCGTAGATTTTTTAATTATTTTTCTATGTATTGAAATTATCACTGTTAGATTGAAAAAGGAGGTCGTGATGATTTAGAAAAAAAAGGGTTCGGACGACAGGATTTTGCGCCGAAGGAAAGAAAAAAAAGGGAGTTCTTGCTTGGGAAAAATATTAATTTCTTTTGACTTCGAAATATTACGCCACTGAAAATCTTTTTTCCAGACGATGGGGGAGAGAGGAAGAAAAAAAATATTGTTGTCGACGGATGAAGGCAAAGGAGATCGGTAAACATGACGTAGAAAAAGAAATAGAGAGAGAAATTAAAAAGAGAATTAGATCAGAGAGAGGGCGTGAGATAAGTAGAGAAAAAGAAGAAATAAGAAAATAAAAGGTAGAGAGGAAAAAGTAATACTAGGCGAGGGCGTTAAGAGAATTGGAGAGAGAGAAGCAAAACAAAACAAAAAAAATCATAAGAGAGGAAGGTCGTAACGGATGGAGAGAGAGGCAAATGTATCAGCCTCATATTCAGATTGTAGCCGTATGGTAACAGGAGAGAGAAATGTGAGAAAAAAAGGATTAATGTCATGAGAGAGAAAGAAGAATAATATTTCCTCAATTATAATTTTTCCGACAAGGAAAAATAAATATAATTGAATCTCTCGGTCCAGGGAAAAATAAATAAATAAATATAGAGATGGTGCCGGAAGTTAATTATTTATTTTATTTAGATTAGTAATTTTAATTATGAGTTTTATAATAATTATCTTACTGTCATTTATTGATTGTATTATTATTGATTCGTCCTGATTAAATTACCATCATACTTGATTATATTATTATAATATCTAATAATAGTATTATTTTATCAAATCATATTGTCATCATATCTGATCTATTTTATTATCATATCAAATCTTATTATTGATTATGATACTGATCCAGTAATCTTCTGATTGGGTTTTGTTTCACCTAAATTAAATTGCTAAAAGATAGACGTCTTAAATAAACAAGATAAAAGCTGAAAGCTGTTGGATCTCCATGTTATCTGATTGTCTTCAAGCCCTCGTGTCATATTGTTATTGAATTGAATTGAATGAGAGCAAATAGTGTATTTAAAGGGCACCATCATCCTTTAGAGAAGCTCTGACTGTCATGTGTTTGGTCATGGTCCCCCGTCATTCACGAATAATTGTTAGCGCTATATTGTTGGGTGGCTTGCCGTGGCACTTATCTCCCACTGGCCTACATGAAAGAGACATGGAGTTTTTCTTAATTGACCGAGCGCTCCTCATTAAATTGAATAACTCCGAACATTATAAATTGAATTGAATTAAAATCGAATCGAATTGAATTGGATTGGATTGAAATCGAATTGAAGTGAATATATCATGTTCATTTGGATGCTGGCGTTGATTGGCATTGCCTTCTCCCATTGAATTGAATAAAATTATTATTGATCAATGACCATTGATATTGAATTGGAAATTATTAAATTGAATAGTGCCATGGTGATCAGGCCTAATTGATATTGTTAATTGTTAAATCAATATTGATCTATCATTTGATCTTTTCCTGATCTTTTTATTGATTTATGACTTTATTGTCCTATTGTTATATTGAATCATCGATCCAATTGATTAGGAAATTATTAATCGTTATCGCTATTGATTGGTCTCTTGACCATAACCTGATATAATTGCTCATATTGTTATATTGTTAATTGATTATTGTATTGATTACTCAATTGACTCATAATTTATTATATCTTATTTTCAATTGAGCATATTGATTGTTTAGTAGACTCTACTACTGAGTATTTTTATACTCATGGATATTTTCCTATACTAGATCCGTACAGGTGAGAGAGATTTGATAGAGGATGATGCTGTAGGTGGCTATGCTCAGTGACAGACAGATGTTGCACATGTTCTATATTGAGTTGTTTAGTTTTTATTATTTCCACATTTATTAGAATTGTGAACTTATTGATATTTTAGTTATTTTGAATATTATAAATTATTAGCTATTATTATTGAAAAGTCTTCCGCATTTATTATTTTTATTCCGCAAAAATATTTATAGAAGATTGAGTAGCGCCTCTAGGACGACTCTGAGCACGTGAAAATCACGTGGATCTCGAGGCGTTATACAAACTGCAGGAAAAAACAAAAAGAAGTATCTTGACCATACATGAAGAGAAAAGAAGCATATAGTTCCACCAGCTTAGTAACGTCTTGACCATACAATGCAAGTCTACAAATCGAAGGATCCACATGAAACAAGAAAAAAAAAAAGAAAACTGCAGATATCAACATTTAAGGGCTCCACAAGCTTGAAAATTTGGTTGAACTCGTAGTAAACCTACAAGAAAAACACAGGACGAAGATCAAACCCATGAACCATAGGCTGCCTTATATTGTAGACTTGGAAACTTACCTGAAAGGGAACATTCAATTATGCTTAAATAGGTGACAATCCAGTTTAAAGAGGTGAACAGATGCAATTCTGAAGATTTTTCTTGTACAATATGAGTAAGTTTCCTGCATTCATCACATGATTTTTAGCCATCATGCCAACAAATAGAGGCTATTCCAAGTGCATTAGTAGCTGGAATTCTAATCTAACAGGATGACTGCACCACTAGAACTAGAAAATCAAATGGAAAACTCCAAATGTACTAGAAACTCGATGGGATACATTCTACTAATACAGAAAATGAATTATAAGAAAATACCAAACGCATAGACGAAGCATCACTCTCTCCATTGCTGTCCTAGCCAATGTTGTACTAAACTTGACTTTGCAACTCCTATCCATGAAGTTGTATCAATTAGTTGAATAATGTAACGTACTGAACATTATGAAAAAAAGATTTTTACCTTCAACAATGAACATGTTCTTTTATCATGTCCATTTTTTCCACAAAGGTCACAGGTACGCTTCTTACATTCTTTTTCAAAGCCGGATTTAATCCTTCCAACATTTATTGGCCTACCTTTAGATTTCACATGGACTGGATCACCTATGACGAAAAGGGATTCATGTAAATTAATAGAACTTGATTGGCTGGCAATAAATTCATTGGTAGCACATTGACTTGCATGAATTCCACCAGTATCTATATCATTTGGACCCACAACTACATTTTCAAGATCAAATGCCCTCATCTTTTTTTATAACATCATTAATCAATGGAGCACCGAATTGTAAATGTCTTGCAGTTTTCAATCACATCTCTTCTATCTTCCATAGGTTACTTTGCCAACCTAATTTTTAAATTGGTGTTATGAAATCACTACTAGAAGATAAGTTATCATAAATTGAATGTGCATTTGAATATCTTGCGTTTATCGTCCAGCGATGAAGTATGTAACTCTCGGGTATGGATCCAACCCTTTTCTTGTGAAGAACATTCAAAATGTGAGAACATAAGAACCTTCTTGTTCAAACTTTTTACAAAAACAACTTATACACATTTCATTGTGATGGCTAAACTCCACCATATCCTTGCCTTCATCAATACCATTCGTAGGGTAAACTAAGTATACAGCTTTTTGAGCATCTTTGTATATTTTATGAGCATACATATTAATTGCTTGACTATCTTCTTCTTGGAACTTACAAAAAATAGCATGTGTATAAATGTTTCCACCATGAACTTCTAATGGGTGCTTAGAAATATATGCAGGTGAATAATCTTCTTTGTCTTCAAGTGCACGATGAGTCTGGACAGCCCTATCATACTATTGTACAAAATCTGAAAGTGAAGTGTTCGCGTTTACATATTCATCAAAAAAAGCATTAATACTTTCTGCTCGTTGCGTGGTACGCATACCTACAGTAAAATGTCTTTGAAATGCAATGTTACCCATTTATCACGTTTATTGTACATGATCTCCAACCAGTGTCCATCAGAAATGTCAAACTTTTGATTCAAAGTACTCCAACCATCTTCAGATTCATCTTCATTTGATGAGCCATAGAGCCAACTATTGTAATCTTCTTTGAATTGAGATTTTGCATACAAATCTTGTAGATGAGACATTGCATTCCTAGCAATATGTCATGTACAAAAAATATATTTAGTGTATGGAAATACTCTATGGATAGCATTTCCCCAATATCTTGATCCGTAATAATACATTTTGGATGTTTTCCATACATGCATTCAGACCACTTTTCAAATAACCATATAAATGTCTCTTCTGTCTCATATGCAAGTAAGACACAACCAAATAAACATGATCTTCTATGATGATTTACACCGGTAAAAGGAGCAAACGGCATTCTTAAGTAATTTGTACGGTATGTTGTATCGAATACAACAACATCAGCAAATGTCAAATAACTATCCCTCGACCTTCCGTCAGTCCAAAAAAAATTCAAAACAATATCCTCTCCATCCAATTCCCACCTATGAAAGAAGCCTGAATCAACATTTACCTTACTTTGAAAAATACTTAAGCATTCATTACTAAAATTGCCTTTTCTTCTCATCCTCGAATGGTCAATACAATCTTGCGCTATTATGAGAGGTTCGCCGGACATATTAAGAGCTCTAGCTATTCTTGATGGCCCCGTACCAAACTCGTGTAGGTTCACTATAGCTTCCTTTGAAGAAGTTGTTAAAGGATGGCTATGTTCCTCTACAAATCTTCTAATCACCCACTTTCCATCCTTTCCCAGACCGACATATAAGTGGACCTGACAATCATCTCTAATTTCTCTTCTTTGTGTAGGTATTTTTTCAGGACCTTCTTTCATTCTCTTATGTCTTTCTTTGGAACAAATAAAAGATCAGCTAATAATATTTCTCGTACTCTTAGACTTATGCAAAGCTTGTTTCCTAACAGAAAATCAACTAATTTGGCATACATATTATAATATTTGTACGCTTCATCATCGGTGTCAAATGTCGTGCCAATGTATGATTTCGGTACCTCATAGGATTTCACATAATATACGTGCACTACTTCGTTATTTGAATCCTCAACATCATCAACAGTAATATTGCAAATATTAAATGACTCCATCTCCATGCCCTTTTAGCTAAAAACATGCAATTGTATTCACATAAGATAATTAAGATTTAATAAACCATATGACAACATGAACAATGATAATTCTGAAGAACGGATTATTAAGGATATCCTTTTCTTATTAAGTAAACTAATTAAAACCTTATGCCACAAACAACAAAATAACTGAGAAGAACATATACCTGGAGTATAGGGGTGCCCAGGATGAGTGTCAATGCCAATGCCCACGCTATCTTTTCTCTCTTCTAACAAGCAAGGTAAGAACAATTCCTAGCTTATTATTCAATCCTCAGCTAAACAACGTAACTGCATCCAAACACACATGGGCCACCTGATCGAGCATCATTGTTAGCATCAAACAATGCATCATCAAGGAGAGAAACACATGGGAGCAAAGCCAGCAGGGGGCATGGCCGCCCAACAGCACGCACCTCCGGCGTCATCCATGCCTCGCCGGACATAGTCAAGCAATGGCAGATCGGGCCGAGAAGTCACCGCAACGACTGCTTGGCACAGGCGAGATCAGATCTGGCGACGACCTCCCCGAGAGAAGGTCGAGGACGTTCTCGACGCGGACGGAGATCTCGGCCTCAAGCGATTTCTGGCGATGGCGACCTCTGGCGCCGACGGCGATCTCGGGTGATGGCGATTTCGGGCGATGGCATCCTTGGGCGCGGATGGCGACCTCCTGTGATCTCGGGTGACGGCGACCTCCTGCAATCTCGGGCGATGGCGACCACGGCAGCACTAGGGCGATGGCAACCTCGAGCGCCGATGGATCCCGGGAGAACTAGGGCACGGGCTGAAAAAAGCCAAAAAAATCTCGAAATAATGAAAAAACCAAAGAAAAGACCGGCCGTAGAACGCCCCCGTCGGATCTCCATCCGACGGGCACGGATGGGGGGAGGGGTTTCCTCCCCCCT
Organism: Pontederia crassipes; assembly: GCA_030549335.1. Lineage (NCBI taxonomy): Eukaryota > Viridiplantae > Streptophyta > Magnoliopsida > Commelinales > Pontederiaceae > Pontederia > Pontederia crassipes. Next base: position 2,783,172 of record CM060197.1, read on the forward strand.
TACAGGGGAAGGGGGGAGGACCCTCATTAAATCCATAAAAAAATGTAACCAATTATGATGTAACTAATTTCATTCCTTCATATTTCATTTCACCTCTTTAAATACCTCAATCCAAACAAACCCTTAAGTTGAAGGTCTTGACTTCTGAAGTGAGAACAAATTTTACCTCCTAATTTTAAATTTATAAAATGATATATATATAGGTTTAATCACATGTGAAGCGATCTTACATATACTTTTCTTTATTTTTATATCTTTTTTCATTAATAGTTTAAATTATCATTGATAATAACAAAAATGTGATTCAAATCATCAATAATAATTATATTCTTTATTTAAATTTTTTTATGAATTTTTACAGATTATTATCCTTCATGTAATCGTTTTCTTTAACTTCTTATGTTATAAAATTAATTTTTATTATCATCAATTATCCTCCAAACCATTACTAAAGAAATATATTGAAAAAAAAATTAAAAATGTGTAAGATCACTTAACACATGCTTACACGAAAATTACTTTACACGTAAATTAAATCCATATATATATTAAATTTCATCATTATAATATTCTACTTATTATGATAGGAGCATTTAAATCTTTTAATTATAAAACTAATTAATTAGTAATTCCATTACCAAATAAAAAAATACTTATTGTTATCAACACAGGCTTGTCATTTCTCATTCTTTATTATAATTGCTGCACTTTTATATACTTTGAGAGAATCAGAGAAATACAGACTTCACGCATATCCTAGAATTGCATATTTTAAAAGAAAACAGTAAGTAATCCAAAAGCACGGTTGCAGGTCCGACATGGAGATCCGCTCGCATGCTCACCAAGTGTATCTTATCCAAATGGAAGAGGCTAATCAGATGTTGCCACATGGGCATCAAGAAATCTGAAGACGATCTATGGCCGGCTCTGACGTCCACAAGATCTTTCTGTGGCTGAAAGTCCAACCCACCTCCTTCCATGGCTTAAAATGCTACTCTCCCAGACTCACTGAGAAGATCAAACACACACACACACACACACAGAAGCGACCCTTCCTTCATTTCTTTGAGTTCCTGCACTGCAACAAGGGAGCCATGGCTGCTAAGCTCGCCTCTCCAGTCATGACTGCTCTCCCGCAGTTCAGCGGCCTCAAGGCCCAGCCTTCATCAATGGTGAGTTCACAACCTTTTTTCAACACCAAGATTCCTGAGCTCAGCAGAAGAAATCTGATTATGACATCTGTTTGCAACATTCTGAGCCTGCATATACTTTCTCTGTTGTTGTTGACAGGTGATGCTTCCGGCGATTAAGCAGCGGGGAAGGGGAGCTCTGGGTGCTCGCTGTGACTTCATTGGCTCATCAACCAACATCGTAAGCATCTGTTTCTGGCACACATAAGAGCATGGAACCTCAATTTGCACATCGGTACTAAATTGAATGAAACAGTATGAGAATGAGCAAGAGTTGTTGTATATATGCAGATCATGGTCACAACCACAAGCTTGATGCTGTTTGCCGGGAGGTTCGGGTTGGCTCCGTCGGCGAACAGGAAGGCGACCGCCGGGCTGAAGCTCGAAGCCCGCGACTCCGGCCTGCAGACCGGAGATCCAGCAGGATTCACATTGGCTGATACGTTGGCGTGCGGCACCGTCGGCCACATTCTGGGAGTTGGAATTGTACTGGGCCTCAAGAGCATCGGCTCCATATAATCCATCTTATTTGTTTCTGTAATCTGATATTTTTCATGTTGGTGCCTGAATGATGTAAAAAAAAGTCGCTTTTGTTGCTGCTCGTATCAGCATCAGTCAGAAATCAGAATCCTTTAAACCAGATGATTGAACTCGGTATTAGAACACATTAGGGAAAAGTAAGCAGAATAAATAACTTTAATATCTCGTGTTTTCGACCTCAGAATTTAATTCCATAAACTTAATAACTTAAGTCAGCCCATAAACTTATGGTGCATTATTATCTTATTAAAAAATATGAGGTGTGAACGTCACCGAAATTCGTCCCACGACACGTGTCGCAAGCAGGTCCATGTATAATACATAACACGTTCAAAACATCAATAAAGACCCAACATCATAAATAATAGAGTTATTTTACATAAACCTTCCATAAATTATCACGATTTTCTACATCTGACTTCAAATTATGAATATAGTTTTTCGAATCCCTAAATTATCATATTTTTTTCACTTTAATCCTTCCGTCCACTTATATTTACTTTTGCTTTTTCTCACTAATAAAAAGACTAAATTACCCCCATCACATAATACATCAAATAACAAAAAAGAAGAAAACATTCTAGCAAAGGTCGATTTGTGTCGTCAACAAGGGAGGAGGGAAAGCTTTCCCGACTTTTTTCCATTTTTATTTTTTTAAAAAAAATATATTTTCTATTTGATGTGTTATGGAGGAGGGGTAATTTAGTCTTTTCATAAATGAGAAAAAGTAAAACTAACAAAAAATGTAATAAAAGTGGACGAGAGAATTAAAGTGAATAGTTTAGGGATACGAAAAAATAAGTTTGTAATTTGGGGTTAAATGCAGAACATCGTGATAGTTTAGGGGAGGATTATAGAAATAACCCTAAACAATATCGTGGAGGCGTACAATTAATAAGAGGTAATTAATAAACCCCAACATAATATCATATAAATTAAAGCTCATTACGATAATATCAAATTGTTGTAATTCAAAAGATGCATAACAGAAACAAAATTATGATGAACATTAGGCTATGGCGGTAGGCCTAACAATAATAAAATGTGACTCGAAGTCCATGATAACATATAATCTATAAAACTAAATTAATCCTTCATCAATATGTAGACAATAGGGGAAGCATGAGGTAAAGTTCATAAAACATAATATAATAATACACCTTAATCCATAATGTTCCTACTACATGAGGACATAAGACACAAGATGATAATAATGGTTCTAAGGGTGTTCACAGGTCGAGTTGGACCCGATACGACCCGACTCGTGAACAAATCCGACCCGATCCAATTCGGATAGGGTGGTCGGGGTTTTGTCTTACTTTTTATATTTATTTTAATATAAAAAGGTAGTTAATCATTATTTAAAATATAAAAATATGTTTCTGAATATTTGAATATTATTTCCATAATTAAAATATTTTATTTTAATATTTTTAAAATTTTAAGTCAAGTATAGTACTAAAGTTAAGTAAAAAATAAAAAAAAAACTCGAGTGTCGACTAAGGTTGGGATTTTTCAATCCGTACCAACCTAACCACTTACTCGACCCAAACTAGGCCGGGTCGGATCGTCGGGTTCACCTGGTCGATCCGACCCGGTAAACACCCCTAAATGGTTCACAACTATAAGGTCTCTAAGCTAATACAAGATCATGATAAATGACAATAATAGAAGACCCAGCAAAAGACTACCGTCATGTGCAACACCTCGTCATGAACATGCCACCGGCCCTAGTTGTCCTGCAAAGCTGCACGAATCCAAATGCAGAGGAGGTTCAAGTCCTATTGATTGTATGTAAGGATCATAAGTAAATAAAACAATTCACAATACGATCCAAAAGAAAATAATCCATCAAATTTGCGTAAGCAACAATCATTATATAAAGAATCATACAAAATGACAAATGAAGGAACAATTAAATGATAAGGGACAATATCTTATTCTTCATGTTCATCACCATTAATAATAAGAACAATAGCATTATTTATTCGTAATGCCTAATTCAATTCCAATGGTGGCTTGAAACACTGATCATATGGCAACTTAAATGCCAATTAACAATAGCTCCAATATGTTCAAGACACACAATTCATTACGATCGAAGTTAGCCATTTTTTTAACTTCTTATTTAATAAGTGATCATTAGACAATCAATCTTTAATGAGCCATTTAAATCATTGTGGGACTTGGTTTGTCCCGATGATGATATGGCTAGTCAATCTGAGTCACACTCGCACCAATACAATACAATTGAGAGTCAAGTGATCTATAATGGGTTCATTTAATACAATGCTAATTTTAACTCTGCAACTTAGCATGTATAATCCAGACTGTGTCAAGCAATCATGACATAAGTCATCCACATCATAGCAAGATGTTGTCTGAACATAGTAGCAACATCACTAAGAGATGATGTAACAATTCAAGTGATGAAATCCGAACATAGCATAATAGCCTTAATTAACCATAATTATCTCTTTATAAAAAAATTAGAAAAAAAATCTAGCTTTCCAAGCACTACGATATGCTAGTATTTTTTCAAAGATGTGGTATACGACTTATATTGATGCGCTAAAGTACGGTTTGTCCATACATTTTATTCTTGACTCTGAGCGCTACGATTTACACTATCACGCTACAGTTTAGATGCCCCCGCTACAACTTACCCGTAACGAGGTGACAAAACCAGCAAAAATGACTATTCTCCCTTATTTTTCTCTCCACACTTAAATCATATCGTTACACCTCCATTCTAAGGGTTTACAAGATATATTTTCACATTGCCCCTTAATTCGATGGCAAACAAGCTAAATATATTTAGGGTTCATAATATAGAGAGAATTTAAGAAAAACTAGTTACGTTAAATATAAACTAAATCCATCACTAGAGTTCTAATGTTTTCAACTTGAATCCATGAATAAGCACAAGAAAAAAACAAAAAAAAATGATTCAAATATGATAAACTTAAATCCACTAAAATGAAGAGGAATCAAGTTCAATCTTCTAATCCATGGTTTAGATGGATTGAAAATGGATTCAACCTATTACATACTAGGGGTTTTTGCCCTTATTTTCCATGCCCTACTAATCATTAACCTCTTATTCCAAATTTCTTTGATGAGCTCTCACCATGGAAGAGAAAAGATGCTTGAAACCATAACATTTGGAGAAGAATATGGGGGAGGAGAAGGGGGTTTGGTGGTTGATTTGGGGGAATGAGGGTTTTGGATTTGAAACAAATGACCAAGGTTGCCCTTTCACTCAAAGGTATTTTTGCCCACTTTATTATTGTTTTCAAAGTTTTACATGTGTGTTCAAAAGAAAACATGTGGAACTCAACTTATTAAAATGAAATAAATAAACCAAAAAAGTTAATTCAAAATTAAATAAATTATTTAGGAAATACTATTAAATGCAATTAAAATGTTGATTAACATAAAAATAAAGTACAATAATTAAATAAATCAAATAGAAAAATATTAATTAAAACGTCAACTCATGTTGTCTTATCATATAAATCATTCCATTTCCACTGATTTCCTAGGATGACATAAATGTATCCATCGTATCAATGATAAATGATGATGGTCAATGGAACAATTCACTAAGAGTACACTTTGGATGATCGTTCAATTGCCATAATTGAAGCAACGTCGGCACTAGTGACCAATAATGAAGATGGCATACTATATTGGCTACGAGAAGCATTAGGAAAGTATAAGCATACAATCTTCTAAGTGAGAGCTCGTGGAAGGAGAAGCAATTAATTTGGAGAATCTTATGGCACTGGGATGAAACACAAACAATCATAAGCTTCTTGTAGCTAGTTAGCTATAACAAACTCTTGACAAATGAGCAAAACAAAAGAGAATGCTATCAACATAAGGAGATTATCTTTTCTTATGTGGCAAAACAAAATTGGTGCTTCATGTGCTTAGAGATTGCATCAAGGTGAGAGGAATATGGAATGAACTTGTTCCTTCTTATTCGGAACCACATGTTGGTGGATGTGAAAATGGATATCTGCTTCAATTTTCTCAAGCAACACCCATATGTCACGAGTCATTTTTTGCTCAACCGACTCGTGCGGCATCTTAAATGTGTCTATCATCTAGACAAACTCTTTTGTTGTACTTTGCAAAGATTTTTTATGCCACTTTCTTAAAGCCACAATTTTGGAATGCTTGCGACAGAGGCGTTTGTGAACACACAGGTGCCTAGGTGAAACATTCAACTCTTATGATGCTTTATGAATTGTCACATGACGCTTAAGGTTCGATGCTAAATTTTGTAAGCTTTAAAGCCTTTGTTGAACAAATAGAACGATTACAAAAGGTTTCGGATGAGTAGTAGTAGGACTCTCCTAATATATCATTATTTGGGGAGGTAGATTTGCGACATATGATATGGAAGATAAGCTAGGGGTGCACTTTGAGTGAATATTACAAAATTGTCATCACATAAGAAAATAAGACTAAGCTACAAAAGTGGATTAAAATAAGGAAAAATACAAGTAAGCAAGATAACTTGGCGGTCCCGGGAAAGCCCACGAAATATTCTCCCCCAATTAAATCAGCGACGTTCCCTAAGTTGCAGCTTCAAATTCATCAATCTTCTGCTTGAACTACCACAAGACTTCGATAGTCTCCCAATTTGTGTCGGCATCCGGTCTTCCACTCTATCGAACAAGGTACTCCTTCTGATTCTACACACGGATGGCGTGTACTTCTTTAACTTGATTAGTAAACTGGCGAATAACTAACGGAGCACGATTTGAAATCCCACAGGCTTGAGCATACTGACACAGAAGACATAGTGTTGTTGCATCTGCGGTGGGAGTTCAAAGGCAACTTTACCTATCTTCTTCAGGATCTTGAACGGAGTAACGCCTAACGAGACTTCTGTGTAGATTTTTCCCGCTTAGTCGAAGATATTGGACCAGCTTCATAAGGACTAAATCTCTGACATCAAAGTTGACGTCTCGTCAGATAGTGTCGACCAATTTCTTCATGTGATTTGATGCCTTGTGCAAATATGCCCGAGCCATATCATTCTCTCATGTCATTCACTCGTCATGCACGCAGGGACTTTGCCACATAAGAAGTGAAGACCGCTTATGGAGCGAGGCGTTGCTGCCCCGTCACTATCTCAAAAGGACTTTGATTGATCGACTCGCTCCTTTACAGGTTGTCAAAGAATCGCTTGATGTCGAGTAGCTACGTCTAGTTCTTCCGATTGGCACAGAGATAATATCGCAAGTAGATCTCCATGATACAATTCACCCTCTCAGTTTGGCCGTTGAAGCCCATCATCACAACTATGGAGAAATGCAACCTAAGGATGAAGTGCAATGGAGAAATGCAAGTTGAAGCCCATCATCACAACGTTGCTTTTGGGTAAGTCTCAATACTTCACTACATGTTTCATGAATAACTCCGTAACTTTAGTGGCAAGGCAACTTGCGGATTTACGCGGTGAAAATGACATACTTAGATAATCGATCAACGACCACCATGATGGTACCCGCCCCTTCAAACTTGGGCAGGCCCGTATGAGTCCATGAAAACATCTTTCCATGGCCACTTTGAAATAAGAAGATATTCCAGAAGTTCACCGGGTGCTGCATTGATGCCTTTATTTTGCTGGCAAACAAGACATGTCCTTATAAAAGCTTGAGCATCATCCTCCATCATTAGTCAAAAGTACTTGTTCTCCATGAGTACCAAAATGCAGCGAATGCCCGGAAGTCTCGTCCACTTGGAGTTTTGGCACTCTTGCATAATAGTGTGCCGCAAGTTGTCAAACAACGGAACATAGATGTGACGTTCCTTGGTGAAGATCAGCCCATCTTCTACCCAAAATCGGCGTGTCTTGCCCTCGCTTGCTCAAGCAAATTCTTTGTCGTAGATCCAACTTCAATCCCTTCTTAGTCCTCTCTATCATGTCAGCCTGAGAGGAACTCATGGCCGTCAATTTCGCACGTGGACTGAGGGCATCGGCAATGACATTCGTTTTGTCAGGTTTGTACTCTAGGACGTAGTCGAACTCTGTCATAAAATCTTGCCATCATGTCTGTTTCGGCAAAAGCTTTTTCTGCGTCTCAAAGTAGATGGTCACGACATTGTCCATTTTTATATGAAACCATGACCCGAGTAGGTATTGTCGCATGTCCTAAAACAATGAATCATCGCGGTCATCTCCTTCTCCTGAATGGTGTAGCATCACTATACGTTGTTGAGTTTGTGACTCTCGAATGCCATGGGATGCCTCTCATGCATAAGAACTCATCCAATAGAAGCATATGTCCATACAACGTAAAGCATAGTGTGGTCCAGGATGAGCACCGTTCCTCCGTCATGGCGCTATTTAGGATGTCGAATACTTCCTGGCACGTAAGCGTCTACTCCCACTTCACATTCTTCCGAAGAAGATTCATCAAAGGAGTCGTTACATATGAATACCCTTAGATGAACTGTCTACAGTAGTTCGTCAAACTAAGGAACGAATGTAAATTAGGAACCTGCTTGAGGGGCTCCCACTCTGTGATGGCTCGAATCTTCACACCATTCATCTTCAGCTTGTCACTTCCGACGACATGTCCCAAGAAGTGCACTTTCGATTGGGCAAAGGCACACTTTTTTTCACTTGACGTAGAGCTGAGTCTACCGCAGCATCTTGAACACTTGTCAAATGTGTATATCATGATATCGTCGAGGTAGATAACCACAAACTTATCAAAAAAGGGTTGCCATACTTTGTTCATGAGGGTGCAGAATGTTGTCGGGACGTTCGTGAGAGCGAAAGACATCACGAGGAACTCGAAGGAGCCATATCTTGTGACACACATTGTCATGTGCACATCTTCTTCAGCAATCTGGATTTGCTAATAGTAAACCATCTTGCACCACCAAGTTGATCAAACAAGTCCATCACAAGGGAGATGGGGTACTTGTTCTTCACCGTAAGCTTGTTAAGTGCTTGATAGTCGATGCACATTCAGAGAGATCCATCATGTTTCCTTTGAAAGAGAATCGGAGTGCCATATGGAGACTTTGATGATCGAATATATCATACATTTAATAGTTCGATCAATTACTTACAGAGTTCTATGAGTTTCGGAGGGGCATATAGTATTTAATCACATTTTGATTCATTCTCATATAGCATACATCATTTTCTGACCTTATTTATCTTAATTTTATAAAAATGAAAATCTACAAAAAATTTATGTCTTGTTGCAGAAAAAGCAAAGAAAAAGAATTACGTAGTCACAAGAGCAAACAACGCTCAAGTCAGAGTTAAAACGGAGCTAGAAATTGAAAATCACTAGAGGCTCCCAAGGGTGAAATGAATATAATGGGTCGTGATAGGACTGTAATGGTCGTGAATATAACGGGTCATGATAGTGATATAACAACACGTTAAATACCTAGTTTCTCAAAAAAAATCTTGTCTGAGTTACAGACCGTTAAAATCATACCTTTACTTCGATTTGGACAGTTTGAGGGTTGTGAAATCACTTATACGAACCGTGAAAAGTCATATTTAGGACGTTACATAGTTGAATTTCAAGATTTCTTTGACTTTTCTTGGGGATTTCAATTGCAGATCAATTTCAAGCTTTATCTAAGACCCATGGATCATTTGGAAACATATATACCCAGATTTGAAGAAGTTTTGAATGGTTTTAAAGTCCAGTCAAGGTACATTCTGACTTTTTATTGTTCTGACATAAAAAGACTCATAATCAAATCGAAATTTTATCAAAACCCTTAGAACACTTAGAGACTATAAATAGAGATCTTGGGAGAGAGAAAACGTGATGGTTGAGACCTGAGAGAACTGCTTGAGACCTCGAAGTCATGTCATATTGTTGAGGACGAATTTTCAAGGCTTGAAAGCCAAGCAAGGAGAAGATTGCGCAGCAACTCGTTTGTGTTGTGTAACGGTCTAGAGGTCTCGATGACTATGAATTCTTCTTCTATCTTTTACTTGGATGCTCTTTTACCTATTTTTCATATTTTATCTTTGTTGTAATAAAGATTTATATTATTTTAAAAAAGAAAAAAGTTTGCACCGTGTTATTAATTGAGTTAATTAAACTTTTTTATTTCTTTTATTATGCATGCTGAGTTGATTACTTTTTATGAGTGATTTGATTTTTGATATTAGATTAGAAATATGCATGATGAGTGATTAGTTTCAGAAATTATTATTGCTTGGATAATTGTTTTTTTATTTTTAAGTTAAAGCATACATAACGCATGTTCGATAACTCATCGTTTGTGCTGAATTTCGTGCGGTCTATTATTCTGTCCAAAATTGTGGGTGAATAGTAGTGTAGGAGATACATATAATGCTTATCAACTTTATGTAAAAATTATACGAGTAAATTGCATAAAAAAAGCCTTTAACTTTTGATTTATTCTCAAATCTAGCCTAAACTTTTACTTTTTACGTAAAAAGTCACGAACTTTAATTTTATTCTCAAATCTAGCCTAAACTTATATTTTGCATAAAAGGTCATGAACTTTAATTTAAGTCTAAAATCTAACCTAAACTTTTATTTTTAAAATTAGTTATAATTGTAGCCTATTATCGTATTATTATTTTAAAAAATTATAAATATTAATTATTTATAAGTTTTAGCTTTATATATGAGAATTGTAATTTAAGTTTAGGGAGTTCAAAAGCATTTATATATATGTTTAAGTTGGATGCAACCAAAAAATTTGGTTGCAACTTATAACCTTGAGATCTCAGCCCTTGGATCTAACACCAAAGAAATGGAAGGCCGAGGTGGACGCGCTCGAACCGTTTTGGTTTTTTTTGGTTCGGTTTGCGCAAATATTTCCGAAATCTACCCCCCCCCCCAATCATTTGCCTCGACTCCTCTTCTCCCAAATCATTTCCCAAATCAATCGCAGTAGCAGGTCGTCGTCGCCATTGTTGTGTTCTGTTGCCGCCACCGGCTACGATATACTATTGTGACCTACTACGATCGAACCCCACCATCTACTGCGTTCTGTCGCCGCTGTCGCGATCTACTGCCGCCCTCGCCACTTCGATATGCTGTTGCGGCCGCCGCCCCCACCGCTGCGACCTGTTGGTGCTGCCGCCTCCACCGCCACTGGGATCTGCTGCCGCCGCCACCTCCACCGCCACTGGGATCTGCTGCTGTCGCCGCCACTGCGATCTGCTGCTGTTGCTGCCGCCGCCGTCACCGCCGCTTCGATCTGCTACTTTTGCCGCCGCCCCTGCCGTTGTGATATGCTACTATCACCGCCGCTGCGATCTGCTGCTGCAACCGCCTCTTCTTTTTTTCTTGTCGTTGTGTTTTGCTCTCGCTTCTTTTACTTTGAAGTGCTACCTATCTTGTTCTAGTTCCTAGTTCATGAAACTATCTTGAACTTTTTATTGTCCTTGAGGTTTATTTGTTTCTCAACTAATTTTAATCCCTGGTCATAATAATTATGATGCGTTCTTTTTTTTCCTATAGAGCACTTGTATGATAGGATCTTATACCTAGTAATAGTAGAATTAGTTTATTTCCTTTAATTAAGATTAGGTATTTACTTCCAAGTTTGATGGCCTAGTTTGATTAGCACTTACTTCCTAATTTGAGTAGCACTCTTTTTATTTTATTTCTAGTTCTACTAGGACTTGTTTGAGTTACCCTATAAATAGGACCCCCTTGGAACTCTTTTTAGTCAGATATATGAGAATACAATCTTCTTTTGATATTTGCTTGGAGCAACTATCTTGGAGGCTTGACCCCCTCGAAGTGGTCTATTGGAGGCTTGATCACCTCGAAGTGATCTAATTAGGATCCTAGTTGGACTAGGAACCTATCAATTGGTATCAGAGTTGTTCGATCTTCATCGGACAATTGTGATATCTCGGGTTTTTGATTGGACCAATAACCTAGTTATCTTCGTCTTCCGCTGCCATCTATCGCATCCGCTACTGCCACTACATCAAAAAATCTATGGCTTCACAGAATTTATCAACTTCAGAGATTTTAATGCTAGCCGATCATCTTACTCGAATCGAAGAACGATTTCAACGAATTTTACAAGTATTTAACGACGAAAACAAATATCAACATGTAAACAAGAGAAATTACGTAGAAGATGAGCTTGCAAATATTCAACAATTAAGTACGGTCGAGGAGTATTTGACTCGTTTCGAATTATTATCAAGTCAAATTAAAAATTGGAGCGAACATCGATTGGTAGAAACTTTTGTTGAAGGACTTCTCCCCGATCTTCGACAAGAAGTGAAAACTCGACGGCCCATTACTATAGTTGCTGCTATTTCTTTTGCCCGATGGGAAGAAGAACGTTTAAATAAAGAGAGACATAGATCAAGTCGACACTTGAACAAATCATTCAGAAGCACAAGTGCAATAATATTTTCATCAAATGCAGAAGAGTCTAATATACCATTATCTTCTGAAATTTTCACCAAAGATTTACCTCAACAAGAAGTGAAAGATACTGAAGACAATTCATTTGAAGTTCAATCTTCAAAGTCATCTGCTGAGAAATCTTTTAAAGATGAAATATCTACAATTCAATTATCAAACGAGCAATCAACTCTTGCAAAATCTACCGTAGAAGGCATCATTATTGGAAAATCATTAATGTCTGAAGATGCTCATAAGGACTCGTTCACACTTATGATAGTTGACTCAACATCAAAGAATGTCGAAGACTTCAATGTCCAATGACAAATTTATTCATGCAAAAAGAATTTGGCCAACTTCGAATTTTCTTTCGGTAGAAGATGCAAGCTTGTTCCAATGCTATCAATGCATAGCCAAAGCTACGCTCTCAAGAAGGATCTCTATTTTATTCAAGTTATCAAGAGACTTCGTCTGATCAAGCATCGAAAAGAAAAGTTCTCTCACATATTTCTGTATAGCCTTGAGGAACTTGTGCTCGGTATTGAGTGGTTACGTACATTGGGAGAAATCACTTGGGACTTCTCAAAATTAATAATGAAATTTGAATTGGAAGGCCAAAATGTGATATTAAAAGGAAAACATTGCAAGGTCAATTCTATATCAAATCATCGCACGGAAAAAATACTTCGGAAGGAAAAAAGGGGTTATATTTTTCAACTCCAACTTATGGGAGTAACACATTTACCGTCAACTGTTGATAATGGACTTGAGCCCTTGCTTTCAAAATTTTCAGATATATTTGCAAAACCAGAAGGACTGTCACCTCAACGATCACATGATCACAGATATATTCTCAGAATTATCAGGCTCTTCTCCGACTAATGTTCGACCATATTGTTATCCTCATTTTCAAAAGGCTAAAATTGAAAAAATAGTTCAAGAAATGCTTGAAACATGAATAATTCATCCTAGTGTTAGTCCTTATTCTTCTCCGGTGTTATTGGTAAAAAAGAAAGATGGTTCATGACGTATGTGTGTGGATTATAGAGCTCTCAATAGAGTCACTATCAAGGACAAATACACTATTCCAGTGGTCGATGAGTTGCTTGATGAACTTGGAGGTGCAAAGTTATACACTAAGCTCGACCTGTGTTCTGGGTATCATCAAATTTGGGTACATGAAGCCGATGTGCAAAAGACTGCTTTTCGAACTCACGATGGACATTATGAGTTTTTGGTCATGCCCTTCGGGTTAACTAATGTTCCATCCACTTTTCAGAGCTTGATGAACGACATCTTTCGACCATACTTACGGAAATTTGTGCTAATATTCTTTGATGATATCCTCATTTACAGTTCATCATTGCAGGAGCACCTATCTCATTTGAAGATAATTTTTACTATACTTCGGGAGCATAAACTATTTGTTAAGAAATCTAAATGCAGTTTTGATCAACCGCAAGTAGAGTACCTTAGCCATATTATTTCTTATGAGGGCGTTTCAGTGGATCAATCTAAAATTCAAGTAATGCTTGAGTAGCCCGTTCCTCATATAGTTAAAGCACTTAGAGGGTTCTTGGCTTAACAGGATACTATCGCAAGTTTGTGAAGGATTATGGTAAGATAAGTGCACCACTGACATCTTTGCTGAAGAAGGATTCCTTCAAGTGGAATGATGATGCAAAAAGGACTTTTGATCAACTTAAGCTTGCTATGTCCACAACCCCAATTTTAGCTTTGCCAAATTTTGATAAATTATTCGTCATTGAATCTGATGCTTCAGGTGTCGGGATTGGTGCTGTGTTGATGCAAGAAGGACGACCAATTGCATATACTAGCAAGGCTCTGACAAAAATACATCTCAGTTGGTCTGTGTATGATAAAGAGATGCTTGTCATTATTCATGCTGTCACTAAATGGAGACCTTACTTAATTGGTCATCGATTTCATATTCGTATAGATCATAATAGTTTAAAACATATATTAGAGCAAAGAATCACTTCTATGCTACAACAAAAGTGGGTCTCTAAATTATTAGGATATGATTATGAGATTACTTATAAAAGAGGAACTGAAAATCTTGTGGCTGGTGTTCTCTCTCGTCTTTCTGAGCATGGAACCTTATCTGCTATATCTATTTTGTTCACTGCACTTTTGAATTCTATTCGTCAAGAATGGCAAGAGGATGCTACTATCAAGACCTTAATTCAAAGGTTACAAGATGAACCTCTTTCAGTTTCACCGTATTCTTGGCATTCTAGAAATCTTCTATATAAAGGTAGAATGGTTTTAGTGCCAAACTCAGTTCATAAGTTAACATTACTAAAGGAATTTCATGGTTCCCTAATGACCGAGCATTCTGGTGTACTTCGCACATATAAGCGTATTTCTCGAGAATTCGCATGAAAAATGACGTCAAGAAATTTGTTGCTGAATGTGATGTTTGCCAGCGTCATAAAGGGGAAGCAATTGCAAGTCAAGGTTTATTGCAGCCACTTCCAATTCCTATTGAAGCATGGGTAGATATATCTATGGATTTCATTGAGGGTTTACCCTCTTCGCATGGAAAAACTACAATATTTGTGGTAGTGGATCGCCTTACTAAGTATGCACACTTTTGTGTCATGTCTCATCCATATACGACAGTTACTGTTGCTAATGTTTTTGTTGAAAATATTGTCAAGTTGCATGGGGTGCCACGATCAATCATAAGTGATAGAGACAAAGTCTTCACTAGCCAATTTTGGAAGGAATTTTGTCGTTTACAACAAACCCAATTAACAATGAGCACCGCTTATCATCCTCAAACGGACGGACATACTGAAGTTGTCAATAGATGTTTGGAATCTTATCTTCATTGTTTCTCAAGTGATAAGCCTAAAAATTGGGTGAAGTGGCTTCCTTGGGCAGAGTGGTGGTACAACACAACTTTTCACTTTTCAACAAAACTTACTCCTTTTGAAGCTATGTATGGATATCCTCCTCCTGCTATTGCCCAATATTCAACAGGCGCTACTACTGTTAATGCTGTGAATATTGAATTACGTGATCGAGACCAAGTACTAAGGCTATTAAAGGATAATCTTACTAGTGCTCAATCTCGAATGAAACAACAAGCTGACAAAAAAGCGAACTGAGAGGGAATTTCTAATTGGAGACAGTTTATTTACGTCTGCAGCCATATAAACAACTTTCTGTTATTGTTTGGAGTTCAATGAAATTAGCACCTCGATTTTATGGGCCTTATAAAGTTTTGAAACGAATTGGGCCAGTAGCTTATCATCTTGATCTACCTTCAACATCTCGTATTCATCCAATGTTCCATGTTTATTGTCTTAAGAAGAAGCTTGGGAATAATATTTCTGCGCTACATCATCTTCCTGAATTGGATTCAGAAGGCAATGTTCGTGCAATACCTGAAATGATTTTGAAGCGTCATTTTATTCAACAAAAGACGCATGCAGTTACTGAGTGGTTGATTAAATGGGAGAATTCGCCAGTTGAAGATGCTATTTGGGAACGTTATTAATCTCTGCAAAGAAGGTTTTCTGAGTTTGTTGCTGCTCAGCCTTGAGGACAAGGCTAATTTAAAGGAGGCGGAAATGATAGGATCATATACCTAATAATAGTAGAATTAGTTTATTTCCTTTAATTAAGATTAGGTATTTACTTCCAAGTTTGATGGCCTAGTTTGATTAGCACTTACTTCCTAGTTTGAGTAGCACTCTTTTTATTTTATTTCTAGTTTTACTAGGACTTGTTTGAGTTACCCTATAAATAGGGCCCCCTTGGAACTCTTTTTAGTCAGATATATGAGAATACAATCTTCTTTTGATATTTGCTTGGAGCAACTGTCTTGGAGGCTTGACCCCCTCGAACTTGATCCCCTCGAAGTGATTTAATTAGGATCCTAGTTGAACTAGGAACCTATCATTGTACATTTGAACGAAAAGAAAACTAGCAACGTAGATATGCAACAGAGTCTCAAAAGAACCATTAGGGAGGAAAAGAACAAAAACAAGATACAAGAATGTTATTAGGGTGAAAATTTCACATCGAAGAGAACCAAGAAGAAATAACCTTTTTTCATGTACTGTGGTTTTTAAAATTGATTTAGGCCAAACTTTCTCCTTTGTATACTTAACCGATAATAAAGGTAGAATATTTAGCACTTAGCTCGAGTTATTGTGAATATTATTTAAGTGACTAAAGTTCGCGATAGATTTATTTTGAGGGCCACTTGTACTGCCTGAAGAAACACTTGAAATTACAAGTCTTAAATTTGTATAAGTTCTGATTCTAATGAGTTTGTGTTAAGTTTCAATGATGATCATTTCTCATAGATGACTCAATAAGACTATTTGTGTTTTCAACTCCAGATCAATCAAAACTTACAAGTGGAGCTATTGAACAAGTATCAGCATCATCTACTTCCATGGGCTGGCGTTTCCGATGGTGGATCCTGGTGGCATTCAATATCTTCTTTCTCCTTGCCGGCCGAACTGCAGCTCTGTTGCTCGGCAGATTTTATTATGACTAAGGAGGTAACAGCAAATGGCTGGCCACACTTGTCCAAACTGCTGGCTTTCCTATCCTCTTCTTTCCCCTCTTCTTTTTCCCTTCAACTCACACATCTTCATCGTATGAAGCTGTTGCATCTGCACCTCAGCCTCATATTGCCAAGATGACTTTGATATATATCGTACTGGGTCTCATCATAGATGGTGACAACTTGATGTGCTCCTATGGTTTACTATACCTTCCTGTATTATATGACTTTAATACCGATACGTATAATCTAAAACCAACCCCAAAAAAAAAGTTGTCACTTTATACTAAGTTGTCACTTTATACCTTCCTGTATTATATGACTTCAATACCAATAATAACAATGTATTATATGACACGACAATTTGCATATCCATAGACATTCCAAAGCATTGGCAATTTTCATATCACACTTGAAGATGTTACACAATAATTTGGATCAAAATGGAGGACCATTAAATACTTTGAAGACCAACAACATCTGCAAAGGGCGACAAATGCCTTTATTACCTGTAATGAGCAATAAGATGATTAAGAGATATAATAGAATGCAAAAATCAGCAGATAAATAACTATAATGAGCAATATAATGATTAAGAAATTTATTATTAGATTTAGTTTACCATTAAATGCCACCATCTTCTTCTACATAGTCTTCAATCCTTTTCTTTTTCTTCAAATTTTCATTATATGCAAAGAAATATGTGAAATATAACATTAGCAAGCAAAGCACATATTCTTTGAAAGGAAAAACAATAAAAATCTTTTATACCTTCCGGAGACAAGTAGATCTGTAATGACCTTCACCGTCACACTCACCACATATACGTTTCTTACACTCGCCTTGAGAAATTGAAACTTCAACACCAGACTTAAGCCGTTGTATTTTTTTGGGTCTCCCTTTGGCCTTTACAAAAGTTGGATCATGAATAATTGCATCCAATTCTTCTAAAGTTTGGCTAGACATAGTATGAGCGATATTTGAAGGCATCTGATTTGTGACATTTAATGTTTCGAACCGTTCAATAAGTTCTTTCATAACTGAAACTCCAATTTCCAAAAAGTCAGGCGAATGCATGGCAAAATCATTAACTTTGCACATATTTGTTCACGACATAAATTTCTGAAGTGGGCTTATAACATGAGAATCATTTGTAGACATAGTGACATTATCATGAATTGCACGTGCTTTTGAGTATCGAGCGTCCATTGTCCAGCGATGAAGTATGTATTCATTGGGTAAACTTGTGATACTCTTCTTATTAAGGACATTCAAAATATAGACACAAAATATACCTTCTCACTAAAATATTATCTTGATTGCTATATTCCACAAGATTTCGCTTTGATCTTCCTTCCCCATCAAATACACAGAGTATACTACTTGATTATCATTTTTTGAAATTTTTTCGGTAAGAAAATCATTAAGTTGTTTGAACTCTTTTTGAAAAATAGCAAACATACTTTGTGTATATACCTTGCCCGCATGCATTTCCAAAAGGTGTCTTGAAATTAAAGAAGTCGTTGAGTTCAAGTTTTTAAAATCTTCACGTTCTTCGGCTTCACGACGTGAACGAAGTGCTTCATCGTACTGAAACACAAAATCTGTTAGTGAGGTATTAGAATTGACATAACCATCAAAGAAGTCATTCATACTTTCTGATCTTTGTGTGGAAGACATTCCTGCAAAAAAGATATCACTTAAATAGCATGGGACCTAATAGTGACTCTTATTATACATATTTTCAACCCAATGACCATCTGGTATCTCATAAGTTTCTTTCATTTAAGTCCATCTCTTTTCAAATTCTTCAATCTTTGATATGTGTATCCAATCTTTAAAATCCTTCGTTAGTTGCATTGTCCACACAAATTCTTTGTGTTAATCACTGCATTCTTTTTTATGTGCCAGATGCAAAATCGATGTCTTGTACAAATATTTTGTGAATCGCATTACCCATGACAATGTCCTGATCAGTGATGATAGATATTGGATACTTTTCATTCATGCATTTCAACCACGTTTTGAACAACCAAGTAAATGATTCTTCAGTCTCATCTGCGAGCAAAGAACAACCAAATAATATAGACTGTCTATGATGATTGATACCTGTGAATGGTGCAAATGGCATACAAAACTTGTTAGTTCTATAAGTAGTATAAAAAATGACAATATCTCCAAATGTTATATAACTATCCCTCGATCTACTGTCAGCCCAAAAAACATTTCTTACGGTGTTTGTTTCATCCTTTTGCACCCTAAAAAAGAAATCATAGTCGATTCTTTTTTTTCTTTTTGAAATAAGAAATGACGCTCATGCATTCATTGTCAACATTGTTCTTTCTTATTGCCTTCAAGTGGTTCATACATTCTTGACTTGTAATTGTTGACTCACCAGAATACTTAAGAACCCTAGCAATACCTGTGGACCAATGTCAGCATTGTGTAAGTTGTTAATGACCCCCTTCGAAGTTTCACTTATCATAAAATGTGAACGTGTTTTCAATACTTTAGAAGGTGTTGCCAAAGAATGATTATGTTGTTCTTCAAATCGTTTTGCAATACATTTTCCATCAACTCTTTCGCCAATGAATAAATGTGCACCGCATTCACTTCTTGTTTCTCTTCTTCGAAATGATTTGTTCCCGTCATTTTGTTTAATGCTTTACGCTCTTGTTTCGAACAAACGAACACCCTACTCGAGAATTTTCTACCTTCACCTGCCTCATAAGAAACATATTTTCGTACAGAAAATCTAATCGATCTAGCATAATAATTATAAAAATCGTATCCTGCTTTTTCAGAATCAAATGTCATTCCAACATATGATTTGACTATATCAGTAAATTATTCTAAAGCCTGACCTATGACTTCCCTCTCTTGATTATCATTTCTGACATCTTGTACATTGCTGTAAAAAATGTATTATGAGTACACACGTGGCATTACAAATTATAGTAAAAAAATTTTGATATATACCTTTGATATATGTTGTCTGACGTCAATGTAGTCTCTTCTTCACATAATGTCGCATGCATGCTTCCAATGTTGCTCATGCTAGATGACATTAGTCGTCTGCACATTATAAATGATAATATGAGTAATACAATATAAACACTTTGTTTATAATAATTGACATTTAATATCATAATAATAACATCACACTTTATATAAATAACATCTTACATTTAATATCACAATTTTTGTATTTCTTCGTCACATCACAAAAAAAGAAGAGATGTCAGTGGCAGCAAAGAATTGATGGCGTGACAGCAACGACATCGTGGCAGCAATAGAACATGGCGGCATCAATGGAACGTGCGACGGTCGTGAAACAACAACGACGATGATGCAACAGTGGCGGCATCAATGGAACGTGCGACGGTCGTGAAACAACAACGACGATGATGCAACAGTGGCGGCATCAATGGAACGCGCGACGGCGGCAGCAATAGAACACAACGGCCGTGAAGCAACAATGGCGAAGGTGAAGCTGCGGCGGTCGACAGCGGCAGTGAAGCGGTGGCGGCAGAACAACACGACAGAACACGGCGACAGCAGAACGCGGCGGCGACAGTGAAGCGACGGCGGTAGAACACGACGACAGAAGGCGGCGGAACGAGGCAGCGGTAGAACACGGCGGCGGCAGAACGCGGCGGCGGCTATGAAGCGGAGGCGGCAGAACAATGCGGCGGCAAAACGTGACGGCAGAACACGACGACGGATGAACACGGGGATGAAGCCGCGGCGGCAATGATTCAGCAGGGGCGGCCATGATTCACCAACGGCGGCAGCAATGGAACGCGCAGCGGCAGTGAAGCGGTGGCGGCGTCGAAGAAGCAGCAGCGGTAGCAATGGAACGCGGCAGTGGTGGTGAAGCGGCGGCAGCAGATCGCGTCGGTAGAACACGGCGGCAGCAGAATGCGGCGGCGGCGGAAGAACGCGGCAACGGAACGCTAGGGCGGAATGTGCCGGCGGTCGCGACAGAACACGGCGGCGGCGGTCGCGATAGAACACGGCAGCGGTGGGATGGGAGGTGTTGATTGTTCACACGAAGGGGAAGAAGACTTTCATGGGTAGGAAGGAAGAACTTGCCAAAAAGAAGAAGAAATGACCCTTCCGTAGGTAGGAAGGAAAGAACCGAACAAAAAAAAAACAAAACAGTTCGAGCGCGTCCATCTCGGCCTTCCATTTCTTTAGTGTTGGATCCAAGGGCTGATCATTTAATAAATGGTAATACTTTTTAAAAATAATCTATGTTATAAAAAATCGGACTCGACATCGACTCATAAAAATTTTTGGATCAAGTAGAATTGGATCGAACCGATTAACTTGAATGATCGGACAAGATGATAATAAATAAATATAAAAATATATTCAACTAAAATACTTAAATGTAAATTATACAGATCAAAGTATAATAATAATATTAACAAAAATTAATGAATAAAGAAACAAGATAATTGTTCAAATACTGTTTCTACTTTCCTCCTGAATATAAAACGCAATACATTATCTCATAATTCAGCACTTAATTATTAATATTTATTTGAGACAAATAAAAATGCTAAAATATAAACAAAAGAGATAAATTATCAAACTTTTTTTTTATTATAGGAATACTTATTTTTTATTTTGATATTCAAGTATGGTGAAAAAATTACGATTTCAATAATAATATAAAAAGGATACATAATTTTATTTGATTAATATTTATAATTTTATTAATAATAATAGGCTACATTTATAATTAATTTTTAAATTTTAAGTTAGATTTGAGACTTAAATTAAGGTTAATAACTTTTTATGCAAAAATATAAATTTAGATTAAATTTTAGAATAAAATTAAAGTTGATGACTTTTTATACAACAAATAAAAGTTCAGACTATATTTGAAAATAAATCCCAAGTTAAGACTTTTTATACAATTTACACAAATAATAATTGACTCATAATTCATGGTTGTTAATTTATTAAAATTTAAGATAATTTAATTTATTCGTCCAAGAGAGGTTAATACTTTAAATACTTTTAATCTGTCATAAAAAATCAGTACAATTATTTTTTATTATAACTTAATTATTATTTTCATATCTTCAAACACTTTTCTTCTCCTAATAAATTTATTAAAATATATTAAATTTAACTAATTTCTCATAAGTACAATTATTTTTTATTATAACTTAATTATTAAAAAGGACTTTCTATTAATCATCCCTAATTCCCAATACTCTATCAATTTTTTTTTATTTTCATATCTTCAAACACTTTTCTTCTCCTAATAAATTTATTAAAATTTCATAAGTTTCACATATATTCTACACTTCATTCCTTGATACGACTAATTACAACTAATCCACTTGTTCCAGCTTGCAAATGTAACAGAACTTTATTTTTCATCCCTATTAAATCTATCATTGAATGATTTCTTATCCCAGTAGCCCTTCCTTTTCGTTTTGACATACTCCTAAAGTGATTTATTGGAATACTCCTAGAGTGATTTTAGATTTAGACGCCTAGAGAGTGATTCGGCAGCAACGATTAGTAAGCAAAACTTTTAAGTAATCTCATCACGGAAGAGCAGAGTTGGCGTCCCCCTCGTTCTGCCACCGAGCGACTGCGAGCTCGCGGCCAAAGGAGTCGCGAGTGGACCTCCAATATCTTAATTTGCGATTCGCATTACGCATCGTCTTTTTATTAATCAGACCTCCCATTTGGAGATAACGATCAGACGAATTCATATAATTATTCGCTTAAAACACGAATCTTTACAGAGAACTTGACTAAATTTATTCAGGTTTACAAAATAAAACTTTTTAAATGGAGCATAGTAAAATTAAAATAACTTCCTAAAACCTGAGAGAGTCAGATGGATAAAGAAGGAAAAAAAAAACAAGTTCCGATACATAAATGAGCAACAAAGAACTAAAACTAGTGACATCAGATTTCTAATGCATCAGAGTAAACCGCACAAGCAAACATGTAATCCATCGACCCATCCATCGCCTTAATGCACCACCATCGACATCGCAGCGCGGTCATGTTAGAACCGGCTGGACGAACGGAGATGGAAGCAGACGACACTGACGAGTAAAAATCCTCTCTTGGATAACATCAACAGACTAAAATCCAGCACATGAAGAAGAGCGACCAGTGTCGCAAGACATGCTCAACACTTCATTTCTGCCATCCAAAACGAAACGCCACAGTCGTGGAAACATCGGCTCTGGGCATCAGATACCTGACGGCAAAAATTTATGATCATAATGCTTTTTGTTAACAAAACAAAACCAGAAAAAAGAGACCATTTTGAATGTTGCAGTCTCAGCCGAAAGATGGTGATAAAATTTAACAAGATAATCACTGGGATTACTCAGGATGTCGTTGAAGTCTTCGTCGTTGATTGCTCATAGAATTCCCAGAAACCGAAAAAAAAAAGTCGAGCTTTTGGTCAGATGAAAATTCAGAACAGAGAAAGGGGAGATCAGATGGTAGTGCATGTTTCAAGAGCATTCATCATTTGGAAAAATGCAGAAAAGATCTATGGTTTTTGAAATCATCACTTCTCCCATTGAAATCGGTAGATAAACATGACAAGAATCCTGAAAACATGAAAAAAAAAGTTACAAATCTGCATGAGGGATCAGATACAAATGTCAATCACCATGGATCCGCTGCAAATTTGCAGGGATGGTAAGACTGGGGCGACAAATAGCATATCATCACGTTCCCGACGAAGAAATTGACGTGAGCTCGACAGGAAAAAAAAAAGGAAAAAGAATTGACGAATCGAAAGGAGGACAAGAAGAAAAATTGTAAACTGCATTTGCACAGCACTTGAGGCTTGGAGGAGGAGAAGCGGCGCTCTCTACTTATAATTAAAAGATTTTAGGGTTTAGGGGATGCTGTGGATTTTGGAGGAGGGAAACGAGTAGGGAAACGTCAAATTTTATCGATAATCATCGTTTCCCTTTTATTGAAATTGGAAAATTTAGGATTTAATTTTCTACAAATGAGTTCCTTTTTTATTTTTTAAAATTTTACTTATTTTTAAAGTAGTTGATATTTTTCATCCGTTGAAAAAAAAATTATAAAAATCATGTTTTCTTTTTAACCATTTTTGTTTATTTCATATATATATATATATATATATATATATATATATATATATATATATATATATATATACGAGTATAATGGTGAAGCACCTTTTATTTCACACTTTGTGAAGCGTAATTTCAATCGTTCATATCTAATCTGATGGCTCAGATTAAATCTGCTTAGATATCGTCAAAATTTGATTCATCGGTTGTGATTTATCTCACGAGATACTCACCGACTCTCTGGTCTGCAAGGCCTTTCGGGGATTAGCCTCATTGTTCGAATTTTCATCCCATAATTTTTTATATATCATTTACTAAATATTAAAACTATTAAATTATAATTATCGTCAATTTTCTGTATCGTTTCCTTTTGTTGATCGCGTGCTCATGGAAAAGCGACAAACCTTCCTCCTTTCGTACATAGAGGAAGCAGCTTGCTCCCATGGAGGGCCATCATCATCCTCCCTCTCTTTTAGCACAAAAAGAGCAAGGTGCCCCCTCTTTGAAGGCAAGAGAGGACATCCTCCTTCTTTTCATGCATAAGAAATTGCTTGCCTCCTCTTTTTTTTTTAATTTTTTTTCAAGCTGAGATATTTTATTTTATGTTAATTATGTGTGTTATAAATATTGTATAAGTGTTGAACAATTTATATTTATTTTTAAAATTAAAATTAAAATTTAAGGAATGGCTCCCAACGGAGGTAGATATTAGCGAGAATTAGAGTGGGAGACTAAATTCCCCCTGCATCGAAATTCGAGACGAGGATGAGGTGAGTGAGTGTTTCCTGTCTCGTACAGGTACAGAGTTGGGTGTCATCCTTAATTACCATATATCAAACAAAATGTTCAAAATTGGAAATTATATTTGGGTATGTTTGACTTTTAAACTATTTTATCGCATGGGATATAAAATAATATGGTATGTCAAATTTTAAAATGTGTCACACCTTGATTATAAATAATAAAAAACAATATTCAAATGGAGATATTTTGATGAACTAAGTGATGCCAACATCTGCCTTATGTCTAATCCCACACAAGCCAATGTTCAAAAAAAAATTGACCACATAAAATTTTTACTTCATCTTGAACTTTGTACCTAGCTTTGGATTTAGTAAAAATAACATCCAAATATTACTTTATAATTTTTACGGAGATAACATTTTTGTTATCGTTTCTCTATTTTTTCCAATATACCCAATTAGGGCAAGGCACCACTTGTTCTAAACAATAGGAATGATAATAGTGGTATCTTAAAATTAATATAAATTTAAAAAATAAAAGGAAATACTTGTCAATTTGTGAACAGTTCAATTATTTAATTGGCACTTAAAGATCACATAGTTCAATTTTTACATATTATTCATAAACTTGTTAATACCTACATTTTAGCCGTTGATTTATTAAATCAATATCTAACTTTTTTGTTTTAAAAAGGCTATCCATGAAATTTAATTTAACAACCCTAAGAATCAATCTACGTGGCTTCCTACTTTGAGAAATAAAATTATAATGCTTGGTTTTTCAAGAAGCCCAAAATGCTCCTAAAATTTGAAAAAATTTGAGGCCATTTTTTTTTATAATGAGTGTGAACAATTTGTCCCCAATCATTTCCTTCCAGTGAGGAGCTTTTATTGAAATCACTCTTTTTTGTGTCACATGACCGCAACAAAATCTCATTTCTTTTAAGAAAGTAGTATTTTTATCTATTGATATATGTTTAGGAAATATTGAAATACAAAAAATGAATGATATCCTGAGCAATATTATAATTTTGAAAGGTGTCGAAAGTAACTAGTCGATCCATATTAGTGAATTGGTCGGCTAGTGAATTGAATTCTCTATAATAATGTGTACATTTATAACACACAATGATGAGATCATATGCATATGTCTTGAAATGAGTTAGAGCTTCCATTGTTGATGTTTATCTACAAGGATTTAAGAATCGATCTTGAGCCATATGTCAATGAATCCTAACTCGCTGCAAAAGAAATGAGATTTTGTTCCCAACTCATGCCCCAAAGAGCGTCCCAGAGTTGGGACATTAGCAGGGAATCCATGTCTCTCTGCATGGCCCTTGTAGTAAAAGAAAGTGGCGTTAGATGATATAATAATAAATCTTGCCCTCGTAGGCTCATCGGAATCGATGATAGATCCATTCGAGTTTATATTAATCCAAAAAAGGGGCGGAAATCTCCCATCAAACCCATAATAAATCATGGGGGAAAGTTTCAGAGAGATTGTGTATGACAAATTCAAGTGAGCCAGCTAGTCTATACAATGGAGATAATTTTCCTCTTGAAACTAAAAGTGTGATATGTTCCTCATAAGCCAGATACCCCAAAGGCAAAAACAAATAATGAAACAAAATTAAATTTGAGAGGCACAATCAATGGACTCGCCCTCCCGAAGCGAGTCTTCAACCGAATAAGATTGACGATATTCGAAAGTGAAGTTCATATAGCCTTGAAACAAGTCCTAGAGCTCCATTGATGTTGGACATTAAAAAAAAAAGGTGTATGTTCATTTCAATTGTATTTCCACATAGAGGGCAAGCTGAGAGGTAGGGAGACAAATGTGACCTAAAATTCGAAGGGATGATTTAGCTTGAGGGTGAACATAAGTGGTCCACAAACATTTCCAAGAAAGTCATACAGGGGTCCATTGACGGTTCGTGCAGTGACTCGAGGAGCAATAACTGGATTAAGCAGTAGCTTCACAATTGGCATATGGTGCCTAGACTCATTGATCATAATAGGGGAAATTTTGCAAAATAAATAATAAGGTATTTGAGGTCACTAGAGACACACCGAAGCATTCATGCAAAAAGAAAGAGATGTATTATATTGACAAAAAAATCATCAAATTTGAAAACCACATAGACATGAGTGGCATATTAACACTAACACAGGTGGACATAAAAAGCAAGAGAAGTGCAACTAGTAGGAGAAATAGGAAGAGCAAGGAGTAGAAGAGGTTAAGTCCTATGTAAATAGGGTGAACTCAATTTTTTTCCAACTCAAAATTGGAATTGAAGTGTTTGAAGATGTTAAATGTATAGATTGAACTTGTGATTAAGATCTTGAAACTGCACAGATTAGAGGTAAAATGCGGTAGACTAAGTATAATGCACTAAAAAGATGAAGAACAACAGCCAGAGCCTCTCTTCCTCTTCCTCTCCCTCTCCCCTCTTCATTTCTTCATCCGGTCACGAAATGGAAAGAAAAGGGGCCGGGAGCATCACCTTAAAAACCTTCTTCTCTCCCTTTCTCTCAAATTTTCCTCTCCACCTGCTCTCATTATATGTTTTCTTCTCCCCGATCATCGTGCACGGGCAGTAGATGGAAGGGCAACGCCGGAGGCATCCACGAGAGCAAGTGACATCGGAGGGCCATGACAGCGAACTTGATGATGAACCCTTGCGCGTCAACCGAAAATCGTAGGCTCCAGGTGTGTAGTTCGAGATCTCTATCATAGGTTGCTTTCTGGAAGATGAATGCATGCATGATGAACTTATTTAGATGTGAAAATTCTGTAATGATGATTATAAGATATAGCATATGATCCTATAAAGTTCCAGAACTGATTTATTATCGATTTCATGCTTTGATCAAACATTTCCATGCCTACTGAAAGCCCACGAATGTTAGAAATGTATGATTATGTGTTAGAAATGAATTAGAAATGTGATAGATTGCTTGATCCATTTTTATATGATTCGGATAGTTACATAACACTTTATTTCACGTCTTTAAAATTGTAGTTTATCGATGCATGATTGATGATAAATCGCATAATAGACGAACTGAAAACTTTGTATGTTCACACATTTCTTTTCTGTGTGACATAGTCCGGCCCGAGTTTTATAGAACTCGGCTCATATATGCCATTATCGCGAACTCGAAGGTTCTGCGATTGGTACGGCTCAACCCGGGTTCAATCGGACTCGACCCCGAGTTTGTCCTGCAAAAGACGATTGGGTGACGTTCCCCAGACTCAGTCGGGGTATGAACCCCACCCGGCCCGAGTTTTCACTCAAATTTTTTCGAGGGAAACCTTGTCATAACTCGCCCAAATTCTACTTGTCATGAATTAGACTCTGATTTAAGTACTTGCTACTTAATCTATTTGTAATGTTAATTGTACTCATTAAATCCTTATTTACCCTTCATGATTGTACTAAACCAATGGATTGTTATATAGATATGATTATGTCCTTTTCAATGAAACATGAATAAAGAATTATCATAATCCTTATGAACTACTAGAATGATGATCATGAACTATTATGAATCTCGATGAAATGATTAAAGAATGAATATGGAACGGTCGACAGCTTCCTGTTCGATCGACCGAAGAACACTAATAAACGAGTGTCCACTCCTTTTCAGACGACCTTTGAATTGACCTAAAGTGGACAACTATTTGACCTTCGAGCGTCCAATATGTGGGCAGAAAGAATATGACTTTAATCGAATCCCTAACTTGATAAGTTTTTTGTCCTCTTGATTGAAATCGAACGAGATGAACTTAAAGATAGAATGGAGCTATGCTCCATACGGCCTTGATCAATCCATGGATTGAAATAGATGCTTGATAAAGTATTATCATTCGTTTATCTAGATGAGAGTTCTTTCCCCGTTGATGTTTCCGCCTTGCAGAGATCATGTTGCCTGATAAGGTTGATTGTGGCATTGGTATTTCCCTGAAATAAAGAAATAAAGAGCTCTTTCAAAGTATGAATATGATGAAAGTACATGAATGGCCAAAATATGAATGGAAGACTTCGTCCTTACGAATATGAACATTTAAAGTGGAGAATGTGACCTCACTAATCGGGGTGTTACTTGTGGCAACGAACCATGAATTCTTGAACATAATATGCTTGTTAAGTTACGACTACGAGCCATAATTATTAATGAATGAAATCCCAAACTCAAGAATAACATCGTGACCAAAAGGTAACGAATCATGAAGTTTCATTGTTAACTCATTGTCAGCACAAAACTTATGAAGACTCATAGTACAATTGCATTACGAACCGTGAAATTTTCTTATTTTTCCAAATCAACCCCATTGATTTGTTTTGGCAATATAACATTCATGTGATGCTTTACTCATAACTTGATTCTTGCAATTAAGGAATGCTCTCATCTACCTATTCTTATGTCTACATCGCACAAACGAGATGTTGACTTAACAATGCTACAATATGATTTATTGACACTCCTATATGATAAATTGCATATATAATCATAGGAATAAAAAATAATTTGATATTGAATGGACGCGATTTACTTAACTCGAGATCTTTTAATTGTTCTGATATCTACAATAGTATTAGAATATTGTTTTTCCTATAAGTTACATGAGTTTGGATGAGAGAACAAATAGAATGAACTATAAAACAATGAATGTTTATATATTACTAAAAAATGTTTTGATGTCGATGATGGAATAGAGGGTCAAGAATTCATATTATGACACATGGAAGATGATGATAAACACACATCTCCGCTTATAATTTTTCATAAAATAATTAATGTAGACTTATAATTTTTAATTCATCACAAATTTTATTTGTTATTATTTGATAATAATAAATAATAATAAAATTATCTACCATGGATGTAGGTTAAAATAGTCAGACCACATAAATCTCCATTACTACTTTTAGTATATAGTACATTAATACTTTTAGTATATAGTACATTAATACTTAACTATCTAATTATCTATACTACTAATGTTATACACTTATACTAATATGATATTATACTATTATATTATGAATTATACAATAGATTATATATAATATATTACTATTTATTATTTACTATATTTAATAAATATCTACAAATTCAAAATAATGACTTAAAACATATTTAAAATTTTACATATATAATTATCATATAATTTATTAATAATAGTTAAAAAGTAATACGGAGTCATATATAGAATATTAGTATTATATTCTATATTACATAATATATATATATAAATACTTATAATAAATAAATTTAAGATTGGAATTTGAAGACAAAATGCACCGGTTTGGCTCCATTGGATTAGTTCGATCGGCCTGTGTACTAATCGTGTTGAGAATAGCATAATATGATTCTAGCATGACATGATTTATTTAAGCTTTTTTCTGACGATTATAGGAGATTGGGTGAGTGAATAAATATAATGAACTATAAATCAATGAATGTTTAAATAATAGTAAAAAATTGTTTTGATGTGGATGATGGAAAGAGTGTCAAGAATTCATATTAGGACACATGAGATATGATAATCAGACACTTCTGCTTATAATTCTTCATAAAATAATTATTGTAGACTTATAATTTTTAATTCATCATAAATTTTAATTAAGTTGTTATTTGATAATAAAAAATAAAAAAAAATTTATCTCCCGTTGATGTATGTTAAAATAGTCAGACCACATAAATCTCCATTACTATTTTTATAGGGAGCATTTCTTTAGAGGTAATATTTGTACATTAAATTACTTGGGCCCACCACATTACCATGTTCACTTGTGATAGGTAATGAATAATCTGCACTGTCTAGACAATCTGCATTTTTATATGGGAGGGGAGACAATCCATATTACCACGTAAGATGCAATTTTTTCAATTTCACTTTCAACATTTGTCCTTTACGGTTTTATTTAAATAAATTATAAAACACATTGAATAAATTATAATAATAATTAAATAAAATATAAAATTAATCAAATAAATATTAGTTAATTATTATGAATATATTATTATCATATTTAAAAAATATATTAGTTATTTTATAAATTTAATTTTATGGGTGAGAATATATATTTGTGATTTAAGTTTACGAAGTTAAAAATAATTTATATACAATTCTTTTGATTAGGGGTATATTGGTAAAAGTTGAATATTAACTCATAAATCTTTATTTTCTTGTAAATAACTAATATGGATTGTTAGATAGATTACTTATGCATAATAAATAAGGTAATGTACATTTGTGACAATTTAACGAGTGATAATATTTCTAAGAGACAATCTATATTACTAAAAAATGTTGATTAGCAATGCAGTGAATGATAATAGCAGTTTGCTAGGGGGACCTTCGGCGAAACGAGGTCGCCTTTCCACGCGTCGACGATCAGTCGGAGTCCTCTAATTTTTTATTTTTAAATATTGTCACGTCGATCACTCTCGAGGTCAAACGTTCGCTTGCGTGGAAGAGAAAGAAATGTCGCGTAAACGTCATTGAATTGAATGAAAAATGAGTGGTGAACAAATTTAAAGATGAACGCGCTGGAAAAATCAAAATTGAAGAGTAATAGATAATTTTTTTCGGAAGGTTGCGTTTGGTTGCAAAATAAAGGGTAGAACAACCCTTTGTTCTGCCAAACGCCTTATACGACGGTCACATGAGGTACGGCGAAAACTTTTGGCAAAAAGTTCCCGCCGTAAGTTCTTGTAATTAGCAAGAACTTTTCAAGTCATATATATTTTTTTAATTTTTTTCATAGGTCTAAAAGTAGCTCGTGGAGCTACTTTTAGACCTATAACTTATTATTTTAATAATATCATTATATATATTATATTATATATTATATACATATATATTATATACATATATATTACAACAAAGCCTTATCCCACTAGGTGGGGTCGGCTACATGGATCATACGATATTCGTTGATCCATGTTCATAAGATTCGACATGATTTTACGCTGACTGTCGGGACCTAACACAACCCTCCTCCTTTATCCGGGCTTGGGATTGGCTATAAAACATAGGCGGAGTTATTTTACTTTGTATTATAATAAAATAAAATTTTCCATTATTATTTATTATGAAAATATATATTTTCTTGTTTAAATATTGATGTAAATATTTTTATTTATTTTACTTATAATATATCATAATAAAAATTAACTAGTATGATATTAGTATAATTATTAATTATGACATTCAAAATAAGTTATAATTATATAATTATTTTATATAAATATGATGTTAAATTATCTTTTATATTTCATGTTTTAGTTATTAATTAGTTTATCTTAAATTTTTTTCTTCTATCTAATTTGCTAATTATAAATATTTTATTAATTAAACTATTCAATTAGTTTTTTAAAAAATTATATTATATTTGGATCTTAAGATGTACGTAAATTATAATATTAATAATATTTAAAATATTTAGTAAAATAAATATTATAATAATATAATAATTTATGTACATTATAATATTAATAAGATATTTTTATTTACTATAATTTTATATCTTATAAAATAATAAATTATATTCTTAGTTTTTAACTTTTTATCCAAATATCTATTAAAACTTATCTATCAAATCAACTTTTTAAATCATCATCATTACACTTTTTCATCCAAACATCAATCTAAATTTTTTATTAAATCGATTAGTTCTCGAGAATAAACTTAAAATCCCCAATACAAATACGGCCGCAATAGTTTTTTATTTTTCTATTTTTCTGTAAATTATAAAACCCTAGCAATCTCTCACTCCTTATAAACCTCCTGCCTCCATTTCCTCGCGAGCATCCCCGAAATCTCAAGCTCGAAGCTCCAAAAGGATCAATTCCGTCGTCGTCGATCCCTTTCATTCCTCGCCAAATCATGCTCGCCGCCGCCGCCACCATCGTTGCATCTGAGGACGTGGTGCCGGCGCCGGAGAACGCTTCCAAGAGGAAGAAGGCGAAGAAGGAAGAGAGGAGGAAGGAGAAGGAGAAGAACTCGTCGGTAACGCTAGAATTGGACACGATGGTAGTTGACGAGGTATCGAACAAAGGGAAATGGAGGGACACCCTACTCCGATCGATCGCAGCCTTCCTCGAGAGCAATGGACTATCCAGAACGCTCTCCACCTTGCAATCCGAGTCTGGCATCGAGGTAATTCTGGCGTCCATTTTTATGGATCTTTTGTTTTGTGAAATTGTGATGGTTGTACTTGATCTTTTCTCGTTGGCGTTGTTAGATTCTTTTCGTCCGTTAAGTGAGCAATTTCAAACGGGATGCAGAAACATAGCTCAAGTGTGATGCTGGTTATGTGTGTTTGCTTATTGAAGTTTTCTTTGCTCTGAATAATGGATTATTAACGTATGACTGATGCAATTGTCTTGTTTGATCAAACCAAGTAGTGTAGTTGGGGCATTTTATAGTGCAAGGTTAAATTATCGAATGAGTTGAAGCGATGAGTCCTAGTTGATTCACAGGAAAGACACCTCTACATGAATGACATTGCTCTTAACAGGGCATGGTCTTTATGCCTTCTGTATCGATACTTCAACAAGAAGAATGATGCTTTGATTATGTGAGAATTGAAATATGTTTGGTAGAAAACAATGTTCCATAAACTTCCCACATTAACAATATCATCTAATTACGTTGGAGTCTTGCCAATTTGTTATTTGCAAATAGTTCCTATCATCGCCTACAAAAAAAAAAAAGCGTTCCAACTAAGCTGTCTACTTATGTTATTCCTTGTTTCTTTTCTGGTAAGATTGAGTTGCTACTCGTATTGTTCTATGTTGACCTTCATCCCTCTTTCTCTCTCTCTCTCTCCTCTCTTCTTGGTCGTGGATGGTTGGGTAAATGTCATGATATTATGCTTCAACTTTTACAGTTTAGTCATAAAAAAACATCTGCTGTTAATTTGGAGGATCTACTCAGCGAGTTCTTGGAATCAAGGTACAGAACTAAACCATTGCATTTTTGTTTTTCAAATTATTTTTTATACAGTAGTACTAGACTGGAAGAAACAGTTTGTTTCTGCAAATTCTCTAGTTTAAATCATTTATATTGACAAAGTGTTCTTGAATGTATTAAAATGAAATATGTTTCAGTTGAACAATAAATGGAAGCATTGAACTTAAACAATGCCAGGATCTATTTTCCATAGAAAATCATACATAAATCTGTAACATGGACTGCTCTTCCAGACATGCTTAGCTTCTATTGACCATGTCTAGAAATTTCCTCCTGTAAAATAAATTTGTTCTTGAATTGATTTTCTAAAAACTCATATGCACTTGACATTGTTCCATTCTACTTTCAACATCTAGATGTTTCAATTTTTTTTATGTATTGTTATGTCACCTATTCTTCATTTCATATGCTACTTGTGATTGACATCTTCATGCTTTACATAATGTCCTAGTATTTGTAGCAATGATCCTGTGGAAAATGCTACCATCGGTTGGCTCCAAAATCAAGGTACATATGCATTCTTTACAGCTTTATAGTGCCATTGAAATGCATCTCTCATATGAATGTCTACCTGAAGTCCTGTTTTACAATTAGTTTTCAGATTCAAATCTGATTCCCAATTCATGCAACTTGCAATTCTAGGAAACCCCAATGCTTCAATGGAAATCGTAGGAAAAGACATAAACAATGTTGCTGAGCTGTATCCTGAGAAAAAGAGGAAGAAAACAGATGAATCTGACAAAAATAAGCTTGATGAAGGATGCCCTCAATCTGTTAATCTCAGTGAAATAACAGATAATAAATAAGATGATTTCCAGGTCAAAGACTCAATAGAGTTGAGGGAAAATGGCACTCTTAAGAAGTTAAAACCTTCTTTGAATTTGGATGCTGATACCAAAGGAAAGAAGAGGAAAAATAAATCAGGCTCAGACCCACTCTCACTCCCTGAGAATTCCAATAGCAAACAGTTGGAAAGCACAGTTGGGGTACGTAACATTATTGATCTAGAGCTGGCAAATCCTTGTGAAAGTAACAACAACAACAACAAAGCCTTATCCCACTAGGTGGGGTCGGCTACATGAATCATACGACGTCATCGTTGATCCATGTTCATGAGATTCGACAGGGTTTTACGCTGGCTGTCGGGGCCTAACACAACCCTCCTCCTTTATCCGGCAAATCCTTGTGAAAGCAAAAAGGAAAAAAAGAAAAAGAAACACAAGAACTCATCAGATGTTGCTACGGAGATAGTTGAAATTAATGATAATGGAGAACTTAACAAGACCATAGGTCACATGGACGAGTTGAGGTCCTTGACAAATGGCTCTTCTGAAAGAATGGATAGGATTGAAAAGAAGAAAGAAAGAAAAGTAAAAGATGCCCACTCAGAAGCTCCTTGTAGTACCACCAAAAAGAAAATTAATAAATTGGCAGAAGCTGAAAATAGCACTTTGCCTACTGTGGAAAATCCGTCGAATGATAAAAATTCAAAGCGAAAAGAGAAGGAAAAGAAACATAACTCAACTCCTGAGAGCCTAATGGAGCTTGGAAAATCTTTTGATGGAACTGATGCAAAGAACAAGAGTGACACACAACAAGATGTACAAGGCTCTGATCTTGCAAATTCAAGTGCTCCAGCAACTGTGGATATTGATTCTAAAGTTGGAAAGAAAAGTTCCAAGAAGAGAAAAAGAGCAACTTCTGAAGAAGAAAAAGGACAATATTCAGAGAAACAATAGTGGAACAGTAAATGTGAAGACTGATGAGACTAATGCAGATGCCGAGCAGAATGTTCTGACCAAAAAGTTGAAAAAAGAAGAAGGAAAGGGGAATGATAAATTTCCTGTTCTTTCCAATGCGGAAAAGGAAGTAGGTGAATTGATCGCGAATGGAACTGTTGCAAATAATAATGGAGAAGCAGGAAGTTTGTCTAAAGAAACAAAAAAAGATAAGAAATCAAAGGAGGTATAGCATTTTATTCTCTATATTAGTTTTGGGAAGGTCTGCATATTTTTTGCTCTACTTTTGAATTTGGTTTTTTTAATAAAAAAAGAAAAAAAGGACGTTCCCTGGCAGATAAAAATGGAAATGATACTTATGGTTGTTAAAAATCATGTTCAAAATGTCTTTTGTTTATCTTTGGGTTGTACTTTGAAAAAGTTAATTAAGATTTGTGGTCTTCCTCTGGTGCAGCCAAAAAGTGTCACACCATTTCAAAGGGTGAAGGTTGATGAAGTTAAGTTTTCTGATCAGAGACTTCAGGATAATTCATATTGGGCCAAGGTAACTCATGTACCTTCACTCAAGTCAATTTTCATTTTATCTAGATCCGAATGGTCACTTTCTATCTCTTTGGTATTAATGGCAGGGTGGTGCTGATTCTGGATATGGTGCAAAGGCCCAAGAAGTTCTTGGGCAAGTGCGAGGAAGGTATGACACTAGAGTTGGACAATCTTTGGAGATTTCATTCTTACCTATCTGTGAAAGGGGCTAGAGGCATCCCGGCTTTCCACTTCTTGTTTTTGGAGAGCTCCCTGCTTTATGCCTTGTATATCTTGCACCTGGAACTTTACATAAAATGTAAATCAACACTGAAATCAGATAAAATTGAGATGAATGCTACTTGTAACAGATGAGAAGTCTTCATTTAAAATTGCAGGTAGCCTATACTATATGATAGAACTTTTCTTTGGGATCTGTCATTCATGTCTCATGAATTAGAACTTGTATAGAGATATCTTGTAAATTCCAGACATGAAGATTCATTCAATGCTATTATTGGGTGATTTTTTGTTCTTTGCTATCTCATTCATCAGTGTTCCAATTTTTCCTGATTTTGTGGATCATTAAATTTGTTGATATATGTTTTAGTTCATATAGGCTAGATGCTGATATGTTTTGGTGTGACTATGGAAGATATAGTTTAAGTATGTGGATTAATGAAAAACATATTGATTTTTTTACTGTTGCAGGGATTTTAGACATGAAAAGACCAAGAAGAAAAGGGGTACTTATAGGGGAGGAGTGATCACATTCAATAAAGTTCACATATTCAGATGACGAGTGAACAATAAAGAGCTTGTATTGCATAAGTGGTTCAGACTTATTTGGATTGCTTTATCTGATAAACATATTACTCCAAGGTTTCCAGATATATTTATTTCCCATAATGGGCTTCCTGGTGATATTTTAAGAGAGCAGTTGGGGTTCAGAGGACTTAGATTTATGGTAAATCAGGAATAATCGATTTAGGATTCAAACTATTTGCGGATCGGTTGCAGTTTTGTTAAAAACTTCAGATTCCATCTTCTTTTGTGGTTGGAGAAATGGAAGTTTCTTAGATACTGTTTATGCCTTGTAACTTTTGTTTGTGGAAGTTGCTTGTCGTGTGGCTGTTGAACCTCATCTGACCTGCAATTCTGATCAGATTAGCATGAAGGAGGTGCTGCAGATATAACCAAGAAGTGTAACCAGGACTTACAACTTAGCTGGAATTGGAAGATTCTGGAACAAATGTATGCATTCGTATGATGATGCTGCAGGTTAGTCTGATCATCCTTTATTGCTAATTAGTGGTAAGTTTTATGTTTTGAACGGGTAATGGTTTTGCAATCCATTCTTCCTGTTGTTCCATCCACCTTACTAAAGCCACGCCTACAGACTATGAGGGAGGGTAATGGAGGTGTGTAAAAACTATGTACCCTCCTTTCAAACTTGGGACAGATTAATTCTAATTAGTTGGGAATTGAAAGGAGGTTCATAGTCACTTTCCACTCTAATTTTTATTTATCCAAACAAGATTAGTTTTTAACTTCTCTTCCATTGCCCTCCTTTTCCATGAAGTTGACAGCCTCTCTCTCTCTACCCGGCTTGGCACGCCGCTTGCACGAAGTTTCATCGAGCCGGCCTGGCATGGGTCCTGCTTGGGCACGACCATTGAGTTAGGTTCGGGTTGGTCCAGCCTAGGCACAACCACCAAGCTAGATCATGCTGGGCTGCCCTGCTAGATGTTGAGTCCGGTCTGGCATGGCCCCAGACCATCACAAATCTGGTCCGGGCCGGTCTGATCCGACGAGCATTATTTTTTATTATATATTTAAATATTAATAATATATAATATAATTTTATTATATATATTATTTTATGAGTTCAAATCTTAGGGTTAAAAATGTCGGGTTGGTGTCAGAGCCAGACTCCAAACCTCGGAGGGTCCAATTATATATGTGTAATTTTTCTTCATTTATTTACACTATATTATATGTTCAAAACCGGTGGCGGCCTATTAAATTGGTCTCACCCAGTTCTTTAACCAGTTTCTCGTGTCCGAACTAGGCACGACACGGCCTCTTTATTCCCTCCCAACAGTGGGTCTTCAGTCCAGTTGGGCTTGGGCCAGATCAATCGGCCTGGCGATCACGAACCCGGTTCGGGCGAGCATTATTTTTTTATTATATAATTAGATTATATTATTAAGGGTCTCGCCTCATGTACGGCCTTTTCATCCGCATTTAGTTTGCATATTTTGACTGTGCATAGGAACGGGGATAGACCTTCAACTCGACCTCACTGCTCACTTTCAAATTAATAGCATCTCTTTGTCGAAAAAAAATGGCAACTCCATTTATATGCTAATTCTGCCAACGAGACCTAGGCAAAGTAACTCTTCTAGGCACCCATTTCTTTATCACTTCTCAGGAGCAAAATAGAAGGTGGTACAATTAGTGTAGACTACCTAGCTATGTAGATGTCTGCATCACCCCCTCCCTACCATAGAATAATGCACTACGAGGGAGACCAGGGCTTTGGAACTTTGTTTCCTTGACTCCCTCAGTCCTCACACATATTGTCGTGGTGCCATGGCATAGCAGATCCTTTCAAGCAAACCCCAACAACAACAGTGGCCAGAAGCCACGTCCTACACATTACTGATGTCAAGTTAATGGCTTTCCAATATCCCAGTCCCCCTCGTTCACGGCGTGTACCGACCCCCCAACGAGTTGCCATCATATCTTTTCGCGAATGGGGTTTTCCCACCGAGGACAAAGTACACCATTTTGACATGTTTTCAGAATCGGACCGACGATCGGACATGACTCATCATTGGGTTACGATTGAATCAGGTTCGACCGGATTGAACCAGATTTTATTAAAATAATATTATTTATAATAATTATAAAGATATAGTATAAGTTATATGATATAGTATATGAATATTATACTAATGACATTAAAAATACTAAAAAATAATATAACATAATTTTTATTAATTAAATGTTTTATAATGATAATATAAATAGATTATTAATAATTTAATATCTATTATTTAATGATGATAGATGTTATGTTAATAAATTTTATCTTAAATTATTCTTTTTTTTTGTTTTAACACTTTCCTCTTTATTTCCTTTATTTTATGCCCTTTAATAAGTTTCTATTCTAATATTATTCAATTTCAAATACTTACATTTTTTATTTTAATTCCTATTTAATTGTATACATATGATATTCCCTCTTCTTTAAATTTTCTTATATTTCTTTTCTTTTTCTCATTTAACTTTCCTATTTTTATCATTTTTTTAATTATTTTTTTCAAAATCTGCATTGAACCGATTCAATCAATCCGGTTCAACCGATTTTGCCCAGTTCAATGCCAAAATCGTTTTAGAGGCCTAACCGGATCAGATCACCGATTGGTTCACGATTGAATCGATTGAACCGACTGGTCCGGTTCGATTTTAATAACATTGCCATTTTCCCCTGGCAAGTAGCAACCCCCCTCCCCCCACCCTCCCACCTACTTGTATATAATTTGTAGGCAACAAAGAGAGAGCCCCTCCTCCAGTCATCCTCGTCGTTCAACGTTTCGTAATCTATTATATTTTCTTAAGCACAGGCACGACAAATCTTCCTTTTGAGTTTTGAGGGTACAAACCTCGTCATCATACTGTCCTATGACACAATATTATGTTCTATAGCTAGCTGCGCACACACATATATACATATATATAGACTATAAATCAGCAACATGAACGCGTGCACATTAATATGGGTGGGAGCGCACGTCGAGCATGGGGGGGCGAATGATGAAGTTGCATAGTTTTGGGTGCTACATTTTGTGGTGTTCGTGACCTTTAAATCTAGGTTTGTTTCTCTATCCCCGCCCAGTAAGTTTTGATCATGGTGTTCGTGCGTCCTTGATCTGTAGCTTCTTTTCTTTCTTTGCCTTGTACAAAATGAGAGCAATGCAGGGTAGGGCAGTGTTGTCCTAAACCCTAAGTTGACCGGTGTTACTGTACTGTTGTTGTTATTATTGTATATATATATAGAGAGAGAGACTCTCTCTTAGGCATCCGACTTGTATCGGTATGGACTAGTATATGCACTATGCAGTGAGTAGGGGTGAGGGGGAGAGTTTTTTTATGGGGGTGCCCTTTTCGACCCTTGGGAAGTACGTTTGACTGGCCCAAGAGGAGAGGTGGAAAAGAGAGAGAGAGAGACGATGGAGGAGAAGCGGAGGAGAGAGAATGACTGCAATAAGAAGAAAGATAAAAATCTTGGTAAAAGCCATTGGACCACAACTTTTCTACTGCGGTTGGTCCGTTTACTGGTTTTTTTTTTGTCAAATTATTGTTCCCAAAAGAGACCACTGACATGGGGGGTTGTGGATGGGATGCCTTCTTGGGTTTGATTTGGCTCCACTCGAGGGGATTATTATACAAGACATAAGGATTATTCAAATGGGTCGTGGTTAGATCGGTTTGATCGAGTTCAATAGTAAATAATCGGATTTTTATTAAAATAATAATATTTATATTAATCTTGAATAAATATAACAATTAAGATATTATATTTTATTATAATAAACTACTAATAATCATAAATTAATATAAAATTATTTTTAACATATTGTATAAAGTTAAACTATCCAAATCTAATGGTTTATTATTAATTTTCTATTGTTAATATAATATCAGTGATTTTATATTACTTTATTTTAATTAAATTCACTTTTTATTTTTCATCTCTTTTTTATTTCCAATTATTCTTCTAATTGTATATCCTTCCACATTTTTCTTTTTTATTTTCATTTTCCCATTATTTCTTATTTCCCTTCTTTTCATGTTTATAGTTGAATTGGGCTTCTTTTTCAAATTATTTATTATATTGAAAACGTAATACTTAATCAATTATTTTATTATTATTGATTTTTTTATATTTATATTTTCACTTTCAAACTTGTTTTTTCTACTTATTAATTATCTTCCTATATCTATATTTGTGTAATTCCCTAATTTACGCCTTGTTTATTTTTCTACTTCCAAATTTGTTTTCTATCTATTAATTATTTCCCTACATTTATTTTTGTATTTCCATTTTAAATTTTGATCCAGTTAGCCTGATTCCTTCGTTAATGCTTTCTTTATTTATTTTTCTTTCCATTTCATTCAATTTACTTTCCATCTTAACTCGATTTTTTTCCAAAATTAAGTTCAACCGAGTTTTTACCGGTTCACTGGTTTGTCGGTTTTTTCCAGTTCAACCGAATATGTTCCGGTTTGTCACTAACAGCGATTTTGGAGTCAATCCG
Organism: Pontederia crassipes; assembly: GCA_030549335.1. Lineage (NCBI taxonomy): Eukaryota > Viridiplantae > Streptophyta > Magnoliopsida > Commelinales > Pontederiaceae > Pontederia > Pontederia crassipes. Next base: position 2,824,283 of record CM060197.1, read on the forward strand.
GACCGGACCAAATGTCAGTTCATGGTTGAACTGGTCGAATCGGCCGGTCCGGTCCGATTTTAATAACATTGCACAAGGGTTACACTGCTTCATGTGGTGCAAGTGGACATACAATAATAATACATCTTAACTGCTGCTCCTTGCTTAATATTTTATTTGAGGTAAAACATTATAGTGGCGCAGTATAGGCTTTGGACAAGGATTATTTTTATAATTTTTTTTGAATTATCGTGATTTTTCATATTTAATATCAAATTATGAATTTATTTTTTTATCTCTAAATTATTATTATTTTTTCACTTTAGTCCTTCTGTCTACTTTTTTTACATTTTTCGTTACTTTTGACTTTTTTCATTTATGAAAAGACTACCATTTTCTTCATAACACATCAAATAATAAATATAAAAATTGAAGAAAGAAAAAAAATTGGGAAGGATAATTTAGTCTTTTCATAAATGTCAATTTTTTTACCACTTTAATCCTTCCAACGGTTTTTTTATATTTGTTATTTCATATTTCTCTAGAGGGAGAGATAATTTAGTCTTTTCATAAATAGAAAAAATAAAAGTAACGAAAAACGTAACATAACTAAACAGAAAGATTAAATTAGAAAAATCATGATAGTTTAGGGATAAAAAAATAACTTCGTAGTTTGAAATTAAATACGAAAAAATACGATAGTTTAGGAGAGGTCCACGTAATCCACGTTTTCATATTTCATTGTGAGCGGTATGCTAAATTATATGTTTTAATAATTTTTTTTCTATTTCATGTGTGTATTAATCATGTGACTCTATTGTATTTCACGTGAAAAGGACATTCTAATTTTATGCTCTCTGCTGAATTAAATCAACATTATAGCGAACAACGGTAAAAGGAAGGATTCACAACTTTGACTGACAATTGTGAGGTAATGCTCAACTAACATTCACATCTCAAAAAGAAAAAAAAATGAAAAATCAGTATGGTCTATTAGGTGTTTGAAACAATTTTTTTTTTCTCCATTCTTCCATATATTTTCGATTCTCGATACGCATGATCACCGAGTTCTACCCCCAAAAATTCATCTTCTTTCATAAATCATTCTACTCATTTTTATCATGCTCTGGCCTTTTTTTTATTCTTTTTTATTCTGTGGTGACAAATATTCAGTTGGATGGATTAAAAATTCGAACTATAATCACCTTTCTCATCTCGGATTAAAATTTTTAATGAGAAAATTCACGATGAACTCGAATTCTATTTTTCTTAAACAAGAATAAACTATTCATGATTTAATCTCATTGATTATTAGAGATTTTGACGACTAATAAAAAGGATCAATCGTCGGATCAATTTATTTTTTCTTTTTTTTTTTAAAATTAGCTCTCGACGATCCAACTCGCGTGATATTAAAAATCACATTGTTCACATATTGAACCACCATCGAACTTAATTAATATAGTTAGATCGTTACTTAAGCGACGAGCAGTCATTTGCTAGTCCACTCTAACCCCTCTTTATCTCTTTTTATTTTCTATTTAAAGGCCGGTCGACGATCTAACCCAACCGATTGGAATGCCCAACCGGCTCGGGTCCATTCGACTCGGATTTTTCATTTTTTTTTTGGGCGTTGATTTGATTTTGACCGGCTGACCGAATCTACGCAAAAAATTTTACCACTCACGCGACCGCACGATGCCACTTCCACGGGGCCCTTTAACTCCTCCCGACCCCCACGCGCCTGCACCGCCCCTCGTACGACACAGCGGAATCCACCGCAAACGGCAACCCCCCGGTGCGGGCCCCACATCGACGGAGGCCTTCCATTGGTCCGTTACGACGTCGATGTAAGACCGAATCCAAAATGCCGATCCGCTTGGGGGGAACAGTACAAAGAAAAAAAAAGAAGAGGATTAATTACCCGGAAAGATGCTGCCGATGAATTGAACGTATAAATCGCCTCTCTCTCTCTCTCTCTCTCTCTCACTCTCTCTCAGGTTTTAGCTCTCAACACCAAAATGCAACGCGAGTATATGTACAATAATACACATTAACATGCAGCAGTGTACACGCTGAGCCCTCCCTCTGAGCCCCTCTGAAAGCTTGTCTCAGGCTCGATGGAGTATGAGAGGATCCACAAAGTTCAGGTGATGTCCTCACTGTTCTCTCTCTCTCTCTCTCTCATGGCCTTTCAAGTTTGAACTTTGAACAGCTAAGGCTGAGGAGATCTGTTTATTTCTTTTTTTTTCATTTTCATTAACTGGCATTGTGTTATGAATCCAATGCCATTAACTGTAGCTCTGAATTTTTGAACAGTGATATATTCTCTTTGGTTTCTGTGGTTTTTTTTTTCTCTCCTGCTCTTGAAGCTTTTCGCTTGCGTTCTGCTTCTTCTGCGCTCGCCTGCTCCATTTATTTGGATGTTAGTAAATGGGTCCTTCCTTTTGAAGGATCTGTGCGGCTTAAATATTTTTTTTCTTCACTATTTCTGATGCATTGATTCATGCACTGAGTAAGTGTCACTATTTCTGTTGTTTCATTCGCCATCCTGAATCATGAGGTGGAGCAGAGAAGTTTAACCCCCGGCTGGCGCTTTTTTTTTCTTTCGTTCTTTTGCTCCTGAACGATTTCTACAGATGGGAGTGATCTCGCCTAGTAAGCTCCGGATAAAGCTTCTGGGCTCTCATGGTGTCAAGAGGAAGGAAGGATCAAGGAACAGCTCGTCCAGGACGTCCCCTTCCAAGCTTGAAGACATGGAGTGCTCCAAAAACAGCTTATTAGCAGGAGATCCTAATGAAGAAGGTCAGTGGCTTTGAGCTCCATTCGTATTCACTAGAATCCATGAAATCCAAGCACCAACATGAAACCATGTCTGCTCTTACATTTGATTGGTCGGAAGTATTCCTGTTGATGCCCAAATGTGCATTAAAATACTTTGTGTTCTTGGCCGCAGTCAGCTCCAAGGTCAACCAAGACGCGTCTTCGAGTGCTGCACCGAGTTCAGAGGTTCCCACATTGGAGCTGGCCATTAAAGATGGATTCCTCAGCTCTGGACAGGACAACCAAACTCCCACGTTCAGAAAGGACTTTTTGCCCAAAGGAACCCGCAATGCGGATCACTCTGCGCCATCGCAGACTGCTCTCAAGTGCGTCGCCGCCCTTTCTCAGCCGGCGGGCAATAGTTTCAGCACAGTGCACCCCCTGAGGTCAATAGAAGAAGACGGCTACGGGTACGACAGCGGCCATGACAATGCCAGCTCTCAGAGCTTCGAGTTTTACAGAGGGGACAAGGCGTCCCAGCATCAAGCTGTTAGCCCCTTCTTCAGGAACCTGCCGTCCAAGTGGAACGACGCGGAGAAATGGATCGTCCATCGGCAGATGATGCAGACGGCTTCGAGTGCTCTGAAGAAGGCCCCTGCGCAGAGCCAAGGCAGCCGGCATGCGGGTTTTGGCAGGGCAATGGGCGTTCCAGGAGCCACTGCAGAAATGAGGCGCAGCAGTTCCACCAGCTCGTCTTCGAATGTCGTAGAGAAGTTGGCCCTCGTCTCTAATAGTTCGCAGTCAAGTTTGGACACTGCAAGCGCAGCAAGCGTGTTGACAGATCTGTCTGCAGTTAGTAGCGATTACCGAAGTGTTCCTGGCGTTACCAAGGAGCTTGTTCACAGCAAGTTGTGTGTCCCAGAAAACTATACCACTAAGACAGCAGGTATGCATATTGCACAATCCCCATTTGAATACTTTTTGCAATTTTGTATAATAGCTAAACTGTTAGAAATTAGAGATATTATCTACCCATAGAGATAAACTATAGAAATTAGAGATGTTCTCATGCAAAGTATCTGTCAAGTGTTATTGCATCTGATTCAGATTGGTAGGGATCTTACTGGGGTTAATCTGAGTGCTTATGTTTATGCAGTTAGTCAGTCTGTAAAGTCCGTGTCAATGAGAGACATTGGAACAGAAATGACACCTATTCCAAGTCAGGAGCCTTCAAGGACAGGAACTCCACTTGATGCCACAACGCCCTCCCGTTCGCCGTTGTCTTCAATACCATCGAGTCCTAAGAGAGGAACTGGAGCACCGGCACCATCTCCCATAAAAGCAACCAACGAGTCGAAATGCCAGAGAAAAGTCGGTGAGACGGAAGTATCCGAGAGAGAATTGCAACTGAAAACAAGAAAAGAAATAGCTGCTCTTGGTTTGCAGCTTGGTAAGATGAACATTGCTTCCTGGGCCAGCAAAGATGACAATGACCATTCTTCTCCTACAAAAACCCTTGACGTCGAACAAGCAATGAATTCTGAATACGAAGCTCGTGCTGCAGCATGGGAGGAATCAGAGAAGTCCAGATATACTGCCAGGTATATTTTTCAAGGGGAGGCCAGTTCTGTACCATTAGTCCATTACTATCACACTGAAGAATAATTCAGAACACCAATGTCTATATGTTTTATTGAAAACCCATTTAAGCTAAGGGTGTCAAGAACATGATAAAACCTACAAGCTCTAGGTCAGTTTTTTTTTTCTGAAGTAAATAAATATAATATCCTTCATATATTAGTACTAAATTCTCTAGGTTTAAATATGATAAGTTATCTACATCGTGCATTTCATCTAAAGTAAGGAAACACTATGATACTTTAAACCTGATGAACATGATTATCAAGTTACCAATTCCTTTAGGGGGAGGCCAATTTTGTACCATCACTCTCACACTACAGAATAATTCAGAACATTAATGTCCATATATTTTAGTAAATACCTATTTAGTGCTAAGGGTATCAAGAACATAAGACCTACCAACTCTAATTGGATTTTTTTTTCTCAAATAAATAGATACAATCAGTACTCAAGAATATGCACTTTGTCATTTCATACATTGGTAGCAAATTCTTCGGATTTCCTGCTAAAGGATCTAGATACAATGAGTTTTCTACATGGTGCAATTCACCCAAATTAAGAAAGCACTACGGTACTTTAAAATTGATGAACATGATTACCAAACTTTCTAATTGGAAGTGTGATTTGGATAAGCAAATTTGCAATCTCATGATATTTCAAAGCATAGCTTTTGTGTAATTAAGAACTCTCGTTGTCCTCTCAAAAACAAAACTCTCGTATGTATTTTGGTCCAGTGTTAAGCTTAGAATTCGGATTATTCCTCACATTCGGCACTTGTTTGAACTTGGAAGAGCTCAATATACGCGAGACTATTGTACAAAATTACACAATCTGTCGAGTCTTTTTGTTATAATTTTCAAGATACCATACCTACTGATTAAAGTTTCTTGAGGAACTTAATATTGATAGATTTGAATGAAAAGTAAAACTTACCTTGCTAGTAGAAAGTTTAGATCCATATAAGTTTAAAAAACAACTTTTGCCACTCAAGGTTTGCCTTAACCATGTTGATAAATTTGCCTTGTTATGGTTATTTTTCATTGTTATCGAGTTCTAACCAGCTGAATCTGTTAGATACAAGCATGAAGAAGTCCAAATACAAGCATGGGAGAGTCAGCAGAAAGTCAAATATGAAGCTAAAATGAGAAAATTTGAGGTGAACTTCAATTTCCTTTGTCTAATCAATTGCCAAGGAACATCAGTATGAATATTCAATCAAGAATATTCTCATGTTAATGAGCTTTCCTTGCATGGAAGTTCTTGTTTTCTTAACAATGTATCATTTTTTAGTTAATTGTTTTAATCATTATTAACAAGCAGGCACAAGTGGAGCAAATGAAGGCCCGAGCTCAAGAGAAGATGATGGAGAAGTTAGCACTAACACGCCGAAGAGTGGAGCAAAAACAGGCGACTGCGGATGCTAGAAGGAAGCGACAGGCGGCTAGAACATCCCAGCAGGTGGAGAAGATTCGCAAAACTGGGAAAATACCTGCATCACACCGCTGCTGCGGCTGGTTTATCTGAAGATGCATCTTGAAGATCTGAAATTTTCGCACATAATTGGATACCTGGTTTAGTTCTTCCAGAGCACAGGTGAAGTGTGCATGGTTGAAGAACAGACATGTTTACATTGTAAATTAAAACTTACACACCTATCTTATGCTATGTGATTCCAGGAAAGGTGTTTCTTAGTATGATCACCCCCTTTGATTGTTATCCATCACTTGTGTGCCAGGGAACAATAGAATCCCGCTGAGATTCCTAGCTCAGTTTCCAGTTGATCAAAAGTTTCAGAGATGGTGTTTCTCTTGTGCTTCTTGCTGGAGGGAGAAAAAAAATTTGCAGACATGCGTCCACATCCAATCCAAACCATCAGGCATCCTGAAATGATATCCAGAACAGATTCCAGGCGAACAACTTTGAAACGTCTGACTGGAATCTATTCATAAATCTACAAAGACCAATCAGCATCTTTTTGCCAATAAAGGAGCTCCACAATTTGAACACGGTGGGTACCTTGAAGTCCCACTGAATTATTAATTGCATGATAGCATTAACTTCCAATTTAGAAATCTTAGTGTTCCTTGTGCGGACGATTTAACCCGCACGACGTTAAAAGAGGAGATCCAGATAGGGTATATCACATTACTATAATTAATTATTTTAGCAATGTTGATTTATCATTCAATAAAAAAATTAAAATATTTTATTAAGAAATAAATATTATTCAATCCTTTTTTATTATTTGAAGTTTTTTTGTAAATAACTCTTAAATTTACCTCATCTTCTTTTATTGATATTCTTTTTTTTTCGTTTTTTTGTTTTATTTATTTGTAGTGATACGTGATCGAAATCTAAAATAATTTTTAAAAGTATTTTGATGATTTACTCTTCTAACTGTTTTATATTACCAGTATTTATCTAGCACTATAATATGATATTATATATAATTTGAGTGATTATAAACTATTTTTAATAATAATCTAAATTATTAATTAATTAAATTGATAATCCACCAAAGAATCATGGAAAAGAAATGTCCTTGAACTCGAATCAAATCCAAAATTCAATCAGTCTTGCATGTTTACATTTTCAGCCAGGGTTGTGAAGATTGGGTTCCAAGATAATCATATAAGATCGAATATCGTAAAATCAAATGAAAAAGAATCATAAAGTTTATATCTTAACAAAAAATATTTTTTAAAAAAATTTGTCATATCTAAATCTTAAATTACTCTTCATTAAGTGATTTTTTTTATTTATTCTCAAGTAAAATTACATCACAACATACATAAAATGAAAAAATATATTAAACTTCATCTAAACTAATTCTTATTATCATAAATGTATTTTTAATTAATATTCAAAATGATTATATTAACATATAAGACAGGACCAAGCATCAATAAATCTAGGGATGTTCACGGATGACTCGACCCGACCTATCCGATTTTGATCAGGTCGGATGGTCAGAGTTACCCTATCAGCATTTTTTCTTTTTCTTAAATTTTTTTCTTACATTTTTTATTATTTAATATAAAAAATATGATATAATATTTATTTTAAAAACATAAAACAATAAGCATTTATATATTATTTTACGTATTTAAAATATTTTTTTTTTATTTTTTTAATTTTTTTGTACAAAATATAGGTTGAAAACTAAAATAATATAAAAAAGTCCAGGTCCATGATCAGGTCGGGCCCATAATTCAGATACCATTTAGCAGAAAACTACAACATAAGGATTAAAGACGTATGGAAAGCATGATGAACAAGGCATGAGGAATGCTGAATATTACAGTGGATTTGACTGAGATTTGCGAGGCATTGCAATTTGCAAACAGCATTTGGCTGGAGGAATCATGAATGAGCAGACAGAAGATGCAAAGTCCGAACAGTTGCAGCACTTGGGGGGAAGGTACACAATGATGAATCCAGATGCAGAGTTTAACAAGCTATTTGAAAAGCAAATTTAGCTAGCGTTAACAATGTCAGTGTTCTACAGAATAATCGTGGGGAAAGTCATTATGCTAAGTTGACGTAGGGATCATATGATGTGAGTAATCTTCGTCGACATGGAAAATAAACATGGGTACAGGACCGAAACCGGAAGTCAAAGATTTCCCGTGTTCTGAATGAATCAGTAGTGCAGGGAGCCAACCGATGCCATCCTGGAGTCCCGTTTGCCCACGTAATCATCGCAGCTGGCACCCGGAAGTCTCTTGACTGAGGCTGCACTCAGAAGGTCAGCTCCGCCCGTGCCCATTTGCTGCACTTCCTCCGGCGAGAGTATCTTTATGCACCACACATTGTTTACAAATTCTCTGGAAAGCACACAGAAATAAACATCAGGAAAACCAATGCATATGGGATGCTCCATTTTTGTGTCTAGATAAAGCATAAAATAGCTACTCTATTTTTTTTTTCAGGGAAAAGGGTCAGGATAAGTAGTCATCCACTTGTGTTGACACTGTGGTGAGACTTTAACAAAGATGAAACCAGAAATAAGTATAGATGCAGACCACCAATAGAATCATAATCTGGTCTTCCATTCTTCTAAATATCAGGATAAGGTTACATTTCAAGGAAACAAAAGTACTTTTTTTTCTCCACCACTCACTTCGTAAGTGTGAAAGAACCATCTTTTACAAAAATAAACAATATTTCTGACATTAATGAATGAAAATTTTAAAACTTTTAAGGTAATAACTTTAACCTATGATGTATTGCTATAGGCAAACGAAAATGTTCCAAACAAGAAAGGGTATAAATTAGATACGCAGCTTAGACATACTATATGCAGGGTATGCATGCGTCGAGCATCACTTGGTTTAATCTATGTGACTGTTCAACATATGCAGAGTAATCAAGAAAAAGGTTCTCATGGTATGCAGTGAAATTCGCAACATTGTATTGGCAGAAAGCACAATCCCAGCACAAAGAACTTACTGCCAAGGGTCATCGCCTAGGAGAAGAATATCATTCTCCCTGTCGACAAATACAAGCTGCCAGCCTGATCTTAGTGGGTCCTCCAGCAGGCCTTCAAGGCCAAACAGACGCCCAAGCTCACTGCGAAGCTCAGGATAACTGTTAAACTTGGTAATATCCAATGATCTACCAAAGGACCCAGATTTGTAAACCTGCAATTTAAGAAGAAACAGATTAAACAAAAAGAAGCCAGAGAAACACTTTTATAAATCTGGTTTAAATAGGACAATAAATCCTATGCATAAACAAAGTGCTTTAATATTTATTTCAGAAACACATGATTACAATGCTGGATTTTATCTAGTTAGGGAAAAAAAATCAAGTTTTAACATACGAAAATTTTGAAATCACTTTATTTTAGTAGGTATGATATAACGGCTTACAATAAATATCACAAGGGAAATCAACTATCAAAGCAACTTTGATGAGAAAAGGAAAGTCACCTTAACAAAGGTTCCACTTCCATGTTGTGGGTTATCATGGCCCACGTTCTCAGGAGTTTGCAAGAGACCTGATTCTTCCAAGCAACTGGAATTAGATAGAGCATGATTTAAAGGGAAGTTGGTTCCAGCACTGCTTAGAAATGGCATTAGTGTTGAGGCAGGCTCATTGACAATACTTCTGAGGTTTGACATGCCATTCTGCATTAAAAGTGATGACGAGTCTATGTTCACACCAAAAAGCTGATGGCTTTGGGGATCTGTATTGCACTCCTGACCAATGGAGTCTCTTTCGCTAAATGATGGATAACTGACAGACTGTTGAGAAATATTAGTCCGAGAGCCTAACTGATCCACCTGAGTCTGCATAGATGGGGCTCCAGAGGATAACATGGGGTCAACTGCCAAACGCTTGGGAGATGACCACTCGCTTGAAGCAATTAGTGCACTTGTCCTTGGCAAGGAAAGAATCTTGTTTGCCTCAGCTGAAAAAGAGTGCATAATACCTTGGAATGGTGATACACTAGATGTGGGAACATGGGCAACACTGGCATCAGGAAGGTTCTGCTGCTGGTAAAATGACGAGATAGTCGGCAAGGATGAAGATTGGGACTGAGAAGTAAAATCAATTTGTGACAAAGATGAGACCGAACTGGGAATTCGTTGATGATTGGTGAAGTGCTTTTGTTGTAATTGTTGATGTTGTAACTGATCCTGCTGTTGTGATACTTGCTGCTGCCGAAGTGGTGGTGGCTGCATCTGCTGCTGTTGCTGGTCGCTTAATGGGTTATTCTGCTGTAACTGAGGTTGCATACTCTGACAGTGAATAGGGTTTGAATTCTGGCTTGCCTGTATGGTTTGAAGTAGGGCTTGCTGAGATTGAGGCAGCATTTGCTGCAACACGTTACTAGCAATGGGAGGAGCAGATCTAGCAACCATGTTTTGAGGTTGTTGGAATTGCAGCATTGCTGATGTCTGTTTAGAAGGATCCACAGCTCTGATCTCCTGTAATGCTGCTGCAGCCATTGCTTGGTATAGGTCAGGCTGTAACCCAAACACAGAAGCATCAATCCTGGGTTGCAGCCAAGGTGTCATCCCAAATCCCTGGAAGTTCAAGGACTGCATTCCCCTCTCCCCATTCGGAACCCACAAAAGCGAGGAGTTAAGGCCAACATCATCGCTCTTACCTCCTGAACATCAGAGAATATCAAAGATAAATATAAGACATGAAAGTCCCTACATATCAGTTGTCACAATTTCCAAAGTGCAAGAAAATCACAAACCCTGCAGAGAAGGCAATCCAGACGGCCAAGGACGCTTTAATCTCAGTGGGAAAGCTGAAGGATACATTGGAAACGTGGTCAGAGGCTCTATTTCCCAAAGGGATACCCTTGGTTGCCTCCCCCCAGCAGTTGATTCATCCCAGCCAACCTGAAAAGAGGTGCCCGTCAGCACGAGTGATGGCACCATTTTACGACATATGCACGAATCATGTTCTAAATTATCAAATATAATAGCTTTAGTAAAGGGATAGGATAGATCATGTGTCTGCTCCCACAAAAATCTAACAAGGTCCAGAGATAAATTTTTCATGTCTTCTTCATATAGTAATACATATGGATAGTTAACACTAGTTTTTCCATGCTTTCATCTTTTAGTAAAAAATGAAAGTTTATATAACAAGTACCTTTACAGAACGCCAATGTGAATTTGACCAGCGAAGTGGGTCTATATCACATATCCCGGTGATAGTTCCCATGTACCTGAAGGTAAAAATATATGTAAAATGTTGTATTTTCAACAATTCGTATGCTATTAGTGTAAAGTCACAAAAGATATATGCAAAATTGTACATTGAGAAATTTTCATAACAGAGGGATATATTTCTAAGAACAAAAAACCATTTTTTTTTCTCCCTTTCACTCACCGGCGCACACTTGACTCCTCTGTCTCAAAAAGCATTCTGAAGCGCATTCCAACAGACACGCGAGTGTGGTAGATTGCTTTAACATACTTTGTGAGCGGAATAACAAACTCTGAAGGACTTGCTCTGAAAACAAAAAGTAAATCCATCACTTTGAAAGAACAAATTAAAAGAAGAAATATTTAGTTTCAACAAAGCTAGTTATTTCATACCTTGGGTTGTAAAATATTGTGAAACGGCTGTTTGTGGCAGCAGCATGAGCTGCTGCAGCAAGAAGACCAATGTGCATGCTATCGCTTGATAGTACAGAAGAAGGCATAACAGTTTGTGGCCGATTAGCTCGCCGAATACCAAGGAGCAATTGATTGCTCTCGTTCCTAGAAGAAGATATATTTGATGATCAACCATGAAAAATATCACAAAGGAAATAATAAAGGCCAAACTTATGGTCGTCACTATACCAGATGAATAGTACAGCGTCACCAGCAACAAGCCTCTTTGCACTTACAAACACACTCCATCCAGTTGTTAGAAGATGTCTTTTTGGCTGACCTGCAACACAAATATATACATTTCCTTTTTAGTGATATTGATGCAGTATCCCATAACCTCATTGTCCCAATATGTGATGACCACATGCAGCCGTCCTTGCTGACATTGGTCCTATGAATCATAGGAGGGTAAACAGAAGCATACATCTTGTTACATAAATGCATGTGTGATAAGGCCAACCTAGCCAGTGAGAAGGTTACAAAGTTTTTCAGACCTCTGGACTACAGAGTGCACTATTTATTGCCCCACTTCATTAAGAATTTAACCCACTTACACTTGAAGGACTGTGCTAGAAAACTTAATAGCTACGGTATAACCAACAACAACAACAAAACAACAACAAATCCTAAAAGAAAGTATAACCAAGACATATTTACATGAACCAACATACAACATAAGATTAACAATATTAATTTCTTGTTTGACTGTTTGACATGTTATTTCAAATCCTAAAAGACTAATTTGATAATGCCCAAGCAATATGAACAGTAACACAGATTAGTATAATCTCCGCCAAATGACAAAAGAATTCAAGTCCACACAGAAAAACTTAAAAAATACTCACCTCTAAAAATGTGACGAAATTTCCACTCATTACCATGGAGATCCTTTGCAATTAACTCTTGGGCAGGAGGCTGCTGGGAGAAGTCCTGCAGGCACAACATGATAAGACAGATCAGCAGACAAGCTAACCTGCCTTTAATACAAGGGAAACAAAAAAAGAAAGTAATTAGATAAATTCATATTGTATACTGCAAAATGACCCACCAGTGGAGGGAAAACTTTTTCAGCTGCTCGTCGGGGAACTGAGAACCCGCCATGTGTACTAGTGTCGCTTGCAGTTAATGTTTTGCAGAAGTAATTGGTAGGTTGTCTGCTAGCAGTGCCCAGTTCAGTAGGAAGATATAGATCCTTTTGCTCTTGCTACACGTGTAACAATGTCAAAAGCATGCATAAAAATCATTGAGAACAGAAAAGATTCCATGTTTGAAGAACAAGCATTTTCTTTTTCTTTACCGGGCTCAATGGCTGCAGTGTCATTTGAGCATATACTTCATCCGTATCTGGATCTGCCTGAATTTTCAATTGAGAAGATTTTCAAATAAAATCCAAGAAACAGCCATCCTATATTAACGAGAAATTGTTTCAGCTGCACTCACGTGCATAGTCAAATTATGCAACTGACAAATCAGCTGAGGAGGTAAGTTCGGATAGTTGGGTATCTGAGCATCAATTTCCTTGCTGGTAGATGCAGCTATCTGCGACATCTAACTTGATATGTCAAATTTCAGAAATTAAAGATAAATGCAAAGAGGATGCATTAAAACATCTGCACCTGATAAGATGATATATATTCAGTTAAGCGACATGCGACATCCTTTATGAACAAGGTTTATAATTGCCAACAAAATATATCATTAAGTAAAAGCTAAGAAAAAACACTAAAGGGAGATAGCACAAGATCAAACTGCAAGATGAACATTACTACAATTTGAACGAGATAGGTTACCAACTTGCTCACTATGACCCTGAGGAAAATACACCACACGACTTCCAACAGCAGGTAATGACACAAGAGGTCCAGCACATGCATGCCATAACTCTGAATTCAGGCACTTATGTTCTCCTGCAGACAAACATTTCAAACACACCAAGAATCCTTAGTGTATAGATAGAAGCCTGAATACAAGTGAAAATCCATCCTTACAATGCGAAATGCCAAAAGAAACATGAATTCTATTGCTATCAGCAAAATGAAATGCAACTGCAAGAAAACTTACAGTTCAATTTTAACTTAAACAACTACGATTAAGCATGATCGAGAACAGTTTAATTCTTTATTTTTATTCATGCCAAAGAGGCAAGTGATAGTCAAATCAAAAGCAAAACACTACGACACTGGATCTCAGTGATTAAAACAAACAGTAACAATACTCCTCTAGTCTAAGTAAGCACAAAATAGAAAATAGAAAATAGAAGCAATATAAAGAATACTCCAAATAATTCAAATCATAAGAAATCATAAATCTAAAAAAAACAAAATTCAAGCTTTACTGAAATTAGGTCTTGCCCTAGCTTAAGGACGCACGTCTCTACATTTATACAGACAAGTGGAACCATGAAGGAGCTCGAACATTCAACTCTGCAGGAGTTACGGCAACAAAACGTTTTGTCATTTCATATCTTGCAGAACGAAGACATAAGGCACCCACCTTCCTGTGGCGGTGGAGGAAGCGCTGACGATGAAAGTCGCATCCTGCAGATTTGTAGAGGCTCGACGTATAACTACACACTGCTGAGGACCACAGTTAACCACTATGTTCAGCAAACTGGAGATAACCTCAAAGTCGGACAGTCCATGTGACGAAAGACCAGCACTGCTTCCTTCCGTGCAAGAGATCAATTACCACAATAAAGCTGAAATCATATGTCTGAAAGTAAGCATTGGTTGGAACCCGATGTCTTAAATCCAGGGGTCCCTCTTCCCCTTAACCAGAACGGTTTAGCCGCACACGCAAACAAAGAAAGCTCACACAGGCGAACAAAGTCAAAGTACCCGTTCGATTCCAAAATCTCCTCTTGACTCCATTTTAGTAACGCAGCAATCATCCAAATCCGGTTCCACTACACGAGAAGGCCGCTTTCTCTCTCATGAGTGTCCCAGCGGTCGGCTCTCGAACCCCGAAATTTTCCCAGCTTTTAATCTTGAAAGCCCACAAAGTTCCCGGAAGCTCCCTTTTGGCTTGAAAAGAAGAAACCACCCAAAGCTTCCGCGTCGAGCTCTCGCGGCTTAAGAACCTCGCGAAGCTAATGCACTCGATCAAAATCCACAAAGAGCGCCAAGGTGCGGAAAAAAGATCTCACCTCAAGAGCTTCTCCCTCCAGTTTTCTCCGAACAGTAGCACCAGTCCTCCAGAAACACTACAAACGAGCTCCAAACCCAAAAAGATCACAACTTTAGAGCCATATCATCTCCAGATCCCCATTTCGAACACGGACGCCAAGCTCCCGGGGGGAGGAACGCCGAAACAGCCCGCAGCAACACAGCCAACCGAGCTCCTCGCTCAGAAAGAGCTCGTTTAAATACTAGGAACTCCAGATCCCAGCGATTGAGGGCGGGCGGAGCCCGGGATCGAGCATTCTCGAGGGAATTTGTCCCCCAAAAAAAATCGGATTTTTACGGCACCGTCGGAAGGAGGAATCGAGCGAGAGGGAAGAGCTGGAAAGGAATGGCGATGGTAGGGACCGAGGGAGAAGGTGCCTATCACTTCTGCTCCTACTTACCACTCTTACTGCGCTCCTCCTCCTCCTCTCGGTGGAGGCTCTTCTTTTTTTGGCTTGTTCTCTTCTTGGCTGCAATCACTTCAGTAAAAGAGCGCCATTATTAAACCCCCTCTCTTCTTCCTTTTTGTTTTCCACCTTTTTAATTTTTATACGTTTATATTTTATTACATAATATATATATATTATGCCAAATTTTTATTTAAATTCAAAGATATAAATTTCCACTTCTACCCTTCTGTTGGGTTCTTCTACTTGAAAGAGAAAATTAAGCTTTTTTAACATAATAACGAATAAAACTTTGATCAGTGATGGAGTATTTTTACTGTTTTTTTATACTAATAATAAATAAATAAAAATGACTAGTATACGTACAAAAATACAGGCGGGCTTTTGGTTTTAGGAGTTCCAGGGCGATTCCTCGTACAGCGAAAGCGTATGAAGCCACTTCAAATGACGGAAATGCCCTTAATTTGATTATTTTAATCATCGGATTAGTGAGCTCGTGCGCATGACGTCATTCGTTTAATCTCCGCCGAAATGACCCTTGTGCCCCCCTACCTTGGGTGCCCCTGAATCATCATCCATGAGTCAAGGAATTTTTGGTACTTATATTTTTCATGTTCTTGATAATGGAAAATAAAATTTTGGAATTGGATTATCAAATTATTACACTGAGGAATTATGACGTAGTTATAAAATAAATTTGCATTCTCATATGCAAAAGTTATTTTCATGCTAGAGAATACTACTAATTTATTTTTTCATAAGTACTTTTTTAAAAAAAAACAATATTTCTTTATAATGGAAACTAAGAAAAATGTTCACTAATTGAAGTAAAATAACTTAAAATACCATAAATCAAATATGGGCGACTGTGATATTTTAATCTTTTTTTTAAAAAAATATTATATAATACTTAATTGAATTTCAATAAAGTCATTTTTATTTGAAGACATGATATATATTACTGAGAATAAAATTTTCGATGGCTTATCTTTTATAACTTAATTAGTTGGAGTACCTTATAATGTTTTATATTCAAATATTTAATTTTACACTTTATTTTAGGGGTCAAGATTGTCTCCTAGTAAAAAACAGTAGTTTTACTGCTAGGAGCAACTTTTTTAAGTAAAATAAATAAATGAATCATTTCATGAAAAGCAAACTACATAAAGTTTATTGCTGATTAATTGTATCTTAAATTTCTGACCTACTTTCATCATTTTACTGCTGCCACACATCCGGTTGATTGGCATTATGTTCTAATCTATGTCAAGTTTTTCTTTAAAAAAAGGTTTTATTTCAATAATAAGGGTTATCTTTTAAACTATTTAATTGTAGAAAATTTTCACATCTAATTTTGAAATATAAATTTATCGTACTACATTTCTAAATTTTACTTAAATCATTCCTTCTAGTTCTATTTTTTTCTGTTATTTCCAATTTTTTATTTATAAAAAAACTAAAATATATTTCACAAACTATTCTTTCTAATGTTTAAGAATATTATAATAATAATGATGATGAAAGAAAAAAGGTTTTTGATATTGTGAACTTGCCGAAATATTTTATTTTATTTATTTTAAACATTAAAGAAGAGGATAATAAGTGAAATAATATTTTTATTTTTCATAAATAAAAATTAGAAAATGAAAAAAATATCCCAATGGACTTAAATAAAAATTAAGAAGTCATATGGCAAGTTCAGGATTAATTATTAAACGTAAAACGAATCGTTACAATACAATAAGATATTTAAATAAATAATCTCGATAATAATTTATCATGAATATATATATTGTGTAGAGAGATTTCCTATTTGATTTTCATGCTTTTAATTTTTTTTTAAAGTAAAATATGTACGTGTGCTGATGCATGAAGACTGGTCCAAAATTCTACATAATTAAACAATAAATAATCTGATATAATTATTAGTAATTTTTTTGTGGAGGAGTCAAGCTAGTAATTAATTATTAATTAATAATAATAATCATGATGATAGAGTTAATGAGAGAGGAAAAAAATAATGGCGTGAGAAGGAGGAGAGAGAGAGAGGGGGGGGGAGTATGGGGGCACCGAAGTATCTACGCAGCGTGTGGTGGTGGGGGGGCGACGTGGGCCGTAGGATGGGAAGGGAGAGGGCGGTGGGACCCCCTGAGGCTGCGGCGATGGGACGGGTCATGTGCGGAGTTTGTGAAGCGGTCGCTGTCGGCTCGTACGGTGTGGGTTTGTGCAGTAGTAACAAGCGGACACACACCCTTTTTTTTAATATATATATATATATAATAGTTTGCATATTTATTTTCTTTAATTATTTACAACTTTAATCATATATAGTCCAATAATAATAATAGTAATAACCCTCCTGCTTACGGCTGAATTAATTAACGTCCCTTGGCTATAAGAGATCTATGTAATTAAATAGTTTTTTATCACACGAGAGAGAGAGAGAGAGGCTCTTCTTCATGTTTCACGAACATCTCTGCACGAAGAGTGGCAGGCTATTAATTTTTCCAGTGCCCTGGATCGAGAAGAGGCTGAGGGGACTTGTGGAGGTAATCATAGTGCATGCATGTTCACGTACTGCAGCAAAAAAATGGTGTCCTTTCACGCATGCAGCGCCATGTTACGTAGGACCGGCACGACAGCCCCGCCCACACCCTGGATCCCTTTCGAATCTATCTTTGTCTCAATCCATCGCTAGCGCCTACTTGCACTGGCCGATCAATAAATCGCCTCCCCCCCGTCAACAATAACCAATATATTAATTATTAAGGCGATAATAATTCTCCAGGGGCCATGCATGCCATTGCCATGCATGGGATGGGGGGGCGTGGCGTGGGCGTCCCCATCGATCTCCAAGCGACTGCTGCCGATGTACGTACGCGAGAGCACGAGTAGATCTAGTGTAGCTGTACGTACGTACGGTGGCCGGACCATGCATGCATGCGCCCCGGACCGGACATGTGGAAGTACGTAGAATCAGATGCCCCCGGCCGCCCGGCGTGCCCTTTAACTTCCTCACTACGTAAGTGTACGTAGCTCCTGCCTGATGAGTCACCGGAGACGTACAACTTGAAAAGAAAAGACAGAGGGAGTGGGGGAGAGAGAGAGAGAGCGAGAGGGATGTACGATAGGGGGTTTAGGGTCTGCGTGTGAGATCATGGAGGCGAAACGCGGTGTGTGCAGCTTCTGTGCTCGGTTGCATCATCAAGAATATATGGCCACAAACCTCTCTCTCTCTAGATCTCTCTCTTCTCTCTCTCTCGTACGTTGGTAGACCAGCAGCAGCAACCGGTGCGTGCAATTAAGCATCGTCCGGCCTCGTCTCGTCCGTCTGCCTGTCAGAGTGCTGTGGCGGTGGCAGCGGCTGACAGGGCCATATATCACCACCACAAGCGGCTTGAGCTTTGTCTCCCTTCGATCGTCCTCTTCTGATTTTTTTTTATTTTTATTTTGTTTTTTCGTCCTCGCCTCCTTTTTTCGCTGGCTCATCTGCTCGTGCAAGCAACAAAACATTCCGATCATGCTTTTCAGGTAAGACTATTCAAAATTGTTGATGTGCCTTGAATTATGTACCATGTTCTCAAAATTATGAAAGAAAAAAATGAAAAAAGATGAAAAATAAGAATCTATGACGGAAGCGAAGGGCTTGGGCCTAGCCCGTAACCCGCCACTAATTCTCGTGGGGGGTGCGGGGGGCCCCCCGCAGTATGGATCTTTACATATAAGGGTTAGGGTTTTATATGATGTACATTCTTTTTTTGCTCATAATGAAAATTTCTGGCGGCGATCTCCTTTGTCCGTAGATGTTTCTCTCTTATTCACATTGATCAAGAGAGTTTTACCACGTTAAATTTCTGTGTTCATCTTTTCTTTCTTTCGTTGTTTTGATTATTCATCGATCATCAGTGTTCTATTCGCAACAAATTGGTATCAGAGCTGAGTTTCTTTTCGCGAAGATGACTACAACGAAGTTCGACATCGAGAAGTTCGACGGGAACACAAATTTTAGTTTGTGACAGGTTCGGATGCATGTCATCCTGGTTCAAAATAGGTTGAAGAAGGCGCTGTCGGATCAAAAGTCTGACGCCATGGACGCGTCCGCCTGGGAGGATCTCGACGAGAAGGCCATGTCTGCGATTCAGTTGTGCCTGACGAACGATGTTCTTCAGGAAGTTCTCGCAGAGAAGACGACGGCCGATCTTTGGACGAAATTGAAAATTCTGTATCTGACGAAAACCCTAGCGAATCGACTTGTGTTGAAGCAGCGGTTGTACACCTTTCGTATGACCGAAGGTACGTCGATCAAATCACATATCAGTGAATTTATTGCCCTAATCAATGATTTGAAGAACGTAGATGCAAAGGTTCATGATGAAGATCAGGCCCTATTATTTCTTTGTTCTCTGCCATCTTCATATAAAACTTTTAAGAAGACGATGATCTATGGTAGGGACAAACTCACATTTGAAGATGTTAAGGGCAGACTGTTGAGCAAAGAAAAGTTGGATAATGAATTGGGATCAAGCAGCAAATCTGATGATCAAGCCTCAGGTCTGATCGCAAGAGACAAACATCAAACGAGAAATCAAAATCAAGATAGATCCAGATCCAAGTCGAAGAACAGAGATAAAATCTGTAATTATTGCAAAAAGAATGGTCATATCAAAACAGAGTGTTACACATTACAGAATAAGAATAAAAGGATTAACGATGGCAACGAGAAGGGAAATCAGAAGGCTAAAGTTGCAGATGTCGGTATAGCAGAAAGTGATAATGAAGATGTTCTGTTGGTAACGACATCAAACAAATCCATATCATCAAGTGAATGGATTCTCGATTCTGGATGCTCATACCATATGTGTCTCAATCGAGATTGGTTCTCCACGTACAAACTTGTTGAAGGTGGAGTCGTTCTTATGGACAACAATGCTGCCTGTAAGACTGTTGGTATTGGGTTCATCCAGATTAAGATGCATGATGGAATTATTAGGACATTATCAGAAGTCAGACATGTTTCTGATCTGAAGAAGAATCTTATCTCTCTCGGTGTCTTAGACTCAAATGGTTGCAAAGTTGTTATTGAGTCTAATGGAATGAAAATTTCCCGTGGTGCTCTTGTGTTAATGAAAGACCTCAAAATCGGTAGTTTGTATGTTCTCTAAGGTTCGACGGTGATAGGTTCAGCAGCAGTCTCATCTACCTCAGAGGAATATTGCACAAAGTTATGGCACATGCGTTTGGACCATATGAGTGAGAAGGGCATGCAAGTTCTCAGTAACAGAGGTCTTCTTCCTGGTGCAAAAGTTGGAAAGTTAGAGCTGTATGAGCATTGTATCTTCGGAAAGCAGAAGAGAGTTAGTTTTGGCTCAGCCATTCATAAGACGAAGGGAATCCTTGATTACATCCATTCAGATTTATGGGGTTCTTTTTAGGTTCCTTCGAAAGAAGAAAATAGGTATTTGCTGACATTTATTGATGATTTCTCTAGAAAAGTTTGGGTCTATTTTCTAAAGCATAAAGATGATGTATTCGAAACATTCAAGTCATGGAAGACTTTGTTAGAGAAGCAATCTGGAAAAGTTGTGAAGAGACTAAGGACTGATAGTGGACTAGAATTCTGTAATTCTAAGTTCAATGAATTCTGTGGCAAAGAAGGTATTGCAAGGCATCACACAGTTGTGAGAACTCCACAGTATAATGGAGTCGCAGAAAGAATGAACAGAACTCTATTAGAAAGAGCATGATGTATGTTGTCAAATGCAGGACTTGGCAAGGAGTTTTGGGCAGAGGTTATTAACCTGGCATGTCACTTAGTGAATCGGTCTCCTCACCGATCCTTAGACTTAAAAATTTCTAAAGAAGTGTGGTCAGGTAATTCTCCTAATTACTCACGTTTAAGAGTTTTTTATTATCATGCATATGCACATGTTAATGATAGAAAGCTTGAACCTAGAGCTAGGAAGTGCATATTTCTTGGTTATAAATTTGATGTTAAAGGTTATAGATTATGGTGTCCTGAAATCAAGAAATTTATTATCAGTAGAGATGTTACTTTTGATGAATTTATGATGCTTCACTTGAGAAAAGATTTGTCTATTATTGGTGATACATAAAAGCAGAAAACTTTGGAGAATGTGGAGTTAGAACTGTCAAATTCTTCTGATGAAAAGAATGATACTCTTGATGCTCCTGAAGTTCATACATCACCTCAAGTTCAGCAGCAATACATGTTAGCTCGTGATAGATCGAGGAGAGAAATAAAAGCACCTCAAAGGCTCGAATTTGAAGAACTAGTCGCTTATGCATTAAGTGTTGCTGAAGATAGTGAGTTACCTGATCCTTCCTCGTATTTTGAAGCTATTCGAAGTCCTGATTGTAATAAGTTGTTAATAGCAATGCAGAAGGAGATGGAATCTCTACAGAATAATGGCACTTAGTATCTTGTAAAACAACCCGTGAATAAGAAGATTGTTGACTGCAAATGGGTGTTCAAGAAGAAAGAATGAATCAATAATGAAGAGACAAAGTACAAAGCAAGATTTGTGACAAAAGGGTACGATTGTGAAACATACTTCTATTCGTACTTTGTTTGCTATTGTTGCTTTGCAGAATCTTGAACTTGAGCAATTAGATGTTAAGACTGCATTCTTACATGGCGATTTAGAAGAAGATATATATATATATGGAGCAGTCAGAGGGTTTTCATGTTGAAGGTATAGAAGATCAAGTTTGCCATCTGAAGAAGTCCTTATATGGACTTAAACAATCCCTTGGCAGTGGTATAAAAGATTTGATTCATTCATGTTGAGCATTGGTTTTGCTAGAAGCAAATATGATAGTTGTATTTATTTGAATCAACTTGCCGATGGTTCATTCATTTATTTGTTGCTCTATGTTGATGATATGTCAATTGTAGCGAAAGATATATCTGAAATTAATATTTTGAAAAATAAGTTAAGTTCTGAATTTGAGATGAAGGATCTTGAAGCAGCAAAGAAGATTTTAGGAATGAAAATTTCTAGAAATAGAAGTTCAGGAAGACTATTTTTGTCTCAGCAGAAATATATTGAAAAAGTCTTGAAGCGTTTTGGAATGCAGAATGCTAAGGCTGTCAGTACACCGATTGCAGCACACTTTAAACTCTCAGCTTCATGTTCACCTCAATTTGATGAAGACAAAAAGTATATGTCAAAAGTTCATTGCTGTAGTGCAGTTGGTAGTATTATGTATGCAATAGTTTACACTCGTCCAGATATATCTCATGCTGTCATTGTTGTTAGTAGATATATGTCTAATCCAGGAAAAAAGTACTGTGAAGCTGTTAAGTGGATACTGAGATATTTAAGATGTACTTCTGAGGTATGCTTGGAATTTGGTAGAAATTCAACTTGACTGATTGGTTATGTTGATTCAAATTTTGCAGGAGATCTTGATAGAAGAAGGTCCCTAACTGGTTATGTCTTTACTATTACTGATTATGCTGTGAGTTGGAAAGCTATTTTGCAGGATACAATAGCATTATCCACTACTGAAGCTGAATACATGGCCATCACTAAAGCTGTGAAAGAAGTTATTTGGTTGAGAGGATTAGGTGAAGAGCTCACTATGAAAGAGGAATCTACTGTCATATATTGTGATAGTCAGATTGCAATACATCTTACAAAAGATCAAATGCATCATGAAAGAATAAAATATATAGATGTGAAATATCATTTTGTTCGAGATATTGTGGAAAAGCAAGATGTTCAAGTTCAGAAGATTAGCACACATGACAATCCTGCAGATATGATGACAAAGAGCTTACCTGTTGCCAAGTCCGACTATTGTTCAGACTTGACGGGCGTTACGCAAAGAACAAGCTAGGCCCTTGTGGGCCATTCGGCAAAGGAGAGCATGTTGAGCATTTTATTTTTGAGAGTTTTGTGAAATTAAAGTCAAGATGAAGATTTGTTGATGTGCCTTGAATTATGTACAATGTTTCCAAAATTATGAAAAAAATGAAAAAGGATGAAAAATGAGAATCTGTGACGGGACGGAGAGCTTGGGCCGGCTTGGAACGTTAGTCCCAAGCCCATAGCCCGCCACTGATTCTCGTAGGGGGTGCGGGGGGCGAGACTTTTATATGAGGGTTAGGGTTTTATATGATGTACATTATCTTTTGGCTCATAGTGAAAATTTATGGCGGCGGCCTCCTTTGCCCGTGGATGTTTTTCTCTTGTTCACATTAATTAAGAGAGTTTTACCACGTTAAATCTCTGTGTTCATCTTCTCTTTATTTCGTTGTTTTGATTATTCATCGATCCTCGGTGTTCTATTCGCAACAAAAGTCTTCCACTGTTCCATCGCTTAAGAAGAGGAATCGAATTCGAGTCTTTACGAATGTAAAAAAAATTATTAAAAGTATCATTTATCGTTGTCATACACAAGATCCGAAATCATCTCAACCTTTTATATATTATTTCTTATGTGTCACAACACAAATATTTATTTAGAGCCAAATTCGGTTTATTCTATATGTTGATTAACATTAAAAGTATGAAAGAGCCATTAAAAGTCTGAAAGAGCCAAGGCACCCACCCCCAATTTAAATGGATATGCCAACCATTATGGAGATTGGAGAGAGAAAATATGTTAGAACGTCTAGGACTCTAGAGCCGTTAAATCAGGCTAATTTTGAATCAAGGTAAAAATAAAATAAAACGATTATAGTGATTTTTTTGGTCTACCATTGAATTATGAATTTATCTCGTACTTAAATTTTATTACGATTTTCACTTTAGTCTTTTTATTTAGGCTTTGTTCGGATAAATTTCAGTAAATGAAAACGGAGAAGAAAGAGGGGAAGGAGAATGGGAGGAAGGGTAAATAGATTTGTTTAGTTTGGGAGAGAGAAAGAAGGAAAAAAAGTTAATAAATATGTGAATGAACAATTATACTTTTAGTTATATTTTTTTCTATTAATATTTAAATGAACAAATAGGTAATTTCACCTATTAAATTTCTTCACCTTCTCCCCCCTCCGTTTTGAAATTGAAAAAATGGAAGAGAATTTCCTCTCCATTTCCTTTCATTTTCTCTTAATAAAGTCATTCAAACAAGGGAATAAAATATTTTCTCTTCCCTTCCCCTCTTTTAACCCCATTCCCTTTAATCCAAACAGAGGCTTAATTATGTTAATTTTTCAATTATATTTAGTTTTCTTCATTTGTAAAAAACTAAAATCCCCTTCCACCAAGCGTTTTCATTTTAATGTTTAAAATAAAATGAAATATTCTGACATGTCAGCAATATCAAAAAATTCATTTTTTTCTAAATTATTATTATTTTGTTCTTTTTAAACGTTAAAATAGAAGATAGCTCATGGAAGGATATTTTAGTCATTTTCAAATAAAAATTTTAGAATTAATATAAAAGTTAACAACATCAGACAGAACAGCTGAAGTGAACACACGATAAAGTTTATACAATAAGTTCATAATTCAGAACTAGACACAAAAAATTATTCAGACAAAGTTTAAGAAAATAATCCTTCTAAAAATTAAATTTGAGAATGGTAATTTTCATCAATTTTAAGACATATTCAGGGCGGAACAGTATTAAATATTTAGGGGGGGGTCTATGTAATTAAAATAAATAATTTATTGTTGATAATTTTTTTAGGAATTAAATTAATTCATTAAAAGATTTAAATGTACAGTAAAATTAAAAATTATGTTTATAGTGAAAATGTAGCAAACAACTGTGATAAACAATCTGAGAGATTTAATCATGAACCATTGAATAGAGATCTGATAGTGTAAAAAATAGAGAACAAGGTGAGATAGGGAACACCAACATTGAACCCTACTTATAAAACTCTTAATATATCTTTGAAAGTTGTAATTAGTATTAATATCATATACCTTAATATATATATAGGGAAATCTTAAATGTTGTCTTATTTAATATTAGTATATTAAATTTATTGAAGTTAAGGTGGGGATAGGAATGAAAATAATTTGGATCGGATCGATTTTTCGATTTAAATAATTATCCATCATTTTTGAATTATTTTTAAAATTATAAAAATAGTCTTAAGATTATTTAGGATAGAGGAAAAATCATACTCAAGGGAGCTGATTTTTTATTAAATAATATTAAGTTAAACCTATTTTAGTAAAATAAAATTTTATAAAATATATAATAAATTAAAATTAATATATATTTAATTTTATAACTCAATACAGGATATAGTACTAGAACTATTAAAATATAATTTCAAAATATGATAAGAACATATTAAATTATATAAAAATTATTATACAAATAATAAAATGTAATTACTTATGAACTAATTATACAAATAAAAATTAATAAATAAAAATGGGCTCCACGAATTTCTAGATTTTTTGGATGGGGTTCCAGTTTTAGCAAGTGAGTTTCATTCTATTAAAAATGACATAAATAGTATTTGAACCCCCTAATTTTTAATTTAATTTCTTCGAATCTGTTAGGATTTCTGCACGAAATAAATTATGCACCAGGAGAAAAACTCGAAAAATTTAAGGTGGCACATACTTTTATTAGATGAAAGAAGCATAAAAGGATTACAAAATCAGATTGCTTTCTCTTTGGACCCTTATGAAGTTTATATAGGCACTCCGAATTACAGACCAACTTGACTCTATATTAATCCCAAAAATAGAACACCTACCTTGTGATAAGGAAATAAACCAATTCCTTAACAATCTAGTAATAAGAAAATATACATAATATGTCAAACAGATTTTCTTTTATTTTAGAGTTTAGGTTCATATGAGTTTCTAATTGAAGTAAGATTCAAGGCATTATTAACGATCTCCACCTTGAATTGAATCCTCAAATCAGATATCTAACATTCTCTGCGGACACTAGTCTCTGTTCTGATTCTACACGTGCGATAGCATCCTTGTAGCTTGATTTAGTGATTTCACATCTTCAACTACTTTGAATGCATATGCAACCATGTCCTCAAAGTCATAATGCTTAGAAGGACCTACATATCTGCGTGCACGTCCAGCAATTAGACTTGTTCTTCTGCTTGCTCCTTAGGTTCTGCCCCATTCTGAATTGGAGTTAATTCAAACTCAACCTGTTTGTTGACACCCTCCTCTGTTGAGTCAATAATATCTAATTTCTGCTTGATCATAGTCATATCATCAAATGATATATTTGTACTGTGAATAACCTTCTGCTCTGAAGGAGACGAAGCCTTTTACATCTGTATCATATCCCACAAAGACTCCTTCTTTTATCTTTAGTTCCAACTTTTCTTTCGCTGACATGATAACATGCTGGACAGTCAAAGACTTTCAGATCAATATAATCAGCAGAGTTTCCTGACCATATCTCAACGGGAGTCGATCGATCGCGGTTGCAGGACTCCGATTGACAAAGTAGCATGTTGTGCTAACAGCCTCAAACTAGAATGACTTGTTCAGACCAAGATTAGAGAGCATACACCATGTCCTCTCCAGAAAAGTTATGTTCATGTGTTCTGCTACACCATTCTACTGTGATGTATCTCTGACAGTGCAATGCCTGACAATGCTTTCATCTTTGCATAACTGATTGAATTCAACAGAACAGAACTTCAAACATTATCAGTGCGAAGACACTTCACTTTCTTCGACGTCTGATTTTTCACCAAAACCTTCCACTACTTGAAGGCCTTGAAGGACTCACTCTTGTATTTTATTAAGAATACCTAATTTCATCCTCGAGTAGTCATCAATCACGGACAGAAAGTACCTAGCACCTCCTAATAATGAAACACGAGAGGGACCCCAACAATCAACATGGATATAGTCAAGTGTCTCCTTCGTCCTGTGCACTGCTTTGCCAAATTGAGACCTTCATTGTTCTGTCAAACACATAGTGCTTGCAGAAGTTGATTTCATATATCTTCTTATCTCCTCGAAGACCTCACTTGTTTAGGATGTTCATCCCTTTCTGACTCATATGTCCAAGTCGCCTATACCACAACTTGGATACTTTGGAGTATGTACAAGGACTTTTGCCTGGCTTCTCTCATGACTTCAACATCACCCTTGGTGATCGTGAGAACATCTTCTACGGCATCCATCTGACATTCTTTGGTTTCCAGAACTCCTAATGATATCAGATTTTTCTTCCATTACAGAACATGACGGACCTCTGTCAATGTCCTCACCCGATTGACATGAGTTCTGATCTGAATTAAGCCGATTCCAACTATTTTACAGGCTGCGTCATTGTCCATGCTGACGTTTCCGTCGTCAATATTCTGATAAGTTGAGAACCACTCTTTGTGCAGAGTCATATCATAGGAACATCCTGAGTCGAGAATTCAACTCTCTTTCGAACATTTCTGATCAGACACCATGAGAGCTAAATCATCATCAGATTCGCTATTTTAGTGAGCTACTGCAGCAACCGTGTCTTTCTTCTTCTTCTTGAGGCAGTTCTTCTTCCAGTGACCCAGTTCTTTGCAGTAGTTGCAGATGTCCTTCGGATTGACGTTCTTATTCGATTTACCCTTTTTAGGGTTTATTTTCTCTGTGGTTGTTACCAACCCTACAGTTTGAATCTCCACAGTCTTTTCAGATGCCCTATAACGAAGTTCACGAGTATGTAGACTCGATCTTACTTCTTCCAGAGTAATTGTGTCTCTTCCGATGATAACAGACTAAACGAAATTTTCGTATGACAGAGGAAGAGACACTAACAAAAGTAGGGCAGCATCTTCATCCTCAATCTTCACATCTATGTTTCGTAATTCCATCAACAAATATTCATCTAATCAAGATGATCTTTCAGAGGGGTATCTTCTTGCATGCGGAGGACGAACAGATGTTGCTTCAACAATAACTTATTGGTCAGAGACTTGGTCATGTAGATACTCTCAAGTTTTGACCACAGACCAGCTGTCGTTTCTTGATCGGCGACTTCGATAATCTCATCCGCCATACACCATAAGATCATAGAGTGCGCCTTCTCTTTCTGTACTATCAAACTTGCGAGGTCAGACTCTTTTTCTTTGCCCTTCGAGGTTTGTTCTTCGGCACGTTCGCGAGTGGCGTCCAGACCCCTTGTTGTTTCAGAAGTCCTCTCATCTTGATCTGCCAAAGACTGAAATTATTTCGTCCCGTAAATTTCTCGATGTTCACGTTGTGCGATGCCATCTCTATGTCTGACGGAGGATCGACGATGAAGCCTCGCTCTCATACTAGTTTGCTAGGATTTTTGCACGAGAAAAATTATGCACTGCGAGAAAATCCGAGAAATTTAAGACGACACAGACTTTTATTAGATGAAAGAAGCATAAGAGGATTACAAGATCAGATTGCTTTCTCTTTGGACCCCTAGAGAGTTTATATAGGCACTCACTTTAATAAATGATAGGAATTACAGACCAATTGAGACTCTATATTAATTCAAAAAATAGGACACCTACCATGTGATAAGAAAATAAATTAATTCCTTAATAATCTAATGATAAGGAAATATGCATAATATGTCAGACAAATTTTCTTTTATTTCAGAGTTTGGGTTCAAATGTGTTTCCAATTGAAATAGGATTCAAGACATTATTATCGGAATCGGATAAGTTTTCCAATTTTTCTTACAACACCCATTAGGTGCCATTCTTATGGTAGCCTTAATTTATAGATAATTAATTTTAATAATGGGGACCATCCAACATTATTAAGGAGCACTGATACATTTCCATACATTTAGTACGTGCAACCAGACCTGTTTATGTACAACTTTTTTATGGACATAAAATTCAAAGTGATCAGATAAAAATTGGGACAAATTGCTTATTCCTTTATTAATCTCGGCTCGGATTTTTTTTCGATCACACGGTCTGGTACTCATCGGTTACGAGGACTATTAACCTCAACTAATTCGGTGTCGGAATTTGTGCGACATATGTAATTTTCTTGACCAATGCGGTGACTCAAAGATCGATCCTAAGCTATTAGCCCATGGACCACTTGGGGCGTAGTCTGCTGCCATTTGGTTGGTTATGTCAGCTCGGATTCTCCACAGGAACATTGTTGCTCTAATCATCATATATCAGTGAGCCTGTGCCCCTCATAACTCTGGTAGATATATACATACGTTTCAAAAGGCAAGGCAAGGATCTTTGAATAGTTTTAGAAACTGTAGCAAAGGACAATTATTCATCCCCCTCATCCAATCTCCGTCACCTTGTGGAGCCAGCGATTGATCTGCTGTCCCCCCGGGGTCCCATCGCCGGCCCGCCACTGCCTCGCCAACCATTGCAAGGGGCAGCTGCTCAGGAGGTACAATGCACAACTGGAGTACCAGAATGGATTAAACACAATCACCCCAAATGCAGCAAAGATCTAATTACTGGTTGCGTGTGCGCAAGAACAATGTGGCAACTCAACGTAACTGCTAATATTTGTCATGAATCCATTCTCTTCCATGGACATTTTTATCTCTGTCTCCTTCTTCTTCCTCTCTCTCTCTCTCAAGTGGATGGGTGCAATTAGCTTCATGTCATTATCAGGGTGTGCACTTGAAGATTTTGGCTATGCTTTTTTTTTTTTGGGTGTTCTTTGCCAGATTTACTCAAAATGCTTCTGAGGATCCTTTTTATATGGTGGAACTGGAAAGGGTGCAATAAAAATATCATGTCTAACAACAAGCTTGGTTTGTTGCTTATGAAGATGGGATGGCTTTGGCCGGTGTTGGTGTCTAATTGGCTCGCA
Organism: Pontederia crassipes; assembly: GCA_030549335.1. NCBI lineage: Eukaryota > Viridiplantae > Streptophyta > Magnoliopsida > Commelinales > Pontederiaceae > Pontederia > Pontederia crassipes. Next base: position 2,854,105 of record CM060197.1, read on the forward strand.
ATTTTTCTGAAATAGATGGCACCCACACACATCAATCATCTTCAGCACTTTGAGAACCCCCGAGACATTTAAAACGAAAAAGATTAATGTGGCACATAAAATGAGGATTGTGCTCCCTTGTTAGTTGCCATGTAATGAGGAAAGTAAGAAAAAAAAAGTGATGGTGCAGTTGGTGTGACACTGTGGTGTCGTGTGAATCCCAACTCCTTGTGATATATGGATGTGGCATATGTTTTGTTTAATGCTGTTCACACTCATCAGACTTATTCTAAGCTACTGGAGGTCACCTCAGTTATGTATTATTGAGTTGGATTGTATCATGTAATTTAGTACAAATTAATTCTAAAAGATTTGTCAAGATATAGTCCAATAATGTCCTTCCACTAATCCCACTAGGATAGGTAATGTTCGGGAGCTATCATCCATCAGGTGGTCAGGAAACATAAAAGTCACTGAACCTTGCCATATTTAAAACACCAAAATGGAATTTTGGGACCAAATTATCGTATCAAATCTTATCTGTTAGGAAATTTAGTTGTTCCACACACCAAAAAAAAGGTAGGAATATGCTTAGCAGTAATCAAAGCATCATTACTCCAGCTTAGGATATAGATTCCTGTTTACCTGAGAAAGTGATTGAAGATTTGATAGTTTGGAACATTATTTCAGCTTTATTTTGACTGATATTGTGGTTGAAGAGCATCCTTTACTATTTGCAAGCTTGTTTCTTGGATTGACATGATCAGCAGGACAGATAAAATAGGTAACAAGTAATTCAAGTATTGCGGCTGAGAGGTAAAGTGCACTGCATCACAAGAACAGAGACAAACTTGCATAAGAATTATCATGGCATGATTACTCTCCGGATTTCAAGTACAGGAAGAAGTGCGTGATTCAGGAGAAATGAGGTTTTGCTGTTTGCCTGGCCTTCAACATACTTTGACTGAGAAAATAAAGGCACTGTTCCTGTTCTTGACCGCAGCCTAGGGACACAAAAAAAGATGCAGAGGAAAACCACTTCATGAACAGTTCATCACTGTTGCTCTGTAGGGCCACCATATCAGTAAACTAAGCAGTTAGCACAGACCATTGGGATAAAGCTTGTCCCTTGTTTTGGTGATTACAATTCATTTTCGAATCTTAGTATGTGGGCTAAAACACAAGCATGAAACAAGACGGCCAATAGAGTTCAAGAACAATCATTTATGCTACACAAATGCTTGATCCTAGCCTATCAAGAGGTACAAGTAGACCACCAAATGTAGGAGTATCTTAGTTCATATTGTATGCCAGAATGATGGTGTCCCAGGGAGACTAAATTAGCAGTTTGGTAATCATGGTGTCAGAAGTACCATGAAAAAGCAACGTTTCAACTGTAGATTCCTTTCAAACATCAGTATACACGTGCAGTTCACCAGATATCCTATTTACCAGAGATAAAATAGCATAGGCCTACAAACCTTCAAATAATCGAGTTCACTTCAATGCACAAAAAGCTCAGGGCAAGAAGAAATGCATGGCCACTTTGTTACAACTTGCTCAATCTGCCTTAAATATTCAATCACTGCAAGCAACAAAATTCTGATTCGGCCACACCTTAAAGATAACTGAAGCACTGATCTATGCAATGTGCAGCCCAATTTTTATCCAGATCCAATATTTTAAGACCCAAACATCTATGATGACAATGGTACGTGCCTGCAACACGCAGGCTGACAAGGAAAGAGATGACGTCCAACTGTTTAACAAAAGTTACAAAACAAAACGCTCTGCTTTATACAACCAAAGACAGATGGATATTGCTGTTCTATTATAGAGATTGCAATTTGCAACCAGCAATGGAATTTAATAACCATGTATTCGACACCACTGTTCCTCCAGAAGCACCGGCGAGGGCTTGAGCTTGAGCTCGCCTTTGACTCACAACTGAAGCAGCATTACTGGAGCTACAGTTCTCTGGACACTCGAGACTGTAGACTATGAAGGTTTTGGACTTGGAAGAGTCGCCCAGCAGACTAACTTGGTCTTTCGGGATGGGCTTCCTCTGCAGAACAGCTCCCCCTGCAGTTATCGCGAGATCTTGTAGATAACGTTTGTACTCTGAAACGTAGTCTCCACTGAAATAGAAATCGAAGCCTTCGAAGAGTTTTGGTCGCTGCGACGCCACGAAGAATGTTACAACTAGGAAAAAATAAACTGCAGGTTGAAACAAAATATATAAAAAAAAAACATCTGAGCCTTTTACATTTGCACTCTTAGGCTTTGTTTAAATGGTGAATAATCATCTCTCACTATTTATGTTCACAAAATACATGTGCTTTGATCATAACTTGTACTCTGAGGAAATATCGCATCAGTTCTATAAACGGAGAAAATACTGGAAGAGCATATTGTTTGAACTGTTTGTCTCATTGTTATACGTAATAATTTGCAGATTAGCATGTAATGAAAAACTTGGAGAAATCATCTGCAAAACTACCTCGCTCATGGCCTTCATTCTTCCTAGCCGTGGACCACCTCTGATTCCATGAACGTCCAATGTGATTTCATATTTCTTCTCATCAAGAGGTTTCATAGCCTCCATGCAGTCTCTGATCCCTGCATGACTAGATGTAAGCCATAAAATTCTAGATTGACAAAATGATAATTGGGGACTATTTTTGAATGAATTTTAAGGGTTATCTTACAATTAAAATTCAATATCCATTTTCCGTAGAGGATGGCCTTGAGAATCTTGAGGGTTCTTTTGCAAGCACCATTCTCATCTGTAGATGCAATGACGTGAGAGACTTCTGGGCTCCAAGAAGGTGAAATAGTGACACCAGTCAACTTCACAAATTTGGACAGTACTTCCTGAATGCAATCTAGGGCTCAGATATCTAATATGAGATTTCCTAAAAAGAGAAAAGCTGAGACCATTTGCTCACCTTCTCTGCAACAGAAAGAGCCGAGCCACAGAGGACCCATTTACAAGGTGAACCAGATGGCCATTTCCAATCCTGACTCAAATGAAGCTGAGACATGCTCATTTGAGATGCTTTGCTGATTACATGCAATTCCGGAAAAAACAAAGGAAAAATGAGCCCTGAAAATTCAAATTGCATAACTTCAAGAAGACTTGTTTATTTTGAGCCCTGAAACATACAAACCTTTTCAAAGTATGCATTTTTCTGCTTTGCCTTGAAGACTTAGGGATTTCAACTGGTAACTTATGTGATGAATGAAGAGGGCACAACATGACAAAATTATCCTGTCATGGTCATTTTTTGCAAATGACCGTTATAAGTTAAATATGAACTATCACAATACAAAAAACAGCCCTATATAAGTTAATTTAAGAAGCAAATTTGGAAAGAGTAGGAACTAGGAACAATTTTCAACTATTCCTTTAAAGACTATAAGAATATAACTTACAGGATCCCATCTACATTCTGAAATCATCTTAGCACAAGTGAAATGAAAGCTCTTCCGGCAACTTTTCTCATAGCATCCAAGTGCAGCACCATTTATGCCACAGCAACAGCACTTTATTCTTCGACTTCTTACTAACTCTGCTGCAAGGTTGACAGCCAATTCATCTTCAAAGTAGACTTCAGGGGCCCTTCAATTAATAAAAGACAAAGTTATATTGTTCACAAGCAAAAAAACACAATGTAGTACTTGAGACTCATTTCAACAAATTCCAATCTAACAAAGAATTTTTACCATTCTGTGCAATGCTTGTGAGCATGTATTACATTGATTCCCGCATTAAAATCTGCAACTACAGGTGTGCCATTGGAATAATGCATCATTTCTCCAGAATCCTTCAAGATCAATTTAAGAGACATTAATAAATAGTAATAGATCACTAGTAGGAGATTAACATTATGTAATATTATATATCACCTTTGTGACATCAGAAGAGTGGCAAAAGGCACATTTGATCTCACAGCTTATGTTCTTACACTTTCTCAGGGCAGTAGGATGTTGTCCAGTGCTTTCAGTTATTGCAGCATCATTGATTTGGTTACATGGAGCCTCCTGATTATCTCTTTCAGTAAGAGTAATAGGACCCTCACTGGCAAATGTACTCTCCTTTCCAGGAGATGGAGTTTTACTTTGTGTATTTTCATTTTCTTGGCATGTGATAGCAGCTACATCTCCACAGTTATCAAGAACTGTTTCATCAACATCAATGGACATGGGTTTTTGGGCTAGTCGCACTGATGACCTTGTTTTAACTAAAGCATTTCTCTTTTTACTTTTGTTCTCGGCGTGGAACTTTCTTCTGACATCAGTAGACTCAAATTCTGTGTTTTCACAAACTACATTGTTTGACGCAGTGACAACATTATTTCCTCCACAGCATGTGTCCTCTTGTATTTTAAAATGCCTAGGTCTCATTGTAGACTGTTTCAGGCAACACAATTTTGTGAGAAATCGCAACAAGAAAGCTAGCATCATAAAATTGATGCAAAAGGATTAAAACTAAGCAAATAGTACCTGTTTCTTCAAAGATTTTGAACGAAGTTCAGGAGAGCAAGGTATTTGAGTCCATTCAAACATTTCACTGTCAAGAAACTCTGCAGCATTGCATTTACTCTGCAATTTTATACTAATGAGATGAGTATACTGGGCAGAGAAAAATGCAATTTGGATAAAAGAAACTTACAGCAGGTGTGTTTTTGTTAGGTGACTCGTCTTCTGGATCTTTGAGATCACTAAAGCTAGGGACCTTTTGAGATCCAGGTGTCTCCGGCAACTGTTGACTGTTACACACGTCATCATTTTCATTTTCATCTTCTCTTAGCCAAAAGAAGGGCTCAAGGGACCGTTTTTCATGGTTATGGGTAGCTAAGGCCTTTTCTTCAGCAGCTTGCCTGTTATCAATGTACTCACTGTTTTGACCTTCCAACCTAGACATTTTTGGTGGTCTGACTGGTGTCTCTGCGATTGGAAATGGTGCTACTTGCACACGTTTCTTTGCAGGAAAAGAAGTCTTTACTGATAAACATCCATCTGAAGTCCGTGAAATGACATTTTCCATATTCGTTTTGTTTTGCTTGGAAGAACCCTTTCTTCTTGTTTTCTTTTGATGATCCTCTCTGGCTTGTGGAGCAGAAATTTGTTTCTTGTTCAGAGCACACCCATCTTTAATATTAATCAGAGAAAAACACATCAAAATTAGGAACGACAAAGTACAAAAACAATTCTTGAGAAGGAAATAAACCAATCAAAATAATTAGTTTAGTTCAAGTTGAAAATTCTTTGTGACAAACATGCAATATCTACCGTCTAACATTAAGGCTTGTAATTCAACTTCTAACTCATCAAGAAATACCTTACCTGATCTCGTGACTTCAGGTGCTATTTGAGTGGAAATGATGTTGACTCCTGCTGCAGATTCCATGTTCTTGTAAATGTTTACCAAGTTGTCCATGTGGGCAGCAGGACGAACCTCTGAAACCAATGTGAAATTTGAAACAAACGAAAAAGGAAATTGAAGCCAAAGCACACATATTTGTTTTATTTAGAGAACGATCGATTTTTAATTGAACAGCAAGTGTGCAAAAGGCACAAAAGTACATGAAACGATAATTCAATGACCAAAGGCATAAGCTTGCTAAATCTAGTTAAAGAAACTATATTGTGGCATTTCAGTTATATATTTCAGTTCTTACGCAAGTCATGAGCACAGACAACATGATATGTCGTCCAACCTATTTGTTTCTATAAAGAAGACTACAATGATTTTGAATCTAGTGTCTCATGTTCAAATTCCACGGTAGGAGTTATGTACCCTTTTATTTTCAAGTTTATCTTTCCTTTCCTGTATTAGGCCTTGTGCCTCCTCATGTAACCGGAAAAAAAAAACTAGAGATTCTACTAAGGAACCAATACCCACGGTCAACTCTCTCGTGTATTTAAACAAACGACGACAATGCATACAATGTCCACTGCTTTTCTTCGAAGAAATGTCCCAGGTAAAACGTAAAGTTTCCCGCAATCATCTGCCGAAGCACAAAAGGATCATAAGAACGAACCTCGACGATGGAATGGAACTTTGCAGACAGGGCAATCCGACATAGTCTTCATCGACTCCTTGATGCAGTGACTGCAATCGAGGTGGCACAACATAATGTTCATAAAAACTACAAAAATAATGGAAATGGAAGCGCAGAGGCGTCGAAGCAGAGGCCTTACTCGCAGAATACGTGGTTGCAGGAGAGCGACACCGCAGATTTGAGGAGGCTCCAACTGCAAGACAAAAGGGTCAGATCATACAGAGGGAAGGAATTAGAGCAAAACAGGGAGCGGGATCGATCGAAGCAGTACCAGATTGGGCACTTGAGCTCTCTGCCCATCTTCTCCAGGTGATCCAAGTCCGCCATGGCTGCGATGGTATCAGATTCCGCGAGCGGGGAGAGGAGAGAGAAGTAGCCGAAACGAAGCGCCGTGAAATATTTTTGTACCCATTTTGCTCCCTTGGCGGGAATTTTGCATCGCAAATTTTTAACTTTCGCGGTATTTGACTTGTCAGGTTTTTTTTCGTTTATTATATTTTTTTTACTATTTTTTGTTGGGTTTCGGATTAATTTGATTCGATTATTTATTGGATGGTGGTCATATTAAATATATATAATTAAATCGGATTAAGGAATCTAACTATTTTTAAAAATATATATATAATAAAAATTTAGCTATTTGGTTCCAATTTATTGTCTCCCATCCTCACTTTTTTGTACAAAAAAAATTATTTTAATTTATCCAGTGCAATTTTTCTCTTTTATTATCACTGAACAAAAATCAAGAAAGAAAATAAAGTTCATCATTCGGAACGTCAAAATTAATTTATATTTATTATATTTTAAAGACTACTTTTGTTTAATCATTTTTTTTATCTTGAAACCATGAAGAAAAGTGGATAAATTAAAAAAAATGAAAAGAAAATTTCAACATGGCATAAAGTCAACAAGATTAATTATTAAAGTATACTAGTCCTAGATCCAGAAATATTATAAATAATATATAATTGAAATATTATGATTTATAATAATTATCAAAACTTTATTTATACTTGTATAATAATTTATAAAAGTGAAGTATTACTTTTAAAAATAAAATATTATTTATAATATATAAAGATGATATTTGATATTTAATCCTAATTCCTATCGTAATATATAAAGATGATATTTGATATTTAATATCTGATTAATATCATTTAATAAAAGTTTAAAATTTCTAAAGTAACGAATTATTTATTTTACTTTTGTTACCTTATATAACAAACTATTACAAGATAGTATTTATTTCCTTTTAATCATACTCAAATTGGTAAAAGAAGAAAGACTAATCTTAATTTTACTCAAATTAAATTATTTATTTTAAATTGTTTTTTAATTCCGAAAATGACAAATTATTTTTTAAATAGGAATTATTTTTACTTGTAATCGTACTCAAATTGATATAAATGAAATATTAAACTTAATTTGACTCAAAATAAATTATTTATTTATAATTTTTTCTTCCAAAAATAACAAATTATTTCTTTTAATTTTGTTGCCTTATATAACATACTATTATAAGATTATTTATATTTACTTTTAATCATACTCAAATTGATAAAATAAGAAAGATTAATCTTAATTTAACTCAAATTGAAATTATTTATTTTAAATTGTTATTAAAATTTGAAAATAAAAAATACTTAGAAAATATCTTTTAGAAAGAAAATAATTTATTTTAATATACTCAAATGGATAAAAAGAAAAAAATTAATCCTAATTTGAATCAAATTGGATTTTTATTTTATATTTAAATTTCTGAAATAACAAATTATTTTTTACTTACATAATATCTTTTAGAAAGAAAATAATATTTATTTTAATCATACTCAAATAATACTCAAATAATATCTTTCCATGTTATTAGAATTATAGATCTATAATTTGAATTAAATTGAGATTATTATCTGAAATATTAATATTAATATGACTCAAATTGAATTATATAATTTAAAATATTTTTAATTTCGAAAATAACAAATTATGTTTTAAAAGGAATTATTTTTGCACGTGATAATATTTAAATCGATAAAAATGAAAGAGTAATCTTAATTTAACTCAAATTGAATTATTTATTTAAAATTATGTTAAAATTGCTAAAGTAATGAATTATTTATTTTACTTTTGTTACCTTTATAACGAACTATTGTAAGATATCATTTATTTCCTTTTAATCATACTCAAATTGGTAAAAGAAGAAAGACTAATCTTAATTTTACTCAAATTAAATTATTTATTTTAAATTATTTTTTATTTCCGAAAAATGAAAAATTATTTTTACTTGTAATCATACTCAAATTAATATAAATGAAATATTAAACTTAATTTGACTCAAGTTAAATTATTTATTTCTAATTTTTTTCTTCCAAAAATAACAAATTATTTCTTTTAACTTTGTTACCTTATATAACATACTATTATAAGATTATTTATATTTACTTTTAATCATACTCAAATTGATAAAATAAGAAAGATTAATCTTAATTTGACTCAAATTGAAATATTTATTTTAAATTATTTTTTAATTTTGAAAAAAAATACTTACAAAATGTCTTTTAGAAAGAAAATAATTTATTTTAATATACTCAAATGGATAAAAAGAAAAGATTAATCTTAATTTGAATCAAATTGATTTTTTATTTTATATTATTTTTAAATTCTGGAAATACAAATTATTTTTTACTTACATAATATCTTTTTGAAAGAAAATAATATTTATTTTAATCAGACTCAAATAATATATTCCATGTTATTAGAATTATAGATCTATAATTTGAATTAAATTGAGATTATTATGTTAAATATTAATATTAATATTAATATTAATATGACTCAAATTGAATTATATAATTTAAATTATTTTTTAATTCCGAAAATAACAATTTATGTTTTAAAAGGAATTATTTTTTACTCGTAATAATACTCAAATCGATAAAAATGAAAGATTAATCTTAATTGAACTCAGATTGAATTATTTCTAAGATTAATTTTATCTTTTAGATTTAGACTTGTTAATTATGTTAATTATTATTATTTGACACATGTCGTTGTAATACTTTTCCACTTGTCGCGTTACCGGCTCTTGTGCTTTTACCTCTATATAGAAAATAGGCTACAACTCTAAATAGAATTTTTTTATTTGGAGATAAAACAATGTGTAGGCGTGTAGCACATATTCAATTTATTGCATAACAAAAAACACTTTACTGCAATATATTGTCATCTAAATACTCGATATCCTTCTTTATGATTGGACTAGGGATGAAAATGATTTGGTTGGGATAGTTTTTTTTCGCCGTTTTAAATTTTAGATGATTTTTTAAAGTATAAAAGATTAGTAAAAAATCGAAGGGAAAAATCTAAATAATCTCGCCTATTTAAATAATAATTTTCTAAATAATCAAATGAAAGCAGGAATTTAGAATTTTCAAACACCCACTAGCGTTCGTTGAAAACCTTTAATTCTTATGACTGAGATAACATTTTCACGACAAGCCATTGTTTAGACACACTTCTAGTGAAAATGTAGCATAACTTCTTTAGTATTTCACTCCGTATGTCCATTTTCAAATGCCAAAGTTGCCGTCTTTTTTCACTCGGAATGAATTTACAATGATTGTTGTTAGAATGCTATCTCGGTTGCTCAATGAGATAAAAGAAGATTAAGAGAGAGAACATGAGAGGTTGAGAGCGAGAGGAGAGAGAAAGAGAGGGGGGTGAAGATGTGCGGGTCGCTTGAATGAAGAGAAGACGAGGATTCAACGGGCTTTTATAGGGTTTAAATATGGAATGCGTTTGTTTAAACACTGCCCATATTCATTCTGTCAAATATCTCATGTTTGTATTGTTAGATCGCGAGTTTCATTTAAATAAGTAACACTTATCTTGTGATTTCAATGTGGATGTGTTTGTGCGCGATCTGTATTGGAGCGTAAAAAATAATACATGCCGAAATGATTTGTGTCGTGCCGGATCTGTGTTCACCGTGCCTAAATCATTGTCCACATTGCAAATGGGTGACCTAATACAGAATGACATGAACACGACCATTTTTCGTGCACAGGTTGTGTTTGTGCTGATCAGGTCGACACTATTTTTGGATGGATCGACGGCGTACGAACCGTGCGTTGTACTCCGATATAATCTCCATTATAGACTCCACGAGTATTAGTTTATTTCCAATATGCATATCTTTTTTTAATGTACACCATGATAATCCTCTAATATATAATAAAAATATATTAAGATTTAAGTCCTTTGTTTCTTTATTATCATAAAGGAATTTATTTTCTTTCTACCCTTTTCTTCGTGATAAAATGTTCATTGAAAAGATTACTAATTAAGTGATCTACCTGGAAAAATAGAAGCGTGTGTTATGTTATTTTATTTTATGATTAACTATTAATTTAATTCAATCATTATATTCATCGTCAACTATTTTACGCTGCAATTGGAAATATCCAATATATTCCTTGGTCACGTGGCATTCCCATCATCAAATAATTGTTCACTCATTCAAACACAGTAACTTTGGGATTCAAGTTAGCTAACATAATTATTGATTATTTGATTAGTCAATTAAGGGTCCATTTACCTTAGTTGATATAAAATAACTCATAATTTAAAATGCTGACAAATATTTTATTGATTGAAACTTATTTTTAAAAATAAATATTTATAAATTTGAATAAAATTACTTGTATTAATAACAACTAATTAGTTACGATACAACTAACTTATTTTTTCACCTCTTCCCGCTTATGTTTTTTTATTTTACTTATACGTATAATTGATATTATCCTTATGGGCCGTAATGTTATATTATCAAACGTTCAGATTTTTAAAACTAACTTATAAATGTTTTATAAAATTAGCCAAACACTCCATAAGTATAATAAGATGGTATATACAAATAACAGTAAATTAGAACATCATATTTATATTTACAATGTTAATATTTGAAAAAAAAAATTCCCTTCGTTAATTTCATTGTTCTCGCATTTCCCCGTTCTTATACCAAAATAGTACGACTTTCACTCAAACAAGCAAGCAAAAAGGAAGAGACGTACGGTCAACGAGACTGAGCCAGGTCAGCAAGGCCGCGTGGCGCCTTGGTCAACTCATGCGGTTTCATACGGAAGAGTTTAAAAGAAAAAAAACTTCACAATAAAAAATGATTAATATATATATATGATAATAAAGCTTGAACGTACAAAATATTAAGAAATATGATAAACGTTAGATCCGCACTAATGTGAAGGTCCCATATATGATTCATAAAATTATCAATTTGATCCGCCTACTAGTAATTATAAATATGCAGTTCTTGTTCGATGTTGCATTTTATAAAACATATAGTATATAAAGCACAAACTATATAAAAAAAATTAGAAATCAAATTTATATTCTCCTCACGTGTAGATTATTATTAGGGACTTAAGTGCCAACCACAGCTGACATATTAATTAGTAATTAAGTTAGTGCATTAGTTTTTTATAATAATTATTTTATTTGGTCATCCAATTAGTATGGCGAGAGAGACAATGGTGCTTGTTGTAGGTTCCACCAAGTGAGAAAATAGATATAAAAACGACTTGGACCAATTTGCAAATATTTTAAAAGAGCAAATCAGATTTAATTGAATTTTGAATTTTGAGTTAACACCTAAATGATTTCGGTCAAATTATTAATTAGGACTTTTAATAATTTTGGACATTTATTTATATCTAAAACTTGGTTCGTTGACTGGTCAATAATCTCTCTCTTCGTATATATATATTATATATACGTATATAAAAGCTCTCTATTGTCTCAAGACTCTCAACCCTCGTAGCTCCACCTCCGCGCTCATCCATGGCGTTCGCGGCATCGGCAGCCATCCAATCCCAGGGTCCCCTCGAACCATTCACAGCAAATGCAAACTCTTTGCTCGGGCCCCGCCACGCCTCCTTCCTCCCCGCCACCGCCGTCGACCCCGCGCCCACGCCGGCGATGAAGTCCGTTCGAGAGCGCCGCTGGAGCGCCTTCATTAACCTCCCGACATCGCTCTCCAGTCTCCTCCGTCTCCAGCCCATCGAGAAGGATCCCGAAGTCAACCCCGCCGCCGCCTTGAACCTCCGGACGTCGACCTTATCGCCCAAGGAGGACGTGTCCTCGCTCCGCGACGAGATCCACGGCGACGCGGACTGGTCGCGCCTCCTGGACCCCCTCCACCCGTTGCTGCGCCGCGAGATCATCAAGTACGGCGAGTTCGCGCAGGGGACGTACGACGGCTTCGACTTCAACCCCTTCTCCGAGTTCTGCGGCAGCTGCCTCTACGGCCGCGGCCGCCTCTTGGAGAAGCTCGGGCTCGCCCGGAACGGCTACGGCGTGACCAAGTACATCTACGCCATGTCCCACGTCGAGCTCCCGCAGTGGCTCGAGCGCTCCATGCACGCGGAAACCTGGAGCAAGGACTCCAACTGGATGGGCTACGTCGCGGTGAGCGACGACGCCGAGACCCGCCGCATCGGCTGCCGGGACATCGTCGTCGCGTGGCGCGGCACGGTCACGCCGGCCGAGTGGCTGGAGGACGTACAGAGGACGCTCGAGCCGCTCGGCGACGGCGGACGCGACGAAGTCAAGGTCGAGCACGGCTTCCTCAGCATCTACACGTCAAAGAGCGCGGCGACGAGGTACAACAAGTCCAGCGCGTCGGAGCAGGTAATGGCGGAGATCAGAAGACTGGTGGACTATTAGAGAGGAAGAGGCGAGGAGGTCAGCCTGACGATCACAGGCCACAGCCTCGGCGGCGCGTTGGCCCTGCTCAACGCCTACGAGGCGGCGTCGACCGTGCCGGACCTCCCGGTCACCGTCATCTCCTTCGGCGCCCCGCGCGTTGGCAACCCCGCGTTCAGGGACAAGCTGAAGGAACTGGACGTGAAGGCGCTGCGGGTGGTGGTGAAGCAGGACGTCGTGCCCAAGATGCCGGGGCTCCTGCTGAACGACACGCTGGAGAAGGTCCCCGGCACGCGGGATTGGGTCTACGCCCACGTCGGGCTGGAGCTCGCCGTCGACGTCCAGATTTCGCCGTTCCTGAAGCACAGCAGCGTCGACGTGGTGGGGTTCCACAGCTTGGAGACGTATCTGCACCTGGTGGACGCGTACGTCGGCGCGGGCAGGGAGTTCCGGCGGAACGCGAGGAGGGACGTTGCACTGGTGAACAAGGCCACGGGCATGTTGAGGGACGAGCTGAGAATACCACCATGTTGGTACCAGTCAGCTAAAGGGAATGGTCTGCAATGCGCACGGGAGATGGGTGCTGCCCGAGAGGGCGCAGGAAGACGTCCCTTCTCCTTACAGAAACCATCTCCAAGTTCATACCTTGTATGCATAAACTGATAATACAAACAAACAAACAAACAAGAATAAAACCTTATCCCATTAGGTGAGGTAGGCTACATGGATCATACGACGCATTCGTCGATCCATGTTCATGAGATTCGACAGAATTTTACGCTGACTGTCGGGGCCTAACACAACCCTCCTCCTTTATCCGAGCTTGGGACCGACTATAAAACATAGACGGAGTTTATAAAACATAAACTGATAATACATGAGATTATTTTGATCCTTACTTGAAAACAGATTCCTCTTTAGCAGCAATAATGACAGATAATTGTAGAATTGATGACACATAAATAAGAGATGTTTTCACAATCTCGGAAAGACATCTGAGTGAAAACATTCATCCTGAGGTTTTCTGTAATTAGATCTTGTAGTTTCTGAAATAATCATTTCAACGAAAACAAGTACCAAGTTGATAAGCTTGAAATCAATGGATTGAACTGTCACTTTAACACATACAAGTATACAACTACAACTTGATAAGCTTGAGATCAGTCATATAGACAACAACTCTCAACTTGTGTAAACACAGTCTAAAGAGAAGGCATAAAAAAACACCCAGGAACAGAAAAAAGAACAAAGGGAGAATAATCTGAGCACACCACGACAGTCGACACCAAGTTGAGAAAGCTTGCATACGTTGATGGTACTAATGAAAATGCATACATCAAATATGTACACGTGATATCCTCAACCCACAGTGCCGTCGTCGTATTTGTGAGGCTTGTACAGTATCCTCAATCTACTTGAGATGGCGAAGATGAAATGTAGTGTACACTGGATACATAGCATATGTTGAGAATTGTATCAGCTCAGCATATAGACGATAAATGGAAACTAGAATGACAAATCATAATTCATGCAAGCTGCTTATGGTACCTTAGAAAGATGTCGTCCTCAAAGAATGCGAATGAGCATCTTCAAAATGGTCGTCTTCGTCGAGCTTCTCCATGCTCAAACTTGGTGTAATATATGCTAAATATATGGATTCCATGTTGGGGATTTCTTTTACTTCCTGGCGTGCTACTTCCAAAGGAGTATGGTAGAATGCGAGATAGAACCGTGTCTTGCATACATAGGCAAAGATGAAAGAGAAGACAATGATTGGAATCAGGAAAGGGGCATAGTAGAATTTCTTGAGTAGGCCGATATAACCGAACATGGTGACTTGAAATATGATCAGAGAAGCAATTATTCGGGCATGCATGTGAGGCCACATCCGTCCATTGCTTTCATACCTTGGAACATACACTTTTAACGCCTGCATGAAATTTTGATATATGTCAGGACTGAAAAATAGTTCAAATGCCATTCTTTATATTTGAACATGGATCCTGGTCCAAATGGGATAGATTAGGATGGAAACTAATAGTTTTGTTGACAGTTTATCAATGTATAAGAATGTCCTGAAGAAATAGTGGTTAACTCACCTGATTCCGCAGAATAAGCCATCCAAGGGCGAAGTAAACAACACCAAATGGAATCATCATTGGTGCTATAACAGTGTAACAAAGAACGATTGTATTGATGAGCATGTCACTGGGCAATCTAGTAGCATAGCCTAAATCTCCGGGAGCCCACGCCTCTTTGACCTCAGCTTCAGTCTTGCATAGGAACTTCTTCTTCAGATGGAAGATAATCAAAGGAACTAAGCGCGAGAGCTCAAGACCATAGCCAACGAAGAATCTGAAAAAGCAATCAGCATAAAATCATAACTCTACTGTTTCTTTTCCATTTTTTTTTTACAAAGATGCTTAGGTATCAGATTCCATAACTAACATAGGAATTGTACATTGTAGAATGTCTTGTTCAATTTAACTGTAAAAAAGCTAACAGATGCTGGAGGATCTTACTTTAGAGCAACAAAGGTGATGAAGAAGGTGGCACTTTTAGGCAGGCTTGTCCCCAGAAGTGTGATAATACTATCTGGTTTGTTGACTATTGCCTTCATAGAATCAAACAGTGTCCCACCGATGGTAACACCAAGAAAAACATTGAAAATATTGAAGTAGAAGAATTTTCCTGAGGCAGCCCTTACGGCATGGCTTTCTGAAGGGATTCCCTCTGCCTTTGACAGAAACATAAGAAACGATGGCAGCAAAGCCATGAATATAATAAGGGCAAGCTGAGGCAAGTAAGCTTCCAAAACAGTCCTAATCTCCGGTTGATCCACTACCTTCTTCAAAAACGGAAGATACTTCTTAAGATTTGGCAGAGTTGTAAAAGCAGAGATAAATGCTATTGGAATCATGTAGAAAACTACAGTCAGAAAGACTATGCCATAGACGACAGATGATCTAATTTGTCTTTCATAGAATTTCTTTGGCAAGTTTGTCCACAGTATCTGTCGCGGTTCGGGAGCCTCCATCACTGTCCATGTGTCAATCATTTGAGCATGAATGGTCTGGGAAGCAGACACTGCGGCCGACCTGCTGTTAAAGAAGACCAGTGCTGCAGCTTGCTGCTTTTCTCTTACAGTGGTCTTCTGGTCGGCTTCTAATTTAGGCAGCAATTCCTTGATTTTCTCATTACAGTAATCTATAGTGTCAACCTTTGTACCTACAAGCCCCAGAAAACCTGTCCGACTGGTGGATCTTATGCCTTCCGGTTTACCTGTGGTTTTGGATTCCGCATAGACAGCTTCAGCATGGGCAAGCTTTTTTCTATATCCCTCGATCTCTTCCCAAATTTTGTTGACCTGCAAATGAAAAAACTCAAGAAGTGAATAAGGTGATGCAATTTCCAAATTCTGTGAACATGGATGTCCTGTGTTCATTTGAATACATGGAACCTCAAACTTTAAAGGAAACAATAGACAAGCTAGCTACCTCTTTATTGTCTGTGACAACCATTGATCTGTAGAATGTATCGGGATAGAGTGCTTTGAAATATGAGTCCACATGCTCTTTCATGGTTTGACCTGAAGGAGCTGGAGGGATGTCTCTGACCAAGACAGCAAATTGTTCAGGCCTTACTTCTTGGCATGAATTTGCTCTAGCTCTGAGATCCGAAACATGTTTGTATGATTTCCAAAGCACATAATATGTAACAAAAGAAACCCAATACACTGCTAGTAGAAATCCCCACAATCGTTTACTTTTCTCCTGCAATATCCACAGAATTGACTCTTATATATGACCAAAAGAAAAAGGAAAAGAAGATCAGATATAATTATATTACAAACTCAAATGCATACCAAGCTTAAATTAGTCATTCAAATTTTAACATAGATAATTATATCCAAACAGAATTCACACAACTGAAAATTGATGATATTGTTATTTAACTTACCGTTCCAAGTTTATGACATGCCTCTGCTGCTTTAACTTTTTAGTCTGTTTTACATATGTATACCCAGTCATATTCATAGGACGTCCAGATTAATTTCTCTAATTGTAGCTTACATGCTTGGAACTAAACATCATATTTCAGAGTAAATTAGCTTTTAGCTAACAATTTTGGAAAGAACGAGGATGCTTCATAATCAATGAACAAGCAAATTGCTAACTTACATTGACATTTCCAATTGCCAATTTGTCAAGATTTTTGAAGGTCCCATTGCTGGTAGTATCAGACGTCCCTTTGGTACTGTGATCAGTGGCAGCAAGAGGGAGAAGAACAGGAAGCAGCACAATACCAGACAAGACTAATATAGCTAGAACTGCATTAACACATGCAACAAATTATTCAGTACAATATGTTGAACCCCAACTCAAGAGCTTTGATAATAACAAAGTTGCAGACCACATCAAGGCGACATATCAAACAACTTAACACAAACACCACATCTCCTTTCTTAAAATAGAAAAGGAAGTGGAAATGAGATCACTTCAGAGTGCATAGTAACGTAGATATCAGAGCATTCACCAGAAGAAGAACGCACCAAAAAGGTTCATTATCTAAACACAGTAAATCAAAACATCAAAATATGTAGCATTAATGTGCAGAAAATAACTAGTTACGCTGGAAAGTGCATGTTAAAATGACTTTTTAAACACACCACAGGCAAATGAGCATCATACTTTTATGCATCACATCATATGACACAAATCTCCAAGTATAAAATTCGAGAAAGGGGAGGCCAAACAAATCATTAATTAATTTGTATATTGAAATTTATTTGTACTTTATAATTGCTTGAGTTGCTACAGGTGTTGCTTTTTATTAATTTACAATGCAGGAAAAAAAGTCATCCATCCTTCACAAGCAAAAAAAGAGGAATCTTTGCTCCCAATTATAAGCAAACCTTTTTTTATGACTAAATCGCTACATTTATCCTTACACAGTGGTTCGAGAACTAGAAATGCTTTAAAAGGACAAATATTTTGGGATACGAAAACCAAATGTTTCATCAAAGTCAAATGTGTTTGCTCTAAAACAAGGACCAACAATTAAAGGCGAAAAGAAAGGAGAACCACTCAGAACTAAAAGTAGTACTTGAAACTTGGAAGATCAATTCAGAAACAAATATTCCTTAATCTTCAGTGAAGCCAATCAAAACATCCTTTTTTGTCAATTGGAATTAAAAACTTGAGATCACAGGAAACGCGAGTTGTTGCAGTAAAATATGAAAAAGGAAACTTTTGTTTTCTTAATAGTAAAAATTTCCAAAGAAAGGAACACTTCGTCTTTATGTTATTCTTTTCTGGTTAAGAGACACTACAAACAATAAGAGAAAGAAAAAAAATCCAAGAAATCACAAGATTGAACCTTCCCCTGCAACTTTCAACGGCTCAATTCGACCGTTCTGTTGCGCAATAAGAGAGCGGCGTACTCAATTTCTGAAGGATGAGATCATACCGGAGCTGAGGAAGACCAAGTAGACGGCGGTGTCGAGCCCGGCGGCGGCGACGACGTCGGCCTCCGTGGCCTTGAGCGCCTCGCCGATCCAGGCGAAGGGGTTCCTCGTCCTGACCCTCCCTTCCAGCTCGACGCCCCTCAGGATGGGGTTGGGGTGGTAGATGACCGCGTTGCCGGGCTTCCTCGACAGCCACGCGAACAACAACATCAGCACGAAAAAGATCAGGAACGACGTCACCAGCGACGTCAAGAACGAGCTGAAATCCATCGCTCTTCTTCTTCTTCCGCTTACAGCGCTCTTCTTCCCTCCTTCCCTGAGATATGGTGCTCAGCTTGCGTTTTGCAGGATACAGAGGGAGAGAGAGAGGGAGAGAGGGAGATTATAAAGGGGCAGCTACCGCAGAGTGTGGTGCCATCATCAAATATTGAAGCGTTTTGGGCGATGAGCTGTGAGCGAGCGATGGACACTGCGATGGGGAACTCGAAGAAGAAGATAATTGAGACTAAAATAATAATAATGTTTTGGGTGTCGGATTATGATGAGGTAGTTTACGGGACTGCCCCTGCGCGGCAACCGTCTCCTTTTTTGTTGCTTTGTGCGTCCATTGTCGATTTCACCCCCCCCCCCCCCCCCCTGTCATGATCCCTCCCTCTCTCTCTCTCTCATGTCCATTGCATGAGCGTTTTGTTTGAGATTTTATATTTTCTCATATAAAAAATATTATTGGATTAGTGCTTAGATCAAAAGGAAAAGAAAAAAAAGAGGATTATTTAATTAATAATTGAGCGAATACTCATTCTTGCGTATAAAATGAATACTGAAATATGGACTTCGAGAATATTTAATAAGCTCATGATATTTAAAAGTGCGCTCATACTCACATCTATTTATTTAGAATTTTAAATAGCGCACCTTAACGCAAAATGGTACTCGAAAGGGAAAAAAATTAAGCTCAAAATAATTTATGCGCAATTTTAAATATTATTTTTGTAGTGTAATACTACTAAACTTTTAATATTTTTTTTTAAGAATTTAAATTTTGGATGATAGCAAATATATCTATATATTAAATGCATGTTCTATTTTAAAAAAAACATCTCGATTGAACAGGACGGACTCAGACCTAATTGCTAGGGAGCCAAAATAATAGGAGGACAATAAGAAAGTCTGAACCCTCAATCTTTCCATATTTTTTTAGTGTCATTACCATTATAACTAAGCCAAAAATACATATGAAATGAGAAACACATTGTATAACACAATTTATTCAAATTTTAATTATAAAAGTATTATATTAATACATATATAAGTAAAAATTTTAAAAATATAGAAAGGACAGGACCCCTTCGAGTACGAGTGAGTCCGCCCTTGCCATTGAGGGTTCAAATAAATAACACATTCAACTAATAAAAATATAATTACTCATAATTAAATTTGAGAGACTTAAGTTAAATTTATATAATTCTTTAATTTACAAATGACTTAATTAATATAATTATAAAATAAACTTATTAATGTAGCACCCTCTGTGTCACGACCGCACAAATGGAAATTAGACAATGATCGAATTAATTGGTTAGGAAAGAAAAATCGAGATGGCAGGGGCAGAACGGTCAACTGCTGTTTCACGGGACGAGGGCGAAACGGTCATTCGCGGCCATCTTCACATCCATTCGAGCTGTCAGGCGGACCCACGCATCGATGACGGGTTTCCAAAAGGGACACGTGGCAGTGCCCTGCCGACCCACATGTGCCCCCCGGCGCGCCCCTCCACCAAACGGTTCTTACGCTGTTCCGACGCCGAAACTGCAAATAAATAAATAAACCACCCACTTTTGCACGCCCAACTTGCGCGCCACAAAAAAAAAAAAAAAAAATACCGTCCGGTTTCACGCTTCCAGGGGGCGCAGGGCAAATAAGTGCGTATAAATCTGAGGTGAGAGACGTTACGATCACCCGTCGGTTTCGAAAAGGCGCGGCAACAGTAATAACTATTTATTTAGATATTTAATTGTGGACATTATTTTTAAACATTAAAAATAATGACTATTCATTTAAGTTATCAAATCAAATGATAATAATAAAATAATAAAGCTCCACGTTTTTTCTGCAAATAAATAAATATCTGAAGCTCCTCCGGATGATGATGATATACTGAAAATAAAAAATAACAAATAAAATAGTCCGCTTGACAAAGTAAAATTGTACTAAAAGAAAGAAATCAAATGGGTGTGAGTGCGACTAAGCTTCTTCTGTCCTAACACGTTAATATTTTCAAAATAGTAATTTATTTCAAATTGGAATAAATTACAAATAAAATAAACGGAAGGCGTTTTGAGAGCGATGTCTTAGCCGAACAGCAAACATTGGGGCTGGGGCTAGTAGAAATATCCACGTGCTGCTAAGTGGACGTGGGTGGGAATGCGAATCGGATTAAATAAATAAATAAATAAATAAAGCAAATAAATAACGTGAAAATAACGGAAACGTAACGGTTACAAGTTTTTTAAATTAAATGTTGCGTGGTCGGGAATGGAGCTCCGTGTCAAATCGAATAGGGTGCTATAAAACGTCGTTATCTGGATTTTTTTTTATTTTTTTTAAGTTAAAAAAAATTAGAAAAAAAAACTAAAATAATTAATTGAAAAAATGGGGGGTTGGTGAGGAAAAGATATTTTGTAGGACAAGTTGACAACTAACGGCACTCTACCATGCAACCTTTTAATAACGTTCACGTGAGGAACATGAAGCATCTCTCTTTTATTCATAAAAAAATTATTTGCATAGTTTATTATCTTTTGTAAACATTCTAAGTTATAAAAAAAAACAAAATTTAGAACAATTCATAAAAAAACATTGCAACACATGATGAAGGATTAACAGATTTTAGAATAATTTGCATTTCTTCTTAAAGTAGGGCAAGAATTATTTATTCTTTTTTTCCTTTTTTTGATCTACAACTAATATTATGGGACTTACATGTGTTTAAAATTGATGTTTGATAAGAAAAATGAGAACAATGTTTCATTTTATTTCTGTACCAAACAGTGTTTAAAAAAAAAAAGGGAGTCATGTGGGGGGCTTGAAGTCGGCTGAATCAAAATTCAACCAATTATGGATTTGAAGAACGGAAGAACTAATTCTCGAAAGTTATATAATTAAAACATTGATATTTATTCGATGCATTTTTTTATCGATCCGAATCGTCCAATATTTAATATCGTATTTCACGGTTTTTAACCCACTGAAATTATATACACTGTTCAAAACGGTAGCGTGCATACATATATGTATTTAGACAGCATCATTGTGATTCGACGGTGAAGATTATCTATGTTTTGATCCAAAGGTTCGGATAATGTGATTGCATAGACGATCAATCAATTGTGATTGTACGCCAATTTAACTCTTTATATATATATATATATATATCAGTATCATTCGATGTTGTTTTTTTCAAAAGTTTAGAGTATGTGATTATACTATGTGAACATGGCTGCAAGCTAATTTCACTCTATATATATATATATATATATATATCAGTATCATTCGATGTTGTTTTTTTCAAAAGTTTAGAGTATGTGATTATACTATGTGAACATGGCTGCAAGCTAATTTCACTCTATATATATATATATATATATATATATATCAGTATCATTCGATGTTGTTTTTTTCAAAAGTTTAGAGTATGTGATTATACTATGTGAACATGGCTGCAAGCTAATTTCACTCTCTCTATATATGTATATTTTTTCGGAGGAACAAATATGTAAATTGGTAAATTATTACTTAACCAATTATAATTAACAATATAAGAAAATGACGTATTTTCGACGAACAAATTTTGACGGATGAATTTTCTTCGCATTTCCGATGACATTTGCGACGGAAAGAAAAATCCTTTCGGAATATCTACGAGCACAATTATTGTCGCTAGTATAGACGGTAAAACCTATCTCTTTGAAATTACGAAAGAAAAGAATATCCATCAGTAATATTGAAGGCGCTATCAATCGATATTTAAATTAATAATAGAATATATAATATAACTATGTGATTGTGATTATTTTAATATTAATATTACTTACGGGTGGCCTCTTCAGAATTACCGATGGATCGACCATCAAGCAGCCGGTTAGATCGGCCGCAATCGGGCACAAGCGACCGAAACTTGTCACATGCACACCTGATCGACCACAAGCGGCCGAATATGTCATCTATTGCTGATCCAGGCCGCCTGCAGGCTGGATGGGAATAGGCGGTTATTCCTAGCCATTGGGCTATAGCGTCCGAATTTGACCACAAGAGGCCTTTTTTTTTTTATTTTTTTTAAAAATATTTTTGACGTCAAAAAGTTGAAAATACCTTCGAAATTCACGACGGAGTCACTGTTGGAACCTTCGACGGTGAGCACCCGAAGTTCCGAAAGGTTCCATCCATCGGAACTTTCGAAGGCGGGTGCCCCTTTGGAACTTCCGACGGGGACACCCATCGAACACATTGACAATGTCTGTCAGAAAGTTGCTACTAACTATATAAGGTTGCAAAGCCATTTTTTGAAAAATTTCCGACAAGTTTTACGAGATTTTCAACGAATTTAGCGTTCGAAAATATATCATTAAAAAAGTTGTAGTGCAAGTTGTAAGTTATTTGCCATTTTCCGGAGTTAACAAATATATATACATATACATACTTCCTTTCTCAAACAATTATAACTAAGGGCCTGTTTGGATGAAAAGTATTTTATCCTATAGAATAAAAAATCTTATGGTATGTCAATTATCAAAAAGTCAAATACCATAGCTTATAAACATCTAAAAAAAATTAGTGGGAGGTGTTTTGGTTGCACGGTAGAAAAAAGAAATAAAAAAAATAATGAATTGATTGCAAAACTTTACTTTATGTCTAATCACACCTAAGGAGCTGGCCAAAGGAAAAAATACGTAGCCCAGACCTCATATTTTTTTTACAACGTAATGAGCTTAAAACCATGATTTTGAATTAAAAAAAATTAGCATCCAAACACCAATGAGTAATTTTTACTGCCATAGGAGAAAAAACTGCAGTTTATCAAAGTTTCTTTACTTTTCCTACGTCCCCAAACAAGCCCTAAGTTGTATCATCATATATGAATGGACGAAATGATAAATTCAGAAAACTAATATTAAAAAAAAATCAGAAATAGTTGGTAAAATTTAAGCAACATCAATGGGCCGGGTTTTGATCACAAAATCCTATTTATATAGACTTGGATCAAGAATCGGACCTAAAAGAAAGTTTTTAGTCACAACATAGTTATTATTAGTTATATATAAATATATATGGGTAAATTACATAAAGAAGTCTGCTCTCAAACCTATTTTAAACTTTTATTTCTATTTAAAGATCACCAAATTTTAAATTAATTTCAATGTGTTTGAGACAGCAACTTGTTATTTTCTACTTCGTTACGTATAAATATAGCATTATTTTATGTAAAAAGATGCATAAAATAAAATAGTAATTTTAAAATTTAAAAGTTCATGATACGTCATTCGTTTATTTATGCGATGATTGTTCAATTAATATTTAACACTTTTTAATTACAAATAAAAAATAAGCTTTACAACTCATCCAAAATCTCAATTTTTTTAAAAAATAAAAAAATTAGATTATATATGAGATAAACACAAGGATTCTCACAGTTCTTATTACATACCCTTTTTACATATTACAAACCCCACTCATAATTACAAATATAAGTAAGCTTTACAACTAATTCAAAATCTCATATTTTTTTTAAAAAAATATATATGAGATCAACACAAGGATTCAGTTCTTGTTATACGATTTACCCATTTTTAACATATTACAAACCCCCATTCATGTATACAACGCGTGTCCATATGCCTTTACATTATACGTATACATGTAACAAAATACGCCCTGCAAAATGTACATGCATGCGACATCCATTCAAACCGTGGCCCGTGGGAGATGTTAAGCTTGTGACGGACGCATGTCCCGTCGATCCATCTAATCAAGGAACCCTGCATGTATCCATGGATAGATGCATCAATAATTTAAAAGCTATCGCAGTCAATTAATATTAGCTCTATGCCGCTGTCGAATTCTTACGAGTTGCAGTCGACGTCCCTTCCGAACGGGTGCGGAAGCGTGATGTTGCAGAGGCCGGGGAGCTTGTCGATGTTGTCGACGACGAGGCCGTAGATGTGATCCGCGGCCGCCTTCATGCACCTACACGCCGCGCGGCGGTCCTTGGTGGAGCGAGCCATCGCCTTGAGCCGCCGGCAGCCGTCGCAGCACGAGTCCGAAGGCTTGGCGTGAGAACCGATCACGTAGAAGATGCAGGGCCCCATGTTCAGGGCCACGTCGCCGCACGACATGACTTTTCCGTCCGGGTGCACGCCGCACGGCCGCCCCCAGGCGCCGCCGGACTCGGCCGCCAGGTGCGCCCAGACGAGCGCCAGGAGAAGGCAGGCGGCATAGCTCCTTTTACTCTTGTCTATCTGCAAGGTTCTGCACTATATATCATGCACAACAGATAGGAATTGGTCCTGCAGTGCTTTATATATAGGAATAGGATGGCTTCTAGTACGCATGCAATGCATGATGCCATGATGGTCTGTCCCCTGGTCTTGCTAAAAGTGTCAGCGAGAACGGGACTTGTAACATGACAAAGTTGAATGATGAGATCATGTTATAGAGGGATGACGAGCTTCTTTTGAGGTGTCCATCGGTGGAGAAGCATGGTGGCTCTCTAATGGCGGTTAGGGACAAGAAGGTAGGTGGAGTAGCTAGGTGGTGTGTGCCTTCGGTGCAAGAAAGCGTGCATGTATGGAGTCCAGCGTATTATACATGGATCTTTGCCCTTAATTATAAGAGAGCCAAACTCCTTTGGTGTTTCGTGGCTATTGAATGGTAAGATCACAACTCACACCATGTCACCATATAACATAGACAACCCAGCTCAGGCCAAGATGAACTAGATTAATTGCAATAGTTATGTGATGATAACAGGAGAAATAAATAGGCACTTGAAATGGAAGAAGGTTAATTTCCTGCTTAATACACATCTTGCACATAGAATCTCGAATCTTCAATACTGGCCAGGATATACGTATGCTTACATGATCAATTAACCTTCGTAATGAGCTAATAAATATTGTATAAGCTTGTTATACAGTATCGTTGTATTAATGCATGTACATATACGGTGGCTTAATAAATACTTCATGGGAACATAAAGTTCTCATCTATACTTTATAACTTGGGCACTTGCTGTAAGATTTCATTATATAATACTATAGCATATTTTATTATAAACATTTAATTGATCCGGCCGATATGTAGGCAGCAGACTCTGACCACATAAATTTATATGTCTTCAGCCCCCATGAAGACATATAAATTTAAAATGACAATAGGAGGTCATATGCTCCTCATGTTATTACATTCCCCCACTCCAAATTTCTTTCCTTCCAATCTTCAAATATCTATAAAATGACATCGAAGTCGATCACCAGTACCAAATACTTTGTGTCGCATTAAAATTTATCTTCGTTGATAGATGTATATATATATATCTAATCTCAACCATTTGATATCTTGGTTGACACATATAAATCAAGAAATCACTTAATTAAGAGTGTGTCATGCATCACGGTGTAAAACATAGTTATAGCTCTCATAATTTTAAATTTTCGGTTGTGATTCCTTACCAAAAGAAATGTGTGGACTAATTTATTTTGACATCAGAGCATGCTCGAATAGGCATATATGGCAAATATCATGCTTTTATTCATAATTATTATATGCTCAAAATGATCTCCCGTTGATATTACAACAAGCCTTTCTCTTATTTATATCTTGCAGTTCACTACAACCTATCAACGTCTACTGAATTGATGGTTGCGGGACGCCCCCATAAGCCTGCATGCACCTACGTCTTTATTACCACAATCTCCTACGTATCCAATCTAGGGAATCCTGCACACCGAAACGATCGCAGCAGAAATTAGCGCCATTAATGCAAAAGCAAAACATCGACAGTAATCTCACATAATCAACAAAAGATCGAGTGTAGCTAGCGAGAGCGGAGAACTCACGTAGCGCAGTTGGTGCTGAGGCTCAGGCGGTAGGGAAGGCTCACCGAGCACCGGCCGGGGAGCCCGGTGATGCTAGGCTCCCTGAGCCCCCGGATGCGGCTGGCGGCCTGCTTCATGCAGTTGCACGCGGCGCGCCTTTCCGCGGTGGTCTTGGCCAAGGCCTGGAGCCTCCTGATGCCGGCGCAGCACTGGCCAGGGGGAGCCGTCTGCTTCCCGGTCACGTAAGGGATGCAGCTGCTGATGGACGAGCTCACGTCGCCGCAGGTGAGGGCCGACGCCGGCTCCGCCACCAGGGTGGCGGCGACCAGCAGGATCAGGAGGCCGGCGACGGCTTGCTTCATCTTCGTTTCCTTTTTTTTTTTTCTTTCCTTCTGGTTGGTGAACTGCAAGGTGGTGTGAGTTTGAGTGCTGTGAGGGTTCGACGTTGGAGGTATTTATAGGGTGATCACACGTACGATGATGCATGCATGTTGGTGTTAGGTGGATGTATATAATGCGGCTTAACCGTGAGCAAACTCGACCTTTGCTTTGCTCGATTTGGACAAAAATGGTGATGGATTCAGAGTTGGTGATCCGTTGGCTGCACGAAGTATGTGTGGCCAAAGGGTGGTGACACGAGGTTACGTTCGAGCTCGTTTTGGGACTATATATCAGGAGTTGGGTTGTTGAAATAAATGTGGTGTGTTGAGATTTTAGGGCAGGAAAATTTGCATGCAAAAGAATGTACACAAATATTGACTAGGTTTACTACTGAATGGAGGTAGTACTAGTCCAAGTCATATAATTCGTATACCTTATCTAATTTAAAATGTATGTTTTTTTCCCTCTTTTTGCACATATTATAAATGGGTAAAATGATTATACTGCATGCTTAAGAGGTCGATCGACCTACATATAAATATGATTTTGATGAATAATAACTGTGTACAATAAGTCAATCGTCTTATTATAGTCCATGCAGTATATTCAGTGCTCTCATTATAAATTATTACACAATAATGCATGCATGTTAAATCAATGGCGTATTTATATACTTTTCTACCTGATGATTATTAACATAAGTTTATGTATTAATTAGTCTTAAGATCCCTCCCGTAATCAAGAAAATATTTTCTTCTTGAAAATAAATTCAAATATAATTGACTCACACAAAGTGAACTTTTTATCCTTTCCATCAAATTTCTTCAGTGAATTGAAGTCAACGTTAGTCTTTCTTAAAATAGACGAAAAAGAATATTGTCGCCAAGAGTTCCTATTAATTAGTAGGGGGCAAGTCATATATTTATTTATTTATATATTATAGAACGTGGAACCTGCAAGTAAATTTGGGCTGGATGAGGTCAAATTAAAGTGACAAAAATATGTGACAAGGAAAAGATATTTAGTCAAGTAAATTAACACAACTGAACTTTAAACTTCACTGCTCAAAATAAATTAGTACAAGCACCAATTTATCTGCTTACTTTATTAAATGGTGAAACATCTAAATATGTATTCATGTAATTACTCTAATTTATTCCTTGGAAGTGATAATAAAGCATCCATCTAAAACCTAAATTTCTCAGTTGTCTCATCAAAGCTTAAGCAAGGCTTGATTGCATACATCACATCCATGCAGCTCTCGATCTCTTAGCCCTCAAATCTATGGTATGCTGCACATAAGAATGGAACAGAAAAAATGTTAGTGATCTGAATGAATCAATTAGTTTGACAGGAGAGTACACAAAAAAATGGCGACAAAATCTTACGTACGTATTGCAGTTATTTTTCAAGCTCAAGCGGTAGGGGAGCTGGACGGAGCAAGCATCCGGGAGGGCGCCGACGAGGTCGTCCTTCAGGGTGTGGATGTGCGCTCCGGCGATGTTGATGCAGTGGCATATCGTGCGCCTCTCTCCGACCGTCACGGCCGCCTCGTGGAGCCTCCGGACGCCGTCGCAGCACGACGCCGATGGCTCCGGCGACATCCCCGTGACATAGTCGGCGCATTCGTGCACGGTGGGGTTCACGTCCTTGCAGGACATGGCCCCGGCCGGTGCGGCCATCATGCAGGCCACGGCCAGAACTAGGAACAGGGACGTGGCCGCCACAAGTTTCATCTTGGTCTCTTTTTGGATCGAAGTAAGGGAGCTCCTGTCTGCAACTTAGTGATTGATATGGCATAGATATTTATACAGACATCAGCGTGCACTTAGGATGGAGTACTTGTGCCGTGTATACGGTGTGTATGCAGAACGACTTTGGTGGCTAAAGGCGAGGGCGAACAGTTAGATACAATTTGTGTGTGTGTGTGTGTGTGTGTGGGGAGGGGGGTTAATGGAGCATGGGCTCTTCGCAGCTTCTTGCAATGGGCATTGGCCAGTGGAGAGAATGGCTACAAGTTTGCAGACATGCAGCGAACGGCATGGCAGAGACGTGAACTCATGCAGTCACCAAAGATACTTTTTTTTTTAGTCAGTTCCGCACTTTTGAACTGCTTTTACGTAAGCATGCATGAATCAATAGGAGGCGCATGGGAGAGTTTATTTTAATGTCCATGCATGAACATTGATATGAACAGGGGAATATATAGTTCAATAATGAGGAATTATATATAAATATACCCTGAAAAAAAATTACTCGAGGAGTTCATGTTCGAATGTGAAAGTAGGTGTTAGTAAAAAGAGGGGGAGAGAGATATTATAAACACACATCTTAAATCGGATTACGTTTTCGAGTGACGACTCTTTTTATTATGAAATCATAATGATTATAAGAATACAAAATAATCTATCCGTCTTAAAATTTATATAGGGAACTCTGATACAAAATAGAAAATTGAAACTTTAAAATCGTCTAGATTTTGAAAGCTTCACCTCCGAGCCTCCGCAAGAGATCCCTTAAACCTCTTCGGACTCATTGTTCGAACAACAGGACCTCCGTAATGGACGGATGACTTCACCGCCCCCATTACCAAAACCCCGGGATCCATATAAAATTACAATTAGATTCATATTCAAAGGATTAATTTGTCTTTGCATGAATATTCAACAATACGTATTAATCGCATATTGTGTTCTTTCATTATGAAATCATATAGATCATTCACTCAAAATAGCATGCACTTTTAATTGAAAGAGTACATGTAACTTTTTCAAAGAAAAAGAGAGAGAACAGGGGGGAGTGACCTCCTCTTTCCCCCCCCCCCCCCCCCCCCCCCCCCCACCCAATTCTCTCTTCCACTCCCCCATGACTCTCTCTCCCCTCTTCCCTCTTCCCCCCAATTCTCCACTACTTCCTCCCCAAGGAGAGGGGTAGTGGCAGATAGTATAAAAGGGGAGTGGGGTGGACTCCTCACTTCCTCCTCCTCTCTTCCCTTGCTTCCTCTCTGGCAAACGGCGAACGACGAGCGGACATCGACGAGTAATGCAAGCACGGGCGACGAGCGTAGGACGATCCAACGCACTACAGCCCTCCATGAGGTGTACGTGCGCACTCCCGTCGGCTAGGATCGACCGGCGACTAGGCAGACCGACCAGATCGTCGACAGTGACCGCAATGACAAAAAAACCATCGAAAAAGGTACCATAGGTGTACAATCCCCTAGATGAAGAAATGTAGATCATTTGTCGCGCATTTTGATTCTATTATGACATTGAGTACCGTAGAAACATTTTTCGTATTACTTGTATTAAGATTGGATGGCCGGAGATCGGCCGGAGAGAAGGAAGATGGGTGGCGCAATCCGGCGCACCAATAACTCGGCCCGAGTCATGAACAACCCAGCCTGGGTCACGATGATGCACGGCCCAGGTATCATTATACCCGGCCCAAGTGTGACCTTAACCTTTTGTTATGAAAAGAGGGAAAGAAGGATCGCACGAAATACAGAAGAACGTGAAGAGAAAAAATAGCGGCGGCTCTTTGTTATGGAATAACGATGATTACAAGGATGGGTCTCTGTCTAGACCCCTAGGGAGTTTATATAGGCACTCCTTTTAACAGATGATAGGAATTACATACGGACTGAAACTCTAAATAAATCCCCTGAAAATAGGACACCTATCTAGTGATAAGGAAATAAATCAAATTCGAATCACATACAGAATACTCCTAAAAAATTTTCGCTCAGGGGGCTCCGCCCCCTTGCAACCCCATAGCGGGATCCCCCCTTGACCCCTTACAGGCTCGCTAATCGGGCAGCGAGATCCCCGTAGGAAAATTCTGCTGAAGTGTCTGACTATATAGGGAGACCAACTGGGTTCAGATTTAAGGCATTATTAACAAATCTCCACCTTGACTTGAATCATCTTCAGAGAACACAAAATCATGCCACGCCGCCTCCAACCTCACCTCGGGACTATTATCAAGTATTGATATTAAGCAAGTCCAAACAGTGCTGAAATTTGTCACGAGGAACAGATTTGATGAACATATCAGCTGGATTATCTTCAGTGCCAATCTTCTTCACCTTGATCATCTTCTCAGTGCGGATGAAGTGATATCCGACATCAATGTGTTTAGTTCTTTCGTGATGTACTTGATCCTTGGCTAAACATATTGCACTCAGACTGTCACAGTGCACTATAGCCTGCTCCTGATGTAATTCGAGATCTTCAACTAAGTCTTTTAACCAGATGTCTTCCTTGGCAGCTTCTGTCAGTGCTATGTATTCAGCCTCTGTGATGGACAATGTAACTGATGACTGAAGTGTGGCCTTCCAACTAATAACTCAACTGCCTAAAGTGAAGACATATCATGTCATAAATCGTCTTCCATCAACATATTCAGCATAATCTAAATCTAAGTACCCTGCAACCAAACACTCTTTATCACTTCTGTAGATGATGTCAAAATCAGATATTCCTCTCAGATACCGAAAAATTCGCTTCACTGCTTGCCAGTGCTCCTTTCCTGGATCGCTCATGAACCTGCTGACAACACTGATTGCATGAGCAATGTTTGGTCT
Source organism: Pontederia crassipes (assembly GCA_030549335.1). Lineage (NCBI taxonomy): Eukaryota > Viridiplantae > Streptophyta > Magnoliopsida > Commelinales > Pontederiaceae > Pontederia > Pontederia crassipes. The sequence continues at coordinate 2,885,398 of CM060197.1, forward strand.
TGTGCAAACTATGACATACATCAGACTTCAAACTGCACTAGCATATGAAACCCGAGACATGTACTCCTTTTCTGCTTCTGACTTTGGTGCGAAGGCAATAGAAAGATGAACATTTGCAGCTGATGGAGTATTCAAAGGCTTCGCTCCAGACATTCCAAACCTGGATAAAATCTTCTCAATATAACTTTTCTGAGATAAGAAGAATTTACCCTATGTGCGATCCCTTAGAATTTCCATCATCAGAATCTTCTGTGCTGCACCAAGATTCTTCATGTCGAATTCTACACTGAGGAGCTTCTTCAGATTCTGAATGTCTGTCATGTCTCTGGCAGCAATAAGCATATCATCAACATACAAGAGCAGATAGATGGTGGAACCGTCCTTCACCTTCCTGTGATATACACAGCAATCATAGGGACTTCGACTGAATCCCATACTGATCATGAAGCTGTCGAACCCGTTGTACCATTATCTGGGAGACTGCTTCAAGCCATACAGAGATTTCTTCAGACTGCAAACTTGATTCTCCTTTCTTGGAATGGAGAATCCCTCTAGTTGGCTCATAAGAATGTCTTCTTCAAGTTCTCCATGGAGGAAAATAATCTTCACATCTAGTTGCTCGAGCTCTAGATTCTGATGTGCTACAAGAGCAAGTAGCACCCTGATAGAAGTATGTCTGACAACAGGTGAGAATATCTCATTGTAGTCCACACCTTCTTTCTGATTATAACCTTTAGCAACCAGTCGTGCTTTATATGTTGTGCCTTCAACTAGCAATCAGCCGTGCTTTGTATCTCGTGCCTTCAACTCCTGAAATTCCTGCTTTCTTCTTAAAGATCCATTTACAGCCAACACCTTCCTGCCTTTAGGCAACTTGACCAGCTCCCACGTCTGATTCTTGTGAAGAGATTCCATTTCCTCACCCATAGTAGGATCCACTGTCCAGATTCGACACATGTGATGGCATCCCTATAAGAGGACGACTTCGGAGACTCCACCGCTTCAGCTACCTGTAGTGCATAAGCAACTATGTCCTCGAAACCATATCGCTTAGGAGGATCCACTTTTCTGCGAGGACGTCTAGCAGCAATTGACTCCTCTTCAGATTGCTCATCAGATTCTTCACCTTCTGGTTCTACTTCTTGATGTGATCCTTCAGCATCATCCTCAGTTGGAGTGATTTCAACATCCACCTGTTTACTGACACTCTCTTCAGCCTCCACCTTCAACTGAAGCATTGATGCTTCATCAAAAGTCATGCTTTAGCTATGGATGACTTTGTGTTCTGAAGGAGACAAGATTCTGTAGCCCTTCACTCCTGCACCATATCCCATGAACACCCTTTCTTTGGCCCTTGGCTCCAACTTCCCTTCACTGACGTGATAGTATGCTGGACAATAAAAAAACTTTCAGACAAGTATAATCAGCAGGATTTTCTAACCATACCTCAGTTGGAGTCTTGAGATCAATCGCAGTCGCCGGACTTCGATTCACCAAGTAGCAAGTTGTGTTAACAGCTTCAGCCCAGAATGTCCTATTCAGGCCAACGTTAGAGAGCATGCACCTTGCCCTCTCCAGAAGTATCATGTTCATTCGTTCTGCAACTCCATTCTGCTGTAGAGTATCCCTGACTGTGCGATGCCTGACAATGCCTTCATCTTTGCAGAACTGGTCGAATTCAATAGAACAGAATTCCAAACCATTGTCAGTGTGAAGACGCTTCGACGTCTGATTTTCCACCGACTCACTCTTGTGTTTCATCATGAATACCCAAGTCATCCTCGAGTAGTCATTAATCACAGATAAGAAGTACCTCGCACCTCCTAATGATGGAACACGAGAGGGACTCCAACAATCGGCGTGGATGTAGTCAAGTGTCGCCTTCGTCCTGTGTACTGTCTTGCCAAACTGACACCTTCGCTGTTTGCCGAATACGCAGTGCTTGCAAAAGTTGATTTCAGATATCTTCTTGTCTCTTAGAAGACCTCGTTTGCTGAGAATATTCATCCCGTTCTGACTCATATGCCCAAGCCGCATGTGCCACAGCCTGGACCTATCTGATTCGGATGAATTAGCCACTGCAGCAATGCCAGAGACTATTTTGCCTTATAATATATACAAAGACTTCTGTCTGACTCCCTTCCGAACCGTAGCATCACCTTCATGACCGTGAGGATGCCTCCAGCAGCATTGATCTCACACCCTTTAGAGTCGAGGACTCCAAGTGATATCAAATTCTTCTTCAGTTACGAAACATGTCGAACATCTGTCAGCGTCCTCACAAGATTGTCATGAATCATGATCTGCACAGAACTGATCCCAACTATCTGACAAGCTGCATCGTTGCCCATGATGATGTTTCCACCATCAATCTTCTGATAAGTTGAGAACCACTCTTTATTCGAAGTCATATGATAGGAACACCCCGAATCTAGAACCCAACTATCTGTCAGTCATTCTTGATCAGAAGCAGCCAGATTCAAATCATCTTCGAAATTCCCAATTTCCTGTGCCACCGCAGCGACGGAGGCTTTCTTCTTCTTCGGACAATCCTTCTTCCAATGACCTGATTCCTTGCAGTAATTACAGATGTCTTTCGCAGTGATTTTCTTCTTCTTCGGCTTGGATTTCTTCGAATTCGAGGACTGTCCTTTCTCTGCGGTCGATATCAAACCCGCGGCCTGAGTCTCTGCAAAATTTTCAGATGCCCTATCCGAAGTTCACGAGTATGGTGACTCGATCTTACTTCTTCCAGGCTTATAGTTTCCTTTCCGATAATTATAGACTGAACAAAATTCTCATATGATGGAGAAAGCGAAACTAACAGAATTAGGACAACATCTTCATCCTCGATCTTAATATCGATATTTCTGAGTTCCATTAATAAAAAATTTAACTGATCAAGATGTTCCTTCAGAGAGGTACATTCCTGCATGCGGAGAGAGAACAAACGTTGCTTCAACAATAATTTGTTGGTGAGAGACTTCGTCATATATAGACTCTCGAGTTTCAACTACAGACCAGCCATCTTTTTTTCATCTGCGACCTCGATTATCACCTCATCCACCAGACACAACAGAATCATCGAGTGCGCATTTTCCTCCTGTGCCGCCAAAGTTGCGAGGTCGATCTCCTTTTTTTTTCCCTTCGAGTCTTCCTCCTTTGGTTTGTTCTTCGACACGTTTGAGAGCGGCGCCCAAACTCCTTGTTGCTTCAGAAGCGCCCGCATCTTGATCTGCCACAATCCGAAAATGTTCCTGCCGTTGAACTTCTCCACGCTCACGTTGTGCGACGTCATCTCCTTGCTGATCGAGAATCGCTGACAAACCCTAAGGCTCTGATACTAGTTTGTTACGAAAAGGGGGAGAGAAGGATCGCACGAAATACAAAAGAACGCGAAGAAAAAAAATGGCGGCGGCTCTTTGTTATGAAATAATGATGATTACAAGGATGAGTCTCTGTCTAGACCCTTAGAGAGTTTATATAGACACTCCTTTTAAGAGATGATAGGAATTACATACGGACTGAGACTCTAAATAAATTTCTTGAAAATAGGACACTTATCTCGTGATAAGAAAATAAATCAAATCCGAATTACATACAGAATACTCATAAAAAATTTTTGCTCAGGGGGCTCCGTCCCCTTGCAACCCCATAGGGGGATCCCCCCACAGGCTCGCTGACCGAGCAGCGAGACCCTCGTAGGGAAATTCTGTTGAAGCGCCTGACTATGTAGAAAGACCAACTGGGTTCAGATTCAAGGCATTATTAATACTTTTTCTGACTATAATTTTTAAAGAAGATAAATAAGACAAATAAAGTACAGAGAAATGAATGTGATAGCTATGTGTTGTTCATGATAAATGTCAAAATATTGTACAATGGAGGGACAGGTAGCTGAACTGAGGAGACAGTGTACCTACTGGCTTAACCACCACTACTCCTGGAACACAGGCCCTCTCCCATCTGTGCTCCGAATAAGAGTGATGCATTGAACACACTCTTCCCCCACGAGGGCACATATGAATTACATTGTTATGCCAGAGGGACAGGTAGCTTAGCTAAGGATATAGTGAATCTACAGGTCCGTAACGACCACTATTCCTGAAATGCAGGTCCTCTTCCACCTGTATTCTGAAAAGGTTGTGCCGAGCGTACACCTTCCCTTTCATGGGACCCTGGCGACATTCAGCGCAGAGACACCTCTAGCTTCCCAACTAGTTAAAGTCGAGCTTACATATGATAACAAACATTAAGAATCTTATAGTAATGTAAAAGACGTAGTCCCACACAGAGTATAACCAAATATGATAATGGATAACATAGTATGGTAATGGACAACGGAACATGGTAATGGATAACAGAGAATGGTAATGGACGACAGAATATGGTAATGGATAATAGAACATGGTAATGAATAATATAATATGGTAATGGATAACAGAGTATGATAATAGATCACAGAGCATGGTATTGTATAAAACATTGTTAAAGTAAAGAATAAAGTAATTGATTATTGATTATCATTTCATCGTCTATAACTCTATGTGTACTAGGCGTTAGCTCACGGGCATTCCATGCCATTGCTTTGGGATTTTACAGGTGAGAACCCTGCTTAGGGAGGAAGTGGAAAAATGCAGAGCTTCGGGATGGCGGCACATGACTTGTTAGAGGACCACAACTTTCTATCTTTTAATTTTGCGTTTGAATTACTCAACTTTGTATATATATGAGATACTTCAATTTCCCTTTTTAACTTTGCTTATGTTGATATTCTCAGAACTATTCGAACTATCGTTGCTTCCTTATTTCCTTGAATTATCTCATGTCATGCGACATTCTTTGATTTCCAATGATATTCCTTCCGCATTCCAATGTCATTATTAGTTCTCCATCATTTCTATTGCCACATGGGTCATTTGTTGACCAGTCAAAGTAATAATAGGCAGTGTAGCGCTCTCTTGGTCAGTCTGACTGCCAGCGTGATGGAAGGGCAAATTTTGGAAGCGTTATAGTTTGGTATCAGAGCCTAAGTTCCTGGCTCCCTATTGTTCATAGTAAAGTATAGATCATTGCATGGTCATTACTGTTCATAGTGTCCCAAGGATTAAAGTAAAGTCATGTGCAATCATCTTGAGCAACTGCAACTTCACTCTTCAAGTAAGTATCAAATAAATTCTTTGTAAGAGATTTATTTTATTTATTTAGTCATATTATCCCTATAGATGCCTCCCCACGTATTGAATGATGAGGTTGAGAACCCTAACGATGAGGGAATCCAGAATCCCCTGCCACAACCTGAACAACGAGAATGATCGGGACGACAACCTCTTCCCCCGTGCACCATTCAAGAATTCTGGAGACTAAAGCCGTCGACTTATAATGGCGAAGGAGATATCGATGTAGCTGAACACTGGATAGACACTATGGAGAATAAGTTTGAACTACTGGACTGTCCAGAGCACAAATAAGTGATATTTGCCGCTAATACCCTCACTTAGGATGTCAAAGACTGGTGGAAGTCGACAAGATGACTGAGTTCGCAGGTGTCAGGGTTGTTCCATGGTCAGAATTCAGACGATTGTTCGAAATACGATTCTTTCTTACTTTCCAGAGGAGGTTGAAGCAGCAGGAGTTTCTGAACCTGACCCATGGGTCAACAAGATGACTGAGTTCGCAAGTGTCATGGTTGTTCCATGGTTAGAATTTAGACGATTGTTCGAAACACGATTCTTTCCTACTTTCCAGAGGAGGTTGAAGCAGCAGGAGTTTCTGAACCTGACCCATGGGACAATGACTATGTCCCAGTACTACACCAAGTATGTTCGTCTCCTGAAATACTCAAAGTTGAATATGGACGAACAAGAGAAGACCAATCGTTTTATCGACTAGTTGAACTCGAGCCTGAGAGCTCAAACGCGGCCTGGAAATTGTAAACTTTTGACCGAGGCAGCCCATCTGACCACTATGACTGAAAAAGACCAGCAATAACTCCAACAAGCTAGAATGGGACAACTAGAGGTGGGTCAAGATTCACAGGAGTAGTAATTCCGAAGGAACGACCACCACCACCAACGACCGAATAACCGTCCTCGGCCATACCCAGCTCCTCAACAATACGATCATCCCTGATATGAACACCAGCCCCGACAACTACCACTTGCACTCGGCGAACGTGTCTTGTGTAACTTTTGCGGCAAGACTCAGGCAGGTGAATGTCGTCTGAAGACAAGAGCATGTTTTTAACGTGGAGAAATTGACCACATCGCAATGAATTGCCCACGAGGTGAACACCTAATTGAGGGAAGACTTTTCAACCTGGAAGAAGACACTCAACAGAATGACACTGAAGTCATTCAAGGTACGCTCCTTGTAGCTTAGCTGCCAACAACTGTTTCTTTGATTCTGAAGTCACACACTCATTTAGATCAGAATAGTGTACTATTACCTTAGGGCTAAACGTCACGAACTTAAATCATCATATGACTATACCCACACTACAAGAAATCCTACCTACGATTAGGTGCTTACATGATCTCTCGATAAAGATAGGAAAAAATGAATTCGCCATAAATTTGATCATAATACTTATGAGGGATTATGATGTAATATTGGACATAGACTGATTAATTGTCCATGATGCTTCTATATTGTGCAAGTAAAAGATGACGTTATAGGAACCATAATAAAGACAAGGTCACGGTCAGATACATAGCTCAAAAAGAACCAAATGATCATAATGTCCTCTATCAAAGCGCTCAAACCTCTTCAAAAAAAATACCAGGGATAACTGATAAGTGTTATTAATATCGAAGGACCTACTAAGACATTATAAGATAGAGAAGTAGTAAAGAAATTTCTTAATGTGTTCCCAGAGACATTGGTGGACTACCACTCATAGTGGGTGGTAGATCTCCATATTGAGTTGGTACCCGGTACAGCCCCAATTTCCAAAACTCCATACCGCATGGCTCCGGTATAAAGTGAAATCATTAGAGATTCAGATTCAGGAGTTATAGGACAAGGGTTCCAATAGACCCAGCGTCTCATCTTGAGGTGCTTCGGTCCTCTTCGTCAAGAACAAAAACAGCTCGTTTAGGCTTTGCATATATCATTTCCCTAGTAAAAAAAAAAAGATGAACTCGACCCAACGTTGATAGAAAGCTCATGCAAAAAGGGGCGACAAAAGCACACATTCAAGGCTGACGATCAAGTTATACTCAGAGTCTCATCGACTAAAGGAGTCATACGATTTAGTTAAAAAGAAAAGTTGAACTGTCGTATGTGGACACTTTCGAAGTTTTAGATATGGTCAAAGGCATGGGGTACATGATGGCTCTACTTTCTACATATGTCAGGGTACACAATGCCTTCTAGGTCTTATTGCCCTAGAAATATAGGCATGACCACGCTAACGTAATTTAAAAAAAAACCTTAAAAAAAATAACATATGAGAAGCAGCCCACATAAATATTGGAATATCAGGAAATTCAAAGAAGAAAGAAGACAAGTAGCATAGAAGCATGAAAGAAGCAACCTGGAAAGTAGAATTTGAAAGGCATGAAAAGTTTTTCCAGATTTTTCGGCAATCTCTAACCTTGATCTAAATTCGAGGACGAATTTTTTTTAAGGGGGTAATAATGTAACAGCCTGACTTTTTCAACAAAAAAAAAAGAAAAAGAGAGAGAGAGAACGAGAGAATAGGGGGAGTGACCTCCTCTCCCCCCAATTCTCTCCCCCACTCCTCACTTCCTCCTCTCTTCCCTTGCTTTCTCTCCGGCGAATGGCGAATGACGAGCGGACGTCGGCGAGCAACGCAGGCACGAGCGATGAGCGTAGGACGATGACTGCAATGACCGAAAAACCATAGCCCTCCGTGAGATGAACGTGCTAGGATCGATCGACGACCAGGCAGACCGACCAGATCATCGACGGTGACTGCAATGATAAAAAAACCAACGAAAAAGGTACCATAGATGTACAATCCCCTAGATGAAGAAATGTAGATAATTTGTCGCGCATTTTGATTCTATTATGACATTGAGTACCGTAGAAACATTTTCGTATTATTTGTATTGAGATTGGATGGCCGGAGATTGGCCGGAGAGAAGGAAGATGGGTGGCGCAATCCGACGCACCAGTAACCTGGCCCGAGTCACGAACAACCCGGCCCGGGTCACGATGATGCACGGCCCGGGTCATGATGATGCACGGCCCGGGTATCATTATACTCGGCCCGAGTTTTCTCGTCGACGACATCGCGAGATGATCGTGCACTGACCCGACCGAGTCGAATCCCGACTCGGCCCAGGTCATGAAAATCGATCGACCGGACCGAGCACCAGATCGACCGAGATGACGCACAAAATAACTGTCGTAACTCGGCCCGAGTCAAATGTCGACTCGGTCCGGGCGCAGCACCATAGTTAGCTCGACAAAGATCCGACCCGGGCCATTCCCAATCCGGCCCGGGTTCTATCGGGCAGAACGACGCTTTGTCGTCGTTTGGGCCATGATTTCCTATAATTGGGCCCCACATCCGATAGGCCAATTTGAGGTCATATTCAACACAGTGAAGAATGTATGGAATTTTCCTTCCTCAGAAAAAGGGATGTGACCTTAACCTTTTTCTGACTATGATTTTCAAAGAAGATAAATAAGACAAATAAAGTACGGAGAAATAAATGGAATAGCTATGTATTGTTCATGGTAAAGATCAAAGTGTTGTACGGTGGAGGAGCAAGTAGCTGCACTGAGAAGACAGTGTACCTACTGGTTTAACCACCACTGCTCCTGGACCACAGGCCCTCTCCCATCTGTGCTTCGAATAAGGGTGATGCATTGAATACACTCTTCCCCCACGGTGGCACATATGAATTACATTGTTATGCCAGAGGGACATATAGCTTAACTGAGGAGACATTGAATCTATAGGTCCGTAATGACCACTGTTCCTGAAATGCAGGTCCTCTCCCACCTGTATTCCGAAAAGGTTGTGCCGAGCTTACACCTTCTCTTTCATGGGACTCTGGCGACATTCAGTGCAGAGACACCTCTAACTTTCCAATTAATTAAAGTCGAGCTCGCATAGGATAATAAAAATCAAGGATCTTATAGTAATGTAAAAGACGTAGTCCCACACAGAGTATAACCGAATATGGTAATGGATAACAGAGCATGATAATGGATAACAAAATATGGTAATGGATAATAGAACATGGTAATGGATAAAAGAGTATGATAATAGATCACAGAGCATGGTATTATATAAACCATTGTTAAAGTAAAGAATAAAGTAATTGATTATTTATTATCATTTTATCGTCTATGACTCTATGTGTATTGGGCGTTAGCTCACGGGCATTCCATACTCCTGCTTTGGAATTTTGCAGGTGAGAACCCTGCTTATGAAGGAAGTGGAAAAATGGAGAGCTTCGGGATGGCGGCACATGACTTATTACAGGACCACAGTTTTCCGTCTTTTAATTTTGCATTTGAATTACTCAACTTTGTATATATATATGAGATACTTCAATTTCCCTTTTTAACTTTGCTTATGTTGATATTCTCAGAACTATTCGAACTATCATTATTTCCTTATTTTCTTGAATTATTTCTTGTTATGCGACATTCTTTAATTTTCAATGATATTCCTTTCGCATTCCAATGTCATTATTAGTTCTCCATCATTTCTATTGCCACATGAGTCATTTGTTGATCAGTCAAAGTCAAAGTAGTAATAGGCAGTGTAGCGCTCTCTTGATCAGTCTGACTGCCAGCGTGACGAAATGACGGATTTTGGAGGCATTATAGTACACGTAAAATTATGGGTACGTACAAATGTGTATAGTAATAAATTAGGCCAAAACACACATATGAATGGTGCAATTAATTAATTAATACACCTTCGCCATGGCTTCTATCTCTCTCCTTCCTCCTTTCTCGTGCACCTAAACAACAAAATTTTTTAGCTCCTTAATTAATTTAATTGACTCCTCGGAAGCTGCTGAGTTTTGCCATTCTCTGTTGTAACCCTACGAGCAGTTGCTCCAGAGACGCCATGACCTCGTCTTGCTCCGTGCGCCGGTCGCCGCCTCCGGCGTCCATCTTCTCATGTAGCCCTCGGACGATCTCGACGGCCGCGGCCGCGTCCTCGGCCGCCTTCGCCACCTTGGACGCCGCCGTCGCCCTTTCCTCCTGCGCATCCTTCAGCCGCCTCTTCATCGTCCGGTACCCGTCCAGCGACTTCAGCAGCTGCTCCGACAGCAGCTTGTTGCGCTCCTGCAGCGCGGCGTTCGCCTGCTGCGAGTCTCCGCAGCCGCCGGGCCCCGTCTCGCCGTTCTTCTTGAGGCCCTTGTGCTCGGCCGCGCACACCTTGACCTTCTCCGTCAGCATCTGGTTCTGGGCGCGCAGGTCGCCGACGAGCTCCTCCATGGCGTTCAGCTGCGCCACCTTCCGCGCGAGCTCCGCGGCGATGATCTCCTTCTCCTTCCCCAGGCCGGAGAACATCTTCTCCAGGCCCCTGCGGGCGGTCACGTTGGCGGAGAGCTCCCGCTGGAGCCGCTGGCTCTCCTCCAGGGTCATGGGGTGGTCGAGGGCCGCCTTCTTCTGATCCCTGGCGGTCGTGGGCGGGTAGCCGCCGCGCCTGAGGTCGGTGTTGCATCGCCGGAGCTCCCGCGCCTCCCTATTGACGGCCGGCGGCTGGAACCTCTGGATGCGCGTCCTCACGTCGTCCAGGATGGATATCATGCCGGTGACGCGCTGCGGCTTCTGGCCGCCGTCGTCTTTGGACACGTTCGGGTAATCTTGGATCAGCTTCAGCAGCAACCTCACGTTTGCTGCTGCACCTGCAAATAATTGACAAAATAAATGTTGGATCTGTACAATGATTAAGAAAAACACTTCACATTTTCTGAACTCATTTTAATATAATATATAATACTTACTCAGTTAACATATATTTTTGTTGAATACATGTTAACTAAATTAATAATGATAATATATATAATATGATTAATGCTATCTTATATGTTTAAAATGTGAAGAAATAGATAATTCGACTCTCTTCCACCCTATTTAGAATACTAATTAATAAGTCTATCAAACAAAAATACAAAAAAAAAATCATGATATAACTATTATGCTATGTTACATATTTAGAAAGATCATTTACTTCAGCTACTTACATATATAATTACCAATTTGTTATAGATAATTAAACTTAATTTATTTATATATATTCTAAGCAGCTCAAATATATAAGGTTACGCTAAAAGAAAAAATACATTTTTCCGACTAAAATTTCCGACGGTCGCATATCCCTCGCAAATTTCTTATATAATTAGTTGTACGCGAATAAAAATGCTTCTTGAAATGTTGGATACAACAATGAGAAAGATGAGTAATATATCTAATATGTTTACCTTCAAGATTAGAATCCTTTTGCAGTTCATGGGTGCATGGAATCAATTCGGGCGACGAATTGACCCGAATCCTGTTCATGTTGAAAGACATCTGACAAGAACAACTTAATATGGAATCAAGGAATTAAAATGTGTAGATTTAGGCAAAGAGGAGAAGCTTCTATGGAAAAGATGTAATCAAGATATATAATTAAACTACAGATTCAGAAGAAGGAGAACTCTGAAAAAGGAGAAGTCTTTGATTGCATGGAATGAAATGAATGAAGAAGAAGAAGGGAGAGGGGCTCTCTGTGCATTCCCCTCCCTTCTCTTCTCAGAATGATCTCCTCACAACTTTTTTTTTCTCTTATCCTTTTTTTCTGTGTTTTCATCTGCTATTTATGCAGTTTGGATCTGAGACAAGAATGGTAGCTAAACTCTTACCTCTCCGGGAATGTTGGAGTTGTATTTGGACCTTTTCTTGTGGTAGTGAGAGCATTTGATTTGGATTAATTAATTAATTGTTTCTATGCATGATCCTTTCTAATTACAATTAATTGACGTGTTCAACAGTTCATTGCATGCGATTATAATGTGATTTAACACGTGAAATTTCAAAGGTTCATAGTTTTTGACCTTTCGATTGCATGTTTATTTAATTTAAATTTTTACGGTATATATATCATGAGTTAAATTATTTGTCACTTGTTTTTCCTTTGTCTAATTTAGAAGAAGCCCGTTATGCCACCATACACGGTTCAAGTTTTTATGCCATAATATTAATTTTTATGTCATTATGTATAATACCGATCCACCAAGATATTACCCATAAAGTGTCGACAATAATAATTTAAAATGTGTCTTGATAGGTGATAGGTGACGAATATATATATATATATATATATATATATATAGTTATATATGTATAATATCAATAATAAAAATCCTATACGGAAGAGATAGACTAAAGTTCAGACAGTGTGAATAAATTATCAATTCTAAAAAATATTTAACTTGTTATGTCTTCTTATAAATTGTTATATTTAAAACTTAAAATGAATAGAATGTTTGAGACATCATGCATGCAATCTTGTGTACTTTTAATAAGCATTTAGCCATCAAACTTCTCGGAGATTATCGTGGAACTTTATTATGCTGTACCACGAGCTCATCTTTACGCAAATTTGATGAGACTACAATAATATATGGACGATATGCATTCTTATTTTTATGTCTCCAATATATATATGATCTCTTTTTTGCAATGAAGGATCAATTATATATATTGATTGGGTGGCCATGCATGAGACATGTCTATCTATATATAATTCCCATTTGCCATGCCATGCATCATGTCCCTGTATAATTTTCCACCCCTTTCTCTCCCATCACTGTCCTCTCCTCATCCATATATTTGCAGCTCATCACCTCTACGTTTTTTTCTCTTTCTTATGGGTGATGCATGTAATTAAATTTTGGCTGCATATATAGTGCAAAGTTTAGCTAAGCCTCCTTACTCTTATTTGCATAATTTTTCTTTCATAGTCGGTCACCATATCTGAAAAGCGACGCCGATCGTCTAATATGCACGGCGCTAATATTTGTATATATGAATGGGTATGCAATTATGCCGAGTCTAAATCGAACTAGTAGTTGTCATGGTCCGGCAAGGAGGGAGCATCCACGTGTTGCTGCAAACCTCACTTGATTTTGTTACACCTGACGTGAACTCAGACTCGAGCTCCATGATCTCTCGCTCCACTGCATGCATGTGACAAACGCCCATGCACATGGTGCGACCCACCCCCACTATCACCATCTTCCCCTCCTCCATCTTTAATTCCCTATTTAATTAATTGTCTCTTACTTAATCATCTCCCAAGCTTAATTAGTTAACAGCATATATACTTAAGATGGTCACTAAATTTAGAAAAAAAAAAAGCGGAGAGTTTTTCTCCCGCAAAAATTTTAAAGATCCGTTGCAAATAATGACTTTCAGACAAATTGTTACTAGAAATAATGTTTTCCGAGTAAATCGTATGGATCATCTTTCAATTTAAGATTGATATTTAAGTGGTTCTTCAATTTTAATTTATAATTAGATTATACATTTTTCTTGCACATGTCATCCTTCTTGCTACCAATCATTAGTTCCTCGATTACGTTGTTGACATGACACAAATAAAATAATAAAATGATTAATATAATAATATTAAAAAGTTACAAAAAATAAAAAAAGAGGCGGCAACTTGGAGCCTGATTGTCGGAAAGGAGAGAGGAAGAGATGTCGACCCCCTCTACAAGCTCGTCGGCGCGCGACGAGCTCGCACAAAGAAGGCTAACACCCCCTTTTCCTCTCCCCTTTTCTTCTCTCACACATCGGCGAACTCGCACAAATCTGGGGGGAGGGATGCCCCTTCTCTTTCGCATGCGCCGATGAGCACCCGATAGAGGAAAATGCCCCTTTCTCTTTCGCACGTGCCAATGAGTACCCGATAGAGGAAAAAGGGGGCGCCGGCCCCCTTACTCCGACTCCGAAAAGAGGCGACAGTCACAAGGCTACCATCTCTTTTTTATTATTTTTATTATTTATTATATATTATATTTTTTACTTTTTTATCATGCTAATCGAAGAATTGTCTATTGGTGGTCAAGAGGACTATACATGTAAGAAAAAAATAAAGTTCGAGGATTTCTAATTACAAGTTAAATTTGTAGGATCGTCTAGTGCCACACCCAAATTGAGAAATAATTCTTATAATTTGCCCAATTTTTTTTCAGATCAGCGACCAAACCGACTTCACTATTGGATCGTAATTGGGCCGATCCCATTGAGTTTGACTGGATTGGATGATATTTTTTAAATAATATCATTTATAATAATTTTAAAGATATAACATATAAATATTCTATTAATAACCTATTAATAATAAAATATTAATATAATATAATTTTATTTATTAAATTTTTTAATAATAATAAATATAAATTGTCAACATATAAATATTAATAGATTGTAATTGATTTTTCATAATGATGAGTTACATTAATATATTATATATTAAATTGTTTTTTTTATTTTTTTGTTACATTTTCCATATATTTCCATTTTAATTTCATTTGATAATTTCCTTTTCGATATTATTAAAATTTTAATACTTACCATTTCTATTTTTATTTCTATTTCTATTTAATTTTTACCTCTCATTCTTTTCATCGTTCAAATTTTAATATTTAATTTAGCTTTCCATTTTAATACTTTCTTTGTCCTCTTTTATGTTTCTTATTTTATAAATTTTTTCAAATATAAATTAGAACCCGATTGAATCAATTTTGTCAGTTCGACAAGTTTTTTCTCGATTCAATATAAAAAATGATTTTGAATCTCAATCGGACCGGATTAGCAATCAGTTCACAATTAAACCAATCCGATTTTATAACTCTGGTTAGAAATGTATTTTGTTACTAATAAAAATATTCATCACAAAATTCTTTTTTGGATCAGCTCAATCAGCACAACACATTGAAGACCCGACTCATCATCGAGGTCAATTAATTTAATTAAGTCACATTGGATTGCGTATCTAACTTTGACACCTATTATTCACCTATTGATAAATTTATTCAAGAAAGGGCACCTATTTATTTTCCAAATTATGCATATTTTTATCGTATAAAAGAAATATCGGACGTACTGTAATTTGGAAGATTTGAAATACGTGGATATGTGACTATTTGCAATATCGATGGATTTATTTATTTTGGGTAGCCGGTTCTGGATATTTGCGCACAGTGTTAAAAATCGTATTATTTATAAATGGGAGGTTGGTCTATCAAGTTCAATTATTTTAATTAGGTCACTCCGCATTTTGTAGTTGACAGTGACCCCAATTAATTCGATTAGGTCATCTTGCGTTGTATACTTAACAGTGACATATAAGACTTTCAATACAAAATTTTACATTAACAAATACTCAAACTCTGAGACCGCAATGGATTTATGAAAAGTATACTCGAACTGTCTTTTTCTTCATATTCAAATTAAAAAGAAATAAAAACTTGTTATGAGTAATAAAGATATTTATCTATTTTAATCTTCCTTAACTCATGCATTAAAAATTTGTATTCAAATAATTAATGAACTGAATTAAACCACTCAATTCCATTAATTTATACCAAACACAATTTATAAGCACTCAACCTCGCCAACCATCGCTTCGCCACTCTTGTTAACTTAAATTATTTTAAGCATTCGTTAAAACAAATGCATACACCAAATTCAGAATTGTAATATATCTTTAACATGACACCGTTGTTTTTTTCTATGGCTCATCATATTTCATGGACTCGGTGGATTATTTCAACATTGTTTGTTCAGCTTAAGCATAATATTTCCGTTATTTTGGATGACTCATCATATCTTATAGGTTGCGTTTGGCAACACAGAACAAATCGAAACATTCGATTATTCTACCAAACGCATGGGAAAATATTTTCGTCACGTGTCTTCGGTCGGAACATTTGGCCAAATATTCGAAAGTTCAGAACATTTATTTTTTTTTCAATTTTATGTCATTTCAGCAGTCTTCTTTCACTTTTTTTTTCAAATTTCATTTTTTTTAATTATTTTATAATGTTTGGGTTATATAATTTAGAATATATTAATATATTATTAGGGATATTATAAAATAATTTATTAAATATTATTAATTAAAAAGTATAAAATAATTAGTTCTAATAATTAATAAAATTTTTATTAATTAAACTATTCAATTATTTTTTAAAAAAACTATATTATATTTGTATCTTAAAATGTACGTAAATTATAATATTAATAATATTTAAAAGATTTAATAAAAGTAAATAAAAATAATATTAATAATATAATAATTTATGTAAATTATAATATTAATAACATATTCTTATTTATTATAATTTTATACTTCATAAAATAATAAATTATATTTTTAGTTCTTCTTTTTTATCCAAACACCAACTAAAATTTATCCATCACATCAACTTTTTAAATCATCGTTATTACACATTTTCATCCAAACACCAATCCAAATTTTTCTATCAAATTAATTAATTCTCGAGAACTAATATTCTTTTAATATTCCCATAACAAATGCAGCCATATTGTTCAAATGTATTATGCCTTGTTTATACATAATATTGTTTGCATAATGTATAAATTTGTTCCGCTTAAACATATTGAATCAAGTGCTAACAAATTATTTATATTATTATTTAAATGACGAAAGAGAAATAATTAAAATTAAAATTGGAAGTCACTATATCGGTCAAGTGGATGAAGTGTGCAAAAAAATTAAAATTAGAAGTATTAATGAACGTTGAGATATTGAATTAAAATTATGAGGATAATACGTGTATGTAATTTACTCCGATAGTAGTCCTTGGATGTCGAATACAGAGTGGTATATATACGTATACGTATATTTCTCGCTGCCTAGTACCACGATTATAATTAGCACAGTAACAATTCTCACACCACAACACTCGACTCGGGTCAAAATAGGTCGACTCGGACCGGTTCTTGGCACTCCTCGAGCGAACGGGAGGGAACCAGTCCGGGGACAACCGGCGGTCGGCACGAGCGCAGGAGCGCCAAGTTTAGGCCTTTGAAGAACCGGTGACCCTTCACGTCCGCCGACCCGCGCCTCGACCCGAGGCGCGCTCGGGGATCCTTGACCAGCAGAGTGGCGATCAGGTCCCTCGCGGCGGACTCCGACGGGCCTCCGCCGTGCGCCGGCAAGGGCGCCGGGGGGAAGGCCAGCGGCTGGCTGACGACGCTGCGCAGCGTGGCCTCGTTGGTGGGGCCGGCGAACGGGGTGCGCCCGTAGAGGAGCTCGTACAGGAGGACGCCGTAGGTCCACCAGTCCACGGAGCTGCCGTGGGGCCGTCCGGCGGCGACCTCGGGCGCCACGTACTCGTGGGTGCCCACGAACGAGCACGACCGCGCTCCGATAGGCTCGGCTACGAACCGCCGGGCGGACGCCGCGGGCGACTTCCGCCTCCGGAACAAGCGGGCAGGAATGCAGGAGATCGCTGCCTCCCGGAAGGAGGCGTCGGCGTCTGGGGAGGAGGAAGTGCAGGCGGGGAGGTCGAGTCGTTCGACGGTGGGCGAGGAGGTGGATTCGAGGGAGAGGTCGAAGTCGGAGAGCATGATGTGGCCGTCGGAGCGGATGAGGATGTTCTCCGGCTTGAGGTCGCGGTAAACGATGCCGATCATGTGGAGGTATTCCAGCGCCAGAAGCACCTCGCCGGCATAGAACCTGTGGAATCGCCGCCGTGGACGTAGACGAACTGATCAGTAAAAAAGTGGCACTTGAAAATAGTATCGAAAGACATGCGTCACTGCATGAAGAAGCGATCTTTTTGGTGTCAGCGAGTGGAAGAGCAGAAAAAAAAGATGCGATCTTTTATAAGACCTTGTGGCCGCGAGGGAGAAGCGGAGCCCGGGCTGCCGGTGCCGGAGAGTGTGGAGGTCGCCGCCGCTGCAGTACTCCATGACGACGCAGGAGTAGTGCGTGGAGGCGTCGAAGTCGGCGTAAAGGCTGGGGAGGAAGGGGTGGTCGAGTACCCGCAGGATCCTCCTCTCCGTCGCCGCCCTCTCCAGCTTCTTCTTCTTCGCGAGCGCGCGCTTGTCCACCACTTTCATCGCGTACGTACCCCCCGAGGCGGCGCCGGACTCCTCCCGCAGGCGGCACAGGTAGACGACGCCGACGTCGCCGCTGCCAATCCGGCGCACGAGCTCGAAGTCCGAGGGGCCGAGGTTGCCGCAGCTTCGTGACCGTATGGCTGCCCACGCCGGATCCGACGAACGATGGGGCTTCGGCGACAGCTTCAAAGGGGAGCAGGGCCGATGGGATCGGTCGCCATTATGCTGCAGTTCCACACCTCGGGCTTCTTCCTTGTCAGTGTCGAAGGAGAGGCGGGAGAAGCTGCTGGACCGGACGTCGTCGCGGCCGCCGCCGCCGCCGCTCATGGAACTCTGGCTCGAGTTCTGCGTCTCCGAACCCGTCTCCCCGTCAGAATCCGGCGTCAAATCCATCGCAATCTCTGCTCCAGCATCCAATTCATGAATCATCTAACTCGTCAACTCCTTAATATGATTCTGGGGCCAAAGCTTTCAACGGCATAACGTGGGAACACAGTGAAAGCGGAAAAAAAATGGGATCTTTATCGAACTCAATCAGGAATCAGACGGGAAAAAGGAACAATTTGATGCAAAGGTTAAATTTTGTCAATCGACTAGATAGATTCTGCACGCAGTCAACAAAACCTGGAGAAAGCAGTAAAGTGATCAAAGATCGAGCACCCGCAGCAAGTAGCGATTATATTCACGCGCTCAAATGGTGTTCTAGAATCGAACAATAAAACCGACTAGGAAGAAAACAAGGGGAGAAGAAATGGTTGTTTTTGTCTCACATCCTTGAAATGGAGGCCGAGAGAGAGAGAGAGAGAGAGAGAGAGAAACGAAACAGATAGCATTAAACTTTGATTCCTTCCGTTGTGTTCTCTCTGCTACGATTCTTCAAAAGACGGGGAAAAAAATGTCCAGCCGCAGGTCATCGAGAAGGAATAGTTGAAGAGTCTTGGTCCCTTAGATGTCTGCATGCATTAATCCGCCATTAAAGGACCTTGACCTCGTTGTACTTCCTCATCCTTTCTCTGTCTCTGGCTCCTCTTTCCAGCGTTCGTCTCTCTGAGAAGAGGACAGTTAAACGTATTTATACCAACGGCTACATTGAGATTTCCCCAATAGAAAAATAATTTAATCATAATAAAAGATATTTCTTTATAAACTGAGCTAGAAATAGTGCGAATCACCTTTTTTAATGTTATATTCTTTTGCCGTTTAGTTTTTGCCAAATGTTTTTTATCACATAAATTTACATATTGTTTTTTTATTGTATTATTGTGCTGAATATATTTATGACATGACTGTTACTTATCATCTTTGATTTTGATATTTCCTTTATTAGATAATGGTGATACTTTTTCTTATACTCAGGATTATTCAACTCATGCGACACTAATAATTACGTGCACATTTCACAAGTTAAGAAGTCAGTCCACATTAAATTTAACTAATTCGATAAAGACGTATCCTATTACTTACCTAATAATGATATGTTGATAATGTCTTGAATCTAAACCTAATTATAATTTTATATGCGTCCCCTATGTAATCAGACACTTCAACAAATATCTCTACGAGGATTTCGTTATCCGAACAGCGAGCCTGAAGGGATCTAAGGGATCCCTCTATGAGGCCGGAGGTGGAGCCCTCAAAATTTAAACGATTTTAGAATTTTTGTTTCTTATCCCTATATAAACTTCATGATAATTAAGTTATTTTGCATCATTGTAATCATCATTATTTCATAACAAAGATAGCCACTGCCGCTCGAGAACGTAGTTCGATCTTGGGTGAAACTCGTAAATATCGTATGTTTTTATATGATTGTGTGATTTCTTTCTCCTTCTTTTCGCAACATGATAGATGAAAACTCCAAATAAAATTTCTTACATCCATAAAAATTCAATTCAAATTTGAGAAAAAGATAATCACTTACCACATCAACTCAAGCCCATGTTGGGGGTGATGATGGTGATATTAAGTGAAGTACAACCTCTCTTTATGATTAATGGCTGCATGCCACTGATGTCAATGATCAATGCGACCATTTATGCGTACTCCAAACGTACCGAGTGCAAATTTCTATTTGTGAGTTGATTTGTCCTAGAAAATCATGGATTTAACCTCGCACTGTTCCCCAAATTGAATCGAGCCATTAATGTTGTTTTATACTCAAGAAGAGCGAGCTCCATTCGTTGAATCCTGTAGCTATCATTCGTAATGCTGCTGGTACATTATTTCATCGAAACAAAAGAGAGAGAACGCTCGTACATTAGTTATGATATTGTTATCCTGTGATTTCTTTCTTGGCTTGCATATAATCCAATATGAAATTTGAAATTTGTATGCAAATGCTTGGTATCATTCTTGCTTGACAGATCGACCAATTTGTAGGATGTATTGACCAACTTGCAGAAATCATTCAGAATAAAAAAAACATGACATGTCTCTTAACTCTACTTCAGCATCCACAATAAGATGCTAAGTATCCAAGGTGAATAACTGGAGAAATTTAATTGTTGGATTCTGTATTCTGCATCCCTGAACTCTGCAACAACTCTTTTTGTCATGAGAACTAGTTAAACTGATATCTTTTCACATCTGCTTTAGGCTATGAAACAACGTCATTTGTGTGTGGAAACAGATGAAAGAGTTCCAAGGAGAGAAAAAGGGAAGGCGACATTGCTTTCAAATCAAAAAAATAAACAGGGAAGGCAACATTACTACTGTGATTGAGTCAAAATGTTTACAGTGTCTTCACTTGGCGGAATATGAATTATAAAAACAATAAGGTATCTGAAGTATAGTATCTCTATATGCACAACAGGAGAATGATTAACCATGGTGGAGTTTTGGTGAACTGTATCATGCTTGCAGGCAAAGCTTGATGTTCAGCAGGAACACTTCAAAATATCGAGGAAAAATACGAAAAATCCATCAATTTGTTAATGCACAAATAATAACTTATCCAGTGAAGTATAACATATGGCAGCCTCAAATTTGAGCTGAGGTTATCTCTGACACCCTGCATTTAGACCTGTTCACGCAAGATGGACAAAAGTGAGGCATGCAACACACAGAACAAGTGAGACATAAATAAATAATTAGATATCCTTGATTTGCTATCTGATATTAGGTATATCCATTGCTAATAATAAAATCACTATCTCAATGAAATAGCTTATCCAACATCATTTTAATAATGAGAATACTCATTATAACATAATGAAGAGTAAAAGGATGATGACACCAGGTGGAAGTAAACTGAAATATAAGCAACAAGATAAAAGAAAACAACAACAACAACAACAACAACAACAAAGCCTTATCCCACTAGGTGGGGTCGGCTACATGGATCATACGACGCCATTCGTTGATCCATGTTCATAAAATTCGACAGAATTTTACGCTGGCTGTCGGGGCCTAATACAACCCTCCTCCTTTATCCGGGCTTGGGACCGGCTATAAAACATAGGCGGAGTTCAACAAGATAAAAGAAAAGTTGACTTAAAAAAAAATAATGAAAAATAAAACACTTCAACCACTTCATGGTATCCAGAAATAAGAGAAAAGTTTACTATTTAAGGAAAGTACATAAACAATGTTGCAGTTAGTGAGGTAATAACTGAGGCGCCACAATTGCTGGTTGAAAACTATTTCCAAACCCCCTCCTTGGCCTGGGCTCGACCTGATGCCATCGAGAATTTATGGAAGTGCTCCCTCTAACAAAGGGTAAAGCCCTACAAATCTCCTAATTATTTAAACTTTTCGAGCTCTTCTTTTTTTCGTTTAAATAAATATAGGAAAAAAATCTCTGATATTGAGAAAGTACATAAACAAACCACCTCAACCACTTCATGGTATTCAGAAAGAATGAAAATATTGACTATTAAAAGAAAGTACATGCCTCCTCACAAGTCGACGAAAATTCTCAAACCATCATGAGCAAGCTGAACTGGTATCCCTTCTCTGAAAAAGAAAAAAAAAAGCAAAGTCATCAATATCAGATTCTAATAAAAAACTAAGTCCAAGCTGTTAGCCAGACAAATCTTTAACTCAAGTTACTAGAAAGAATACATCAATAGTAAATTTGGAGAAATATCATTTATCATCTTGTATTAGTTGATTCACATCATGACATCTGCTCAGTTAAATTAATTGAGAATAATTAATTTGAGGGAGGGGCTGACAACCTACACACAGTACATACTCTAGTGACTTACCTGCTAGACCATTCTGCAAGTACTTTGTTATCTCTCTGGTGATCAAACTCATGTGTCATTCCAATAAGCAGAGCCTGTTTAGGGCATATTCTCTTTACAGCATCAAGAGTCTGACAAAAATAAAAGATGAACTAAGAATATTGTTCCAGATCACATACAGTTAAGAATATCAAATGACTTTAATTCAAAAAACGAAGGATAACAAACCTGTTCAAAGCAAAGATGCGTGTTATGAGATCCTTCCTGTCAAAAGGAGGAGAAAATATCGAAAGGAATTAATCTAACTTGAAAATTTAATCACTTGAAAATAAGAATATTTGCATGTTACGATAGGCATAGAGGAGAGTTGGATAAAAATGTTTTAGCATAACTGAGGAAATCTTCACTACAAAACATAAAAGTGAATGAGAGAATCTTTTTATGAAAGTGAATAAGAGAAATTAATTTGGACCCTGTCTACATACAAGTGCCAACAAGGAAGCTTCTGTGAACTTCAAAATTATCTGAACAAGAAAAGAAACCAAAAGCTGAGCAAGTAGGAGGTTTTGATTGTTCATTTTTGTTTTCTAATCTTATCACCTGACACATTCATAGTTGATGTTATATATGAACAACAACAACAACAACAACAACAAAGCCTTATCCCACTATATTTTATAGCCGGTCCCAAGCCCGGATAAAGGAGGAGGGTTGTGTTAGGCTCCGACAGCCAGCATAAAATCCTGTCGAATCTTATGAACATGGATCAATGATGTTATATATGAACAAATTTTGATTTATGCTCGTTTTGGCAATAAAGTATGAAATTTTATTCATTCAACATGAACTGATCTGAGAGGAATAAACAATTCCAATTGGGCGAGCAGGAGAGGACACAGGAGTTTGGATATTAACTGGAGTCCCCAAAAAGAAATATCTACTATGGGTCCGACTACGAAGTATAATAATCCAGCATCAGAAGCTTTTCCCCGAGAGAAAAAAGTTAATATGCTGTCATTATCCAGTTGTCTTGAATAGATTGATGACTATTTTTAACAAGAAGCCTCATGGAGAATTAATTTGATGTGGTTAACTACAAGCATCAATAAGAGATAAATTGCTAAAACTGACAGTATACGCTACACGATCAACATCTAACGTTGAGCCAAAAGTTGCAAGATAACGACTGTGTAAGTTTCTATCTTTGGGAAGATCGAGATGATAAAAATCTTAACCAAACAGCAACTCATTATGAAGATATATGGAGCAGAAGTAAAAATGATATAACAAAGAGAAAATAATCCACATTATAACCAACTCACCCTATACAAGGTGTCCAGAATTAGAAGATCCAATTGTCCTCCTCCAGATTTAGAAATAACTACAGAAATAAAAGACAGAAAACAAAGTATAATTCATGGTTGATAATATACAATAGGCATTAACCAGAATAACCAATTATCATACATCATTGTCCACATAAACTGGGTTTCTTGTTGACTCAACTAGGATGCTAGCTCAATTCACTCAATGATTACAAGAGAAGTAAAAGAAGCTGACCCAATAAACTATCAGTATTAAATCTTAAATTAACCAGGGAAAGATCTGGAGTAACTAACGATCTGTGTCAGGTAGTGACTGGATGCTTGAGCTTTAGCTTGGATTGACATTTCAACCCCAATTTATGAACAAGAACACAAAGACATTGTGGAGAAAAGAGAGCCAGCAAAGAAGATAACGAATGATGCAAATTAGAAAAGGACAAACTATCACGAGCATGGTTCTTCAAGTTATTAATTTCTACTTTTATTCTTTTTTTAGGAGGATTTCTTCTTTTATTCTTGAAAATCCACAAATGTAAAAAGTTCTCATACTTTATTTTTTAAGAACGGAAAGTGACCATA
Source organism: Pontederia crassipes (assembly GCA_030549335.1). Classification (NCBI taxonomy): domain Eukaryota; kingdom Viridiplantae; phylum Streptophyta; class Magnoliopsida; order Commelinales; family Pontederiaceae; genus Pontederia; species Pontederia crassipes. Next base: position 2,909,573 of record CM060197.1, read on the forward strand.
CTTACTTTATAAAACTAACAAGCAAAGAAAAATGGTGAACAATCATATTTTTGAGAAGATAAAGGATGTGAGCCAGGTGCTCACATCCATTTTTTATTTATTATAAAAACTTGTATCTATTACAACATATCTTATAATCTCGCCCACTCACTTGCCAAGTTTCTAGCAGCTATTAGAATGTATCAACATAACACTTTTCTCCCTTGAAAATGCAATCATTGCGTTGTTACCTGAACAATCATATTTAATTTGTAATCTACATATTTAATGAAACATCAACAATGTTTGATAATCTAATCAAGAGGAAATAACCACCATTCATCACAAGACTGAAAAGGGAAAAGAAAATTGCATAGGATTATGAAACAATGAATCCATACAGTGTTCAGTGGTTGTAGGGAAGCGTGAAACATCAGATATATATGCAATTCTCGACTTTTTACCAAATAAGAAGCCTAGAGAAAGGTAGTCTTCTCCATGCATTACCTGTAATTGCAAATAAGTGGTCATTTAATGAACTTGAATGATATGCAGCAATCTTAAGATGAGGTCGGTAATTGTATTAACTGGTAAAGGAGCAAACTCAAGGCCAGATGTGGAAAATGTTTTCTCCACATTATTCTCAATAATTTTCCAGTCAAGTTGAGCAACACGTCTCACTTCTTCACCATCTTTCAACTTTCTCTTGATCAGATATGGAAATTTTTGAGCAATGCTGATAAAAAAAGATAATCATGGGTGAGAAATAACATAATCAGGTCAAAGAAATACACATTTGTCGAACATCAAAAAAGTTCGAACATGAAGGAGCCAATAACATCAAGAATGATATAACGATGCAATTCTGAGTTCAAACAGAATGTTAGGAGCTTCTTAGTTTCACCACAAGTGTTCAAGTCTGGGAGAATTTCTATAGCGCATTTACTTAATACCACTCGTAAAATTAAGTAGAATGAATGTGTGAGTGTGTAATGAGATAAGAGAGATCTTCCAAGACTGGTACAAAGATGCAGTCTAAAACGAATATATTAAATCACTTGCATTTCCATAATTTACATAGGACGTTGCATTTCCATAATTTAAATCATGAATCACAACCTTAGATCTAAGATACGATGACTATCACACGATGTCAGTAAATGGTTGGTTCATCCGAACATTTAATCCATTACAAAATATTCATATCTCATAGCGCTATTTCACAGAATGTAACTTTCATTTATTGCTTAAAATACCAACATAATATTTAACTCCCTGATTTGTTTTCTTTTTTTCTTGTTTTTTTAACAACCTTGGGCATTAGAAAAGTAACCGATAGATGTACAAAAAAATAGACTCCAATGATTTTAGATGATATTTTGTGCAAACCAAGAAGCAAATTTGACATAGATAACTGATGAGTAAACAAAAGATCATAATTACCTATCCATTGCATATTCTGCAAGGTACACAGGAGTTGGATCAATATCATTATTATGACTATGTGGTTGCACCACTCGGATGTCATCAAGGCCAAGAATTGCATCTGCATGCTCATGTGTCAAAATAATCTGCAGCAAAAATTGGTTTCAACTTTCATATAGCCTATCTGTTAATAATGCTGATCCTAAAAGGAAAACATTGCAGTTTTATTTGATAAAAATTAAATCCTAATATGGGATCAATCAGAGTAAGTGTTTATACTAAACAATATTGATACATATAGTCATACTAGCAAACTATAGGGGAAAATAATATATCCAACACTCTTCATAGGATTGAATACTGACAGAATCAACTCGAGGTATCTTGTGGTGAGTGAACCATCGAAGAACTTGCTCCCTGAAGGTCTTCCCCACGTCAATAAGAATATATTTGTGTTCATCTCCCTCTTGACAATAATCAATCAAAAGTGAAGTGTTGCACCTATAAGATCAAAGAAGGATAGTTAAAAAACTCATTATGGCACATCATTTTCAGAATTTAATGCTCAGATGGCTAGAACTCCGCCTATATTTTATAGCCGGTCCCAAGTCCGGATAAAGGAGGAGGGTTGTGTTAGGCCCCGACAGCCAGCATAAAATCCTGTCGAATCTTATGAACATGGATCAACGAATGGCGTCCTATGATCCATGTAGCCGACCCCACCTAGTGGGATAAGGCTTTGTTGTTGTTGTTTGTAATGCTCAGATGGCTAGACTGTGTATTGAAATTGGTAAAACACATGACAGATGAAAAACTAAATATGCCATGAGTCTAGGAAAAGCTTCTTAGTTAAAAATCTTTGAAACTTTGCTCTCATTTTTATCAGGAATTCATTGAGACAATGATTTTATGTTGACCAAAAAATCATGTCAAGTTTAATCTAAATTGCATGTTGATATTTCACAAAAGCGAGTTCTTGAGCCGTTTGATGAAAATATTTCACCGAAAAATAAAGAGCTATCAAACTCTTTACATGAACTTAAATTGGCTCCATTGATCTATCAATGTCACATCACATAATTCATCGTTAAAAACAATCAATAACCAAAAGGCTGCAGGCAACGCCCTAGAATTCTCAACCAATATGGCAGGGGCGACGGAGATCTAAATGCATACAACAACCTAAGACGAACACGTAAAGAGAAGACACAGAGGATCCGGACCTATAATTGGGGTTCTTCTCCGGGGGGATCAAGAGGGATTGCGAGCAGACGACGCAGGGCGGATCCGGTGGCTGGATGAGGCACCTGGCGTTGGGGACTGCGCTCGAGCATCCGGTGCCGAGGAAGATGAGAGAAGAAGTAGGGGGAGAAGACAGCGATCCGCCATTCGCGCAGAAGTCCTTGCTCTCCTCCCTCAGAGTTGTTCCGTTCGACGGGAAGGCCGCCGCCGCCGATTCCGCCATGGCAATCGCCTTACGAAGAGATGGAGAACAATTGGAAAGAGACCTTTCGGTATTAATTCTTGTGTTTTTTTTGGCTTTTTTTTCACGAAAACGGTGTTAAAAAAATATTTTCGTGATTACGAAAATTTTCACCATATTTTTTTTATTTTGGTTATTTTACGTAAATTGTCAAGTTTTTCATCATTAAAAAGCAATTAAAACTTTTAAATTATATAATACTCTTTTTAATTGTTTTAATCAGATAATAATCAAGTTTATTCAAATGTGGGCAGCCGTCGAATAGGGGTGTAGGAAAAACTTAACGGAACTAAAAAAACCTACTCTATTAAAAAAATAAAAAAATAGTCACCGAATACGATTTAGAACAATTTTTTAAATAGAACAAGATTGATCCGATTAAACTCATCCAAAAAATCGCAAGGATCGTGGAGCCTCTTTTTATTTATTAATTTTTATTATATAATTAATTTAGATGTAATTAATTATTTTGTTACTAGTGTAATAATTTTTTATATAGTTTAATATATTCTTATCACATTATGAAACTCTAATTTAATAATTCTAACACTATATCCTATATTTAGTTATAAAATTAAATAAGTTAATATTAATTTTAATTTATTATATATTTTTAAAATATTATTTATTAAAATAAGAGTAAAAAAATTATCCGAAAGATTGATTCACTAAAGGGTGATTTTTTATGAATGATTTTAGGATGATTTTTGTGATTTTAAAAATTAATTAGAAAAGTAACGAATAATTTTTTTGGATAGAAAAATCGAACCAATTCAAACCATTTTCACCCCGTCATGTGATATTTTATATTTTTAAAAAATAATATTAAAAATAGTGTCGGTGTATATTGCAATGAATTTCCTTAAATGAATAAATTACAAATATTGTTCCTTCGAAATTGCATATAAGTTTTTTAATCGTTATTTTTTTAGTTTCCCATCATCCGCAAAAAGTGGTAATAGCATCTTTACATAATTAATAATCATCTATTGATATAAAATATTATGTGCCATTTTAGATGACACGAATTAGATGGCAGAAATTTGACTGTTGCAGAAATAAAAATAAGTTTTAAGATAAAAATGTAGCTGATTTTCCTAGTCGATGTTTTGTCGAATTAATTTTATTCTCTTCTTGACAGTTTTGACCTCTCTGATGTCATACATAATAATAAGTTTTTAATGTATCATTCGTATTGTTTAACTTATTTTAATTCATTTTATGTTTTAATTTTTTTTAATATATCATTATGTTTCATTTTTTTTTCATAGAGTGCGGTATAGACAAATACATTTTTTTAATATATTAATGTATCATTTGAATTATTTTTTTCATTTTAATTCATTTTTTAATAACTTATTTGTTTTCATTTTTAATAAGTTTTATGTTTCATTATGTTTTTCATTTTATTTTAATTCATTTTTTTAATTTTTTTAATTTTTCTTCATATATCACTAAGCCTAAACGCTCCTCGAATATAATCTCATTATTCAATTGTTTCAATCAACATTGATTATTAATAAAAAAATAATGTCAGGAAGAATTGAACCTTGGAATAAGAGAAATAATAATAATAATAATAATAATAACTAAAAAATATTAATTATGCTTTTAGAATTTTTTAAAAAATCGATAGATAAACAGTTGGAAACCTACATAGCTGGGTTATATAAAACATATACCATCATTTTATTTTGAATATATATATATATATATATATATATATCAAATTTGTTGTTAACTTAAAAAATGCGAAAAAACAAAATTTATGTAAGGATATCGATTATAATAAAATGACTCTTTATATGATCATAAATGCAATATATAATTTATAACAATATAAGAGCCCAAAAAATACGATGACAAAAAAAATAAAGTGTCATCTTCTTTTTTGGGGTTAAAAAATTGTAATTATAGGCCATCTTTGATTATATTTATACATGCTCGAGGAATTAAATACCCAACGCAAACTTGCTTTTTTACAATTAAAATAGTAATAAGAAGAGAAAGGAGAGAGAAAAGAGTTGAAGTTTATTTGACCGAGTGTAAAATAGTTGAAGTTTATTTGACCCGAGTGTCTAATAAAAAGTAATCGAATTACTTTTTTTTTAATATTCTTCTTGTCCTCGAGGGTGTTCATCGGGTTGGATCGATTCGGTGAACTCGGAAATCCGACCCAATCGTGACGTGACTAAGGGTCGGGTTTAAGTTAAAAAATTTCAACCCGAGTTGACTCGATCCGAACCGATAGACCCATTTTTTTTAATTTTAATTTTTTTTTCAAGTTAATTTAACAGTTTTATATTATTTAAAATTCAAAAATATAAAATAAACCATTTTAAATGAAGATATAGATATTTAAAAATACTTAGTTTTGTATTAAAAATATAATAATAAATACTTTTTTATATTAAAAAATAAAAGAAAAATTAAAAAAAGAAAAAGAAGAGTTGGATTTGTTCACGAGTCAGTCAGATCCGACTAAGATCTGACTAGTTCTTCTAACATTTTTATATTAACGGGAGTCCATCTAATTATTCAGGTTAATTATTTCTTTTCTTCCTCTGTTTTTTTCCTTCACTTAGTTATTTTTGTTAGTCTCCAACGAAGCATAACACAAAGGTTATGCACAAATAGTCACGGAATATTATAAAACTTATTAGCGCTCAAATTCTTTTAAAAAAAATTATTAATTGTGCAAATAATATATCGAATTAAACTACGTTGACTAGATTTAGGACTCCTCTCCGGTCTCAATCTCTAATTTTTTTTTTGTCAAACTCTTTTTTCTACTAGGAAATTAGTTAAGGAACAAGAGTTAGAATACGATTTTTTATGTTTTACGATCTCACAAGAACAATTTTACCAAATAAAAGTGGACAAACTTTGTCAAACCAAAACAATTTAATTCTCTTCTGACTAGGAAATATTTTTAAAAATAAATATAATAATGACCATCTTGGAAGTCTAACTCGAGTACGAGATGGATTTTTAATTTTATCCGTTACGGAGTTGGATAAAGTTTTCGCTTCGTCCGTCGGACGATGCGGCGTCTATAAATAACTCGACCAAGGATCCACCGAGGAAAACATGATCGCAGGATACCTCGGCCCCACATCGTCCCTTCCTCCGGCCGCGCGATCCCAACTGCTGCTGCGTTACTTCCGGCGACCCGGCCGGACTTCGTCGCCTCTGCCTCCAGAGCCGTCGTCTCCGGCGCTGCCTTCTGTGAGTTCGGGATTAAAAATTTGATCTTTTTCGACGGAAAAAAAAAAACTTTGGCTTATGCGACTATGACTACGAAGACATCTATTTATTCTTCTGACTAGGAAATCTTTTAAAAATAAATATAATTATTAACCGGCCCCTTAATTGATTTTGGGCTTCAATATAATAATATATTCCGTTGTTTGTTGTTGTGATAATAATTATATAATAATAAGATACAAAAACACTTCTTATATTTCCGTCTGTATCTTTACTCTCCAACTCTCTCTACAACTCGGCATCTCACGCTTATAAATTAGAGGTCGCGGATGCTTCTCTTCTCACTGCTTAAAGATCTCTCTATTTCTCTTTGCCTTAAAGCTCTCTGCAAACAACACCGATCATGTCGGGAGGAAGCGAGAAGAAGATGTTGACTCTGAGGTCGGCGGACGGAAAGCTGTTCGACATCGAGGTGGAGGCGGCCGACACGTCGGTGATGATCCATAACCTGATCGAGGACGGCGTCGTGGGCGAGGCGCCCATCCCCGTGCCCAACGTCAACGGCGACATCTTGGCCAAGGTGACGGAGTACCTCCGCAAGCACTTGGAGGCGGAGGCCAAGATCCGAGAACAAGCAGCGGGACCCGGGAGCAGCAGCAGCAGCGATGGCGGCGCGGGGGACGCCTGTCGCAAGCTGCGGAAGGAGCTCAAGGAGTGGGATGCCAAATTCATCGCCGACGTCTCGCAAGATGTCCTCTTCAGCATTGTACTGGTACGAACTTTGCATGCACCGCGATCTCGCAATAGTTATCTTTCGGCAGTAGACTTGATTAGATTTTAATGGTACTTTGCATGCACGCGCAGGCCGCGAACTACCTGGACATCAAACCTTTGCTGGATCTCTCTTGTCAGAAAGTGGCCGACTTGATCAAGGACAAGTCGCCGGAAGAGGTCCGCGAGCTCTTTGGCATCGAGAATGACTTCACGCCTGAGGAGGAGGAAGCCCTAAGGAAGGAGATCGAATGGGCTTTCACGCCATAGTGTTCTTGATCTGTGGCGTCTGCCGTCCAGTAGATTTTTCTTTTTCTTTTTCGTTTGAACTCAGAGTCGGACTTAGTCCATTAGAGCATAACGATATGTAGGATTTTTTCTTTTTACATATGAACAGACAGTAATAAATCTATTTTTGATATATTTATTGGGAAATTTTTACACTTGAATCATTAATTTTCCTTTAATATTTGCTGGGAAAGTATGAATTTGCCACTTTAATATTCTTAAATTTTGCTGTGAGGACTCTGCCAGGAATTATTGTTACTGAGGACGTATTTAGTTTGAGAATTTTAAGTTATAGAACTAATTGATTTGATAGAAAAGTTTAGGTGTGGTGTTTGGATGAAAAGTGTAATAATGTGAATTTGAAAAGTTGATTTGATAGATAAATTTTAGTTGATATTTGGATAAAAAGTAAGAATTAAAGATATAATTTATTATTTTATGAAGTATAAAAGTATAATAAATTAAAATATTAGATATTTATTTAATTAAAATAATAATTTATGAAATAATTTATGTTAATATTATAATTTATAATTTATGAAAATTATTTATATTAATAATATTATTATAATTTATTATTTTCATATGTCATTAATATTATAATTTACAAAAAATATTTATATTAAGTTAAAGTTATTATTTTATAAATTAAATGATATCATATTAATAAATAAAATATATAATTAATTATTATTTAAGATAATATTAAAATAATTTAATGAATAATATTAATATTAACTAGTAATTAATAATATTTTACTAATAAAAATATAATGAAGAATAAAAAAAAGTAAAGTTCTCACTTCCAGCAAAAACTCGAAGCATGTGATGAGAACTTTTGAAATTTTCGTCACATTAAACGTTTGGTTTAAGTTCCGAAATCAAATAGAGGCTAAGAGAAAATCTCTCAGTTCACATATTAGCTTGTATAATCTTATCATCAATATTTTTTTAAAAAATCATATATATATTTATATGTATATAACTAAGTAAAGTTTTCACTTGAAAATAATAAAGATTTATGATGCAGTACGGAAAAGATTATCATCATATATAACTCGTAATTCAGAGCTGTGTACAAAGTCCTATGAGCATTGGTAAATAGGAACACAGAGGTGATATATGGCTTTTGAGAAGATTCTTCACTGTGCCCTCTTAAATATTAATTTTAAATATGTTTATAATAGCAAGAAGTAATTTAAATGAAATTTTGATATATGTTATTCATTTTTAATATAGTTTGATGCAATTTAGATTAAGAATAGATAAAAAATGACTTAATAAAATCATAATTTACGATTTAAGTTTGACAAATTTATCAAAAAAATATTTATCATTTATATAAAATATATTTTTTATTAATAAGTACAGTCTTACAATTCTGTTTGGTATATGGCTTCCATGTATCTGTTTGCTGCCGTTACAATTCATAGATCTTAAGGTTTTACTAGTTCTTATCAACCTTAATTTTATCTTAAGAATTTTTAATACGATCTTAAATACTAATTTAAAATATGTTTATAATAATAGGAAATAATTTAAATGAAAATTTTAATATATTTTCTTCATTTTAAATATATTTTGACGCAATTTAGCTTAGGAATCAATACAAAATGACTTAATAAAGCATAATTTAAGATTTAAGTGTCACAAATTTATCAAAAAAATATTTATCATTTATAAAATCTATTTTTTTAATTATAGATACAATCTGACGATTCTCGATCCGATTTTATTTATAAAAAAGTATTTTTTTTGTTCTTCAAATCTAGAGGAGAAGTTTTCTTCTCAAAACTAAATCTGTCTCGGCAATTCATCACATATCTGTAGAAGTTTCAGTTCATAAACAGAACCAAAACAACAAGTATCCCAATTCTACTTCTTTGCTTGAAAGATTTGTTATAAACACCTACATCGAACAGTTCAGTAGCCCATGAAAACTGATAAAGCTTAAAAAAATTCTTCCAACATAGACTGGAATTGGATATGATCCATACCATCTGAATTCTGAACCCTCAATGTAGCAGCAGAAGACATCTTTCTCTGCTGGGGCAGGTACTCCTAGCTGGTCTCAGTATACAGTCGGCATTATTTACAGGACACAGAGTATGATCCAGCTACGAGCTCTTCTCCATCATCGCCTTGAACTCCTCATCAGTGCTCTTAAGCATCACTGACAGAGGCATGGTGATTCCCCTCTCCTTCAGCTCATGGTGCCTGGGCTTTATCCTCTTCTCCAGACTGAAGGCGAAGTACTGGGGGAACTCCTTCAGCTCCTCCAAGTCCCCTCCAATCTCCTCGACGTAGTACTCGTACTTGGGCTTGAAATTTTTCTCGATGCTGAAGGTGAACAGCCCCGGGCACCGGAGCACCATCCCCACGGCCTCCTCCCTGGTCATCCCCAAGCCCATCAGGTGCTGCAGCTTGGGCATCAGAGTCTTCTCGACGCTGGAGACCAGCAGGACCGGGTCCTGGTAGGCGAGCGCGTCGGTGTCAGTGAAGCCCAGCCTCTGGAGGTAGATGAGCGCCGGCTTGAGCTGGTCGCGGACGCTGGAGCTCAGCAGCCTCGGGCACTTCTTGATGACCCGCCGGAAGTTGGCGTCGGGCACCTTGAGGTCCTTGGAGAGGAAGGCGAACACCGGGCGGAGGTCGGAGTGGATGCTGGACGTCAGGATCTTGGGGCACATGCCGAGGATTCTCGGGAGGTCCTTGTGGTGGATGCCCCTGGACAGCAGGTAGGAGATGACGGCATGGACGGAGTCGAGGCTGGCGTCGTGGAGCTCCGGGTTGTACGCCAGGGCTCGGCCGGAGTCGATGCCCAGGATCTCCAGGCTGAGGATCTTCTCCTTGACATGGTCGGGGAGGTCGGGGAGCGGGAGGGGGAATTCTGATTGGTGGTGCAGCTGCTGGGACGGCGGCGAGGTTGTCTTCAGAGACGTCGGGCTTGTCGTCGACGGCTTGGCGGTGAGGTTTGCTAACTGCGCGGCGGTGGCGGCATTGCCGGGGAGTGTGACCGCAGGCGAGGCGCAGAGGGAGTGCAACATGTTGAGCTGCTGCCGGGAGCAAGGAAGACGAACAGATTTAGTAGACCGCCCCCCATTGGCGGCCTCTGGTGAAGCTGCCAGTTTCCAGTCTCATCCCTTATCTGTTCGACTTGGCAGATGTGGCACTCTCACGAGCGCCCATTGGCTAGTAAAGATTCCATATATATCAGAAACCGACCACGTGGCAGAAGCATGGAATACATGGCTAACGAACAGGAATTGGAGATATTTGTGCAGGATTTATTACAGATTCGGTGATCAGAAACTGAGAGAAAAAATGACAGGAAAGTGCATGATTATTTAATCATATGTCGATCGTCTATTACAATATTCGAACGAATAAAAAAAAATTAAATTCATTATCATCTGATCAATTTAACCTTGATAAAAAGGGAAAAAAAATGACAGGAAAGTGCATGATAAAAAGGGAATGCTTTTTCTTTATTTCACCTTGTGAAACTCCAGCGTGTCGCCCTTGGATTTGCGGAGTTCCACCATGTGCAAAGCAGGCGTTACTTCGAAAACCTGAATAGGATAAGTTGGTTTCACGATCAGGTTCGATAAAGCATGAGAAGTAAGATTGGACAAAAAGAGGGACTTTGGGAAGGTTTAATGAAGATTGCATGTACCTCGGTTGCAATGGCCAAGTGGCCTTTCCTTCCGGATTTCTCCCCTTGCAACTTCATCTGCATGAATAGTTATTATGTCAACATTGGACATTTTCTTCAAAAAAATCTTGAGGCAAATCCATGGAAACAGTGTAATTAATATGATAAATAGTAAATACAGTGAATTACCAGCAACTTATGGAACAAGATGGAAGACAAGTCACCGAAACATAATTTGATATAAAGATAAGGAGACGTATTTATCAGAAGAAAAAAGAAACAACTAAGTTGCAGACCTTGTAATTCTGTTTCTTCACATCAAATCCCAGAGGCTTGGATGTTTCTTCAATTTTTGAGAGTATCTCATTGGCTGGAAGTTTTGATACAAACCTTGTTTCTCTTTTGACAGGACCCTGCAGAAGAAGGCAAGGAGGTAAATAGATTTTGGTTAAAATATTGAGAAACATGCGTAGAAAGCTGTCCGAGAAATACTGGGGATAAACTGATTCATTGGATTGTAAATATCACATAGTTACTGGGTGAAGTAACACAATTTTGATACATAACAAACTCCATATCTGAGTGATGCATATGATCTTAATACAACTACGAAAATGGAAGATATTTCACGGTTATTTTCAACTCTTGAGAAGTCATGCTTCAGATGTAAGAGGTTCGTTATTGTGCAGAAACCAAGATGCAAACAAGCCATGCGCATAATATTATGAATTAAGAAAATTATGTCACCATTTTCTTCTCAAACAGAGCCCCAAGATTGAGACCCTGTGATGTAGAAATCAGCTCAAAGGCATTCATTGGAGCAGGTCTTTCATCTCTGCTCTCAACAACAAGATTGGCTGAATCCTGCATAGTGGAGAAAAGAAATATCATTTTCATGTGTGCCAAGACATCAAGGCAAGTTGGAATATATAAGGAAATTCACAACACATCACCCCAGATTCATTGAAGATTGCATCCACATCATCAAGATTGCCATCTACTTGTTCAAAAACTGGTGGTTGATAACCTTTCTTAAACCAATCATTTTCTATGACTTCGGCCACTGTAATTCTCTGTAAAGGGAGCATATAAGGAACATGCGTTATTCAGTTTAAATACTTCAGCTTTTTCTTCAAGTAATTTAACCAAAAGGAAAGGAAAAATTGGTACTTATAAAGTGAGCATTCTGGTGGAAAAGATAAACTTACTGTTTGGGGATTCGGATCCAAAATTCGTTTGATAAGTTTCTTTGCACTTGTGGAGAACCAAGATGGACAAGTGAAATCTGCTTTAAATATTTGCAAATACTGTAATACCCCCGAAATGACCCCTCCTGCCACGTAGATAGTCAGGTTAACTCCGGAAGTGCTACACTGCCTATTACACTATTGACTATGACCATTCAACAAAATGACATACGTGACATTAATATAATAAGAAAATATAATAAAAAACTTTAATGCGGAAATTCAAACGGTGGAATGTCAAGAGACATTGATAATTAATGCGGCTATAACAAAGCGGAGCAAATCACAACTTTAACAAGTTCATCAAAAGAAAAGGTTCAATGTACGGAAGAACATGATGTCTATATATAAAAGAGAACATGCTGAAACATAAATGCATATTTCAAGAGCTTGTAGCAATATTTGGTGTCATGTGCTGCGTTCTCCAATCTCTGAGCACTCCCACTCTTCATCAAGCAGCATTCTCACCTGCAAAATTCCAATGCAGAGGAATCGAATACCCGTGGGCAATAAGCCCAGTACAATAGCAAAATAAATGATGAAATAGGAATCAATGATAATCATGTGATCAATATGTCGATGATGAACAATACTGTGCTCTGATTTCTATGCCTTGATTAGAATAGATCAATACATCATTCTTTGGCAATATCAATATTTGTACTTTATTCTTTATTATGACTTTACTTTGTCTTTACTCTGCATAATTTTTACTACACCATGTTCCATGCTTTACTGTACCATGCTCTATGCTGTACCATGCTTTACTTTACCATACTCTATGATTTACATTACGGAACTCTGCTTTAAGTTGCTTCACTTTACAGTACTCTGCTTTACATTACTTTGTTTTACTGTGGGTTGCACTACGTCTTTTACATTACTATAATATCCTTAAAGTTTGTTGTCCTATGCGAGCTCGACTTTATTAATTAGGATGCTAGAGGTGCCTCTCTGAATCTCTGATGCCAGTAAGTCCAAGAAGGGAAAATGGATGAATGTTAATACCTCACTCAATTCGGAATGTAGGTGGGAGAGAACCTACACCTCAGAAACAATGGTCAATTAAGAACCTGTAGGTTCACTGTCTCCTCAGTTAGCTACCTGTCCCTCTGAAATAATACTTTAATCTCTGAGGGAAAGAGTGTGACCAAAACATCACCCTCCATTCGAGATGCATGTGGGAGAAAACCTGAAATTTCAGGAACAGTGATTATTTAAGATCAGTAGCTTCGTTGTCTCCTCAGCTAACTACCTGTCCGTCTCTGTACTTTACTCTGTTCTTTGCTCTATACTTTGGGGGCAGCACGTAGCAATCCCATGTCTTTGCTTTTACTTTATTTGTCTTTGGTTATCATGAAATCTATGATTCATGACCCAACTGGGCATTTATCTCTATACAACATGACTCATTCAGCATAGGTGAATTGGTTAGAGTCTCGGTTATGATTTGGAGTGGATCAATCCGATTAGGTCAGACCGATGGATCTGACTATCGGACCGATCGACCGTTCCAGGTGGACCGGTCGGCCGTGTTCATGGCTGATCTATGGATCGGTCGACCAGTTGTAAAATCATGCAGACGCGCACTGCACGTCGGATTGGTCGACCGGTCGAGGTCCGGTCGGCCGATCATGAAGTCAGATTTCTCCATTGATGGATAGATCGATCGACCGCCATGGTGAGGCCGGTCGACCGAATGATACGAACTCGTGAGAGTTTTGTGTGGGGACCGGTCGACCGTTTAATAATTTCGGTCGACCGATCTTAACGATAAAACAGAGCCGTCGGATTTTCTTTACGATTTCGGCGATCTTCCGGCCATCAAATCGGCTCGACATGAATACGAAAATTGTAGGTAACAATCTCAGGATCATAATGGACTACTCTTTTATATCAAACGATCACTATTTCTTCGTCTAGGGATTTAAGACGCTAAGGTACCTCTGTTTGGCTCGATTTGAGTTCGCCGGTCGTTATTCTTGTCGTTCGCCGATCACCGGTCATTCTTGGTCAACGAGGACGACTCGCTTGACTCCTGTGTACGTCGAGGAAGGCCGTCGTTCGGTGTCGCGCTCGGTTCTGCTCGTGAGTCGGTCGCCGGTCGTCGGTTCGGAGGAAGACGAAGAAGAGGAAGATGGGGCGGCGGCCGGCGATGTTCTCAGGGTGTCGAAGGGGACGCGAGGGCGCCCCTTACACGTCCTCTTTATAGCTACGGCCGGCCAGGGTGGCCGGCCATTTTCGAGCGGCAATTAGGGGAGGATTTTCCTCCCCTGTCGGCCGTTGCCGTTTGCAACGTTTCTTTTTTTTTATTTGAATTCGATTCAAATTCTGATTCCCTTATTAATGGCATTGATTTCCAATCCTTTAATGTGATTTTTCCCATTGATTTCCTTATGAAAAATTGTAGGTGTTACAAATACAACCAGAATGAAATCTTTAAAACAAGAGATTCCACCAAATGCAAGCCTTTGCAGTTGATAATGAGTAAAATACCAAACCAAACTTCACCTTTTTATACAGTGAAACAAGGTTAGAATCATCAAAAGGCAAGTAACCTGCCATAAGAACAAAAAGGATAACTCCACATGACCATAGGTCTGCCTTGGCTCCATCATATCCCTTATCCTTAACAACCTGAACAAAAAGAAATGACTTTGAAGTTTATTAAAAAAATAATGTGAATAAATAAGAAACTGATGACAAGAATTAAGTCTAATGAATTACTTCAGGAGCAACATAATTAGGAGTGCCACATGCTGTGCAAAGCAATCCATCTTCCTGCAATCAGACATGCCAATTATTAATGTCTTTGAAACAGTATAAATTTCTTCCATTTTTTTAATGTAACAATACTTTCATGTGATGGAGAGGTATGAAGAAAGAGATGATTTCAGGAAAAGTTGTTGCGAATCAAACTAATGAGGAGTTAACTATATATGTACAAACACAAAGGAAACAAACACAGACAAAAATTCTGGCAGCAGGGAATGAACATGAAAACTATAATCTGAAACAAACAAGTTGACTCCTGATAAAATAGTATAAGCATAACATAGTTTTCAACTCACACGAACTTGCTGAGGTAATGCACTTAGTCCAAAATCTGAGACCTTCAGATTGCCACCAGAGTCCAGCAAGAGATTCTCTGGCTGTTAGTCATTGCAAGACAGAAACAACAACTAGTGAGAAGTTTCTGGGCTAAAATTCAATAATTCGGCAGGTACCATACACGATAATTGATGTGTTATCAACCTTTAGGTCTCGATGGAAGACACCTCTGCTATGACAGTAGTCTATAGCATTGCTCAGCTGCTGAAAGTACTTTCTAGCTTCATCCTCTTTCAGTTTTCCATTTCGAGCCTAACCCAACAGAGACAAAACATGAGAAAGAAAAGCATGAATCGTAGAAGCTTTTGAGAACAGTTTCCAGATATTTACAAACTTTTATTTAAAGAAAATCGTACAATTTTATCGAAGAGTTCTCCACCTGTCACCAGCTCCAAAACTATGTATATCTTTGTCTTGCTAGCCATTACCTGAAAAATACCAAAAACGGTCAAACATATCTTGCAAAGCATCACAGTTGCACAGTCTGAAAGATGGTTTAGATGCCTCGTCAGATTGAAGTGAAGGTGAAGAGGAAGCTATGGAGTAATTAGGACAAAGGTCAGATGGGATGAAAATTAATCATGATTGGTGAAATGTTTGATCATGCTGATAATACATCAGGAAACATCATTGACAATAAGATCTAACAGAAATAGAGAGGGTCAATGCTTGTACTCACCTCATACATCCTAATGACATTTGGATGTCTTATGAGTTTCATAGTCGAGATTTTGCGTTTGATCTGCATGACAAAAGGATACCTACTATATACCATCCTATAATGAACCATCCATCAAAGAAATTTAACATAGAAAATTAAGAACGGGAATCAGAGAAACATTTCAAGGGAGCAGCATCATAAACAAGTCCTATCAAACATGACCTACTAATTAACTCTGCAACCAGTGATTGAAACAATAAAAAGCTTGTGTCACTGGAAAATTATGAGTTCTCTCATTGAACTTCACGAAATGACTAGAGTTTATTATATCGATGATCGCGCAACCAAACAAAAAGCATGCCAACCAGGTGCTGCAGCTTGGACATCGGAGTCTTCTCGACCCTGGAGACCAGCAGGACCGGGTCCTGGTAGGCGAGCGCGTCGGTGTCCCTGATCCCCAGCTTCTGGAGGTAGATGAGCGCCGGCTTGAGCTGGTCACGGACGCTGGAGCTCAGCAGCCTCGGGCACTTCTTGATGACCCGCCGGAAGTTGGCGTCGGGCACCTTGAGGTCCTTGGAGAGGAAGGCGAACACCGGGCGGAGGTCGGAGTGGATGCTGGACGTCAGGATCTTGGGGCACATGCCGAGGATTCTCGGGATAATAATAAGATACAAAAACACTTCGTATATTTCCATCTCTATCTTTACTCTCCAACTCCCTCTGCAACTCGGACACCTCTGCGCAGCGCCTTAATCTTGTCCCAGTGTTTCTCGGCGTCTCACGCCTATAAATTAGAGGTCGTGGATGCTTCTCTTCTCACTGCTCAAAGATCTCTCTCTCTGCGTTAAAGCTCTCTGCAAACAACACCGATCATGTCGGGAGGAAGCGAGAAGAAGATGTTGACTCTGAGATCGGCGGACGGGAAGCTGTTCGACATCGAGGTGGAGGCGGCCGCCATGTCGGTGATGATCCACAACCTGATCGAGGACGGCGTCGTGGGCGAGGCGCCCGTCCCCGTGCCCAATGTCAACGGCGACATCTTGGCCAAGGTGACGGAGTACCTTCACAAGCACGTGGAGGTGGATGTTAAAATAAATTTTCTCATAAAATTAATTTTCATGTGGCTAAAAACAATTGGCTGCACTCCAAATCAATTGACCAATAGTTAATGGTTTATTTTTGAAACTAGGTGCTTTATTACTTATAAATAGGCATGAATGCATGCTCTTGCATCCATCAAGCAAGAAGTAATGTAGCTGTAGGTGTAATGAGGTGAAGTGCATGAGTGAAATAGTGAAGTTAGTTGGGTTCGTGAGATAAGATAGTGCATGAGTGCATACTTAGTGTAGGTGAGAAAATAGTTTCCATAGTTAGTATGTGTGTCCACCAATCAAAGTGTTGTACTCCAAATCATATTAATATAAGTTCCATTTGCTAGATGATTTTGGTTTAACCAAATTTTCTACAAGTGGTATCAGAGCAGATTGGCCCGTGAGGTGATTTCGTCAGTTTGAGGTTTTGTTAAAGCAATTTACGTGGAGACTCTACCGGTTCGAGACGGTGCAAGAAAAGCCACGAGGAAGTTATGCCGGAGCAAGTTGGTAAAGAGAATAATCAAGGAGAAATTCTGCCGGTGCACAATCCGGGATTGTGAAGATTGCTAGTTCGGGACTACGCTTACTTGAATGATATAGAAGTTTTCACCAAGTCATTATGGCAGATTTTGGATCCTCGATAAGCTCCCTAGAGAAACTCAACCATAACAATTATAATAATTGGAGTATTCGTATGCAGTATTATTTGAAAGGGCAAAATTTATGGAGCATTATTGGCGGAAATGAGACTACGTCGCCAACAAATCCAGAAGAGCTAAAGAAATGGGAGTGCAAAGTCGGAAAAGCTATGTACGTGCTAGCGACTTCAGTGGAGGATGATTTCCTTCAGAAGATTAGAGACAAAGAGACACCCAAAGATGCTTGGGACACATTGACTACACTCTTCACGAAGAAAAATGATGCAAAATTGCAGCGTTTGAAGAATGATCTGATCTCCATGAAGCAAAGTGACATGTCAGTGAGTCAATACTTCTCCAAGATGAAATTTATATGTGATGAGATTGCTAAGTTAGATCCACAAAATGCTATTACTGAAACAAGAATGCGTAGAATTATTATTCATGGTTTGCATCCTAAATATAATAGTCTCATCACTGCTATTAGATGTTGGGCACAAGAACCAACTCTCACAGAAATGGAGAGCATCTTGTCCAACCAAGAAGATCTGAATGTTCAGATATCCAAGATCTCAATAAAGGATGATGATAAGGCTTTATTCATCAAGAAAAAGTCTTCAAATCCTGAGAAAGTCGTAAAGAATTACGACAACAGAGAAAATCATAAGGCACGACAACAAAGTTGGCCAAGACGTGGACGAGGAAGAGGTCCACAACGAGGGGGAGCTTACCGAGGCGCACACAAAGAAGATCAAGGGGAGAAGAAATCTCATCGACAAGATGTTCGTTGCTATAATTGCGGAAAGAAAGGCCACTATGCACGCGACTGTTGGCACAAGCGTGAGGAAGGAAATGCAGCCACTTCTCATGATAATGAAAGTGAAGAAGAATGAGATCTCGAAGCTGCACTTGCAATAGAAGAGATCACCTCCAACTACAAAGGAGAACCTGAGGAAGCAATGGAGCTTGCGATGACCAGTATCGAGGAGCCTTTCAAAGAAGAAGCAGCTCTCATCGCATCGAACAATAGAGGTATTAACTATCATAATGATTGGATAATTGATTCTGGTTGTTCGAATCATATGACAGGAGATGAAGAGAAGCTACGTAGCATGTCGGAGTATAGAGGTGATCGTATGGTGGTGACGGCAAACAACACTCGATTGCCAATCACTCATATCGGCAAGGCAACAGTAGTTCCTCGATTTGGATCACATGAGGTGGAACTGGATCATGTCTACCATGTGCCGGGTATGTCGAAGAACTTATTATCAGTTTCTCAACTTACTTCTTCCGGCAATTATGTAGTATTTGGGCCAAAAGATGTCAAAGTTTATAAGAGTTTAAGGCTAACTGCTCCACCAATAATGGAAGGAAAAAGATTAGAGTCTGTCTATGTAATGTCCGCTCAAGAAGCATACATAGACAAGACAAGAAAAAATGAGACAGCTGATCTTTGGCATGCAAGGCTCGGACATGTTAGCTATAAAAGGCTGAAGGCAATGATGAATAAGTCCATGGTAAAGGGACTTCCTTGCCTAGATGTTCGAGAAAATATTGTCTGTGCAAGTTGTCAATTCGGTAAAGCTCATCAACTACCTTACGAGGAGTCGAAGTTCAGAGCCAAGGCACCATTGGAGCTAGTGCACTCTGATGTATTTGGTCGCGTGAAGCAACCATCTGTCCGTGGATTTTGCTATATGATTACCTTCATTGATGACTTCTCAAGATACGTTTGGGTGGACTTCATGAAAGAGAAATCGGAAGCACTATCGAAGTTTAAAGAATTTTAAGAGAAGGTCGAGAAGGAGCTTGATCAGAGGATTCAATGCTTGCGCACAGACAATGGAGGAGAGTATACATCAGAGGAATTCTCTGAATATCTACGAGCATGTCATATACGCCGTCAACTCACCTGTCCTAACACACCACAACAAAATAGTGTGGCCGAGAGGAAGAATCGTCATCTAACAGAGATATGCAGGAGCATGCTGCATGCAAAGAATGTACCTCCACGATTCTGGGTGCAGTGTATGAAGACAGCTGCGCATGTCATTAATAGGCTTCCTCAAGCAAAGCTTGGATTTGTCTCACCATATGAGAACTTGTGGAAGACCAAACCCACGGTGAGACATTTTCGTGTCTTTGGATGTGTTTGCTATGTCTTCATTATAGATAATCTTCGTACTAAGTTCGATAAGAAGGCAATACGTTGCATATTTGTTGGATATGATAGCCAACGAAAAGGATGGAGATGTTGTGATCCAACAACCGGACGAATTCACATTTCTCGAAATGTGGTGTTCGATGAAGCATCATCTTGGTGGCCTTCCAAGGATGCAATGTTGCCCAACACAAGTGATATTGAAGAAAATATTCAAGTTCAAGTCGACGAGTTAACAAGAGAAGCACTTCGTTCTACTGAGGAACAAGAAGAAAAGGAAGCCTCAAAGAAAAAGAAGAGTCCGTGGCAAACTGGAGAACACCAAAGATCTCCTGAAGAAGAAAGACCAAGTCAAATAGAAGATCCAGTGATCGAAGAAGACTCTTTAGCGCCAAGAAGATCAAGCAGACAACGAAGGCCTAATCCAAAATATGCAAATGCAGCACTAATCGAAGACGTCGGAGAAAAGGAGCCTAACACATTCGAAAAAGCATCCAAGTGTCAAAAATGGATGTCAGCAATGAAAGAAGAGATCCAAGCTCTACATCAGAATGAGACATGAGATCTAGTTCCAAAACCAAGTGACGTGCAACCTATATCTTACAAATGGGTCTACAAGTTGAAGAAAAAGCCCGATGGATCTCTCGAAAGATACAAGGCTCGTCTAGTAGCCCGAGGATTCTCTCAAAAGTATGGTTTTGACTATGAAGAGACATTCAGTCCAGTAGCAAAGATCACCACGGTACGTGTCTTATTAGCTTTAGCCGCAAGCAAATTATGGAAGTTATGGCAAATGGATGTGAAGAATGTATTTTTGCATGGAGAGTTAGATGATGATATCTATATGGAGCAACCTCAAGGATTTAAATCTATTAATCATCCATGTTATGTATGTAAATTGAAGAAGGCATTGTATGGGCTCAAGCAAGCACCAAGGGCATGGTTCGGAAAGATCGCGGAGTTCTTGAAGCAATGTGACTACTCAATGGCGCCAGCTGACTCTAGCCTATTTGTGAAGGCGCAAGAAGGCAAGTTAGCAATCGTGCTAGTCTATGTTGATGACTTAATTATTACAGGAGATGATGACAAGGAGATTCGTCAAATCCGAGAGAACCTCTCTACGCGCTTCCAAATGAAGGATCTTGGTGAGTTGAAACACTTTTTGGATCTTGAAGTAGAAGCAACAAAATAAGGGTTATTCTTATGTCAACAGAAGTATGTTCAAGATCTACTCGAGAAATTCGGAATGCTTGATTGCAAGCCTATCTCAACACCGATAGAAGTAAACACAAAGTTATGCTCTATTAAAGGAAAAGAATTAAGTGATGCAACCATGTATAGGCAATTGGTGGGAAGCCTAATATATCTTACACTCACACGTCCGGATATCACACATGCTGTTGGAGTTGTTAGCAGATTCATGCAGGAGCCAAGAAAGCCTCATCTTGAAGCAGCTCGACGAATATTACGATATATCAAAGGCACAATCGACTATGAAATATTTTACCAGAAGAATATAGCATGTACCCTAAGTGGCTTCTGTGATGCTGATTATGCTGGAGATCTTGATACACGACGTTCTACTACTGGTTATATATTCAGCCTCGGATCAGGAGCTATTTCATGGTGCAGTAAGAGGCAACCTACTGTATCCTTATCAAGTACGGAGGCAGAATATAGAGCAGGTGCAATGACAGCCCAAGAGTGCACATGGCTAGTACAACTACTAAAGGATTTACATCAGTCAATTAATTCAGCAGTGGAGTTATATTGTGATAATCAATCAGCAATTCGCTTAGCTAAAAATCCGGTGTTCCACGCACGCACAAAACATATCGAAGTCCACTATCATTTTCTTCGAGAGAAGGTGTTACAAGGAGATATCAAGTTAACATACATACGTACACAAGAGCAAGTTGCAGATGCACTTACTAAAGGTCTAAATAGCATCAAGTTTGAAGAGTTTCGACAACAATTCGGCATGATATCAAGAGTATCTATAAAAGAGAATTAAGTCGGTGCCGAGGAGGAGTGTTAAAATAAATAGCACCCCTAGAAATATTTAGCTACAAGTTTTTGCCCACAAAATTAATTTCCATGTGGCTAAAAACAATTGGCTGCACTCCAAATCAATTGGCCAATAATTAATGGTTTATTTTTGAAACTAGGTGCTTTATTGCTTATAAATAGGCATGAATGCATACTCTTGCATCCATCAAGCAAGAAGTAGTGTAGTTGTAGGTGTAATGAGGTGAAGTGCATGAGTGAAATAGTGAAGTTAGTTGAGTGTGTGAGATAAAATAGTGCATGAGTGCATACTTAGTGTAGGTGAGAAAATAGTTTCCATAGTTAGTGTGTGTCTCCACCAATCAAAGTGTTGTACTCCAAATCATATTAATATAAGTTCCATTTGCTAGATGATTTTGGTTTAACCAAATTTTCTACAGCGGAGGCCAAGATCCGGGAACAAGCAGCGGGACCTGGAAGGAGGAGCAGCAGCAGCGATGGCGGCGCGGAGGACGCCTGCCGCGAGCTACGTAAGGAGCTCAAGGAGTGGGACGCCGAGTTCATTGCCGACGTCTCACAAGATGTCGTCTTCGGCATTGTGCTGGTACGAACTTTGCATGCACCGCGGTCTCGTATAGTTATCTTTCGGCAGCAGGCAGACTTGATTAGATTCTAATGGTACTTTGCATGCATGCGCAGGCCGCGAACTACCTGGATATCAAACCTTTGCTGGATCTCTCTTGTCAGAAAGTGGCCGACTTGATCAAGGACAAGTCGCCGGAAGAGGTCCGCGAGCTCTTTGGGAAATGTTTTACATTTGAATCATTAATTTGCCTTTAATCTTTGTTGGCAAAGTATGAATTTGC
Organism: Pontederia crassipes; assembly: GCA_030549335.1. NCBI lineage: Eukaryota > Viridiplantae > Streptophyta > Magnoliopsida > Commelinales > Pontederiaceae > Pontederia > Pontederia crassipes. The sequence continues at coordinate 2,932,166 of CM060197.1, forward strand.
CACTTTAATATTCTTAAAATTTGCTGTGAGGACTCTTGTGAGTGTAGTTGTTACTAAGAGAATTTACCAAGAAACACAGGTTTTTCAATTTGTCTTCTTGACAGTGTGGTCGCAGGATTAGAGTGAGCAAGTTTAATCAGAACAACCTCCCAAGAACACAGATGTTGCAGATTAATGTCGAACAAGGAGATAGGAAGAGTGAATTGGGCGATAATCCGGGATAAAACTTAACATGATTAATCAAAGATAAAATATTGTAATATGCTACATTTCCTTTCTGTTGCCAAATGAAAATATAGAAGGTTCCAATTATCAACCACGGTGATGAGTGCAAATCTGTATTACATAATGCAACTGTATGTACATTTCTGCAGCTGGGATCTATCTACCTCTTCTCCTCTCCGCTGAGGTCCCCCTGAGACTTCCACACGATGTCTTTGAGGCCAGTGGAGAGACTTTTGTAGAACTGCAGATAATTCAAGAAACAAAACGCACATAAAAAGTTAGTTTAGCACTACATGTCGAATTAAACAAAAAAAAAATGGAATGTTTTTTCTTTGTTTCACCTTGTGAAACTCCAGCGTGTCGCCCTTGGATTTACGGAGTTCCACGATGTGCAAAGCAGGCGTTACTTCGAAAACCTGAATAGGATAAGTCGGTTTCACGATCAGGTTCGATAAAGCATGAGAAGTAAGATTGGACAAAGAGAAGGGACTTTGGGAAGGTTTAATGAAGATTGCATGTACCTCGGTTGCAATGGCCAAGTGGCCTTTCCTTCCGGATTTCTCCCCTTGCAACTTCATCTGCATGAATAGTTATTATGTCAACATTGGACATTTTCTTCAAAAAAATCTTGAGGTAAATCCATGGAAACAGTGTAATTAATATGATAAATAGTAAATACAGTGAATTACCAGCAACTTATGGAACAAGATGGAAGACAAGTCACCGAAACATAATTTAATATAAAGATAAGGAGACGTATTTATCAGAAGAAAAAAGAAACAACTAAGTTGCAGACCTTGTAATTCTGTTTCTTCACATCAAATCCCAGAGGCTTGGATGTTTCTTCAATTTTTGAGAGTATCTCATTGGCTGGAAGTTTTGATACAAACCTTGTTTCTCTTTTGACAGGACCCTGCAGAAGAAGGCAAGGAGGTAAATAGATTTTGGTTAAATATTGTGAAACATGCGTAGAAAGCTGTCCGAGAAATACTGGGGATAAACTGATTCATTGGATTGTAAATATCACATAGTTACTGGGTGAAGTAACACAATTTTGATACATAACAAACTCCATATCTGAGTGATGCATATGATCTTAATACAACTACGAAAATGGAAGATATTTCACGGTTATTTTCAACTCTTGAGAAGTCATGCTTCAGATGTAAGAGGTTCGTTATTGTCCAGAAACCAAGATGCAAACAAGACATGCACATAACATAATATTAAGAAGTAAGAAAATCATGTCACCATTTTCTTCTCAAACAGAGTCCCAAGATTGAGACCCTGTGATGTAGAAATCAGCTCAAAAGCATTCATTGGAGCTGGTCTTTCATCTCTGCTCTCAACAATAAGATTGGCTGACTCCTGCATGGTGGAGTAAAGAAAATCGTTTTCATATTTGCCAAGACATCAAGGTAAGTTGGAATATATAAGGAAATTCACAACACATCACCCCAGATTCATTAAAGATTGCATCCACATCATCGAGATTGCCATCTACTTGTTCAAAGACTGGTGGTTGATAACCTTTCTTAAACCAATCATTTTCTATGACTTCGGCCACTGTAATTCGCTGTAAAGGGAGCATATCAGGAACATGCGTTATTCAGTTTAGATACTTCGACTTTTTCTTCAAGTAATTTAGCCAAAAGGAAATGAAAATTGGTACTTATAAAGTGAGCATTCTGGTGGAGAAGATAAACTTACTGTTTGGGGATTTGGATCCAAAATTCGTTTGATAAGTTTCTTTGCACTTGTGGAGAACCAAGATGGACAAGTGAAATCTGCTTTAAATATCTGCAAATACAACCAGTCTAAAATGCAAGCCTTTGCAGTTGATAATGACTAAAATACCAAACCAAACTTTACCTTTTTATACAGTGAAACAAGGTTAGAATCATCAAAAGGCAAGTAACCTGCCATAAGAACAAAAAGGATAACTCCGCATGACCATAGGTCTGCCTTGGCTCCGTCATATCCCTTATCCTTAACAATCTGAACAAAAAGAAATGACTTTGAAGTTTATTAAAAAAGAATAATGTGAATCAATCAGAAACTGATGACAAGAATTAAGTTTAGTGAATTACTTCAGGAGCAACATAATTAGGAGTACCACATGCTGTGTAAAGCAATCCATCTTCCTGCAATCAGACAGGCAAAAAATTATTAATATCTTTGCAACAGAATATATTTCTTCCATTTTTTTAATGTAACAATACTTTCATGTGATGGACAAGTATGAAGAAAGAGATGATTTCAGGAAAAGTTGACTATATATGTAGAAACACAAAAGAAACAAACACACAGACAAAAATTCTGGCAGCAGGGAATGAACATGAAAACTATAATCTGAAACAAACAAGTTGACTCCTGATAAAATAGTATAAGCATAACATAGTTTTCAACTCACATGAACTTGCTGAGGTAATGCGCTTAGTCCAAAATCTGAGACCTTCAGATTGCCACCAGAGTCCAGCAAGAGATTCTCTGGCTGTTAGTCATTGCAAGACAGAAACAACAACTAGTGAGAAGTTTCTGGGCTAAAATTCAATAATTTGGCAGGTACTATACACGATAATTGATGTGTTATCAACCTTTAGGTCTCGATGGAAGACACCTCTGCTATGACAGTAGTCTATAGCATTGATCAGCTGCTGAAAGTACTTTCTAGCTTCATCCTCTTTCAGTTTTCCATTTCGAGCCTAACCCAACAGAGACAAACGATGAGAAAGAAAAGCATGAATCGTAGAAGCTTTTGAGAACAGTTTCCAGATATTTACAAACTTTTATTTAAAGAAAATCGTACAATTTTATCGAAGAGTTCTCCACCTGTCACCAGCTCCAAAACTATGTATATCTTTGTCTTGCTAGCCATTACCTGAAAAATACCAAAAACAGTCAAACATATCTTGCAAAGCATCACAGTTGCACAGTCTGAAAGATGGTTTAGATGCCTCGTCATATTGAAGTGAGGGTGAAGAGGAAGCTATGGAGTAATTACGACAAAGGTAAGATGGGATGAAAATTAATCATGATTGGTGAAATGTTTGATCAAGCTGATAATACATCAGGAAAACATCATTGACAATAAGATCTAACAGAAATAGAGAGGGTCAACGCTTGTACTCACCTCATACATCCTAATGACATTTGGATGTCTGATGAGTTTCATAGTCGAGATTTCACGTTTGATCTGCATGACAAAAGGATACCTACTATGACCATCCTATAATGAACCATCCATCAAATTTATCAAAGAAAATTAAGCACGGGAATCAGAGAAACATTTCAAGGGTGCAGCATCATAAACAAGTCCTGTCAAACATGACCTACTAATTAACTCTGCAACCAACTATAGAAACAATAAAAAGCTTGTGTCACTGGAAAATTATGAGTTCTCATATTGAACTTCACGAAATGGATAGAGTTTATTATATCGATGATCAGCAACCAAACAAAAAGCATGCCAACCATTAACAAAGGACTCATCAGATGAATATAATCAAATGAAGAAAACATGTCATGTCTTCCGCGATAAATCCTCACTTTTCTCACCTGGCAGAAGCAAAACCATGGCTTTGCACCTTATGCGCGAATACACAAACTACTCAGTGCCCATGAACATATTAAAATAAAAATGAACAGAACGACTGCAAATTGACATGTTTTCTCATTCACCTGCGCGACCATTTTATGTCGCAGGATCTTCTCCTTGTCCAGGATCTTGACGGCCACATTATCTCCCGTGTCCACGTTCTTCGCGAACTTCACCTTGGCGAAGGTCCCTTCCCCGAGCGTCCTCCCGAGCTCATACTTGCCCACTCTCGTCTTCCCCGCCAAAGCCATCTCAGCAGCAAGAACAGGCTCGACGCAGTCCGAGTGCCGCGGCGCTCTACTCCGAAGCGATCAAAATCTCTTCTTTTTGCACGGCTGCCACACCTGGGACTTCACCACATTCATGGCGCCGAGCTCGCAGGCAAAATAAAAATCAAATCTTTATTAGGGGAAACTCCAGCCACCGGAAGAAAGATCTACGATGAAAGCATAGATGGATTCAAACGGCAATTTTTGAAACAGAAAAGAGTTGGGGAATCCATGGAGATCTCGACAAAGTTTTTTTAATCTTTCTGTTCTGGAAGGCGGATAGCAGAAAGTTGCAACAGAAATAGAGAAAACAACGGGCTTTGAGAAATCGTTACGTCTCGGCCTCGAGGACAAAAAAAAGTGATCTTTTTTTTTTGTTCATACCTACCGGAGTTTGAAAAGAAAAGTATAATGTTTTCACTTCTGCAATTAAATAGCAATAAGTAATTTTTTTATTTTTTTAGAATGTATTTTTTTCCTATTTATTTTTTAATAATTCTACATATATATAATATATTTGAAAATTGTGTGTACATTATCAAAAGAGATTTGATATTGGTCAATTCGAATTTAAAGTATCAATTGTCTAGTCTTTTGATACTGGGCAAATATTTTTGTATTCGATTGGACACAATAAATTTTGGTATAAGGAAACTAAGAAAGATCTTTAATTTATAGGAGTATGAAGAAGAATGTACCCACCTAATTCTTGTGTTTGTTTTTTTTTTTCTTTTTGTTTTCTTTGGATAAGAAGATGGGAAATGTCATAGATTTTTTTTCATAATTTTCTCAAGAGGTCAATGTTTACCATTGATCCGCTTAATGGTCAGGCCATGTGCATGAACACATAAATGAGAGAGAGAGAGAGAGAGAGAGAGAGAGAGAGAGAGAGAGAGAGAGAGAGAGAGAGAGAGAGAGAGAGAGAGAGAGAGAGAGAGAGAGAGAGGAGAGAGAGAGATGAGAGAGAGAGAGAGAGAGAGAGAGAGAGAGAGAGAGAGAGAGAGAGAGAGAGAGAGAGAGAGAGAGAGAGAGAGAGAGAGAGAGAGAGAGCCAAAAGATTCATTGTTGAAGAGGACCAACTAACGTGATCACGAGGGCTCCATTGAATCAATCATTATCATCATAAGTATCTTTGGGAACACATTTAATTATGGCTCATACGTTTTTTTAATTTAATTTTGTAAGTGTAGATATTACCAAAGATTTTAAAGACTTTGCATTTCATATTACTATACAATCATTTATTTGTTTTGTAGGTGTGTGTGAGAGATGAACGAGAACAAAGGTTACTATTCACAAGAAAGAACCTTCAACTTTTTAAGCCCACCATATTTGACTCGTATACAACAAATTCTTAGGCTTCTATGAATATTCTTTGTTTCCTTTGGAAGCAACAATTGTTTCGATATAAAATAATAATAAATGTTCAATCTTCTAACGATAGCGATTTTTCGCATTTATCTCCAATATATAAACTTCTCATTGTGCTCCTTAAACTATGTCACGATTTTCATTAAATTTTTTATTATTTTAATTTTTTTATTTATTAAATAACTAAATTACCCTCAATAAAGAAAAAAAAGTTGGCACTTATTTCAAGTTACACAGAAGACAATTTAGTCATTTCATAAATTAAAAAATAATGAAAAAAATTAACGAAATATGATAGATGAATTGAAGTGAAAATCATTACATAATTTTAGGTAAGTTCAGTAGCAGACACAAAAATTACTATAATTTAAAAAAAAAATTCAGGAATTAATCCTATTATATATATATATATATTTCAAATAGATTTTGAAAAAAAAATTAGATCATTTAGTTATCTTAAGAATTTATGGTTCTTCCGTTTGGCTTTGATTATTATGTCCACTCATGTTAACTATACTATTGTGCTACCTTTTCATAGAAAAAAAAAAAGAAAAAAAAACATGGATTTTGTGAGGTTTATATGAAATGTTTAATTTATGACTAGATTTGTATCAGTTAATTAAGCATTTATTTTTTTGTTACTTGAAAAGGATATATACTATTATTTTGGATTCTTATCTAATGGATCATGTACTAGGTTTTTGACGTGTGTATATATTTTTCATAATGCCCACTTGGCCGAGAAGAAATTATTATTTTAGGTCCAATAATTCGAGCTCAAGTAATGGTTCAAATTTTTTTTATAATTAATTAAGTACAATAATGCAGAAATGTTTTCTAGTACATATGATGGGTAAACACCTTCCCTAGATTGTGAAATCTTTGGCAGGTAAACGACGTCTGAATTATTGAGCTATCAAACAATCAACTTGTATTGAATCTAATAAGTTAAACCTCACAATTATATATATATATATATATATATATATATATATATATGTATATATATATATATATATATAGAGAGAGAGAGGGGGGGGGGGGGTGGGGGGGGGGGAATATATACGTAGAGCATTTAATATAAAAAAGATGTAGAACAGTAATGTTACTTATTAAATTAATAAAATTATTATATATGAACTTAAAGTATATGTTAAATAGTAAATGTAATTAAAATCAAGATCATTCGTGATAACAAATATAACTAATTCAATGGTCATAATTTATTTAACATTAGATGATACATTTTTGTTATTAAATTATTCAAATAAATATATTATTCTATTTAAGAAGTATATAATCACTTTAATCATGAAGTATAATAATTAAATTATAAGAAATAAGTACTCTATTTAGTCGGATGAAAAACTAAATTCATTATAAAGAAACATGAAACAAAATCTACCGAGTGTTGGGGAGCTCACTCCAAACAGATGGTCCGACTAGCGATTGGGTCAGGTATGAAGTGAAAATTTTTGACTCGAGTCGACTCGACCTGAAGTAATAATTTTTATTTGTTTTGATTTTTTATTTAACCTAACCTTATAATTTAGTTACTTTTTAAAAAGATTAAATATAAAAGATATTAAATTTTTGGAAAACTTATATTATGCTTTAAAGTGAGTGTCAAATAAATTTTACATTAAATAATGGAAAAAAAAGAAAATATAAAAGAAAAAAAGAATGATTTTTGATAATCAAATCTAGTTCAAATTGGGTCAGGTCCAATCGAATTTGATGATCAAACAAAATTACTCCGAATCTGTGAACACCCTTAAATGACTGCATGATAAAAAGGCTGATGACTCTGAAAAGAAAAGTGAAGTTACTATCAGATTTCTGAAAAAAAAATGGTCAATGAAAATTACTCAGAAATAAACTAACATGGACATCATAAACATCCATGACTCCACCATCTGGTGGAATCAGAATTACAAGCTCTCTTTTTTCCTTCAATCCTGAGTTCAACTCCCCTGTTCTCAGTCCTTGTTTGTTGGTACAATAAATGCCTATATTAATCATGCATGGACTAGTACTTGGTCTTTGCTGATTTTCCAACATGTGCATCGATGCAAACTGACCATTTAACAAATTAACGTCAATTAACAGTATTGATGAATTCAACTCTTACGATGCACATTAGCAGTTAGCAGATTAATGTTAAATTTCTTGTACATTTTTTCCCTCATGATCACAGTTGCAAGTTGCAGCCTGTATTTTTCAGTCAATTTAGGTGCACACCAAAGTTCAACTTCCATTTGCGAATATTCCTGCCTGAAAAGTTGACTAAATAAAACATTGTTTAGGTTTTTTAGTAGGGAGAGTTCAGACTGGTGATTGAAGTTTTTTTTTGTTTTCCTTTTTGCATCATGGTAATGAGTTCATTCTGTGTTTTGAATCCATGGAGGCAACAGCATGGCATGCTCAATAAGTATCAGAATTGCAGACATAATCAGTCTCATAATTTTGACAACCTGAGCATTAAAAAGGAACAACAACAACAACAAAACCTTATCCCACTAGGTGGGATCGGCTACATGGATCATACGACGCCATTCCGCTTTATTAGATATTCGTTGATCCATGTTCATAAGATTCGACAGGATTTTATGCTGGCTGTCGGGGCCTAACACAACCCTCCTCCTTTATTCGGGCTTGGGATCGACTATAAAATATAGACGGAGTTAGCATTAAAAAGAAAATTAATATGTTTTAAAGGCACGATCCATTGTTTTCTGCAGAATCTCATGTTTTCTTGCTCCAAGTTTCAACTGCATGAGAGGCACAGGAAGGCTCCACGGGGGCCGGATATCTTAACATGAGGAAAAAAATGTTCTTTGCTTTTCTTCTGCTCTTTTTGGGTGTCATCAACAGAATTTTAGCACCAATTATTGATTCATTAGCAGACATTATGTGGACACTGGACAAGTTTTCCATATGTTAATGAAGATTCACGTTACACCTCAGTAGGAGCCAGAATTGTTCACAAACAGTCATCTCGTTCCAATGTTTCTTCATCAGAATTCACATTGACGACTCGGAAGAAATTACAGAAACTGTTGTATGCTTATTGCTGTAAACATTTGAATCTCTTAATTTCACAGCTTCTGCTTTCAAACCAACAGGGTCCATTTGGTCCTCCACAGCATTAAAGTACTGTTTTCAGATACATCTGCTAGAGCCACACTTATACAGTATAACTCTGAACTTAATTCTAATGAGACGCATGATTGGTCGCTTTTACAGATACATCTGTGAGAGAGACACCAGTGATAAGCTGGACAGCAAAAAAGACAGGGGTACGATCTCTTTGGATTGATTAATTGATTTTGGAACTCTTATACATAATGTTCAAACATCTAGACTTAGATTCTGTGTATAAATTGTAATATTTTTCCTTTTTTGCGTGAATTTTTACATGTGCTGATCTAGCATACTTTAGCTTTATACTCTGTTTTTTTTGGGGTTCCACTATAACTTTTATTTATGTTTTTGCAACATAAATATTCACGCTCTTGATATTTATGAAGCTTGACTAGAAAATTCCTAAATAATCATTACAGCATGTCTTTGGATTTGGAAAATTTTTCCCTTATGAATCATGATCCTGTTGAGTACAATAGTAAACAGTCTGCCAAAGCAAGAAGATGAGATTTTTTTTAGATATCTTCATCCAAGGAATTTGTTCTCTTTGTATTGCTAGATTTCCTTAGGAGGCACATAACTTTGATGTTAAGTAAAAAGTTGGCAATGCCAATATGAAAACTTCCATGAAAGAAAGAATAAGGAGGTAGTAAAATATCCAATCAGCCATATTTCAACTAGTTAAAAAATGCTACTGTAAAGCAGTGCTCAGTGCAGACTCCTCAACTACTGTTGCTAAAATTACATCTTTCACTGAAGCAATTAAGGCATTGATTGAATTCTCATTCTGCATAAGAACATGTCACACTTTCTTAGAGTGTCTTGTGTAACAAAAATTCTCTTTGTTTGAAATATCTGAACTTAATCTAAGTTAGCTGAGCACACATAACCTACCTTTCCAAGTAGGAAGTAAAAGTTCGTGGTGGACGATTGCGGCGAGGAAGATTGACTGGTAGCTGCAGGGGGCAGAGGCAAGAGGTGGTGACGAAGTGAGTTTCTGTGAACATGTGCGTGCCACCCACTCGCGAGTGGAGGGCGATCTGGTGACTGAGCGAGCGGCCTCCTTTTATAGACATTATGGATGCAGGCCAAACCGCAGGTTGCGACGTCCGAGCTCCCGAGTCGAGGAAGATGGGGAATGAAGCCGAATTCCACAGATCGCTCCTCGACGGCGACGACGCGTCCGGCGTGTCGGAGGAGCTGCTGCAGTGGGAGCCGGTGCCATGCAACGTGGTGGCCCGGCTGGCCGCGTGGGAGTCGAAGAACCTGTGGCGGCTGTCGTGGGCCTCCATCGTCGTGCAGCTGTTCAACTTCATGCTCAGCCTCGTCACCCAGATGTTCGTCGGCCATCTCGGCACCCTCGAGCTCGCCGGCGCCTCCATAACCAACGTCGGGATTCAAGGCCTCGCCTACGGGTTCATGGTGCGATATACATGCGTGCATGCACCTGTACTTTTTTTTTGTGTGTTTCTTTTGTGATGGCAGGCAGCTTTAGTCATGAGTATATCCATGGATGCAGCTTGGGATGGCGACGGCTGTACAAACGGTGTGCGGCCAAGCATATGGGCCAAGAGGCACAGGGCCATGGGCATCGTCTGCCAAAGAGCACTCATACTCCACCTCATCGCCGCCGTCCTCCTCAGCTTCCTATACTTGTACTCGGGAACGATCCTTCGCGCGATCGGGCAAACGGACGCCATCGCGGCCGCCGGCCAAGTCTACGCGCGCGGTTTGATCCCGCAGCTGATAGCCTTCGCCCTGTACTGCCCCATGCAGAGGTTCCTGCAGGCTCAGAACATCATCAACCCCATCGCCTACATATCCGTGGCCCTGCTGCTCTTTCATATCCTCCTGTCTTGGCTGGTCGTGTACGTCTTCAAGTTCGGCCTCTTAGGAGCCTCCCTCTCCTTGAGCTTCAGCTGGTGGGTTCTCACGGTGGCGACATGGCTCTACATCATCTACAGTCCTTCCTGCAGGGGTACGTGGACTGGCCTCTCCACCAAGGCATTCGAAGGCCTCTGGACCTACCTTAAGCTAACAGTCGCATCAGCTATTATGTTGGTGTAAGTCTCTGTCCTGCAATGTTCCATCTGAGTTTTTTTGTATGTATATATCTGAATCCTCATGAAGTATTTATAATTTGCAGTTTGGAGGTCTGGTATATTCAGGGCTTTGTGCTCATTACAGGCTACCTGAAAAATCCAGAAATAGCCCTTGATTCCATTTCCATATGGTAAATAATCATATTAAAGCTCTTAGTCCTTGGCATGTTTCTTTCTTTCGGTACTTAAGCATTTGATAGAACACAGAAGGATTTAAAAAAACTCGTGCCATCTTGTTGCAGACAAACTCATATAAAAGATGCTTATCTTAAGCTACTTTTGCTTCCAGAATTTATCTTATTCGTCACAATAATTTGTCTTACACGATCTATGTTCAGCGTCAATTACTGGAATTGGGATTTCATGATCATGTTAGGATTGAGCAATGCAGCCAGGTTAGTAGACATCTTGTGACAGCACACAGAAGTGGATGTTCATAGCACAGGCCAGCAAATATATATGTTGGTGTTCTGTGCTAATTACTTCAAATTAATGGACTGTTTTTCCTGCATCTGCAACAACCAGTGTCCGGATTGGCAATGAGCTCGGAGCTGCTCATCCGAGAGTCGCGAAGTTCGCCGTCCTTGTTGTGGTCGCCACGAGCGTCACCATCAGCGTTGTAATCAGCATACTAGTCCTTCTACTCCGAGTTCCCCTGAGCAAGCTCTACACCAGCAGTTCTGTGGTCATAGAGACTGTCTCTAATTTAACACCATTGCTATCCATCTCTATATTCCTAAATGGCATTCAACCAATCCTATCAGGTCTAGTTCTCTCACTCCCACAACTACTTTGTTTAACTGTCTTTATGCCGATGTTAAATGCATGCCAATTTGTTGATGTACTGATAAAATTTTGGCATGAAAACACTCCCAGGGGTTGCAATTGGAAGTGGATGGCAGGCCATAGTTGCCTATGTCAATGTAGGGGCTTACTACTTCATTGGGCTCCCTATTGGATGTGTTCTTGGATTCAAAACAAGTTTAGGAGCAGCTGTAAGTTCTGATTCATCTGTCATGGTGCATGAACTAGTAACAGATTGTCGTTAATCCGAATTCGGTTCATTAATCTCAGGGGATATGGTGGGGCTTGATTATAGGAGTAACCACTCAAACTGTGATCCTGATAATAATTACAGCCAGGACAAACTGGAACAAGGAGGTGAGGCATGAAGTAAAACATTTCAGTGGCAATCCACTGTGCAATCAGTCCAAGTATGACACTTTGCTTGTTGCATCTTGCAGGTCGATAAGGCAGTCGAACGCCTGCAACACAACATGGACGATGATGCTGCTCTTGGCATAGCTGATATCTAGTTGACCATTTTTTTAATGTCAATCCTGAGCAAAATGAGAGTTTAAGCAATTGATCCCTAAGGACAGTTTTCTTGCATTCCTCGTTGTTTTCTGTATCAATTGCATTCCGAATGAGTTACTTCTTCGGCTATTGGGTTCCTCACATTGTTCGGTGAGTCGATGATTTATGAGAGGAGTTTAGATCAGAAATTGATTTCTGAGAAAAGAAGAAATGGAGGGAGTCTTATTTGTTGAATTTAGTTAAGCTTAATTGATTTCTGAGTTATACTGAATTTAGTTGTCTACCTGATTCTCTATTAAGCTTTGCATGTATGTCAACTGATCTGATAAAAGTTGTGTGTAACTTAGTTGCTTACTTGACAATAATTGCCTACTTGATTAAGCATGTAATGAAAGTCATATGTAACTTAATTGTTCACTTGATGATATTCATCCTTTTGATTAAAGTTATGTGTGACCTAGTTGTTCACTTGATTAGGGGTCCCTCCATTTTACCCTTGTCAATTGATAAAATATTTGCTAAATTATCCAAAAAATAATTCAATAGATAAAAACTAAAAATAATTAATCGTCATATGTATCGATTGTATTACCTACCATTTGTCATTTGTTCACTTATATTGGCCAAAGAAAATTCTTATTTGGAGTTGAGAATACTTTCTTATCCTTGTTAATTGATAAAATATTTGCTGAGAAATTCCAAAAAATATTTAATTAGATTAAGTACATAAAGCTAAAAATCATGGGTCGTCATGTATACCGATTATATTATTTATCACTTGTTATTTTCCACTTAAACAGTTCAAAGAAAATCCAATTTTGTAATATATATATATATATATATATATATATAGAGAGAGAGAGAGAGAGAGAGAGAGAGAGATTAAGTGCGCTGCAACCAATTTAATCGCTAGTAGGCTACTACCGAAGGATAGAGAACGTCAGATCTACTCGTTTGTTGATCAACATTTCGGATGGATGCGCTCTTGGACCAGTAACTTAAGTTGGATTTTTTACATACTTTGGTTTTTTTTCTTTTGGTTTGTTCTGCTCTTTCTGGTTCGATGCCTCAAAAAAAAAAATACTATGTCCGGCATCGATGCGATCCCCTCACCCACCCCCAAAAAAAGGCGACTTCCCCCTCTCCAGGGTGGACCCAGAGGCCCTGTTTGGACGTTAGAATCAAATTTCTGATGAGTTCTTGGTAACTTTTGGAATTGACAATTTTGTTACGACAAATTGTTTGGATGAAAGTTCCGAAGATAAAGAACTTTAAAAGTTGATTAGACAGTATCATATAAATGTGTGTGACCAACGGAACTTAGAAAGTTCTCCACGTGGATAAGAACTTTTCGTTGAGAACAATTGTGTTGACTGGAACTTAACCCAATTAGAATTTCATTTCCTGTTTGGCTGAACTTCACAAAGTCCTCATCCAAACAGAGCCAGAGGGTTTTGAGGGGGCCTTGGAGTAGTCCTCCTCAAATTTTTTATTTCCTATATAATATTATATATATTTCATATAAAAATTTGTAAAAAAATAAAATAAGTATAATATTGGGCCCCCATGATTTTTGGGTTGGGTTCGCTCCTACCCCTCTCCACTGTGATCGCGTCTCCATTAGTGAGCTGAGCGCTCAGGGACGATCTCTGAGGCAGCGAGCATATTTCTCCTCTCCCTCCACAGCGCCGAATGCAGGTCTACCCCCTCACTCCCTTGAGGACGTTGCAGCCTTGAGGACTACTCCAAGGTGGTCTAGTTACTGGGTCATGATCACAGGAACCTCTTCGCACTTTATGCAAATCAATCACATCACTTCTGCTTTGTTGCTTTGATGCTTTTGTTATTGTGTTGGGATCAAACAACGAGGGTTATTATCAAAGTGTTACAAGTGTATTGTTTCCTGATAATAGACAAAAACTATATTCTCTTGATAATATTTCTTTTACTACTTTGATCGAACTGGATCTTGATTTTATCGCAAGTATATCCTGAAACTATGTCTATGCAAACAAAGTTATGTCTCGGAAAAATTACAAAGTTAAGTCTATGTAAAGGGCAAGCAGAATTCTAGCGGAAAAATTATATATGATGATTAACATGATTGGAAAGTTGTCATTTGGGTCTTATGATGTCTTTGTCTTTGGAAGCAGTGAGTTCATGTGTCATTAACTCCTTTTTACTCAAGACACGTGCTTATACGAGCATTGAGTGTATACATACTAGTAGATGCAAGCAAAAAAAAAAAAAAAACACACTCCATGATTATACAAGAATTGAGCATGTATGCAATGTCACAATGGCAAACATGCAACAACTTTATTTGCCACATGTGTCTTTTGTGCATGCAAAATGATTTTCTGTTGAATTATATAATAGACAAATAATAAAATAAAACAGAGCACTCAATAAGCAAAGATTCAATACCATCTTAAAAGATGCAATATCATATTAGATACATCACTCGGCATGATATTTTCTACTAGTTCATAAACCTATTTGAGAAAATACAATATCATAAAAAACAAACATATTATAATCCTATACATTCTACATTTTCTTTTTTTTTTCAACTTCAATGGAAACTTCGAACTTCACTCGAGATCACCATCAGAAAATTTGATCCTTTTTAATAACCAATTGATGAAGCTTCTATATCGAGATCCGAGATTCGACAGGTGAATCCAGCCACGGGAAAATTGACAAGGTCTATTTCACTGAAAAATAAAAGTTAAAATAATAAGATTTATATGTAAAGTTCAGAATATATAAAAAAGAATAAATTATGCTATAATTCCTAGAACCATAGAACTTTTGAATTATACATAGTTCAAGATGTGGCTTCTTCTTGGCAATGGTGTATTGGTAGTAGAGTTAACTTTATTATTACTGAAACAAAAAAACTAATACACAAATATGTTGGCATTTATTGGAATTTTTATTCATACAACCGCGACCTATAAAAAATAAATACAAAAGGAAATAGACAACATCATCATGTTCATGTGACAATAATCTAAAGTGATCTTAAACTATACAACTAAACCGATTGCACATAATAAACATTTGAAAGCCCTCGTGTAGAGAAAAAAACTCGACCACATATTTCCTTTATTCCTTAGATTTAATACTTTGCATAATTATCATAGAGTAGCACATTATCCTCCATGCGCACATAAGCAGCTACGTAAAAGTCACAAAAAAATTTAGATAAATTAATCACATTACCACTACAGCAGCAGCAAGCATTAATATTATGCATCTAGGACCATAAAAATCGGTCATTTTAACTAAATCCGCTCATTCAATAACTATTAATAGGAACCCAACAATCAAATGGCAGATAAAAATGTTGAACGAAATCAACAAGAATAAACATTTCTTACCATAAGATGTCATTCACGAAGAATACATTTTAATTTTTTTTTAAGAAAACAGAACTAAAAAAAATTTGAATACTACCAAATCTGAAATAGAAGGCATAGAAAGAATATACAACAACACCAATCATGTTGTGAGAATGACAAAATCGTCGATAGCCTTGATCTTCTTCCCAGAGATTAGCTTGACCTTCACGACCACTGGCTGCTGCAACAGAAGCGAGATCGGGAGAGCGAGAGTGATAAAAGAGATGAGAGGAAGAGGAGAAACCTGTTCGCCACCCCAAAGATCGTCGGCGAGCTGTAAAGTCAGGGCGAATACACCATGTCACCATCGCAGTGAAGAAGGAGAGCCGCCTGTTCTTTTTTGGGGGGAGAATGCATCATCTCAGGGATTGAGGGCTTTTAGGAAAGGGTTTCTTTGGGGAGGCACTGAAGCAGAAAGAGCATAACAAACCAAAAGAAAAACCAAAGTATGTAAAAAAAAGCCAACTTAAGTTACTAGTCCAAGAGCGCATCCATCCAGGACGTTGATCAACGAAGGAGCAAATCTGACGCTCTCTATCCTTTGGTAGCAGCCTACTGGTTGAAAATTTCGCATTTTTTGACCTTCTTGGTTGAAAACACGAGTAAAAGGCGCCAAAAAGGCGAGCGCGCGAATTTTCGCACCCCCGAAAAATTTTTGTTCGAGTCCATTTTTTTCGTCCCTATCATCTCACCATGTATCAACATGCACGAAAGCGTAAAAAATTTCGCATCTTTTGACCTTCTTGATTGAAAACACGAATAAAAGGCGCGAATATGAATTTGAAAACTCAAAATTCTAATAAGCTCTTATTTAATTGAGTTATTAGTACAGGAACATGCATTCATAATTTCCAACTAATTGATCATAATAAACATATTTATACGCATAAAAATAATTGCTCATATCCAATTCTTGAGACTTATTTTTTTAATAAAAATTCAAAATTTATTATGCTCTCATTTAACTCAGATGCATGAAATAAATAAACACACATATATATTAAAGAGAAATATATGATATTAGAGAAACATATCAACCATCAAAATATTTAACTGAAAAAGATAGTGTTAACCTATTATAACCTCAAGTAATTGTGATATTTGGAGCATTTGAAATTGAATGATTTTAGAAATTGAGAAAGAGAAAAATAAATTAGTTGAACTTGGATAATAATTGAGATATTGGTGGTGGTGTTAGTTAATTATACAACTATTGAATTATAATGAGATGATGGGTTGCTAACTAATGGGATAATGAGTTATAATAGACTATAATAAGATAACAAAACTTTGACTATAACTTGGATCCCTTGTTGAGACTCTACATGAAAGTATTATGACAACCATAATGATTGAATAACACGTCATAGAATAATGAACAAGAATGATAAAAGGAGTTGGAGGACAACTCTCAAAGTTTAATTGCATTTGAATTAAAGTATGTAGTGCAACACATTTGAAACAAAGTATAATTTGATATTTGATACTTGATTTAAAGTCGTATCTTATTGGTATTTTTCTACCATGTGTTTAAAATTTGATTTTAAAGTCATCATAATTGTTCTCCTTGTACTTGACCATTGTTAATTTGCAAAGCATAATATTTGACAATTGATATATGTCATACTTGGCACCTGATAATAGTTAATACTTAAACTTTAAGGCATGGCACACTTTAAAAGTGTCCTCTTATTAGTTATCAATAGGCACTTCTATGAGGCATAATCTACCCATTGACTAATGTGACTTTGATCGCGATGACAAATATAATAAAAGAATTAAGCTTCAATAAGCGTGGAAACATATACATAATTATTTAATGAAATTAATCCGACTATAATAACTCGGATATAAAATGAAAATAAAAGACATCTAAAATCTAAGCTCATGCAATCAATGATGTTACAAACATAAACCCCTAAGATCAACTGCCCACAAAATTAAAATACAAAAAAAAAAAAAATTCTCGCACAACTTGTATGCCCACGATGAAACCAATATAATGGAAAAATCATGCATAATTATTTTTAATAATCATTGTTAATGATATCTGATAACTAATATCACCAAAATCAATGTGATAGCTTTTGTTAAATAATTAATGAAATATTTATCTTTACTTGACAATCTGATAATGAATTAGCAATATTAACAACACAATACTTTGACTTGCACTACAATTCCATGCATAGAGCCACACATTTTAAAACAATACTTTGAATGATATTGGTTTTTTAATTCCATCCATCTAAATGTTTGTTGTTATAAGAAGAGTTCTTTAATTAAGTTAAAAATATCAACACATTTTTTTGTACAATGGTCAGTGTTGGATTGAAGCATATATGATAAGTGACTTCTTTTAAGAAGGGATTGCATAATGGAATCCTTTTTGTTTCACATTGAGAAGAGGATAAGAATAATGATTTGAAGATCTACAAATTTACTATTTCATCTTATATACTCCTCCAATACAATACAATACAATACAATACAAATAACCTATTACAATAGAAAACATTTTGCAACCCTCAATTTTTAATTTTCATCTGATTAATCTATTTTAACTATAATTTATATAACCAACAATAAGAAAAAGAAAACACAAACTAACCATAAGCGGCTAAGACCATTTGGTTGAAAAATTGGTGCACACAAATTATTCTCATAACTCTATGTATAATCTTATTTGAATAAAAGCAAAAGACCAAATTGAGAACTTGAGAAATCAAGCAGGACAACCCCAATGACTCCATATTGTTAAGATTACAAAATTAATCATGTTATTCTTCCTATTTTAGAAATTTTGATCAGCACATATATTTTTTAAAATCTGATATTGACTTGATTTATAATATAATTTAAGTTTTAAAATGCTTTTGCAATTAAAATATATTCAAATAAAACACTTTAATTATGTTTATGATAATTATTTAGATGTTGAGAAAAGTTTTTATTCTTACTTTTATAAGGATATAATCAATATTAACTATCATAAAATAAGTGATTTAATAGACCTTTAAAGAATCTTTTGCTTTGGAGGTACATTAAACTTTAAAATAAAGAGAAGAAAAAAAATGTTTGGGTTTGAATCCTAACCCATGGGCACTCCAATATATGAATTCCATTTCAAATTACTTCATTTTCCATAGACAAGCTAAATGTACATGATTAAGCTGAATCTTAATGATATAACAAAGTTCTATCTAATATGAGGTTGGTTCTTTTATATCTAAACAAATATACTCAATTAACGTTAACGGAGAACACTACAATAATTCACATCATTAACCTACCTTTCCAATAAGAGGAGCAACAATTTTTTGGTGGCCAACCGACATTGACTTGTAGATACACACACAGAGAGAGAGAGAGAGAGAGAGAGAGAGAGAGAGAGAGAGAGAGAGAGAGAGAGAGAGAGAGAGAGAGAGAGAGAGAGAGAGAGAGAGAGAGAGAGAGAGAGAGAGAGAGAGAGAGAGAGAGAGAGAGAGAGAGAGAGAGAGAGAGAGAGATGACGTCTTCGACTTAAACTAAGCTACTGATGCAGACTGCCTTCCTTTCAGCCATAATATAATAGACGTTGGCCAATTGGCGAGTTGCGACGTCGAAGCTCCCGAGAGCAGAGCAAGATATGGGGGAGATCGCCGAGTTGCAGGATGCGCTCCTCTACGACGACGCCGCGTCCGGCGTGTCGGAGGAGCTGCTGCAGTGGGAGGCGGTGCCATGCAACGTGATGGCCCGGTTGTCCGCGTGGGAGTCGAGGAACCTGTGGCGGCTGTCGTGGGCCTCCATCATCGTGCAGCTGTTCAACTTCATGTTCAGCCTCGTCACCCAGATGTTTGTCGGCCATCTCGGCACCCTCGAGCTCGCCGGCGCCGCCATAATCAACGTCGGACTTCAAGGCCTCGCCTTCGGGATCATGGTACGCACGTGCGACCTCTGACTGTGCACCTGTATCCTTTCATGATGACAGGAAGCTTTATGATCAGTATCTCCATCAGCTTGGCATGGCGACGGCTGTTCAAACTTTGTGCGGCCAAGCATATGGAGCCAAGAAGTACGGAGCCATGGGCATCGTCTGCCAACGAGCCTTCATACTCCAACTCGTCGCCGCCATCCTCCTCAGCTTCCTCTACTGGTACTCGGGAACGGTACTTCGCGCGATCGGCCAGGCGGCCACCATTGCAGCCGTCGGCCAAACCTACGCGCGTGGCTTGCTCCCGCAGCTGATAGCCTCCGCCTTCTACTGCCCCATGCAGAGGTTCCTGCAAGCTCAGAACATTATCAACCCCATGGCCTACATGTCCGTGGCCATGCTGCTATTTCACATCCTTCTCTCCTGGCTGGCTGTGGTCGTCTTCAAGCTCGGCCTCCTCGGAGCTTCCCTCACCTTGAGCTTTAACTGGTGCGTTCTTACGCTGGCGACATGGCTCTACATCATCTACAGCCCTTCCTGTAAGGATACGTGGACTGGTCTTTCCACCAAGGCATTCGAAGGCCTCTGGCCCTATCTTAAGCTAACGGTTGCATCAGCTGTTATGTTGGCGTAAGTCTCATCATGCAATGTTTCATCTGATATATATATCCTCATGACGTATCAACAACTTGCAGTTTGGAGATCTGGTACTTTGCAGGCCTTGTCCTCTTAACAGGCTACTTAAAAGATCCGGAAATAGCCCTTGACGCCGTTACCATATGGTAATAATCATGCTTTGCAGGCCTTGTCCTCTTATTACTAGGCTTTATTTATGATTGCAATAGAATGCGTCTTTCTGTTCTTAATTATAAGATAGCAAAAGTCTGTGCCATATTGTTGCAGACTAACACCATCTTTCATATGATTATCACTTTGAGCATCTACACTTTCTAACAGAATCAAGTTTCTGCATATTTAAGTAATTAATTACTCACCAAATTGTCTTACAATCTGTGTTCAGTGTCAGTTACTGGACTTGGGACTTCATGCTCATGTTAGGATTGAGCAATGCAGCCAGGTAAGATTAGTACACATATTGTAGCTAATGGCATCACAGAAAAAAGTGGATGCCCATAGGTCAGCGAAAATAATAGGGTGATCTGTGCTAATTACCACAAATTTGGCGATCTGCTTTTTCTTGCACCTGATCAACCAGTGCCCGGATTGGCAATGAGCTCGGAGCTGCTCACCCGAGGGTCGCAAAACTCGCCGTGCTTGTTGCGGTTGCGACGAGCTTGGTCATGAGTGTTGTAATAAGCATACTAGTCTTTCTACTCCGGGTTCCCCTGAGCAAGCTCTACACCAGCAGTTCTGTGGTTATACATACAGTCTCTGATTTAACCCCTTTGCTATCCATCTCTATATTCTTAAATGGCATTCAACCGATCCTTTCAGGTTCCCAGTTTTCTCATGTTCACAAGTTCTTTTAGTTCTGTTGCCTTCATGAAAGAAAAAACTAACTTCGTTATACCACAGAAAGAGCAGAAAAAGAGCACTGATCAATGTTACATGAACCTTTTTAGGGGTTGCTATTGGAAGTGGATGGCAGGCCATAGTTGCCTGTGTTAATGTAGGGGCTTATTACTTCATTGGGTTTCCCATTGGATGTGTCCTCGGATTTAAAACAAGTTTGGGAGCAGCCGTAAGTTTCCAATTCACTTGCTGTTGTGTATTAACCATTAAGCTCTGTTTGCTAATCTGAATTTGGTTTATTACACTCAGGGGATATGGTGGGGCTTGATCATAGGAGTATTCATTCAAACTCTGATCCTTATAATAATAACTGCTAGGTCAAACTGGGACAAGGAGGTGAGGCGTGAACTAAAGCATTCGAGTGGCAATCCACTGACCACTGTACAATTTACACGTCTCTTGTTGCCTCATGCAGGTGGATAAAGCAGCTGAACGTTTGGGACATGGCACTTCTCTTGCCATTGTTGATATCTAATGGTCATTTTCTGATATAAGTTCTGATCAAGAGAATTATCTTTTAAAGGAAGTTTTCTTATTTATTCTTATTGTTGATAATGCCTTAAATCTGAACCCAGTTGGAATTTTTCTGTGGTCCCCCTATGTAGTCAGGCGCTTCAGCACTCCTATGTAGTAGGGAGTACCTATATAAACTCTCTAGGGGTTCAAATAGAGACCTAATCATTGTAATCATTGTTATTTCATAATAAAAAGAGTCGCCACCATTTTTTCTCTTCGCGTTCTTTTGTGTTCGTACGATCTCTCTTCCTCTTTTCGTAACAAACTAATTTCAGAGTTTTAGAGTTCGTCAGCGATTCACGATCAAGAAGGGAGATGACGTCGCACAACTGAACGTGGAGAAGTTCAACGGCAAGAATAGTTTCGGATTGTGACAGATCAAGATGCGGACGCTTCTAAAGCAACAAGGAGTCTGGACGCCGCTCTCAAACGTGTCGAAGAACAAACCAAAGGAGGACGACTCGAAGGGCAAAAAAAAGGAGATCGACCTCACAATTTTGACGGCACAGGAGGAGAAGGCGCACTCGATGATTCTGTTGTGTTTGACGGATGAGGTGATAATCGATGTCACAGATGAAAAAAAGGCGACCGGTCTGTGGTTGAGACTCGAGAGTCTATATATGATGAAGTTTCTCACCAACAAGTTGTTGTTGAAGCAACGTCTGTTCTCTCTCCGCATGCAAGAAGGTACCTCTCTGAAGGAACATCTTGATCAGTTAAATTCTTTGTTGATGGAACTAAGAAATATCGATGTTAAGATTGAGGATGAAGATGCTGTCCTAATTTTGTTAGTTTCGCTTCCTCCATTATATGAACATTTTGTTCATTCTATGATTATCGAAAAGGAAACTATAAGTCTAGAAGAAGTAAGATCGAGTCTTTATACTTGTGAACTCCGACATAGGGCATTTGGAAATTTTGCATAGACACATGCTGCGGGATTGATATCGATCGCTGAAAGGGGACAATCCTCGAATTCGAAGAAATTCAAGCCAAAGAAGAAGAAAATCACTGCGAAAGACATCTGTAATTACTGCAAGGAATCATGTCATTGGAAGAAAGATTGCCCGAAGAAGAAGAAGGCCCTCGTCGCTGCGGTGGCACATGAAACAGAAAATTCTGAAGATGATTTGGTTCTAACTGCTTCTGATCAGGAATGTCTGGAGGATGGTTGAGTTCTTGATTCGGGTGTTCCTATCATATGACTCCGAATAAAGAATAGTTTTCATCTTATCAGAAGTCTGACGGTGGGAATATCATTATGGGTAATAATACGTCATGTCAGATAGTTGGGATCGATTCTGTGTAGATGAGGACTCATGACAATCTTATGAGGACGCTGACAGATGTCCGCAATATTCCACAACTGAAGAAGAATTTGATATCACTTGAAGTCATCGACTCTAAAGGGTGTCAGATCAATGTCGCTGGAGGCATCATCACGATCATGAAAAGTGATGCTACAGTTCTGAAGGGAGTCAGACAGAAGTCCTTGTACAAGACAAAATAGTCTCTAGCATTGCTGCGGTGGTCAGTTGTTCATCCGAATCAGAAAAGTCTAAGTTGTGGCACATGCGGCTTAGGCATATGAGTTAGAACATGATGAATATTCTCAGCAAGCGAGATCTTCTGGGAGACAAGAAGATATCTGAAATCAACTTCTGCAAGCACTGTGTATTTGGCAAACAACGAAGGTCTTAGTTTGGCAAAGCGGTGCACAGGACGAAGGCGGCACTTGACTACATCCACGTAAATTATTGGGGTCCCTCTCGTGTTCCATCATTAGGAGGTACTAGGTACTTTCTGTCCGTGATTCATGACTACTCGAGGATGACTTAGGTATTCATAATGAAACACAAGAGTGAGTCCTTCAAGGCCTTCAAGCAGTGGAACATTTTGGTTGAAACTCAGACGCCGAAGAAAGTGAAGCGCCTTCGCACTGATAATGATTTGGAGTTCTGTTCTGCTGAATTCGACCAGTTCTGCAAAGATGAAGGCATTGTCAGGCATCACACAGTCAGAGATATTCCACAATAAAATGGAGTTACAGAACGAATTAACATGACACTTCTGGAGAGGACAAAATGCATGCTCTCTAATGTTGGCCTGAATAGGACGTTTTGGGCTGAAGTGGTTAACACAGCTTACTACTTGGTGAATCAAAGTCCGACGACTACAATTGATGTCAAGACAACTGAGGTATGGTCAATAAATCATACTGATTATTCTAGTTTAAAAGTTTTTGGTTGTCCAGCATACTATCACGTCAGTGAAGGGAAGTTGGAGCCAAAGATCAAAGAAGGGGTGTTCATGGGATATGGTGCAAGAGTGAAGGGCAACAGAATCTGGTCTTCTTCAGAACACAAAGTCATCTACAGCAGAAGCGTGATCTTTAATGAAATATCAATACTTCAATTGAAGGTGAAGACTGAAAAGAGTGTTAGTAAACATGTGGAGGTTGAAATCACTCCAACTAAGAATGAAACTGAAGAATCACATCAAGAAGTAGAATCAGAAGATGAAAAATCTAATGAGCAACCTGAAGAGGAGTCGATTGCTGTTAGACGTCCTCGCAGAGAAGTGGGTCCTCCTAAGCGATATGGCTTCGAGGACATGGTTGCTTATGCACTATAGGTAGCTGAAGAGGTGGAGTCCCTAGAGCCATCCTCTTATAGGGATACCATCACATGTGTCAAATCTGAACAGTGGATTGTTGCTATGGGTGAGGAGATGGAATCTTTTCACAAGAATCAGATATGGGAGCTGATCAAATTGCCTAAAGGCAGAAAGATCGTTGGGTAGTAAATGGATATTCAAGAAGAACGCTGGAATTCCAGGAGTTAAAGGCACAAGATACAAAGCACGACTAGTTGCTAAATGTTATAGTCAGAAAGAAGATGTGGACTACAATGAGATATTCTCACCTGATGTCAGACATATTTCTATCAAGGTGCTACTTGCCCTTGTAGCACATTAGGATCTAGAGCTCGAGCAACTAGATGTGAAAACTGCTTTCCTCCATGAAGAACTTGAAGAAAACATTCTTATGAGCCAAGCATAGGGATTTTCCGTTTCAGAAAAGGAGAGTCAAGCTTGCAGACGAAAGAAATTTTTGTATGGGTTGAAGCAGTCTCCTAGACAATGGTACAAGAGGTTCGACAGCTTTAAGGAATTCAGTCGAAGTCCCTATGATTGCTGTGTATATCATAAGAAGGTGAATGACGGCTTCACAATTTATCTGCTCTTGTATGTTGATGATATGCTTATTGCTGCCAGAGACATAACAGACATTCAGAATCTGAAGAAGCTCCTCAGTGTAGAATTCGACATGAAGGATCTTGGTACAGCACAGAAGATTTTGGAGATGAAAATTTTAAGAGATCGCACACAGGGTAAACTCTTCTTATATCAGAAAAGTTATATTGAGAAGATTTTATCCATATTTGGAATGTCTGGAGCGAAGCCTTTGAATACTTCATCAGTTGCAAATGTCAATCTTTCCGTTGCCTTCGTACCAAAATCAGAAGCAGAAAAGGAGTACATGTCTCGAGTTCCATATGCTAGTGCAGTTGAAAGTCTGATGTATGCCATGATTTGCACAAGACCAGACATTGCTCATGCAGTCAGTGTTGTCAGCAGGTTCATGAGCGATTCAAGAAAAAAGCACTGGCAAGCAGTGAAGCGAATCTTTCGAGATCTGAGAGGAACATCTGATACTGACCTCATCTACAGAAGTGATAAAGAGTGTTTGGTTGCAGAGTACTCAGATTTAGACTATGCTGAAGATGTTGATGGAAGATGATTTATGACAAACTGTCTTCACTTTGGGTAGTTCGGTTATTAGTTGGAAGACCATACTTCAGCCATCAGTTACATTGTCTACCACAGAGGCTGAATACATGGCACTGACAGAAGCTACAAAGAAGGCATCTGATTAAAAGGCCTAATTGGAGATCTCGGATTACATCAAGAGCAGTTTATAGTGCACTGTGACAGTCTGAGTGCAATATGTTTAGCCAAGGATCAAGTGCATCATGAAAGAACCAAACACATCGATGTCAGATATCACTTCATCCGCACTGAGAAAAGGATCAAGGTGAAGAAAATTGACACTGAAGATAATTCATGTTCACCAAATATGTTCCTCATGATAAGTTTCAGCATTGTTTGGCCTTGCTTAACATTAATACTCGATAATAGCTCCAAGGTGGGACTGACGGCGGCGTGGTATTTTGTGCTCTGAAGATGATTCAAGTCAAAGTGAAGATTTGTTGATAATGCCTTGAATCTGAATCCAGTTATAAACCTTCTGTGGTCTCCTTATGTAGTCAGGCACTTCAACAAAATTTTCCTACGGAAGTCTCGCTGTCTGATCAGCGAGCCTATGAGAAATCAAAGGGGGATTCAGGGGATCACCTGCGGGGGTTGCAAGGGGACTGGGGATCTCCCCTTGCGGGGCTTTCAAAGGGGCTCCGTAAAAAATTTTAGAGGTATTCTGTATGTGATTCGGAGTTAATTTATTTTCTTATCATGAAATATGTGTCCTATTTTTGGAGAATTAATTTAAAGTCTCAGTCTGTATGTAATTCCTATCCTCTGTCAAAGGGAGTACCTATATAAACTCTCTAGGGATTCAGATAGAGACCCAATCATTGTAATATTCCATAACAAAGAGAGCCGTCGCCATTTTTTCTTTTCGCATTCTTCTGTGTTCGTGCGATCTCTCTCCCTCTTTTCGTAACACTTATTGCATAAGCTGGGTTCCTGATTCCTCACGCAGTAAGCGATCCATAAGAAAAATTAGAATCAGAATCTGAGCACCGAAAAGGAAATGGAACAAGTCCTGTTTTGCTGAATTATGCAATTCAGACCAAGAGTCAGCAATGGACTCCATTGTTATTAGCATTAGATCAATTACTGTCACACCTGAAGCTGAAGGGGAGGGGAGCATGTCTTTGAAGAGTTTGAGATGTTCAAGTTGCTTGGGAGGACGAGGAGGTGCAGAGCTCGGTAGGAGTTGCAGGAAGAGTTTAATCATTTTTTTTTTCAGAAGAGTCATTTTGGTCCTGAATTTACGAAGGAATTCTCATAATTTTCTATGATCCTTTCCACTGTCATTCCTATGTAATTGCAAAAATAAAATTAAGGTATTAATTGGAATAAGTAATAAGGCTGCTATTCTATAGAAATAATACGTAGATCCAACCCATTTCCTTCTCAGTTGAAAGCAAAATTGTTAATTTTGAAATAAATCGAACTCCAAAAGAGGTTGGACATCCCACATCGAGAGCTTTCTTATGTTCTCCGAAAGACGACCTTTTTTCTGCAATATAAGAACAATTTAAAAAAAAATATGTATATTTAGTTCTATGTATAAAAATTGATCATACTCAGATAAGTATTCCTCATCAAAAATGAAAAAAAAAAAACAATTTTATCTAGGGAAAATATATGTTTTGTTAACTAATTTTTTTCGGTGGAGATCTACATGATTAACTTTTTCTTCATAAGAACCTCAAACCTCTTCTAAATTATAGCTAACGACTTTACACATCTAACCCTAATATATAAACTTATCGCAGGGTGTCCTTAAATTATATCGCACTTGAATTCATCTGTCTAATTTTATTAACTTTTCCAAGACTAAAATGTCTTTCCAAAATTGTGTCTTTTTTATATTTTAAAAATAAATTAATATTTAATATTATTATTTAAATATTATTAATAAAAGCCCCACTATTTTATTAAATATTCTTTAATATTTATATTATATATTATTTTTAAACCTTTAAAGAGAGGATGGAAGGGCATAAAGTCTTTTTAAATATAAAAAAAATGAAAGATTGACAGAATAGACTAAAGTAAATATCACAATATAATTTAGATAGTAAGTTCATATATATTATGTTTAGACGCGAAAAATCGATGTAGGACCCTACCATAATATTTAAAGTCGGCTCAACGACCCTGTCGGTTCAGCCCTTCCTTAATTTAAAGCTCTAATACTAGTAATTTCAACATAATAACTAATGCTAACTTTTTTATGTATTCAAATATAACTAATTCATAATAATTGAACATCTCCCATATTTGATTTTTTAGCCTGTATTTCAATTAGATGTTCAAAATGCCTTCCTGAACCGAGACCTATAGGAAGATTTCTAAATTAATTTTGTTCACAATTAGATAATGAAGCATAGAAAATAATATTGCTTTAACCTTAAATGTTGTCTAAAATACTATGAAAATTCCCACATCAACTCTTTGGATTTATTTTTAGAACTAAAGATATGAAAAAAAATTGCCATGCAAATTTTCTTTATTTCTTCCTTTTTTGACTTGTTACATTTATAAATTCTTATATATTGTTTTATCCTCAAATTTATTCCTTTTGGACATATAATTGCATTATTTTTATTTATGGGAACATATTATATATGATTTTATAACAAAAATTCTTATTTTCATGACATTTTATTCTTAATGCTTGATATCCTGCTCTTTCTTTTATTTGTTTCTTTAAATATATTTTGTTAAATTTAACTCTCATACGAGAATTTCATTAACATCATTCTATAATTCTTATATTTAATTTAACTTCATATCTTATGTCCGGGAGAAATATTTTATTAATTTTTATATTATTATTTTATATATATAATTATGTCATTTATTAAAGTTGTATGTCAATATTAAAAAGTTATTTGAAATGTGAAAACCGCACTAGGCCAATTTGTTAAAAGAATCTATTAGATTTTTTATATTAAACATTATTAATTTTTATTATAGTTATCTAATATGGCAATGCCTGGTTATTATCAAAGTTTCTAATGTTATTTTTTTTTAAAAAAATGTTATTTATTATTTTAGTTCATTAACTAATTAATTTAATTAGTTATAAAATAAATATACATATAGATAATTTGGATTAGAGATTCTCATTATCTTTTGCATTTTGCTAAAATAAAAATGAATTTAGAAGTATAGAACAATATTTGAAGGAGATAAAAAAGATTTTAAAAAAAATATTATCTAGTAAAACCTACTATAAATTTGTACCGGCTCCGCCAATTTTCTCAATCGTATAAACAAATTCAATGCTTCATGAAGATATTGCCACGGTAACAGCGGAAGCTGGAGTGCATAGCTGTTTCAATGTAGATATTAAATTTGGGATGGAATGTATGTGAAGAGATTAAAGTAAAATGTCTCAAAATCGAACAATTATGAATGCGAAAAATTGACACTAAATTAGTTAAATTCGATGATATATTTATATTCTAACGCATGATCACTGCGCATAATTTTTAGTGCCGCGTGAATTAAATGATCGATGGCAATTCAAAAAAGAAAAAAATTTTTGCCACGACGAAAACAAACTATATAAAGAGAATTAATATTGAATATCTAATTTGCAGTTTGCATTGAATTTTTTTTTAATGTGGATGCATATAAAGAAGTAAAAACATGAGAGTTTGGATGATATTAGAATATGAAATTGAAAATAGTGTGATCATTTTAAAAAATAAAGTCAACAAAATTAAAATTATTATCTTGAGGACGGATCTATAAAGGAAAAATGATTATAAAAATGACGATCGATTGAAAATTAAAACGTAGATAGAAAAATAATCACATATTAAAAATAAATAAAAAAACAAAAGCTATTGTTTTTTTAAATGCCAAAACTTATTTTACGACAAAGAGAGATGTAAACCAAAGGGAGAAAATAAGATGTGATTACAAAAGATTCCACTAATTTATCGGCATCATGGAAAGAAAAGGAAAGAGCTAAGTATCTTCATTTCCCAAAGAACTAATTGGAACCAATTCCGTGATTCAAGTGACAAGTGTAAAAAAAATAAAATTAGAAAGTAGAATTAATTTATTAAATCATTTTTAATATTTTCATCAATTTTTATTATTATATTTAATCTCATTCAAATGCGTTCGAAATTAATCTGTCTATTCAATTATTCATAAAAAAGTCGTAAAAGAGTTAGATTTTAAGAGTGTTCTCATAAATAAAAATAATTCGATTTTCACTTCAATATCAGAATATGTACTAATAAAAATTTTCATATAGATAATATTTGTACGAATGTAATTTAAACTTTTCATAATACAAAAAATTATTTACAATAGTTTGTTATATAAAGCAAAAAAATTATGAACATATCTTGATTAAAAGCATTTTTTAGCATATTAAAATAAATATTATTTTATTTACAATATATATATATATATATATATATACGAGAGCGCGACAAGTGGCATCGTAACACGATGAGACGTGTCAAATTTTTATAAAGAGAATATATATATATATATATATATATATTTAATTTAAATTTTCCAGAAAATAAAAAAATATCTTATAATAGTTTGTCATATAAAGTAACAAAAATAAAATAATTAAATTTATGAGCATATTTTGATTAAAAGCATATATTTTTAGCCTGATTAAGATAAATATTTTTTCTTTATAATGTACAAGAAAAAGTAATTCTTTTTAATAATTTGTTAATTTCGGAATTTAAAAATATTTTAAAATAAATAATTCAGTTTGAGTCAAATTATCATTAATCTTTTCCTTTTATTAATTTGAGTATGATTAAAATAAATAATAATTTCTTTCCAAAACACAATAAACAAGTAAATAATAATTACTATTTAAAATATAATTTGGTATTTCAGTATTAGAAAATAAATTAATTTGTGTCAAATTGAGATTTTTTTTTATTTTGATCAATTTTAGTATGATTAAAAGTAAAAAAATTCTTTTAAAAGATATTTGTTATTTTAGAAATTAAAAATAATTAAAAATAAGTATTTCAATTTGATCAAATTAAGATTAATATTTTATTTTATCAATTTGACTATGATTAAAATAAATAAGATTTTCTTTCTAAGCAATAATATGCAAGTAAATATTAATACATTTTTACCGATAATTTGTTATTTTCATAATTGTTAAATAATTTAAAATAATTAATACATTTTGAGATTAATTAAGATTGGTCTTTTCTATTATCAAATTTGGTATGATTAAAGTAAATAATACTTTCTTTCTAAGAAATAATATGCAAGTAAATATTAACTCTTATTAAGAAATAATTTGTTATTTTCGGAATTAAATAGTAATTTTAAAAAATAATACAACTTGAGTCAAATTAAAATTGATCTTTTTTTCAATTTGAATATTATTAAAATAACAATATTTTCATTTTAAAAGATAATGTACAAACAAAAATAATTTCTTTATAAAAGACAACTCGTTATTTTTTAAATAAAAATAAAATAAATAATATAATTCAAGTCAAATTACGATTAACTTTACTTTTTATCCATTTTATATGATGAAAATAAAAAAAAAATTTCAAAAAGATAATATACAAGTAAAGAATAATTACTCGTTAGAGGATAGTTTGTTATTTTCGGAATTAAAACAATATAAAATAAGTCATGCATTTTGAGTCAAATTAATATTAATCTTTTAGTTTTATCAATTTGAGTATGATTAGTATGATTAAAATAAATAATATTTTCATTTCAAAAGATCATATATGTGTAAAAGCAATTCCTTTTTAAAAGATAATATATTATTTTCAAAATTTAAATATAATAAAAATCAATATTTTCTTTCTAAAAACAATACCCAAGTAAATAATAATTTCTTTTTAAATGATATTTTGTTATTTTCGAAATTATTAAATAATTTCAAATAAATAATATAATTTGAGTCGAATTAAGATCAATATTTCCTTTTATAAATTTTAATACTATTAAAATCAATGATGTCTCCTTTGGGAAAAAATATGCAATTAAAAACTAATTCATCTTTAAAAGATAATTCATTATTTCTGAAATTAAAAATAAATTTAAAAAATAATTTAATTTGACTAAAATTAAGATTAATCTGTTTTTATTATGATTAAAATTGGTAAAATTTTATTTGTTAAAGTTAATGTGCAAGTCCTTTTTAAAAGATAATTTGTTGTTTTAAAATTTAAAATAATTTAAAAAATAATTAAATTTGAGTTAACATCTTTTCTTTTTATCAATTTTTATTATTATTAAAATAAATAGTATTTTCTATCTAAAAATTAATATACAAGTAAATAATAATTCCTTTCTAAATGACAATTTCTAATTTTTAGAATTATTAAATGATTTAAAATAAAAAATATTTTCTTTGAAACATATTTCAAAAAATAAATGATTAAATTGAGTATCATCAAATTGAGTATGATTAAAATATGTTTCAATTAGATCAATGTTAATAGACAATTTTAAAAAATGAAGACGTGCCCTAATTAATAAAAGATGAAATCATGTAGACTAGAGAATTTAGAGAAAGAAAGATGAGCTCCATGAAATAGTCGCAATTGTGAAACATTGGTTGAACAATCACCTTGGTATCATTTGAAATATTAGTCGTGGTCAAGATGAAATTGTCAAAGGAATTTACAAAAATTCCTTTTATTATTGTATATGTATTTGAAATAAAAATTCCTTTTTATTATTGTTGCACAAAAATTCCCTCTCGTCGAAGTACGCATTGGTGACGGGCCAAACCTTTTTCTGTGTTAATTTCAAATCTACAACATTCAACGTCAAATTCTATATGTATTTCAAATTTTGTATATATTTCAAATTTTGAGACAGAAATTCTGCTAATATTAACTCTCAATTGCAATGTATTCATATTTTTTTATTATTAAATTTATCAAGACACATATTCAAGAATTGTTTTTATTTTTGTTTTTGTTTTTAATACAGTAAAATAAAAAAATTATTCAAGACAAACAAGTAATACTATTTTTTCTAGCATCGAGCAAGTTTATTCTTTTCAAAATAACGTAAAAAATTTACATTATTTATGATATTATATGAATACTTGAATTGTATTCATCTTCTCTTGAATAATCAAAACTATTTCAAAGATTTTTAATCCTTTTCAATCAAAACTCTTGAATAATCATATTAACATTTTCCAAACTTTGTTACATTATTTTCATTACACAATATAAAATAACTAGACCTTATCATGATAGAAATATATAAAAGAAGAATTAGTAGAGATAAATCGATATATAAAATAAAACTAAAAAAATATGTCATCTCAACTAAATAGTCATGATGAGAGCAATGATTGAATTAACATATATTAATGTACTTTTTTTAAAAAAAATTTGTGTGTTTCAACAACTTATATTTTCTTTAACAAACGAAAGGTGAAATCAACATTTAGGTAATATGCTTGAATATGTCAAATTTCTTAGCTTTGTAATATTGGTAATTAACATGGTGGAAACTTGATCACCTATTGAAGAATTCATTTTTGAAATAAATATCTTCTACTGAAAAAAATGAAAATATGTTTTAATTAAATCAATGTTAATATACAATTTTGAAAAATGAAGACATGCTATAATTAATAAAAGATGAAATCATAACATACATATAATAAGGTAGAGGATTGATAGAAAGTATAAGGAGCTCTGTGAAATAGTCGCAATTTTTCACCTTGGTTTCTTTAAAATCTCACTCATTTGTTAAGATAAAATTGTCTGCACTAAACCCCCTCTCGTCGAAATATGCATTCATGATGGGCCAAACGTCTTCCTATTTGATATCCTTTTCTAAATATAAAAAATTCAACGTCAAATTTCATGTGAATTTCAAATTTCGAGGCAGAAATTATGGTAATATTGACCCTCAATTGTGGTATTCATATTTTTTTATGATTAAATTTATCAAGACACGTAATTGAGAATTTTTTATGTTTTTATTTTTTTATTTTTATACAAAAAATAGAAAAATATTCAAAAGAAGCAAGCGATATTATTTTTTCTAGCATCAAGCAAGTTTATTCTATTCAAAATAACACGTAAAAGACTTACATTATTTATAATGTCTATTCTGCTTATTCATCAAAGTTCGTGTTTCAACTACATAAATGTATTAATCTTTTATTGAATAATCAAAATCATTTCAATCTCATTGACTATAAAGTATCCTCCTTGATCATATTAATATTCTTCAAATTTTGTTGCAATTTCATGAGGCAAACTAGACATTATCATGATAGGAAGATAAAAGAGTAATTATTAGAGAAAATTAATATAGAGAATAAAACTATCATGTCAAATAAATAGTCACGATGACATGAATGGTCAAATTAATATATACTAGTATAGGACCCATGCGATGCGTGGTGAAAAAAATGTATCACAACTTTTAAAATAAGTTGGAGTATTTAAAAAATAAGTATTTTAAATTGAGTATAATAACAATATGTCATGGAATATATAAAATATTATTTCAATATACTAATTTTTTATTTCGTAATCTTATTTGTTCAATAGTTAAAATAGCCTAAATGTTCAAATAATAGATTAAAAAATGGCAATTTCAAATTAGTGTACATAATCATTAAATCTTGACAAGTTAATTTATTATACAACAAATAACATTTTAAAAGTAATCCTAAACATCAACAAATTGAAACTTGATCTACAAAATATCATCACAACTGCTAATATAATTATTAGCTTATCGAAGCACAAATTTATTGACTTAATAAAATTCTAACGTTCCACATTCATTCCATTTAGGATCATTCTACATGAAACTTTATATTTAAAGTAAATAATTAAATATAACAATTAGTTTTTAATAGTAAAATTGTGTTAAATTTTGATATATATATATTGTCATTACCAATCTATTCTCTTTACAGATCATATCAATGCAAAAAGTCTCGAGCCTCATATTTGAAGTAAATAATTGATGAAAACAATTAGTTTTTCTAATAGTAAAAATGTGTACTTTTGATAAACATAAGTAAATATTGCATTAATATTTTTTATGGACATAATAATAATATTTTAAATATTTTAAAATGATGTCAATCTCGTTATATGGAAATCTCAAAGCCACTTTTAGAGAATGTGAAAACTGTTCGGTCAAAGTTTCAATGACATATGAAATTATATTTTGATGAAACAAACCTCAAAAGATTAAAATGCTGAAAAAGTCCAAGAAAAAAAGATAACTTTATGCACAAACTTTGATTACATAATTGACTATGAAATGATTAGATTTTTGATGAATATTCTCGAATTTGTAGAGAATTCTGTTAGCTTTCCATGGACTCCAAGATCATTTAATTTGGATAACTGTGCAGAAAGTTATGATCAAAAGAGTGCAGGTCGGTCAACCTGTCGGTCGATGCAAAGAAGGTCGGTCGACAGTTCGATCGATCAAATGAAGATGCCGGTCGACCGATCCAGAACCGGTTGACGTCGAAACTATACCGGTCGATAGTCCGATCGAAGAATCGATCGACCGATCAGCTCAACGGCTATAAATCAAAATTGCGAGACTGTACCGGTCGAGACACTGGTCGATAGTCCGGTCGACCGACCAGTTGCGGTAACTGGAAAAATGGTGACCGGCCAAAATTTCGACCGGTCTGATGCATTGGAAGACTTCTCATGGCAGCATTTAGCTTTATCTTTTTTTTTGGAGCGTGTTGTGCATAATGTAACCCCATTCTTCTATCTTGTAACTCCCCTCTCTCCACGTGTTTCACCCATTCACTCAATTATAATGCACCAGCATTCACTCTCCACTCACTCATTAAGAAAATTTAACTCTAAAAAAGTCTTTTGAAATAAATACCATATGACCATGCACCAGCATTCTCCACGTGTACTCTCCACTCACTCATTAAAAAAAATGTCTTTTGTAATAAATATCATATATGATTCTTCCACTTTCCAACTTTACTCCTCTTCGTAATAAATATCGTACTCATCTTCTTCTATTGCCGAGAAAAACCCCTCTTCTCCTCTTTGCAATTCTCTCCACCTATCATTTTCTTCTCACCTTCCTTCTCTGCAACACTTCTTAGTCTTCTCTGCAACTTCAACTACATGTAAGTTTATTTAACTTTAATTAGTTTCTTCTCTCCATTTTTTCTTTTAGATGAAAATGTATTTATTTAAACTAAGATGTTTTCTCTATTTATTTAAAGTAATAATATGCTATAATTTTTTATTAAAGGGTTGTTAATTATGTACATTATCTCTTTCCACTCCTCAACATGGGGATGTGAAAAGAAAAGAGGTTACAAATCTTTTCTTTATAATGTGTTGTATTTGGACAACCAGATCCATCCATTCGGACCTTTTTACATCCATTTTTTCTTTGCTTGCTTCGTTGTTGTATTTGGCCAATCATGACATATTCACTACTAAGCCAAATGAGCAATTTAAGGGAGGATTGGTCCATTATGGTTCGAATATGCAGAATCTGGGAAGCTACTATCTTGAGAAAAGATGGAGAGTTTGATTAGTTTAGATACGATTCTTGTAGACGAGAAGATTTGTTTACTACATATTAAGATATTATGTTTGTCAGATTTTTTTTTTGATTTTTTTCTAATTACTAAAGTCAATTCTCTTTTAATCTTAGGAAAATCTAATGCATGCTTCGATTCGAAAAAATCATGTTAGCCGTTTCAAGCATCTTTTAGTTGAAGGCTTGATTTACATGGTTAAGAATTTTAAAATTATTCCAAGCTTACCAGAATATTGTCTGGTGGAGAATGATCAAAAAATTCTTTTCTTATCAAGTACTTTAGTTAAAAAGTTGGATGACAATTCAACACTCATCCCTAAGAATGTTTTTAAATTCATAGATGAGGAAATAGCGGAAGCACGCGTCAATGATAATAGAGTATTATCAGGTATTTTAAAATTTCAAGATTATTGTATGATAGTATGATAAAAATTCTTAACACATCATCTTTTGTTGTTATGATGTTGTAGATATTGTTGGCCATCTAATTGGTGTTGCCGAAATCAAGGTTGTTGAGGCTGGTCGAAGGAAAAGAGACATTGAAATAATGACAGATTAGTAAGTTTCTCTATGACACTAGACTAATTTATTATGTGATAGTTTATGATTTATTTTAATACACATTCATCATAAATGTTTAACGTTGTTTATTTTAAAAAGAGCAATATGCATTTGTTCACTTTTTTTTAACTTTTACTTAGGCTTCACTTTTATCTTTAATTTTTCATGGTTAAATATTTCATTTTGTTTATATTTTATTTTTCTTTCATGAATAAAGTCTATTTATTGTTAGAAAAAGAGCATATTACTAAGTAGTTTAATATTCTGTTTATGACTTTATGACATATTTTAATTATTCACTATAATTCAAATAAGGTAGTTTAAAAAAATCTTGCAATGAATTTTAAAAAAATTCTGAGAAAAATATTTCTAATGATCATTAATGATAATAAGTCTCTTGGTATAATGACAAGGGTTTATTGTAATTGTATTCATAAATTGCTCATATTAGTTCATCATAAATTTTTAATATTCTTTATTCAAATATTAGTTCATCATAATAAGTCTCTCGATATGCATATTCTCAGTATGTTTTTTTTAATTTTACTAGATAGAGACCATATTTTTATTTGAATGTCTCTCTTATTGAGTAAGACCTTGATGTTTTAAGAAATACAATTGCATTCAAATTAAAATGCATATACTTTTATTATATGCCATAGATAATATTTTGAAGTTAGTCTAAAATATATAGTCTTTGATGTTTTTAGTGTTATTAAACATAACTATTCATTGATATAATTAGTGGTAATATATTAATGTCTCTCTAAGATCTTAATTTTTTTAATAAAATTGTTTTTTTGCTATAATATCTCAATTTTAAAAAATCTTATTTACATTAATGATTTGTTATGCCATCTAAAAACATCATTGTTAATTGAAATGCTTGCATCTTCATTTTAAATTGTTTTTGATATTTGTATATTTGTTTAAAATGTCATATTTTGAGAACTTTACTAGATTTTATTTTTTCTTATAATTATGGAAGTCTATTTTCTCTTGTGCATGTGTTGAGATAACATTATTATCTATTTATATTTTAGATGTAGTTTTTATTAATAAAGATTCATTATTGATTAATATTTATAATATATTTGTTTAGTGTGTCCTTCATTAGTTTCTTATCCTTTTCGGTTGTTCACTAGAATGCATGCAATCTCATTACAGAAATATTAAATAAAAATGCATGTATCATCATTTTATCAACATTATACAACATCTTTTTAAATTATTGGTTTAATTATATATATTTAATATATTTTTCAATTAATCATATGTGCTTATATATAGTTGAAAAATAGGTTATATTAGATGTGTTTCTATATAGTTGAATAATGTCAAAATTATTTTTTGTTTTAAGAAGTTATAAATTTTAAGAATCATAATTGAGTTTTTTGTTGTATATTTTCATGTTGAATAATTTTTTGGTCCAGCTTTGTTGCAACAAAAATCACCTTGTGGGGAGAGTTGGGTGATAGTTTTGCACCAAGTCTTTATAACAAAAAAAGTGGACCTTGCATTGTGATAGTTAGTTCTGTGATGGTAAAAAAGTTTAGAGGTAATTTAACAATTTTAGTTCTTATATTTTAAGTATAGTGTTAACCATATTTTTTTCGGTACTTATAAAATCATTGATATTTCATGATCTAATTAGATGAAGTGACATTTTCTTCAACAAGCGCTTCTAAGATTTATGTGAATCTAAACATAGATTATGTCACATATTTGGTTGAGAGATTTTCCCACACACCCAGTGGTGTCCCTTGAGGATGAGATGTTTTTGAATAGAATAACAATCAAGAAGTTATTGAGCCTTCACGTTCCAATAATATGTCCCTTGAGGATGAGATGTTTTTCAATAGAATGACAATCAAGAAATTATTAAAAAATGATTGGCCTATAGACATAAAGATATGTCCAATATCACATAAATCTCATTTATTTTATATAATTCTCAAGGCAACTACTATTTTTGTAGGAATACATAATTACTGCTAAGGTTAAGATAATTGAAGTTGATGATTACTTTGGATAGTACTATGAAAGTGACTCCCATGGATGGCATCCACATTTGTAACTCATGCAACAAGGAATGCAAATTTCTTCTTGTAAGGTAAGATTGTCAAGTTATTCATTATATTATACTATTATCATCGTCAAGAAATTATATGCTTATATTACATATTTCTCATGATAACTTAATTTACATTTCATTGCATGTGCCTTTCCTATTATAGGTATAAAATTCACCTTAAAGTAAGAGACGAAATAGGTGAGAAATTTTTTGTCATTTTCAATGCTGAAGCAGAAAAACTTCTAGATTCGTTTGCTCATAAGTTGTTTAATCGACAATCGACCGGTGACAATAGCATTCCTGTGCAAATTAAAGCTCTTTGTGAAAAAGAATTTATTTTCAAGCTAAAACTAAATGATTATAATTTAAAAGAGGGGCTTGAAAATTTTACAGTACTTAAGGTGTTTGTGGTGGATGACAAATTGGAGATGCAACATAAAATGAAAAAGAAGGAAAATGTATAGTACAACATAAACTTTTAGCAAAACTTTAAAAAAAATAATGAAAATTTTACATGCAAGTATCTTAGCAGTACCTTTAAAAAAAATTCTTTGTACAATGCCATTGATAAGCAAATTTGTTATTGTTTCTTTAGGGGAAGTTTGTGGAAGAAAATGAACATTGCTTGATTATGTTAAAAAAGGATGTCAACACAAGTAAGGTTAATGTTATTAATATTTTATGTCTATTTTGTAAATTTTGAAACATGTACTGAATAAATATAAAATGCTACTTCTCTAATTTGTAGGAGGATTATGAAGCGCCACTAAAGTTAGTCGATGATGATGAAGATGAAGTACCTCTATGTCAACTTGGCAAGAAAAGGAAGAGAGTGATAGTTTCTGATGATGAAGCCATTAGTGATAGTGATAATATTTAAACATATATTTAAAAAGAATTTTCTGTCGATGTTTATTTTTCAAGTGACACTTTTGATTATGTTAGTTTGTACTTTTGTTGTTAAGACAATGTTTAAGCATGTTTGTTTTATTTTTCATTTAAATGCCGTTATATTGTTCAAATCTTATCGTAGTATATTTATGTGTGGAGATTCTTTGCTAACAAATAGATGATTATTGAAAAGTTAACTTTGGAGGTTAAACATAACCACTACCAGTTTTGTTTAAAAAAAAATGTCAATCAAACCTATGAAAATCTTTTGGCTTAATTTAATATGGAACAACAAGCTACATACGTGGGTATTTGCATGGAAAATACTGAAAAAAAATTATAGATCTTGAAGTCATACTTTTTATACTAAGTTGGTATGAACTCAATGAGTTAAGTTGTTGGTTTCCTTGTAGGCATCATAGAAGATAGTTGTAACGCCCCCAAATCGACCCCCGCCACGTGGCGAAGACCAATCTGGAGACGCTACGGCATGCTATAACTTGACCATAATATTGACCATATCTCAGTCAAGAACCGAGACACGTCAGCGGAAGAAAAGAAATAAAGATAAATTATAACTTTAATTGCGGAAGTCTAAAAGTGACTATGTCATTACTAAGAAATAAACTAAGTTCTACATCATGAATCTAAAATGCGGAAGGTAAATGAAAATTAATAAGCATTCTAAAAGCCCTATGGTTCATGTGCTGTCCTATCGCCAGAGCCCCATCACCACACGCCTACTCCATCATGTTACTGACCTGGTCCTGTGGAAATCAGACACAGGGGAGGAGGTCCTCCCGTAAGCTTTACAGTCTAGCAATGCATGACATGAATATAATAATCAACGGTAAATAATCATGCTTAACTTGAACGTGGAAGATAACATATCAGTATCATGGATCATAATAAGAATAAGATCAGCGATATCATGAATCATGAGGATCAATAATACATAGTAAACTTGGAATCATGACATACTTGACTTGACTTGAACTTGAACATGCTTGTTGATCTTGGTTATTAATTAACAATCAGGGTGACTTTGAGTGCCTTTAATTCTTGGGGTATGCCCAGCAAACGATACGGCCTTGTGCGGGTCAATGGGTGATCAAACCATGATCAATGGAGCGACCCTTATCTTGATGCACTTGGCTTGGACTGGCAACCCATCATTAATCTTTCATCTGAACTTATTAATCATTTTTAGTATCTTGTCATTCTTTGTATCATGTGATGAAGGAGATATGATCGGTATGAGGTAAATCAAGACAAAGAGTTTATGTTGGAATTATAAGGAAATCAATAATGTTCATATCAAAATAAAGAGAGACTAATGGGTGAAAAAACAAGAATTGGTTTGGCCTTCTTTTTACTCCCTCTTTCTTCCTCTTTCTACTATCACAGAAGTCCCCTTTTTTTTTATTTCTGTGCGTGCCAAAACAATGGCCATTCTTTTTCCTTTTTTTTCTCTCTCACCCCCTCTCTCGGTTTCTATTTGATAGAAAGCTATTTGACTTTCTCTTTTTTTTTCATGGGGCGTCCAATATCTAATCATCTTCCTCACGTATTACTTTTTTTTTCTCTCTCTCCAATTCAGATAGCACCCGAGAAATCCCCTTTTTAATTTTTTTTATTTAAATCCTCACGGCCCTTTTTTTTCAATCTACCAGTAGTAATTCTAATAATAAAAATAATAATCAAAGAACATACAGATTCCCCCTACGTACTTTCGCTCTACTCTAAATCCTACATCATAGCAATCAATAATACAGAAATAGAACAAACAGAAATAAATATGCATACAAACAATCAACCAATCAAAGAATTCAAGAAATCAAATAATTAAAAATGATAATTTGAACCCTATTCATATTCTTTTCTTTTCATAATGATTAGGGCACGAATTGGGATAATTCAGAGGTCAGGCAAGGTGATTTCGATTCACCCACCTCTATTCGCGATCAATCCGTTCTTCGATTTGTCGGAAATTCGATCAACGGCCGTGTCCCCTATTTTCTTCCTTGATTTCCCTGATTTCCTCTCGGCCACCTTCTGCAGAATTCCAGCAAAGGCGTGAGAAAGATAGCACTTGAAGAACGATGAGAAGGAGAAGATATCTCAGCACACTTGCAGTCCAGCCGATGGAGGGGATTCTGCTCTTGTCGCGCACGAACAACAGCACGGGGAGAAAAGAAAAAAAAAAAGGTCGTGGGGTTCTTTGGGAAAAGGGTTTAATGCATAAATCTGATTCTATATATAACAATCTCCACCCTAATCAAATCTGATGCAATCAGAGTTTATCTCTTTTTCTTTTCCAACTTTGAGTTGCATTGGACTTTATCCCCCAGCAGTGCTGTCCATCACATTTTATTTTTTTATTTTATATTTTGCTGGTCGTTACATTCTTACCCCCTTAAAAGAAAATTCGTCCTCAAATTTTGCACTAAGTAGATGGCTTACCGAAAAGGTGAGGAAATTCTTGGCGCATTTCTGACTCTTGCTCCCATGTTGCATCATCTCCGCTATGTTGACGCCAAGCTACTCTGACCATGGGGACATTCTTGTTCTTCTGACGTTGCACTTTGCGATCCACTATATGCGTTGGATACTCAGCGAAGGTCAAGTCTATAGCTATATCTGGCTCCTCTATCCTTAGAACATTTGCAGCATCGTGTTTGTACTTCTTGAGCATGGATACATGGAATACATTGTGCACTCTCCCATAAGATGGGGGTAGAGTCAATCTACATGCTGCCTCGCCTACCGGCTCGAGTATCTCAAATGGGCCTACATAGCGAGGACTGAGCTTTCCTCGCTTGCTGAATCTCATGACTCCTTTCATGGGAGATACCTTCAGAAGAACTTGGTCCCCAGCTTGAAAGATCTGCTCTCGTATTCCTTTGTCAGCATAACTCTTTTGCCTTCCTTGAGCAGTCTTCATCCTTTGCTTAATCAATTATGTCTTTTCAGCATATTCCACTGCTTCTTTCACTTTTTCCTTACTCATGATCTTTTCCTCGCCTACTTCGCTCCAGTGGGCAGGTGAACGGCAAGGTCGTCCATACAGGGCTTCAAATGGTGTCATACCAATACTAGAATGGTAGCTGTTGTTATAAGCAAACTCAATCAGATGAATGTTCTCATCCCAGCTACCCTGCCAATCTAGTGCACAGGCCCTTAACATATCCTCTAGTGTCTGGATGGTCCTCTCAGACTGCCCATCTGTCTGAGAGTGGAAAGCTGTACTGAAGTTGAGCCTTGTGCCAAAGGCTTCCTGCATGCTCTTTCAGAATCTGGCAGTGAATCTGGGGTCTCAATAAGACACTATGGACTCTAGGATCCCATGGAGTTTGACTACTTCTCTCACATATAAGTCTAGCAGACTCTCCACTGATTGCTTCCATCGGATTGAAATAAAGTGTGCTGCCTTTGTGAAACCCACGACTACCCATATGGCATCATGACCCTTCTTAGTCCTAGGTAAGTTGGATACAAAATTCATAGTGATCTTATCCCACTTCCATTGTGGGATTTCCAAAGGCTTCAACTTGCCATATGGCCGCTGATGTTCAATCTTGACTTGTTGGCACACCAGGCATCGAGATACATATTCTGCTATCTCTCTTTTCATGTCCGGCCACCAGTAGCTACGTTGTACATCCTTATACATCTTGGCGCTACCGGGGTGGATAGCGAACTCCGACTTGTGGCACTCATCCAATACCTCTCGTCGGACATCAGCGTCAGGGGGAATCCACAACCTGTCCCGATATCTAATCCCTCCATCTACAGAGATCTGAAAATCTGCTGGTTCATTCTGACACCTCTTCAGAACCTTCTAATATTCAGGATCTACTTTCTGAGCTATTATGATCCTGTCAATTAAGCTGGGCTTCATCTGATGCATCATTCATAAAGCTCCATTTGTTCTTAGCTTGGGGCACCATTGCTTAATTTCTTCCAGCATCTCGTACTCGCGTAGCCTCATATAAGCTAGCGAGCCTTCCCACTTCCTGCTTAATGCATCGGCGACTGAATTTACTTTACCCAGATGGTAATTGATAGCAAATTCATAATCCTTGAGGAGCTCAAGCCATCGTCGTTGCCTCATGTTAAGATCCCTCTGATCGAAGATGTACTTGAGACTCTTGTGGTCAGTGAAGATCTCGAACGTCTCTCCATACAAATAGTGCCTCCAGATCTTCAGAGCAAAGACCACAGCCGCCAATTTCAAGTCATGTGTGGGGTAATTGACCTCATGCTTCTTCAGCTGCCATGAAGCATAAGCCACTACTTTGCCGTGTTGCATCAGGACACAACCCAATCCTGTTCCACACGCATCACTGTAGACCACGAAACCTCTACTGCCTGTCGGTATAGTGAGAATTGGCGCCGAAGTCAGACGGTCCTTCAGAGTCTGAAAGCTTTGCTCACATTTATCTGTCCAGATAAATTTTTTCGCCTTCTTTGTGAGATTCGTGAGGGGTGCAGCAATCTTGGAAAAGTCCCTGATAAACCTCCTGTAATAACCCGCTAAACCAAGGAAACTGCGAATCTCAGAAGCATTCTTCGGCCTAGTCCAATTCGTCACCGCTTCCACTTTTGGGGGGTCTACTGTAATGCCCTTCTTGG
Organism: Pontederia crassipes; assembly: GCA_030549335.1. Lineage (NCBI taxonomy): Eukaryota > Viridiplantae > Streptophyta > Magnoliopsida > Commelinales > Pontederiaceae > Pontederia > Pontederia crassipes. The sequence continues at coordinate 2,976,092 of CM060197.1, forward strand.
AGACTATGTGTCCCAAGAACATGATCTCTTTCAGCCAGAATTCACACTTTGAAAGCTTGCCATAAAGCTTGTGTTGTCTCAGGATCTCCAATACTATCCTGAGATGCTCTCGGTGTTGCTCTGGACTGGAAGAATAGATCAGAATGTCATCCACGAACACTATGACAAACTGGTCTAAATATGGTCGGAAGACCCTGTTCATTAAATCCATGAACGCGACAGGAGCGTTCGTCAGTCCAAATGGCATGACCAAGAACTCGTAGTGGCCATATCTTGACCGAAAAGCGGTTTTCGGTATGTCCTCCTCTGCCACTCTCAGCTGGTGGTAGCCACTACGTAAGTCTATCTTAGAGAACACCGATGCTTTTGACAGCTGATCGAAAAGGTCATCTATCCGAGGTAGGGGGTACTTATTCTTCACTGCCACTTTATTGAGCATCCTATAGTCGATGCAGAGCCGCATGGAGTCGTCCTTTTTCTTGACAAACAAGACCGGTGCGCCCCAGGGTGAGACGCTCGGTCTGATAAATCCCTTGTCTAGTAGCTCATGTATCTGCTTCTTTAGTTCCTGCATTTCAGCAGGTGCCATGCGGTAGGGTGCTTTAGAGATGGGTGCAGTCCCAGGGAGGAGCTCTATTTTAAAGTCGATTTCCCGTTTCGGTGGTAATCCTGATGTGTCCTCAGGAAATACATCTGGGAACTCCCGCACCACATCTATCTGTTGGAGCTCAGTGACAGGTGCATCCGTCTTGACCACACTAGCCAAGTACCCACAGCATCCTTTCTGCAATAACTTCTGTGCCTTGATCGCTGAGACAATGATTTTGTTCTTTGTTGATGGAGTGCCTCTGATCACTGCCTTAGGCTTGCCTTGCGTCCCTATAACGATCTTCTTCTGTTTGCATTGCAAGGTTGCATCGTGATATGAAAGCCAGTCCATCCCCAAAATGACGTCATAATCCACCATGGGGATGACTATGAGGTCTGCAGAAAAAATTTTCTTGTCTACATTGACAGATACATTCGGGATGTACTTGACAACATGGAGAGTACCCATAGGTGTACTCACACGCATAGCATGGGGCATCTGCTTCTGAGGTAGACTAAGAGTTTGGGCACACGACTCTGAAATAAACGAGTGTGTAGCCCCAGAATCAAATAAAATAGTAGCAGACAAGTTGGCGATCGGGAGGGTACCTCTAATGACATCATTGTCATTTTGGGCTGCATCAGCTTCCAGGTTGTGCACACGACCTTGCACAACGGAATTTGCACCTCCTGCTGCTCGATTGTCTCGGCCTCTTCTGGCAGCCTGTGGGCAATTTCTGATGAAATATCCGAACTGTCCACACTGAATGCATGCGCCGCTCAGTCTACGACACTCTCCATCATAGTGACGGCCACAGTGAGGACATAAAGGCTTCTGTGGCACTTGTGACTGGCGTGGTGGCGGTGGCAGTTGTCTCAGTGGCTGTGCTTGCATTGGCGCAGGCCGTGGTTGAGCTTGAGCCTGTCTTGGAGCTTCTCTCTGCTGGTATGGCCTGTAACGACGATCGCGGCGGTCGTTCCTCCTAAATGGCCGCTGATCATCCGTTCGAGACCTGGGCTGCTCTATTGCTTTGGTTGGAGCTTTGGCCTTGCGTTCAGCTTGATCCTTTTCCATACGTGTGGCCAACCTCACAACCTTCTCTAGATCTTCACAATCCCCAGACAGGACTTCAGTCTTCAGTGCTTGCTGTAGTCCATTAATGAATCTGTTAGCCCTAATACGCCCTTCAAATGGCATCGGACAATATTGCTCCAGTTGGATGAACTGGGTGTGGTAATCCGCCACAAACATAGTTCCCTACTGCAGTTACAGGAACTCCTCTTGTTTGTTGATGCGGTCATGTTCAGGAGTGTAGCGCGCCATGAAGGCCTTCTTAAATTCATCCCATGCTATGTCCTCTTCTTCCATCCCTCTGAACCTGATGGCCCTTGTAGTCTTTCACCAGCCCATCGCAGTACTAGTAAGCATGTGTGTGGCATACAGGACCTTGCGTTCATCAGTGCATCTCATCAGTTTAAAAATCCGATCCATAGTCTCAATCCATTCTTCAGCCTTGAAAAAGTCCGCCTTCCCATCATAATGAGGCGGATGCAACTTCAGGAAAGCTTGGATGGTGTCTTCTACTGCTTCATGGCGTGCCCTCTGATTACGACGCCTTGACGCCGGTGGACTGTCTCCTGCCTGGCTACCCTCAGGTGGAGCAAACTCATCCACATGCTCCTCTAATGGCGCTCTAGCTGCGCGGCCTCTACCTCTTCCGCGGCCTGGCGCACGACCTCGGCCACAGCCACGTCCGCGACCCGGCTGGGCCCCCATCTGAGGAAGTGGGCCTTCCGATGTCTCATACAGATTTCGGTCCGCTCTGGCCATTTGCTCTTGAATACGCTCTGACCGTCGTGACATGCTTATCCTCTATTCATACAATAAAATCATGCATCAATAAATCATAACTCATCTTAAACATAAACTTGACTTACATTACTTTTCGGTGGAGGGTGTGGCGACTGTTCGGCGGTAGCACATGAACCAATACCATACTATTCTATACACTAGGTCGTCAAGAGAGTCCTGACTTTAGGCTCTGATACCATAAATGTAACGCCCCCAAATCGACCCCCGCCACGTGGCGAAGACCAATCTGGAGACGCTACGGCATGCTATAACTTGATCATAATATTGACCATATCTCAGTCAAGAACCGAGACACGTCAGCGGAAGAAAAGAAATAAAGATAAATTATAACTTTAATTGCGGAAGTCTAAAAGTGGCTATGTCATTATTAAGAAATAAACTAAGTTCTACATCATGAATCTAAAATGCGGAAGGTAAATGAAAATTAATAAGCATTCTAAAAGCCCTATGTTTCATGTGATGTCCTATCGCCAGAGCCCCATCACCACACGCCTACTCTACCACGTTACTGACCTATTCCTGTGGAAATCAGACACAGAGGAGGAGGTCCTCCCGTAAGCTTTACAGCCTAGTGGGGAACCACATGATATACAATGCATGACATGAATATAATAATCAACGGTAAATAATCATGCTTAACTTGAACATGGAAGATAACATATCAGTATCATGGATCATAATAAGAATAAGATCAGCGATATCATGAATCATGAGGATCAATAATACATAGTAAACTTGGAATCATGACATACTTGACTTGACTTGAACTTGAACATGCTTGTTGATCTTGGTTATTAATTAACAATCAGGGTGACTTTGAGTGCCTTTAATTCTTGGGGTATGCCCAGCAAACGATACGGCCTTGTGCGGGTCAATGGGTGATCAAACCATGACCAAGGGAGCGACCCTAATCTTGATGCACTTGACTTGGACTGGCAACCCATCATTAATCTTTCATCTGAACTTATTAATCACTTTTAGTATCTTGTCATTCTTTGTATCATGTGATGAAGGAGATATGATCGGTATGAGGTAAATCAAGACAAAGAGTTTATGTTGGAATTATAAGGAAATCAATAATGTTCATATCAAAATAAAGAGAGACTAATGGGTGAAAAACCAAGGATTGGTTTGGCCTTCTTTTTACTCCCTCTTTCTTCCTCTTTCTACTATCACAGAAGCCCCCTTTTTTTATTTCTATGCGTGCCAAAACAATGGCCATTCTTTTTTCTTTTTTTTTTCTCTCTCACCCCCTCTCTCGGTTTCTATTTGATAGAAAGCTATTTGACTTTCTCTTTTTTTTTCATGGGGCATCTAATATCTACTCATCTTCCTCACGTATTACTTTTTTTTTTCTCTCTCTCCAATTCAGATAGCTTCAGATAGCGCCCGAGAAATCCCCTTTTTAATTTTTTTTATTTAAATCCTCACGGCCCTTTTTTTTTCAATCTACCAGTAGTAATTCTAATAATAAAAATAATAATCAAAGAACATACGGATTCCCCCTACGTACTTTCGCTCTACTCTAAATCCTACATCATAGCAATCAATAATACAAAAATAGAACAAACAGAAATAAATATGCATACAAACAATCAACCAATCAAAGAATTCAAGAAATCAAATAATTAAAAATGATAATTTGAACCCTATTCATATTCTTTTCTTTTCATAATGATTAGGGCACGAATTGGGATAATTCAGAGGTCAGGCAAGGTGATTTCGATTCACCCACCTCTATTCGCGATCAATCTGTTCTTCGATTTGTCGGAAATTCGATCAACGGCCGCGTCCCCTGTTTTCTTCCATGATTTCCCTGATTTCCTCTCGGCCACCTTCTGCAGAATTCCAGCAAAGGCGTGAGAAAGATAGCACTTGAAGAACGATGAGAAGGAGAAGATATCTCAGCACACTTGCAGTCTAGCCGATGGAGGGGATTCTGCTCTTGTCGCGCACGAACAACAGCACGGGGGGAAAAGAAAAAAAAGAGGTCGTGGGGTTCTTTGGGAAAAGGGTTTAATGCATAAATCTGATTCTATATATAACAATCTCCACCCTAATCAAATCTGTTGCAATCAGAGTTTATCTTTATTTCTTTTCTTTCGCTGACGTGTCTCGGTTCTTGACTGAGATATGGTCAATATTATGGTCAAGTTATAGCATGCCGTAGCGTCTCCAGATTGGTCTTCGCCACATGGCGGGGGTCGATTTGGGGGCATTACAATAGTTTTCATAAAAGCTTGATATCCCTTAGCTTCTACATAGTAAGAGACCTAATCATCCAATGCAATCGATTAAAATGATCTCTTTGAGAATTTATATATGATGTTACCAATTTAGTATTTTGGCCGTTTAGTTTAGCATGCATAAAAAATGTTTACTTTCTAATGACTTTCCTTTGTTGTATGTTATAGAATAAAGATGTTTGTAGATCCTCCTGGTAACCCTCCATTGGAAGATCACGAGAAGAAAATCTTACTACGTAATCGTGCTCTTACTAAGCTAAATGTTACCATGTCAGGGCACGTCTCTTTTCGCCTTTCTTGCCCTAAATGTTCCTGCAGCTGCTGTATGTGTCTGAATTGGAGTGATATTTGTACGTTAGATAGAATGTTATCTTGTCTTCATTCCAACCTGCAAACACTCTGCACATCTCTAACCTCGGCTACATGTTTCGGAGATGTATATAATTGAGTTCTCAATTTCTTTGCTAGAGTTGCATAGGAAACATGGTGCAATTAGCAATCTAACAATCACCTAATCTTTCTGTAGGAAGAACTGACCATTGGTTTTGCTCCACCAGCAACTGCATACTGACTTCGGCAACGAGATGCGATAGTTCATATCATCAAGTAGGATAACACGGTTGCGGAAAATATTAAAGTGCGGTAATGAGGTCAGTAAGTGAAATCTTTTCGCTTAATTTAATATAGAAGAACAAACTACATACATAATAAGTTGCTTGGGTATTTGCATGGAAAATATTGAAAAAAAACATATAGATCTTGAAGTCATACTTTCTATACTAAGTTGGTCTGAACTCAATGAGTTAAATTGTTGGTTTCCTTGTAAGCATCATAGAAGATAGTTTTAATAAAAGCTTGCTATCCCTTAGCTTCTATATAGTAAGAGACCTAATGATCCAATGCAATCAATTAAAATGATCTCTTTGAGAATTTATATATAATGTTACCAATTTAGTATTTTGGCCGTTTAGTTTAGCATGCATCAAAATTTTTTACTTGCTAATGACTTTCCTTTGTTGTATGTTACGGAATAAAGATGTTTGTAGATCCTCCTTATATAACTTCAAATGTCATCGGTTCAAGAGAAGTATGCTCTTAGCTTTTTTCATATTTTGACCTCATGGCACTTGGATGAATCTTTCATTTTCTTTTCTCAAAGACTGAAAAAGTATCTATTTAAATTTAATATTGGTGAATATTTACTAAAATTTTAAAATTTTGTTTTGGGTTGCATTTCTTCATTAAAAAATATGATATGCCTTCAATAAAAAAATATCAAAGAAACTATAATAAACATTTAAAACCTAACTAATTCGAACTTTGTTTTAATTATTTTTTATTTTAATATATATATATATATATATATATATATATATAATAGGATTTGTATAATATCTAGCATGTCAAATATGAGAAAGTTGGTATTCCACCTCTTTTGTTCTTATTCGTTATTCTTTGAGAATATTTATATATACTGTTAGTAATTTATTATTTTGACCATTTGGTTTAGCATGTATAAAACCTTTTTACTTGCTAATTACTTTCTTTTATTATATGTCACAAAATAAAAGATGTTTGCATATCTTGCTTATAAACTTCAAATGTCATTGGATCAAGAGAAGACCATGTTGTCGGCTTTTTCCATATTTTAATCTCATGGTATGCAAACTTTTCACTTGGATGAATATTTAATTCTTTTTCTTAAAGATTGGAAAAGTATCTATGTTAAATTTATAATTGGTAATCCAAAACTTTCTAAATGTTCTAAAAGAAAGTTCCTTTTTCTAAATGTTCTTTTTCTAAATGTTCCTTTCAATATTTACTAAAGTTTTCAACTTTTGTTTTGGGATAGATTTCTTCAATAAAAAATATGATAGACCTTCAATAAAAAATATGCCAAATTGTTAATCATATTTAATACTTAGATATGTGATTTATCATTTACGATACTCTAACAGATGGATCATTCCATTTATAAACTTATAAAGAATAAAGTTTGTCTTTCTATTTTAGATATTTTATAAAACTTTAGCTAATATTAAGTATCTACCTATTTTTATTTATATTCTTTTTTACTACTAATAGTTTTATGACTATATCATGTAATTGTAAGCTTATAACACACAATATGCCAAAGTTAGATCAGTCCACTCTTAGGTTTATAAAAGAATACATTTTTCCTTTTTATTCCAGTGAAATGAAAGAAAGTAAAAATATGAATTGTTTAATAGTTTGGATCTTGCTGGCTTCAGAAGCAGAAAAATTGCTTTTCTGGAGGTTCTTCTAACTCTGTTTAGTTTTTTCCCTTCTTTTATATTTGCATTATTCAGTTTAACTTTTGTTTGATAAGATTGAATATTCCACTTTTTCATGTCTTGAACCAAGTTTTTTTCTCTTCTTTACTGTAATTTTAATGCAGTGTCATTCCATTTATAGACACATAAAGAATAAATCTTGTCTTTATATTTCAGATATTTTATAAAAAAACTTTAAATACTATCAAATCTCTATTAAATTTTATTTATATTCCTGTTCACAAGTAATAGTTTTATAACTATATCATTTACTTATAAGCTTGTGACTAAATATTCAATTAAATAAATTTAATTATTTACACTCCAATAATTCTATAGAATATGAGATTCTTATTTCCCATTTTAATGTTCTATATTCAATGACGATGAACCATATTTCTTTATTTGATTATATAATTAAATCATTTAACTTTGAGTTGACTATTTCATTTCATTTAAGAAAAGATTTGATTGCTTGAATTTAAATGAAAAATATTTCTAAATTTTATGTGTCGATTTTAGTGGACTGAATTATGTTACAAAATTATTAAATTCAAATTTGATTTAATTGCTTCAATTTCAACCTGATAACTCCCATATACCAATTTGTTAATGTTATTAATACTCAAATTTAACATTTATCATTTATTATAACATTTGATTGGATCTTTCCACTCATAGGCTTATAAAATAATAAAATTTATCTTTGTATTTCGATATTTCACAAAAATAAAAAAACTTCATTAATATCAAAACATCTTTACTTGTATAAGTTTTAATTTTATATCATATAATATGCCAAATTGTTAATCATATTTAATACTAAGATATGTGAGTTATCATTTATCATACGATAATAGATGGATCATTCCATTTATAAACAACAAAATTTGTCTTTCTATTTCAGATATTTTATAAATAAAACTTTCACTAATATTAAGTATCTTCCTATTTTTATTTATATTCATTTTTACTGGTAATAGTTTTGTGACTATATCATGTAATTATAAGCTTATGATGGAAGATTCAATTAATTAAAATTAAATATTAGAAATATTCACTCCAATAATTCTATAGACTAATGACATTCCTATTTCACATTTTCATTTTCTAAATTAAATAATGACAATTATATTTTTTTTAGTTGATTTCAAGTTTATATTATTTAATACTGAGTTGACTATTTCAATTCATGTACGAAAAGATTTGATTGTATGAATTCTAATTAAATGAAAATTATTTCTAAATTTATGTGTTGATTTTAGTGGACTAGATTATGCTACAGAACTAATTTCCATTAATTGCTTCAATTTGAACCTGATAACACTCAATATGTCAAAGTTGGATCAGTCCACTCATAGGTTTATAAAAGAATACATTTTGCCTTTTTATTCTAGTGAAATGAAACAAAGTAAAAATATGAATTGTTTAATAGTTTGGATCTTGTTGTAACTTTTCTGGAGGATCTTCTAACTTCTGGTTAGTTTCTTTTCCCTTCTTTTATATTTGCATTATTCAGTTTAACTTTTGTTTGATAAGATTGAATATTCCATTTTTTCATGTCTTGTACCAAGTTTTTTTCCTCTTCTTTGTTGTAATTTTAATGCAGTGTCATTCCATTTATAGACACATAAAGAATAAATTTTGTCCTTATATTTCAGATATTTTATAAAAAACTTTAAATACTATCAAATCTCTATTAAATTTTATTTATATTCCTGTTCACAAGTAATAGTTTTATAATTATATCATTTACTTATAAGCTTGTGATTAAATATTCAATTAAATAAATTTAATTATTTACACTCCAATAATTCTATAGAATATGACATTCTTATTTCCCATTATAATGTTCTATATTCAATGACGATGAACCATATTTCTTTATTTGATTATATAATTAAATCATTTAACTTTGAGTTGACTATTTCATTTCATTTAAGGAAAGATTTGATTGCTTGAATTTAAATGAAAAATATTTCTAAATTTTATGTGTCGATTTTAGTGGACTGAATTATGTTACAAAATTATTAAATTCAAATTTGCATTAATTGCTTCAATTTCAACCCGATAACTCTCATATACCCATTTGTTAATGTTATTAACACTCATATTTAACATTTATCATTTATTATAACTTTTGATTGGATCTTTCCACTCATAGGCTTATAAAATAATAAAATTTGTCTTTGTATTTCAATATTTCATAAAAATAAAAAACTTCATTAATATCAAAACATCTTTACTTGTATAAGTTTTAATTTTATATCATATAATATGCCAAATTGTTAATAATATTTAGTACTCAAATATGTGATTTATCATTTGCGATAACAGATTGATCATTTCATTTATAAACTTATAAAGAACAAAATTTGTCTTTCTATTTCAGATATTTTATAAAAAAAACTTTCACTAATATTAAGTATCTACCAATTTTTATTTTTATTAATTTTTAGTGGTAATAGTTTTATTACTACACCACGTAATTGTAAGCTTATGATGGAAGATTCAATTAAATAAAATTAAATATTAGAAATATTCACTCCTATAATTCTATAGACTAATGGCATTCGTATTTCTCATTTTCATTTTCTAAATTAAATGATGACAAATTATATTGATTTTAGATGATTTCAAGTTTATATTATTTAATATTGAGTTGACTATTTCAATTCATGTATGAAAAGTTTTAATTGCATGAATTCTAATTAAATGAAAATTATTTCTAAATTTTATGTGTCGATTTTAGTGGACTAAATTATGCTACAGAACTAATTTCCATTAATTTCTTCAATTTCAACCTGACAATGCTCAATATGCCGAAGTTGGATCAGTCCACTCTTCTAAAAGAATACATTTTGCCTTTTTATTCTAGTGAAATGAAACAAAGTAAAAATATGAATTGTTTAATAGTTTGGATCTTGCTAGCTTCAGAAGCAGAATAGTTGTTTTTCTAGAGGACCTTCTAACTTCTGGATAGTTTCTTTTCCCTTCTTTTATATTTGCATTATTCAGTTTAACTTTTGTTTGATAAGATTGAATATTCCACTTTTTAATGTCTTGAACCAAATTTTTGTCCTCTTCTTTGTTGTAATTTGAATGCAATGTGATTCCATTTATAGACACATAAAGAATTAATTGTCTTTATATTTCAGATATTTTATAAAAAAACTTTTTCCCTTCTTTTATATTAAGTGAAAATTATATCAAAATTTAGATTTCAATTTCAGTGGAATGAATTATGCTTCTCACCTTTTAAATTCAAATTACCTTTAATTGCTTCAATTTGAAACTGCTATATACCTTAATGTGATCAATACTTAAATTTATCAAATAACATAAGAGTTGGACCATTCAACTCATCGGCTTATAAAAAGAATAAATTTTATTTATCTATTTCTGATATGTTATATAAAATGAAAAAGTTCATTAATATCAAATCTCTATGATTTTTATGTATATTGCTCTTTATTAGTAAAAAAATAGTTTTATAACAAATACTTCTAATCTTATCATCAAAGATTCAATTAAACAAAATTAATTATTTAGAAAATATTTAGTCCATTGATTATATAGAACAGTGAGATTCTCATTTCCTATTTTAATTTTCTAAATTTGTAAATATATTAAGTGCTAATTTTGCTAATACTTATATTTATCATTTATGATGTCATAATATTGATCTCATTCCTTTCATAGCCTCACATCAATAAGGAATTCACTTTCTTTCCATTTTAGATTTAAGTTTTCTCAATTCAAGAATGGACACACTAAAACCCAGTAAAATAAAATAAAAGTTAAAATCTGAATTGTTTAACGATTTGGAAAACCTAGGTGGTTCACCACCAATTAATATCTGTTTATTTTTTTCTCCCTTCTCTATATTTTCAATATTCATTTAAATTTTCTTTGATCAAATTGAATATTCCAATTTTGTGTGGCTTGTATCAAAATTTTTCCTGAGTTTTCTCTTTTTGTTGTAACTTTATTGAATGTCATGTTCTAATAATCCCCTTTTGATGACTGAATTAAGTATGTAGTATTTTTAATGTCTTCAAGTTATTACTTACTATGCTTTGAAATAAAAAATCACAAAAATGGAACATTCAATTATGAAAAATATGTTTTTATTATTCTTTATCTATATTGTAACGCCTCCAAATCGACCCCCACCACGTGGCGAAGACCAACATGGAGACGCTACGCATGCTATGACTTTGACCATGATGTTGACCATATCTCAGTCAAGAACCGCGATACGTCAGCGGAAAATAATAAAATAAAATAAAATAATATGAATATGCGGAAGTCTAAAAAGTGGCTACATCATTCCTAAAGAATATAATAAGGTTAGACATCATGAAGCTATAAATGTAGAAGGAAAAAGGAAACTAATAAGTCCTATGGTTCATGTGTTGTCTTGTCGCCAGAGCTTCGTCACCACACACCTACTCCACCTCGTCACTAATTTGATCCTGTGGAAATCAGACACAGAGGAGGAGGTCTTCCCGTAAGCTTTACAGCCTAGTGGGGAACCACATGATATACAATGCATAACATGAAAAAAATAATCAGAGACAAATAATCATGCTTGACTTGAACTTGAAAGGATAACATGGCAGCATCATATATCATGATAAAGATAAGGTCAGAGGATATCATGAATCAGGAGAATAACATGATAATTAATACACATGAACTTATAGCATACTTGGAAATCATGACAGTAGCTTGACTTGACTTGAACATGCTTCTTGATCTTGGTTATTAATTAGCAATCAGGATGACTTTATGTGCCTTTAATTCTTAGGGTATGCCCAGCAAATGATACGACCTTGTGCGGGTCAATGGGTGATCAAATCATGACTAAGGGAGCGACCCATATCTTGATGCACTTGACTTGTACTGGCAATCCATTGTTAATCTTTCATCTGATCTTATTAATCACTTTGAATAACTTGTAGTTCTTTCTTCTTTGTTCAATGAATACAATGAGATCAATAAGAAAATAAATCAATGAGAGAATAGATTTTGGAAACCAGTGAGGGATCTCTGTAGGGTCAGGAAAATATGATCAATTGTACATAGACAATATTCAGATTTAAAAAGATAATTAATTAATAAATCTAATAAAAGGTTCTTGGAAATCGGTATGAGGTAAATCAGGAAAAAGAGTTCATGTTGGAATCATAAGGCAATCAATAATGTTCATATCAAAATAAGGGAAGACTGATGGGTGGAAAATCAAGGGTTGATGTGGCCGGGCACGACCGTGACAACCTAGTGGCACGGCCGTGTCGATCTGAAGCACGATCGGGTACATAGGTGGTGGAACGGACGTGCCATAAGAGGGCACGACCGTGATAGAGGGTGAGATCGGTCGACCGATTCAAGAGTCGGTCGACCGATTATCCTGCGTGCGGCTAGGCTAGTCATGGCACGGTTGTGTCGAAAGGGTGGCACGGCCATGACCGGTTGAGCGCTCGGTCGACTAACCTCGACCGGCTTTTTACTTAGTTTCATCGGGTCTTAGCACAGTTGTGCACATGGCGTGGAACGACCGTAATAATAATGGCACGGGCGTGCCAGAGAGTGGCACGGCCGTGACGGCAGCCGATTCCAACCGGTTTCAATCCGAAAATGACATGGATCCTTAACGTCCATTTGTTCTACTCTAAATCCTACATCCTAGCAATCAATAAGACAGAATAGAACAACAGAATTAATTCAAATAGTAAGCAAATCAGGAATCAAACAATTCAAACAATAATTCAATAATCAAACAAAACCCTAAAATAACTTCTTGATTCTTTTCATTTCGAAATCAATTAGGGCATGTGTTAGAACAATTCAGAGGTCATGCAAGGTGATTTCGATTCACCCACCTCTGTTCGCGATTAATCTTTTCTTCGGTTCGTCGGAAAACTACCAACAGCGCCCCCAATTTTCCCTCGATACTCCCTGCTCTCCCTCTCGATCTCTATCATGTACAAGGTGACAGATCCGTGGAGTATGGGGAGAGAAAAGGGTTCGTGAGTTGAAAGGAAAGGAGAGTTAAGGTTTTTGGTTGTTTTTATTGCATAGGACTCCTAATATCATTTAATCTGATAAAGTTAATCCCTCTTTTTGATTTGGTCTTTAACTCTTAATATGATTAATTCTTTTTATCTCTAACCGGCCTCTACTTCAATTGAGATTTGGATTTATATTTTTTTTATCTTGGCAGGTTGTTACGGGTTTTACTTTCTTTGTTTTTTTATCTGATTGAGTCGGTTGTTATATTCTTACCCCTTAAAAGAAAATTCGTCCTCAAATTTTGCACTAGGTAGAGGGCTTACCGAAAAGATGAGGGAATTCTTGGCACATTTCCGACTCGAGTTCCCACATAGCGTCATCACCATGATGGAAGCGTCAAGCTACCCGGACCCTGGGTATATTTTTGTTCTTTTGATGTTGCACTTTGCGCTCCACTATATGTGTTGGATACTCAACACAGGTCAAGTCTACGAATTCTTAACATCATGCATCATCATCTCATAGGATTTTTTTATGCTCTACTTTTTCGCCTTGACATGCTGGGTACTTAGGACATATTTTTGTATCTCCATGTTTCATGTCATTACTATTTGTTCATTCTTATACATCTGTGTACTTCCCAAATGGATCGCAACCCAGACTTGTAATATTCAACTAATACTTTTTCTTATAAGACTTATTCCTAAATGGACCGCAACCCAGGCTTATGTTATTCATCTAGTATTGCTTTCTTTAGGACTTCATCATTTGATTTCCACATGCTTAGTTCCTCCAACATTTCATACGCAGCCTCATGAAGCCTAGTGAGCATCACTTGTGTTTGAGTGTATGTGCAACCGAGTTCATTTTTTTTACCAAAATGGTGCTTCATGGAGAACTCAGAATCTTTCAAACTTCATGTCATCTTCATTGTCACATATTAGCGTACTACTAAAAGAAAACACACCTAAGACTCTTTTGATCGATGAACACTTCAATCTTTTCTACATAAATTTAGGCATAGTTTGAACACAATGTTCATGAGAACCTAAAGGTTTGAAGGGTGTTCTTAATGGAAACGCTCAACTTATAGTGATCATTCATTGCCAGAAAAATTATCTTCCTTACATCTTCTTCAGCAACTTGAAACTGTTGGTACTCACTCCATAGATCGATCTGGAGTACACCTAGCCTTAAATAGGTCATCTTTGCATGGTAACAAACACTTACGCCTTGATGGTTATTTTATTTAACAACTTATTAATAAATCTCTAGATTCATAGAGTCATCATTCTTCTTTACAAAAGAAGTGGAACATCTAAAAATGAAACACTCCGTCTCATGAACTCCTCGTCTTATGGTTATTAGATTTGTCTTTTTAGTTCATGTGTCATGGGGCCTTAGAAATCAAAGTCATGCTTGAAATATATGACACTTAACTTCTAACTATAACTTTTAGATATTTGAATACTGATAACTATCTTCTTCTTTTTGCATAATACTTATACATCTTAGGAGGAAGAATCAAATATGAATTCCAATCACAATCCTCCTAAGAAGTTTCTAATCGATGTGAAGAAAAGATCTTATCTTCAATCGTCATTAGTATCACTAGCATGAACTTTATGGTCACTTGATCTTCATCTTAAATCAGATATCTTAAAGGATTAAACAAAATATAAAAATGAATAATTGTCAAATGAGACAATTATGTTTGGTATCAATCAAGAGTCCTATAAATCAATTGAGAACGGATCATTCTTGGCATTCTATGTCATTGGAATAAAGTGGTTTCTTAATCAATGTCATTTGTTATTCTTTTTATGTCTCGACACATTGTGCCAATGCTTTATTTGATATGGTTATCATGCGAGTTGCCCTCAATCTTAACTTCTTGGCTTACATTAATTTATTTCTTGCAATGTCAGGTCATATAATTTCATGGGAGGCCAGTGGTTATATATGACCGCAATAAGTCATTTTCTTGAGTATCTTGAAGCACTTTGAATTAATGTTAAGATCAATCGATATCTACGCTGAGGGGTCGTTACATAGTATGATCTAATCCATAATGAACAGATCAATCTATGCGCACTACATAACATAAGTCCTTAGTCAAACATCATGAATGCGGGTAAACACATGAAATGAATTCAAACAATAAGACAAGAAAACAACACAATCAACAAAACAGAAAAAAAGCAATCATTCTTCTTCTTTACACATCGTTTCATTGTCCTTTTTATTAACGATATTTTGTAGCACATGGGAGATGGTCGAGATAACTTTAAGGTTGAAAAGGAAAAAAAATAATATATATATAAAATTTATGATCAAATCATGAATGGTCCACTTGGTCAAGACAAAATCTTGAGAGTTACTTCATTACCATTTGCCTTAACAATGTTATTCATTACTTTGAAGTTGATAAGGAGCTTCATCCCTATAAAACTTATGATTAGGATCATAATTTGATCCATTTGGTCTAGACAAAAACTAAGAAGATTTATTCATCATGTGGACATGAAGATATCTTGGGAAACATTCCAGTCTCGATAGGATTCCATTTGATTCCTTCTTTAACATATCACTGTATGAATCTCATTTGCATTCCCTAATGGCTTACATATTTTACGGATCTTCTTTTTCCACTCCAATTATCAATCATTAATATATAGTTAATTATCCTATACAATGGGACATTATTATGAAAAATATATATATATCAATAACCAGGATAAATCAATTAAAACTTACATAATAATCACTCTTAGGTGCATAACTTGCTTTTCTAAAAATCTACCTTAATCTCCCATACTTTCTAAATTTTTTTCTCACATTCATTTAACCCTTTCATGCATTGCTTGTTCTTATATAATTTTTTTTCAACCATATTAGTCTATTTTTGAAAATATATTTACATTGCGATGATAGAGAATTCATTCTTTAATGGCTATATAAAAATATACTTCATATTAATAAAATTTCAAATATACTATGTACTAAACTAAGTTAATTAAATCTAATTATTTATTTATTTATCTTTATATATTTATAAGTATGCTATGTTATATGTACATATGTGTATGAGTATGCTTGATCTAAATGTTCAATTAACTCAGACGGTCACCTACTTATTGAAAATTTCTTCTAACATTTATTCACATCAATGTGACCTCTGAACCTTTTTAAACTTCTATATTTGTCCATCCCTGCATGATTCTTGGACAGCTCATTAATACTTAGATTCTTGTCTAATCAATATTACATACTTGAACATGATTCATAATTCTAATTCCTATTTATAATATAGGAGAATCTAACTAGAAATTTGTATAACTAATTTGGATTTGCTTAGGACCTTTATCAACATAATATAGGGGTCATATGAAGTCTAAGGCGCAAAAAGCGTTATGGGTCCCTACTTATCAATATAAACATATAAGATAATTCATTAAACCCCTATCTTGGTGAATCAATAGAATCACATGAGTCATATCAATAATTCATAATTAGACATGCTTGATTTCATATCATCTCACACCTACTTGTTGTGTGAGTCAGATGCTTTAATTACTCTTATAATTCCCTCGTTTCTTTCTTAAATCTACATCTCTTTGCAACTGATATGTCCATTCATTTTCCTCTTCATACTGCTGCAATCAACAGAAGAGGTCCGTGAATAGAGTGATCATGAAAGAGATGGATAACATAAATTATAAGAAACATAATCGTTTCTTATATTTTATTCTTTAAATATCTATAAGACTCATTCTTCACGTAGGTATATTTATCCACGTGCTTGTTACTTATTCTTTCCCACTTTTCGTAACCTTTATAACCCTTCTTCGTATAATCAGTAATACCATTTATCTTTATAACCCTATCATGCAGAATAACCTCCTTAGGGATCAACCACTCATATGAAATATATATATATATATATATATATATGAATACATCAATAAAGAATAACATAAAGCAAGAAAGATCTTACTTGTACTTTACGGTGGAGGATGTGGCGACTGCTCGGCGAAAGCACATGAACCTTTACTATACTATCTTATACAATAGGACGTCAAGAGAGTCCTAACTTTAGGCTCTGATACCATAAATGTAACGCCCCCAAATCGACCCCCGCCACGTGGCGAAGACCAACATGGAGACGCTACGCATGCTATGACTTTGACCATGATGTTGACCATATCTCAGTCAAGAACCGCGACACGTTAGCGGAAAATAATAAAATAAAATAAAATAATATGAATATGCGGAAGTCTAAAAAGTGGCTACATCATTCCTAAAGAATATAATAAGGTTAGACATCATGAAGCTATAAATGTAGAAGGAAAAAGGAAACTAATAAGTCCTGTGGTTCATGTGTTGTCTTGTCGCCAGAGCTTCGTCACCATACATCTACTCCATCTCGTCACTAACCTGGTCCTATGAAAATCAGACACAGGGGAGGAGGTCCTCCCGTAAGCTTTACAGCCTAGTGGGAACCACATGATATATAATGCATAACATGAAAAAAAATAATCAGAGACAAATAATCATGCTTGACTTGAACTTGAAAGGATAACATAGCAGCATCATATATCATGATAAAGATAAGGTCAGAGGATATCATGAATCAGGAGAGTAACATGATAATTAATAAACATGAACTTATAACATACTTGGAAATTATGACAGTAGCTTGACTTGACTTGAACATGCTTCTTGATCTTGGTTATTAATTAGCAATCATGTTGACTTTAGGTGCCTTTAATTCTTAGGGTATGCCCAGTAAACGATACGGCCTTGTACGGGTCAATGGGTGATCAAATCATGACCAAGGGAGCGACTCTTATCTTAATGCACTTGGCTTGGTCTGCCAACTCATTGTTAATCTTTCATCTGATTTTATTAATCACTTTGAATAACTTGTAGCTCTTTCTTCTTTGTTCAATGAATACAATGAGATCAATAAGAAAATAAATCAATGAGAGAATAGATCTTAGAAACCAGTGAGGGATATCTGTAGGGTCAGAAAAATAGGATCAATTGTACATAGGCAATATTCAGATTTAAAAAGATAATTAATTAATAAATCTAATAAAAGGTTCTTGGAAATCGGTATGAGGTAAATCAGGAAAAAGAGTTCATGTTGGAATCATAAGGCAATCAATAATGTTCATATCAAAATAAGGGAAGACTGATGGGTGGAAAATCAAGGGTTGATGTGGCCGGGCACGACCGTGACAACCTAGTGGCACGGCCGTGTCGATCTGAAGCACGATCGGGTACATAGGTGGTGGAACGGACGTGCCATAAGAGGGCACGACCGTGATAGAGGGTGAGATCGGTCGACCGATTCAAGAGTCGGTCAACCGATTATCCTGCGTGCGGCTAGGCTAGTCATGGCACGGTTGTGTCGGAAGGGTGGCACGGCCATGACCGGTTGAGCGCTCGGTCGACTAACCTCGATCGGCTTTTTACTTAGTTTCATTGGGTCTTAGCACGGTTGTGCACATGGCGTGGAACGGCCGTAACAATAATGGCACGGGCATGCCAGAGAGTGGCACGGCCGTGACGGCAGCCGATTCCAACCGGTTTCAATCCGAAAATGACATGGATCCTTAACGTACTTTTGTTCTACTCTAAATCCTACATCCTAGCAATCAATAAGACAGAATAGAACAACAGAATTAATTCAAACAGTAAGCAAATCAGGAATCAAACAATTCAAACAATAATTCAATAATCGAACAAACCCTAAAACAACTTCTTGATTCTTTTCATTTCGAAATCAATTAGGGTATGTGTTAGAACAATTCAGAGGTCATGCAAGGTGATTTCGATTCACCCACCTCTGTTCGCGATTAATCCTTTCTTCGGTTCGTCATAAAACTATCAACAACGCCCCCAATTTTCCCTCGATACTCCCTGCTCTCCCTCTCGATCTCTACCACGTACAAGGTGATAGATCCATGGAGTAGGGGGGAGAGAAAAGGGTTCGTGAGTTGAAAGGAAAGGAGAGTTAAGGTTTTTGCTTGTTTTTATTGCATAGGACTCCTAATATCATTTAATTTGATAAAGTTAATCCCTCTTTTTGATTTGGTCTTTAACTCTTAATAGGATTAATTGTTTTTATCTCTAATCGGCCTCTACTTCAATTGAGATTTGGATTTATATTTTTTTATTATCTTGGCAGGTTGTTACGGGTTTTACTTTCTTTGTTTTCTTCTTTGTTTTTTTTATCTGATTGAGTCGGTTGTTACATATATTCCTCTTTATTGGTACTATTTTATTTTAATACCATATAATTGTGAGTTAAAGGCTTGATTTCATTTATAATTTGGGTAGCATGATTGGAAAAATATCTATACTTGATGTGTGAGTTTGAATGGACTTAATTATCAAAGAGAATTATATGATTCATTTTTTTATTAATTATTTCAGTTTGAACCAAATAACTCTAAACATGTTAAATTGTTAATGCGACATTGCGTTTATCTTTTATTATGAAGTAGTGATAAGGTCATTGTATTCCCAACTTTACAGAAATATAATTTGTCTTTTCACTTTAAATATTTTACAAAAAAATTAAAACACTCATTACGATTACCTCATGAATTAACGTTGGACAGATTCAATGATGGCATGCTACATTTCGTTAATTTTGTTAATATTTTCTTTTATTAGTATACTTTATGTCTATATCATTTAATTATGGGTTAAGTTTTCATTTGATGCAAGGAATATTTGATTTCAATAAATAAGCTTATAAAAAAATGAAGTTTCCCTTTCTTTTCAGATGTTTTACGAAAAATAGGAAAAACTTTGAATAATATCTTGTCTTCGTAGTCTTTTAATTTATATTCATCTTGATCCATCTATGTTCTATGTGTGTGTAGTGTGAATTATAACTTAGTTGGTAGTTCCCTTAGATATATGAAAATATTCAATGATTTTCATTTTAGTTCCTATTTGTAAATAGATTAAATTGTTAATGTTGTTAAAACTCATATACAACATTATCGTTCATGCCATCATAGTGATGATCTATTTTTTTATAGCATTGCACCAATAAGCAATTTAATTTCTTTTCATCTTAAATTAGAGTTTTCTCAATATTAAGAAGATACATTAAAATGTAGTGTAGCGAAGCAAAAGTTTCAAATCTACAATGTTTGAGATGTTTTGACATTGCTGAATTTGAATGTAAGAACGTTTGGGATCTCCCAATTTGTAGTTAGTTTTTTTTTCTCTATGCTCTTATTTCAAATTGTTTTGTATGGTCAAGTTGAGTATTTTAATTTTGTATAACTGAATATGTCAAATTGTTAATGTTGATAGTATTCTGATAAGGCATTTGTCATTGATGATACACATTATTGGGGTCATTCAACTCATAGCTTTCTAAAAATTAAAAGTCATTTTTATATTTTTGTTAATTTTATAGAAAATATTTTTTTCAATAAATATCAAATATCTATAATTTTTTATTTATTTTTGTTGAGTGTTAATAGTTTTATGTCGGTATCATGTACTTGTGGGATTATGATCAAGTATTCAATTAAATATAATAATTATTTACAAATTATTCACTCCAATGATTTTATAGATTCATGAGATTCTCATTTTCCATTTTATTTTCTAAATTAAATTACGAAAAACTATATTTCTTTAGTTGATTTTTGTATTTATATCATTTAAGTTTAAGTTGGTTATTCATTTCATGTAGGGAAAAGGTTTAGTTTCATGAATTTCAATTAATGAAAATTATTTTTAGACGTATTTTGCAAAAGATTATAGAAATTTTTTTGTTAGCAATAAACAGTTAGCTGGATTTCCGCATAACATGCTTATTAATTAAAAGAAATTTGACCCATTAGAACGTTCACCACTCTTGAAATCTTTCTAAGTTGTTGGTGTTATTGTATTAAAGTTTTAGATTCAAAATTTATGGCCAAAGTAATTCAGATCCATAGTATATCTTACTTAAATTGAATTTTCATGTATATATTGAACCTTAATTAAATATAATTTCTTTTAAAATTTCCATGATTTTCCAGTCTAATTATCTAAATTTATAAATATATTAAGTTCTAATTTAACTAATACTTGCATTTATTATTTATGATGTCATAATGATTATCTCATTCCTTTCATGACGTCAATAAGGAATTCAATTTCTTTTCATTTTAGATTTAAGTTTTCTCAATTCAAGAATGGACACATAAAGTGAAATAAAACAAAAGTTAAAATCTGAATTGTTTAGCAGTTTGGATCCGGCTTCGGAAGCAAAATAGTTCATGCCCTACTAATATCTGGTTAGTTTTTTCTCCTTTATCTTACATTTGCATTATTCATTCAACTTTTCTTTGATCAAATTGAATATTCCAATTTTGTGTGGCTTGAACCAATTTTTTTTTTTGGAGTTTTATCTTATTTGTTGTAACTTTATTGCAATGTCATGTTTTGGCAATTCCCTTTTTGATGATATAGAAATTGATTGAAAGAAGAAGTTTTCTATAAGGCTAATATGACATCATTTAAATATAAAAATAATCTCCTTTCCCAACTTATTTTAAAATTTATTTTTATTATTTCTATAAAACTTATCTCTTCTCAAATGGTATTCCACTTTATTTCATCTCAATTCCTTGCTTTTTTCTAAGTTATGTTCTTACTCCATTCTTTTCTTATATAAGATTTATTTTCATTACAATCTTTAGATGACTGAATTAAATATGTAGTATTTTATATATCTTTAAAGTTATGACTTACTATGCTTTGAAATAAAAAAAAATCACAGAAAATGAAAAAAATATGTTCTTATTATTCTTTATCTATATTACTTTTTACTGGTGCTCTTTTGTCTTAATACCATATAATTTTGAGTCAAATGCTTGATTTCATTTATCACTTGGATAGAATGATTGGGAAAATATCTATACTTGATCAGTTTGAATGGGCTTAATTATCAAAGAGAATTATATGATTCAAACTTTTATTAATAATTTCAATTTGAACCAGATAACTCTAAATATGTTAAATTGTTAATGTGACATTGTATTTATCTTTTATGATGGAGTCATGATAAGATAATTGTATTCCCAACTTTACAAAAATATATTTTGTCTTTTCACTTTAAATATTTCACATAAAATAAAACACCTGGCACAAGTACCTCATGAATTAACGTGGGACAAATTCAATGATGGCATGCTGCATTTCTTTAGTTTTGTTTATATTTTATTTTATTGGTATTTTATATCATTTAATTATGAGTTAAGTTTTCATTTGATGGAAGGAATATTTGATTTGCAGAAATAAGCTTATAAAAAATAAAGTTTTTCTTTCCTTTTAGATGTTCTACAAAAAATAAGAAAAACTTTGAATAATATAATATCTCCATTATTTTGTAATTTATATTCATGCTGACCCATCTATGTTATATATATGTGCGTGTATATGGTTATGGTTATGGTGTGAATTGTAACTTAATTGATAGTTCCCAAAGATATATGAAAATATTCACTGACCACTTATAGTCTTATACAAAATAAAATTTATCTTTCTATTTCTTTTATTTTATAGAAAATATATTTTTTAATAAATATCAAATATCTATTTTTTTGAGTGGTAATTGTTTTATATCTATATCATGTACTTTTGGGCTTATGATCGAATATTCAATTAAAGATAAACTATATTTCTTTAGTTGATTTTTATGTTTATATCATTTAACTTTAAGTTCACTATTCATTTCATGTAAAGAAAGATTTAGTTTCATGAATTCCAATTAATTGAAAAATATTTTTAAATTTTTTGTTCAAAATATTTTAGACAATTTTTGTGTTAGCAATATAACTTAGTTGGATTTCCACATAGTATCGTATTGATTAATAATTTAAAGAAGTTTGACCCATAAGAACGTTCACTTGTGTTGAAATATTTCTAAGTTGTTGGTGTTATTGTATTAAATATTTAGATTCAAAATTTGTGACCAAAGTAATTTTGATCCATAATACCTAAATTGAATTTCCATGTGTATATTGCACTTATATTAATTAAATATTATTTCTTTCAAAAGTAGTTTAAAATATTACCTATTGGTTATATCATGTTCAAATGAAGATGCCAATTTGCTAACTATTTACTACAATGCATGCATTCTCATTGTGCAATTATACTTAGGACGAAATACATGCATCCTTATTGTATGTTGTTAATGGTATTTTGAAGTTAATCTTATATATACTTTTTTTGTCATAAACTATGATTCATTATAATATAATAATTAAATATTACTCCAATAGTATAATATGTTTTATAATACATAACTCATTTAGTCTAATGAAGATTTTAAGGTGTCATTAAACATAATTTTTCACTAAAAAATATTGGTGATATTTGGATGTTAGTCTAGAATGTCAATTCTAGATAAATTTATTACGATCTTTGGTATAATTATTATGAATTGTGTTAATGATTTTGTCAAAGTGTAAAATTTTTATATCGGTTTATCATATCTGTTAATTATTTTTTTATTCAAAAACTTAAATATGCATTTAGTCCCCTGTTGTTATGATGGTACACATGTCTTATGTTACTAGGAGACATATAGCTAACATAATATCACATTATTTTTTAATACCTTAAAGAGAATGCTTTACTAATAAGAACATTCATGATTTTAAATATTTCTAAGTTATTGAGGTATTGTATTAAGTCTTTAGCTCCAAATTTTTTTGGACTGCATTCACATATGTGCATTAAAAATTAAATTACAGAAACATCATATTGTCTTTATTTGTATCACTATATTGCAAGTTTTGCAAAATAAGGCTAAATCATATTTAATTTGTATGTTCAAAGTCTAACTCGGGAATTTGGGCGTCAAATGAGAGTGTAAGAAAAACATCAATGATAACATAACAAAATAATATTAAATTTATGATGCACCCCTTATATGAACTGAAAATATTCAGCCTATTTGATTATTCTTAACATAACTCTTTCTTAAGAAAGACATATTATCTATCATTTATGATATTTCAAAGAAAATACTTTGATAAATAAAAATAATTTTTTTCTTCATATAAAGATGTTGCAGTTTCAATTTCATGTTATATTTTTCCTAATAATTTGGAATTTGCTTAGTAAACATATTGATTATGATTATACATAATTTCTTAATACTTTTTAATTTTAACTTTTTGAAGCCTTCTCTACAACTTGATTGATGATATAAGTTGCAATTAGGGAGCACATGTCATTACAATGTAAAGAAAAAATTAACATGCTGGTAGAATTTTGTAAATAATCACATTTATTTTCTATCATTTTTGTGAAATATAAAACTACGTTTGTTGGACATGCTTTTACATTCTATTATACAATTATAAACTATAAAATATTGCCTCCTTTTTCTTTTTTAGTCAAACAAATAAATTTTCTTTGGTATATTATAGTTTTTATTTTGTTTCTCATGTGATGCACAATATATCTTGGATCATGGTGGCATCATGATGTAATTTTCAATACCTCCGATGGTTTCATTCTTCTAAGCATGTTTTTCCACATATTTCCATTAAATATTTTAATTATTGAATCTACTCATTGCATTTATTTTTCATTAATGATAGATTTCTTATTGATGTTTTTTTCACCTTGTGACAGTTTTGTTTATCCCCATCGGAATGATGGTGCTTCTACTCATTTGATATTCATTATAAGTTCAACAAGATCAAAGTAATGGATATCATCTATGACTCAATCAGATCATATTTGGCTTCTACAAATAACCAATTTGGAAATGCATTGTTCACCAAGGAAATTATAGCTCTATGTAGACGAGAAAGATTCACTAAGATAAAGATAAAGAGGGGTGCTCGGTCTTCGCAAGCTACAAGCACAAATGATATTTTACTCTTGAAAGCAAAAATATTCTCTTTTGCTAGGCTAAAGCGAAGAATTGCAAGGATACAAAAGAAATATGAGGACGATGAAAATACAATATGTCGGTTAATACTGCAATCTATAAGATGATTCAATCAATCACTGAAATTCAACTGCAAATATAAAATGCATGGTATGTGATTTTTGTTTCGTCATAAATAGTATTTTATTTAATCTAGCACAAAATTTTATTTCCAAAATTTATCTTTGCCTTCTTTCTTTTTTCATTGAATACATTTTAATTTCGGCTACCTCTACAATTTAGTTTGTAAAATTTTGTTCTTGCAACACATCTCCAAATGAAAAGTAATTCTTTATTTTTCAAAACTCAATCACACATTATGCTTCTTATTTCCACAACACGAATAGTTGATTTCATAACTATTTTGAAGTATATCATTTGTTACACATCATCCTACTCTTTAATCTCTTTGGATATTTCATTTACATATATAATAGATCAATGTTCATTTGTTTTCTACCTCATATCAAGTTGTATGTAAATATTTTATCCAAGCAGCAAACGTGAATGAAAAGATAGCCGATAAGGTGGTCAAATAGTTGTAGCCGGTAAGTAATTTTAGCATATGGCTTATAAATCATTTTATAGTTCAAAATTTACTTATAATAACATTTTGAGTAAATATTAGTGTAATATGCTTGCTATGCCATATAATGATATTAAATATACTTTTTCCACAAGGACATGAGAGCACACAAGCTTACTTACACATAATGCTGAATGGACAAAGGGAGAATAAAAAGAATAAATATTCAGGTACTTTATTTTCTCTAAAACAAATGTATATCAATCTTTCTTTTAACGAAAAGATTGTTATAATCTTTTTCATCGTGCTTTACATCGTACAGATCATTATGTAGAACCTTGGGATTTTGGACCTCCAAAATACACATGCCAATATTGTGGTGCTCTCTTATGGTATGAAGAAAGAACATCTAAGACTAGGAAGGTGTTAAATCCAAAATTCTCATTTTGTTGCTTGGAAGGTCGTGTCCAAATTCCTCTATTTAATGACCCCCCTCCTTTACTGAAAAGGTGCCAAATTTCAAAAAAATGCGATCATATAATTCTATGTTTGCATTGACTTCAATTGGAGGGAAAATTGAAGGTGCACAAAATTATGAAAAGAGACCTTCAATATTTAGAATGACTAGACAAAACTATCACCACATCGGTTCTTTATTACCAGCAGAGGGAAGAAAGTCAAATTTTGCTCAACTTTATATATATGACACTGATCATGAAATAGAAAATATGATTACATATTTGCAAAAAACATTTGTGCATAATGATATTGATCCTCAAATTGTTGAAGATTTATCTAAAATGTTAGATGAGAACAACATTTTAGTCAAATCTTTTAGAATGGCTAGAGATTGATATAAAGAATATCCAGATTCTATTTTTTTTATTGCGCCTCATTAACGGTAGAACACAAGATGGCCGACAACACAATTTGCCCATAGCTTCTGAAGTTGCAGCATTAATTGTTGGTGATCTAATTGAAGAAAGTTTTGAACGAGACATTATAGTTGAGCATAAAACAAAAGGTCTCCAACGAATTTTAGATTTGCACCCAAGTTTTATGCCTATGACATATCCATTAATACATCCTTATGACGAAGATGGTTATCGATTAGGTATATCCTTACGTCAAAAACTAGGTAGTTCTTATAAAAGGGAGAAACTAACAATGAGACAATACTATTGCTTCATAATTCAACAAAGGTTAAATGAAAGAAAAACTCTTCTTCAATTTGGGAGACTCTTGGAGCACTTGACTCTTATATGGCAATTGAAGAAGAGAGATTTAGATGGATTCGACACAATCAACCAAAACTCAGAGAAGATCTTTTTATTGGCTTGATGGATGCAGTTCACCGTGGTGATACAGATTGCTCAAAGATTGGAAAGGCAATAATATTGCCTTCATCTTACACAGGAGGGCCCCGATATAAAGTACAGAATTATCAAGATGCCATGTCTATTTGTAGATGGGCAGGATATCCGGATATATTCATCACATTTACTTGCAATCCCAAGTGGCCAGAAATAAACTACATGCTTCATTTGATCGACGGGTGGACATCATTTGTAGAGTATTTGAAATAAAGTTGCTACAATTAATGCAAGATCTTAAGAAGGAGCAGTCGTTTGGAAAAATAATTGCATGTGAGTAATTTTTATTTATGATATTTGTTCAATCGATATTCTTAAATACTTTAATTAGCATTGCCTTAAAAGAAAAAGGCGATATTTTAATATGTAAATTTTAATTAGCACGTCGGAAAGGAAAATAATAAATTATATAATTTGTTATATTATTACCCATCCATCGCAATTTATGACGGATTTTTTGACGGTTACGACCGTCGGAAAGGAAAATAATAAATTATATAATTTGTTATATTATTATTTAATTTTTTGACGGTTAGGAACATCGATATTTCCGACGGATACCCATCCGTCGCAATTTGTGGCGGATTTTCCGACGGTTACGACCGTCGGAAAGGAAAATAATAAATTGTATAATTTGTTATATTATTATTTAATTTTTTGACGATTAGGAACGTCGATATTTTCGACGGATATCCATCCGTCGCAAAATCCGCTGCAATTTTCGACGGTCGTAACCGTCTGTAAATGTATAATAATATCATGTAGGAGTATTTTATTAATATAACTAGCGATGGCCTAAACCGTCGCAATTATCGATGGTTTTGACCATCGATAACGATTATCGATGTTTCAAACGATTGGTAAAATAAAAAATAAATATTATATATAATAAATATATTTTTGATGGTCACAACCGTTGGTAACTTTAAAAATAATTAATATTTACGTTTTCGACGGCCGGATCATCGGTAATTAAAATTTTGTTATCCCGCTTTTTCTTTTTTCCTTTTCCCGCTTTCTCTTTCCCCTTATATATAATTCCTCTCTCCCTCCTCTCCTCTCTCTCCCCCTCTCCCTCTCCCGGCCCGCACCGGACCCTCTCCCGCATCGCACCGGATGCCAGCGACCCTCTCCCGCACCGGACGCCGGTGACCCTCTCCCGCACCGACATCTCTCTCTCTTTCTCTCTCCTGGCGGCCGGATCCAGCCGCCTGCGGCCGCGGTCGGATCCGGCCCATCCGCGGGCGGTCGGATCCGACCCGACCGCTAATTTTTTTTATATTTAAAAAATTCTTTGCGACGGTTGCGATCGCCGAAAGATCGACGGTTGCGACGACCGTTGAAAGTTTCGATAGTTGTGACCGTCGGAAACTTTCGACGGTTCGAACCGTCGGCCTTTTCCAGCGGTTGCAACCGTCGGAAACTTTTGACGAACCGTCGGCATTTTCCGACGGTTGCAACCATCGGAAACTTTCAGACGGTTCGAACCGCCGGTCTTTTCTGGCGGTTGCAACCGTCGGAAACTTTCGACGGTTCTGATCGTGGATTTTCTGACAGATTTTTTCGACCGTCGCAAATCGATTTGCGATGAGCATTTTTTCGATGGATCGATTCCGACTGAAAAATCGTCGATAATTGCGTTACCAACGGTTTTCGGGCAGATTACCGACGGTTCATCATTTTTCTAGTAGTGTATGACGACTATGACGGGTACAATGCAATGAAAATATTTATGATGCATGGACCATGTGGGCAATCCAATCCCAAATTGCCATGTATGTTGCATAACAAATGCACAAAGCATTTTCCCAAAAAAATGTTGAACATACGACTGTTGATGTAGACGGTTTTCCAATTTATAGAAGAAGAAACACTCCCTTCCATGTTGAAAAGAAAGGTGTATTATTGGATAACCAATATGTGGTTTCTTATAATAGAAATTTGCTTGTGAAATATGATGCGCATATGTGATGGGAAAATCCGAGAAC
Source organism: Pontederia crassipes (assembly GCA_030549335.1). Classification (NCBI taxonomy): domain Eukaryota; kingdom Viridiplantae; phylum Streptophyta; class Magnoliopsida; order Commelinales; family Pontederiaceae; genus Pontederia; species Pontederia crassipes. Next base: position 3,004,972 of record CM060197.1, read on the forward strand.
AAGGAGAGAAGATCGCAGAGAGATTGCAGAAAAATAGAGGAGACACACGAATTTACCCAGGTTCACCCTTGAGATGAGGGCTACGTCCTGCAAAGAGGTTCCACTATATCGTTTAAGTTTACAGCCGCCGCCACAAATTACATCAGAAATTAGGCTATTAATAGCCTCTTCAAACCGGGTTTAAACCCAAATAAACAGAGAAAAAACCTAATCCGAACCACACGGACCGCCGTCGGGGGGCGGAGCCCCCCGAACCCCCCCTTTCGTTCGTACGCCAGCAATACTGTTAATTGGGTAATACTCAGATTCCCCTAAGCTCACGTGGGCGAACCCGGTGTGAGAAACAAGGGGCTCTGAAGTATTCACCAACTCTAACATTCTCCCACTTGGTGGATACTTCACACCAATGAGAGCTTTGCCAGTAACATTCTTCTTCAATCCAACAGCAGTAGAGCACCACTCAAACTTTACACCTGTAACTGTTTTAGTCAGAAAATCAGAACTATTCTCTGTTGTATCAACCTTTTCAAGCTGAACCTCTTTCTTTTCCACCTTTTCCCGAATAAAGTGGTATTGGATGTCAATATGCTTTGTGTGTGAGTGAAATGCGGGATTCTTAGCTAACTGAATAGCACCTTGATTATCACATCTCACCTCTATAGCACCTTGCTCAAATCCGAGCTCCAAGCACAACCGTCGTAACCATATGGCCTCTTTTGCAGCATGAGTAAGAGCCATATATTCTGCTTCTGTAGAAGAAAGTGCTACCACGCTTTGTCTCTTACTCATCCAACTTAGTGCAGCCCCAAATAATGTAAAAACATATCCGCTAGTGGATCGTCTACTATCAATGTCTCCACCCCAATCAGCATCTACATGGCCCACAATATCAAGCATCTTTCCTTTCCTTGTACCTTCAAAACACAACGAAAAATTTGAAGTTTCACGAAGGTACCTGAAAACTCTCTTGATAGCATTCCAATGTTCCCTGCCTGGGTTAGACATATATCGACTCAAGACTCCCACTGCTTGGGCTATATCTGGACGTGTGCACACCATGGCATACATCAAGCTGCCCACTGCACTTGCATATGGCACACGATCCATCTCTTCAGCTTCTTCATCCGTCTTCGGGCATTGCTCTGCAGAAAGTTTGGTTCCTAGAGACATAGGAGTACCCAATGGCTTGCAGTCCGACATGTTAAATTTCTTCAACACTTCTTTTATGTACTTCTCCTGTCCTAGCCACAACTTTCACTTCTGACGATCCCTTCTAATCTGCATACCCAAAATAAAATTCGCTGGCCCTAAGTCTTTCATCTCAAACTTCTTGGCCAACAAACCCTTCACTGAATTCACCATCTTCATACTGTTTCCAATCAGCAACATGTCATCCACATACAATGTAAGAATGACAAACTGATCTCCAACTCTCTTCACATAAACACAATGATATGAATCTGAACGTACAAACTTGAGTTCGAGCATGTACGTATCAAACTTCTGGTACCACATCCTTGGCGACTGCTTCAATCCATACAGAGACTTCTTCAATTTGCACACCAGCTTCTCTTTACCTTGAACCTCAAAGCCTTCTGGTTGTCTCATATATATCTCTTCCTCCAAGTCCCCATGAAGGAATGCCGTCTTCACATCCATCTGCTCTACCTCAAGATTATATGCTGCTGCCAGAGATAGAACAAATCTGATTGAAGTCATTTTCGCCACGGGAGAAAAAATTTCATCATAGTCGACTCCCTCAACCTGAGAGTACCCTTTAGCTACCAGCCTCGCCTTGTACTTCTCTACAGACCCATCCGGTTTCAGCTTTCGCTTGAACACTCATTTGCAACCAATTGTCTTTCTATCCTTAGGCAATTTACACAAACTCCATGTTTCATTCTTATCCAGTGACTGCATCTCATCTGCCATAGCAAGCTCCTACTGATTTGCATCATCCATAGACCTTGCATCTTTTACAGAACTAGGTTCTTCTCCGATGATGCTCAAAGCATGAAACGAACTCAGAGCACTAAGAGAGTATCTCAAAGGTGCTCTTCTTTCTCGTGTCGATCTCCTGAGAACTGGTATGGTAGTACCAATATCTGGGTCTTCATCTGAATCTGCATCTTCAACTTCATTAACCGAGTCCTCTTGATCCGGTTCTATAACAGACTCAACTGAAGTATCTTGTGCATCCACCTCTGAAGTTTCAGAATCAGAATCTTCTTCAAGCACTACCACTTTCTTAGGTTCATCACCTTTTTGAACTTCAACTTGGGAACGTGATTCACGAAAAACAACATCCCTGCTGTAAACAATAGTCCTTGACTTTGGATTCCACAGTTTGTAGCCCTTGATCCCTTCCTTGTATCCGACAAATATGTTCTTTTCAGATTTACTATCAAGCTTACCCCGCTTTTCCTTGGGTATATGAACATATGCGTCACATCCGAACACCCGAACATGAGACAAATTTGGCTTCTTCCCAAACATTGCCTCATAAGGTGTCTGATCCTTCACTGATGATGTCGGTGAGCGGTTCTTCAGGTAGTTTGCTGTGGCTACAGCTTCTGCCCAGAATTCTTGCCCCAATTCAGCCCAACTCAGCATACATCTGGCCTTCTCTATGAGTGACCGATTTAACCTTTCAGCTACTCCATTCTGCTCAGGTGTATATGGAGTTGTCTTCTGCCTAGCAATACCATTGTCCACGCAGAAATGCTCAAACTTATCTGAACAAAATTCACCTCCATTATCTGTACGAAGGACCTTGATCTTGCAGCTCAATTGATTTTCCACCAAAACTTTAAATTCTCGAAACTTATCGAATACATCTGATTTATTCTTGATAAAATAAATCCAACTATATCTCGAAAAATCATCTATAAAAGAAACATAGTACCTGGACCCTCCAATAGATGGAGTCGGAGTTGGTCCAAAGACATCACTATGAATCAGTTCGAGAATCTTCGTTGCTCTTGAACCTGTGTGTTGAAAACTGACTCGGTTCTATTTTCCATGGAGGCAATGTTCACAGAATCCGAAGCCCACAGAACAATCCGGAACTCCTTCTACCATCTGACTTGATGCTATAGTGGAGAGTCCTTTTTCACTGATATGGCCTAATCTCCGATGCCACAACATAGATTTGTTGTCTTCATCTTCTTTGGCCTCTTCAGAAATAAATCCGCAGCCCACAGATATTGTCTCTCCGAGCAACTTGTACAACGTGCCATAGCGAACCCCTCGTGCAATTACAATCGACCCTCTGATCATCTTGCACGAATCCTTATCGCAACTGAATATAACACCCGAGTCAGCCATTGTACCAACAGATAATAAACTCCTGCTCATAAGTGGTATATGCATCACATCTGGTAGAGTCTTCACCGTGCCATCATTCATCCTCAACTTCACCCTGCCACGTCCAACAATCTGAACCGCAGTGTCATCTCCGAGCATGACATCCCCACCATTATACTCCTCATATTCACAGAACCAGTGTTTATGAGGCGTCATGTGGTACGAAGCACCAGTGTCGATAAGCCATACATCTTTATCTGACTGTGCCGTACATGCAGAAGCCACATACATATCTCCTGCCTCAGCCTCCTTTTTGTCCGAGGTTGACTCAGCTTCTTTCTTATGAACCGGCTTGTTTTTGCAATCTCGCTTCAGATGGCCCCACTCTTGACATCTCCAGCATTGCACCTTCTTATCCTTACTCTTCGAACGCCCACGAGATTTGGATCTCCCTCTCTGATTTTGATTCCTTTCTGGTTGCCTTCCTCTGGCCGCCAGCGCCTCTTTACCAGAACTTGCTGATCCCTTTCTCCGTATTTCCTCTGATAATAAGGCAGCACATACACTTTCATACGAAAGTTCTTTATCCCCGCCACCAATCACAACAATTAGATTGTCCCATGAATCCGGCAGCGAACAGAGCAACGTTATTGCCTTATCATCATCTTGAAACTTAACACCGATTGATACAAGTTGACTGATCACCGTGTTAAAGTTATAAAGATGAGTAGAAAATGAATCACCCTCCTGCATCCGAAGATTGTACAATTTCTTCCTCAGAAATAACTTGTTAACCAACAACTTACTTTGATATAGGGATTCCAACTTCCTCCACAGATCTCTGGCAGTAGGTTCGCCCATCACATTCGTAAGAATTGAATCCGCGAGACACAGCCGAATCAAACCCTTCGCCTTTCTATCAATCCGATCCCACTCTTCGATCGCCTCGTCCGCGACCTTCGCCGCCTCCATGCCTGGTCTCTCCTTCTCGATTGCCGTCCAAAGATCTCGATCACAAAGGAGATCCTCCATCTTCATCTTCCAGAGATCAAACCGTGTTCCATCAAATTTTTCTATCTCGATTCGCGACCCTCCTGACATTTCGAATAAACCCTAATTCCTTGAACAACCTGTGCTCTGATACCAATTGATGGGAAAATCCGAGAACAAGGAGAGAAGATCGCAGAGAGATTGCAGAAAAATAGAGGAGACACACGAATTTACCCAAGTTCACCCTTGAGATGAGGGTTACGTCATGCAAAGAGGTTCCACTATATCGTTTAGGTTTACAGTCGCCGCCACAAATTACATCAGAAATTAGGCTATTAATAACCTCTCCAAACCGGGTTTAAACCCAAATAAACAGAGAAAAAACCTAATCCGAACCACACGGACCACCGTCGGGGGGCGGGGCCCCCCGAACCCCCCCTTTCGTTCGTACGCCAGCAATACTGTTAATTGGGTAATACTCAGATTTCCCTAAGCTCACGTGGGCGAACCCGGTGTGAGAAACAAGGGGCTCTGAAGTATTCACCAACTCTAACAATATGAATGTCGAGCTTTGCAATTATTCAAGGACGGAAAGAAATATTTGTTCAAATATGTGCACAAAGGATCTGATAGAACATCAGTATCTATGGAATCTATTGATACCAGATAAGAGATTGATGAGATTAAAATGTACTTGGATTGCAAATACATCTCAGCAACAGAAGCTTGCTGGCGAATTTTTCAGTTTGACATAAATCATGGAGAACCCTTTGTTGAAATATTATCTTTTTATTTTCCAGGAGAACACACAATTGTATTTTTAGAAAATAGATCAATTGAAAATGTGTTGAATCATCCAGATGTAGAAAAAACAAAATTTACTGAATGGTTTGAGGCAAATAAATTGTATGGTGATGCACAAAATTTGACATATTCTGATTTTCCTATGTATTGGGTATGGAATGTAAAAAATAAAATTTGGACTAGAAGAAAAAATGGCAATTTATTTTGCGCATCCTTCAAGTGGAGAAAGATTTTATTTGAGAATGTTGCTTAATATTGTGAAGGGAAGCACTTCATATGAAAATATTAGAACTATAAATGGAGTCACATATCCTACATTCAAAGCTGCATGCTATGCTTTGGGATTATTGGATGACGATAAAGAATGGAATGATTGTCTTGTAGAAGTTTCTTTGTGGGCAACAGGTAATGACCTTAGGCATTTGTTTGTTACAATACTCATGAACTATGAAGTTGGTGGTCCATATCAAATTTGGAAATCAAATTATGGTATTTTATTAGAAGATATTTGCACTTTGCAAAGGAAAAAAATCAATTACAAGCAATTACAATTATCTGAAGAGCAAATTGAATATACACATTATTGGAGATTGAAAGCATTCTCTTGAAGTTGGGCAAAAGTTTGAAAGAAATACATGGGATGCCTCTTCCCAATGCCTCTTTGTTAAAGGATGCAAGAAATCGTTTAGCTAATGAAGAGAAGAACTTGATTATGATCAAGAAGCTTTAAATCTTGCACATCAACAATCATTCACAACTTTAAATTTTTATCAAAGGAAAGCTTATGACGCAATAATTCAATCTGTCAACAATGAAGACGGCAAACTATTTTCATCAGTGGTCATGGAGGTACCAGAAAAACTTTTTTGTGGAACACAATAGTATCAAAATTTCTATCAGAATAAAAAATAGTATTGCATGTTGCTACTTCTGATATAGCAGTTTTGTTGTTACCTAATGGCAGAACAGCACATTTAAGATTTCATATTCCTTTAGATGTCACAATGGAATCTACGTGTGAAATTCAACATGGAACACAATTTGTAACAACCCTGATTTTCATTAAATAATTCATTTATAATATTTGGAAAATCATTATCTAATATTTGAGAATTATTTAATTCTAAAATTCAAGGAAAATTGAAATAGATGAATAAAGAGATAAGGAATTTGAAAGGGATTGAAATTAATTGAGTTATTATGATAGGAAAATAATTAATCTCGCATTTAATTAAATCTAAGAAATTATGAGGTGATAAATTATTGATGGATGGCCAAGATTGATTCTAAAAGAGTCCAAGGCCTAATAGAATTGAAATCCCAAGTCCACACCTATAAATAGACATCAAAGGGGTGGCTGGACACTCCTTTCAGCCAAACAGAATTTTTGCACCATGAGCCTCTCTTTTCCTCTCATTTGCACGTGAACGGAGGCACCCTCGAGGGCACGCGATGGCTGGTTTCGAAGTCGGCACGTAGGAGAAGAAGTTTCAGGTGGTGGCTGCGAGTTTCGGAACGAGGACAGAGAGCAATCGTCGGCCAAAATTTGGTGTTTGTGCAGAATTTCAGAGAAGGAATTACAGTTGGTTTTTCAGCCAACTTTAGGTACGTAGGGGGAATCCCTATGTCATCAGTTTCCTGCGACATGGAACCATATCCTCTTCTCCTTAGTACCAAAATTCCATTGATATATCATATGCATAGTTTGAACATGTTATGGCATAGTTATGATGGTCGAAAAATCGCGTCGGAACGCACTTCTCCGTCGGCGGCAAAACCTGGCCCGGTTCTACTGTACCCGACCTGGATTTCATTGAATCCGGACCGAGTTGGATTCAAAACCGGATTGGGTTATCCAACCCGGCTCGGATTCCTATTGGCCCGACCCGGGTTCGGCTTCGGCTCGACTCGGACTCGGCGCGATCGTTTTGGAAGTGAACCGGCCGACCCGGCCCGGGTTCACCATACACTCAGCCCAGATTTGTCCTGGCCGAGGTGATATTGACCGTTTCCAAACACGGCTCGGGTTCCACCCGACAAGGGCCGAGTTCTGGGGACAGAAAATGTAAATTGTGATGTTTTAATCTAGATAATTGAATAGTTGTTATAATTGTTCCTGAATTGTATTGTTAGTGGATCTGACATCATCAAATTTTTATTAGATTTAATTTGAGATTATCTTCATTGTCACCTTATCAGATCCTGTTATCCATCATGATATTGATCCAGTAGTTTTTTCCTGATTGGGTACTTGTCTAACATAAAGCAAATTGTTAAATATAGGTCTTTAGATTAAACAAGATAACAGATGAAAACTGCTGGGTCTCAATGTTCTCCGATTGTCTCTAAGCCCCCTGTGCCATTATTGTTATCATATTGTATGGGGCAGATAGTATACCTAGAGGTTTGAGACGTTATCCTTTAGGAAAGTTATGGCCATCCTGTGATGGCCATGGTCCCAAGCCATCACGAAGTTATTATTAGCGCTACTATTGGAGGGCGACTTGCCGTGGTTTGATCTTCCACTGGCCTACATGAAAGAGACATGGAGTTTCTCATAATTGGTTGAGCGCTCCCTAATTGAATTGAATTGAAATGGAATAGAATTGAATGGAAGTGAATTGAACTCTGGTCATTCGGATTTTGACGTTGATTGGCTTCGCCTCCACCTATTGAATTGAATAAAAATTGGTATTGGTCGTGTATATATATATATATATATAATAGAAAAATTGGTAAATTGGATAGATGTCATCGTGATCAGGCATAGTTGGTAATTATTATCGATTGGTCCATTGACCTGATCCCCTTCATTGATTCATGATCTTATTGATTATTGAGCTCTTTTTATATTGTTCTATCTTGTGCTCTATTAATTATTGCTCCTTATTGATTATTGTTTATTGATTTTTAAGCACCATTGATCTATTATTTATTATTATGATTAGACCTTACGTACTGAGTATTTTTATACTCATGTGTTTTCTCCTGCATCTGGATTCATGCAGGTGAGATGATAGAAGGTGGTGATGCAGGTGATCATGCTCAGTGACAGAGAGTTATTGCACACGGTGTAGGATTTAGTCCTACTAAATTATTGTATTAGTTTTTATTTTTCCCATATTTAGTATGGTGGAGTCATGGACGTTTCCAGCTCCTTGACATTAAATATTGTTAGACGATCTTGTTACTATTTCCGCATTTTATAGAGTTTACTTTTTGCAAATTATTTCATATAGAATTGCGTAGTGTTTTTGGGACGACTCTGAGCACGTGATAGTCACGTGGGTCTCGGGGCGTTACAAAAGGTATCAGAGCCTAAAAAGAGACACTTCTTAGCTGTCTCTAATAGATAGAATTGAGTCCATGTGCAATTATCACGAGCAACTACTGCAGCCATCAAGTAGGGTCAAGTAAGTATTGTATTGGTATATGGATTATAGAGCTCACACATATAGAAGTGTTATTTCTATTGTTATGTTGGAGCAGCTGCTATGGCCTTTCCGGACCATCCCACGGGCCTCTAGGAGTGGATTGCAATGGGCTCTCCAGCAGGCCTAAGGCTCACAAGTTAGTGAGCGGCAGATCCAAGGCCCTCAGATCAATGGACATTAGGAGGAACAGTTGAGTCAAGGGTCTTTACCTCATGGATCTCACTCTGCTCACAATGCGTACTCTCACCCCGGGAGTTATGCGTGGCAGCCTGCTCATGATCGCAAGGATACAATTGAAAGGTTCTTGAAGTTGCAGCCCCCTCAATTTGATGGGAAGGGCGACTTTGAGGATGCTGAGAGCTGGATCGAGGAGATTGAGCAGATTTTCCTCGAGATAGACTGCGGTGAGGACCGCAAACTGATTTAAGCCAATCATAAGCTCAAGGGTGAAGCCAGAGAATGGTGGAAGGCCGCTAAGCTGACAATGTTCTCAGGCCAGGATCATGTCACCTGGAAGGATTTTAAGAAGGCCTTCAGAGATAGATTCATCCCTGCCTATGAGAGGGGCAGGAGACAAAAGGAGTATCTCACGCTGCAGCAGGGCAACCTGACCATAAAGTAGTACCTGACCAAATTCCTGAACTTGGAAAGGTACTCTACCCTACAACAGACAAAATCAGATCACATGAAGCGCTGGGTGGACGGCCTGAAGCCCAGCCTCAGGGAACGAGTCAAAGGAGTGAATTGTCAAACCCTCCAATTTGCTAAAGAGTTCGCCATATATCTGGAGGATGGCGACCAGACAGGAGCCCAACAACAGCACCAGGCACTTGCAAATTAGCCGCAGTATCAGAACTGCAATAGGGATCGCAGACATGGTGGCAGACGTGACAACCATCGTCGCAATGACCGGAATAGGGGCAGACCTTATTCCGAGAGGAGGGAGCAGTAGAAGGCCTGTGACTTCTGCCATCGATTCCATCCCGGAGAGTGCTACCGGAAGACGGGCGCATGTCTAAACTGTGGCAAGGTGGGCCACTTCGCCCGAGAGTGTAAGGAACCAAGGCGCGTTGTACCACCTCCTCAACGCACCGATGGGCCACCGAAGATGGTGCAAGGCTGAGTCTAGAACGTGCGGCCTAATAACGAGCAAAAAGCAAACAACACCATCCAAGGTATGCTTAAAATTGATGGCGTTCATGCTAACATATTGTTTGATTCAGGAGCTACACACTCCTTTATTTCGGAGCAATTTGCTCCACTATTGAGTATGAAGCCATAATCAACGGGATTCCCACTCGACATCGGCATACCTTCGGGGTCCATCGTCACACAAAAGTACATACCTCAGGTGTCAGTCAAAGTGGAAGGCAAGAACTTCTCGGCGAATCTAATCGTCATCCCGATCAGGAATTACGACGTGGTGTTGGGCATGGACTGATTGTCCTACCACGATGCCTACTTACACTGTTCAGAAAAGAAGATCGTGGTCAGAGTACCAGGAGGACCTCAGACTATTGTCAGAGGCACACCACTAAAGCTAGGTAAGGTCCTGGTATCAGTTATCAAAGCCCAGAAGCTACTGAAGAAAAGATGGCGAGGATTCTTGACAAGCGTAGTTAAGACGAACCGGGCTGAGATAGACCAAGATAGCATCGAGGTGGTGAAGGAATTTCCGGATGTTTTTTCGGATGATGTTTCAGGACTACCACCACGACGGGAGATCGACTTCCGTATTGACTTGGTGTCGGGTACTGCACCCATATCGAAGGCACCATATAGAATGGCTCCAGCAGAAATGTTGAAATTGAAGACCCAAATCCAAAAGCTGTTGGACAAGGGGTTCATTCGACCGAGCGTCTCTCGCTCCAGTACTGTTCGTGAAGAAGAAGGAGGGATCTATGCGATTGTGCATAGACTATCGGATGTTGAACAAGGTCACAATAAAGGATAAGTACTCGCTACCGAGAATTGATGACATGTTCGATCAATTATCTTTAGCGAAGGTGTTTTCGAAGATCGACTTGAGAAGTGGTTACCATCAGCTTAGGATAGCTGATGATGACGTGCCGAAGACAGCATTCAGAACAAGATATGGCCACTACGAATTTCTGGTGATGTCATTTGGGCTGACCAATGCTCCGGCAGCCTTTATGGATTTGATGAACTGAGTGTTCAAGTCATATCTATACAAGTTCGTGATCGTTTTCGTCGACGATATTCTGATTTATTCGTCGAGCCCAGAGGAACATGAGGAGCATCTACGAGTTGTGCTACAGACCTTGCGAGAGCACAAATTGTATGCCAAATTTTTAAAGTACGAATTTGGGCTGGAAGAGATAATGTTTCTCGGACATATCATCAGCAAGAATAGAATATTAGTGGATCCTGTCAAAGTGGAAGCGGTTGCCAACTGGGAGCAACCAAAGAATGTATCGGAAATTAGGAGCTTCTTCGAGCTGACAGGATACTACCGGATATTTATACAAGACTTCTCCAAGATCGCGTCGCCACTGACAAATCTCACCAAGAAAGACGTCAAATATGAATGATCACAGAAGTGTGAAGATAGCTTCTAAGAGCTAAAGAAAAGATTGATGACGGCGCCTATTCTTACCATACCTTCAGGCCAAGGAGGTTATGTTATATACAGCATCGCATGTGGCACCGGCTTGGGGTGCATCTTGATGTAGCATGGAAAAGTTATAGCCTACGCATCAAGGCAATTGAAGAAACACGAGAAGAACTACCCGACGCACGATCTCGAGTTAGCATCGATAGTCTTAGCCCTCAAGATTTGGAGACACTACCTATATGGTGAAGAGTTCGAGATTTTCACAGATCACAAAGAGTTCGAGATTTTCACAGATCACAAAAGTCTGAAGTATATCTTTTCTCAACGTGATCTGAACATGCATCAGAGGAGATTGATAGAATTCCTAAAGGATTACGAGTTTGTCATCAGCTACCACCCGGGAAAGGCAAACTCGGTTGCTGACGCACTTAGCAGAAAGTGGGTAGGGTCACTTGCATGTCTGAGAGTGAGTCGCTAGAATATGATCGACTGTATTGTACAGATCAGTCCAGTGACCAGCAGTGATGGTGTACGAATTATGGCACACCTCGGCATGCAACCCAAATTTATGTTGAAGATTGGAAAGGCACAATTGAATAATAATGAGTACGATCACCTACTCAAGTTGTGCGAAAAGATTCCTACCGACTTTTCGGTCTCAGATGGAGTCGTCAGATACAGAGGACGTTTGTGGGTCCCTGACCATGAAGGACTAAGAAGGCAAGTGCTCGATGAATGCCACAAATCAGAGTTTGCCATTCATCCCGAAAGCACAAAAATGTATAAGAATTTGCAACGGACCTTCTGATGGAATAATATGAAGAAGGACACGTTGCAAAGTGCATAGTATGCCAACAAGTGAAGGTGGAGCATCAAAGGCCATATGGAGTACTACAGGAACTTGGAATTCCACAATGGAAATGGGAAAAGATAACGAATGATTTTGTTACAGGGCTTCCAAGAACACAACAGGGCCACGATGCGATATGGGTAGTGGTGGATCGTTTCAGCAAAGCGACTCACTTCATTCCCATCAAATGGAAACAGTCCGTCGAAAGCTTGATGGACATTTACATTAAGGAGGTTATCCGACTACATGGAGTGTCAGTCTCCATTGTGTCGAATAGAGATCCATGATTTACGGTAAAATTTTGACGGAGCATCCAGAGTACCTTTGGAACGAAATTGAATTTCAGCAAAACGTTCCATCCTCAGACAGACGGGCAGTCTGAGCGCACTATACAGACATTGGAATATATGCTCCGAGCGTGTGCATTGGATTGGAGTGGCAGTTGGGATACTTATCGCCCACTGATTGAATTCGCATATAATAACAGCCACCACTCTAGCATTGTCATGGCACCCTTTGCAGCCATGTATGAAAGACCATGCAGTTCCCCCATCTATTGGAGTGTGGTGGGAGGATGACAGTTCTTGTCAGAGGAGATGTTAAAGCAAACTATGGAGGATGCTGAAAAAGTTCATCTAATTAGAGAAAGATTGAAAGCAGCATTCACCAGACAGAAAACTTATGCTGACAAGAAACGGAAAGAACATATCTTCAAGGTTGGAGATCGGGTGATGTTGAAAGTCTCCCTGATGAATGGAGTAATGAGGTTCAGTAAGAAGGGCAAGCTGCGCCCTAGGTATGTTGGTCCATTAGAGATACTTGCATTGATTGAAGATGTAGCATGCAGGTTAGCGCTACCGCCATCATATGGACATGTGCATAATGTATTCCACATGTCAATGTTGTGCAAGTATCAGCATGATAATACTAATATAGTGAATATGGAAGAATCAAACTTGAATGTGGGCCTGACATATGCAGAACAACCTATAGAAATATTGGAGTACCAGACAAAGCATATGAAGAACAAGATGGTACCCATGGAAAAAGTGGCATGGACACATAATAGAGATGAAGATGCCACTTGGGAATTGGAAGATGAAATGAGGAAGGATTTTCCAGAATTATTTAAATAGATTGACATAGAACTTTCCTCTTAAGCAAATTCGAGGACGAATTTATTTTTAAGGAAGTTATGATGTAACAACCCTGATTTTCGTTAAATAAATTTCATTTATTTATAATATCTGGAAAATCATTATCTAATATTCAAGAATTATTTAATTCTGAAATTCAAAGAAAATTGGAATAGATGGATAAAGAGATAAGAATGAATTTGAAAGGGATTGAAATTAATTGAGTTGTTATGATAGGAAAATAATTAATCTCGGATTTAATTAAATCTAAAAAATTATGAGGTGATAAATTATTGATGGATGGCCAAGATTGATTCTAAAAGAGTCCAATGCTTAATAGAATTGAAATCTCAAGTCCACACCTATAAATAAATATCAAAGGGGTGGCTGGAAACTCCTTTTAGCCAAACAGAATTTCTACACTACGAGTTTCTCTTTTCCTCTCATTTGCATGCGAATCGAGGTACTCCCAGATGGTGGCCACGAGTTTTGGAATGAGGACAGAGAGCAATGGTCGACCAAAGTTCGGTGTTTGTGCAAAATTTCAGAGAAGGAATTATAGTTGGTTTTTTAGCCAACTTTAGGTACGTAAGGGGAATCCCTATGTCATCGGTTTCCCGTGACATGGAACCCTATCCTCTTCTCCTTAGTACCAAGATTTCATTGATATATCATATGCATAGTTTGGACATGTTATGACATAGTTATGATGGTCGGAAGGTCGTATCGGAACGCACTTCTTCATCGGCGGTAGAACCTGGCCCAAGTTCTACTATACCCGGCCGAATTTCGTTGAATCCGGACCGAGTCAAATTTGAAATCGGATCGGGTTGTCCAACTCGGCCTGGATTCCTATTGGCCCGACCCGAGTTCGACTTCGGCTCGACTCGGACTCGGCGCGATCGTTTTGGAGGTGAATCGGACGACCCGGCCCGGGTTCACCATACATCCGGCCCGGGTTTGACCTGGTCGAGGTGATATTGACCGTTTCCAAACACGGTCCGGGTTCCACCCGACACCGGCCGAGTTTTGGGGACAGAAAACGTAAATTGTGATGTTTTAATATAGATAATTGAATAATTATTATAATTATTCCTGAATTGTATTGTTAACGGATCTGACCTCATCAAATTTTTATTAAATTTAATTTGAGATTATCTTCATTGTCATCCTATCAGATCTTGTTATCCATCATGATATTGATCCAGTAGTTTTTCTCTGATTGGGTCCTTGTCTAACCTAAAGTAAATTATTAAAGATAGGTCTTTAGGTTAAACAAGATAAAAAATGAAAAATGTTGGGTCTTCATGTTCTCTGATTGTCTCCAAGTCCCTGGGTCATTATTGTTATCGTATTGTATGGGGCAGATAGTGTACCTAGAGGTTTGAGACGTCATCCTTTAGGGAAGCTATGGCCGTCCTATGATGGCCATGGTCCCTCGCCATCACGAAGCTACTGTTAGCGCTACTATTGGAGGGTGGCTTGCCGTGGTTTGATCTCCCACTAGCTTACATGAAAGAGACATGGAGTTTCCCATAATTGGTTGAGCGCTCTCTAATTGAATTGAATTGAATTAAACTTTGGTCATTCAGATTTTGTCGTTGATTGGCTTCGCCTCTGCCTATTGAATACAATAGAAATTGGTATTGACCGATGACCTTATATATATATATATATATATATATATATATATATATAGGAAAATTGGTAAATTGGATAGATGCCATCGTGATCAGGCATAGTTGGTAATTGTTATCGATTGGTCCATTGACCTGATCTCCTTTAGTGATTCATGGTCTTATTGATTATTGAGCTTTTTTATATTGTTTTATCTTGTGCTCTATTAGTTATTGCTCCTTATTGATTATTGTTTATTGATTTTTTAGCACCATTGATCTATTATTTATTATTGTGGTTAGATCCTACGTATTGAGTATTTTTATACTCATGAATTTTTCCTCTGCATTTGAATTCATGCAGGTAGATGATAGAAGATGGTGATGCAAGTGGTCATGTTCAGTGACAGAGAGTTGTTGCACATGGTGTAGGATTTAGTATGGTGGAGTCATGGATGTTTTTAGCTCCTTGACATTAAATATTGTTAGACGATCTTATTACTATTTTCGCATTTTATAGAGTTTACTTTTCGCAAATTATTTCATATATAATTGCATAGCGTCTTTGGGACGACTCTGAGCACGTGATAGTAACGTGGGTCTCGAGGCGTTACACAATTGGCCGAACTTCTTTGCAAAACTTCACTAATAATTTGGGATGAGACTCCGATGGCAAATAAATATTGCTTTGAAGCTTTAGATAAGTCTTTGAGAGATATTCTCAAAGTTCGATATGAAAATAGCAATACTAGACCATTTGGAGGGCTTATAGTTGTTTGTGGCGGAGATTTTCGTCAAATATTACTTGTTGTTCTTAATGGTGGACGAGCAGATATTGTTAATGCATCAATTGATTCTTCATACCTTTGGCCGCATTTCATCGCTTATGAACTTAAAGAAAACCCGCATTTCATCACTTATAAACTTAAAGAAAACATGCGGCTTCAACAAGGAAGAATTACATATTCAGAGTTTGATGAAATAGCCTCCTTTGACAAGTGGATGCTTCAATTAGGAGAAGGAATTTTTTACGAAGATCCCAATAAAGAATTCATTCGTCTACCCTCTGATATATGTCTCAAGTCAACTACAAATCCTATGAAAAGCATCATAGAAGCAATTTATCCATCACTATTGAGTAAGTATAAAGATCCTACATATTTGAAAGAAAGAGCAATTCTTACGCCAAAAAATGGCATGGTTCATGAACTTAATGAAATGATAATGAATTTAATACTTGGTGAAGGTAAGACATATTTCAGTTCTGACAGTGTTTGCAAAGCGAGTATCAACACGAATGATGAAGATATTTTATATCCTATAGAATTTTTGAATAGTTTAACATTTTATGGTGTTCCTAATCATGGCATACGTCTGAAAGAGGGTGCTCACATGATGCTTCTTAGAAATCTTAATCAAACAGAAGAGTTGTGTAATGGTACAAGATTAATAATCAGCCATTTAGGAAAATGGTCAGTGAGTGCAGATATTATCTCAGGTACACATGTTGGAACTAGAGTTACAATTTCAAGGATCATCATGTCACCAAATAAATCAAAGTGGCCATTCAAACTTAAGAGATGACAACTTCCTCTAATACCGTATTTTTCCATGACAATCAATAAAAGTCAAGGGCAATCTTTTAAATGTATTGGATTATTTCTCCCAAAACAAGTTTTTACACATGGTCAATTATATGTTGCTATCTCTCATGTTACAAGAAAAGATGGTTTGTGCATTTTAAATGCAGACCACGAAGTAGAAGATTCACTTTTGGTAAAAAATATTGTGTATAAAGAGATATTTCAGAACATATCAGTATCATCCTTTTCATAATAGCTGAGCAAAAACCTTGTCTTTACTTTTATCTTATTATATATTGTAACATCTTTTGATAAAATAAGTAGCTTAACTGATTGGTTCTAATGTTATTAATGTACGTTACTTTTTGTTTGTTACCTTTTTTTCATGTGTTTCAAGCAGGTTTCAACATCCACAGACATCAATTCATGTATTAGTTAATTTATTCAATTCCAAATTTGATGAATTTTGCTGCATTAACATTATTTTCTTCTTTTCTTGCGTGCAATAAAGTTTCTTCCATACACCATATTGATTTATAGCATTTTATCAATGTGACAAAATTTATGAATTTTAGTTCACACCATTGTTTATGTACAAATTTGAAATATGCCATTTCTTATAATAACTGTTTGAATGCATTTTCAATTGAATTCATTAGGTATATAAGGACATTAGAACAGAGAACTTTCCAAATAGTGTTTCAATAATTGAAATGATGCTAATATTTCAAATCATGATAAATATATAAATGTAAAAAAGACATCTAAGTTTATGCTACATAAATTATAATAAAAAGGATTCATTGGTTACAAAAAAAAACAATTTTATCAACATTAAAATGATAAAATGCATTCAATTTGAATTTTAGGACAATGAACATGCATGTAACTTTCTAGTCATGTGTACTACAGTATGATATAAAAATTAAAAGTAAATGATTACAAAGACATGACATGAAAAACATCTAAGGGTGAATCTTTAATAATCTTTAGGTGTATGACAATCATATTGTAAAATTTTTATTGCCTATTCAAATTTGTTTCACTATGATTTTCTAATTATAAATTGCACTATTATTTTTAATTTGAAAGGTGTGTGAATTGAAAGGTTTGAAATGATGGGCATGAGAGGCGGACGAATGAGATATTTTGGCCTGTTATTTTTAATTTATAGGTTGGATATTTCATGTCTTTATTAAATTTGACTTCTCTTAGAACTATGTTGCATTTCAAAATGACTAATACTTTGCCCATCTATTTCAGGTTGATGTGGTGTTTGCTATCATCTTCTTGTGACTACTGCATGTGAAATTGTAACTTTTGTCACCTTTTAAGTCTTTCCTCCAAAGACAAATAATTTGACGTGTTGTATGACATTTGTTTGAAGTGTTTTTGTTTGGCCTTTGGTCATGATGCACTCATTAAAAATTATATAATTTATGTTCTTTATTCTCTATGATTTATCAGTGATGTTTAGTGGAGTGTTGTGTTGGCTAATTTTTTATATATGAATTTTTATAATGTTATAATCATCTTTAAGTAATGAAACTAATTTTGATTAATGTATCATTATGTTGAACTAATTGTCCTTACTAATTTTTTAAATGAAAATATTATAAATTATGAATAAATAAATTATTAATATTTTATCATTCAAACTTTTTCATGCAACTCCATATATGACTTTTCAAAACAAGAAACATCAATTTTCTCGTGCAAATCTCATGCAACTTTAACACTATATTTGGATAAAGAATCATGAAGGGAAGGAAAAAAAATGTGGAAAAAGATAAAGAGAAGAAAGGAAAGAGAATTATTACACTCTAATTTAAAGTTGAAATAAAATAGCACAAATGGAAGAGAACGAAGAGAAAAAAATAAAGTTTCCTTCATTTCTCTCCATTAAAATTTTATTCTAATAAGTAAAAAGAAATTTACCTTCCCCTTTCCCTCTTTACTCTTCTTTCACCCAATTCAAAAATAATGTAAAATAACTCCTTATTTTTTCTATAACATTCAATATCAAAACTTTTAATTTTGCTTAATTAGTTTATAATAAAAAAAAGAATTAAATATTTATCTAAAATTATTTATTAAATATTAAAAAAATATTTCCTAGTTTTTAAATAATTCATTCACATCGTTATTCATATCCGTTCTAATGGCCGCCGTCCGATGGCCGCGAGTGCTCACGCCGCCCCGACTCGCCGAGCTCATACGGCGGGAGAAGAACCCCGCCGTCGCCCACCACCTGTTCGACACCGCTCCTCGCCTCTTCCCCTCCTACAGACACAACTCCCAGGTCTTCTCCGCCCTCCTCGACTCGCTCCTCTCCTCCTCCTCCTCCTCCTCCCCCTCCTCGCCTCCCGTTTCCGCCCTCTCCTCCCTCCTCTCTTCCCTTGCCCTCTCCCCCACCTCCGCTTCCGCGGCCGCTGACCCACTTTTCGCCCGCGCAATCTCCGCCTTCTCCGCGTCAGGCGACGATGACCTCTCAGCCGAGGCCGGGGACCTCTTCCGCCTGCTACAGCTCTCCAGCGCCCCCTCCTGGACCCTCTCCTTCCACGCCCTCCTCCGCCTCTTGGTCGACCGAGGCCACCTCCCCGCAGCCCTGCGGCTCTTCTCCGAGCATTCTGGCCGCTGCGAGGTCCGCGTCGGGCCGGAGACGCTCAACCTCCTCGTCACTGCCCTTTGCCACGCCGGCCGCGCCGATCTCGCTCTCCAGGTCTTCGGCGAGTTTCGCGAGCACTGCTGCTACCCTGACCGGGAGACCTACCGTGTACTGATGCGTGGGCTCTGCGGCGCCGGCCTCCTCGACGACGCCGTCCACCTGCTTTACTCCATGTTGTGGAGGATCTCGCAGAAGGGGTGCGACGCCGATGTAGTCGTTTATAGGACACTGCTCGAGTCTCTCTGTGAAGCTGGACGCGTTCCCGAGGCCGAGAAGATACTCGAGAAGGTGCTCAAAAAGGGGTTACGGTCGTCGAAACGACGGCGGACGTTCACGGTACCGATGCTACAAGGGCAGAGCTTGGAGGAGGCTAGGAAGATAATCGACGAGTCGCTGGTGGTTGGCGGAGTGAGGAGTTCTGCGAGCTATCGTGCGATGCTGGGGGATCTGTACGCCGAAGGGAAGTTTGTGGATGCGTCACGGATGCTCGATGAAATGACTGAGAAAGGGTTTGTAGTCCCTGCCTCTATCTTTGAAATGAAGATAAGTGCACTGTGCAAGGAGGGTCGGGTGGAGGAAGGAGCCATGGTGCTCGAGGAAGAGATGGTGGAGAGGAATTGCCTTCCGACGCTGAAGACTTACAATGCAGTGATTGAAAGGCTGTGCAAGGAAGGTAAATCCATGAGGGCGGTCGAGTACTTGGACAGAACAAAGAGACTGTGGGGTTGTCAAGCTGCAAAGGAAACCTTTGAGACTTTGGTCAATTGCTTATGCTCCGAAGGTCAATTTCTCGAGGCTGTGCAAATTCTTGAGAGGATGCTGAGAAGTAAGCATTGGCCGACGGGTTCCATCTTCGGAAATGTGATTCGGGGACTTTGCACACTTGACCGGAGTTATGAGGCTGTGTTGTGGTTGGAGGAGATGATCAGTGAAGGGAAGGCACCCGACTCTTGTGTGTGGACTTCACTGGTCGCCATGGTATGCCATGATCACCCAATGGAAGCTTCATCCTGGGAAAGCTTGATGCATGCTGATGGTTCATCTTGATTTGCATTGGTGTACATTATACAAGTTGTGAGGTCCAATTGGTCTCGATTTCAAATTAAGATATAGTCTCATTGCATCATATTGATCAGTTCTCAGTTAAAGAAAATTATATCAAAAGAGATGCAACTGAGATGGATGGGGTCTTCCTGAAGTAACCAAAGGCAAACGATTGTAAGTTACGAAGTTCTACATTTGATATCCCTTGATTGTAGAACTATCCTAAAACATCTTATGGCTTCCCTTATGTGCCCTAGTTGAACCACAGTTTAGCAAGTTTTAATACAATCAACAAATTCACAATATTGCGGTGATATCAGGAAAAGAAGTGTGCCTACCTGATCATCTATTGAACTCAAAGTAACCAAAGCTTGTGATTCAGTAAAATAATGCATGGCAACTGATGCTCTGGAATTTGCATATGCAGGTTGGTGCGAGAAGTACATCCGGGGCTTCTCCTTACGCCCCAAAACCCTAACATTAACTTGTCCCTTTTCCCATCCCCCACGACCACCACCACCCACCCCCCACCCACCCACCCCCCCAACCCACCCACCCACCCCCACATGCGACCAGGCCCCTAGTTGCCTCCGGCACCTGGGACAACATCAAGTTCTATGACATCATGATCATAAATTGGAATTGCTACTGAAACATGTTAAATGTCCTATCTTTCTTCATCTTGTTCACTTAAAGATCCTCATCAAGTTTTCTTTGCTAGTAGACTTTTGAAACATATTAAATGTCCTATGTCTTTGCTCCACATTTCATTTGTTGTTCAACCATGAATTCATTTCTGTAATTTGAATTAAGCTTCTACTACCTTCTACTATCATAATATCTTCTTTTGTTACTCGTTGGAATTGCTTCACCATCTGCAGTGCCTTCTGAAAAATGAAACTGAGTTCACCATGGCAGAAGCAATTTGGAAAAAAGTAATCATGTTGTGCATATTTACTCTTATTCATGTCCGCTATCGCATCTTGAGATATTTTTATGAAATTTTATTCTCCTGTTTCTTGTTTTCAGGATGCCAGAGGGGTCACTGGCATCAAATGCATAAACGCGTTTGGATAAAGAGCTTTGTATATTGAGTCTTAACACCGAAGTTCTCCTAGAAGTACTGTCTATGACGAAGATCGTGTTGACTAAATGCGCAAGATCTGTTTTCCACTTGAGGATCACCGACATGACAATAGCCAACTAATTTGATGAGCCTAAGGCTCTCTTTGGAAATAAAACAAAGGTTTGTAGTATTGTGTTTAATAAATCATATTTGGTGATAATGACGATTTTGAATAAACTATTCTTTTTTGGTTATGTTGAATAGATTAATTTGATTGAGGGTGAACTTTTATTTCAAATTTATTATTATGTTATAATAAGTATTTCTATTATTTTTAGATTTTTAATTATCTGATGTAATATTATATTTACTATTTGAAATATTAGATAGTTGTCAAATGGATAATATCATTTCAAGTTAAAATTTTATTTTATTAGATATATATATATTACATCATGAATAAAACTTATTTTTATTTAATATCTACCATTAAATAATTTATTATGTTATGCGATATAGATGAATTAATTTAATCGTTAAATTTATCAAACAACTCCGCCTATGTTTTATAGCCGGTCCCAAGCTCGGATAAAGGAGGAGGGTTGTGTTAGGCCTCGACAGTCAGCGTAAAACCCTGTCGAATCTCATGAACATGGATCAACGAATAGAGCGGAATGGCGTCGTATGATTCATGTAGCCGACCCCACCTAGTGGGATAATGCTTTGTTGTTGTTGTTGTTGTTAAATTTATCAAACATTTATTTATTGATCACTTAATTGAATCACTACATGGATAAATTTAGTCAAATGTTCTCCAATTTTGATCATTTTTTCAACTCTATCGTTCAACTTTATTTTGTAACACGACTACTTTTTATTTTTTAACTTATTTCATTCATTACCCTCTTCACCTATTAACGGTGATTTCTCGGTCACTTGTTGATGTGGCATTCACGGAATAATTTTCTCTCCTTCACTTAAGTAAAAATTCGATGTGGCATCATTAAAAAAATAAGGGGTGTGTCACCCCGACAAGCTCGAGAGGGGGGTGGGGCTCCCCCCTTTGTCCAAGGGGCGACACATTCCTTTTTTTTTAAACAAATTTTAATGTTGTCACGTCGGATTTTTCTTACGTGGAGGAGAGAGTGTGTCGCGTCAACGGAGTGACCGAAAAATTGAGTATTCTCGATCGAAAGAGAAAACAAATTATATGATGAAGGGTATTCTCGATCGAAAGAGAAAACAAATTATATGATGAAGGGTAGCGTTGGTCAAATGTTAAAGTTAGAGGGTATTTGACATAATTTACTCGTCACTATAAATTAATTTGTATCCATTAATTAAACCGTTATTCTATTATTAAATTCTTAAATGTGTCGAACATAACCTAAGCATGTGTTCTCATGAGTGTTATTCGAAATTACTAACGAGTTTGTTGATATCTTGCAAGTTCTCATAGTCGCCAATTGGCCCATCTTTACGTCTTTCAATTTTCACACTAAAGTCAAGGTACATTAACACGACGATTCTAAAAGATGCAAGATATATAACAGAGCAAAGTTTGCGCACCTATCAAATCAATGCTTACATCTGCAAGGGTTTAAGTCAACCCATATTGCAGAATCATCAGAATGAAACAGTCAGAACATCTCTCTCTCTCTATCAATTCACAGACATCTGTGACCAAATAATAAAAAAGATCACAAGATGTTCCTCACTGCCGTTCCATGATTCCAGCCCCTCTCTTTTTCTTTGTTATGCTGTCTATGCGGCATCCTATCACTGTTAGGGCCATTTCCAGCCACCACTCTCCTGGCTTTCCTTGCACTGCCACCAAGTGACACTCTCATCTTATCAAGCCCTGCAAGAGTGCTTCCTCTCCTCGCTGTCTGCGGAAGTTGGGGTCTGATGATAACTTTCTTCTGAAGGCTGCGGCGAAGGATGCTGCTAATCTTTCTTGGGTTTCTAGGCTGTGTTCGGATTTCTACCTCACAGACATCAATATTCTGGGGCAACTGAATTGGTGATGAAGGGTTTTCAGTGATGTGCATAAGCATCGGTTGCATAAGCATCGGCCGGGAGGCTGCAGCTTTCATAGTAGGAAGTGGAATGAGGGAGTTTCGACGCAGGGCAGGAGCAAGTGGTACCTGCCGAGTTGTGGGACAAAGAGAGACTCTGCTTGGCCTTCTTGGTAGTGATTCTTCCGCAGCGAGTTCTGGCTTGTTTTCTTTGTCCAGGATCAAAGGAAAATGCTTAATGATGCTGCTGTAATCATTGGTGAAGTTCTGCTTGGTCCTGGCACTATTGCCATCAGCTGGAGGTTGCATTACATTCATCAATTCCTTAAATGGTATGAGCTCCTCTTCTTCTTCAAGGGTATGAATTTCCTCTGATATTGGATTTGTGATCCTTGCCATTGATGCATTGTCATTTACATCCTTTTGTTGCTGTTGCTTCTGGTGTAATTGATGTTCTGCTATCTTGGTATCTACATGTTGCCTTGCTAACTTCCTTTCAACCAATAATTGTGATTCCAGTTCCTTAATCTGCTCATAGGCTTTTAAAATCAGTGTTCATCTTATCGTTTCATGACTAAGGTGGCATCTTCTATTCAAAGGAAAAAACATAATTGGCATATATTTCCAATTTAAAGAATTTGAATCTCACACCTTATCTTGGAGATTTTTATTGATGAGTTCTTTTGCCTTGTTCTTCGTTTCCAATGAATAAATTGTTTCTTCCATTCTCTTAATTTGAGCTTCCTTCTGCTTACCATCCTCCTTGATCTTCCCAACCTAGAAAAAGAACGAGTAGTAGAAGAAACATGTAGCAAGAGAATAAAGACAAATAAAATCAACAAATACTCTCATTTTGCAATGATGTAGATATGTTATTCTCCTTCATACCATCTGCTTGTATCTGAATATCTCACTCATGTCAACTTGTCTCTTAGCAGGACCGAGCTCAACTCCCCTTACTCTACTAGCAAAATTAAGCGAGCAAAGTGTCTCGCCAACATCATTTTCATTTGGGCTTATTTGCACAAACATTAAAACCTTGGAGTCTCCACCTGAATCGGTTCATTCAGATGTGTAACATAAAGCAAATGAAGCTAAGAACACGAATGGCAGTAAAAATAACTAGAAAAAGGTAAGGAAAATAAGCACCTAAAGAATCCTGAAGCAAGTGTGTAAGCTTTGAGTTCCTGGATGCAAGTAAAATGAATATTTTAGGGTTGGCACATTAAAATGAATAAATAGAAAAAATTGAACTTCGACAACCTGAAGGGAACGTGTGTGCTTTTAGTTGCCAGAGCTGATATTACATCACCCAACGCAGAAAGCGATTTGTTAATGCTCTGTGCCTCCTTTAAACGTTCTCCTTGGGCATCTGTTTTTGCTACTCTCTCACTTCCAGCTAGATCTATGAGCCACAATTTACTTCTGGTGCACTCACCATTCACCAAATTTTCACCTTTTACCATCACACAGTGAATACTGCCAAAGGAAATTCTAACAAATTTCATCCAGTTGTTCTATATTTTTGGGCTGTCATATGACAGAAGAAATGTGACTTTACCAATGAGAGCGACTGCTATGCTCATTTGCACAGGTTGAACCAATAACTCTAGCTTTGCTGCCAGTTTGCAAGACTTCCCAGGCCTCACTTGTGTTATTTACAGGAGCCTCAACCAATCCTGGGACATGATGAACACCTTCTGCAACTTGCCTTACTTCCAATCTGTAAAAAAAAAGCTCATAACCCATGCATATTGCCTGAGCATGAATATAAAGATGGATCGCACATTTTGACAGAACCTATATTTCCAGTTACCTCTTTGCAGATGCTCCAGGTTGAGCACCTGATACAAGCAAATCACGTATCTGCTCATTGTAGACCTCTAATCCACTTACTGTTACTTCATAACGAAATAGCCCTTCTCTTTCTTTAATAATTCGAAATAGCTCTTCAAGAGTCCTATAATTGACTCCACGAGCTTCTTCAGTGCCTTCCATTGTGAATGTTTTGCCTGTTCCTGTCTGTCCATAAGCAAAAATGCAGACGTTGAATCCATCCAAAACTGATGTAGCTAGAGGTGCAGTCTTCTCAAATACAACATCTGTCCATTAAGTGATAATGGAAGTGCTTAGTCTATGGTTTATGTTAATAGATAAGAAATTACTTAAGTTATTACCTTGGTTTTCTTCAGGGCTGAAGACACTGTCAAATTTAAATACTTTTCTGGAAGAAACATGACCCTTGACAATAAGTTCGCCATCTTTTGCAGATTCAAAATCAACAACCATGGAAGCCCCTGCAACTAACTCTTCAACATTAAGTGGCCGGCAGCGACAAAATACTCTTATATTTCCTGCAATGGACTACCACCACTTCAGCATTTTTCATTTGGCATGGTAGATTTTAGAGAAAAAAAAAACTTCTAATCTAACATTTGACTGACCTCTGAGTTCTATAACTTTGTTGTAGAGGTCTTTTCGTTCCTTTACCTCATTACCAAATTTAAATTTGAGATCCCTGTATTCCTTCTCTAGATTGCTGTAGTGATCCACTATCATAAGAATAAATTTTTATGCTTGACATTTATCAGGAGAAAGACATAAAATAACTGGAGAGTAGTATTTTCAGCAAGTCATCTTACTGTTGGATTGAACAGCAGCTGACATTTGAGAAATATCTTCAGAGCACTTTCTGAATGCCAATGCTTCCTCTGATAACTTGGTATACTTTAATTTCATCATCTGATATGTTGGCAAGAAAACCAAAATCAAAACTTAGCCAACAATACTGGACTGTGCCTAAATGGAAACGATGACAGCACAATCAGATCTCTTGTCCAAAAGAAGAATAAGTACTTGAAACTTGTTGCTCAGTTCAGCTAGAGACTGAAACCATCGAGTCTTCTCCTTCACTTGTCCCTCCACAGCAAAAGCTGCAAGGACCGAAGATTATAAATGAAGAAAGCATATGAAATATACAGTGCCAGCAAATTGTAATACCTAAAGAACCAACGTGCATGGACTTGCGCATGAGCTCCATCTGAAGTTCATGCAATGATGACAAGGCATCCTGACATTCTCTACTTTTCGATTCATTCTCCTTCTTCAGATCCTCTACAGCTTTCCTGCATTCACATTGCTCTTTAAGGAGCAATTGATAATCTCTTTTCAGCTTCTCGCAGTCACCACATTTCACCTGGAAAAAATATTGCTTAAAGTTAGAGACAGTGGTTACAGTTCAGTTTTCCTTTATTCTCTCTTACCTCTTCTGTTGTCATTGTTTCATCTTTTCCAGGATCCAACACTAATTCTCCCAAAAACTGATTCCTCAAAATCCTTCCTGGTAGATAAGTTGCAGGTGGATAGTTGAATCATACTAAGATGTTGAAACCCAGAGAAATTTCAAAGCAAGAGGGCACATCCAGAGAAACCATACCAGGAGCAGTATCATATCTTATTGCAATCCCAGAAACAATAGGCTCTCCAACTACTCCTTCGAACCTAATCAGTAATCCTTCCTTGCCGACTACCAGAGCTCTCAAGTCAGACAGAATCAGAGGCTGGTTCGATCCTACACGGGCGTATATATCTAAGAGTGAAACAACCTGCAAAAGTAATCACAGAAAGGATATAAATTTCTAAGAACAAACTACCACAACACCAGACTAACTCTGCAGGAGGATGTGGGCCAACCTTTTTATCCTGTATAAAGATATCAAAAACTCTAACCCCCTGAGGGCCTTCAGTGAACACAATCTCCGCAAAATGGAGGTCCACAAGGTAATCTCCTGCCTCCAGGTCCTGAAATTTGTATGAGACGTTTCCAACCCTCGCAGATTGGTACAATGCCAGTCCATTTCCATGCTCCACTGTGGCATGTGTTCTCACTGACTCCCCACCTGAGTATAACCCATCCTTTTGGAAATAGACGCTGCCACAGATCACAGACTCATCAGCGTCTCCTGCATTAATGCTGAACAAGCTCCCCCCAGACATTGTTCCCAGCTCAAAAGAAGCTGCTAAAGCCTCAGATGCGTCCACATCGTTTCCGTCTCCCAGAGACGCGTCTCCCAGAGACGACTTTAATCCGGCCTGTTCCCCGCCACGATGTGATTCTAAGCCATCAACGTTTCTCTCTCCGAAGAGATCGACAGGGGAGACCAGGTTCCTTTCGGTGCCTCTCCTGATGTAATCTGGCGTCTCCTGCATTGGCACAGGAGAATCAACTATCGCAGCATGATCCGGAGACTTTGTCTCAAACTCACACGTCGAATTACCTGCGGAATGTCGCAGCGTCGATAAAACAAACACCTTCCAATAATCAAACTTTCCTACTATTTCACCCAATGAATGACACAAAACGAAGTAAAAGCTCCATAACAAGAAACTTACGGGAAGCTTTCGGGGTCACTCGTCCAGCTTCCTCTCCGCAATCCGCAAAGGTGACACCTGCCATGAAAACGAATCAAAAGAGAGGGTCAGGAACGCTTCCCACCACCGCAAACACTGATCACCAGCGATCGCGAAGGGCGGCTAAACCTCTCCTCATCTTCCCGCTGCAGAGCGCCTCCTCCTCCTTCGCATCAGCCAAATAGATGCGGGAATGCGGGAACCAGAGAGAGAGAGAGAGAGAGAGAGAGAGAGAGAGAGAGAGAGAGCAAGACAAATTTTTGAAGGGGGAACGTGGGAACAAGGTGAAAGAAAAGGGTAAGGGCCAGGCGGAATCGCTTTTTGTTTCCCTTCCACAAGAGTTTGAAGAAAGCAAGGGGGAGGGGGAGACTGGAGAGACTGGAGAGAGAGAGGGAGGAGAGAGAAAGAGAGAGAGAGAGAGGAATGAGGAGAGAGAAAGACCGTTGGATGTTTGAAATTTGAAACAGGGGGACAGAGAAATTGAACGGGGAGGTTACTTTTGGATTTGCGCACGAGTCACGCGCTTCATCAAAGGGGGGATGAGGAGGGGGCACGAAGGGCTCAGATTTAGTTCCGTTGCGGACGACGGCGCTCCCTGCCGTCGGATCGATCGTGGTAACGACCAATGATTATGCTCAGATCACTACACTAATTGTGATTTGGCAAGTCGTTTAAGAGTAATAAACACGTTTTGGAAAGCTATTAAAGAGCAGAGTTTACATTTTACGAATGCGTTTGTTTTATGGAAAACTAATTAATTAAATTAGTTAATAGTGGTCGTAATGTGCAACTTAATATGTTTTTTTTTGTCCTGTAGGCCTTGGCAAATTAGGGATTGGTCTTATCTCTAATTTGGACATATGTTTAGTGCCCCAAATCTGATTCGTTGGTGCGTTGAGGGAATCGATGCATCTTTGTTAGAAACATTTTTGTTTGTTAGCTATGATTTCCCTTTGTTCTTACCGAGATGAATATTAATATGTTTGAATTTCAGATTAAAAAAATGAAATGTTAAGTAGTTTGGATCTGGAGAATTTTAAAATATTAAGAAAAGAATAGTGTGAATTACTCGTCCTTCAACTTTGATTTAATATCTTAATGAAGCAAAAAAAAATGGCGTGGAAGCAAAAAACTGACGACCCCCTTCTCCCTCAGTGCCCTTGTTGGTCGGCTCTCTCGCAGGCGTCGATCGCGTGCCGATGCCAATGAGTGCATGAGAGAGAGAGCGGTCAGGCACCTCCAAGCGACAGCGACAACTACGAGGCTGCCATTTTTTTAATATCATTTTATTACATATTTTTATTATTTTTAAATTGACGTGGATGAAAGAGAAATTATTTACGTGATGGTTACGTAAATGAGGAAATCGAAAAACTCATTATCACCGGTCAAGTGGATGAAGTATGCAAGAAAATTATGCTAGCAATAAAGTAGTTTATTCTGGTATTTTTTTTTTTTTGGAAGTAAGAGCCTAGAATAAACAATGCCACAATTATACTTTTTTTTAAAATGATAATAACATTTCTCATTATTATTGCAGAACAACTTATATCTGTTTGGTCTTCTAAAAAAAACTTATCTGTTTGGTAGAATAAAGTTATATTCCAGTCTTTATTCACAAAACAAATAGGCTAACATTATTAGAACAATATTATATTTCTAGATGGATGCTAAGCACATTTCAATTGTTATCTACTGATAATAATTTGATTATAAGTGATTAAATTTTATTATTTAAAAATATTATTTATATGAAATGTGTTCAAATCGCTCTGAAACTACATTAATCCTTTTTTAATACCCCCTATCGATATCTACTATTATAAGAAATCTCAAATAAATACAAATATAACATTTGAATGATTGGACTAAAGCCCACAATTCACAAGGACCTCAAAATGGGCTGAACGAGTTGCCCATTAGCTTGGCCCATAATAGATCTCTTCTCGGCTTGACTTCGTCGGATCGATCAGGGCATTTGGAAGAAAGACAAAGACGGACTCCAGACTTCCCCCGTCGGCGTCTCCGGTGATCGGAATCTCTAGGGCAATGGAGATGGAGGCCGTCAGCACGTCCGATTCCGGCGGTAGAGGAGGAACCCGATCCCACGTCTTCTCTCCTATGGGATCCAAAGGTGATCTCTCCCCAGTTTCTTTCTCCCTTTCTCTACTTTCTCTCTTCTGAATTCCATCCTACAAGGATGAGCATACCTGAGAACTGATACAAAACTCGTCTCTTTGATGAATTTAATTAGCAAAATAACTTCTTTTCACGTTGATTAGTCATCCTATCAATTCTGATGTCAAAATCTGTCAGTAATGCGAAATTGTATAATTTTCGATGTGACTTTTTATAAATTGGATATTTGATTTCATATAGTATTTGTATTTCATGTCATAGAGTTGTATTTGAACCATATAAGGTAGAACTGGTGCAAAAAGGTGCTACCTAGTAAGTTGACATGCGGCCTAAGGTAACCTGGTCTTGTGAATTTATGGGGATCTTATCCTTATAATCGGATTATAGTTTTGTTTCACGTTAAGAATGACAAATTGGTATCTGTAGCTCTGAAAAAAAAAGGTATCTGTAGCATGAGTTTATTAGTCTGTTTTCGTTTTTATTGGAGGATTTTGGGTTTGCAGCCTATTACAGGTTCACCCAGCAGAATCTTTGGGCTTGTAAACCTCTTCTGACACCATCGTTGGTGAGATGATATTTTCACTGAACTCATGTTAGTCTAAGATTAGGTTGGCATTTGACCCTTTTTTTTCTGCTAAACTTCTTCCACAGGTTATAGCGATCTTTCTAGTTGTTGGCATCACTTTCATACCAATTGGGCTAGTATGTTTACACGCATCACAAAATGTAATTCTTTTAGTTTATCTTGCTCATACACAATACATTCTGTGCGATTGTATCTTATCTTTGTTGTGGAATTAATCTTCTTTTCCTATGGATTTGTCAGGTTCCAGAAGTTGTAGAACGCTATGATGCCGAATGTGTGCCTGAGACATATAGGGGGAATAAAGTAGCATACATAAAGGATAGCTCAATTTCAAAAAACTGTACCCTGCATATAAAGGTATATTTCTGCTTTGCTTGCCAACCTTTCAACCTAAAGTTCACATTGTACATGCAATTTTGCTAAGGGAAAAACGGCATTCTTTCCACTTATTCTTTGTTTGATGAAAAATCATATCTATCCATCATTTCTCCACCCTTATAGCTGACTGATATTAGGTTTATCCATGCTCAAGTTTTAACTAGTTTCCCTTCTATATGTCTGTGTCAAAATAAACTTTTATGTTAAACAAATTAAGACATAAAATAATATGCAAGTATATAGATCCACCAACCGGTTATGTTAATGCCATTAAAAACTTTCATATTGTGAAGCGAGCTTCTTTTAGAATTTATGTATGTTCGGACCAGATGCATTAATTGTATATAAACGGGTTGTTATAAGGTTTCGGTAATTTAATTATTGTTCATAAAGGGTATTCCCACAATTTTCAAGTAACATGCATTAAGTCATCAGTATAAGTTTTGCACTTTACATCCAATGCAGGTCGAAAAGCATATGAAGGCTCCAGTTTATGTTTACTATGAACTTGATAATTACTATCAGAATCATCGACGGTTAGTGCATATTCTGATAATATCATTTTTCTTGAATGACAAACTTTTGAAGGAATTTAATTGGTTTTCTATGCATCTATCTAGGTACATAAAAAGTCGAAGTGATTTGCAGCTCCTACATGGCTTGGAATATAAGGACCTTAGTTCTTGTAGGCCTGAAGAGTCTAGCAATGGGCTTCCAATTGTTCCTTGTGGATTAATTGCTTGGAGCTTGTTCAATGATTCCTATACATTCGTTAGAGAGACACAAGAACTTCAAGTCAACAAGAAAAATATTGCATGGAAGAGTGACCGAGAACACAAGTTTGGGAGAAATGTATATCCTTTCAACTTTCAAAATGGAAGCTTGATTGGTGGAGGAAAGCTTGATCCCAGCATACCTGTGAGTAGTTCAAGAATAGCGTCTTCAGTATTTAGTGGTTTCACATTGTTCAACATCAGTCTTAAGATAGCTAATTCTTGGAGATGATTTTGCTATTGAACTGTAGCAAACTTAATCATGGAGCAACTTTTTGTTAATATAACATCAAATATATCGCCTCTTTTACCTTGTTTTATTTCACATTTTATTGTTATTGTTTTATCTCAA
This sequence comes from Pontederia crassipes, assembly GCA_030549335.1. NCBI lineage: Eukaryota > Viridiplantae > Streptophyta > Magnoliopsida > Commelinales > Pontederiaceae > Pontederia > Pontederia crassipes. Next base: position 3,036,700 of record CM060197.1, read on the forward strand.
TTTCTTGAACTGCTTGGCAATTGACAATTCCTTACATCTGGCTAGCTGAGTGAACAAGAGGATCTCATGATCTGGATGCGTATTGCTGCACTTCCTAACTTCAGAAAGCTCTATGGTGTGATTGAAGAGGATCTTGGTGCTGATGAAGTCATCACAGTACATCTGACTAATAATTACAACACATACAGCTTTGGTGGGAAGAAAAAACTGGTTCTTACAACTTCAAACTGGTTAGGAGGGAAAAATGATTTTCTTGGGATAGCATATATTGTGACTGGGACATCATGTGTTCTCTTATCAATTTTGTTTGCACTAGTCCATGTGAAAAATCCAAGGTGAATATCTAGGATGCTATTAAGTATTTCAAGCATTTTGCAGATTGTTGCAGATTGATGTCGTTGTTAGCACTATTTAACAACTATAAAACATCAAATTCACTTTCATACTGGTTGAGATTATGTATAGTTTACCATCATTCATTGTTCTGTTTGTCTGCAGGCCTCATGGCGAGCCAACTCACTCATCTTGGATCAGGAGAAGTGCTAATAGCTAATATTCAGCAGGTTCATTTACTTATAGATATACACGTCCTCTAAAGGCTCATCTAGTTGGTGGTTATCTTTCCACAAATTTTTTATACTGCATGCTAGAGGCAGTTGGTGTTGTGATTGTATTTGTATAGTAATGGATTATATTGGAAAAATCTTCTACCAGACTTTTTTGCAGTCTTAATCTAATATTCATGGTAAATATGCAGCTGTACAATAAATTTGTATTTACTTATTGGATTAATTCCAGTTTTGTTTTTTTTTTTAAACATTAGCATTTTTTCACTTCATCCTATAAACATTAATACTATTCGCTCATATATTCATTTATTTATCATTGTAACATCTCTCAATCACACACATGTATAGACAAATGTATATCTGTGGCCTTTTTCATGTTAATAAGATGATTAAGTTCCTATTCCTTGAATGCAGTTAGGAGATTGGCATTTGTTTCCTTTTAAGTAGAAATTTAGCTATTTTCATTTGAGGTCACGAGTGAAGTGTGTTGTGAAATGTAGCAACGTAGTGATGTCACTAGGGTCTTCCTTACTGAAATATCAAAATCTAGATATTCTCACCGGGGATTCATACCGAGAAAGACAGTATCAATGTTCAAGAGATCATTTTTCTTCTCTAACTTCACTGAAATTACCCACAATTGTTAGATGCTTCACATTGTAGTGACTGATTCTTGATTTACATTGCAGTACAGGTTTGGGCACTTCATTGCCCGGGTTTTATTGTTGGCGTGTATCAATTAGTAGACAGATCAGAGGAATTCATTGCGAGGAGTGACCTCTTCATTTTTGTTGCTGTTTTTTGCAGGCGCTTCTTCCCTCTTTAATCATGAGAATACTATGACAACAGATGATGACACTAACCAAAGCAATGCACCCATTGCAAGAATCATTTGTTTGACCGCTCCCATCCCAATCTTTTCAGTAAGCTTCCTGTATTTCTTACTCTCTCTCCTCACAACCACCCCCAGAAAGGAAGCAGCACGATGTCATAGGCAGTTGTCTGCTCAGAGAAGAGGAGGGCCCTTCTGCAATCCTCCATTTTTCTCTAAGATGAAAACGTCACCGAGTCCCTGAAACGTAGCAGGCACAACAGACATAAACTACAATTGCAGCATTAACTTTATTTCGGTAGTACAAATGAGGATGGCAGCATTACCTACATAGCTAACTTTATTGTACATATGAAGCATAACCATTTTTTTTGGTTCTATAAGCACCATCCATTTTTCCCCTTCTTTTGCTATCTTTTTCTCCTTGATGGTAGCACAAACATGACATGCCATTCTGCCAAAGCCTTAAACGTCTGGGCGTTTTCTTTTTCTTTTTCATCCTGTGTTTCCAGTAACTCTTAACCGTCCTCATCATCATGCATTGGATCCTTCTCTCCCCATCCCCAAAACTGCACTTTGCCCATCTCTCTCTTTTTTTTCTTAATTGCTCAGCAAAATCTGTCCAGAGGGCTTTGATCCACATCATCTATCATATTAATGGGGTGTCAAAAGTTATGAAATTGTATATGATTATACTCCATGATGTGTCCATATGTAAAGAGGAATTAAGCAATTGATAACTCCTGATTATGTTACAACAACTTACAACATCTTGTGTTGATGTAATCTCACAATATGATTTATATCCTCCACAGTGTTTACGGCGAGATAATTAATCTGATTAATCGCGTAGGTTATGTGTACGTACACAAGTCATAATTTAACGTGGCGTGACGCATTTAAAGTGTGAACTTTGCCAACGCACTTTGCAGCTTTGTTTCATTGCATTGCGTTGCACTCCACTGCACTGCACCGAGTTGCGACAGTAAAACTACTATTTCTGTCATTGGAACCAAAAGGTAGGAACGATATGTACAAGATCAGTTGATTGGTCGGAGTTGCAAATGGCAGTCGATGACGACGATCACAGCAGAAGGTGAGGCGCAACTCAGAGCCAGAGGCCGCCGGCTTGTTTGAGGAGGGGCACGAGGGAGCCGTTGACGTGGTAGGACATGACCGTCTCTACTCCGCCGAGCAGCTTGCCGCCGACGAACACGGCCGGAACAACGGCGGCCGCGGCCGGGGCCGAGGACGAGTCGTCGACGCCGAGGAGGTGGGAGAGGACGGCATGGATCTCGCGGCCGCGGCCCTTCTCCATCTGGTCGAGCTCGTAGACCGCGGGGCCGACGCCGAGGCCGAGCAGCAGGCGCTTCACGACGTGGCACATGCAGCAGCCACTCACGCTGAACACCACCACCGCGTTCCCGCTCGCCATGCGCGCCAGCCTCTCGTACGCCGCCGTGCCCGGCGTCGTCGTCGTCTTCGCTGCCTTTCCCGGAGCCAGCGCCGTCACCATCGGTCCCCTCTTTGTGATCTCCTCCTCCGGCCCCTCCTCTCCATGCGCGGCCAGTTCTGCCATCCTCATTCTTCTGTTCGAACTCGCACTAGATGCACAGCATACAGTACGAACTCCTTGGAAGAGAGAATTATAGTGTATATATGAACAGTAAATGGAGGCAGATGGACGGAAGCAGCAGGAGCAGCAACCAATCAGAAGTAGAGCAGAATAGAAGTTGCAGGAACAGAACAATTATACGCAGAGAGACGGGACGAGACGAGGGAACGCATGAAGCGACATGCACCTACAGAAGCCACGAGCTTTGTGATGTACCAAAGGTCCAGAACTATATATATATACAGAGAGAGAGAGGGAGGTTATTAAGGGGGAATCCTGACACGAGTCGGTAGCTTTTGCAGGCGTTGGTGGTTCGGTCGCAAGACTGCAACCCGGCGATGTCTGACCACCTCCTAAACTCTCTCTCTCTCTCTCTCTACGAAGAGTTCTTATATATATATTTTTATTAAAGACTTCTTCTTGCGTTTTGATATCTCTATGAATACGAACTGCTCCTTCTGTGGTTCACGTACGGAATCTAATACTTATTTATTCTTTCTCTGCCATGTTGCACTTGAATTATGAACAATTTTTTAGCAATAGCTTAATTGTACCTTTCTTTATATGGATTCCTGGCATCTTGACGACTAGATCAAGGAAGGTTGTAACTTTAACCGGAGATCAAAATCTATTTTCTTATCGCTTTTTGCTTTCTGCTTATGGGGTATTTGGACGACTAGAAATGATCGCCACTTTAGTTCCAAGCAGGCAACCATTTAAGTGTTTGGGAGCGGGTTGTCGCCTTACAAACGGAATATGTGAATGCCCATGTACTTGAGGCAACTGCCCCCCAGGACTCTAGTCGAGTTCGGTGGAAGCCTCCGACCGATTCTTGGGTTAAGCTTAAATCAGACGGATCCTTCTTGGATTCATCGCGGTCGGGGGGAGCGGGCTATATCATTCGCGCCCCTAATTCTTCTTTCCTTGCTGCAAGAGCCCAGAGACAAGACGCTGACTCGATTCTTGAGCTAGAAGCTTGGACGTTATACTTCGGTTTGGAAGATTGTCGGAACCGTGGCTACCTCAAGGTCCAAACTGCTGTGGACTCTGAGATGCTAATCAATATTATCAACCAGAAATACAAATGTCCGTGAAGAATACAAAACATTGTCAAATCCATTTTAGCGCTCACTATTACTCTTGAATCCTTTTAGCTGATATTTTGTAATAGGAACTGTAATAGAGCAACTGATTTTTTAGCTCGTATTGGGAGAGAACCTTCTCCCAATAGCTTTTGTGAGGAGAATCTCCCTCAGGGACTTCTCAATATTTTGTATGACGATGCCCAAGGCTTGATTATCAATACATAACATAACCCCCTTTTGTTAAAAAAAATATATTTTTATTAAACGTAATATTTGAAAAAAAGAATAAATTTAAAAAGTAAAAATATTCAACTGAATTTTAAGATAATTTTTAAATAAATCGAAGCTGGTCCAATTAAAATTTTAGAGACTCCCACTAAAAACAAAAGGTTCCAAGGTTGTGTTTGGTACAGGAACTTTGAGAAAAAATTCGAGAATTAGTTTGATTAGATAGAAATGTTTAGGTTATTATTTGTATGAAAAAGTATAATGATGAGAATTTAAAAAATTAATTTAATAGATAAATTTTAGTGAGTGTTTGGATGAATAAGTTTTATTATTTTACAAAGATTATTTTCATATTATTAATTGTACAATATTTTAATAATTAGCAAATTAGATAGAAGAAAACAATTAAGGTAAACTAATTAATAACTAAAAATAAAATATAAAAGAAAATTTAACATCATATTTATACAAAATAATTATATAATTATAACTTATCTAGAATACAATAATTAATAATTTAATTATATTATATTATACTATTATTATTACTAATTATTGTAATATCACACTAGTTATTTTTTATTATTATATATGATAAGTAAAATAAATAAAGATATGTACGTCAACAATTAAATAAGACAATATGTTTTTATAATAAATAATAATGAAACTTTTTATTTTTATTATAACTCTAAGTTAAATGAAATAAATAATAAATGCACTTTTTTATTATTAGACCTAAATAAATTATAAATCTATGATAATGTATAAATACAATACATGTATATAATATATAATAATATTAAAATAATAGCTAGTAGGTGTACAAGTAGCTCCACTTTAGACTTACTAGAATCTATTCTTGCTGTTAGTAAGAACTTACGGGCTTACCTCACGTGATGGGAACTTCCGATGACGAAGATCGTAGAGGCCCCCCACCCCTTCTCTTTTCCTGTGCCGACATGCACAAGGAGATAGGGAAAGAGGGGTCCTTAGTCCGGGCGAAGGTTGAGAGGGGGGCGATCACCCACCGCCCCCCGAGCACGTCAGCGTAGGAAAAGAGGGAGGGTGGGTCGGATGAGTATTTTCGACTTTTTATAAATAAAAAATTTGAAGATGACAAAAAAGTTGACAAAACTCGATAAAATGATCAAATTAAAAAAATCGCGATAGTTTAGAGACTCAAAAAAATAAGTTCATAGTTTTGACTTATATATAAAAATCGTAATAGTTTAGAGGGTTTACGAAAATAACCCTTCTTTTATTTATAAATCTCTTGTGTAGGAAAGAGAAAATACTTTTTTGTGTGACCACGTTAATTTGTTTTTTGGGCCTTGTTGTTTACGTTCCTTTGGGCTTTCTTTTGATGGACTACAAAACCCAATCTGACTGAGTAGATTCTTTCTCTCTCTCCTTTCTTCTTTTTTTTTCCTCCTTTTTTTTCCTTTTCTTTATGATTCAGTACGGTTACTAGATGCTGATAACTGTTGCTTGAAACCTTAATTAAACCTGCAAGAGTTTGAATTTGAGAGATTGACTGCATGATAAAATGTTATCAAGAACAGGTGATTAGTTAGGCGGGATTAGAAGTTGCATAAAGAACTATAATATAGTAAAATCAAAGACATTAATGTCAGGAGAAGATAAAATTTTATTTACCTTTCAAATTAAATCAATCAGAACCCCTAACCTTTTTTAAGAGCATGATCACCTATTTAATTTCCTGAAGCCCCAAAGCTATAAGTGATTTCTTTTTTTTTAAATACCTAATGTCCGAAAAGTGATGCCGTGATGCCGACAATCTAACTCGCGCGACGCTACGCTAAAGAACGCGCTGCTACTATAAGTGATTTGTAACATCCACAAGAGTTGACCTGCCATTGAGGTCCTGTCCTAGTCTGAGAACCACAACTTGGCATGCGTATATTTGAGGACCTTGAGGTAGACCCTAAACAAGATCCAACACAGTGGACCCCCAAAGGACTGGAAAGAAATCTAACAAGGAAAGAAAAGTTGAAGGCAGTGTGGATCAAAGTACCTTTCCTTATTAAAAGTTAAAGTTTTGTCCTTCACCTTTTTTTTTCTCTGAAAAGGAAATCTTGATTTGTTTTTTTTTTTTCTTTTTGGACAAGTAGGAAAGAGTCTTTTTGCTGGAATTAACAATTTCTTCTCTAACTGATGCTTTAACAGGTAAATCTTGTTCAACCTAACAAGGCTTGCAAATTTTATTTATAATCAGAAGACTGCTCCATCTTGAAAACGAAAATGAATAAATTCAAGACAAATTATGTGGTTCAAGGACAAGGATGAAAGTGTACTAGTAAATGTTACTGATTTGAAAAATTCTGCTGCACTTGTTCTTCTTATCCTGTTACTGACTCATAAAAGACTGAAGCTTGGAGAAACAAATCATGATGACAGCAAGATGAAGAAAACAAGTGGATACAGACAAGAGATCTGTAGGCCCTCAGCATTGCATATTTTTGACACCTTTTAGAAGAGGGGCAAAAAAGGATCAATGCATCCAGTCCAAGAATGATTTGGGCATTCAAATTGCTGCTGTTGAGGGAGATGTGAGCTGGAATACTGTGAATGCCTTCAGTTTTGCTGAATGGTCTGCTTTGAGCAATATGACGTATCAAACACTTCAAAGAACAAATATCTGAGGAGGTATCATTGCCTGCTTTTTTAATGGTCTTCAATTTTTTTAACAGGATGGATGGACTACTGTTAAGTATCCTCTTTATGTTGGGGTCCTAATCAACTTTTTGCATCGTGCTTAGACCATATCCTATCTTTGAGGCCAATTAATACTTACTGCCAAGACCTCAATCAAAATTTTGTCACTGTTACAGATGAGAATCACTTGTGCTATAATGATATTTCATCATAGGAAGTCGTCAAATCAGTTCTGAATTAATGAACTGAATGCTGAATAGACGGTTTCAGCCAAATAATGTTTACTACGCACTAAAAATGGAATCTTGGAGTGTATTTACTCGAAGGATTATATACCCATCATCATCTTATGAACTCTTTGCATAAAATTGAACACCAGGGAAGGATAAACAAGGAGGAAGTTATATAGGTAGAATCAGAGCTATGACCTATGAGTATGAGCCATTAAGATGTCATTGAATTTTTCTTCCAAACCAAGCAAAGCAGACGCACTAAATGATCTGATGTTATACCGGTCTTCTCCTTGAGATCTGTACTTATTAGTTATTACTGAAACCTACAGACTATATATGTTTCAGAATTACTCATCAATAAGGTTCCAGACTGGTTCTGTACCAAACAATTATTGGACTACTATTCTATAAGAAAGCCTCCAATTTGATGTTAACGGTTCGTAGTACTACTGACAAATGATCTTGTTCTTTAAAATCTCTTGTTCAATATAATATTGTCACAAAGTCTGTGCTTTTTTCCTAAATGTTGCAGCTTTGATGAGTATTCTATCAAAGAAAATTCAGCAAGAAGTGTTTTTTTTTAATTCCTTCTCGTGTTGTCTCATTCTATTAACAGCGTTCTTTTTGGGTATCTTTTAATGCCCCATGCCTTCAAACTTATCTTGTTGTCAGTATCAACAGTTCCAACACACTGCGTCAAGGGAGTCAAAGGGGTAAACAATGATACTTGGCTCCATCCTAAACAATTGCGTCCATAAATTAAACACCTTTTTACGGCAGGAATTACTCATTTTATGTTGTCTAATCATTCTTCCCGACTTTGTTCCCAGACGCATCAAAACTGGTGGACCTTCTTCCAATGGTCATGCAGACTTCACTCTCCAGCGCCTATTAAGCACATCACGCTTTGCTTGTGCTTGTAGTAATACGGCCGCATCATATGCCCATCTGAAGGGAGCGGGCAGGTCCTGAGCAGACTCTGTGTAGCCTGCAGAAACATGGAGGGAGGAGTTCACGAAGCTGGTGCCTCTGCTTTCAGAGAATGCTTCTCCCTTTCATGGAGGAATCCTTATGTTCTCAGGCTGGCCTTTTCAGCAGGAATCGGTGGCCTGCTCTTCGGCTATGACACCGGTGAGTACTTCCTGCGGCTGACATAAATGCTCTCTTAAGCTGTCCTTTCCGGTACCCTCTTTGAGGCACTGGAACAGTAAGAACAGTAAGAACTAGTTCTAACATTGAGATCCGTCATCTTTGTGATTCTGGAATCTTTAAACTTCAAGAAGTAGCAATCTTCTTAGTATTACGAGATTCGAACTGTCAAACTGATACTAGTGGAATAAGCATATGACGAAGAGATGGACAATATGCAGCTCAAGCAAGCAACTCATGTTACCTTTTCATAAAATAGAACCCCCAAGATTTGTGAATATGATAAAGCTTAAAAGACGAATTGAGATTTTAAATAGTTCGTGTGAGTAACCAGATCCACTGTTGTACTGATCTTTTCAGGTGTAATTTCTGGAGCACTACTTTACATTCGGGACGACTTTTCTTCAGTTGATAAGAAGACTTGGTTGCAGGTAGTTCCAGTATTGAATTTTCTAGGGAATTCAAGTTTCTACAGATAATGTTTCTGTTATATGTCTCTAGGTATTATTTCTTTATGGAACAAAATACAGACTTAGATGTGTTCTTAAGCCAGGTCAAAGATCTATAGCACAGTTGAAAGCTTATGAGTTATCGGCTAAGCATGATAACAACCGTCTGCAATTTGCATTTGTTGGGGGACCTTGTCTTGTTTCGTTCATTTGTTCCTACTGTTTCAACAATTATGAGTCCCTGAATATGCAAAGTGAATCAAAAAACTACAGGAGAGCATTGTCAGTACTGCAGTTGCAGGAGCCATCATTGGAGCAGCTATTGGGGGATGGATGAATGATCGCTTCGGAAGGCGAACATCAATACTGGTTGCAGATGTCCTCTTCTTTGTAGGTGCTGTGATCATGGCATCAGCTACTAGTCCTTCACTTATCATTGTAGGCCGTGTCTTCGTTGGCCTTGGCGTGGGGATGGCGTCAATGACATCACCTCTATACATTTCTGAAGCCTCGCCGGCAAGAGTAAGAGGTGCACTAGTCAGCACCAATGGTTTTCTCATCACAGGAGGCCAGTTCTTATCCTATCTCATCAATCTGGCTTTCACAAAAGTAAGGATAATTTGAAAATCTTGTATTCCTATGGTTCCATCTGATTTAGTTCAAAAAATTTGTTACTTGATTCTCTAAAGACAGCTCAAGTAGACAATGACATCTGTTCACAGGCACCAGGAACATGGAGATGGATGCTTGGAGTTGCTGGTATTCCTGCTCTTGTTCAGTTCATATTGATGTTGTTCCTTCCTGAATCACCTCGATGGCTTTATAGAAAGGTTTCTTCAATTTATTCTTTTGTTGTTGTCCCTTTTAGCTAAGTAGTTTTGGTTAAGAAAAAAAGAATGCCATTGGTGTCATATGCAATAAGAAACTGGATTACATTTGCAAGACCAGAAAAAATCCTTTCTGACATGATTTTAATCATAGGGAAGGGAAGAAGAAGCCGAAACCATTCTCAGAAAGATATACTCAGCTCATGAAGTGGAGGGGGAGATTCATGCACTGAAAGAATCAGTAGAAGCAGAAATCCAGGAGGCGGGATCATCCGAGAAGATCAACCTCATCAAGCTGCTAAAAACCAAGACAGTGAGGAGAGGTCTGATTGCAGGAGTTGGACTTCAGGTGTTCCAGCAGTTTGTGGGCATAAACACTGTCATGTACTACAGTCCCACCATTGTTCAGTTGGCTGGTTTTGCATCCAACCAGACAGCTCTTGCACTCTCTCTGGTGACATCAGGCCTCAATGCCCTGGGTTCTATAGTCAGCATATACTTCATAGACAGGATAGGCAGAAAAAAGCTTCTGATCATAAGCTTATGTGGTGTTGTTCTTTCCCTCGGTCTGCTATCTGCAGCCTTCCATGAGACCACCTCTCACTCTCCCAGCATTAGCCGGCAGGAGACTGTGCATTTCTCTTCCTACACTTGCCCCGACTATATGTCAGCTTCAACAAGCTGGGACTGCATGAAATGCCTGAAAGCATCATCTCCAGACTGTGGATTCTGTGCTTCTGCCGCCGACAAGGTCGTTAACTCATATGAGCGATTTCCAACTTCGCGCTAGATTCAGCTAATGTTGAAGTTTAACATATTAATTGTTCTCTTCTTACTGCAGCTATTTCCTGGAGCATGTTTGATTTCGAATTCAACAGTGAAGAATTTGTGCCATGCAGAAGATAGGCTATGGTACACTAGAGGATGCCCGAGCCGCTACGGATGGCTCGCCGTAGTTGGCTTGGCGCTATATATCATCTTCTTTTCCCCTGGGATGGGGACGGTGCCGTGGATTGTAAATTCCGAGATATATCCCCTGAGATATAGAGGAGTTTGTGGAGGGATTGCAGCTACGGCAAACTGGGTCTCAAATCTGGTGGTGGCACAGTCCTTCCTTTCTCTAACACAGGCCATTGGACCATCATGGACATTTATGATCTTTTGTTTGATCTCGGTGGTCGCTCTGATCTTCGTGCTGATCTTCGTGCCAGAAACCAAGGGCTTGCCAATTGAGGAGATGGAAAAGATGCTAGAGAACAGAAGAGCTCGTTTCAGATTTTGGACAAAGAGTTCAGAGCCAAAGCCACTGAAGAAGAGTTCAGATGTTTGAGTCCTCAAGCCAATGTGTTCCATTTACAAAACATTGTCATTGTTCTGTGTGGAGTAGATTTTTAATGATATTATGATTGTCGGTTCCAAGTTTGCGAACAAAAGTGTTTCTGTGATAATAGTAAACTAAAAATTGTGAAGCCAATGGAAAGTTGAATGAAATTGATGTTGAGAATGAAATGTATGAACAGGACCATGGAATGGAAACAAAGGATTTGCATCATATTTAACAGTCTGTTGCACCGAATATTGGCGGGCACACCGGAAAAGAACAAAGAAATGACAGCCGAATATCAATAAAAGTTACAGAAATTGTTATTCTTTGTGAAGACCAAAGATTCATAGTTTCTTATCATAGCACTGGAATCAGAATATGTAAAGCATCCATGATCCATACAAAAAACAGAAATCTCGAGTACATAAATTGTCCATACAAAAAACATAAATCTAGAGTCTTTTCCCCTTCCAAGTCTTGTAAATAGGACAGCATTTCAAAGAGGCTGAGTTTACCAAATCATCGCAATTCAAGCGATATGTTCAGCCAAAGATAGGATCTTCAGATGCTTCTTCCTTCTCAGTTCATGGGGTACTGGCCCAAAGACACGGGTTCCAATTGGCTCTCCTTGTTTGTTAATGAGAACTACGGCATTATCATCAAATTTGATCTCACTGCCATCACAGCGTCCCCTTTGCATCGCAGCACGCACCACTACGCCATAAACAACATCTCCCTTCTTCACTTTGCCTCTAGGTTGTGCTTCCTTTACTGACCCTATGATAATGTCACCTAACCTTGCTCCTTTCTTTCCCTTCAGTGACTGAATGCACATAACACGTTTTGCTCCTGAGTTGTCCACCACCTTGAGGTTGGTTCTCATCTGGATAAATGTTCTTTGTTGCTGTCCAGAAGCAAAAAAAAAAAAAAAAAAGCTTCATGATCTAAAATATAAGCAAAACCATGCGAACAACATGCCTGCATTTCTATTTTTAACATTTACTATGAAACAAAGTCATATGAAAAATTTAACCTCTACTATGAAGCACAATACAGAGATATTGCAAAATTTTAAGAGTAAAGCCTGAATGTCCATTAGAATATTGAACTGCAAGAAGACATTGATGATACCTGACAAAAAATATTATTATAGCTTAGGTTTGGCGTTGTCTGAAAAGGTGAATTTGCTCCAGGCATAGTATTCCCAAGGCTCCCCATCAATGAGCGGCCAACTAATTAGACCATAGTACCAGTAAGAAACATATTACAAATGTCAAAGTAATACATTAGAATTCTCAAATCAAACAAACAAGACTAGTTCATAGAACTTGAATCAAGCATATATGATCATTCTTTACACTTGTCTTGTCATGCAACTTAAAAGGTACCATGTAGCTACCATGTTATGAAGTTTGAAGTACATTTTGAGTTTTTTCAGACTGAAAATTAATGAGTGATGCACTAAAGAAAGAAAATCAACAAAACTGATGAAAAATCAGACTAGAAGATTGGAAGTATCAATAAAGAACCAATTAAGATATATGAAAAAATCACAAAAATCTATAATATTAATAGAAGATAGATCAATATGGCTGGAAATTCTAGTTGCAGCCTTAAATATTAGGATTACAAGAGCTTAAAATGAATAATCAATCTCAACCCTTGATCAAACTACTTTTGATCTTAACCCTTATACTAATTACAAAGTCATATGTCTATCACATGATGACTAATAGACTAAAATATCAGCTTTAATTAAAATAACTAATAGAAAGTAAAAAACTCCTCCATCAAGGAGGCCATGAAACAGATAGGATATCACAGAAAGGAACATATGACAGCAAAAGCACCTACTTTATATCTTCACGCACCTTCAAGCTTTAAATCAGTAGTAAAGCTCCTATTTTGTTCATTCTAGCTTGTTGTGCTCAGCATGGTTATAAGCTCAATAGTTGGGAAGAATAAGAAATTTTTATCTATTACCCTTGAGATTAACCCATAGAAAATAGTTACTGGAATGCTGAAAGTTAATGCATCTCTCAAGAAAGTTGTGTTAAACATAAAAGATGTGAATGGAAAAATTTGGTAATTTACAAAAATCAACACAGGCAATCAGCATTTCCTTCTCGAAGGAAACCTGGACAACAGCATATATGCTCGGTTAAGATTACTGCTAACGGGCGAATGCTAATTTAACTGTCATGCTAGTCATGCTTAGAATATATATTCCAATACAACTAAAAAGATTTGCCCTGAGCTTAATCATATTATATCCTAATCCCAAAAGGTACTCCAGTCATTCTTGTAAAATATAGGCTACAAAAATGAGTAATCCATAATGTCATTACACATTATTAATGTAGACAATGAAGCGATATCATATTTCTCTCGGAAACAACTGCTCTTTAGGCATTGTAATATGTGATGTTCAGATGGAGAAACCAGACATGGTCCACGTATAAACATTAACTGCTGAGCAGAACATTGCTTCAAAGACATTCCGGGCACCTCATCTTTTCCTGAAAGGGCTGAACACCTCGAACAAGGAAGCCTTTATTAAAAACATGAAATTTTAGATCTCATTCCTAAACCCCACATTGCACCAGGAAATCTGCATAAATTTATGAATCGGGCCATTGCATTCTGGATCTCGGAGTCATGCTTCTACTTTGCTAGACAGAAATAGTATTAACACATTTAATCGGAAAATTCACAAAATAATGTGAAATTAATGGTAAGCGAGATCATTTGGATATTTTCTAAGAAACTTGATGGCCCGTGCCCGTGTTCGTCCTTACTTATTAGGGCAGGCAACTCGGGAACCATTGTAGTTCATATGGGTGTTTGGCAGGCAATTCGGGAACTATTTGTGCATATGGATGCTTGCTGATTCAAGCAGCCACTGGAAAGCACTCCCCTGAGCTCTCGTTTACCGAAAAGTAGTTGCATTAAGGAAGACAAAGATTAAAAATCGAACCTTGCGATACTTTGGAACGAAGAAGTGCGCTCATGTTGATCTCTCCTCTCTATCAAAATTTCCAGGAAGGTGAACCGCCAAGGGGGCAAAGTGTGGGGGAGCCCAAGTCCGGAGGCAGACTGATGGAGAAGACCCAATTCGAAAGTAGATCGAAGAACTATGGAACGGATCGGCAGCGATGTAGGAGGAGGAGGCGATGACGGCGATCGGCGGTGGCGCAGCAGCAGCGGCGGCGGCGAGGCGATGAGGGCGAACTTTTCTTCGTTCACTTTACTGGGCGTTGGTTTATTAACATAAATGACGAAACAGCCCTTAGTGTCTTTGGATTATGATTTTAAATAGGAGGGTAGTATCGACAATAATGTGGATTGATGCATTTGCATTTTTTTTACTCCAAAAGGAATATAGCAAATACAACCTTTTTATTTTTTTAAATAAAATGCAATTTGTATATGTCTATTTTCTCAAATTAAAAATTTTAAAATAGAATTGGATAAAAAAAGATATAAAAAGTTGACGATAGAATAAAGAAAAATATTTTGATAATTCAGAAAGTTAAATGTCTATCTCCATGGCTCAAAATTGAAAAGAAGTCATAATCTCAAGGGTGTTATACCTTCAAACATTTTAGAACCATTTTTTTCACAACTAAAGTCATAAAGTTTTTTTTGTTCTTGAGGTTGAACTAATTTAACACTAAAATCCTTCTGTAGTTTTCATCAAATTCTTTTAATCAATTATGATATATATTGTTAACCTTTCATGAGTTAAATCATATGGTGTCTATATTATTTAAAAGTACAAGAAAATGTGAGCAGATGGCAACCTATGATTAGAAAAACAGTACCTATATGCGTTTGTATCTAACTTATAAGGGTCATTTTTTTGTTTGATTATTTAACTTTTATTTCAAACAAATCAGATTGGAATTTTTATGTTTAAGACAAATTGAACTTAACCATGAGATATGCAAATCCTTCAATGGAAGACATTGATATGTAACTACACTCATTGACACTATTATGCAAAATTCAAATATAGTACTGGTTTTTTTTTACAAGCTTCAGGTATGAACTTGTTGAGATCTATAATTTTTTTATTTTTCTGATGTAAAAAAATTTCTATTGTTGAAATGGTTATAAAAATGAGATATAAATTTCTATTGGTGAGCCCCACCCCCCTGCCCGCGCCAATGAAGAGCAAAGCCTCCCCCCCCCCCCCCCCTCCCTTGACTTCTCTGGTGAGGTCGCAGAGGGGGTGAGGCCCCCTTTCGCCTAGCCTCCTCTTCTCTCTCTGGCGAAGACGTCGGAGAGAGACGAAATGTATTTTTTTAATTTTTTTAATTTTTAATTTTTTATTAATTTGCTGACGTTTATCGATCGAAAAATCGGGTATTCCACGTCGGAGGATATTCCATGCAATAAATTTGAAGATGAAAGGCATTTGTGTTATAAAGTGAAGTTGGAGGACACTGAGCAAATGTCAAAGTTGGAGGGCATTTGGTGTAATTTTTTTGACTTATGAGCGGTGTTAGTTACAATTTACCTCATTTCTCGGACTTTCACATGTCCATATAAGAGTAACTATAAATAAATCCATTAATAACTTATATCATATAAATGTGGAAGCTAAAATATCTGTTGTTCCAAATGTTCTCATTCCATACATTATAATAGCAATGTAAAATGAAATAAAATAAGATAAACTAATTTCATGACTCTATCTCATGATGCATACAAAATATAATATATAATTAGTCGTGCATTTAATCTTATTTTGATTCATTTTTATATGGCATGCATCATTTACGAGATTATTTGATTAAATTTTATAAAAATGAAAATTTATCCAAGTCTTGTGTTTTGTTGCATAAAAATTAAGAAAAAGAGTCACGAAGCCACCAAAGAAAATGGCACTCCAATCAGAGTTAAAAGGAAGTCAGAAATTAAAAATTAATGGAGGATGTCAAGGCTGAAATGGATATAAGGAGCTGTGATAGGACTGTAATGGGTCGTAACAACAAAGGCGTTACAAGGTTGTAACAATCCGTTAAATGTTCAATTTTATGCTAAAACCTTGTCCGAGTTACGAGCCGTGACGAGGATATGGGTCGTTAAAATTCAACTTTTACTTCAATTTGGACACTGTAAATGTTGGAGTAACCAACATCTACTACACTATCTAGAAAATACTATCAATATCAAATTACCTAACATCACTAAAAACAAGGGTAAAAACCATGGGGCAGCATGTTATTTTGCAAGCCAATAGAATATGAGGGCCAATAAATTAAAGGTATTTGGTTGCTTATCAATAGGTATGCATGGGTGTCATCTTGGATCATCAAGTGAAGTGTCTACTGTGGGCAAGTGAGGAGAGCTTGTACGTGTGGTAAGTGGAGAGTGGTATGAACAGGTGCTTGAATGAGTAAGGTCTTGTGGAATGAGGTGTCTGAATGCTCTAGTTGTTTAGGGTGTGAGTTTTAGTGAGTAGAAATTGCATAAGTAGTGAGTGAGTCCATACAAGTATTGTATTATTATTTTGTATTAATATAAGTATCATTTAGTAATTGATTTTTTTATCAAAATCTCTACAAGTGATATCAGAGTAGGTGGCCTCGTGGGAGACTATATCGAAGTACTGGAAGATCAAGTTACGCAGAGACTCTGTCGGTTTGAAAATCTCTACTCTGGAGGTTCTGCGAGTGAGTGCAGAATCTAGGATTGTGAGAAGTCTTGCAAGATCAAAGTATGCAGAGACTTTGCAAGTTTGAAGTCGTGTAAAGTCAAGGCATGAGGAGGTTCTGCTAGTGCGCAATATGGAATTATGAAGTGTTCGAGTCTGAGTCTACACTTGGTTGGTTGATTGTAGGGCATTCAACAAGTCACCATGGCGAATATTTTTTATATGACAGGTGAAGTCAGAAAATTAAATAATCAAAATTATAGTTACTGGAAGACCTATATAGAGTTTTACTTGCAAGAGCAAGATTTATGGAATACTATCGATGGGGCCGATACAATGACCCTGCGGATGCTGAAGCACGGAGGAAGTGACATATAAAAGCATGTAAAGCTATGTTCATTCTCAAGACAACGATAGAGGAGGAGTTGCTGGAGCACATTAAGGACGTTGAGACATCAAAGGCTGCATAGGATGCACTTGCTGCACTATTCTCCAAGAAGAATGACGATCAGCTTCAATTGTTGGAGAATCAACTTATAACATTATCGTAGGGCGACATGATGATTAGTTAATATTTTATTAAGGTAAAATCTCACTGTCGTGAAATATCTCAATTAGATCCTAATTCTAAAGTTAGTGATGTTAGAATGAGATAGATTATTATCCACAACTTGAGATTCGAATATAGCGGATTCATAACTGTCATTCAAGGTTAACCTACTTAACAAGCCTTGTTAGAATTAGAAAATCTATTGGTTAATCAGGAAATGTTAGCTAAGCAAATGGCTGGAGTATCAATCATGAATGAAGATGAAGCACTCTTCTGCTCTATAAGAAAAGGGCAAGCACAGGGTAGCAAGGTTGATAGGAGCATGGACGAGAGAGAAGTCCACAACAAGGGGGAGCTGACCAAGAGTCGGATAAGGAAAATTAAGAGGAGAAGAACTCTTGCCGACAACAAGATTGTTGCTATAATTGTGTGAAAGAAGGAAGAACAAGAGAAGAGATCTCGACGATAAGAAGGTCGTTGTTACAATTACAGTAAGAAGAGTCACTTTGCTCGTGATTGTCAGCACATGAAGAAGGAAATACTGCAAAAGAAAGTGAGGAAGAATAGGATTTCAAAGCATCCTTGACTATTGAAGAAAATACCATCATTGAACAAGAAAGAGATTTTGAAGAGTTGATAGAATTTTGCAATGTGCAACATCGAGGAAGATCAAGTTGAGTACACTAGTGAAGGAGAATGGCAAGCACTTTTGCCATCAGAAGAAAGTTTTGAAGAGGAGTTTGACTTCACACACGAAACTTGTCAAAATAGCCTTCATGAGAAAAAAAGTGATGTCAAGGGAGGAGCTCAAAGAAGAGAACGAAAGAGAGAAGTAAGCAAATGAAGAATTCTTAGAAGAGTTAGTTGATCAAGAACATGATTCAGAATCGCAAAGATTTTGTCAATGGGCGCCAAAAGAATATCAATAAGAAGAAGAGTTCTTACTAATCAAAAG
The DNA here is from genome assembly GCA_030549335.1 of Pontederia crassipes. Classification (NCBI taxonomy): domain Eukaryota; kingdom Viridiplantae; phylum Streptophyta; class Magnoliopsida; order Commelinales; family Pontederiaceae; genus Pontederia; species Pontederia crassipes. Next base: position 3,054,857 of record CM060197.1, read on the forward strand.
GAGCATCAAGCCAATAAAATCAAATCTAAGGTACAATAACTCCACTCTCAATACTCTTCGAGCATGTGATGCATACAATGAAGATAGCTTAATCTCGAAGCTAAAAGATGAGAATATGATCCTTAGTGAATTGATGCCGAAGAAGAAGTATCTTTATGATTCAACAATACGACATGGAGATCAAATGGCTACTCAAGAGTTTTCCTTAAAAGAAAATGATTATGATAAAGCAAGCAAAATTACTTAAACGAGAAGGAGAATGAGAATAAGAGTTGATGCTGAGGGGGAGTGTTGATGTAACCAACATCAACTACACTATTTAAAAAATACTAGCAATATCAAAATTACTTAACATTAGTAAAAACTAGGGGTAAAAACCATGGGGCAACATCTCGTTTTGCAAGCCAATAGAATATGAGAGCTAATAGATTAGAAGTATTTAGTCGCCTATAAATAGGTACGCATGGGTGCTATCTTAAATTATCGAGTGAAGTGTCTACTGTGGGCAAGTGAGGAGAGCTTATACGTGTAGTAAGTGGGGAGTGGTGTGAGCAGGTGCTAGTGTGAGTAAGGTCTTGTGGAGTGAGGTGTTTGAGTGCTCTAGTTGTTTAGGGTGTGAGTTTTAATGAGTAGTAAGTGCACAAGTAGTGCGCGAGTGCATATAAGTATTGTATTATTATTTTGTATTAATATAAGTATCATTTAGTAGTTAATTTTGTTTATCAAAATCTCTACAGTAAGGGTCATGAAATCAGTGTTGCGAGCCATTAGAAGTCATATTCAGACTGTTACAAAGTTCTTATGGGGCATTACGTGATTTCGATATTTCTTCGATTTTTCTTTGAATTTCAATTGTGAATCAACTCCAAACTTTCTAAAGCCCAATTGTAAATCCCAGGGATGAAACATATTTAATCATATTTGAAGAAGTTTTGAATAATTTTAAAGCCCAATTAAAGTATATTTCGAATATTTATTATTTTGACATAAAAAGACTCTCAATCAAAGTGAAACTTCACCAAAACTCTTGTGACATCTAGAGACTATAAATAGAAGCCTTAGAAAACAGAAAAGTGATGATTAAGACTTGGTAGATGTGCTTGAGACCTGGGAGCCATGCCATATCGTTAAGGATGAATGTTCAAAGGAAGACCAACCGAAGAAGAAAGCTGCGTAATAACTCGTCGTTTGTGCTGTGCAACGATCTAGAGGCCCCGAAGGTTATGAGTTCTTCTTCTGTCTTTACTTGGATGCTTTTATTTAGTTTTTCATTGTTCATCTTTGCCGTAATAGATATTTTTTTTATTTTATTTTAAAGGGAAAATTGTTTGAACATTGTTATTAGTTAAGTTAATTAAACTTTTTGATTTCTTTTGATTATGCATGTTGAGTTCATTTCTTTTTATGAATGATTTGATTACAAACCTATAAGAGGAGTGATTAGTTACAAAAATTATTATTACTTTGATAATTATTTTTTTACTTTTAAGTTGAGCATACATAACGCGTGTTAAGTAACTCGTTGTTTGTGCCAAATTTCATGTAGTCTATTATTTTGTCTAGAATTGTGAGTTAATAATAATGTATGAGATACATATTAATGCATCTTAACTCTTTATAAATTTAATAATTGATTTGGCATTTGCGATTGTTAGTTTTATTAGAAGTTAAGATAGTTTGGTTTACTCGTTTTGGAGAGATCAATACCTCAGGTACTCCTAATTTGTCTTAAGAATCGATACTATTATTTTTTGTTCTAATTCAACTATTACAAAGAATTATACGTGTTTATCTTTATATTAATCATGCATAATTCTTAGGCTCAACACTAGTTTATTTAATTATTTTTCATTTATTTTTCTGCTCCTTTAATTTTTCATTTTCTTACCACAAAACCATTTTCTTCTCCTAGTAGATTATTGGGATATATTAGATCTAACTAGTTCCTCACGAGATCGATAATTCTACTTTACACTTTATTACTTGATACGATTAGTGCACTTGCTAGCAACTTTATTATTACAAATTCAACGCATTACATCACCAACATCTCATACTACACACATCTCCATCATGCTCTATTAAATTAATTATGGAAATCAAACACCGAGACATGAGATATTCGTGGGTGTAAAACTCAATACATAATATAATAAATATTAATAAAAATAGGCAAACTTTCAATATGATAATAAATTTATTATGTTCTTTCTATTCCTTTTTCGTTCTATTGTTTTGTTGTATTTTGTTATTTTCTTTTTGTTACATTTTCGTTCTTTTCATTTTTATGCTCTATTATTTTCTTCTACATCTTTTATTTTAATAATTATTTATAATATTTATATGTTTATTCTATACAAGCTCGACTTCATTTATTATAGACAATCATGACACTTTGATGTGGGGTAGACCAGGATCAAAGATGGGCACCTTAAAACTAGTAAAAAGGGTGAGATCATTTTACAATTATCAAGTGTGAGGTCATTAATATTCACTGTTACTATTAAGTGTAGTGAATCTATTAATATCCACCTTAAATTATTGGAGTGAAGAGATTATTAATACCCACCTTTTATTCTGTTCAGTTAAGAATCAATCCACATGAAGTTCCAGTCTACATATTTTATCAATTGACATGTTAATCATCCTTCTTGTTCTTTGTTTCACACATTTAATATATGGGGTAAAACTATCATTTTGCAATAGTGATAATTAACATAACCCTAAACCCCAATGTGTAGGTGAAATCCACTCCAGCCGAGTATAGTGGAACTTGGACCAAGTTTGGAACGAACTCAATTTGTGTTCTTCGAAACTCGATTGATGTTCTTTGTTTAATGTTTCTATCATCTTTTTTCAAATAGAACCCAAGTCAAGATCAAGGTAGCTGGTGCCAAATTTGTTGATATTATCGTATGAGCCTATAACACTTGACTACCAAAGGTAGATATGAACCCAACTCAGATCTATGCATTGAAACTTTATCATGGCTGAGCTTGGGTGGGGGCATCGAAATCTGGGTCATCTCTGAATTGATGATGAGTTCAGAGGGGAATTGTGTCGGGTCGCTATTTTATAAAAGAACCTGAGCCGAGTTCTGAGGGCTCCAGAGTTATTTTTTGAAAGTTTAATCCTTAATATCTAATTGTAAATTATTCATTTAAGCATAAAAATTGTGGAATTATTCATGCAATATATGAGAACATAAATTAAGTTTATTTCATCCACCATCTTATTTGTTTTATTAAGAAAATATATTAAAAAATGATTCTTACTACTTGAAACTTAGTCAGTTCACACACGTTTTTCGTGAGATTCAATGACACGGTCACAAGTCCAACTTTTTATTGACAGAGATTTGATCCATAAAAAAATTATGAGTTGAGTGGAAAAATTACACCAAATGCCATCTAACTTCACCTTGTAACACGAATGCCCTCTATCTTTTAATTTATTTCACCCGATGCCCTCCTTACCTATAATTGACGATTTTTTTTATCACAATGCTGATGTCGCGTCTCTCTCCTCTCTCTCTTCTCCGCCCCCTCCCTGCGACCTCCGACGTGGTCACAGGGAGGGGGCGATCACCCCACCCCCTGCGCCGCGCCGACGAGCGCAAGGGAAGGGGGGGAGGGGGACGCCCCGAGGTTGCATGGAGGGTGAGGTCATAGGGAGGAGGGCGGCCCCCCCACCCCTCGCGCGAGGGGTGGAGGGGTGGGGAGGGTCGCCCCCTCCCTACGACGTCCGGTGAGGTCGGAGGGGGGGGGGGGGGGGGGCGCGACCACCCCACCCCACCCTGCGCCACGCCGGCGAGCGCAAGGGAAGGAGGGGGCGACCCCCCCCCCCCCCCACACACACACACGCTCGCCTGCTGAGGTCTCGCCGGAGGTCATGCGACCCCCTTCGCTCGCTACGCCAGTGACAGCTCCAGGTGACATTTTTTATTATTTTTTAATATTGCCACGACATTATAACCTGAACGTGGAGAGGAGAGAGTCCCGACGTCAACGCCATGTCAACGTTGTGACAGGGAAATGACTGATTATAGGTAAGGAGGGTATCAGATGAAACAAATTAAAAGATGGAGGGCATGCGTATTATAAAAGTGAAGTTGGAAGGCATCGCTGAGCAAACATCAAAGTTGAAGGCATTTGATGTAATTTATCCTGAGTTGAGCAGTTGTGCACACACAACGAAGAAAGAACTAAAATTCTAAAATGGAGAAAAAAGTTTATGAAAGTGAAACTAGCATGGGAAGGAATTATATTTATTGGAGAAAAAATTAATTACGGAATACCTAATTTTAAAATAACTAATAACTCACCTTAACCAACTTCTGAATTCTATCTTTAACATCTTTTATTTATCTTTAACATCTCGCCGGAGGTCATGCGACCCCCTTCGCTCGCTACGTCAGTGACAGGCTCCACGTGATATTTTTTATTAATTTTTAATATTGTCACGACATTATAACTTGAACGTGGAGAGGAGAGAGTCCCGACGTCAACGCCACGTCAACGTTGTGACTGGAAAACGACTGATTATAGGTAAGGAGGGTATCGGATGAAACAAGTTAAAAGATGGAGGGCATGCGTGTTATAAAGTGAAGTTGGAAGACATCGCTGAGCAAACATCAAAGTTGAAGGCATTTGATGTAATTTGTCCTGAGTTGAGCAGTTGTGCACACACAACGAAGAAAGAACTAAAATTATAAAATGGAGAGAAAAAGTTTATGAAAGTGAAACTAGCATGGGAAGGAATTCTATTTATTGGAGAAAAAATTAATTACGGAATACCTAATTTTAAAATAACTAATAACTCACCTTAACCAACTTCTGAATTCTATCTTTAACATCTTTTATTTATCTTTAATTTAAACATTTTTTCTATTCCTTTCTTCTCTTGAATTCAAATTTAATTTTTTCAACTTCTTTTATCCTTTATTTTCAGAATAATTTTCATAATTAATTTAATAAATAGTTATTTTAGTATTTATTTATTTAATAATAGAAAATTACGGCGTGTTACCATACTTCATACTTGATTCATGTAAAATGATTAGATCACGATGAAGAGATAGTTGTTAACCCATGTAACAATTTACTTGTACATAAATATGATCATATAAATATCAACATAATATTTGATAATAGTAAAGGAATAGTGCATAGATGAATATTATATAATTCGCTTTTGTAAGAATTATTACAGTGAACTCTTTCGAAAAGAAAAGTTAAATAATAAAAATAAATAATATTTTTAGTATTGATAAGTGTTTAATAGCTACTTTCCTAGGACGGGGACGCTATATGTATAATTTAATTAGGATATCTTTTCCTTTAAAAAAAACATAATAATCACTTAGGGGCTACTAATAAGATTCATCAGTTACCAACTCTTACCTTAGTTGGCAATATGTGTCTTTCACGTGGGACCATAAACTTAGAAAAATAATAATGCCAACCCAGTGTTCGAAAATCGACTCCGATCGTCCAACTCAATTGACGTTAAAAATTATGCGCATTGAATTAGAGTCTCGTCCCATCATCAAGCTCAATTATTTTGATGTCATTCGGGACAGCATGCTTGACATGAGACTCCCAGCGAGAATTTTTTATATTCACAAAAAGTTCGAACTCAAAATCTTTACTTAAACGATGATGAACTACTATTCATTCCACTCCAACTCTTATTTGTAATAATAATGATATTAGTTGGCTCAACGGACGACAAAATTAAGTCTCGTGAAATATTAGGTTTAAATTTTAAAATCATGGCATTAATCAGAAAATAAGTCATTATTATTTTATCTTTTTAAATTTAAATTAATTGATGTTAATAATCTCGAACATCGTAGAACTCTCTTTAAGTTCAGATAGGCATAAAAAGAATAGATAAATAATGATAAAGGCGCACGCAAAATGGATAACTACGCGACTAATTGGGCCAAAAGAATCTTAACAGTTCTAGACCTTTATAGGCCCATTTATTTTTTTTCGAATTTTAATTGTAAATTCAGCATTTTAAGTGGACAATTTTCGTTTTTGAACAAATTGATATTTAAAGTCACATATCTCAATTATTTCGTAAAATAAAGGAGTTTAATAATGATTCGCAAAAAAATTACCTTAGAAGATGTTAAATAAACTGGTCCGAACAAATTATTCCTCCGAGAAGTGGCGATAGAATAAAAAAATGTCCAAAATTAACAACAACACACAAATAAAATAAAAAAAAACTGTCCCTCGCGCGCCCATCAGATCCGTTCATCCACCGAAACGTGTCCCGCCCGATCGAACGTAAAGTTGACAAGTGTCTCAATGCGCGATCATGGATCGACTCTGTGCAAACCAAGGAAATAAAAATAAATAAAGCTTCAGAAAGGCAACTTGCCACTGATCAGTGCCAAAAAAAAAATTTTTTTTTTTGGTGCCCCCCTCCCCTGTCGTCGTTGTTAAAACTATTTAAACAACGAACCCCATGCACATCTCTCTCTCTCTCTCTCTCTCTCTCTCTCTCTCTCTCTCTCTCTCTCTCATAACTCCTATACTGATATGGCCTCATATTTATCCGGCAACCATCCGGGCATCCTGCCACGCACCCACGCGTCGGTCCGTCCTTCGCCTCCTCGTTCGCCGCGCGCTTGACCAGCCGCCGTGCATGAGACACCACACCACAACAAACTCCATCACCTTTCCTCTCTCTCTCTCTCTCTCTCTCTCTCTCCCCCCCCCCCCCTCTCTGCCCTTAGAAAAAGAAAGTAGCAAAAGGTATTCGTACGTCCAAGGACTAATGCATAGATCGAATTATTTTAATTTAGCGGCACCTCGTCGTTCCACGAATTTAAATTTTGCTTATTTAAAGGAATCGGATTTTGAAATATAGGATTTCCAACACGTTATAAGTTACTGTATTCATATATGATTTTGGATAAGATTATTTATGGCCCTTTTGCTTACATCATGCGCGAGCTATTAATTAATTAACAACCGTAATTATGCGACAGGGCACACGGGGTTTAAGGGGTGCATGATGCATGCAGCAGATCATGTGCGCCTGCTTTAAGGAACAAATAAATCCAAGTTGCGGCTTTAGACAAAAATGACACTGTGGTGTAATAACACATGGGTTTAACAATGATGTCAAGACACGTGTCAAACGATTATATATTTATTAATAATTTAGAGAATTATTAGTAATAATAAAAATAGGATTTAAATAATCAATAATAATTATATTTATTATTTTTAAATTTTTACAAACTTTTGCATATTATTATCCTTTGTTAGTTTATATAAATTCTTGTCTTATAAGTTTTTTTTTTGTTATCACGATCCTCTAAATTATTAATAAAAAAGATATTAAAAAAAATGACAAGTAATATTTTGAGGACAAAATGAAAGTTACAACATACAGTTATATATAAATGACAACATACAGTTATTTTGAGGAGATAATTTGTAATATTGGCACAATTATATATAAATGACAGGTAATCTATTTATTATTTTGAGAAGGTAGTAGTCTCTTTAGATTTTCTTTTCGGGGGATAATTTTGTCCCCATAATTCTCCTCGATACTACTTATTTGGTATATAATTGTTAAGACACACCTTTATATATGATATAATATAATTTTCACTTTGACAGGTCACCTCCAAGAACGCAAATTAATGCATCACTGCCAAATACCTGTATTGTTCAGAGATGATACGTATCGTTACACACAATATATATATATATATATATATATATATATATATATATCATATGAACAAGGATGACATAATTTCTCGGACCTACTTACTAGTAATAACAGCACCGAGCACTCATTGTCCCAAAGGAAACATCCATTGTGGCCAGTGCATGCCACATTTCCTACTTTTCTTTTCTTTTTTTTTTCACTGCATGTGCTGTGTGGTCAGAGAGAGAGAGAGAGAGGAAAATGTCAATTAACGGATATATGCAGAGGAGTTCAGGTGCTGAAGAAGCTACAAGAGAGGTAAATGAAGTGAGCAATGGGGGAAAATAACAGTAGGGAGGGAGGGGGAGAGAGAGAGAGAGAAGATCCTTGAACTCCTCTCGCATGTCGATCATCTTGCATAAAAAAGAAATGTTTGAATACTACAGCTACGTACAAACTAACATTAATAGGGGATTATTGAAAGTTCTCACATCTCGAGAGAGTTGCTTTTTGTTGCTGGTCTTCTTGATAATACATCTGACAGGCACTTTAATAAGGGAAGGGGAACACTCATGAGAATAATCAGCCACACTGACCAGTCCACTTGCTCGTTTTTATGATAAAAAGCAGCAAGAGACTGCGAGGAGAGAGAGAGGGAGAGAGGGGATGATGGTCTCCTGCTCAAGGCATCTCGATATCGATCACATGCACCCCCGGCCCTCTTTCTGGCATTAGCCACTGGACAGAGATTAAGTATAATGATATGTATGATTAATTAGCTTAAGAACAAAACAGATAATGTTGGATATTGACCATTAATTGCTATCTGGTTTGTAGGTGGACTTGCGTGCGTGCGTGCATGCATGCATCCAGCATCCTATTTTTTCTGGCCGGAATACATGTCTTCAGAAGTGAACTCCGTGCCTTCTACTTTGAGAGATGATACAGGCAAAAGCTCCATGTCTTTCCTTGAGGAGAGAGAAGGATTGCGTCCATCTTTCTCCTTGTATTGGACGAAGGAGATGTAGCAGTGAAAACACTACAGGAGATGGATGATCTCACATTGTTCTTTGATTGGCGAACATGAGATCATTGATGAGGACCTGCCCGAATCAACACCTGCACCATGCACCTGCACCTGCAGCAACATCATCATCATCATGGTGTGCATATCTCTCAATCATGGATGCTTTGCATGCCAAAAAGGTCCAAACGTAGCAGCACTTGGAATCATGGCGATGAGACCACGCGATCTCTCATGGCCATTAATACAACAGAGCAAGCAAGTCATGTGCCCAATCTCCCCCATTGATATGACCCATTCTGTAAGCAATCACTCCACATATATCAGGAGAAATAACAAGAAGAAAAAAAATAAAAATTAAAGAATTCTTCGCAGAAACGAACAATAACTTTATACTACTGACATTATCACATGAATAATGTCTATATATAGTTTTAGTAATTGATCTCCGCAACAAATAATGGAACAAACAACTCATACAATCCACCACCTTTTCCTTCTTAAAGACCTTTTTATACCACAGTTAAAATAAGAGAGAGTAGAGCCGACCATTGAAAAAACGCCACGTCTAGAGAGCTTCGGCTTTTTAGTGGACCACAGCGGTGTTTGGTGTCGGTGGACGAGTAGGGAGAAAAACCAAACGGGGGAAGGAGGGGCATTTTCGTGATTATAGGGAACTTCGGAGGATGTTTCGGGAACTTGTCGCACGTATAAAAATGCGGGAGAGAGAGAGTGAAAGTGAGAGAGGAGAGACGGCGGTGTGTCTCTGTGCACTTCCCGATAAGCTCGGCGATTGCTCGAATGGGGAACCGCTATTATTAGGGTTTCGATCCGCGAGCTCGTCCTCGGACGGATTAAGCCATCGATTCCGCCTCCGGAATCCCCCCAACTTTTTCGATCCGATTCCATGCCAACCGTGTCCGAAAACCCTACCGATTAATGCCAACCGTCGTTGTAGATCCTCGTTCTCACCTCCCTGCGCCGAAGTTTTGGAGTCCGACGTGCTACTGCTTGCCGATGGTCGCGGAAATGAGTGGTTTTCCGGTGCGTGGCGGCGTTTGAGTAGAGATTTTGCGGCGGCATTTGGAGAATTTCGGTGGAATTATAGGAATGCAGCTCCATCGCGGGGCGTTCGTGGGGAATCTGGAACGAAGCAGCGTTCTTTCAGGATAGAGGAGGGATCTTTTGGTCCGGAATGCTTGGTTTCGTGGGGTTGGCGGTTAGATCTGGTTGGCTCCCGGGCTCTGGGAGGTGAGATCGGAGCTGGGAGCGAAAACTTCGCCTGTGTGCGGTATGAGCTTCTTGATTCTTATTATCCGTGAAAGATGATATTTTTTTTATGTCGCGTTTCCGCGATTTGATGCGCTTTTGTTGCGAGCTTTCGCGTTGTCTTCGTTGCTTTGTTTTAGCTTTCGCTCTTTGGTTTTCTTGTCTTTAAAGCTAGGGATTAAAGTTGCTCTCTTTTGCAAGACTTATAGCCATCCCATATTTTACTGAATCTGCTGCACTGGTCGCAGACGCTGCCTGCTGCTGCTACTGCTGCTGCTACAGGCCGCAGCGCTGCTTATTTCTGGCCGCCTGGGAGCGGGAGCAGCTAAAGAGACGGGTAGAGGCTTTAGAGTAGTCATAGACACCAAGAGGTGCACAGCTCATCACTGTTGAAAAAAGGAAGCCGAGGGCCAAACCCCCTGACAAGTCTCCGGCCATAAACGCTCCTCCTACTCTTTTACTACTGCAGCAGCTGCGAGAACTCGTCATCAATGCTAAAGGACAGCTCCACCGATCCTTGAAAACCCTAGCCCGCAATCCTTCGTAATCCCCTATAAGGAGATCCAGGAAAAGGCCGAGGTGAGCCAGAAGCTGCCGAGAAAGGCGATAAAAACCCGATCTTTGGGGTGCTCCGCGACGTTATGAGAGAGGAATGGAGCTGGACGAGAACCACCATCACACCTGCAAGCGCTCTCGTGTGGGCAACGGCGGCCAAGCTGCTAAGATAGGCCCCAAGGAGCAGCAACACCAGGATGAGGACGAGGAGGATGCAGAAGGAAAGAAGGTTGCGAACGGCGTCGGATCTCGAAACAACGGCGCAAGCCATGCCCTCGTCCCTTGGCAGAACCATATATCTTCCAGGATTTATCGTGTGTCTCGTGCTTCTGGCGGGAAAGATAGGCACAGTAAGGTCTACACAGCCAAGGGGCTGCGTGATCGGAGAGTCCGGCTTTCTGTTTCTACCGCCATCCAATTCTATGATCTCCAGGACCGCCTTGGATATGATCAGCCGAGCAAAGCCATTGAATGGCTGATCAAGGCGGCTGCAGCAGCAATCAACGAGCTCCCATCGCTTGATGGGTTTCCCAATCCACCGCCTCATCAGATGGATGAGGATAAGCAGATGGATGCCAGTCCGGAGGGAGCGCCAAGCTACAACCAGCAGCACTTGTCAACGAAGTCCGGATGCAGTAGCACATCGGAGACGAGCAAAGGCTCAGGCTTGTCGCTCTCTCGGTCGGAGAGCCGAGTCAAGGCACGCGAGCGAGCACGCGAAAGAGCAACCAAGGACAAGGAGAAAGATGCAGACGAAGCTAGCTGCCATGTGATACCTTCCGACCATCATCAAAAGGACCTCAATCCAGGCCTCAACTCGCACTCTTCATTCACTGAACTTCTCACAGGTGTTGGCGGCAACAATGGAAGTGCTGTCGCTGCCGTTTCCGCTGGAGGAGTGGAGGCTACTCCTATCTCCATTCAGAAGCATATCTCTACGGCCGATTACTTTGGCCAAGCAGGTCTCTTTACCCTGTCGCAGAAGGCCCACCTTCCTTCCGGATACTCCTCACCTTCGAATCATTTTGTGCACAGCTCCCCGTTGGCTATGATGCCATTCAACATTCAACCAGCTGCGGCGCCAGCTGGAGACCACCAGGAGATGCACCAGTTCTCCTTCTTGCAAGACCATCTGATTCCCGCGTCGGCGATGGCGGCGACAGGGGACTACAACCTCAACTTCTCCATATCGTCAGGTCTTGCGGGTTTGAACAGGGGGACCCTTCAGTCCAATTCGCCATCTCAGTTGCCTCATCACCACCATCATCACAACCACAACCACCTACAGAGGCTTTCTACGCCCGTCGACGGATCGAACATTTCATTCTTCTTTGGCAGTACTGCCGCTGTGCCAGCAGCTGCTGCAACGACCACCACAGAAAATCAGTTCTCGGCGGGTTTTGACAGCCGACTGCAGCTCTGCTATGGGGATGGGTTCCGAGACTCAGATCAGAAAGGGAAAGGGAAGAGCTGAAGTAAATGGAAATGTCATACATTTTGCAGCTGCTATTAACTTCCTGGTAAGTGTCAAAATTGCACATTACACTTTTCTATTGCTTGTTGCAGGTCTAATCTTTGCCTTTACCTTACTATTATACTCTCAAAATCTTTCTTGCATGTACTTGAAAATCTTCTTTGGCTTTGTGTACCATGTCATCAGATCCTAAGTTTCTCTTTGGTCATGATTAAAGATCCTAAATTAAAGTCTATTTTTGGAGGTTGCATGTCTGATTTGAATGGCATTCAATTAATAAAGCATCTGACTGTGAATCTACAGGTGTCCCTTTGAAAATTTTCTATTAGTTCACCAGGTGTCACATGTTCTGTAGATAGTAGCACTTAGCACCCAATATAAGTCACACCCTGCCTCTTTTTCACTTTAGGACAGGCTTCAACTGCATTAGGACAGGGTAATCTTCCTAATACACAAAGTTAGATTCTGGAACTAAAAAAATGCTCCTGAATAAGAAAAAAATAATCATTGAGAGCAATACTTATACATCTAGATGGACGTAAAGAGTATCGTTTCTTGTACATGTTAGTGCTCAAATTTTATCCTGTCTTCTGAAAAGTGACAAAGAATTGCTTAAAAACCATTGAAATCTTGAAATTAATAGTCCGTTCATCTCCTCTACGTATCTGTAGCCATTCTCCTTCTTCTGCCTATCCATGGATTTGTTTCATCTATTCACTTCACAACAGTCCCAACTGCCTCAGACATATCCCATTATCGCTTGTCAACTGTACCTTGACATTTAAATGTCTGAGGTCCATAATCTGTTGCCTTGTATTATATATAAGTTGATGACCTTTTTGGACGGTGCCTGGGCCATTTGACTTCAACGCAATTGAATTATTTTTGCGAAGAGGATTGTCGGGAGTGGGGATTTGGGTAGCGATTATACTTCCCTCGTTTTTGCTGCTCTCTTCTCGGGAGCGTACACTTGTACATTTGCCCTTTCATGGATGACACCCTAACTTGATGCTCATCTTTTTTCTCAGAGAGAAAAAAAAAACTCTCAACTCCATGCCACAAGATGTGTGAGACATGCTATGCACCAATTCCACATTTGATGTATCAACTGTTAAAAGTTACTATGTGTGAGTGCTTTCTTTGCTTCAACGAGTTTCATCATTCCCATGTAATATTTGATTAAATTTTTAAAATATAAACCCTCCCACTAAAAAAAAGGAACTCAGGTATCTTGTACAAAGCAATTCCTAATCATGGTGGTAATAATATTATATTCAACATTTAAACTGGAATAATTTACTAATATAGGCCATGCCATTAGTTTTACTTAAATACATACGCCTTGAAGTGAGAGCATTATTTTTATCTTATATGGTACATGTTGAGAGCAAAAGGAGTACAAGTAAGATAGAAGTAATCAAAACAGCTCATAAGTTTTGTGCCTAAACATAAATGAGAGACATTTTTTTTCCAGTAGCCCTGAACCAACTTTGTAGACATGTAAGTATTTTCTCCATCAAGAAATACATGTAAGGATTTTTTAGTGTTGCACTTGACACATCAGGAATTCCAAATTTGTGCCTAAGCTTCGAAGTTGTAATCAGGCTTGGTTAAATTTTCTGGAATACCCTGTCATCAAATTTTACAACTTAAAGCTTTTAAAGATAGCACAGATCTGCAAAATGATGCTACAGTGTGTTCTTTATCCATGGCAAATTATAGCAGTGGAGGGGACAGCATGAAGTAACAAGTTAAGACCAAACCTTCTTCTTTGCTAACTAATGTGTATGAGATAGTAAATCATTATCCTTCCTAGTAAGTAGCACACAAATTCCACATTCTTTGAAACAAAAAGGAATTCATGTCATTGTGCATTCTCGACTTGCTACAAAGTGCACACCATGCTCCTGTCATTAAATGAAAAAAAAAACAGGGTAGCTTCTTCTTCTCATATGGTTTCTACGTAGGAAATTAATGCTCTAGATTACAACAGGACCAAATCTTGATCTGTTTGAGATCTTATTCGCGTTTTTAACATTCTGCTGGATTATTCACTCTCCCATGTTTACATATTGAAAACTTTCCAAATTTGCAGGATATGAAATTCAATCGTTCATGAAAGCATGCAAGGGATTGATGCCACTAGGCAGATGCGGCCAAGAGGATCCTTTTCCTTGTTAGCATCTGAGTTATATTATCGTTTTCGTTGGCGAAATCACTACTGTACTGCCCTATTTTACTTCGTTTGTTCTCATGAATCAATTCCTCAGTTTATTTTTATGTGTGATTGGTGTTTGGTAGACCTTACCATACAATCATAAACATCTTTTTTGTCAATTTTATCCTATGCGTCTGAGGTATTAGATATTTGGCACGACTCTGGGGGAGAGTTCTCTTCTGGTTGCATGTATTATAAATCGACTGCTACAAGGGGAGCAACACGACCCTTGATAATTAAAACTTCCAAGATCCATTTTTTTTAACACAGTCGTGAATATATATCACATGTATAGGAATATTAAGGTGCATTCACATATGGGTGTATACAAGTGTGATCAGGGCTTTCCAGCCGTCCGATTGGAGCCTTGTTGCAAGGAAGGATAGGATGAATGCACCCTTGAACTGGTTCCTGCCTTTGCTCGCAGCGGTTCATGAAGGGGAAAAGTGATGGAGTCTTCGATGCGCCTTGCTGATTCGCAGAACGTGTGCAGGGCTTGCACGATCACACCGGTTGACTGATTCGAAGGCTGCGAGTGATCAAGAAGGCCGCGATTGATCTTTCGACCGGTGTTCTTTCCATCTTCCGCGGCTTCTTCCTTCCGAGGCTGAGAGAGGCGTGGAGATCTCAGCGAACATGAGCGAACATTGATTGATGTCGATGCCGAAGACCGCCTCGCCGACGTTGAAGGAGGTCGACAGTGGTCGAGATGGGGAAAGAGAGGAGAGACCGACATGGATGAAGGAGGCGGCCGGTTTTTTTTAACCAGGTTTAAGTTAGTGAACCAAGAATTAGATCAACATTTTATTAGATGATTAAATTTCAGTCATTATAACTAAAATAATTTTTAATCTTATGACTCAAATCGTGTGATGCACTTTAATATTCCTCTCTGTCTATATAGATCGAAGGTGCAGGACGCTCTCTGACATCAAGGAGCCTCATCATTCTTGAGCTGTAAAAGAACACATTTTATGATGTTTCATGTGTTGGGAGTTCTTTTTTTTTTTCCCTTTTCTTTTCACATGAATACATATCCATCCGTTTTTACAGCTCAAGATCGACGAGGCTCATTGGTTTACTGATGGTGTTGAGTTTTCTTATGCAAGTCACTAAGTTCTTGATACTGAAACTTAATGGGGTCTGAGATCACGAGCAAAAGAGTTAAAACTTGTTTTTTCTTAGTGTTGGTAATGCACTAGATGTTGCAAAACACACGTATTTTTAAGATTTCGCAATACTTACTTCTAATACTTATTAGTTAATACGAATCTTTAAACATCAAAATTGGCAACGAAGAGAGTATTTACTATAAATAATCGAGCTTACTTTTAGTTTCTAAACATCTTAACTTAAACTAAACAGAGTGGAGCCAGATTGTGATAAATTGAAAAGGCTCTTCCCCTTTGATGTTCTTCAGTACGTAGCACCAAATTTTGAGAGAACATATATACAAATAGTCTACTACAACATCCAAGTAAACAACTGAAATATCAAGGAATTAAGCAACACAATGTAGACGCTGCTTGTTTCCAGGATAGAAACTGAGGGCACAAGTGATGAGGTAAGAGAAAATGATGTTACCCTTTTTCTGTTACTAACGAGGTTTCAGCCTGATGTACATGCTGCAGCTACATCACAAGCAAACGAAAGGAAGAAGGCGAGAAAGTTTAACTTGGTTCAGTGACGAATAACTGAAGGGTGGAGAACGGGATGCCATTAACAGGTTAAACACATCCATTTATTACAATATTGACATGCAAAGGATGCTTTGGGGATGAGAATGGAGATGCCCGTGTTTTCTATTATACCTACTAGTCATATTCTAGACTCTTAACTTGCAGCAAAGAGAAGTCAGAGCATCACACTGTTATCACACGTTCGACCAGCATAATTATCAGCTACCGGTTAATAAATAATCAGGAAGCTGCCTCGTCACCTTGTCCGCGCATAGTAGTTTACACCTCTTTGATATCCCTTACACCTGAATAGCCGGAGTGTTTTTTAGTAACCATTTACACGAGTAAGATGGATATTCTTCTCAAAGTACAAAAAGAAAAAGATAACTAATCAAAGCATAAATATTACACACTGGAAGTCAAGTAACATATTGCAGTTGGGAAGTTCTGGTAACCATAGACTCAAAATCGGTGTTTCAACACAAGATGAGAACACCGTGATATAAAGCATTGTTCGATGGGTGTTAGATGAATAATTCCTAGAAAGATAATGCAATCAAGTTCACTCTCTGACGAACCATTGTAATGCATTATCAAGATTAGTTGGGAGTTACTGCTGAGCTAGGAAAATGATCATCCAAATACAAGCTCAAGTATGTTTTCAAGCACTAGAATGTTGCATGCTTAAGCTGAGAATATTTACTGAAGATTCTCAGATTAAGCATGCAATATCGTGAGCAGAGAATTTTGTTTAGACAAGCAACATTGTAGTGCTTGAAAATTTTAGTCAAGCCTGTCTTTTACACTAATACTAAGCTCTAAGTCGGGAACAGGCTAGACTCAGAAACTATTCAATTGCAATCATCACAAAAAAATAAAAAATAAAAAAATTGTCCTTCATTTAAAATCATAAAATAAAAGGAACTTCCACAATAGCTACTACCCATTCTCATTCAGGAACCTCACAGATAACAGCCAAGCAGAAGAAAGGCGTCACAAAACCAGAGAGGCAAAGTGGATAATGGTGCATAGATGTGTCACAGGTGCCGAGTGCATAACATGTTACCATGCTCTATATGCAACTAAAAATTCAGATGGTTCTGACCAAAGTCGTAAGCAATCACATTCTCCCAGCCATTCTAAATCATTTGAGGAATAAGTACAGATGCTAAACATCAAATACTTCTGACAATAACACACGACGAAACAAGAGATTACAATGTGAAAGGCATTAGTTTATAATCTCCCTAGTATCTGTAATAACTCATAACTATGGACATTAATTTTACAAAGAAAGAATACCTTCTGGAATTCAAGTTATTGGCGACTCTTCCCAATTCTCAGAAAGAATTCATCTCAAGGCAGTAAGTCCGCCTCTTCATGAGCATATTCGCAGCTGTCCTATATGGCTCTTCGAAGGCATCTGAGATCCAGCATCCATCTGAGGACCCAACAGCAGAACCACCGTTACTTTCACTGCCGGAGGGTGCCTCCGCTCTCTCCTCAGTGGGCCTGATGGCTACAAGAGTCGCACCCTTCAGAACAACACCCCCAGGTAGCTCCATATGGGCTGCATACCATAGCCGCATGCTAAGTGCCGGGACAAGAGTGCGTTGCGAGTTGCCAGAGGCCGAGATTGGTTTCACCCTGACTTCCTGCAGCTGCCGCCGGTTCATTGTGAGGACCCCTTGCCCATCAGCATCCGTAAGGTCCAAGCTTTCCAGCGTCTCATGCTCGGCAATAATCGGCTGGAGGAGATAATGCCGCGCCGACGCAGCAATCAGCGAGCTGATGGTCCACACCACCCTCAGTTTCAAGCTTCCGTTGCTGTAGAAGGACTCCGGAATGCTACCGGCATCGTCAATACTACCACAAGCATCTTGGGCGCCGCTCGGGGATTTAGGTGATGTAGGCAAGGCCGTAGACGGCGAGGAAGGAGACGTGGCGAGAACGGAGGAGGCACCAAGAATGGCGCAGCGGTCGAGAGTGGAGCCAAAGTCGGCCTTCCACTTTAGGAGGATCCCGTCATCAACGCCGAGCTCGCCGGCCGGGAGCTCAATTCGGAGGCGCCGGATCTCCTTAAAGCTCCTCAATACCTCCGTCGGCGAATGGTGCGAGACCTCCGACGAGGTCGACGAAGAAGTCGAAGTCGAAGACGAGGAGGATGAGGAGCAGGTACTAGATCTCCTTGACGTGGAGGTGGCGTTCCCGGGAGAGGAAACATAGGAAGGAGTCAGTATCTGGCCGAGGGCATGAAGAGGCCTCACGATGCCGCCGAGGACGAGACGGGCGATGTGGGAGAAGACTCCACGAGCCTTGTCGCCGGAGGTTGTGGACATGGAGGAGGCGCCTCCGGAGGGGGAAGCGGACGAGGAGGACGGCAAGGGGTCGTCGGAGATGACGCAGTCGACCCTGACGACGACGTCGTCCACGAAGGGAACTAGGGCTTGGAAGCGACGGGAGACAACGCAACAGCGGCCGAGCGCCTTGACGTCACCGATCCGGTTGAAGATCACCAGCAGAACAGGGTCCGGCAGCCGATCGAAGTGGTCGATCCCCTCCTCGTCTTGCTCCTCCATCGCCGCCGAGGGCTCCTCGTCTGCCAGCTCGACGCTCCAGGGCGGGCATCCCGCCGGATCCAGCACCGTCCCTCCGCCGGAGGACGACATGGGCGTATCGGAGACCTCGATCCCAAGGGGAGGCGCGATGCGAAGGGCCAACAAAGGCCGCACCTTCTTGAGGGATGGCGTGGGATCGCCGGAGTTGTACCGCAGCACGAAATT
The DNA here is from genome assembly GCA_030549335.1 of Pontederia crassipes. Lineage (NCBI taxonomy): Eukaryota > Viridiplantae > Streptophyta > Magnoliopsida > Commelinales > Pontederiaceae > Pontederia > Pontederia crassipes. The sequence goes on from CM060197.1 coordinate 3,073,542, forward strand.
TGAGGCGAAATGGAGGAAGCAGAGGAGAAATGGAAGGGGCGTCGTCGTCGGTTTCTTTGTCCGATTCCAAGACAGAGGACGAGATGATAGAGAGCAATCGAGGAGGGTATAATTGACAAAAACATTATAAAAATATTTCATTACTAATTATTAATCACATTAAAGCTAAATCGCCAATAAAATATATCATTATTATCATCATTATTACAACAAAAGGTAATGGATTTATAAATTTAAAAAAACTCATAAGAATTCTAAAATTAAATTTGCAAGTTTTCTAAAGGTGAAATTGCATGTCATGTGTTATAATCGTTTTCTTCATTTGTTTGTTAACTATTATAAAAAAAATAAAAAATAAAAATAAAACATAGTTTGAGGAACATCAAGAAATGAGTCATCTTTGTTTTTTTTTAATTGCACGTCAGGATTATATACATTATTTAATTTATGAGATGAATTAATAAATCATGTAGGTGGAGCTGATATAACGTTTTTTTTTTAATAATTTTTGTATGCCATATTATGTTCTTTTCTTGTGTTAGTTGTCCATGACGGTATCTTGCACACACGGGGATGCCATTTAAATTAGTCCATGGATGATAAATAAATAAATAAATGAAGTGGTTGAGATGAATATGGTATTATTAAATCAATCAAAATTCTTAATTTAGAAAAAAAAACTTTCTGGGTATTTTTTGTATCTGTAATATCATAAAGTCTTAATCTCGTTTAGAAAAAAAGAAGAAGTAAACACGACAGAGATTGAAGGCATCTGCACAGGGGTTATCACCTTCGCTGACATCAATGATATTTATCATTTTTTTAGTCTACCAATTAGGCCAAATGAGACTAAAGTCTCATTAGATGGCTGCCCACAATTTTCTTCTCATAAATTAATCAAAACTTTGTCAGCAATGGATTGGAAGATTCTCAAAGTTGTCTAATGTCTGAATTGGTCCCTGGGTACTTTGCTGTTATCTGACCATAACTTCTGAAAGATTGCAGAAATATCAAACTCATATATCTTTTTTGTCTGAATTGGTGCAAGAAATAAGAGGATGCATAGCATCAATGTGTCCTGATGAAAGAGAAACAACCCCTGAAGAGGAGCCATCATGTCTTCTCACCTCAAAGATGGTTTTGCATGTAGACCACTTGGTGCTTTGTAGCCAAAGGCTGTTGAGGTCGCCAGAGTTGAAGCATCCCCCCCATATGCTACTGGTTCTTCTAATCGGCCATTCAAGTATAAGGACAGGTGCATGCATGAGAATAACCCATGCATTTTGCAGGTATCATGTTATGGCACCAGATTTTGTTGTTTTTCATTTGTGTAAACTGAGTTTGCATCACTGTTCCTTTCTTCTTCACGCAATGACATGGATCTCAACTAAATCAAAACTTCCTGACTGTGTTTTGGCTCACCTTGGAATAAGAGAGGTTCAGAAAACACCTTGGAATAGACTTTGTCCCAGTGGTGGGCATGCCCCAGACCAAATTGTGGGGACAGGAACAACCACCACATCCTGGGCAAACACTTGAAGCCAAAGAGGGGTTACATCTACTCCCTCTAATTTAATATTCTGTGCCAGATCAGTATGTAGTCTGTCATCTCTTGTTATTCTCTCTGCAATCAGTTTCTGTCCTATTATCTATTATTCTGGGCAAACAAGAGTCTAATATCTATGGACATTGGACCCAATTAGAGTCTAATTTGACAGGCTAATCCAAGAACACCTTTTTTTTTTCTTGTGGGGATCCCTTGGATAAAGTCCAATCTGATACCTTTTCTGATATGGTGGCATTTATGAGGAAACATCAAAGCCATCTTTCCCTCAGCATCCTCTTGCAAGTTATCTGATCTGAAATGTTCCAATCCAACCAGAACAGCCATTTATAATTGCAATCTGCTGACGAATACGAGGACAGCAAGATAAAGGCTTGCTGGCTGGGACAGATTGACAAGAAAAAGATCCCCTTGTGTATATCCCTAGCATAAGTTAATAATATAAATGATGTCCATTTATCATAAATTGATTGAAGCAAGAATAATGGTATAAGAAACAGAAACCGCCAGCAGGACAAGACCTTCTATGTAAAAAATCCAACATAACAAGGTCTACTTTCTCATCAGATTGAACACTTGGATTTTGATATTTAAACTTATTAGTGGCATGGAAGGATAAAACAACACGCATGGGCAATTGGAATTGAAGAATTCCATGGGTTTATACTGTTTGATTGAAAGAATAGTGTGCACAAAATTGTTTGGCACAGTATGTGCCACCCAGGCAAGTTTGCAGCCGAGCATTCAGTAATGTTCATAAATGTGTTGAGATATTTAAAGTTCGATATGATATTAGGCTGGAAAGTTGGAGCCACAGAATTCTCAAATCTTGCATTCCTTAAATGCAGTACAACAGGATTTCTGAAGGCCAATATTTTTAACCAAGCAATAAAAAAGCTAGAAAGAATAACATGTCTCTTATTGGCATGTTGCCAGTGTTGTAAGACTTGATGCTTGCAGAAAAGACTACTTGAAGTGAGAACAAATTTTGAGGGGTTGAGATTTTACTTATCAGAGATTCATGTGCTCGCTTAATGATATTAAAAGAGCTCAGTTTCAAGTTTCAACTGTATAAAAAGCTGGATGCCTCGTTCCTCATGAAAATCAATCATTCACATCAGTAGAATTAATACATTTCTCGCCCACATCTATCACAAACTTGTGTGATTTTTGGTTGTTCTACTTTAGGCTTCTGCTCCTGCAGCTTTGGTAAATCAATCCGCAGAACTTCATCTAAAGCTTTTGATGCTTCATCAAGATCCTCCAAGCTAATTTAAAAAAATAATAATAATAAGAGTATCACCAAATCAAGTCAAAGAGGTAACAAGATAAAACTTTTAAGGTAAACAGCTGATGCCACCTGAAGTTGGATATATAGTAACTAGTATTGACGTTATGGAGTCATATGATAGTCTATCAAAATAAAAAAAATTGATTGAATAATGCATAACCGTCATGCTCAGCATGAAGTCTGGATATAACAGTTAGGACACTACAATTAGATTAGTCATTTAAACTTCCAGCTGTTGAAGTTACGCCTCAAATTTTGTGTATGAAGATATAATGGTGATAAAACCATACCTTATGGACAATGGAGGAGCAAGACGTATGATGGTATCATGAGTGGGCTTCGCAAGAATGCCTCTCTCTTTTAGCTTAATGCACAGATCATACGCAGAAACAGGCGACAGTGCCTTGTTATTCAGGTCAATTGCATTTAAAAGCCCTCTTCCACGCACTTGCTTTATTATTTGTGGAAATCTCTGTTGAACATTCATCAACTTGTTCCTAAATTCTTGGCCCATCTTAGCAGCCCTGCGAAAATAAAGAACTGTATATTAGATATCTGTTAAAGTTTGGTATCATGGAATTGGAGAAGTCACCATCTCTTTTTTAAAATACATTGCTGGATAGTCCAATGAATTTTAGAGACCCAGCATAGTGATGCGAAGACTAAAGAAAACATCAAAATCTTGAAATTCCTATTGTCAAAATAATTTAGATCTTTACTCTCAAGTCTCAACAAACTTCAGAAAAGAGGGATATTACAGGTATTTTTAAATATGTATATAGATGATAACACATGGATGATAAAGCTGACAAATAACAAAAAAACTCCCCCTGAAACTGCCACCAAAGTAATATTATTGTGGAATATGAAGAGCAGAATCAAAGAGAACATGCTTTCAAACCTTACAACAAGGTCATTATGGAACAACATTGTCATATCACAAACTTTATGCTACAAAGATGGAAAAACATAATTCAAGGGGAAAGGTGAACCTTTCAATGAGTCCTTCATCAATAATTACTTCAAGTGCAGCAAGTGCCACAGCGCTTGATAAGGGATTCCCCCCAAAAGTACTGTGAAGAAATAAACATGAATAAGAAAGCATGCTCTCTCAACATTTCAAATTATTGATATATATTATGTGATATACAAATCACAAAGACTAACGTTTTTTTTTTCTAGAGGTATTAAACAATTCAAATTCAGGGCATGCAAAGCATGATTATAATGATATTGAGTTACTTTATTTCTTTTTATTTAGAAGTGCACCATCTCCTATCTGGCCACCAACTGAAAATAAAATTTAACTCCTTACCTCCCATGTTCTCCTGGCCTGATGCAGAGCATGATATCTTTGTCAGCAAGAACTGCACTGACAGGTATTACTCCAGCACCTAAAGCTTTTCCTAAAATCTGGTGCCAATGAAGGAGAAAACACTTAGAAACAGAACCAGCAGAATACAATAGAGCAGAATGGATATTTTTTTTAATCTGAAACCCAAATTTACAGAAGGTTCTTAAAACATTGGATATAAGCTAATTAAATAACAAATTCTATATTACTTCTGAAATAGGAGAAGCAATGAAATTCCAACAGCCAAATGAAATATTTTGAACCTGGCAACATTCACATAGCAATATAATGTAAGGTTGACATTACCACAACGTCAGGCCGAACATTCTCCCATTCACATGCTAACATCTTCCCCGTGCGGGCTATGCCAGTTTGTATTTCATCAGCAATCATCAGAACATTGTATTTTGAGCATAGTTCTCTAACAGATTTCAAGTAACCATCTGGTGGAACTATAACCTGCAGAAGGCATAAGATAATACAACTGAAGAACAGTAATGAGGGAAAAAATGTTGATAGTGAAGTGCAGCGATTAAGAAAGCATGAAATCGCATTTGAGAAAGTGCAACAAATTTGAAGTATACATACTCCTGCCTCTCCTTGAATAGGTTCAAATAGAAAGCCACATATCTTATCTCCATGATCTGAAAAAGGAATTATAAATTTTTCAAACCATGAGAATCCAAAATAATGAAAGATTACACCTCATATCAAAATAGGCCATAAAGAATGTCAGTTAGATACCTATGAAGGTTTTCTCCAGTGCATTAGCATCACCAAAATCAACTTTCAGATGACCAGGAACCAAAGGGCCAAAGCCACCGGTTGCATCATTGTCACAACTCATAGATATTACACCCAATGTCCTACCATGGAAGCATCCACAACAAGATACGATGATAGCCTGCAATGGCACCAATTTCTTAGTCTTTCTGTTATCCTTGCACAATTTTAGGGCGAGTATTTAAAAGAACATAATAGCATTATAATTCAATAACATGTTGAGCTCATGTAGACATATAAATGTAGGGTAAGCAAATGATACATAAATACTACCTTGTTCTTAGATATCCCTTTCTTCTCATAACCCCATTTTCGTGCTAATTTCAAAGCTGTTTCCACACCTTCAGCTCCTGTATTCATTGGTAGCACCATCTCATATCCAAAAATGTGTGTGAGACGTTCTGCAAATACTGGAAATTTATCATTGTAGAATGCCCTAGAGCTGAGAGTTAGTCTTTCTGCCTGTTCGGTCAAGGCCTTCATAACTTTTGGATGACAATGGCCCTAAAAGAATAAATGAATCCGATAGACAAGTGAATTATGGAGCTGGATAAATGAAATTCTGTCATGCTGCGAATAAATGTCATAATAAAAATTCTACACAAAGGGAAAATTTGAAAGTCACTTTGAGTTCAATGAATAGCACTATTTCTGCTGACATGATCCTGTCTAAAAATGATGATATTACTTTTTAAGCTTATAAACCTGGTTCACTGCAGAGTAAGCAGATAAGAAGTCTATGTACTTATTGCCCTCTGGATCCCATACAGATGCGCCCTTTGCTTGAGAAAATACCATAGGGATGGGATGATAACTGCAGATAAATGTGTATCACACTTAAAGCAAGTCTCACCAATTATGAGAAGTATAAAGCTAAAAAAGAACAAAGCTCTTCAGGAAACAGCCTAAAAGTTGAAACCAAAGAAAAATACAATGGGATTGTCTGAATGCACAGAAACAACTAAATCATTTCAGACACATCTGCTTGCTAGTTTGAAAAATGTCGAATAGTCCATAAGAATTAACTTGACATTCCGGTCTATCCTCCATTTCCAAAGGGAAAGAATGGGAGTCCAAGATCTTTATCAGAAACGCAAAAGCTTTGGCTCACTAGCTAGTCATTAGCCACTCATAATTTCATAATTCAGTATCAGGATACTGTAAATAAATAATTCATAGAAGGTTTTCACCGCAATACAATTGTATACAAGTTTAGAACTACAAGCGCCACAAAATAAGAAAGAAACCTAATGAATAGTGAAAGAAAACAAGAGCTGTGGATCGAAAGTTGGCTTCTTTCTTTTTTTTTCTTCTTTCCTTACTTGTGGGCGCTGTGCTGCTCTTCCAGCTTCATGAGCTCCTCCGACGACACCGCGGGCGCGGCCTTCTCCCGGACCGCACTCACGCTTCTCGCCCCTGCAGCGAATCCCCCCCTGCCCGCCAACCATTGCAGGGATCGTCTTGCCGCCGTGCTCATGCTTCTCATCGCTGCCTCTCCTCCTCAAACTTGTGATCAAACGGGGACGAAAGGACGATGGATTCCTTGTTTCGAGTCCCCCTTTTGCGTCTCTGTCCCGGAACAGAGAGAGATGACCCGACACGTAACGGAAGATGAACGGAATTACAAAAATAGGAGTTTTTTTAACAAAAAAATACTGAAAATTTTCACTTGTAATATTTTTTTATTACAAAGAGTGAAAATAAATGAACACGTAATCTTTCGATTTTTGAAAAATATCGTGTATTTCTTTTATTTTGTAATATTTAGTGCGAGCATGTAAGAAAAGAAATTTCACGTGACTCCTCCATCAAAATCGGTTAAAATCAAATAAAAATTTATTTCACAGTAATATTAATGACGTTTAGAAGGCCAATTACTCACACACACTTGCTCAAAACCAAAGATTTTAATGTATAAGATTAATGATTAGAAGATATGATCCTAAGGAAATGGAAAAGTTGCAGTACTAATGGCATCCATATATACTGCATTTTTTTAAAATTAAAATTACTCATTGTTGTTACAACATACTCATTTTTTATATTATATAACAATTAAATTTATGTAGCGAACAGAAAAAAAAAGCCAGAGAGATGCTCAATAGAGTGCTTATCTCTTATAATTTAATTATTATAATTTATTATTAAATAGAACGGAATGGCGTCGTATGATCCATGTAGCCGACCCCACCTAGTGGGATAAGACTTTGTTGTTGTTTGTTGTAATTTATTATTAAATTAATCATATATTTCTTGGAAAAAAAAGGTGCATAAATTCCTATATTTATTTATTCATCAGGAAGAATGGGTGCACATCCCCCCAATTATTTTATCAACTTTGTATCTATCCATTAATTTAACTTGGACTGTGAGGAGAGATGAATGTGGTGCCAAAATCTGCCGGTTTCACAAACACTGATGCACGCAGATCGATACGTTTCTTGGATCTCGATTTTTTTTTTGTTTGAATTGATTCAGAGAATTTTATTTTCTTTTTTTTCCTGCTGCAATGAATCTCACTCTTCTATTCTGATTTTTCTTTTGACATGATTTAAATAAAATGATCCATATTTCACAAACAAAAATGTACACCTTTTTTTAAGAAAAAATTCAGTCGAGGCAAGGGAGTTTTCTACCAAGTTGGTGCTGTTGCAGTGCTTTAAAGCCGCCACCATATCTACATATGCAAAACATCATCCTGTTCTGACATTGATGGTCCAATGGACTGTTTGTTTCTGAAACATGAACAAAAGTCTGATAATTGCAGTCAGTTGGATTCTACTTTACAGTCAAAACAAGCAACAGCAGCACATAAAGCAAGATATGTATATGCCATTGATAAATAGTTACAATGACAAAAATGTGGTGCTAATGTTTGTTAAACTGAATAGCCCCTCAAGTTAAAGTACATCAGTTTAACAGCTCAAAGGTTCAGTCATCTGACCAATTCACTGAAAAAGCACTAGTTGCTGTTTGCCATACAAAATTTTGATGATCATGAGCATTTAGCCTGCAAAATCTACTGCAGAGCATCAGCTAAGAGAGGAGCTGATCAGCATGGAGATCGAAAAGTAGAGGGATCAAAATAATTCATTATGTACATCGCGTTTGAATTAAGAGATCAGTTTCTGTGGTAAACACTAAACAGAGAAGATGCGTGTCAATGATGAATGCATGTAGCCATTTTGCAAAAACCTTCAGGTGATTACATCCATGAGAGAAGAAACATTATATCTCAGCTGCTGGAAGTGAGAAAGCACTGTGTGCGCAGAACTCGATCTCACTGAATTGTGCTCAGGTGAACTGTTGAAGCTCAAATTTCCCCTGTTTTGTGAGAAAAAATACATAAAAGTTATGCAGATTAATGTAAAATCTTGCAATTCCTAGAGTGAGTACTGTTCATATTTCCTAGCAAAGTATGCAGTAATGTGAATCACGTAAAAGGTCATTTCATGGCTGGTTTTTTTTTCTTTTTTTGAGGAGTATCATGGCTGGAACTTGTGAATAACAAATTCTATTATGAGGTGCACCTTGGCTAATTTCCCCCTACAGATTTAGAGGAACTATACGTATTAGGTTTCTGTTTGAAGCTTTAGGGGATCACTTGAGCTTAGAAATTTCATATGTTAATGATATGATAGCTGATAAAACATCATAACGAGGTAAGGCATACATTTTGAAGTTTAGCACTAGGATGTAAATAATTAAATTTCAGTTAAAAAAAGCAATAAAATATTACATGGTTTTTTTTTCAAAACTCGGACAGAGTAAAGTAAAGTAGAAATGGATCACTTAGAATATAGAACAATGGAAATTTACAAGGAACATAATCCGAAAATGATCATATACAAAACTTTAGTGCATCATACTAGAACACCAGACCCACAACTCCAGTGGAACAGAGAATTTCTCTAACCTTTACAAGATTCATTGTCGTCTAAAGGAGTTTCTGATGACGGAGATGTAGGAGAATTGTATGAAGAACCTCTTGCATCAATCAACATAGCTATGACCTCCCTCATTGTTGGCCTATCGAGAGGTGATTCACTGGTACAAAATAGAGCAATTTTCAAAACCAAAAGCATCTCTTCCACTGTATTTTTTGAGCTCAAATCTAATCTACTATCCAAAACCCCAGATGGGGTATCATTCTGCATTGTCCTCTTCACCCAATTGACCAGATCTCCTCCTCGTTCCAAAGGCTGAATTGGAGATTGTCCAGTGACCAGCTCCAGTAGGACAACTCCAAAACTATAGATATCACATTTTTCTGTGACTTTCATAGTGAAAGCATATTCTGTACCAAGTACAAGATATGGACAGTTTAAGTCAAAGCAAACAATAATCAAACTACACCATTTCTGTTGTAGAGTTCTATGCTATCGCAATCTGCATCAACTAATAAGGGAATGCTAACTAGATTTCTCTATCCGAAGCAACTTTGAAATACCAATTACTCAAATGATATATGCAGTTACAAAGATACAATATTGCATTCATTTATTTAAATAAGAAACATTTCATTCTTCATTATCTCAACGCATCAATTAATAAGAGAATGCTAACTAGATTTCTATACCTGAAGCAACTTTGTCTAGTATAGTTTTACTACTACAGCAATACCAATTACTCAAATGATATACGCAGTTACAAATATAACAATATTGCATTCGTTTATTTAAATAAGAAACATTTCATTCTTCATTATCTCAATTAATGTTTGTACCTTCTGCACATGAAGATATAATGGATAATAAATGCATGTTATCCATTACTTCATATAAACAACTATAACTGATTTGCCGATTCTTTTAGGAAGGTAAAAATTATTTGAAGTTTGCAAATTCTTTAGGCTAGCTACAGTACGTAACTAATTATACATCAAATACATAATTGGCCAGATAAATGAAAATTTCTAGAAACGATTGCCAATCCAAATTACTCAACCAAAAGTTCCAGGCTACAGCCTAAAGCAAAATGAAGTTCCAATATCAATGATCTGAAAAAAAAAACATCAATTTTCAAGCATGACCTGCAAGATTTGGCAACTCATCTAGATTCCACAGGAGAAGATTGAGCATGTGCAATGACGCAGAAAGCTTAATCGATGGAACATGATATAAAAATGGTTCCTATTACGAAGTCTTCTCAACCTCTCCATGGACATGCAGAATAGTGAACTAATGTTCCCAACTATCGTTTTGCACCTCACAAATGCTAAATATTTCAAATGTTTAATTGTAACTCATCAACAATATCTATTGTGATTATCAATTAATGAACTTGCAAAAGTCTGCAGATTTAGCATTCCAGTTTTTCAGGGACCAATGTATGTTAATAGAAAATCAGAAGGGATAAAGAAGAAAGGTAAATCCAAATACAGGTTTTACCGTTTTGTGCATATTCAGAAAATTAGGTCTGTCAAAGAAGGAAAAGATATACATAATAGTATATTGTCTCGAATTAGCACTTAAAGAACTGTATAAATAGACACATTACTACTACTTTTTCTGTGGGAGGAGGAGAGAGAGGGAGTAGCATACTGATTCACAAAATTATTTTCTTAAGCTTACCAGGAGCAATATAGCCATATGAACCAGCAACAGCAGACATGGTTCTGGAGTGTGACATGTCAATTAGTTTCGCCAAGCCAAAGTCTCCAACGTGAGCTTCCATAGACTCATCCAAGAGGATATTATTTGATTTAATATCACGGTGTATTATCCGTGGCTTGCAGTCAGAATGAAGGTAACGCAAGCCTTCCGCTGCTCCAAGAGCAATCCTGTAGCGAGTATTCCAATCAAGCAACAAAACATCATTGCTGGCATGAAGCATCTCCCCAAGACTACCATTTGCCATGTATTCATAGAGGATCAGATTAGAGTCTTGATGGTAGCAAAAGCCGTAAAGCTTCACAATGTTGCGATGCCGAACATTTCCAAGAGTAGATATCTCAGCACGAAAACTGTTGTCAATAATAGAACCATCTCCTTGAGACTTCAGTTTTTTAACTGCAATTACACCACCATCTGACATATTAGCCTTGTAAACAGTACCAAAAGCACCCCTTCCTATTACAGTGCTCTCTGAGAAGTTACTTGTCGCTCGAATGAGTTCTTGGTATGTGATGCCATCCTTAGGGAAATGATACAAACCAGAAAAGCTGCACTTATGTTCTTCACTTGAGACAACATCAGGTCTATGGCACTTAAGAGACCAACAAACTCCAAATGTGAGGAACAATGAAATTAATCCAATAACCACAGCAACAATGCTAACTATTTTCTCCTTTGAGGTGTTCGTGGGCCAATGAGGTTCTGAAACATAAACTGGCACAGGTGTAGGCCGGCAAGGTACTGATGATGTCCCACATAGACCATAGTTTCCAAGAAAGTTGCTGTCATCCATCCTTTTAAATATGGGGATATTAGGCAAAGGACCAACAAGATTATTGTATGAAAGATTGCAGATGAAAAGACTAGAAAGTCCACTGAATGACGATGGTACTTCACCTTCAAGCTGATTATTGTTCAGGTACAAGGACTCCAACATTTGCAAGTTACCAAGCTCAGATGGGATCTCACCAGAGAGGGAATTATAACTTATGTTGAGAGAAATTTGCAGAGTTGTAAGCAGTCCTAGCTCAACAGGTATTGGACCAGAAAAGTTGTTCCCTCCCATTTGCAAATCAGTAAGTCGAGAAAGGCTCCCGAGGCTGCTTGGGATTGTTCCATTCAGATGGTTATCAGAAAGTTTCAGTAGTTCCAGATTTACTAAATCACCAAGTTCTTCTGGAATAAAACCACTGAATTGATTTCGACTAAGATCAAGCCTCTGGAGCTTAAGACATTTGGCTAGCTCAAGAGGTATACTTCCCGTAAGCTGGTTTGAAGAAATATTAAAGCTAACTAGTTCTGTTAGCTCTCCAATCTCAGGAGGAATTTGCCCCATAAAATAGTTATCAGACAACAGAAGCCGCTTGAGACCTTTGAGCTTTCCTATTTCTGGAGTAATCGGTCCAGAAAATCGGTTCTGATTCATCTCCAAAGCAATTAGATTCATTAAACCAGATAGTTCAACTGGGAGGCTTCCAGTCAGTAGATTTCCTCCCAGCCTTAGCTGTATGAGGGACATGCATGTTTTCACCTCATGAGGGATATTACCAAACAATTTGTTTGAGCCAAGGCTCAAATAAACTAACTTCTGAAATTTGCAAAGATGGTAAGGAATGCTTCCTGTAAGTTTATTGTCAGAAAGATCAAGAACTGATAGATTAGAGTTGCTCCCTAATAATGGTGGAATGATTCCCTCGAGACTGTTATTAAAGAGTTCAAGCAGCTCCAATGAGGTAAGATTTTGAAATTCAAGAGGAATGTTTCCTGTAAGATTATTTATTGATAAATCTATCCTCCTAATGAGACTCAACTGGCCAAGCTCCCTTGGGATAGTTCCCTGGAGGTGGTTTTCAAAAAGGTGGAGCAAACGAAGAGACCGTATCAGTCCAAGCTCCTTGGGGATTACACCAGTCAATCCATTTTCTGAAAGATCTATATGAACTGCACTCTGACAATCTCCCAATTCCTTAGGAATTGTTCCATCCAAATTGTTGGTGTAAATGTATAACTTCTTGAGCATTGATAGTTTACCAAGTTCCTTTGGAACACCTCCACTAAAACCATTGTTGTTAAGAGCAATCATCTCTAAATTACTGCAATTGCCTAACTCAGCAGGAATCTCACCGGAAAGCAGGTTCTCCCAAAGAACCAACATTGTCAAATTCTTCAACTTCTCGAGCTCTCTTGGTAAAGGACCTTCCAACCTATTCTGTGCAAGACCTAGGACCTCTAAGCTATCACACTCGCTGATTTCCACTGGAACTGGACCAGACAGATCATTTAGTCCAGCTCGAATTATCCTAAGAGACTTCAACATTTTAATGGATGAGGGAATCCTACCAGTGAGGTTGTTGCTGTAAATGGCAAGCTCCTCAAGAGACGTCAAGTTGCCTATGCTCGAAGGGATCTCTCCATAAAGATAATTCTCACTCAAGAAAAGCCTTCTCAAGGAAGACATGGCACAAATCTCTTGGGGGATCTCACCATGAAGCTGATTAGTACTAAGATCAAGAACCTCTAAGTTCCTACACCGGGCCAGCTCTATAGGAATGGGACCAGATATCATGTTCATGGACAAATTTAAGACGGATAACTGTTCAAGTTGGCAGATGCTAGCAGACAAGGCACCACTAAGTTTGAAATCATGGAGATTAATGGAAGTTACCTCTGAATTGACACAGATGACACCATTCCACTGGCAGGGGCTTGAATCTGTGGAGTTCCAGTTCCAAAGATGGTTATCTATATCAAGAAGGTTATTCTTGAACTCAATGAGCAGTTGATTGTCTTGCTTATCCTGCGACATCCCAATGGCAAGGAGGCAAGAAACAAGAGTGAAAAACGCAAAGAAGCAGCACCATGTTGGCATCATCACTAGACTCACTATAATTGTTACAGAACTGGAGGAGGACAAGCTACAAGATTATGACACGCATATATGCACAATGAGCAAACAAATGCAATGAAGCCAAATCCTAAACGCAGCGTATAACTTTTACGAGATAGGGACGGGAGTGATTAATTATCCCATATACAATAAAGATTTCCTAAGCAGGAAATAAACAATCAACATCACAAATAATTGATAGTTCTAAAAGGGGAGGATAATGACTTCATGCTAAACAAGAGAGAACCCCAAAAGGTCATTACCGATCAAAATGACCAAGTAACCAGCTGACTCATTTATATCCTCAACCCACAAGTATTAATGACTACAATTATAGAGATAGTGAGACAAATTTTAATAATTACAATCAGAAAAAACAGAAGAATTCCTAGGGAATAGGGGAAACTTAGGGCCTCTTCTAGAAAATGGGATTTTCCAAGCATTGGACAGCAGTAAAAAGAGTCTCGGGAACCAACCAAGTCACAGTAAAAGCTTAGGAAACTATGAATACAGATTGCAACCGGAAAAAAAAATATGGACACAGATTTCAAAGTGGGGAGTTATGAACCACCAGCTTCACTCAGTATAGAAATTGCTATTAGTTGGTGCGAGGTAAGAAATAAATCGAGAGAGAAAAGGGGAGTTAAATGCACCTCATTTGGTTTAACACTTGTCATGAGAGGCGTAGAAGAACGTAATGAAGTGAGAGAGGAGTGAGAGTGGCCTGTCAGAAGAGACCACCATCACCATTCCACTATTTCCTCCACCACCACCACCATCACCAGATTGCACGGTTAGGAGTGAACTAGAGAAGAGAGCCACTGGGGATGAGGGACCCTACTGTTCTACTGTACTGCATCACCTCCTCCTCTTGTTCTACTATTTGCATTTTGATTCTTTATGCTAAGTTTTCAAAAGCTAATAATGACCTGAGTGGAATGATCATGGACCAGCAGGACACTTCCCTCCTACATGGAATCCAACTGTAGCTTCTCTGTTGCTCATATGTATTGCATTGCGGACTACTGTTGCGCATGGTCATTAGCAAACCTGCACTTTCAAGATTCTGTGTCAAACAGAAAATAAGAACCCAACAGAAACTAAGTTCAGAAGAGAAATCCACCAATGAAGGAACATTGCAAAGACTGAACAACAATGCCCAGAGATCCTAATTGCATGAATTAGAAAGAAATCATGAACTGAAACAAATACAGTAGTTAGGTTAACAGGTACGCAAACGTAATCAGTTTCCTTGCAAAATGACAAATCCATACTTACACCACATAAATATGCAATTTGTTCAGGGAGCCAATTTGTAACATAGAATATTTGTTCTCCGATCTTCAGATGACACATACAAGTGCACCTGAAAATCACATATTTGTTCAGGATTGCATCCATGAACTCACGTTAAGTTATGGTAAGGACCCTAAATCACTCTGAAGTGCCCTAATGGGGAGTGCTGTGGCTTTATCTCCTGCTATTTTGATAAGATGAGGATAGCATTGAAATGTCGGCACTAGTCACTAACTTGATAACGAAAGAGGGGCGCCCTCCACTCTCACTGTAGTCAACTTATGAGCTATTCAAGTGTCAAAAGGGCTGTGATCTCCATGACTGGGCCTGATACCATGAGATTGACGAGTGAGACATTGATGGTCAAGCTGCATGCTCTTGACTTAGCTTCATGGCAATCTACGAAATCAAACGGAGCAAGAGACTGTTTAAACTTTAAACAACAACCTTATCGCCAAAGCTGGCATTACTACAATCTTCAAATGTACAATCCTCTTGCATGCCCCCATAAACCAAGATGCTAAGAGGCAAATACACAAACACCTGGATAGCAACATCAGCAATACATCAGAGCACAAGCAAGACACGATGTGTAGCCACGACTCCTCTACCACCACCAGGCACAGGATCCATTCGCATGTGACCTTTAACTTTTGCTGTGATGTCATTTTTTCTTCTACAGTCAAAATCTTAGCAAATCTCGGAGGTCGTCAGCTATGCAAGTTGCAACAGTATGACGAAATCTAAACACTTTGAAGCAACAATTTTAAGCATGGATTTGATGCCTAATCTCTGCATGCGTGATCAGAGGCGGAGGGCGGAAATGACGTGATTTCCTCTTTTTTACTACCTTCGCGATCGGATGAATCAAACTGTCAAATTGCGAGCACTCAAAAGAGAGGGGACTCTTTCTGCTGCCTTCCATCATTGCGCTGTCAAATGCAATTAAAAAGCGATTGCAGGAAGACATCTTATTGATGGCACTACACATGGATGTGATGGCGCGGCGTTTCAACTTTGCACTCCACCGAGGACTCCGACGTGAACAGAGCACACTCCTTTGGCGCCACGCCATGAACGGGAACAATAAAGAAAAGCTCTGTTCCTCCCCCGCCATGATCAATATTTTGCTATTAGCCACATTCTTATCAACTCCCCCCGTTTGCATTGGGAAGAAAAGGAGAAGGAAAGGAATTAATTCTTTTTTCCTACTTTATTTGAATGAGAGGAGATAAAAGAAAAGAATAATCGATAAGAAAGAATAGATATATGAATCCCACGTTAATATTATAGAATAAAAAAAATAAAGGAAGAACATTGTTTTCATTTTTGTAAAATATTAAATTTATAGATATATGGATTCCAGGTTAATAATTATATAATAAAAAAAATAAAGAAAGAACATTGTTTTCATTTTTGTTCTTGTCTCACTCTAAAATAATAATGTTCTCGTCCGAAGTGAGAACTAAAATTTATTAACCTTGTACTAAAAAAAGTGACATGAATTTTCCTCTCATTACCTTCCCTTGAAAATAATTCTTTCAACATCCAATTTGGGATCAGAGGAGAAAATTTATTGCATAATTTAATTATATGAAATGATTTGATTGCTGCAAAGTAAATATTTTTTCTATTATTTAAAAGGGGTATAATTGTTCTATAAAATTAATATTGATTTTTTTTCTATTTCATTTATCTCTATCCAAGTAAGATTAAAAAAATTCACCCATTTTCTTTCTTTTCTTTTAATGCATGATCGTAATATTTTTCTCCATGATTTGATAAGGAGCTAAAAAATTTGGATATTGTGAAAATAATTTGATCACATTTTTTTAAAAAAAAATCGAGTTTAATAGAATATCAATGTCAGAACAAAGGCTTGAGCACAGATCAATCACCCCGGTTCGGACCACTCCAATTGACCTAATTTTTTGAAATTTGTTCTCCATATAAAAGTCATTTCTACAACTCAGTTTTCGTCGAACCGAATATGAGTTGTAAAATTTTGAATTTATTTCCTAAACTAGGAAACTCGCACATTTTTAACTAATTTCTAAATATTTCATAATAAATTAATTTATAAAATTTTATTTTACAAATATTAAATTATTCTAAAATATGTTATTTTAATCCATTTAATCCTCCTCTTTCACCGCTATCAAAACTTCGCATCCCTCATCTTTGAGTCGATTTTCAATTGGTCCCCCAACTTCAATTTGTAATCAGAACGTCCATCATCTTTTATTTTCTTACACGATTAGTCATCTTGATCGGTGATAATGGATTTCTCGGTTACCTTGCATACGTGGCCGACATGTGAGCCATTTTTCTCTCATCCACGTCATTTAAGTCATCCACGTCATTTAACGTTTCAAACCAGGTAAATTACACGAATCGTCCCTCAACTTTGAGTCGATTTCTAAATAGTCCCCCAACTTTGATATTATTGCACGATTCATCCACTTGACCGATAAGAAATAGTCTCTCGATTATCTTGCGATGTGGCATAATATAATATAATAAAAAAATTTAATTAGCTAACATCACATAATAAAAAATATTATAAAAATTTCAGAACACGGACGAGCTGGCAGAGGATGGGTGTTAGCCCCCTCTCCAAGCTCGCACATTGGCGAGCTTCACACAAGGGGCGTCAACGCCCCCTCGCGAGCTCGTCGACAACCCTAAACGACTCAAAATTGAGAGACTATAAAAAATAAAAAATGATAGGAGCGTCGACGAACTCGCGATGGGGCGTTAGCGCCCCTTGTGCGAAGATCGCCAGTGGACGAGCTTGAAGAGGGGGGCCGACACCCCTCCTCTGTCAGCTCGTCTGCACTCTGAAATTTTTATAATATTTTTTATTGTGTGATGTCAGCTAGTTAAAATTTTTTATTATATTTTGTTATGCCACTTCGCAAGATAATCGGGAGACTATTTTTTATCAATCAAGTGAATGAATCGTGCAATAATATTAAAGTTGGAGGACTGTTTAGAAATCGACTCAAAGTTGGGGGACGATCCGTGTAATTTACCTGATTTGAAGTGTTAAATGACGTGGATGACTTAAATGACGTGGATGAGAGAGAAATGGCTCACGTGTCGGCCACATATGCAAGGCAACCGGGAAACCTACTATCACCGGTCAAGATGACTAATCGTGCAAGAAAATAAAAAAATGAGGAACGTTTTGGTTACAAATTGAAGTTGGAGGACCAGTTGGAAATCGACTCAAAGTTGAGGGACCATTCGTGTAATTTACCCCATGCTGGCCACAAGGTCGCCCTCTGATGTTGCAACGCTAGCTAGCTCCTCCTCCTCCCAATCTGCCTGAGCTTCGCATTCGACACTAGCATCAATCATAAGGTTGCCGTCCTCGGGTCCACTGGCATCAACATGATTTCACCTTCTTCATTCCATGAGGACATTTGTGATTTGATCTTTCAAGTCCACTCTCCGACACCGTAATGTCGGCTCCTCCTACTCTCACATCCTCTGTCAGACCTTTACATTTGGCGTTGGCCCTGAATGCAAGGTTCTTGTCTCAGCGCCGTTGGAGGTATCAGACAATAATGGAGTGTGAGTTATCTTTTCCTCCATTAAGATTTGGCTGCTCACCAACATAACGTCGAACGTCCTTAATGTCACCTTCCAAGGAGATCATCCTCCGACGATGTTGTTGAACATCCTTCGAGATGAACCTCCAACTGATGGCTCGTCCATCACCATAGCACTAAACATCAATAACGTCACCTTTTGGGGAGATCGTCCCCGTCGAATTCCCCGAAATGGCAAGATGGCCATAGCACTAAACATCAATAACGTCACCTTTTGGGGAGATCGTCCCCGTCGAATTCCCCGAAATGGCAAGATGGGGGTGCTCGTGTTGGCAAGGGGAAAGGAGCATATGGCGGCTTGGGTGATGGGGTCTAAAGCCATGTTGATGATTTCGGTTTGATGGTCCCAACGATGGAGTCAACGATGGCAACTTTCCTCATCTATGGAAAAGGATGTGAACAGGTGATCGATGGTCATGGGAGCCTTCACCATCACCAACCTTTGCCCACCAACAACAATGGTAAGGTTGCTAGTAGTGGTGTTTATTAGACTAGACAACCCTACTTGTCCGTTATCCGATCCGATACGACAAGTAAGTGTTTGTCCATGCCTTATCTAAATTCGTCCAATAAGTTATCGGGCTCGGACGGATAACATGACGAACATTATATTTCAGTTGTTTGTCCAATATTCGATAATCCAATATCCGTTCGATACCCATTCGCTAATTAGCAAATTGTCTGATATGCCGACCATTAATCTGTTAATAATATTAAGTATTTAAACAAAATTAATTACTGCTTATTTAATGCCTAGAAATAGTAGATAATATGATTATATAATAATATTTACCTAATAATAGAATATAAGTAGTTTATCCATTGTTAATTTGATTTGTTATATCATTAACGAAAAAATAAAATAAACAAATGAGTAAAAAGACAAATATTAAAAAAATAATGAGAAAACCTAAGGAAAAATAGTGATAGATTATTTATTATATTATTATATTAATGCATCAAGAAAAGAATATAAGAAAATCTAGAAAAAAATGCCAAATTTTAAAATAAATGAAAAGAATAAATTATTTTGTAAAAAAATTAATGGGCTTGCCCAGTTTGTATGCTAGCTTATCTGTCCTATTAGACTTTAACGGACCGAACAAGTTAGAAAGTCTATTAGGTGGTTCGGTAATAACCCGTTAAATTAACGGGTCTGTCCAGCCCGTCTGATGTCTGATCAAAATTCGATTGACCGAAATTATTAAGAGTCGTCTGATCAGTTAAACACCACTAGTTGCTAGGCATCCTTCGTGCATCCTCGTCATCCACCACGGTCGAAGGCTAGTCAAAGAGAAATATTAAACTAATTCAAAATATTAGAAGAAATAAAAAAATAAAGATTGGAAAGCAAAATTTAATATCACACTTTAAACACTAATTAAATATCATATGATAAACATATGTGCTCTTTCAAATTCAAAAATAATTATGACTTTTTATATAACCAAAAGCAAATAATGAATAAATAAAAGATGTTGGAAATATAATTCAGCACATAACAAAATAATCAAGAAACAATTTTTGAAGAAAAAAATATCATGATATATTCCATCATATTAAAACTCAAAATAAGATGGCATATAAATAGACATACAACTTCAGGAGATGGAAGGTAACAACATGAAGATCATGCCTAAAAATGTGGAAAATCATGCACACTCTCCACCACTAACACATACTTCTACTAATTACATTATCTCATAACCATAACTATTACATCACCATAACTATCAACTAACTCCATAATTATTTTTTTTCAAAATACAAAATGATGTGGATAATATTTTTTGAATCACATTTCAACACCCCCTTGATTCAAAACTATAGACTCCAAGTAATTTTGGAAAAAAAGTATGCTTGCGAATAGGAAGAGCTTTAGTGTCATCTGTGCAATAAAATTCCAATTTGATTTCTTTATCCTCTACTAAGCCACGAATAAAATGATGGTGTATCTCAATAGGCTTTGTTCGTTCATGCATAATAGGATTTTTTGTCATTGCTATTGCTAATTCGTTATCACAAAAAATATGGTTGTTCATCTTTTAGAAATTGATTCTCTTGACGAAGTATGTGAATGATGTATTTATGGAAAGCAATGCAAAAAGTCTTTTCTTGCAAGAAAATCCTATAGAGCAAAGTATCCTCTTAAATTTATTCATACAGATCTATGTGGACCTATGCAAATAAAGTTCTTCGGTGGTAGTTAATATTGTACGATCGAAAGCACCAAGAGGAGAGTGAATTGGTGTATAAAAATACTTTTGTAAAATCACTTTCGAAAAATCAATAAAATCGATCACAAGCAAATAACGATAAGGCGTAAGTGAGAGATAAAGAGCAAACACAAAGAGACACGACATGTTGACGATGTTCAGCCTTAACTCTTTGGTCTATGTCCCCGCTCCGACTTCTCGTGTTCTCTCTCTACAAGAAAAGAGAAAGATAGTGGATCTTCGACTTCTCGACCTCGAGATTGTTGGAGATCCACTATCTTTTTCTTTTCTTGTAGGGAGATAACACCTCTCTTTACACCACACGTCTTCTTCTCCGCTCAAAAGGCAAGACATATCTCTTTTTGCAAAGAGCTCTCAACTTCACTAGATCAGAAACAATGTTTACCTTTAACTCTCTTCTTTTATAAAATTTTTCTCACACTCAAAGCTTAGAAGAGAAAAGAAAAGAATTTGTAACTTTGGGCTCAAGAACTTGAAAGTAATTTTAGAATGATCTTGGTTGCTTGGATGATTTTTTTTTCATGCTTTGACACTCTTTTTATAAACTTCTACATGTGAGAATTTCATCCAAAAAATCTTTCATAAATTTCTTCTTGAAAAATATCCGTTACTATTCATTTGTCACTGTGACCGGTCGACCCCTTTAATGAGTCGGTCGACTTGTTAATATGACTATTGCGAGATATCTACGATTTTATCCATTGTCCGATCGACCAATGTGATGACATGATACTCAGCCGATATAGTCTCGACATTTCTTGAACGCGCTCTTCTGTTGGTCGGTCGAACGGTATAGTCTCGTCATTTCTGGAATTCATCTTTGTACTAATCTGGTCGACCGGTTCAACGTCCGAACCATCGACCGGTATAGTCTCATCATTTCTCCCACTTGATATCGATCGACTGATCACTAGGGCCAGTCGATCGATTGGTGCCGATTGTAATATAGAATTTTTATTTTTGTCTTTTAACTCGACGGTATCTTCTATAAATGCGTCATATCAATCTTATACCTGCATTATCATCACTTGAGCATAGATTAGTAGTCCAATTTAATTTGTTATCATTAAAACATAGGATTCGACAATCTCCCTTTTTTATGATGACAAACTAATTGGACGACAGAAAAAAAATGAATTATAAGTATAGAGAGTAAGTAGTAAGGAAACTCCCCTACATTCATGCATATTTCATATTTTTTTCCCTGTGAATAAGTGGACTTTTATATTGTCATAATAATATGAAACAATGTGAACATATGATATCAACAAGACATAAAATAAATATGAAATCAAATGTTTCGCGCATTGATCATGAAGCAAAAGTCATCATATTATATCCATAGTCGATACATATATCATGTGTTTATGCACTAACAAATGTGACTATAGTCACTACAAAATGGTGCACACCATTAGTACAAATATCAACCAAGGAACATCGAACTAAAAACATATAACATCGTTCCAAACTTCTCCCCCTTTTACATCATTAAAGAGGGAGGTAACGCAACTACATCTCATCGGGATTATCATCCTCTTGAACTACGGGCGGAATAAAACCCTACGACGCATAGTAGGCATGCAGTGAGCCAACAAGATATCGAGAGTCATGCTCCATTCATTAAAAACGATGATCCATCTAAATCACATGACGATCTATGACATTCACCTGTTGTGAAATGACCGTGAAATCATAAGCACCATAGGAAGCCGATGCTACTTGCTGGGAAGATGCAAAAGGATCAATGGGTGTCGAAGGCGGAGGGAAGCTAGGGCCAGCCTCCGGTGTGTCCTTAGTGTCCATCGGCGCTGGCTCTCCATCTGTGGTATCAACTTCACCGTCATGATCTATTGGTGCCGGCTCGTCAAATCTAAGATGTTTCCGGTGTAAAGTCCCGGAACCAATGATGTCAGTGGGGAGTGAGGCGGAGTCGGATGTGCTCCTCGCCTACAGGGATGTTGACACCAAAATGGAGTAAGATCTTAGTGATTCAGGCTCCAAAATATAAGTGGTAGCGACCATAAGTACCGGAGACCTTTTGGAAGATGTAATCCATGTGATAGAAAATAAAATGACCAAAATGGAGAAATAAGACATCGTAGATACAATGACAATGAAGAAAAAATAGATCAAAGTGAGTGACCTCTGTATAGTTCCCGGCTCGATGAGTAATCATACGACTCAAAATATGATGAGTCATTTTCATGGTTGGATGAAGATGCCGATATTCGAGGTATAGTTGATATCCTATCCACCAAAAATCGTATAAATGTCATCCGCGATCGGAAGATAATCAGGAGGCCAACTATGAGTGACAAATGAATAGAAACTAGGTAATGGGCACGGAACGCCAAAGATGTGACAGAGATGGTCAGGATCAAAGCGAATGGGTACACCAAGGACATAGGTGATGATGGCCTCCCGAGTGATCATCATGTTCGCATAGAAATGACGAATAAGACGGGGATACACACGCTCTGTAAGAGAAAGAGAAGTGACAGCCAACCGATATTTGTGAACATCTCCTGAACATCTGGAATATTCAAAGCGTCACAATCAATGGTGTAAGCACGTCGGACTTCGCGAGAGACTTACAAGGCATCAAAACAAGCAGAGACTGCTCCGATGACAAAGAGGTGACTATCAAAATCATTATGGTCAGTGGAAGGAGGCTGTCGAGCACGTCCATGAGATCGGACTCGTCCACGGCCTCGTCCACATTGGACATGGACATGCGTGGGGTTCGGGTTTCGATTTTGAGTAAAGTTCATGCTCATTTGTGATTATATGAATGCTATGTGCAACTGAGCCATACAAATGACGACAGTTGAAAGACTAGCCGAAGAGGTGGAGTCCCTTTATCATCGGCCATGGATTCAACAATGGTGGCTGGTGGTTGAAAGGAATGGAAATGGTCTAATCAATGGCAGTTCCGGTGAACGGAAGGGGCATCGGAAGGGAACCGATAGTGGCTGCGAGAGGATTGACGGGGAGAGGACAACAGTGACAAGGCGATCGAGAGGGAGATGAGAGCGGCGACCAAAAGGAAGAAGAGGTGACGAGAGGGTGAACGGAAAGAAGGAGCTATGACGGCGGCGTTGGTGGCTAGAGGGGGGTCGACGGCGGCCATAGGGGTCATCGGCGAAGAGAGAAGGGAGAGACCAACAAAGAAAAAGGGCGGCGACAGTGGCGATCGATGAAGAAATATAGAGGATGACATTGACGGCCGGCCGATCGACGGCGACGTCACGGACAGTGTGGATGAGGAGGGATGATGACGATGATAGCCGGATGGTCGGCAACGACGTCGCATAGAGAGGAGAGTGCGACTAGGGCAACGGTCGAAAGAAAAAAGAGTAAGGTCGACTGATCGATCGCCAAATGTTTTATGTTCGCTATTTGTGCATATACCGATCGACCGGTGAGGCCAAGCGGTCGACCGATGTAGTTATTTTGAAAAAGAAATCCATCGGTCGATGGACAACGATCGAATTTGGTCATATATCGATCGACCGATACATCAAGCCGATTGATTGATCCTAGGCTGACAATCATTTTTTCACTAATTTTTGAAATTTTAAACATTAAGATCTCTTTTCCAATGATGTATTTCACATAAATGTAAGTGTTGTGGAACATTTGTAATATTCAATTCATGTCAAAAGTGATATTGCATAGCCAACTCATTTTTACTTATAATTGATATGCAATCAAGATTCAATCATTACTAATTCCATTCTAAGCATGTAAAATCGTTCTTCACTCAAGGGTTTTGTATATATGCCTGCAAGTTAGACTTCAGTAGACACATATTCAATAGCAATGTCCTTAAGGGTCATA
The DNA here is from genome assembly GCA_030549335.1 of Pontederia crassipes. NCBI lineage: Eukaryota > Viridiplantae > Streptophyta > Magnoliopsida > Commelinales > Pontederiaceae > Pontederia > Pontederia crassipes. The sequence continues at coordinate 3,098,029 of CM060197.1, forward strand.
TGCTTTCTAATGAAATGATATCACAAATCAATGTGTTTAGTTCTAGAATGTTGAATTGAATTTTTTATCGTTTCTATAGAACTTGTATTATCACACTTTATGGGTACATTGGAACAATTCACACCATAATCAAGTAATTGTTGTTTTACCCATAATAATTGTGCACAACATTACCAACTACCGACGACTATATATTTGGCATCGGCGGTAGAACGTATGATAGAGTTTTGTTTCTTGCTAGTTCATGTATTGAGAGAGCTACCAAGAAAGCAACATATCCCACTAGTGCTTTTGCTATCAATTTTACACCTGGTAAAATCTGCGTCGGTGTAGGCATGTAATTCAAATGGAGAATTTCTATCATAACAAATGCTTATTCATACATATACTTTAACTAGCGCATAATTCTTTAACAATAATTAAATGTGATTCTGATTACTAGCTGATCATACTAAATTTCTACTCATTTTTCATCTTAATTCATGTGCATATAAGTTATGAAATATTCATATTTTGATAATTATGCTTAATATACATGCATTGATCTTCTCGGCATAATGTTCTTTTATATTTGCACATTTGAGTTGGATAATATACTGATTTAATTATTATTTGTCTAATCTTTATTTAAAAAATTGATGCTTGTTGTTCATGTTGTTGCAGTATCAAAATTAAGTAGAAAAAATAAATAATCCTGCTAGAAAAGGAAAAGGGGACCACTTGCGAGCTGCCCAAAATGTTGCAGAAAGGAATCTTTTAGAAGAGAAAAAAAGAAAGGACCAAAGGACAAATTGAAAAATCAGATGGAATGGAAGGTTCTGATGAAGATCAAAATGTGATGATAGTGTAATATAAAAGGGGAATGTGGAGGAACAATAGAGGCGCTTCCTCTCCTGTCCATTGGGCTGGAGGTTGAGTTCTTGCTGAAGATTTGAAGCTGACAGTTTTATCTTGATGTTTTAGGATATTTTTTATTATGTTCCTCGTCTGTTTTCTATTAATTTCATCATTTATGATGAGCTAAATCTTCTCTCTCTTAAGATAGGATGGTAGTTTAATTTCTATTTATGGATGGATAATTGAACAACACTTTTGTCACTGATGTTAGTGTAGTTTCTCAATGCTTTTAAATTAGTTTTATGTTGAGGTGAATCCTATTTTACAATGGCATAAGGGAAGTTGATGTTTGATTCCTTTTTTGCTCAGAAATGAGTAAAGAACATTAGCACATTTTCTGGTTCTAATCCATATCAATATCTGAATGCATCCTTTTACTTTTTATTAATGTGAATTTCATCTTATAATGGCAGCTGAGAGGCTGATTCTAGATTCTCTTGTATTCAGGAATGAACCAAGAACATTAACAACTAGTTTCTGAATTTGATTTCATTTGTAATTTATGTTGACTTGATTTCCTAGTTATAATCTTTCCATGCTGAGAATTGATTCATTCATTTAGTTTTTGTTGATGTGAATCTCATATTAGAATGGCAACCGAAAGGTTGATTCTAAATTTCCTTGATGTTTAAAAATAAATCAAGAGCATTATCATTAGTTTGTGGATCTGATTATTTTATGCATTGAGCTAGAGGTTTCATGATAATCTAATATCAGTTGAAACCTTTGTTGAATCAACCTAACTAACATTCAAAATATGATACTTGGTTCTAACTTTAATGCATTGTGAGAGCAGTCCTTACAGGTTGAATCTGGTTTGGTTTGTATTGCTAAGTTGTTCTAATCCATTTCATAACAGAATATTATATGAACTCATTTCTAAGAGAACATTTCATTATCTATTAATTATCATTTTATATCACCTGTTTTAAAACATCAAAAAGAGTTCACTTAGTTTAGAATTAATTTAGATTAGTTAGTGAATCTTACGTTTCAAATCATTATGGAAACGACATTCGAGTTTACTATCCGATCTATGCACTTGCAGTTAAGTGAAGTGAAGAGTGCATAGTCTACGCCTAGACCTTGTTTCGATTCATACTATGCATAGTTTACGTCTATACCTTGTTTAGTTATCATTTGTGCACAGTCTACTCCTAGATCTTAGTCTTTTGCATTCTGTGTATAAATTCCAATAAATCAGTTAATCACACTCCCCAATATTCACATCAGATTCTTTGGGGGAGGATTGAAATCTAACACATAAGCATATACTAAACATGATATTAGACCTAGATGCCGTTAAATAAACCAAGCTACTTATCATACCTCTCTATACTTTTTTTATCAATGGACTTGTCATTTTCATCCTTATCCAATTTTATAATGGTGCTCATAGGGATTGTGCTCGACTTGCATAGCTCCCTTTATACTTTTCTTGGTTGAGAAAAATTTTATCCTTGGATTATTTCACTTGTACACCAAAGAAGAAAGTGAGCTCTCCTATAACACTCATCTCACATTCTTTTTGCATAGGAGTTTTAAAATTTTTGCACAATCATTCATTAGTAGCACTATAAACAATATCATCAACATAAATGTGAATTATTGAAATTTTATTTTTCAATTGTTTTAAAAATAATGTGGTGTCAACTTTCCTCTTTGAAAAATCATTTTCAATTAAAAATGAGCTCAATCTTTCATACCAAGTTCGAGGAACTTGTTTCAATTCATAAAGAACTTTTGTAAATTTGAAAAATTAGGAAAATATGGGTTTTCAAAACCTTGAAGTTGTTCAACATAAACTTCTTTATTTATAAAACCATTTAGAAAAGTCAATTTACATCCATTTGAAAAAGTTTAAAACCTTTATAACATACAAAAGTCAAAAGCATTCGAATTGCTTCAAGTCTAACAACGGGAGCAAAAGTTTCAACAAAATCAATTCCTTCAATTTGTGAGTAATCTTTGATCACTAATCTAGTCTTATTCCTCACAATGACATCATTTTCATTTAATTTGTTTCAGTAATAAGATGGTCATTGGGTCTTTCCACAAGTTTTCACACTTGATTTCTTACAAAATTGTTTAATTCCTCATGCATTGTATTTATCCAATTTGGATCTTTAATTGCTTCATCTATATTTCTCAGTTCAAAATTAACAAGAAATGTCAATAAATCACATAGATTTTTCAAAGAGTTTCTAGTTTTTATTTCTTCATTTATATTACTTATGACTTGTTTAAATGTATGTGATGAGGCATGTCTCAAATTCTTAGAATGATTTGGTTCTTTACTCTTTGAGGTCAAATTTCTTAGAATGATTTGGAGTGTCAATTTTGACTTCTTCCAAGTCCTCATTTTTTACATCATTAAGTTGTCTTTGCACTTCTACTATTTTCTCATCATCATCATGCACTGCTTGCTCATAAAAAAGTCATTAGTCTAATTGAATTTAACATTAATAAACTCTTCAACAAATAATGCTCTTTTGATATACACTATATAAATCTTCTTTGTACTAGAATAATTAAGAAAAATATCATCATAACATTTAGCATCAAATTTTACTAGTTTATCTTTGACATTCAAAATATAACATTTACAACAACAAACTTTGAAATAGGAAATATTGGTTTGCTTTCCGTATAACACTTCAAATCATGTTTTCTTTTCAAGAGGCCTAAGTATAATCCTATTAAAAACATAGCATGATGTACTTATAGCTTTCGCATAAAAATACTTTGGTAATTTGTTTTCATTTAAAATTGTTCTATTCATTTCTTGTATAGTCCTATTTTTTTCTTTCTACTACTCCATTTTGTTGAGGTGTCCTACGAGTGGAAAAATTATGAGTAATTCTATTTTTCTAACAAAATAATTCAAATTTATGATTTTCAAATTCTCCTCCATGGTCACTTCAAATTTTTGAAACCTTTTGTTCAAATTCATTTTGATTTTTTTTTGCAAATTTGAAAAACATATTTATCATTTCATCTTTACTAACAAGAAAAATAGTCTAAGTGAAACGGAAAAAATCATCAACAATCACAAATACATATATTTTTCCTCCTAATCTTACTACATCAATTGGTCCAAAAAAAATCAAAAGTTTCAATATTCGAATTGTTTCAAGTCTAGCAACGTGATCAAAAGTTTCAACAAAATCAATCCCTTCAATTTATGAGTAATCATTGACCACTAATCTAGCATTATTCCTCATAATGACATCATTTTCATTTAATTTATTTCGAAAGATTCATTTGGTTTTAATAATGAGATGGTCCATGGGTCTTCCCACAAGTTTCCACACTTGATTTCTTACAAAATTGTTTAATTCCTCATGCATTGTATTTATCTAATTTGAATCTTTAACTGTTTCATCTATATTGCTCAGTTCAAAATTAATAAGAAATGTCGAAAAACCACATAAATTTTTCAAAGAGTTTATAGTTTTTATTCATTCATTTATATTACCTATAACTTGATTAAGTGGATGTGATGAGGCATGTCTTAAATTTTTAGAATGATTTGGTTCTCTACTCTTTGAGATCAAATTTCTTAGAATGATTTGGAGTGTCAATTTTGACTTCTTCCAAGTCCTCATTTTGTACACCATTAAGTTGTCTTTGCACTTTTACTATTTCTTCATCATAATCATGCACTTGCTTGCTCATCAAAAAGTCATTAGTCTAATTGAATTTAACATTAATAAACTCTTCAACAAATAATGCTCTTTTGTTATACACTATATAAATCTTACTTGTACTTCAAAGAAAAATATCATCATCACATTTAGCATCAAATTTTTCTAGTTTATCTTTGACATTCAAAATATAGCATTTTACAACCAAAAACTTTGAAATAGGAAATATTGAGTTTCTTTCTGTATAATACTTCAAATCATGTTTTCTTCTCAAGAGGTCTAAGTAGAATCTTATTAAGAACATAACATGATGTATTATGGCTTCCGCTCAAAAAATACTTTTGTAATTTGTTTTCATTTAAAATTGTTCTATTCATTTCTTGTATAGTCCTATTTTTTTTGTACTACTCCATTTTGTTGAGGTGTCCTATGAGTGGAAAAATTATGAGTAATTCTATTTTTCTTACAAAAAAATTTAAATTTATGATTTTCAAATTCTCTTCCATTATCACTTCTAATTTTTGAAATCTTTTGTTCAAATTCATTTTGATTTATTTTTGCAAATTTGCAAATTTTCAATCTTCCTTTGCTATTGTCTCCAAACGTGTCTTTTTCTCCATTTTTTTTCCAATGTGATGAAGTTTGATGCATCAGTGATCATGTGTTTTGAGCATTCACTATCAAAATACCATTTACCATCATTATATTTTGAAGCTTCATACAATAAAGAAGATAGGAGTCTTATCTTTTTGGTACCAAACTTGCTTGAGTCCATCTTAGGTAGAAGTGGTCATTTTTAGAACCCAAATTTTCTTCATCCCTTTACTTACTCATTTTCTAATTCTGCAATCTCAAGAATAATGCCCTTCATATCCATAATGAAAACAAGTAATATGTGATCTTATGTAATTATGTGATGCTTTAACAAATAAATTTTTTTTGTCATTTTTCTTTTCAAAAGAGTTGAAATCAATTCCCTTTTTATTTGAAGATATTCTAGATCCACTAAGCATGACATCTAACATCTTACTTCCATTAGAGAATTTTTCACGTTCAATTTTTAAGTTCCTAATTTCTTTGTTTAATCATGCACTTTCTATATTTTGTTTTTTCACGTAATGATTTTAGTATACTATTTTTCATTTTCAATTCTTCAATTAAGAATTTGAAGCTAGAGTTTTCTTCATTCAATACATCACACTTTTCACATGATTTAACATTCTTATTTTTCTTTTGCATATTTTTAAGTTATATTTTTAGATTATCATATTTCTTTTTTAGGCATGCATATTTATCAATAGGAATTTTAAATGCATTATGCACATTAAAGGATTCACTATCACTAGAGTCCGATGAGTTAGATGATACTTCGTGGCTATTAGCCATTAGACATATGTAGGCTTCTTCCTAATCACTTGAGGAGGTGTTCGAGTCATTTTCTTCATCTTCGCTTTCATCCCAAGTGGCTTGAAGCGTCTTTTTCTTCCTTCTTGAATTTTCTTCATCTTTCTACTTTTTTATTAAATTGGACACTCATTTTTATAAAGGTTTAAATCTTATGCTCCCAACTTGAGTTGGGAGCATCATGCTACCAAGATCGCAACCGTTTATTTTTTCATCAAGGGTTCAAATCGTGCGTCCGATCATCGCCATCCGATTCGATCTCAACGGCTCACATTATCAAGATTTTTTTCCTTTTTCTTTCTTCAACCTACGCCCGCCTACCCTAACTTAACTCTTTTCTTTTTTCGTCTTCTCTCTCTTCCTCGCCGGCACGCGATTCAATGTTGACGCGAGATCTCGCCTTTGTTGTCGCCGGCCTCGATCCGTCTTCTGCACGTCGACGCCCCCCTCGAGCTCGACGGCCTCCGCGATGACCTCCGTGATGACCTCTCCCCTGTCCAAGCCGGATCTCGTCCCTCTCGACGTCTTCGCGCACACCGAGCTCCTCACCCGACGGCCGAACTCTCCACAAGCCATCGCATTACGACCAGATCTGCGCAGATCCACAACGTCGCCACCCCGACGACCTCCGCCAGATCCAACCGTCGCCGACCTCCGCCGCATTCTCGGCGACAGATATGCCCATGAAGGGGCCAGATCCAACCGTCATCCACCTCCCTGCCAACCTCCACCGTGACCCTCATCGACCTCCACAACGACCTACGCGATCCCATCGAGCTCCATCGCCAACACCCGCCGCGACTTTGCACCACCGCCACGCGCCGATCGTTGTCACACCCCCGTTAACCTTGACTACTGTCGACCCTCACCACCCCCTCACACACTCGCCGCGACCTCTGCCTCGCCTACTCGCAGTCGCCGCCGCCTCTCCACTCGCCATGAGCTCTGCCTCACCCACTCCCCCTCGCCCACTTGCAATTGTCGCCGTCTCGCCTATTCTTCTTTTACAAAATTTTTCTCACACTCAAAGCTTAGAAGAGAAAAGGAAAGAATTTGCAACTTTGAGCTCAAGAATTTGAAAGGAGCTTTAGAATGATCTTGTTTACTTGGATGTTTTTTTTCAGGCTTTGGCACTCCTTTTATAGGCTTCTACATGTGAAAATTTCGTCCAAAAAATCTTTCATAATTTTTTCCTCGAAAAATAGTCATTATTATTCATCTGTCACTGTGACCGATCGACCACTTTAATTGGTTGGTCGACTGATCAATATGATCGTGGCAGCATATCTATAATTTTATCCGCTGTCCGATCGACCTCGATCGGTATAGTCTCGACATTTCTTGAATGCGCTCTTTTGTTGGTCGGTCCACCGGTGTAACGATCGAAACGTCGATCAGTATGGTCTCTTCATTTCTAGAATTCATTTCTGTACTAATACGATCGACCAGTTCAATGACCGCACCATCGACTGATATATTCTCGTAATTTCTCCCGCTTGATATCGATCGACCGATCGCTAGGGCTAGTCGACCAGTCCTAATGCAAAATTTTTATTTTGATCGTTTAACTCGACAATTTTTGCTGCAAATGAAATCATATCAATCTTATATCTGCATTATCATCACTTGAGCATAAATTACTAACTTTTATGTCTAATTTAATTTGTTATCAACAAAACATAGGATTCAACAAATATTTTGTATTATTTATTGATAATTATTCTCGCATGAGTTGAGTATATTGTTTGAAGCAGAAATCCGAGACATTTGATGTGTTAAAAAATTTAAAGTTATGGTGAAAAATGATGTGGTTATCATATAAAAATTTTGCATGGGTGGTGAATTTTTATCAAAGGAATTTAAATATTTTTGTGAAGAACAAGGAATTCAAAGGCAACTTACAACTCCATATACACCTTAACAAAATGGTGTTGCTGAAAGAAAGAGCCGAACAATTATGGTAATGGTAAGAAGTTTGTTAAAAGAGAAGAATGTTCCCAATATTTTTTGGGCTCAAGCAGTTGCAACTGCAGTATATTTGTTAAATATTTCTCCAACAACAGTATTGCAAAAACAGACTCCCTATGATGCACAAAAGATTGCAAAATGAAAATAAGTCATTTGAAAGTTTTTAGGTGCATTGCATTTGAACAATTATGAAAATTGTCAAAATCTTTATGACAAGTCCAAGAAATATATTTTTGTTAGTTATGTTGTTCAATCGGTTATACAATCATTCTATTAACAAAGTAATTATTAGTAGAAATGTTATTATTGATAAAATATGTAGTTGGACATGAGAGGAGACAAATAGAACCAATGTGGCTGATTTACAAATTGAGTTTCCTACATAAGGTGAAAAAAATATTGTTGCAACACTAGCAAGAAATGAATGTATTCCAAGTAGTGAAAATAATTCCTCAAAAAATTCACCTAATCTTGTGCCAAGAAAATTTCGTTCTTTTCTTGTCAATTTTCTTTATTTGTCTCAAATCCGACATGCTTAGAAGTAGCAATGGAAAAGGAAGAATGACGCAATGCAATGAAAGAAGAAATGATGTCTATTGAAAGAAATCATACATGGGAATTAGTTGATTTGCCTGATAATTAAAATTTGAGTGATTTGAAATGAGTGTTTAAAACTAAATATCATGCAGATAGAAGAATTTAGAAGCACAAAGCAAGATTTGTAGCAAAATTTTATGCACAAGAGCAAGGTATAATTTTAAAGAAACTTTTTCTCCTTGAAACAATGAGATTACTTATAGCCTTAGCTGCTCAATTGCAATTGCCTACTTATCAACTTGATATAAAATTAGCTTTTTAAAATTCTGATTTGAATGAAGATATTTATGTCAGCCAATTAAAAGACTTTGTTATCAATGTCAAGGAAGACAGAGTCTACAAATTGTGAAAAACTTTCTATGGCCGAAAGCAAGCTCTTCGTGCATGGTACAATAAGATTGGTTCATTTTTTATTGACAATCATTTTTACAGAAGTGAAATTGAGCCAACACTCTACTTAAAAGAAAAAGGGACTAAATTTATTATAATCTGCATATATGTTGATGATATTTTATATATGAGATATTCTCAATTACTTGTGCCTGATTTTAAATGATAGTTATTTTTGAAATGACAAATTTGGAGCTATTGAACTATTTTCTTAGTGTAGAAGTGAAGCAAAGTGCTGATGACATTTATTTCTCAAAAGAAATATACTAATAATTTGTTGGACAGGTTCAATATGCTCAATTGCAAAGCTGATGTCACTCTTATGAATGTGAATGAAAAGCTCAAACTTGATGATGGTATAGGTCATGCTGATGAAAGAACATTTAGAAGTTTGATTGGTGGTTTAATTTATTTAATTCACTCAAGATCAGATATCTCATTTTTTGTTAGTCTTGTATCCAATTTTATGCATTCTTCAACAAAATATCATTTTGCAGCAGCCAAGCGCATTTTGCGTTATATTGTTGGCACAATGGGCTTTGGTATTTGGTATTCTAAAATTTCTAATTTCATATTATTTGGCTTTACTAATAGTGATTGGGTAGGATCTTTAATGATAGAAAGAACACTTCATGAAGTGTTTTTAGTCTTGGATCAGGAGCAATTCATGTTGTTCAAAGAAGCAAGCAACTGTTTGCCATCTCATCTTCTGAAGCATAGTATAATGCTGTTACATTTGCTGCATGTCAAGCAATATGGCTAAGAAGAGTTTTATTGAATATTCATCAATCACATAATGAAGCAACAATTATTTTTTGTGATAACAAATCAGTAATAACAATGACCAAGAATCCTATTATGCATGGACGAACAAAGCATATTGAGACACACCATCATTTTATCCGCGGCTTAGTGGAGGATGAAAAAATCAAATTAAAATTTTATGGCACATATGAACAAATGACATATTTGTTCACTAAAGCTCTTCCTATTCGCAAGCATACTTTTTTCACAAAATTATTTGGAGTCTACAATTTTGAATCAAGGGGGAGTGTTGAAATGTGATTAAAAAAATATCCTCATAATTTTCTATTTGAAAAATAAAAGATTAATTATATAGTTAATAGATAGTGGTGGTGATGTGATAGTTATGATTATGGGGTAATGTAATTAGTAATAGTAGTGTGTTAGTGGTGTAGTGTGTGCATGTTCTCACACATTTTTAGGCATGATCTTGTTATCTTCCATCTTCTAAAGGTGTATGTCTATTTATAGGTCATCTTGTTTTGAGTTTTAATATGGCAAAATACATCATGCAATGATATTTCTTTTTATCCAAAAATTGTTCCTTAATTACTATGTTATGTGCTGAATTATTTCCTTAGTTTATCCTTTAATTTCCAACAACTTCTTCTGCAACTTGAAGGGTTTGATAGTTACAATACTTTACCCTTCCTCAGAGGCTCAACTTGAGACCTTTGTCCCACAACTTGACGTGATTCCGTTCTGATTGTTGTCGAGAATAATTCTTCTCCAATTTTAAGGACTCAATCAAGTATTGCTTGACCATCATAGTACCCTACTATAGATTTAAGTAATCCTCTTATCTTTTTGCCCTTTGGAAAGTAGGCAAATAATGATGTTTAAACACATCTTTAAATTTTCTCCAAGGGATTACTTCGAGCTTGGAGAATGTGCCCTAGGGATGGCAATATCCCCTGCCCCCTGTGGAGCCCCGTAGGGAATCCCCGATCGGGACCCCGAACTCGAGGAATTTTTCCCTCGTGGGGTCGGGGATGGAGAAAAATTATCCCCGAACTCTCTTTCGGGGATCGGGGCGGGGGGAGTTGTCTCTGCCCCGTTCACGCCCCGCGGGGCTCCAAATCTCCACACCCTAAAGAACAAGTGAGAGTAAAAAATAGTCTCACATTGATAATAGTAGTAACGTGAGAGTAAATACACAAGTATAAATGAAGGAGGAGATTAATGGGTCAATATGAATATTTATGGAGAAACTCCATCTTTGAATGTTTTCCAAATTTACAATGATAATTTTTATCAAATTATCTCTTAATAAAAAAAATTAATAAAAATTTGACTGAACCAAAAAATGCGGTTCAACCTAGTTTTTTTCCGATTTTGACTGGTTCGATTCGGTTTAATCCGGTTCAAATTGGGGTCCGACTTTTGGGCTTAGGGCGATGACAACAGTCCTCATTTGAGGAGGACAATGGTGATTCTTGCTAGAAGAGGGTCGCGGGGGGGGGGGGGGGGGGGGGATCGGGGGATCGGAGCGGGGGATAAAATTTCCCCGGATCGGGATTCGGGTCGGGGTCGGGGCGGGGGAGTGACCCCCACCTCGAACAGGGTCAGGTGCCACTCCTAACGTGCCTGCTTTTGCTTTTTCCACTAACGTCTAGTGTCACCTATCAAGCGTCTCATAACACAAGTAGTCTTGCAACTCTTATTACAGTTTATTTTCACCAAGGTCTAGTTAATTTCTTCAATTTATAGGCTTCCTCGAAGTCATCCTTCCCATCAAATTGTTGCAACTCAAGAAACCGCGATCATCATGCTGACTATATTTCGTATGCTCTGAATGAGATCCATGAGATGATGATCCATGTCTCGATCGCTCCTCTTAATGTCCATTGGCCCCTATATCATTTACTTGTGGGTCTTAGGATCCTTGGCCCTTCGCCTCTGCTGTTTGGGACCACTGGTTGGCTTGTTAAGATTCATTTCTCGGGGCACGATAAGATTGGTGAAATGTCACCAACTTGGGAGCCATCTATGCTCACGCAACAATAATGATACAATTCCATTATTGTGAGTTCAACAATTCATACTATAATTCAATACGTACTTCACCCCACTGGATGGTTGAAGTGGATGCTTGTGACGGTTGCACATGTACTCTATCATATTTATTTGGAGAGAACTAAGAAGTGTCGCTCCTTAGGCTTTGACACCTTTTGTAACGCCCTGAGACCCACATAACTTTCACATGCTTAGAATCGTCCAAAGACGCTACACAATTTCATATAAAATAATTTTACGAAAATATAAACTATATGCGAAATAATATGAACTAACAACTCTTTAGAACTCAATCTAGAGTCAACACTATCCCATGCGCAACATCCATCTGTCACTGAGCTAAGCCATTGAAAAATTATGCTCTATTTCAATCCTCTCACATACACGAATCTAAGTACAGGAAAAATTCATGAGTATATAAATACTCAATAATTAGGATCTAATCATGATCAATAGACAATAATTAATAATGCTCAAGATAGGAACAATAAATCAATCGAGTAAATAAAACAATATTATACGATGATCAGTATCAATAGATCAATACGATAATACAATGTCATAGCCAATGAGTCAGTGGATCAATATAACGATATAACAATGGATCTATAGAACAATGAATCAATAAGTAATGGATCAACATCATAATGTATCATTATAACTATGGATCAATATGACTATAGATATAATGGATCATGCTAAGGTCATAAGACCAATTAATAGCTATGACAATTACTCATTAACAGTTTCAATAGGTCTGATCAATATGGCACTGTTCAATTAACGATTTCCAATTCAATAATTAATGGTCATTGATCAATAACAATTCAATTCAATGGGCGGAGGCAATGCCAGTCAATGCAGTATCCGAATGACTATGATCTATATAATTCAATTCGATCCAATTCAATTTCAATTTAATTATCAATGTTTGGAGTTATCCAATACAATAGAAAGCGGTCGGTCAATTAAGAGGAACTCTATGTCTCTTTCATATAGACTAATGGGGGATATTCACTCATGGCAAGACGTCCTCCGATGATAGCGCTAACAATGATTCATGGTAGCGGAGGACCATGACCAATCACAAGATAGCCATAGCTTCTCTAAAGGATGTTGTCTCCAACCTTTAGATACACTATCTACACATACAATATCAATAATAATAACAATATGTCATAGGGGCTTAGAACAATTGGAGAACATGGAGACACTGTAGCTTTCAGCTTTTATCTTATTTACCTAAGATATTTATCTTTTAACAATTTAGTTTAGATTTAACAAGACCCAATCAAGAGAAAACTACTAGATCAATACTATAATCAATGACATGATTATATATGCTAACAAAGGATCAATATGATGACAATGAAGTCAGGTTTAATCATGTTGTAATCATATAGAATAATAATCACATGACTAGATATAATAACAATATGATCAAATGTGACTATAATAATCAGATATGATGACAATAAAATCAACTATGATAATGATATGATATGAAATGATTAATATCAATAATAATTCAATTAATTATAATCCAATATGATAAATTACATTTTCTGCCTCCAAAATTTGGGTCATGTCGAATGGAACTCGACATGTGTTCGAGGAGCGTCCGATATGCCTCGGCCAAGGCAACTCGGGCTAGGCAGGGTGCGAACCCGAGCTGGTTCTACGAACTCAGTCCGATTCCAATTGAATCAAACCAAGTTCTATGAACTCAGCCCGATTCCGACTGAAGCACCGGATTCTATTGAACTCGGGCCGAGTAGAACTGTCGTCGACAGGAAGTCGCATTACGATGAGACTTTCTGGCCATCATAACTATGCCATACTATATTCGATCGATGTAAAATCTATATAATGAAAAGTCGGTACATAGAAAAAGATTATAAGGTTCCATGTCGTGAAAAATCGACGTCATGAGGATCCCCTACGTACCTAAAATTGTCTGAAACCAACTAAAACCCCTCTGCTAGAAATTTGCACGAACGTCTAACTTTGGACGGTAATTCCTATTTGTCCACATATCCAAACGTGCGACCAACACTTGGACGATGATCTCCTATATGTCGGCTTCAAAACTAGCCTTCGGGTGCCTCCTAAAATTCTCGATTTGCTTAAAAACTAGAGACAAAGTGAGGTTCGTGGTGCAGAAATTTTATTTTGCCAATATGAGTTTCGAGCTACAATTTAATGTCTATTTATGTAGGTAGTCTAAGGTCCTAACTTCTATTGAGTTTTGGACTCTTTTTTAATTAATCATCCTAACCATCCATCACTAATTAAATATTTATTAATTATTCAGAATTAATTAAATCCAAATTTAAATAATCATACTTATAATAATTTTCACCTTTTCTCAAACTTCATCTTTATTTTTTCAACTTATCCTCTAATTTCCATTAATTTCAAAATTAAATAATTTCAAAATTAAATAATTTCAAAATTTTAAATTATGATTTTGTAAATTCAAATAACTAATTACAATATCTTTTATTTATGCTTGAAAAACCCGGGTCGTTACATTCTCCCTACAAATTAAAATGGAGGAAAGTTTCTAACTTCAACCATTTATAATCAATATTGGAGCATCCAGATAAATGTTTTAAAATAAAATAATTCAACTAATAGGACTAATATCTTTAAAGAAAAGATTATTTCATGAAAATGAATATAAAATTAGATATTTTTATATCAAATAATGCAAAAGAGTAATTAAAAAAAGATCTATGGTCCGACCATAAATAAATACTCGATAACACACTTATTTCAGTATTTCAGAGTACGAAGAACACACGACAATACACTTCATTGCAGAATATAAAGTAGAGATGTCCGAACGAAACGATCCATAACCAAAAGAGACGAAGAAGGACACTTAGGAAGTGGTCATCGGTCACTACTCGAGGCCCAATTTTTTCCGGACGGCGACGGCGAACTCGAGGACCTTGTCGACCGGCGGGAGGACCTTGGAGACGCTGTCCCTCTGCATGCAGCGGTCGGTCCACGCCTGCAGCTGGGGGCACTCCTCCCCCATGCTGAACCCGCCCACCCTCCCCAGCACCTGCATCCAGGTGCTGAAGCCGATGACGCTCGCGTCGACGTAGCCGAAGGCCTCGCCGGCGAAGTAGGGCTTCTCCCCGAGCTCCCCCTCCAGCTGCTTCAGTGCCCCTATCAGCTCCTTCGCCGCTTCCGCCTGCGTCGCGCCGTTGCTCTTCCACACCTTCACTCCCCAATCACCAAACTGCACCAGCAGCATTATAAATTTATAATATTAAACCGATTTATTTAATTTTATAATAATAATAATAATAATAATAATATAAGCAGATATAGTTGTGACGTAATATAATATTTATTTATTTACTAGAAAAAGACATCACAAATATATTAAAAATAGATAAAAATTGGAAATCAATGAACACATACAATTCATCAATTAGAAGATCTCATAATTTTTTTAATAGAGTACATCAATGCGTATTTTCCATGGATTAGCTTCAACGGCTACGATCGTCAAAATATAAACTTATAATAAAATATATTATAATATTATATAATAAAATAATGATGAAAATTTTAATATTTTAATATTAAAGTTTCCAATGATCCGAGGCAGCGAAATTTATATTTATAATAAAATGTATTATAATATTATATAATAAATACTTCAATATTAAAGTTTTCGATTGTTGTTAGTGTCTATGGAAATCATTGTAATTTAAATTTATAATAAAATATATTATATATTATTTAATAAAATAATGATGATTTAATATTAAAATTTTCGACGATCTAAATTTGGAGGGGGGCGGGGGGCAACTTCTATATATTTATTATATTTTCCAATTTTATTACCTAATATATAAATAATTATATAGGTACAAAATAATTTTATACATGTTTATATATTGGAGTGATCCTAACCTTGTTAAATGGTGATGTGGACACCAGTGGCAATAGTTCAAGATATAGATGTGAGGACCATAACTTATAATCCTTTGGCCTTATTTTAAATATTTTTATTTTCAACATGATGGATTTCTTATATTTAACTCTTACAATGTGTAAATATCAAATTCAATTTAAAAGTTAATAATAAAAATAGGTCAACCATTACCTTCTAGATGCTTGTTCGAATTTTTCGAACACGTGACCTAATTGAGTTCCATGGACGTTATATCTTAGTTGTTCATCAATATACAACAAATATCTTTATATCTCTTGAGAATATAATCGATGTGTTTATTTGAGAGTGACATTGATTTTTAGGGGGAAAACTTTTATAGCCCTGCAAATTCAATTGGTACTGAAAAGATGCACAACGTCTTTTCTCTCTGTTATTTTTAAAAAAAAACAATTTTAAATACAAAAAAATTAAACAACAATTTCCTCGCCAATTAACTATCTTTCTATTTGTTTTCATTATTTTGAAAGTTTGGAATGCACATCCAAGAACGGATATGCACATAAATTTTTTTATTTCTTTTTAGGGAAAAGGAACTTTTCTATTCTTAATCAGATAAAAACATAAATTATACACATCTATAATTTATTTATTTATTGTTTGGGTTATTTCCTTTAATCACTTCTAAACTATCACGATTTTTTACATCTAATCCCAAACTATTTGAATACCTAAACTATCATGATTTTTTCAATTTAATCCTTCCGTTCAATTTCGTCGACTTTCTCTATAATTTTTTTATTTTTCGTATTTGTGAAAAGTTCATTATACCCCTATTTTAAGTGTTAATCCCCTTTTACATAAAATAATATATATAATAATGAATATAAAAATACATAAAATAATATATAATAATCCCCTTTCAAGTGTTAATCCACGTGTCCCCCCGCGTCGACGATGGACGCAGAGGGGGGCGCTCCCCTTCGCTGGCGCAGTCGTCAGAGGAGGGGGGGGGGGGGGGGAATCGGGTTGCTCATGGTGAGGCCCCGGTCGATGCCGACGCAGGTCGTGGTCCCGTCCACAGATCGCATCTCGGCCGGCTTGATCGGGTTGCTCATGGTGAGGCCCCGGTCGATGCTGACGTAAGTCGTGGTCCCGTCCACAGACCGCATCTCGGCCGGCTCGAACCGGCCGGGTTCAGCCCACGTCGCCCGGCACACCTCCCACAGTCGGAAGTCGAAGCTCTCGCTCTCGAGCGCGTAGGCTCGGGAAAACACCAACGGCGCCAAGCTTCGTAGGGTCGTAGCAGGGGATAAGTACCGACTTCACGGTGTTGCGCAGAGTCAAGCCCTCGCCGAACACCTCCTTCAACGCGCGCTCCATGCCGCCTCTTTTTCCCTGCCAACGCCGGCGCAGGGAGAAAGGGGGGGATTTTTAATTATTTGTTATTTTTATATCCATTGTTATATATTATTTTATATAAAAGTGGACTAACACTTAGGGATATAATGAACTTTTCACAAATGCGAAAAAAATAAAATAATGGAGAAGTCGACGGAATTGAATGGAAGGATCTAATTGAAAAAATCGCGATAGTTTAAATATCAAAAAATGAAGTTCATAGTTTGATGTTAGATATGAAAAATCGCAATAATTTAGAGGTGGTAAGAGGAAATATCACCTCTTTGGTGATAAAATAAATAATAAGATGTAAAGTTGATTGATTGGTCTATATATATCCACGTAAAATAATACAAGACAAAAATGAATAGATAAATAAGTAAATAAAGCTCACCTTCTTGTCGACGAAGTCGGCCCAGAACCTGGCGTTGGCGCGCTGGTAAGGTTCGCCGGGAAGCAGCGGCGGGGCGTCGCTCCAAGCTTCGTCCAGGTAGTGCAGGATGATGGCGGACTCGCACACGGCCTTGCCGCCGTGGAGCAGCACCGGCACCTTGCCGTAGACGGGGTTGGACTGCAGGAGCAGGGGGCTCTTCGCGAAGACGACGTCCTCCTCCTTGTACTCGTACGCCACCCCTTTCTCCTCCAACGCGATCTGCACCTTGTGCGCGTACGGACTGCACCAGAACGACAGCAGGACGGGAACGCCCTTCTCCCCCTCTGCCATGGCCGGAGAGCTCTGCACTGACCTCCACTAAAGAAGAAGAAGAAGAGCGAGATGGAAGGTGCACAACGGCGACGGGTTAATTATAAAGGCGCTGGTGGTAGCCGGCAGAACAGGAGGCAACGTACGATGGTCCTCCTCCTCCTCCTCCACCACACGCCGAGATGAGCTGCTGCTGCTACGTGTGCAATGACATGCCGACCCTCGTGACATGTTTTCGTTTTGATCCTTAGGAAGAACTTGTGGGGTGGAGCGAACAGGGGTTTCTCCTTTTTAAACATTTGCTAAGGTAACGAATTTTTTTTTAAAAAGTTCAACTCGTAGTAATCAAACGTACTGCTAAAGATATTATCAGACTAATCGAGTTTAATGATGAGTCGAAATTTTAATATATAATCGATGCATGCGCATAGCATTGTTATTAATTTTGCAATGTTTTAAAAAAAATTAAATTAGTAAAAACTATTTTCTTTTTAGAAAAAATACTTTAACTTAAGTCAAAATTTAAATTAGGTGTCATTTCACTTTCCTGGTGATTATGACCGAACATAGAATCTTTTACTAATTAACGTTGAATCATATCTCAACTTAAAATAGGGGTCACGTCTACGACTTTACTGATGCATTGAATTTATAAATATAAACTGTTATCATTCTAATTAAAGTGTATCAACTTTGTATCAGTACTATATTTTCCATATTCTATTAATATTACTTTTCCCTTTGAATAAGGATTACATTTTCCTACCAATATTATATTTTTCTATTTGATGAGCTGCAAATTCAAGAGGCTATTAGAGGATAAATTTCACCCATATAAAAGTCTCAATTGTAATCTCGGTTTTACACCTCGTATTAAATGATTTCAACAGGCTTATTAGCCACTACAAAAAAATTGGGATTTTCTGACGAGCAGTTTTCGACGGATAGAAATCCTTTGCAATTTACGACGGATTTTACGATGGATAAGTATTCGTCGGAAATAAAAATAATAAATTATAAAATCTATTATATTATTATTTTATTTTTCGACGATTAGAACTATCGAAAGTTTCGACGCATACTTATCTGTTAAAACTTTCGACGGTCAGACCTACCGGTAAGTGAAAAATAATATAATATAAGTAGTATTTTATTAATATAATTATCGACAGTTCAGACCGGGACCGTCGGTAAATTAAATATTGTATAATGTAAATAGTATTTTATTATTATAATTATCGGCAGTTCAGACCGTCAGAAGTTTCGACAGTCTGGACCGTTGGTAACTTTGAAAATAATTAAATTTTATATAATATAAGTAATATTTTATTATTACAATTATCGACAATTAAGACCGTTGGAACATTCGACGATCTAGACCATCGATAACTTTAAAAATAATTAAATATTATATAATAATATAATATATGTAGTATTTTATTATTATAATCATCAACATTTAAAATCATCGGAAGTTTCGACGGTCCGAAACGTTGGTAATTGAAAAAATAATTAAATATTATAACCATATATATTATAATATATATATATATTTCTGACAGTCAGAACTTTCGATGGCCCAAGCTCCGTCGAAAGTTTCGATGGCCACGACCGTTGGTAATCAAAAAATAATTCTCTCGCTTTTTTTTTCCTTTTCCCTCCATTTTTTTATTTTTTCCGCTTTCCCCTCTTTCTAGCCCTATATATCACCTCCTCCATCTCTCCTCTCTACCTCTTTCCCTCTCTCCTCTTTCTCTCTCCCTCACCTGCCGCGACCGGTGCGACGATCTCCGCCGGACGACGACGCATCAACGACCCCCTCTCTCTCTAACTTTGTCTTCGGCTGCGGCTCCAGCAAGATCTCCCGGTCTCTTGATCTCCCTCTCTAATCGGGCGCCAATGGCCTGATCTGCCGCCTACGACCGGATCCGGCCTGCCTACGGCAAATCTAGCCGATGCAGTCGGATCTGTCACCTGCGACCTGATCTGGCCGTAGGCTGCTGGATCTGACCGCAGGGTGGCCAGATCCAGCCTCCTGCGGTCAGATCCAGCCGCCCTCCCGCGGTCGGATCCGACTGCATCGGCCGCCTGACGAACCGGATCTTGCCGCGGCACCAGCTGGTCGATCCGTCCGCCGGCTGTACTAGGCGGCCGACTGGCGGCGGGCAAATTTTTTTATATTATAAAAATTTATTGCGACGGTTGCCACTGTTGGAACTTTCGACGGTTGCGGCCGTCGGAATGTTTCGACGGTTGCGACCGTCGGAATGTTTCGACGGTTGCGACCGTCGGAATGTTTCGACGGTTACGGCCGCCGGAATGTTTCGACGGTTGTAGCCGCCGGAATATTTCGACGGTTTCCGCCGCCGGTTGCGACCGTCGGAGTTTTTCGACGGTTATAACCGTCAAAACTTTCGACGGATTTTTTTGAGCCGTCAAAAATGGATTTGCGACACCCTCTTTTTCGACTGAACCGATCCATTTAGACAATTTTCTTGAATTTTCAGACGGTCGAAACCATGTGAAAAAAGCACTTTTCTTGTAGTGAGCTCCGGGAGAGTTTTAAAGGAATCCATGATGCTCAAGAGGGAGAGATATTGTCTAAAGAAGTTGATATGTCAAACCAAGATTGATTGGCACAATTAATTAGTAGAGTTATATCTCACGTGATTTGACGGATGCTAATAAATTTATATTTAATTTTTTAAACCATCACTTTGATACGAATATCATTTTTTCATCTTGATTTTGAATTAATTAGATGTATAGTTCTAAACATCGTGAATTCTGAGTGAGTACCCAAAAGAAGTTGGTATGTGCACTCTAAAGCAAAGAGATGATAGTTGCAAGATGGGTGGAGGACAAGTTTAGGAGAAAGGATGATGCTATAAGAAACACCGGTAAGAATGTCGTCAAAAACTGTATAGAATGCTAAAGGTGAGATATGATTTTAACAATGAAAACTAAGGATGGCCGGCAACAATCGGATAGGGAGATTGTCTAATGTTAGTAGCTTCATGTTCAATTATCAGACACACAGACAAGTTAGTAGATTGTGTAGTGAATTTATTCATATCGCTCTCATCTCAACATCGAATTAGTCAAATGCTAATAGCTATGAGACAAATAGAGCTAGACCGAAAAAATGAAGAACATGGACATACAAAGAAATTGGGGCTGATTCGATATTGAGTTAGCCCAAATTCCGACTAACGACCGATCAATTCATTTTTCTTTTTTGTTGATCTCTGACTATAGAACTCAATCAAAATCTATATATCAATTTATAAATAGATATCACAATTTAATTAATCAATAATTTATAAATTATCATTATTTAAATTATTAATAACATCATAATATAGTGTTTCATACGTATTGATAGTATAAATAATAGTTAAAATAGTTAGAGAGAAAATTATCAAAATACTCTTAAAAATCATTAATTTTCATCATAGAATATTATAAATAAAATGATAAATACAGATAAAAGAAGATAAGATAAAATTAAGATTTATTTGTTAAAAAAGCCATTCAAATAATAAAGAAGATGAAGTCGAATAATATTTATTTATTAATAAGAAATTTAAATTTTTTTATTTAATAGATTTTTTATCAAAATACATTTCAAACATTTGGCAATAATATAGAAAGGCACCTTCGCTGCTTGCTATATGAATTATCAGTGAGCTAAAATTATCTATCTAAAATTATTAATAATTGATCCAACCAAATAAGATAATGTTATGAAAACTAAAATTTTTAAATAAAATAATCGATAATCTATCTAAATTACTTTATTCCAAATGAAAATCCTTTGAATTTTGTTAATATGATTCCCTTCTAAGAATATAACAGTTGATTGATCTGACCAACTTTCATATTTTGAACCTATTCGATCTCATGAGTCTTGAACGAGAGGCAGAAGAGGGAATTCATGTGGTTTTAGGAGTGCATGAGTTCTTTAATGCGGTCGATTATTACTTTTAATCTACTTAAGTATCCTCAGAAATTTAAATTAGAATAGTTATGATCCTTTATTTAATTATGATCATATTTTCAATTACATATTGGTTAGGAAAACTTTATTTTTTATCTGAATTTTTCTCTTATTCTTGTATGTATGTTGCTATTGCAATATAGTATCATGTATTGTTGTATTTGTTTAAATGAAAATATTTTTTCAAGAAGTACTTTTATTAGGAAAGAGTATCTTTGAAGTATTTCTTGAAAAATATTTCCATGATTAGAAATGTATTTCCTAAAAAATGTTTTCAGTTAAATGAATACAATAATACATGATATTGTATTGTAATATTAACAAACAAACAAGAATTAGAACTAATTGAAAAAGAAGTTCTAATTAAAAAGTATTATAATTATTTTAATTTAAATATCTAAGAACAATTAATCACATTAAAACTAGTCAATGACCCCTTAAAAGAATTCAGGCACTCCTCTTTCACAAATCACTAGGTCTCACACCCATTTACAGGCATTTAAATATAGGAACCCAACAATCAGACTCGAAGACAAATAGGAGGAAACAAATATTAGAAACAAGGTAATAAATTGAAAAAAAATATGAAAGTTCATCGGATTATATTCCTAAAAGTGAATTATGATGACAAAATCTTAAGTAGTCGTTTGGTCCATTATCGTTTTAATTTACTGATAACTTATATCACATCTTACATATATTAACATTAAGTGGTATTGTAAATAATAATTAAAATAGATAAAGCACAAATCACCAAAATACTCTTAAAATGTATTTTAAATTTTCATCTCATAGTACTATCAATGAACAAAACAAAAAATAAAAAATTGAACATAAGATGAGACAAATTTATTAATTATTTGTAAAAAATTTAAATAATAAAGAAGATAAAGTTGATAATAATTATTTATTAATAAAATATTCAAAAATAAAAAATTGATTGAATTAATATTTTTTTATCAAAATACATGTCAAGCATTGATAATATAGAAAGTCACCTTCTTTGCCAGCTATTTGATTGTCAATGAGGTGGTTATTAAGATTACATAAGTCGCCCATGCAAATGAAGATATTAAATAATGGTGTGAGGACCATATTTTTTTCTACCTAAGAATTTGTTTGGCAATTAACTAATGTGGGTGGAGTTGGGGGTCGGTATGGAGTGGTGTAGTGAGAAATGGAATGGTGGATAGAAAGTCCATGTTCACATTGTAAAAAATGATGGTATATAGAATGAAAGTTTTATTTACTAAAAAGTCAATTTTGCACTTTATTATATATAACATATTTATAATATCTAACGAGTAATAAATATTTATTACTTCACTATTAATTTATTTTTCTCTTTTATTTTTTTTGTTTTTTGAACTATTTATTCATCTATCTTATAAAAATAAAAAAAAATGATATATATATATTCATAGGAGAAAAAAAAGATAATTTATCAATGTGAGAGATAGAAGGATAAAGATGGTTTAATTTGGTAACAAGAGAAATGATTTCATTTGCTAATAAAAGAAGGATTAATTTGGTATAAAATTATTTATTCCTTCTCATTCCACCAATTTAGTGGAATGAAAAATGTAGTGTTTGAAGAACTTAATTATTCCATCCCATCCATCTTAACTTAAATAAAAAATATAACTAAATAATTTAACTAACCATGAATAATAGTAGTAGTTACCCGGGAGAAACATTTTTATTTGACACAATGTAAAGTAAAAGGTAAAATGGGTAACAAAAGTAGTAGGGGGTGAGCATGAGTCGGAGCATAGTTTAACAACCCGCATCGATCCGAAAATTTTAATTTTTTTTAGTGGATAGATAATCAGATTGAATTGAGACGAGTTTCATTTCTTGAGACCCAGTCGGGATTGGGTCGAGACCAAATTCGGATTGTGAAAATTCGAATAACGTCCCGACATGGTAATACATATAATATTAATATTATATTATTTTAAAATATTATATTTATATTTAGTTTCATTAAAATTCTATATTTCATTAATGTATATCTTAAATATGTATTATAATACATTATTACATATGTAATTTAGTTAATAATTAACATGTTTATATTATTATATTTATTTTTTAATTTTTTATGATTAAACCAGAACAATCGAGTATTTTTCGATTTTTGTCAGGCCGAGACCGAATTTTCTTTTCGAAAATCTTGAGTAAATTGGGACGGAATCGAAACCGAAATTCGCTCACCCTAATCAGAAGGTCGAATAAAAAGTAATTTATTCTCATTTACGAAGTTTTCAAATTCGAAATTTATTATATTCAGAAGTCATAAATTAGTCAAGTGGTAATAAATGTTTATCAATCTATCTGATCACTTTGATAAAAAAAAAAGTAGATCCAAACTCAGTCACGAATTATTGTTGGGTACACATTTGAGAGTGACACGAGTCACGTATTGACCAACCGACTTGTCCGATCCAATTTTGGAAAAAAAAGGGAATCTTTCAAGTTGGCCCGGTTCATTTGTTGGGTGCGGCTCTATTTAACTTGATCTATATTTCTTATTTTGTCTGTAACACTTCCTCACCAACTTCGAATGATTATAATCATTATATTTATATACACACACAAAAAAAAACTTATAAACCAAGATTGAGATGGTGCGACTCTTCCTCTCTTAATCAAGATCTCTAATTTAATTTCTTATACACATAAAAATTTTCATTGATAATCTCATCCTTCGTAACCAGGGCGACTCAAGATATCAAAGTGAAAATATAACATAATATCAAAATATGATATTATTTTTTTAAGTTCCAATAATTTTCTATAACTAATCAATAAATAAATAATAATAATTCATATATTTATGAGAAAAGTTAGAGAATTATTAACTATCTAAAATAAAAATATAATGCAAGAATTGTTAAAAATGAAAGTATGATTTATATGCATTATTTACAGAATAAATTTGATTTAGAAATGAAAATAAATTTTGATTTCTAATAAATCAATATTATTAGTGGTTAACACACTAATAAAAAATTAAGATAAGTTATAGTGACATGTCCCATTTTTATCGCTAGAAAATACATTTTTGTTTTTTTCCTAAATTTACCTAATCATATATATTGCACTATCTTCTTCTCAATATAAAATAATTAAAATAATCATTAAAATTATGGAGACTCAAGTTAATGGTAGGGCTCACAGCCCTTGTTCTTGGCATTCGGATTCGAAAATTAATCGAGACTTCAACATGTGACTAATGTGCATAATCATTAGTGTCTGTCAAGAGAGATTGAGAATTCGACGTCAAGTTTCTGAACAATGGGGTGACAATAGAAAATAAAAAGTTGAGATCTTAAGTGCACCCATGATGGCTCCTTTTGCGGAGCCAATATGCATGGGGCTATGGATATCTCCGAACTAACACGGGTAACTTTATTTTTGCAGGCGCATGTGACGTCTCTGTTATCTCTGCCATGCTGAGACGTGGGCGCTTCTACTTGGTATCCGCATATGTATCTCCCGTCGGATCATCTACATCAAAATCTACACTGATTTGGACATCGTTCACATCATCAAGAATACACCCAAGTGACAAATTCGTAACATTATTGTTGACATTCGAAACTTTATTGGTTGTCTTTCACCATTATTACTTATATTTTGCCCACGAACCTCAAAACTCGATAAGTGACTTTTTAACTAATTTTGGCTGCCAAAATGACGAATATTTTTTAGTCGACGAACCTCTCCATGACCTCGACAATATTTTATACTATGACTCTTGGAACCTTTTCATTAAGTACTGAGCATACTTTCTTTTCAAAAAAAAAAATGCACCCATGGACCAACTCGTACTTATGCCACTTGAAGTTGGGGAACCTCAGATAAGACAGTTCCACGTGAGCAGGAGTTAATCATGTCCGCATTCAAAGTTCCAACAACTATTTGCTTTTTTATCGAATTATTCTAATAATTATTTTACTTAAAAATATCTAATTTATGAAAGGTAATTAATCATGTTTGATGGTCTAAATAGTATCCACATTATGATACGAATTTGATGAATTTGTACATTACACTCACAATGATAATAATAACTCTCAACTTTTAGGCTGCATTTGTTTGCGAAACCGAGCGGGAATCACGATCTTATTCCGCCCAGTTCCGTCAAATATCATCCCGAAATTAAGTTCCAGAGCGGAAATAATATTTGTGAAACCGGAGTCACGTGACCCCGATTCCACACTCTGGTTCCACAAAAAATGGTGAAATCGGGAGCCCACTCAAATTTTTTTTTGCCTTATGACTTTGACGTGACGTTTTCTCTTTTTTTTTCAAAATTCATTTTCTTTTTTTCTTTTTCTTTTCTTTCACACAATATATTTTCTAAAATAAATTATTTAATAAATATAAAAATAATTTTAATAAGTGATTAATATAATATTATTTATTACCTATTTTTTCATTAAAGAATTTTAATATTTCATTAAGTATAATTAATTTAAAAATAATTTTTATATTTAAATTATATAATTTTTAACAAAATTTTTCCATAATTTTTTAATTTTTTAATTAATAATAAAATTATAATTCATAATTATAATAATTATTTTTAATTCAAAACTCGCCTAAAATTCATCCATCACATCTATTTTTTCCTATCACATTAACCACCTTATTCCTCATCATTAAATCCCACTCCAACCAACTAATCTATTAATTCAACTATGAACTTAGGAGGAACCACGATTCCATTTTCAAACTACCCCTTAGTGTGAGATCCTGTTTGATAAAGTTAGTGATTTGATTAGAGTATAATAATTTAATTAGATAGTAGTTATTAATCATTAACAGATACCGAATAATGATTTATTTATCAATTTATAAATTAGTATATCTATACTATATTAAAAGCAAAGAAGTTTGCAAGGAGAATTTGACACTTGGCATGATGAGATGTTGACAAGTGTTCTTAAAATATTAATTATAAAAAATTAAAATAGTAAACGCTTATGATTATGAGATATAATAATTATATATGCAGTTATAATAACTATATAATTTTTCTATGTACACGGTTATATATAGTAACTATAATTTATAATAATATAATGTAAAATCTATTCAAAAAATATATATAACAAAACTTTTACATGAACCTACGTGTTGGATAAATACAATTATTAAAAAAGATAAAATATTATTAAATATTTCACAAGTGTGATAATCATATTAAAATTTATTTATTAGTATAAGAGTAATTAATATATATATATATATATATATATATATATATAGTGTTGTAGTGTAATTGTCTTATGGATTATTTATTTATCATTATAAATAAAGGTGCAATTAACTTATAATATTTGTTGGTGCATCATTCTAACGTATTTCTTATTTAGTTCCCCCTCAACTTTTAATGCTTCCGACCTTGCTTAGAAGTTGCTTAGAAGTTGTAGTGTAAGTTGATAAATCATATTAAAAAAGTTTGCAAGGAGGTGATGACACTTGGCAAAATTACAAACTGCCAAGTGTCCTTACATTTGTCAATTAAAATTTATTTGTATCATAATGTTGTTATATATATATATATATATATATATATATATATATTATTAACAAGGTATGATAACCGTCTCAAGCAAGACATTATTCATATAATATTTATTCAAACCAAATTACTATATATTTTAATCATGTATATATTATATTAAAATATTACTAGATAGTTTTGATAACATATATATGGTTGTCCCTAACAATATTATATGCGATTCATATAATAACTATATACGCTGTCCCTAATAATTTTAAATATAAATCTAATTTGCATATTATATAATTATATTAATTGAAGTAGTGGATAAGTGAGCCATAACTGTTAGTCTAATTAAAATATTATATAATTATATTAATTGGAGTTATTGGAGTAGTGGATACAAACAATCCATATAACTAAAATTTCCTCCACCCATGCACAACAACCTACAAATACTCTCAAATAGACGCTTCGTACCTTGAACAATGCATGGAGGAAATGCTTCATGTCATCCTTCATCGTGAGTATAGATGCATGCATGTGCAGGTGATATGACAGGAGCTACATTTTTTACGGAACGACATGCATGTATTGGCAATGCTGTAAAAAAATTATTATTCATATCCATAGTTATTTGTCAAGCATGGATTCCCTAGCATGAATTGCGTTTAGTTGCTTTTTTTTTTTGGTAAAAATATCATTTTAGTTTTGCCTTCAGGATCTATTCATTTTTTTTTTGTTATACAAATTAATTCCTTATAAAAGAATCCTCTTAAGATGTTTTAGAATACTGTCATAACTCTTAAGTTTTGTTTTCTAGAAAGAATTTTTTTATTTCTCTCTAGACACTATCACATGTGTAATTATTTTAACATAAAGTTATCTCTTCTTAAAGTATTATTGGTGTACAAGTGCAATAGTTTTTATAGTATATTAATTACTTCTTTAACACTAGATTTGTTGCATTAGTTTATTATCACTGGATTATTATATATTATAAAATATTAACTATGACATTTCATGTCTTTATCTAAAGTAATATGTGCATAAATGTGTTGTATGTGAAGTCATATAGCACTAGAAGAATGCACACAATTCTAACATGTTGGGTTGAATAGATGATTATGCGTCAAATTATTTACATGTATACTAACATTTCAAAATCATTTCAGGTGTTTGCAAGAAATAGGAGCACTTACATGGAGCCGATAGATGCCACCATTTAAATTTTTTTAATGGATTGTTATTGAGAAAATTCTATATAATAAATAATTGTTAAGTTTAGTTATTTAGTTTTATGCTGCAATTTTATAGAGAAATGGGTTATTTTAATTAGGTTTGGCATCCATATCAATTTTTAAACAATGTTTCGAATATGGATGCACGTGTTTAATATCAAAATTAGATTTCCATTAGTTATTTCATTCATTTTAAAGTATTAATATTATTTTTTAAGGCCAAGGTTGTTAATGTTGATGCACACCGGTGTTAAGGTTGTTAAGGCCAAGGTACCATTCATACTTATATATTATTAGCCTATTAATAATGATATATATGCAAGCAGTGGATCTCCATAATGGATGCATGGAGTAACCTTAGGTGGCTGCAATATTAAAAAATGCATGTTAAATAATACAATAATCAGAATTATATATATTAGTTACCATGTATTATATCTTTTAAAATAGTAATATGACCAGTGGAAGGTCTCTTAGGAGGTATTTCTAAAAGTATTATTAGATTGGAATTAATATACCTTCAGAGCATGAACACCTTGGAAGGATGCTAAGAATGATCATGTGTAATATCGTATTAGATAGTCTGAGTTCATCATATTGTATTATTAATTTGTGACAGATGATGGATAATTTGAATTTTTTAAGAAATTCACATTGTCTATAAAATGATAATTCAGATTGTCTATAGGAAGGATGACAATCCAGATTGTCACTTAAGTTACAATTTTTTTTATTTTACTTTTCACATATGTCCTTTGAAATTTTATTTAAACAAATCATAGAAGTAAATAATTATTATGAACATATTATTATCATATTTCTGAAATATTATACTAATTATTTAAAAAAAACTTAATTTTATAGGTGAAACTATGTGTTTTTATTTAATTTTATGGAGTTTAAAACAAATTATATATATAACTATTTTAATTAAGTGTATATTTGTAAAATTGTACATTGACTCATAAATTTTTTTATTATAAATAACTAATTTGGATTGTCAAATAATTACTAATAGTTTAATAAGTGATAATTTATTTTAAGAAGCAATCCACATTGATAGGTAATCTTGAATGACAATGTAGTGAACAAAATCTTTAAATATTGCATGGTAAATAATACACTTACCAAATATAATATATATATTTTAATAATATATATATTTAAAATAGTAATGTTTCATTATTGCATTGAATATAATTATTTTTTTAAAAAAATATCTATGTCTCATTAAGGAAACCATGAAGATAGTTTTTAATAACAAAAATGAATATTTTATGCAGTTATATTTCTATAGGATATTAATAATTAGTATAAATTTAGCATACATTTGCATAATTTATATATACAATAATAATAAAATGATTATAGTAATAATAATATATTTTCATTTTTACTTAAATATATTTCTATTTTATAAATTATGATATGTGATTATTATATTTATTTTTATCGCGCATAGTGCGGGTGTTACACTAGTTGCATATAATAATAAAAATAGGAGAAAAATGCATGTGTAAACCCATAAAGAATTTACATGTGTAGTCCAACCGTTGGATTAAAATCTAATGATGAATCTTAATATAGAAAGTTAAGATAATTTTAGTCGTTTGATGTCATGATGACATCATCAAATAATTTAAATAAACATCTACCATTAAATATTAATTCAACCATGAATCTACACATATAAATTCTTTTTTAGTTTACACCTTCATATATCCCTAAAAATAGATATAACATATAATTTACGATGATTCTTATACACATCCTTATAATGGTGATTAATTTATAATGCTCTATTTTAAATAGTAATATTTTGAAAAAAATATTATTTCAATTAAAATATTGATTATTTTTAAAAATAAAAAATCCATTTGGGTTGCAATGAAAAATAAAGATGTGATGCATTAAAATAGAAAAATAACGAATGATGTTTAATAGTTAAATAAAACTTTTATTTTAAAAATAATGAGAATATAATAAGCATACAATACCAAACTGTTATTTTATACTATGAGTTAGTAAGGCAAGATTATAGTTTATTTTTAAACCTCTAAATGATATTTTTTTTAAAATAATATTTATCAAATACTTATAATAGTGTTTTGAAGCGCTATTGGCTATTAAAAAGTTCAAATAGTGCCTAAGCTTACGAGATTGCTGATGACCAAAATGACTTGTTGGAAAATTTATAAATTTTCACAACTAAAAACTAGTATGATAATTTTAATATTAAAAAGCGTTGGCACGTAAAGACTTGTTTTTTTAATAATTAAGTTAATTACATATGTAAGAATCGATTTTTTTTCGTAATAATTATATGCATTAAAATAATATTATTGTGAAATTAATTGTTCTATCGTGAAATGTGGCATTTAAAATAAAATTTTGATTTCACTTGAAAAGAATTCACATATTTGTATTACATTTTGGTTTTTCACTTAATTTCATTTCATTTAATTATTTTGTTAATATTATCATATATCAAAGGAAAGAAAGGCGCTATTTACCGGGGCATCAAATTTGTTTATAATTCTCAAATAAAATAAAAAGTCACCACCGCACTAAAACAAGGAAAAAATAAATAAAGCAGAGGCGACTATGGTTGTTCGAGATCTTAGGATCGACTAAAAGTGATCTCGATCCTACTCGAAGGATTTTAAAGAATTTATACTGAATTTATAATCGGGTCTTAAGTTTGGAAGGATCTTCTGATTCTGCGATATTTCTATAACTTTACTTATTTGAATAAAACATTAAAAATAAACTTGAAAAAAAATTTAATTTAACTATTTTATTTATATATATAATATATATATGCTTTAATATTTTCTAATAATTTCATATTGGAAAAAATGGACATCCTCCCACGATGTAAATCCGTCTGATACGCATCGGATGGGTGCACAGAGACAACTGTTTCACAGGGATGAGAGCGCAGAAACAGCAGGACGGTTCGTGGGCGGTTCGACGAATTGGTTCTGGGGGTGGGGGGGGGGGGGGGGTTACAAAAGGAAGCTTTGTTCGTCGATTCGCATCTTTCATCCTCTTCTCTCTCTCTCCCCCCTCTATTTCATCCGTCGAATCGTCGTTTTCGCCCTCTTCTCTCTCTGCTCCTCTCCTCTCGTGACGGCGTCGTCGCTCTCCCCTCCTCTCCGCGTGGCATCACCAGATCTTTACCGCCTCTCCCCCGCGCCCTGCGAACTCGATCTGTGCAGCGGCAACCTCGAGCACCTCCGCCGCGACGCCGCCGACCTAAAGCACCCTCGCCGCAACCTCGCCGACCTCCGCGACTACCAAATCTGCTCATGAGGGGGCCAGATCCAACCGTTGCCGACAAGATCCGCGTGTCACCGACCTCGAACACGCCGACACCTTCACGCCGCTACCCCGCCTAGAGCACGCCGAGCACTGCCGCATGCTGAGCGCTGCCATACGCCGCCGTGACCACACTGCACGTTGAGCACCGCCGCACGCTGTCGTGACACCACCGCACGCCGAGCACTGCCGCACGCCGAGCACCACCGCACGCCGCCGCGACCCCCTCGTGCACTCCGCCAGCCCCCTCGCGCAATCCGCCTTCATACACCATCCGAGGTCCGCCGACCCCCTTGCCGTTGAACCGCCTCCGCCTTCAAACACTGTCCGCCATCCGCAGGTCCCCTTGCCGTGGAGCAGCCACGCCGCCATCCGCCAACCCCCTTGCCGTTGCCTTTGAGCACCATCCGTCATCCCCCTAGCTGAACATCCGCCATTTGCTATTGTAGCAATGATGATAATGTTGTAAAACGCATAATGCTAGACATGTAGCATTGTAATGTTGTAATCTTAACATGTTGTAATGTTGTGTAGAAAATGAGTCATTTCAGATAGAGTGAGTGTAAGATTGAATGTTAACAATGTTATAATCACTACAAAAAAATTGGCAATTAGCGACTCAAGGTTGGAGACTCTAGGGAGGCGCTATTACGTCTCTGTTGGGAAGAGCGTCTCCCTAGCGTCTAACTAGCGCCGCAAAAATGAAACGCTGGTAATCGTGGCTAGTGGCGTCGCACTAGAGTCAAAGATAATGAGACGCAACTAGCGCCACATGTTGACGCTATATCGACGTTATTAAGATGCAATGTTTACGGCTGCGCGAAGCAGGACCGCGTCGCTAAGTCGACGCGCAAGGGACGATAGACGTGAGGCGCTATTCCGGCACCCATGTGTGGCTAATGTAGGCGCTAGTAAGGCGCTAGATTGACGCAAATATGATCGTGCATTTGTTGCCAATGTGACACTAAGATGGCGTTAAGTGTGATATATTTAAATTAGCGTCGACATGCGTTGAGACGCTAATGAGACACTATGGTGTCGTTATTTGCAATTTTTTTACCCGTCCCAGCCTCATTTTTTCCCTTCCCACACCATACAATTTATAATGCATCTCAAAATTCATTGATATTCATCACATACAATATAAAAGCATCACATGCAATATAAAATCATCACAGGCAATATAAAATCATCACAAGCAATATAAAATCATCACAGGCATAATATATAACATAAGAATACGAAAACTACTAAATTGAACTAACAAACTATATGTATGTTTAAGTCTATAAGTAACAAATGCATAGTTTATTTTCTATCATAGGTTTGGGAGTTATTGTTATCATTCCGGACGTTCGACCCAGACATGCTCGGTCCATGGCCTCGCGAAGATGGATTCTGCGTCAGGATCAATCCCTGAATTGCCTGCAATAGAGGACTCAACTTCTACGACAACTACTGCGACACCTGCTGCGATATCTGCTCCGATAATTACTGCCATAGCTGCTGTGATAGCTGCGTCAGATCAGGTGCAACGGATGAGCTCGGAGCATATGCACTTCCTGCATATCCTCCGATCCTCCTAGGTATCTGAGCGACTGTGCCGAAGCCACGCAAGTATCCCCTCGTGTCGTGCTGGTCACCTCCTCCCAAACAGTAGGGTCCTCTACGAAATAGAAAAAATATAAAATCATATAATATATAAATTATATATCAAGAATCACGTAAATTAAAAACATGACTAAACCAACGAAGAAACATTACCTGGTGGCTGAGTACTTGGATCATCTCCATACTTTTCAGCCATTTTCGCATTATACTCATCCTAAAAAATTTAAACGTTGTGTATTTCAAAAATAGTGCACTAACGGCAATAACCAAATGACCATATCATGAGACTTACCAGAAGCCTACGAGCAGTGGGCGTGACTAAGTCGTTTGTCTTCCGACTTTTATGCGTGGCCTCATAGACCACACGAAAGTCTACGGGACCGCCTTTTTTCTCCTCCTACAATAAAGTTTCAAATTTGATAACATAAGTATAAGTCAAAAGTTTGATTAATTGAATTTATATGTAAATTATCATGCGCCGTCGATGCTCGTCAAATCGCATCGATCCCTTTGTGTGGATATGGGCCTCGGGCTTCGAAAGACGGTTAACTCTTATCTTTTCCGACTTCCTTTGCCATCGTTCATCCATCATTTTTGAACATCAAATACTTACACTTTCAAAAAACTATAATTTTTATAAAAACAATGTAAAAGTATACATACTTACCACTTCCTACAGAGGGACTCCCAAACCGATCGCCTAATATGTCTTGGGCATCTTTGTATGCCCTGCTCCAAAGTGAGGCCGACGGACGTGACGACCTTGCGAAACTTGTATAATCAATTTCGGAGGCGTTTCGCAAGGACCTCATCAAAAGCTCTCCGGATCGTTCCTAAACTAAGATCCGGATGAAACTGATTTGCCTCCTACAAATAGAACGTTAAAACTTAGTAATTTTAAAATAAATATAAATCAAATTATGTAACCCAAATAGAAGATCATACCATAAAGGCTCGAAAGATGTCATCTCGCACTTGAATTGTGACATCTTTTCAGGATCCTGCCCCTTCCAGCAAGTGGGAAAGAACGAGAGCACTGACATCCCGCACGGTACTAGCGGGTAAGAAAGTGATCATGCCAATTACAAAGAAGAATTAATTTTCAATGATAACCAAAACTATAATAAAATTTGTACAATTTATTTAACTTACGGTCGAGCAATATTATTCACAGTGACTACCCCATTATCGTGTAACCCCTCTTCATCACTCGAAGAGGAATCATCATCCGGTACAGCTGGGGTAGGCTGTGAAGGTCCGACATCAGTTACGGGCCCTAATACATAATAAATCATTAGTGTCATACCAAATTAAAATTGTGATAATTGTTAGATGTACAGTAATGTTCTCACCTCGATTGATGTGTACCGCATGATCAGTAACAGTCCGCTCGTCTGAATGAATTGAGTCGTGCTTGTGCTATCGGCGGCGTAGCAACTGATATTATTAAAAAATAATTAATATAAATAATTGAAAAATATCAATAACAATAAATATATCACCTGGCGTAAGATGTCGCTCGCCAACATTAGATTGTGGTGAAGCGTCTGGTATTCTCGATGGTGGCGGTGGGGATAGCGACTGTCATCATAAGAAAATACATAAACTTTGACTCCTACATAAAATTAAGTAATACAAAAAATAACCTGGTGTGACATGATGATCATGGTCGTGCGATCGAGACGGCGGTGGAGGCGGTGGGCAGTGGCGGCGGAGGAGAACGTCGACGGCGGTGGAGGGAGGACGCGGCGGAGGGCGGACGAGGCGGCGGTGGAGGCGACCCGCGGTCGAGGGCGGGCGTCGGGGAGGCGAACGACATGGCGGTGGAGGCGGATGACACGGCGGCGGTGGATGCCAAGGGCGGCGGTGGAGGCAAATGACGCGGCGGCGGAGTGCGGGCGTCGGGGAGGCGGACGACATGGCGGTGGAGGCGACCCGCGGTGGAGGCGAATGGCGAATGGCGGTCGAATGCCAAGAGCGAATGGCGAATGGCGGTCGAATGCCAAGGGCGTCGGGGAGGCTGTCGAATGCGGAGGGCACCGGAGGTGAATGGCGGCGGAGGCGAAGGGCGGCGGTGACGGTGGAGGGCGAACGTCGGGCGTCGGACGTCGAGCGAAGGCTGGAGGCGGTAGTGGAGGGCGTCGAAGGTCGGGCATCGGGCGACGGGTGTCGGAGGTTGGGCGTCGGGGCGCGTCGGAGGTCGAGCGTCGGGGCGCGTCGGGCGTCGGGCGCGCGATGGTAAACAGTAAAAAGTGAAAACGAAGAAGAGAAATTAGGGATTTAAGTAACTTTTTAGCATCGCAAAATAACGAGATGCTACGTAGACGCCATGTAGGCGCTGACACTGTCACAATTCGGCTAGCGCGGCGCTATAGAGAAGCTAATGTGTCGCTAAGACAACGTAGCGACACCATCGCGTCGTCGGGGCGTCTCAATTGTGTAGCGTCTCAATATCGCGACGCCATTGAGACGCTCAATAAAAGTTTTCTCAAATTTTTTTAGTATGTATGTAATTTTATTTATCAATGTAACGTCTCATCGCATTATGCTCCGTTCGAATTATTTTATTTTCTTCCGATAATCTATCATGTATGTATAGAAAAATATAAATATGTATGTATATGTGTATATAACACAATTGTGTGTGTATATTATATATACATATGTAATATATGCATACGTATATATATGTCTACGTGTGAGAGATTAAGTTACAACAATGTGTTTCGTCTATATGTATTATAAATATATTTGCGTATGTATATGTCCATACATGTGCGAGTCATATATATATTGATAACATGTATATGTATACGTATTCGAAGTGAATATATATATTTGTATTTATTTATATGTGTCATATTAGGTTATAATAATATGTATATATGCACTTATTATATATAAGTATTAGCATATACGCGTATTTATATGTCTATATGTGCCCGATTGAGCGAGGGGTAAAAAGTTGGCTTAGGAGGCGCCCTATAGACGTCATTGAGTCGCTAGATTCATTTAGCGACACTGTAGCACCGAACTAGCGTTTCAAACAATATGGCGTCACGAATATGCGACGCTAGAGAGACGCCCATAGTGTTAACAGAGCGTCGACACTAGCTGCGGCGCTCATTAAACGCTATATGGACGCTATTGAGTGTCTATTGTGACGCTATGTAATTAATACATATGTATGTTGATATTATGCTATTGATAATATGTTGATAATCGTGTAATTAATACTAATATAATATTTAATGAATTTATTGATTGACATATGGTATATATAATATAGTGTTTAAATATATACAGTAGCGTCTCATTAGCGTCTCCTTTGTTTGAGACGTCATATATAAAGCGTCGCTTTAGAGTCTTCAGACATAAGACGCTAGTGTCGCGTCTAAAGTAATTTAGAGTCTTCAGACATGAGACGCTAGTAGTCGACGACAGAACGGTGCTAGGTGTTGCCGTGCATTTGCGGTTCGTGGCGCGAAATAATAGTGTCTACGTAGCGTCTCGATTGCGCTAGAGAGTTAACGTCAACCCGCTGAATAGTTAAGAAGACGCATAATTAAGATATATGCATAATTAATATAGGTAATAAATTATATATTTAGGAACACTCTTATCATGTAAAAATACATATATATATATATTTATAATCGTGTAATTAATACATATATATATGTTGATATCATGCTATTGATAATATGTTAATAATCATGTAATTAATACTAATATAATATTTAATGAATTTATTGATTGACATATAGTACATATAATACAGTGTGTAAACATATAAGGTAGCGTCTCATTAACGTCTCCGTCCATTGAGACACCATATAGCGTCTCTTTAGAGTATTCAGTCGTGAGATGCTAGTTTCGCGTCTAACGATGTCGACGTCAGAACGGCGCTAGGTGCTGCCGCGCATTTGTGGTTCGTCGCGCGAAATCATAGCGTTTACATAGCATCTCGATTGCGCTACATTTAACGTCAACCCGCGGAGTAGCTAAGAAGACGTGAATGAAACGCTATCGAGAGGCAAGTGGCGTCTAAATCTCGTGATGCTAAGTAGACGCAATGGCGTCGTTATAGCGTCACGGTGTTTGGAGGCGCTACATTGCGTCGCTAGTCATCAATTTTCTTGTAGTGAATGTTTAATGTAGGTGCAATTTGCAATTCGCATCTGAATGTTTATAGTGTCATGAATGTTTTACATGGATCATTGTATTACATTACTTTGAAGCACATTTGTGTTATTCGTTTGCAAATAAATTGTATTTGCCATTTACATGTGCCTGTGCTCGGATATTACACTGAGCACTTTTGTGAGAACTACGCCGCCTGCATAATGTTGTGTTGAAACGCAGAATAACTTTAAGTGGTTTGAAAATAAGTAGAATAGCTTTAAATGGTTTGAAAATAATGTTGTTGGTTTGAAAATAAGTAGAATAGCTTCAAATGATTTGAAAATAATGTTGTTGTTCATTTGATCGATCGGGAAGTATACAATACATCTTGAGAGAAAAAAAACATGAATTGCTTAATTATAAATGATTGGGTGAGAAAATCGATAGAGGAAGCTGCAGAGGAAGAGTAGCATCCCCTCTGAGGAGGGGGCGATTCATGCAAGGTGATAGGGTCAGCGGGGTCATGCGACACTCAATGGCGAAGCTCGAAGGCGGGCGCGGACCCGAGTTTGGCGGGGGTGGCAGCGTGAGGGGGGTCGGCGGCAAAGCTCCCCCACTGAGCTCCGACACCATGTGCTCCTGCCAAGAGCCACCGATCAGCCCCGTTGTTAGCTTAATGTGTAGTAAAAAAGTTCTTTCAATTCTTCAGTCAGTCAAGCATACTTTGGCAATTGAGAATGTATTTTGCATTTCATAAAATTTGACACATGGACATATTTGTAGGATGAGCAATTAAGAATGTATCTTTCATTTCATAAAAGTTAGGCATATCAAAATGTTTGTAGGATGCAAAAGAAAAAAGGCAATGAAGCCAATATTGAATACACACATACACCATCACAAGCGGCAATAAGCAACACTGAAACAACTACAAACTTGCATCAAAATACATTCACTTGCATTTTGCATGAATCAAACAATTAGAGATCAAATGATCTTATGAAGAAGACTCTCCTTTGTCCACATGAATTGTATATGCCTATGGTCGGCAGGGTGCGTTCGGCGGCATGAGGGAGTCGGTGGGGTAGCGGGGCGTGCGGCGGGATCATGGTGTGCGACGGGGTGCTCAGGGTCGCAGCGGGGCGTGTGGCGTGCGCAACACTTGGGGGAGTGCGGCGGGGTCACGGCATGCGGCGGCGCTCAGGGCATGCGGTGGGTGCTCGGGGTGTACGGTGGGGTCGCAGTGCTTGGCGACGTGCGGTGGCACTCGGGGGAGTGTGGTGGGTCACACGGGGTGCGTTCGGCGGCATGAGGATGTCGGCGAGGTAGAGGGGCATGCGGCGGTGCTCAGGGCGTGCAGCGGGGTGCTCAGGGTCGTAGCATTCGGGGCGTAAGGCGTGCCCGGCGCTCGGGGGTGTGCGGTTGGGTCGCAGCGCTTGGCGGCGTGCGGCAGCACTCGGGGGACTGCGGCGGGGTGCGACCCGCCGCCGGGGCGTGCGGCGGGGTTGCATCATGCTTGGTGGCGCTTGGCGGGGGCGCTTGGCGTCAGAGCTCAACGGGGGAGCGGCGGCGGACAAGGAGGCGAGCTCGGACATTGGTCGCGGCATAAGGGGGGTCGGCGGTCGTGTGGTGGTGTGCGGCAGCGTGCATGGTCGGCGGCGTACAGAGGGGTGCAAGCGAGGGGGTCGGCGCTGCGCGAGGTCGGCGATGGCGGATCTAGTCGGCAACCCGCGGATCTGATCGGTGACCATCGGGTCTGGCCCCCTTACGCGTAGATCTGGCCATGCTCATCGGCGTGAGAAGAGATCACGCCGCGCTCGTCGTCGAAGGGCAGTGAGAAGAGATCGCATCGTGAATGATGAGATCCAGTGCTGGAGGTCGCGCTAGTGTTGGAGATCGCTCCGCCATCATCGTGCTTGGCGAAGAGCGAGGTTGGCGAACGTAGGGTTAACACGGCCGGAAGAGAGAGAATGTAGGGGAAAGGGAAGAGACGAAACATCTCTTTTGTACCTTGCTCGAACCGTCGAACTGGCCTTACACTGGCGAACCGGCCAAGAACCGTCCTGAACCGCGATTTTTGCCCTATTATTGCATGAATCAGTGCCAGCCGTCCGATGTGCATCGGACGGCTAGCACACTAGGTGTCACAGTCCCCCCTCTTAAGTAGGGGGGACACCCATTTTTTCCTTTCCTATGTTTTGAATCTAATACTATATTATCTTTCATCAAGATTAAATTTTATTATTTGCATGTATATTAAAAATTATATATTAAATTTTATTATGAATCTAAGAATTATATTGTATTTTAATAAATATTATAGTTCATTAAGATAAACTATTATATATTATTAATTTAGTATTTTTAAAACATATATCATATTTTATTTCACTTGATAAAAAAACTATTATATTTGAATATGTGAATAAAATATTAATGATTAATGTTTAATTAACTTATATATAAATATAACACTACAAGAAAAATGAAATTTTCCGACTGATAATTCCCGACGGACATAAATCCTTCACAATTTGCGAGGATTTTGCGATGGATTTTGCGACGGACAGCAATCCGTCGAAACTTCTGACGGTCAAGACCGTCGAAAAATAAAAAAAATTAAATTATGGAATTTCTTATACTATTATTTTTTTTGTGACGGTTTGGAACGTCAGAATTTTCGACGGCTCTCTTTCCGTCGCAAGTTCAGACGGTCCGGACCGTCGGTAATCGTAAAAATAATTAAATACTATAATCTTATATATCATAATATATGATATAGCTAGTATTTTATTATTATAATTACTGACAATTTGGACCATCACAAGTTCAGATGGTCGCGATCGTCGGTAATCATAAAAATAATTAAATATTATAATATATTTTATTATTATAATTATCGACAGTTCGGACCATCGCAAGTTCAGATGATCCGGACCGCAGGTAATCGTAAAAATAATTAAATATTATAATCTTATATATCATAATATATAATACAAGTAGTATTTTATTATTATAATTATCGACAATTCAGACTGTCAGAAGTTTCGACGATATCGACTATCGATAATTTAAAAAATAATTAAATATTATAACAATATATATATATTAATATTTTCGATAATTAGGACCGTCAAAACTTCTGACAGCCGTCGGTAATTAAAAAAATGATTTGCGACGTCCTCTTCTTCGACTGAATCGATCCGTTCATACAGTTGTAACATTCATGAATAATATATTACTTTAATTAGTTATATTAAAAAATATTTTTTTGCTCCTGACAACGAAGACCAGTTTGGAAAGGGTCACCAGGATAAAGAGGAGGCGATATCACGATAGTGCGTGCGTGCGTGTGTCACGGTGTCATTCTCGGACACTAGACCACGTGCGGCGACTAGGCGGATAGGCACCTAGCCAAGCTTGTTTTGAATGACAGCGGAAGTTTTATGATCGAGATGACTATGCCGAGAGTCGCTCTTATAGACATTCAATCACGGACATGATTAGAGTGTTGGATTACTCGTCGTGGGACAGTGGCATTAGCGCGTTGCGGCACTAATGCAGGCGCTTTAAGTCCGAAGGGGCAACGAAGGGACCACGGGACGCCACGAAGGGACACCGATGTGGTTGCCACCCCACGCTCAAGGTGATGACACTAGAATTAAAGAAAAGCTTACTTGTATTAAATATGATGAAACATAGCATACAATTGGGCCTCAGAAGGCACTAGTGAACTCCTCACAGTGTACCGTAGGTATAGGAGTCTTGTTACATATTGAAGATGCAAAAGACGTACCCTACGGGAACATCACATACTTGGTCATTCATAAGGACGGCCTTACAAGATAAATGCCCTAAGGGCGGATAATTTGGTACTCCGCAATATTACGCAATGCGGGGCGACTGCATGTGTTCCATTGTTTCAGCGCTGAGCGACCGAGACCAATAAGTTGAGCGGCACTGGTGCCGTGAGGCTTCACGCTTCATGTCACGGGAAAATGCCCGTGACATTCTCCCCCACCAAAGTCGGCGACGCACCCGACGCCGTTGTACGAGCTTTCTCGGGGCCTTCGTCTACAGTCTTGACTTCGCTTATCTCATTCAATTCTGCCTTCTTTGGCTTGACTTCTACTTCACTAGCATCACGCAAAGCCAGGAATGCCCGCTCCTTGGGGTCTCGCTGAGGCCTCAGGCCTGCTTCGCTTGCTGATCTTTCGTCCAATCCGGGGTCATCACTTGTGCAACGCCAGTGGAGTCCGCCATGTGCGGTCTGACTTCATCAAGCAACTATCCGTCCATCAAGTCTCTGTTGGCTTCACTTCTCTTCGACTTGCGCAGCGTCAACTTGTGTGGTTTGGCTTTTTTGGGGGTGAAACAACTCTTGTATGCCTTCAGGAATAGCGCGGAGAAGAGTTGTCTCAGGGTCATATAGAACACGATGAAGAGTCTCGTCATTCGACCTACATGACTTGACTCGATGCCTTTATATTGCGGATGGCCGCAGCATAAGGTCTCCCTTCCGTCGAATGCAAAATACGGGACCATCTCACCTTCGATGATCGTTCTTGAGTTTCGACGGCTTGAAAAAGCACTAGCTCTTCGATGTCGATGCTTATAGCTTGTCTGCTTCAGGTGCTTCGGATCGCTATGATGAGCGACAAGAATGTTCCCACGGATACTTCGAGATGCTCTAGGTTTTTTTGTGGGCTTGACTCAATGTCTCTATGTTGCAAATGGTTGCAACGTAGAGTCTTCCATACCTCTACCGAACGAAAAGCGTAGGACCACCTCTTCCTTGGTGATCACTTGATGTTTCGGCAGTCTTGAGGCGGGACAAGGTTCTTTGATATGATAATCCATATCTTACCCCTCCAAGTCATCATAGTGGGCGACGAGAGTCTCTCCACGTTCCCTTGTGGTTCAACTCACTGTCTCCAAGTTGCAGATGGCTGCAACGTTGAGTCCTTCGTCCGTCGAGCGTTGGGAGCAGCTCCACCCTACCCTTGGTGGACATGAGATATCTCGACGGTTTCAGGTGGAGCAAGGTTCTTTGGTATAACATTACGCACCTTGTCCACTCCCAGTCGTTATAATGAGCGACGATGAGAGTCTCCCCACATGTGCTTGTGGTTCGACTCGATTTTCCTGCTTCGATGGGCTATCCTTGTCTTTGGCATAAGTAGCTCCCTCCTTGCGACTTGAGCTTCTCTCCCCTACTATTGTCCTTGTCCAAGGGCTTTGGTGGTACGACACTTGTCACGATTGACTTGACAGCGACGACTAGTGAACAAAGGTTAAGCGATCTT
This sequence comes from Pontederia crassipes, assembly GCA_030549335.1. NCBI lineage: Eukaryota > Viridiplantae > Streptophyta > Magnoliopsida > Commelinales > Pontederiaceae > Pontederia > Pontederia crassipes. The sequence goes on from CM060197.1 coordinate 3,140,897, forward strand.
GTCGTTCCAACTCCTTCCTAGTCCAAAACTTCTAACCCCTCTGCTTAAAGAGTACCAACACTGGATCTTCATCCTCTTGTCGAATCTTATGAACATGGATTCATGTAGCCGACCCCACCTAGTGGGATAAGGCTTTGTTGTTGTTGTTGTATAATCAATGCCCAAAGCCAAATAAGACCAGTGCTTGCAAGCCATTGAAGATGCTGGATACAAATGGAGCTAACGCTATATCTGCAGAAAGTTTAAAACCAACAATCACAAAGCCCAATGGGTTGTCATCTAAAGCTAATATTCCTATTGTGCTCAAGAATGGCAAAGTATCCTCAAGTGTACAAATTAAACAAACTGGCTTGAAAAATTCTGTTGTAAGGAGAGATTTTCCTAATAGTAATGATGTTCGTGGAGCTGAACATAGCTCTTCAACTACAACCAAGAATGATAAGAAAGTGGGGACATTGGCGCCAAGTGAAATTGCTGCTAACATGACCATCTCTTCTGCTACATTGCATCAGAACACGCAGAAGTCATATGGCAGTGAGTTTTCTAGACCATTGGCAATAAAAGAACACGTAGACAGCAATAATCACAGAATTGCAACTACAAAAATGGAATTTGAGAGTACTCATTCAGCAACTAGTGGGGCAAGTAGGTCCAACACTGTTGCGCTATCTGTTAACCAAGAGTCATGCAATGATAAGCCACCTAAAAGTTCAGTTCTCCGCACTAAAGTCTCAGGCGACATGTTGGCTGAAAATGGTATATGCAAAATTCTGAGGGTGAATGGCAAAAGGAAATCACAGAATGATCTTCAATGTGTTATAGAAGAGTAAGTATCTAATGTTTTAACTACATGATGACTATACCTTATGTCCTTAAATTTGATCTGTCTACATAATTAACAATTTTCTTATACTATGATTACTATCAATAAACTGTTGTCGTTTGCTGCTCATCATTTTCCTTATTTAGAAAAAAAAATTTCATCACACTTTAGTTTTCTAGTAGACGATTATGTTTTTTTTTTAAATTTATCCAAGCTAAAAAACTTCCATTTCTGTTTTTGCACCTAATCTTATGTTCTTTCAGTGAATTATGATACTTTTAATGGGCAATTAATTTGCAAGGGATATCACTTATTAAATTGCATGAAAACATGCATATGCAGCACATCGTTAGCAATTCTTAAGATGCCATGTTTTTCTATCTTGTATTGATGGTGATGATTTTGTCAGACTTGCCAAAGAAGCCTCTTCAGGACTACAATCTTGTGGCTGGGTGGATGATGTGCAAAATTACATGTATGCTAGAAAAAAGACATTGTGTGTGCAAGCAACAGGCAGTTCAGATTTTAATTTGATCAAGTAAGAACAATGTACTGCTTCTGTGTAAGCAATATACTACTGAATATGCATCTCATGTCCTGAATTTGAAATGAGGCTAGTGGTATGCTTGCTTGCATAATATTCTCAAATTCATTGTGTAGTAGCAAATTGCATTTGGATATTCATTTGCATACGTGGTTGGAGAGTAACATGTTAGGATGCTTCATTCTATGACCTTTTCTTTTATTCTCTTAAGTCTAGATTTGCTTAATATTTAAATCTGTTGTGTCTGATGGCAACTAATATGCTATTAAACATGCTACATAGTTGTTAGCTCTCCTGTTGCACTTGATTTTCAATTTACACCCTTTGCTGACTTGTTTCTATGGAAGAGTTAATGTCCTTCCCGTATGCTTTTTTTATTTAAGTTAACAAATTCAATTGATTACAAGTCGATTTGCTGTTCTGATGGATCGCTGAAGCAATAGCTAGCCTAATAGCTGCTTCAGCAGCTGCATTAATAACATCGAGAAAATGTCTCTTTTTTTTGGAAGTAAATAAATATTTACAGTAGCGTTATATTTGATTTATATATCTGCAAAATAATACTTTTATAGTCCAGGGAAGTTTGTAGCATCAAAGGAGTAGCTTATTTATGAATTTGTATATGTCGTGACAGGAAACAGTTAATAACGGATGCAAAGAAGACTTTCAACTCACAAATTCCAGTATCACTAAAGGGACACCTCTTTCGACGGCTCATGCATCTTGCTGAAGAAAAGCTTTTGTTGGATTCTTAAATCACCTACAGTGGTATTACACTATTACGCTCAAATTGTTTTATGTTTTTAGTGGACTTACCTTTCGATGATAATACTTCTCCAGAAGTTTTTGAAAGATTTAGTCTTCTGTCGTCGTCCTTAACATATTCTTCTTTTTACATTTTGAGCCTGATAGCTATCCTGGTGTATATGCTGCGGGATTATCGAAAGTGTTAATTTGTTTGCACAGCAAATTGCTCTAGGTATGAACAGAATCCTGATAAACTTTTCTTGCCTTCGTCAAAAAAATAAGGAAAAAAAATCTTGTTGTTTGGTTCGCAAATTTGTGGGATTTGTTTCTCCATTTCTTACCAGGTACATGTGAGAAGCCTCATTGAGTTCCTATCCACCTCTGTCCATGGAAATTTGCAATTTCGAGGCCTGAAAATTTTCCTTTGATGTTGGAAAATTTATGCAGAATTACATTCTGATGTAAGATATGTTTTTTTTTACAATGGTGTCAATGCTCAATTTCTGGAGGAAGTTCTTTACCTTTTTGCACCCTTTGATGATCGATGGAATCTGGAGTTACTGTGAGCTATTAATTTAAATGAATTTATGTGAATTTAGCTTTCATATTTACAATTGTCTGATCTTTTTTATTACCCATCACAATATTCTGAAATTTTTTGAGAGGGCACAATGTTCTGAATTAAGTGGGCAACATTTATTTGATTCTATATCTTTTCTAGGCACATTTATAAGGTACTGTCATGGCTCAATCTATGAAGCATATTTTGTTCCTTTCTTTTTACTTTGAAGACCTGCTTGCGGTAATTTTATAATTTTGAGTTTTTTTTTTTAATTTTTGTCTTGGTTCTTTAATTTTTCCTTGATATATTTATCTTTCATATATATTTTGGTTATAACCTATGCTCTTTGGCATTGCATGTATAGGATGACAGTGAATTTGTAATTTTCTGCTATAAAAATGTCTTAATGAACTTTTTGTTTCTGATTGATTGTGAATGCTTTTATATCGCTGGTGACAACAGAAAGATGTAGTTGGTGAATAATGTCACTCGTTTGAGATTTTGGCATTTATCAGCATATGGGATATAATATAGGGATGTATCAAATTGATATTAACTTGATACTCCTTTCCAAGACCTACTCATTGTTTATTTGTGCAGCTTTCTAATTGTTCACATTCTTTAATCCAGCACAATACTGTCATACTGTGTTGAGTTAGGCCTTTATTCTACAAAGTCAATCTTGTAGTTATATGGTAACATATACTGATAAACTCTCATTGGCTTCATTTGGATATTTTTGGTTATTCTATGGGTTATTGCTTAGCCGTCCAAACTGTTTGATGGCTACAAGATGACCTGTTATATGAAGGGAAAAAATGGTAACTTTTTCATAGTTAAGAGTAATTCCATCTTGACAAAGAATGACATTGTTGTTTGACTGCTTTCTTGTTGTTACTCTTTATAACATATTAAGCTTTTTTTAGGGGAATTACACATTAAGCTATGAATAAATGATGGCCATGTCTTGCTGCTCCTTTCTGTTTTCTTTTGCCTTTTTTGATAGTTATAATTTTCAGAGAGTAAAACTATGACCTGTGTTAAACTTAGGGGGAGATCTTCTTCAACCTGCTTGGTGATTGTGAATGCCTCATTTTTTCCGTCCTGCAAAAGATGAGAATCAGGTATTTCGTGCATCAGATCTGCAAACTTTATTTGCTTCCCCAAGATTGTCAAAACTGAATCTGTTTAACACTCTGACTAATGTCGTCATCACTATTAAACATCTAACTTTAGGGAGTGTATCTCAGAAATGCTAATTTGCGTTCATTTGGGTTGTTTTGATTGCTATCAGTGGATATATCTGCATAAGCAAAATCTATGCTAATATGAACATCTGCTTAGCAGAATAGAATTCAGATAAGGGTAATTGCACTATTAAAAAACTTGAAAGACAATCGAAGGAGAGGAGTGAAATGAGTTTTGCAATTTTGTGGAAGTTCTCTGGGAAAATTAGACGGCACTAGGTTTGCAGTCAATCAGAAGGGATTGTCATGCGGCTCGTGCCTTTGTTCTCCGTTAAAAAGTAGACAACTTTGCTTACGATTGCCTATTATATGTTTACTACTTTCCCATCTAACATGAAGTATTGATGCGAGTCATGTGGTGAGAGGGATCGCATCAGGTAAATCATATCCGGAAAAAATCGACAATGAAAAAAAAATTAACTAAGAAATTCTTTGTTTTGAACAATAAATCTTTTTTAACTTCCGTGGAACTAATTTGTCTACGTGTCGTCTTTGTCATATCTCAAATCAGGTGGCTGTCATGATAAAGGAAGCTATTATTATTATTATTATTATTATTATTATTATTATTATTATTATTATTATTATTATTATTATTATTATTATTATTATTATTATTATTATTATTATTATTATTATCATCATCAAGACAAAATAAAAGATTTTTTTAAAAAAAAATATATATATCTGACGCTTCGCAGTTTCGTATGGTATAGACTAAAATATCCTCTTATTTGGCTAAGAGGCTTCGCCATCTCCATCTCCAGTTACAGTAGCATTGATTGTTTGAGGGAGAAGAAAGGAATTCATTTCATGTCACAATTACACATAATTAGAGGCGGCTTAACGTAATTCAAATTAATCAAGTGAGATATTAGTTGACAGCTGGGAAAAAAGAAATAAAATTTTAGTACCATCGGGGTCCCTTTTTCTCATAGGAAAGGGGCAATACAAGAAAAAAAAAGAAATTTAAAATTATAATAGAATTTAAAGTATCATTGGCACTATTAGTGATTTGATAAGCGGATACCCGTTATCAAATAATAAATAAGTGTTTGGTGATAGAATTATAAAAAATAAAATTAGTTTATGAATATAAAATGAAATTATTTGTATTTCAATTAAAAGAAATATAATCTAACAACTATTTTTTAAAAAATATATAGAAATTTATATTGACAATAAATTTTATATAGTATATGAAAATATTATTTTTTTATTCATTATTAACAAATAAAAATTTTGTAATAAATTAAGCATGAATATAAAAAAAAATAAATATAGCTAAATGATGATAAAATGAAAATGAGAAAATAATAAGATAAGTTAAGAAAGAAATAATGCATTTGAATAAAATTAAAATTGAAAAGTTATAAACAACGCTAGCTTCCACTCAATCCAATCAAATTTAATCGAGTCGGGTCTATTTTTGGGGCTTCAGGTCGATCGGGTCAGGTGGTCGGGTTAGTCGACTATCCAATTTTATTTTTTAATTTTTTTATTACTATTTTATATTTATTTAATATAAGGATTATTTTCATAAACCTCTCCTAACCTATTACAATTTTCTGCATCTAACCTCATATTACGAAATTATTCTTTAGTATCCCTAAAATATTGTGACTTTTTCACTTTAATTCTTTCGTCCGCTTCTATTACATTTTCCATTATTTTTATTTTTCTCATTTATGAAAAGATTAAATTAGCCCTCATCACATGATGCATCAAATAATAAATATAAAAAAAATGTTCGACTTGCGACGAAAGGACTTTCCCTTAGCCGCGACGAAGACCCCTTATCGTGAAGGGAAGGGTGGCCCCCTTTCTCTGCGAATGGGGGGTCGATCAATAATCATAGTGGAATCAATGATGCAGAGTCAAAATGGAATTCTGACTTAAGTTTATTTATGAATAAATCCAATGAATCCACTCCTAAGAAGTTCCTATATTCTAAGATTTCTGGTAGAAGCGAAAAGCATCAAACACAAATATGATACACACACTTTCTTCCGAAATGAAATTGAAATAGAAAAGGAATGCTCTTAATAGAACATGTAGGAATAGTAAGACCTATTGTTTGTTTTGTTACCACTACTACATAAATAAGCAAAGACATCAAAATATACTATTAAGATAGATAACTATCTATTAGTTACCTATACAACACCCCTATTTCCAATTCCCTTACTCTTCTTCTGTGGGGCAAGAATTCATCGAATTCCCAAAAAAAATTTGTTGATTAGGCGACACCCAAATTTGAACTGGGGGTAAAGGATTTGCAGTCCCCCGCCTTACCACTTGGCCATGTCGCCAAATTCGATTGATCCAAAATGGATAAAAATAGTATCTATCCAAATTTGATTGCCTCCTTTGTCGGAAGCAAAAGGGGCGATCCCTCTTCTTTCTCTAGGAAGGGGGGTCGCAGCGAAGGGGGTGAACATTTTTGTCTTATTTTTTATCTTTTATATTTATTAGTTGATGTATTATGTGATGAGAAATAATTTAATCTTTTCATAAATAAGAAAAAGGTAAAAAATAATGAAAAATATAACAAAAGTGAAAGTGAAAAAATCGCGATAGTTTAGGGATAAAAAAATAAATTCGTAGTTTGAAATTTATAAAAAAATCATAATAATTTAGAAAATATTTATAAAAATATTTATTTAATATTTTATTTTAAAGCATTAAATAAATTTTCTAACTATTTAATTTTATTTTTGTACTTAAAATACTTTATTCTATTTTTTAAAAAAACTAAATCAAATATAAACTTACATTTAAATCAAAATTAGGTCAGGTCGTGTGGACTCAAATTAGAAAAATTCATGGGTCAAATCAAGTCATCAAGTTCACTACCGGACCGGATGAACACCCTTAGTTAATTTTGATATTGCCAATATTCTTGGATTGCAGTTCCACCGCAGAGGGAGGCTGGACATACTATATACTACTACTATACGAAAGGGAACGAGAATAGAAGGGCAATTGATCGCTACGTTGTGTTACACAAATGCTCCCGGAGTCATTTAGTTAAAAGAAAAAGAAAATGTGGAACTTGGAGACTGCACGTACGTCGGCAATGCTTTAAAATAAATAAAAGCAAGCATACTATTAAGAGAGGCTGGTGCCCCAGAAACAAGTTGCAATTGCATACCATATCTTAAACGAGCCCCACCCATTTCAAGACTTGGTTACGTTTTATACATGCATTAGGATTAACGTAAACCTCTAATGATCGTCGCTCCAAACATTATCCCACTGTCCATTGCCGGCAGATTTAGGGCCCTCGAGCATGTAAGGACCACGCCCAGAAGGGCCGGGGAGTTCACCAGGCCCTGGCGGTACCTGTTTTCGGGATTTTGTTTTGATTCCTAGGATCCTCAGAACGAACCTTGCGAGTTCACCGTATAACAATCCGGAACGATCAAAGAGCTGCAAGCAACAAAAATCGTGCAAAATAAACTAAATTTTATGGTCCCTGTGTAGCCAAAGTTGTCGGAACAAGAAATCAAATGGACAGGCAAGAAAAGTTAACCTGAAGGAGAGCCGTCATGAACATGTGAAATGCTTGGGTGTTCTGGTCGATAAGGATTGAAATGCGACCAAAGAAGTTGACAACTCCTTGCATCTGCCATGATGTATATACAGTAATTAAAGATTCACAAAGGACTGACAAAACCTAAAAGTTATAGCATATTCAGTATCTCAAATTAGATGTGGAAAAAAATGCAAAACCTAGCTTAAAGATGGAAAATATTTTTTAAAGACACTAGAAAATCATAGAAACAACAACTACCAACACTTAAAAGATTATAAAGTAAAATACACACATAAAAGCCTAATGTTTTGAATAAATTTTTTTTACTACAAAAAAGTGAAGTTCTCATGCATGACATAACAACAAAAGATACGGAGAAACATGTACTTAGGCAAAGAAATCTGGAGAAAGAAATCCTACCACACGAATGAAAGATATCCAAAAGCCTGGGGGTGAGGATGGAGGACCATATGGATTATTTGGATCTTGGTCACCGTAGGGGCCTCCCATGCCCATTCCATAACCCCCCATCGGCCCACCAAACCTGTTATTATACATACCACCACCATACATACTATTCCCATAAAGCCCACCACCATACATGCTACTACCATAAAGCCCACCACCATACGTTCCACTTCCCCCATATGACCCATACATGCTTGAGCCATAGCCTGTGTTATAATTCATATTGGAACCATAACCTGCATTGAAAATTAGGTTAAGAAACTGAGGAACCGGTCATGAATGACATTTACCACTAAGAAGTACCTCCATAACCAGTAGTTCCATAATTTTGTTGCCAAGGCCTTTGAGGTACAGGCCTTGAAAGAGCAGGATTTCCATTTGCAGTCAAGCTCCTGTCAGTGCTAGCGACAATTTCCCCTGGTTTTGCTGTTCCAGATGCTTCCACAACATCACTTGTGTTTCCTGCCGATGGAGGCTTAAATGGTGTAGGACCAGATGAAGTTCCAGCTTGCTCCCAAGGTTTCCGAGGTGGATTAGCACCTGAAGTACAAAAATTTGCAATAAGAAGGAAACCAATGGAACCTAGAATCAGACATTTTTTTCATTGGAACCCTAATGAGCAATAATAGAAAGGAACAGTGAAGGGGAAAATGACTAGAAGATTTATTTTGGGAGTAGAAGGAAGTTGCGCCTCTCACGAAGGGAGCTTCCGTGGATGAACTTTACAAAACAGTTGGTTTAGATGAACAATAATTGAAAACCTCAAGTCTCTATTTTCTCACTAAAAAGGTTATATAATCTTAAGTGATTTAATTTTATGCTATGCATAAACATTAGAAAAAATTCTGTTTTTCCCTCTATCATAGGGGAAGAACGAATGAATTCCTCATAAGCTGCATGCCAAATATCAGTTCAGTGATGTGTAATGTCAAACGATAGCTTGTTCCTGGCAAGTGATCCTTGGGGATTCAAGCAAGAAAAGTTCGAGCAAGCCAACCAAACCTCGAACTTGCTTGATATCTTAATCAAGTTGCTGTTCCTGGCATATAGTTTAAGTTAAGGCCTCCTCAAAAAAAAAAAAAAAGTTTAGTTTAAGGCTGATAGCTCTATCTGATATACATCTACTAGCTTGGCTTGACTTGAAAAGGTGAAGCCATAACAAGGCAAAGGATAAAAATCAAAAGCATTCAGTATAACTTTTATTAAAGCTAGTAATTTAATTTAGTCAAGTAGATATCACTCATAAAAGCAATGAATAGATAGAAACAGGTTTAATAAGTTACTACTTTCTACTTTTTCTAAAACCGCAACAGAACAACATTAGGCTTGAAGGACCCAGAAGTTTTATTAATAAACAAGCCTTTGTATTTTGAAAAGCAATCATGATATAAAGAACATCTTATCTAGGTTTGTTTGTCGATTATGCATAAGACCTTTCACGTGAAGCCAACTTAACTTGGATCCCAAATGTTAACATGAAATAAAGCTATATGAACATAAAACTGCAAACCTCTACATTTCCTAATGTACATTAGAAAATGAATCTAGGACATGGATTATTCTAAAAGCATGCAAGTAGAAATCAACACTACCAAATCCTGGAGCAAGAATTGATTCTTGAAGTATTTCTTACACGTCAGTAATATAATCAACAGCACCACTATAAATCAATATATGAATTTATATGAATCAATATCATCAACAGCACCACTAATATGTATCAATCAATATATGAATTTTCATTCTACAAAATGATTGTTGCCTTAAACTCTAAAATCGATTAATTCATATCTAACAGTTCGATATGAAGTATCACAAACATGGCATCTGTCAATTCAGAACACAGCCTTGTTGCCAACTAAAAAAAAGGAACAAGTAAAGGAAATCTTTATATTCCGATAGCCATCGCATATTGTTTCAATCAGACCCCCATAACTCACGACATAAAAGAAATCTCCTTTTAAGAAACATCAACAAATTTAGTAACAATCATATGTCGAATCCCTCCTGAAATTGTATGCATCCGTCGCCGAATCTACAGGATCTCAATCCAAAATTACAAATTTCCAGCTAAAAGCAAGCCATCCGAAGGTGCCATCGTAGATTGATGCCACCCTCATCCAACCCCTCTTATCGAGCACGAAACCTAATCGATCAAGACCCTTTGTCTTCCAATTCGACTAAAACCCTCTAAAAATCGGATGTAACAAAGCAAGAAAAACGAGGTCCTCCGATCTTCGAAGACCGTAACACGATCGGAGGAGGAGGAAGAGGAGAATTCTTGCACAGACCTGGCGGCGGGGACTCCGACGTCATCGCGGCGACCACGGCGAGAACTCTACATGAACAGGTCGCCTCGGGCCTTTAGATGGAGGAACGCGGAGCTCCACCTCGCCGCCTTCGCGTGCGTCCAGGAAAAATAAAAGAAAATACGAACGAAATAATGGAAGATAAGTCATAAAGAAAGCACTTGTCCAATTTATAATTTATTAGAAAATAATAAATTTAAAATACAAATAATAAAAGAGTTTACTAAAACGAGTTAATTTTTTTATTTTTTAAAACAATTATTTTCTTCTATCTCATTCGAATTGAAATCCTTATTTTGAAATTTTGTTTCAAATCTTTTTTTTATTCTCACCAGGGGCTTTATTTATTTGACTAATTCAAAATCAAAATAAAAAGTAAAATAATATTCTCTGACCAAATAATAATTTCAAGAGAGCTAATAGCAAAACCTAATAATTAAGTTGTTCGCCAAATTTTGATGAGAAAATTAAATATCCGATTATTGCAAAACCTAATAATTGAAAAGTATTATGCCTATTAATGATGATGATATGTAATGACAATTATGGCGCCGCGGTCACTTACGGACGCGGATGGATGGATGGATGGACGGCTATTAGAGGTTGTTCGAGTTGATCGTACGGTGACAAGGTGGTGTGCGGTGGTTGGGCTGGCGAACCCGGGTCCCGGTACGGCACATTGGATTGTAGTTTGACGAGACTTGGTGCGTCCAAGACGTAAGCAATTGCATCAAAGGTAGTGATCCCTTTACTTTTTATTTAAATTAAGTAAAAAAACAATAAAAGGTAATATATACATATTTTGAAATTTGATTAAAAATTATATCAAATAAATTCATTTGATAATTTATATATATACACTCTAAAAAATGGTGGGGCAATATTTAAATTATTGATTATAGTGATTTTAATTAGGGTTAAGATGCGTGCTACCTGTATACTAAATTTTTATAAACATGGTGCAGATAAACTCAAACTCTATGTGGGTCTAATTTCACATGAGGGTCATGTGACGATTCACGTAGAATGAGGAGCATGTCTTCATCGTATATATTTAATATATATATATATATAACCTGTGGTCTTAGTAAAAAAAAATATTACCAAAAGTGTCCGAAAGTTTTGCTTCTTACCAATCTACTACATATAAGTTAGGGGCGAAATTTTTGTGCGTAACTTTTTTACTTATCAGATGAATCAATCCCTTTGGTAATATCATTATTTTTAGTTTTAACCTTCTTAAATCTAACTTGGTTAAAATTCATATCATGCCTAATAAAAAGGTGGCCATCTTTATCCTCATACAAATGATCAATCTGACCCATTATCTTCCAAAGGAAATAATAATAATAATAATTATTATTATTATTATTATTATTATTATTATTATTATTATTATTATTATTATTATTAATGTTCTTTTTAAGTTGGAGCTCACAGAATTTGGAAGATGAAAGACTCGTCTTGGACTTCGTTACTGCCTGATTACTAAAATTTCACTCCTCTGGCTGTCTGGCATTTATATCAACAGATAGTCTTCTATAAGTTCTCTTTTTGAAAAAAAAAAATCAGTCCTTGCAGTTGTGAAGAGTGAACTCTCTCTCTCTCGGAAGCTTGAGGCCTCCAGAAGCGCACGTTCTTCAGCTCACAGGCCGCGCGGAGCATAGAAAAAGTAAAGGCCGCTCGTACGCTATCTATGTACGCATGCTGGGGATATAATTCAGAATCGCCATGCAGTTACATTGCCCCCCTGGTCAAAAGGATTGATGCCTGATCTTTGTACAAAACTGACATCCAATCTCCTTTACAACATAGAACCCAAATCAGTAACCTACTGCCGTAATTATAAAGCTAGAGAGAGAGAGAGAGAGAGATGGAGTTTCACCGTTCACTAGTAATGGATGATCAAAACAACAAGAAGCAAAAAGCAGATTGGGAGATTGCTCCGGAGCGCGAGCAGAGAGCTGAGGCAAAATGCAGCTGATCCCTGTGCAGCAGGATCGTCGGACCAAGACCCGTTGCTGGCTTTGAGAGAGTCCAGACAGGGCGGTGCCTCCAAGTACACCGGAAGGTTCTGGTGCATGCGGGGGCCTGCGCACAGGCCCTTGTTGTCCCTGACGTCCAGGCTCTTCCCGAGCCTGCTCACGAACTCCTCGGAGAAGACAAGCTCCCCGCTCAGCTGGTTCTGGCTCAGGTTGAGTTGGCCGAGATTGGGGAGGCCTCCGAGGCCTGGAGGCACTGTCCCGTTCAACCTGTTCCTGTCCAAGGACAGGCTGATGAGGTTGGTCAGAGAACCGAAGGAGGCGGGTAGGGGACCAAAGAGCCCGCAGCCTGAGAGAGACAGCACGACCAGCTTCCTCAGAGATCCAAGGAAGCGAGGGACGCCTGTGTCTATGGGGTTGTCCTCTGCGAGAAAGTACTGCAACTCCACCATGTCTGACAGTGAATCCAGTATGGGACCTGTCAACGAGTTGTGGCTCAAATCCAGCAAGACCAGCCTCCCCAACTTGCCCATGTCTGCCGGAATCCTGCCGGAGAGCTTGTTGGAGCTGAGATCGACCTTTTGGAGGGACTGGAGTTCACCCAGCGAGCGTGGGATCTCACCCTGCAGCACATTCCAGCTGAGGTCGAAGATGGTCAAGCTGCTCAAGCCAGCGATCTCGACGGGGATCCTGCCTGTCAGATGGTTGTAACTCAGGTCCAGCTGCTCCAGTTTTCCAAGTGTTCCGAGCTCCTTTGGCACCCCTCCGTGCAGGTTGTTCTGTGAAAGGATGAGCACTCTCATGCTCTGCAACCTGGCTATGGTTGACGGGATCTCTCCGGTGAGTCCTGGATTGGATTTGATCGCCAGCTGCTCCAGTCTGGAAGTGTTTGTGAAGAGAGAAGGTGGCAGGAAGAGTGATCCGGGGCCAAGGAAGCAACTGAACAGCGAGAGCGCCTTGAGATAGGGAAGCTTCAGAATGGACTCCGAGAGCTTGGCAGAGGCCTTGCATGGCGGCGAGGCGACATCCGAGCCGATGTGGAGCTTGGTGACATGGAGATAAGGGTCCTGCTGCTGACCTCCTTGGATCACCATCTCACATTGGATGCCAGGCCATGGGGTGTCAGTGCAAGGGTGCGGATGGAGCTCAGCCCAGCTCTGGTCTTCCAGGAGAGCACTCATCACCTCGAACAGACCCAGGAGCTCCTCGCTTCGCATTCCACCACCGTCGCCATCTTCCACGGCTTCCAGTGGGGTCCCATGGAGGAGGACAAAGAGGAAGCAAGCCATAAAGATGACCAGCTTTGCAAGGTTTCCAGGAGTAGCCGAAGCCATGGGCGAGAAGAGAGAGAAAGAGAGATGAAATAGAAGGATCACTCGGCAGAGGTAGACAGTGGAGTTCCAAGGGCTTGTTCAAATTATTTATGCCCTGAAACAGGCACCAATAAAGCTGATTCACCTGTCACTGTTCCGCTAATATGTCTGTTTCTTTTCTGAGCAGGTTGTTTGACATGGAATGTCTGGACAGACAACTTTGGGGCATCCGAGTCTAATCGTCTCGGCGTTCAACACGCCATAAAACACTTCTTACCTTCCTCAATCTAAAGTTTGGTGCCTTGTTGATGTAAAGACATGCCACATTTTTTGATTCCATGCTCAGAGAAGGAAAGCCTCGGAACAGTGACATTTCTATCTACTCTCTGGTCTTTTCAGAGCCCGGTGCCCAGGCGACAGGGGAGCGTGCGATGCAAAGATGCGAGCAAGGTCCAGTCACCTCACCAACTTTGTCCAATTACAATTTACAAATATAAATAGCTCGGCATGGTAGGGGTAACTTATTCACGCATAAATAGTGCCTTGTGCTCTTAGCCAGTTAAAGAAAAATGCCGAGCAAAGAATGTAAAATATCCCCTGGTACAATCCTGACATTGATCTGAGAAACGAAGAAGGAAAATAATGTCCATACTTTCAGTACGAGTCTGCTCTTCAACATATTTATAGCAAATTGTGTTGTACAGAAATATACATGACGGGTGTACTGCTACTGTAGATACATCTAACATGTATCCAAAAAGTTCAGTGTACGTTAGGAGCCTGCACCCTTGTCTTCCTTTGGTGAACAAGGCAGGGACCCTGCTTGCCTCAAACACTTCAAAGTTCATACAGCAACACGCACAGTGCTGTGCTGATCAGCGAAGGAGGGGGCAGTGGAAGCAGAAGGGGGCTGACAGCAAAATAAATGAAGGCATGTGGTGTTGCTGCGACTGGGGCGCCAATGGCCACGGCCATGGGCTGTGAGCACTGCAGAGCTTTGGATTGGGTTCGGTGCAACTGTAAATGGAGCCAAAGGGACTGTTGCCTGCGATAGATTCGAAGCGCGATTGCAGGAGATACAACGGAGAGGTGGTGGTGGGAACCGGCAACTGAGAGACTCTGAGAGTGATAGTTCTCTCTTTTGTTATCTTTCTGATACAGATCAGGGGAAATGCTTCAGGGAAAGAACAGGCAAGAAGCTGAGAAGGGTGACTTGGGCAATGAGACAAGTACAGGAGAATTTTATAGGTCAACAAAGCAGTGCAACACTGACACTTGAAAAAAAAAGTCTGAGTAAATATTTTGCCATAGGAAATTGGTTTCATGAGTTACACCAAGATCCGTAAAAAAATCAGCTACTCTATTTTAAGATCTATTCCAGTGCTGAATGCGAAAATCATGAAAGTCTTTAGAGATGTCCTATATTGTTGACATAATATTTTGTATTCTCCATGGAATGCCTTGCTCCTTGGTAGTAATCTTAACAAGGATTTTCGAATCCACCTCAGCAATTACTTTAAGAACACCAAGCCGCTTACAAGTCTTCAGCCCCTTCATTAAGCCCAGGCTTCCAGCTCAAGTATGTTGTCCCCATTTCTCCTACAGCACCTTGCATACAAAAAAGAGTTATTAAGGGCACGAATAATGTAGCCCGCTCCCCCAGCAAAGATGGATTCTTGAAGGATCCATCCGAGTTGAGCTTAACCCAACCAGTCGCCGGGGGCTCCCATCGGACTCGCGTGGAGTCTTGGGGGTAATGTGCCTCAGGAACATGGGTGCAAATGTATTCATTGTGCGCTGCAAGAGCTTGCTCCCAGACACAATGCATGGTCGCTCTTTTGGAACTAAAGCGGCAATCATTTCTAGCCTTCCACAGTCCCAAAGACAAAAAGCAAAAAACAATAAAAAACTTCGTTTTGATCTCCGGTCCAACGAACGATCTTCCTTGATTCAATCTTCCACATGCCAAGAGTCCAAAAAAACAAAATTATGATTTGTCTGTTGCCGAAAGATAGTTCAAAGTTTGTGAAAAACTAAACATTGAAAAAATAAATGGCAATTCGATTCAACACTAATAAACATATTTATATTTGTAATGCCATTTAAAGTCATGCTAATTTGTGAGTAACCAGAAATTGGAACCTTACGTCTAAAGATTTTAAGTTGTTTATTGCTCTTTCTCTTTTAAACGCAATGTCCAGACACGGTGACAGAATAAAAAAGTAGAAGGGAAGAAGGTCAAAATATAATATTTTCTCAGTACACAAAAAAGTGTATATATTGCATCAATACATTTTTTTTCTTTCAAGAAAAAACACTAATAAGCATATTTCCCATCCCGAACAAATCCTAAACCTATTGGAGCAGTAAATTCTATCCGACTCTATTCGATTCGAATCGGACGATCGAATTGTTCGACCATCAAATTTTATTTTATTTATTTTTACTACTTTTTTGTATTATTTATTATAAAAATATTATCTAATATTCATTTTAAAGTACTAAAATAAACGTTCTTAGGATTTATATATTATTTTCATACTTAAAGTTTTTTATAATTTTTAAACTAAATATATGATTATAATTGAATAAAAAGTAATAAAAAATAAAAAAATTAAATTAAATAATTAGATCATCGGATCGAAATCAGATCAACTCGAGTTGAAATGGCCCTACTAATCAATGTCACTCTCGTAGTTGTACACATTTCTTTTACATGACGATGCATTCCATGCTAATGACAAATTAGTTACGTGGGTCTCTATTCTAATAATGACTTTTCAGGTTTCAGTTAGTGGTCGAAAGCTAATAAAGTGGACTTTTTTGGTTTGTTTAAATTAGATTTTGGGCTGGGTTGAGATTTGATATAATAGCAATCCACAGTTCAAGCAATAAAGCCCAATTACTAACTTATATTGATAAAGGCCCAATGAGCAGTACTATTGGGAAAAACACAATTATTATCTCTTTGTATGGCCAGCCCAAAGTGTCCTTGTATTTTTTTTTACTCATCCCTTTTATTTTCTCAAAAACTAATATATTAGTGTCCCTCGCTTTTGGCTTAATGTCCCATTTTTTTTGTGCAAGTTTAGAATTTTTTTTGTTGCTAGCATTTTTTTTTTTGGGTTGTAAGTCCCAAGGTCTAGAAAGCGATGCCAATGATTCAATTCCTATGACAACGATTATACGCACTGTTCGCAGATTGAAGGTCGGTCCACCATGGAGCTCAACTAATTTGTGTCGTGCATGTATAAGACTCTCAATAATTTTTTTTGCATTCACACGAACTCGAACTCGAACTCGAGACCTCTCCTTAAGCGAGGATGATATCTTTTGTAATTGTCAATCATGCCTTACTTGTATAATATTTTTTTTACAAGGTTAGGTTGCATTTGGAAACAGAACCATAATTCATTCTAAGTTCTCTCTGAATAGAAAATTAATAGATTAGTTAGATATGTGTTTGGATGGAGTGGAACGTAACGATAAGAATATGAGAGTTGATATGATAGATAAAAGTAGATGTGATGGATTAACTTTCGGTGAATTTTGAATTAAAAATTATTATTTGTAATATAAAATATAATTTTATTATTAATAAAAAAAATAATTTTTATAAAAAATTGAAAAATATTATATTATTTAAATATAAAAAACCATTTTAAAATAAATTTTATTTAATGAAAGTATTAATTTTTTAATGGAATATTAAATAATATTATATTAATTATTTATTATAAATATTTTAGCACATATTTTTCTAGCTGCAATCTTAATGTTCAAAAAATGACTTTAATCGTTTTACCTAGGCAATGACGAGAGAATTAACGTATATTTAGCCTAGGGGTGTTCACCGGGTCAGGGCGACCCGTGAACCCGATGAACCGACCCGACCCGAGGTCGGGTTGGAAAATTCAACCCGATTCGATCCGACCTGATCAACCCGACTTTTTTTTTATTTTTTTATTTTTTAATTCAAACTTAAGCTTATATTTGATTTAAAAATTTTAAAAAAATGAAATAAAATATTTTAAGTGCCAAAATAATATTAAATAGTTATTTTATGCTTTAAAATAATATTTTTATATTAAATAAAAATTTAAAAATAGTAAGAAAAAAAGACCCGACCCGACACGAATCGGGTCGGATTCCCACCTCTCCCTCTTGACCCGATCCGACCACATTTGGTCGGGTCGAGTCGAATTTGTTCACGAGTCGGGATCAACCCGACCCGTGAACACCCATAATTTAGCCAAGGCATATTTGCTGAGATCTACTCATCACAACGATTGGAACAAGTGGATCTAGAACGAAGTGCTGCATGCCTTTGCAATCATGCAGAGAGAAATTAACAAATAAAATCCTAATTATCCACATCAGAAGTCCATAAAATCCTGAATCTTGTGCTATACAAAATTCATGTGTGTGTGTGTGGGGGGGGGGGGGGGGGGGGGGGGGGGGCTCGGAATTCCGACACGAAGGCCTTTGTGGAGGGGACTCCAAAATGGATGAGCTCGAACTAAGAAAGACTTAACCCGAAAGGAATCCACCCACGTTTCTCTCTCCCTAATCATTGAACGAAATGATGGATGCTTTCCAAGTAGATGATTCATCCGAAGGTTTCAACATTATTTTCTTACTCACTCCAACGGGCACTTTCGGGCCACCAATATATATTTTCCGGCTACTTTGGAGGCCGAGTGGGGCAGCAAAAGAAACTTAAAGCTAATCATCTGAACTTAGTCAAGGATTCCACAAAAGCCCTCATGCATAATTGTGGCATTTGGTGCATGTTGACATCTTGAACACTACTCAACATGCATAATTCCACAAAATCAACTTTTTTTGTTCAGGAGACGGTGAGAGGTTTTAGAGTCTCGTCGTTAATAACTCTTCGAATTCTGCTATGACAGGTCCTTAAACACTATAAAGTAAAAGACATCTTATAGTGAATTCTATTTGTGATTCAAAATTAATTTATTTTTTTATCACACTATTTTTAAGAGATTAGTGCAGAGTTTTAGTCTGTCTCTAATTCCTATCATTTATAAAAAAAAAAGTGTCTATATAAATTCTTTAGAGATCCAAATAAAAAGTATATTTAATTTGTAATCTTCTTTTATTTTTCATTTAATAAAATTCTACGTAAAGTTAAATTATCGATACGTTCATCAGTGCATAATTTCTCTCCCACGATAATCCTAACACTCATTGTTCTAAATTTCTTGTGAATTGGGGAACTTAACTATCATTACAACTAGCTAGCATGAACTCTTTCAATCTACGGGGATCAATTGGAGCCATGAAGTAAATGTGTGCTCCAAATGAACAGAAACAGAAACAGAAAAACAGGCGAACACACAAACACAAATGTTTGAAGAACAAAAGCTTGAAAACAGCTGGATGCTTAAGAAAGATCATTTTAGCTAAATGGTGCTAATTACCATGAACTATTCCCAGGGAGGCAGGTCGTCCTTGCACACCGCCCAAACTGGTGGTGGTCCTCTGATCATGGGAGTGTGTATTAGCAGCACTTGGATGTTGGAGCTTCCCTTGTATTCAAGTAATTATTCATCTGCAATTCATTACAGTATGTGATCATCCATTCTTCCATCAGGACAATGACAACTCTTTCCCTTGTTTCTGTTTAATTGTAGAAGATGTGTATGTAGTGTATTTGACGTAGAATATTAATTTTATTTATTAAATTAATAAAATAATTATATATTAATTTAAAAGTATATGTTAAATAGTAAAGGTGTTTGAAATTAAGACCATCGAATTATCTGATGCTCATGATAACATCATGTTAACAAATATGACTGATTCAATCTTTATAATTTATTTAGCCTTAGATGATACTTTTTTATTATCAAATTATCTCAATAAATATATATTATTTCATCTAATAAGTATATAATTAATTTAATCATGAATTATAAGCATTAAATTAATTAAATAATTAAAAAATAAGTGCTCTACACGAAAATGTATAATTTGATGCTCTACGTACTCATTAATCTTTTTTAAAATATTGATATACTAAAGCAATGCTATTTAGCATGGTTACACACACATATATATTAGAAAAACTAGGATGATATGAGATTATGATATATACATATATGTTAAAATTCATGTATGTATCCATATAATAAATATAGAAACTTAATAAGTGTATTAAATTATTTCGCTATGTGAAGAATATGCTATATAATTCTTTCTCTTTTTTTTAATCCCAACATATTTCATCAATTATAATTTGGAATGTCCTTGACGAGGCTTAAAAAATAATATAAATTATAAATAGTAATTATATTTACAAATTTATAGACATTATCAATTGATACGATGGAACTAATTGTTTTTTATATATAATTTTCTATATTACACACCATTATCAATGATTTTTTAAATTAAAAAAATAAAGAATAGTAAAAAACGTTGCTTAGGATCTATTTCAGATGGAAAGAAAATTGTCATCCTTGTTAAATCCAAAATATAATGTGTTCGATGGTGATACATCTTTTTCACGAGAAAAATGTACATGTAAAACATTCCACATATAACTACTTTTATCCTCTAAAAAAAATATACAACTACTTTTTTAATATATTAATAAAATAATTGTCTAGTTAAATAGTGAATTTAATTATGATCATGATCAAATTATTTTAACGTATATAACTAATTCACGATCCATTTAACCTTATATATGACACTTTCGAACTATCCTAAAATTCCTAATAATTAAGCATATTTTACTTTACGTATGTAACTATTATTTTCATAATTTATAAATTAATAGAATGATAAATAGTAAATGTTCCACGTCAACATTTATATTAATTGACCTCTTTATATTTCTTTTTCCAACTAGGCCATTAATTTGCTCTCGCACGGCTCTTTATAAATCCTCCGGGAGAAGCCTCAAATGAGAAACCAGAGAAATAGAGATGGAACGAGCACCAGGGATGCCAACTAAACCCCATGCCGGCTCCGGCAGCCGGTCGTCGTGTCATGAAGCTAAGAAGCTATCGATCTCCATCCTGGTCATCTCCCTCCCCATCCTCTACGTCTCGCTCCTCCACGTCCCTCCCTCCTCTCTCATGAAGGACACCACCTTCTGGTTCCTCATGTCCAACTCCATCATCATCATCGTCGCCGCCGACTCCGGCGTATTCTCCTCGTCCCGAGGCGCCGCGGACGATCTCTACGACGAGCTTCTCAGGCACAGCAGGGCGAGAACCGCTGCTGCATGCACAACGGTCGTGCCACCGATATTAACGAACCATGTGGGTCACCTGCTCGGCGATCAGCAGAAAATTAGATCAGTGGAACAAGAACTTGACAATGCTCAGAACCAGTCGTCTCCGGAAGTAGTTGATAAAAGTGTGGTGGTGCACGAGAAGCCATCGAAACAGAAGGTGGTCATGATCAAGTCGGCAGAGGGGGGACGCATTGAGCGGAGGAAAGAGAAGGCGCTGCTTTTGCATCAGAAGTCGCTCTCTCAGGTGGAGAGAGTCTCTGATCGTAAAGGCGCAGGTGTTAAAAGGGCGCGGCGACTCCGGCGATCGGTGACCGAGAGTAACAAATGCGACCAACCGGAAGTGAACGAGTACGATAGTCTGTCCAACGAGGAGCTGAACAAGAGAGTGGAGGAGTTCATCAGGAGATTTAACAGAGAGATTAGGCTTCAGATGCAAAATGAGTAGATATATATATTTATATATATGTTCGAACCTTAGAGGTTAGTAATTAAACTGCCTTTTATTGCAGCAAGGGAGAGGGATTGTACCATGTTAGAGAGGAGCAGCTTTGATGTACAAATCTGCAGCAAAAATGCTTTTTTCAGGTCATCTTAATCGACCTGGTTATAGCAGTTTTTTCAGCGAAAGCAGCAGCTTTTGAAAGTTGCTACATGTATCTGACATGTACACTGAAAGAGTTCTTAATAGTATTCTACAAAGATTATTGCAGCTACTTCAAGCAATTATTTAATCACAGAAGAAACTATTTGAGCATACATGCATAGCATAGCCATTTTTTCTTCCTTCAAAATGGAATCAAACTTTAGTTAATTAGCATATATGAATTCAGACATCATGTATATATATGAGCATCTAAACAATGTGGAATCACATGTGGAATCCACGGATTGGGTTTCTCTCGCATGAGGAGGCAAGACCAGAAGAATACAAAACCTGCTCCTCATATCCCACCTGCATTCCAGACTTCTCATTCATATGTATGTACAAGTGGCACAATCATTGTACAGCAATGGAAGGCTCAACCCTTGTCATGCTTATCACAAGGTTTAGGTGATGACACCACTACACCAATTTTTACCTTTAGTGACATTTAAATAAAACACAAACGTCCCATAATGTTAGAACATTTGGTAACATGTCTTAAATGTCACTAAGTAAAATAGATTAGGGACGTTTACAAATATAAATAACTACAAAATATTTAAAAAATATCTCAGCCGTTAGATGATCTATTTGATAGATTAGCCCCCATTTCACTCTCTGCTTCCATCGGGCCCTAAAAAATTTCGTTCTCTGCTTTCATCAACCCCCATTTCCTGGGTGGATCTGATCAGCCATTGCGCTAAAATTCTCCATCAGCCATTGCCGCGCCTTCGCCGTGGGTGGATCTACTCGTCGCCGCGCCTTCGCCATCTGTCCTGGGTGGATCTGCTCGTCGCCGCGCCTTCGCCATCTGCTTGATGCGCATGATTCGCCTCCTGCTCGTTGCTCGTTGGTGGATCTACTCGTCGCCACGCGCTTCGTCTCTGTTCGCTGTTCGTGGGTGGATCAGCTCGTCGCCACACGATTCGCCTCCTGCGCACTGCTCGTGAATGGATATGTTCGTCGTCACATGCTTCATCTCTGCTCGCTGTTCGTGTGTGGATCTGCTTGTCGCCGCACGATTTGCCTCCTGCTCGTGGTTCGCTGTTCGTGTGCTGACCGAAAAGGCCAAACGAACAACATTAACAGACAGGTGAGTAGATATTTAATCAAGCAGGTGAGTAACTTTAATGCCCATGGGCTTCCTTTTGTCACTTTTTAAACATTATAGACTTTTGTGATGATACAATTAAAAATTATAATTCAGTCCTCTCTTCATGGATGCACCTGATGCTGTGCTTTTTCACTCACGTGTTTCCTCAGTATTAAATTCGTAAGAGAATGCCTGCAATCTTACTCTCAAAGCAACTTTAGTTATTTGTTTTTCTCTATTTTCTTTTTGGAACCCAGAGATTCCCTTAGGTGTTCAAAGCTGTGATTTGTTCATTGTGTGATAATTCCCTTTGCTAATGATGTTTTTGGAAGGAAGATAGCATTCCTCAATATTTCAGCAATGTGCCGAATGGAAGTATTGCTATTTGAATGTTCGTTCTTTGTTATTTTGAGATATTTGTTAGTGCTTTATTTTATATTAATTGTGGTGCTTCTTGTTTCCAACGTTTTGTTACTTTTAATTTGTCTATGTGCTCAGTGTTCTGTTCAGTTTCCTTTTTTATTATTACAATAGGTATAATCAGAAACACTTTTTGTTATTAAAAAAAAAGATAAGGTCTGGTAACGTAAGTACTAAACGGACACTATTATATAGCACAAGTATCTGGTTAGGATACTTTTTGTGATTCTTTTGCAAGTTGCATTTTTTTTTCATGTAGAGGTTACCCTGAGTGGGACAGATTCTGTAACATATTGTTTGAAGAACCAATGTTACATTTTTTTAGATAGAGAGATTGTTAAGATATTTTACTACCAATATTTTCCCTGCCTTTAATTAGATAAGATTTGTTTAATCTCCTTTAAGGCTATAGTATCTTGTGTTTTTCCAAAAACTTTAGCTGGTGGCACCACTGAGCAACATAAGTAGCTACACACTGAAGCCCTCTTCGTTCTCAAGTCCAAAGGTTCTCCAACTTTCATGCTTTCCCACCTCCTCTCCTAAGAGCTCTATAATTTTTATATACACATTTTTCATTTTTCTTATTTTTAAAACTCAATTCAGACAATCATCATTTTCCTTTTTTTTTTTCATTCCATATGGTTGCTTGTCATGAGTATTGTTCTTAGAATTCTTAAATATTCTGGTTGTTATGGTTTATATTATCTATTTGGAATTCATGTATTATACTTTTTTGTTAGAAGTTCACATACTAGTTATGGATAAAAGTTGGATGACACATGACGTCAACTCCAATGAATACATTTGTGGTGTGGAGCATTTTATCACATACTTGATCCGCAAGTATGGGGTGATTGAAGATTTAAGATGCCCTTGTAGTAGGTGCTTAAATTTTGAGTTACATGTTGCATATGTAATAAGGGCACACTTGCTTGTAGATGGTATAGATGTGATAAGCGTTGGATTTATCATGGCGAAGAACCAACTATTCATTTACCTCAAATGGATGAAAGTAGGAGATTGTATAAAGAATGGAAAAAAAGGGTCTAATGTTGAGAACTTTGATATAGCCGATGAGAATGACATGGATGAACTTAATGACATGCTTGAAGATGTGGAAGCATTTGTTGATAATCAAGTTGAAGAAACAAATGATGAAGACAACTTCAATATCCCGTCAGACTTTCTTCATGAACAAAAAGTTGACTCGCAAAAAGAGCTTTATCCTGGGTGCAAGTTGTCTAAATTTGCATTCATAGTGAAGCTCCTCCACTTGAAGGTTTATAATAAGTGGAGCAACAAGTCATTTGACATGCTTTTGGAACTTCTACAAGATGTTCTACCTAATGGAGGATGTCTTCCTAAGTCAAATTATCATGCGAAGAAATACCTGAGGGGGTTGGGAATGGGATGTCACAATATCCATGCATGTAAATATGATTGTTGCTTATTTTAGGGGGATAATAAGCAACTGATGCAATGTCCTGTTTGTGGCACTTCAAGGTATAAGACAACTGATGGAGTTGGAAAGGCCATTCCTCATAAAGTTTTGCGATATTTCCCCATAAAGCCAAGATTACAACGACTATACATGGACTCAAAAATTGCACAAAACATGCGTTGGCACAAGGAGGAGCATAAGATAGAAAAGAACTTTATGGGTCATCCAGCAGATGGCGAGTCATGGAAGAATTTTGATATTGAATATCCTGACTTTGCTATGGATGCTCGAAATGTGAGGCTAGGGCTAGCTAGTGATGGTTTCAATCCATTTGGTAGTATGAGCCACTCCTATAATATGTGGCCAGTCGTTCTGCTGACATATAATTTACCTCCATGGATGTGCATGAAAAAGGACTATTTAATGATGTCATTGCTTATTCCAGGACCCAAGGCACCAGGAAGGAAAATTGACATTTACTTGCAACCTCTTATTTCAGAGCTGAAGGATCTTTGGGTTAATGGGTTGTGGACATTTGACTCATTCTCAAAGAGTAATTTCAAATTAAGAGCAGCACTTGTTATGCCCGAATCCTAAGTCTGGAAGACATAATGAACAATCCAATCAAATTCCGAGCTGCAGATCGTTGGATGAGTAAACTTCACAAAAAACACCGAGCAGATGTCAAAAAAAAGTGGAAACAATTGGGAGATGTTGCTAGACCAATCGGTTCCCATGATGAAGATTGGAGAAAAATAACCGCTAAGTGGCAACAAGAACTTGATGATGAGCAAGAGATTTTATCTTCTGAGGACCTAAGGGACAATGTGAGTTTTTAAAGTCATTCACTTAGTATGAACTATGTTATTGAATGTAAGCTACTCTTCATAACATTAAGTATATGTAGAGAACAAAAGCAATGAAAGCTAGAGATGCACGTAAGGCCATCAAATATCCACATCGTACTGGTTCAAAGTCTTTTCACAGCAGAAGAAGTGAATATGTAAGTTGTAAGATGTTGAAATATATGCACTGCATGTATTATTCCCTTTATCTAATTAGTCATTCAAATATTCATTTCATTTTATAGATTATGGAATTTAAACAAGTGCCTGATGAAATTGAGTTTTTCAAGCAAACACGATATCGTGAACCTGGACTAGATGGCGTGGGTGGTTGGATTAGCCAAGATGCAATGGAAGCTTATGTAAATTGATTATTTGATTGATAATTTGGATATAATGTGTGAGATTAATAATTATTATCTTTTTTTATAGGAAAAAATGATTCAAATGCATTCGGAATCACAATCATCTAGTGCACTCATTTCTTCTAGTGATATTGTTGACAAATTTATGGGTGCTACTTCAAGGTCAGAATACTATCCAGGAAAAGGATATGGCCCCCCATCTATTGGGAAGTCCTCTCGTCGAAAAATCATGGAAAGTCAGCTGGAACAAAAGTTGATGGATAATAAAACTAACTACGAATAAAAAATTGTTGCCCTAGAACAAATAAATATAGAGCAACGAGAGTAGTTGAATGAACAACGGGAGCACATAAATGAGGTGGGAATTTTTATATAATCAAGTGGTTTATTTCTTTCATGCACTCAAGTATTTTTTTTTGTCTTAGCTTCTTCGAACTGTGAAGACGCTCATAAAAGGTAAAGGAAAGTGTGTTTCTCCATCAATTCCTGTGCATAGTGTTGAAGGCGAAACAAATTTTGAAACTGATTAAGGTGATCCCTCAATTTTGTCTGATTAATTTGTATTTTTATTATAACTTCAACTTGTAGTTGATTGATGTCTTGCAGTTTTATGGCTTTTTTTAGTTTCTCAATGACAACTAGTGAATTAACAAGTCGTTTCTTAATTTAAGTTCCCATTTCTTTTCCTCTTTTTAAGTTTCAAATGAACTTGTACTTTCTTGCTCCCTATGCATATCTTTTGGGCGACAACTTGAAGTTTCAAAATACTAGGTTTCACATTCTAAAATACTTCATCAAGCTGTTTCTGCAAATATAAATCCCTTTCTTTCCTGCAATTGCGGGAAGCTGGGAAACAATGGTTGCACTTTATTATGTCTTGCTGATTTAACCAATTGTCAAAACTAAAGTTTATTATAGTTATAAATAAATGAATAATATCTTGCCATTTTGTTTCTCTCTTCGGTTCTTGTTTGTTTCAGTAAAATCTCCACTATTAGATTTTGTCATTGAAGAGGTTGCTTTCATGTTGAAATTGCAAAGAAATGCGATGATGAAAGGTGTACTTAATTTTTCAACTTTTCTTTGTACCCAGTGTCTAATCTGAAATCATTTCTTCCAGCTCAGGATCATCTGGCTTGATGAATAGATGACCTTCTGATTTTGCTTTATTTGATAATAAAACTCTATCTGAAGGTGTATTTTCTCCATTATCCAAATCCATCCTGTCAAAATTCTCATCAGCAGCATGAAATTCTCCAAGTTGAGCATTCCTTAGAATTATATTCTTTCCATTGGCATCCTCAACTTCATTCCAAACGCCAGAATTTGGCAGAGCTGCCAGCTTGGATTTTTCACATATGCAAGTCTCAGGATTTTCATGAAATTCACCTCTGCCTGGTTTAACCTCATTAGGTTCTCCCACGAATCCTTTCTGAAATGTGTGAACTTTTGATGAAAATGTTTCCCAAGTCATGCTAGTTCGATTTTGGAACAAAGAGTGGAGCCTTTTAGCATTTGGTCTTATCGTCCTTTTGTGGCCAAAATACTTCCTGCACAATGAAAAAAGTGGATACATTCAGAACATCAAATTTAATAATTGAAGCTTGTTGTAGAATTCAAAATGTACCTTCGACAAGCCAACATTTAATAAATGTCCTTTTTTTCCATTTGCACTACTTATTTAATGCTAACTTTTCAAATGTTTATTTTGCAGTTGGCGGCACTACTTCGATGATGGTTATTGGATCGTGATATGGCTCCATTTGCACAATTAATATGGCATGTTCATGCTTGTACTAGATTTTAGAGACTAAGGAACATATGTTTGAATTTTAGCCACGATTAAATGAAGTTCTGAGATGTTGGTGAAGTAAATATTGTTATGGGTTGTTGGATTGGATCTTTATACTTTTTTAGTACTCTTTTGTATGCTTTTAAGATCACTTTTTGAGATGATGTTTAATTGGTTGTTTGATGATATGTTTTTCTAATATGATATATTGTTACTTGCATTGAAATGCTATGGAAATGTTAAAAATATTTTATACCTTTTCTTATTTTTGATTGAATATTATTAAAATTAGTGATTATTTACTACCAATGAAGCTTTTGTGATGTCTAACAAAAGAGAATAGAATTGTTAGAGTTGTTATTTAGTGACGTATAATTGTTACTAATGCTTACAATTTTGTGACATCTAAATGTCACTAAAATGTGAAGATTTTGTGACGTTTATATTTTTTGGGACGGCTACTTAATATACGTCACTAGGATCTTTCTATGACCTGAATTTTGGGACGTTTATTGGGTGACGTCTATTAAACATTACAAATGATCTTTCGTGACATTTATTAAAGTTTTGATGTCTTTTAACAAGCGTCACAAAAACCAAATTTTGTTGTAGTGCACCTTAATTAATCGATCTCCTGCAGCTAATACCCAGCTGTACTTGCTAATCCCACAGGTGAGTGTGCTTTTCTGGTTTACTGATCTTGTGCTTTATATTATATCCAACGTTTCCTTCCACCTAAGCAGTCCCGGTATCCAAGACAGATCTTCACTGGAGATTAATCATTCATATTTACTATAAAATATGGAGAAAGATTGCTATGGAAAAGATCTTAATACGACCAGGTTCATAGAATTGTATGATTGATATACAAATATCAACCTTGTTGCGTGAAGTAGAGTGAGTTGCTTTTGGTAGGTGGCACCTCAAGTTTAGTTTACTGTATCTATTAACAGATATAAATTAATGTTGCAATGCAAACCACGGCATGATGCGGCAGTGTTTGTACTGTTTAAAAGATTAGCTTAGATAAGTTTTAAACTCAAGCGTATATTACTCGTATAAGCTGCTAAGTCCTACTTAATACTATCCCTCAGAAACACTAAAAAAGGCATGCACGCCTGAATACAGACAGTCACAAACCGGACTTCACATGATCATGCACACAGGGAGACGAACTTTGATTAAAACGCAGTGAACAGTGGACAAAACAAGTGCCAAGTCCCTTTCCATTTTGCCTTCTGCAGATTAACTTTGTAATCGCACATGTACAACTGACAACCCTCCTCCTTATTGCGCACAAGTGCCAAGTTCCTTTTGCCTTCCGTCTTTCAGAAAAGTCTACTTTTTTTTTTCCTCTCTCTCTCTCTCTCTTATGTATACAAATTTTGACTGCTAAAAGACACTGTTTAACAGGAAGGCGAAGCCGTCTGAATCATGTCATGAGGACGCGTGGGGGAATTATCAAAGAGAAAGCCTCAGGCTTGTCTGTATACATATGATCAGGAGTTCAGCTGAGAGCTACACGTAGGCGAAGTGGTTGCCACCAGTTGAAAGCTCTGTGAGTTAAATGGTAATGGCTGCCAACCTTGGAAATCTTGATTGGACAAGCTCCCAGGGTTTCCAAAAGAATGGTAGTTGTAGAGAGAGAGAGAGAGAGAGAAGGAGAGAGAGAGAGAGTATTTGAAATGCTAATTGTCGTGTATCTCAGCCTAGAAACACGCACGTAAAGTATATGGAATTGCAGGTGGAAAAGCCTGATGTTTGCTAGCTTGATGCACTACGAGAAAATCGCGATTGTTCGACGGACAATTTCTGACGGTTCGAAATCCGTCGCAATTTCTGACGGATAATTAGGCATGTCGATATTTCTAACGGATATGATTTATATTATTATTTAATTTTTCGATAATTAGGCACGTCGATATTTCTGACGGATATTCATCCGTCGTAATTTCTGACGGATTTTAAAATAAATTATCTAATTTGTTATATTTTTATTTAATTTTTTCGACGGTTACGACCGTCGAAAATGAAAAAATTAAATTATATATATTTTTATATTATTATTTAATTTTTCCGACGAATTTTTTGACGGTTACGACCGTCGAAAATGAAAAATTAACTTATGTATTTTTTTATATTATTATTTAATTTTTCGATGATTAGGAACGTCGATATTTTCGACGGATATCCATCCGTCGTAAAATCCGCCGCAATTTTCGACAAATATATAATATAATATAAGAGATATTTTATTAATATAATTAGCTATTTTCGACGGTTACGACCGTCGGTAATATTTAGCGACGGTTCAAAATGTCGGTAAAATAAAAAATAAATATTATATATAATTAAATATATAATTTTATTTTTACAATTATGATTAACAACATTATGATTAACAAAAGCTAAAAAAATAAATCCTAGTTGATATATATATATATATATATATACGGTTGTTTGATTTAATTGTGTTTATTCAGTCGGTAAGCAAACTGAACAAAAAAAAACTATATGTGAGATCAAAATTTGTAAAAATTGTACTATTGAGGGATTTTTCATTTTAACATAGATAATTAAAAGAATTAGGACAAAGATTCTTAAGACTCCAAGCATCTCTTATCAGATCTTAATTCTGCACATGAAACGAGTAAGGGCTCAAATATCAGTCAAAGTTGGCTTTAATGGTTTACTTGCATTACCAAGAACATTAGGGATAACCCCCTCTTAATTATGATCTCAAGAGCGTAATTAAAAAAAAAAGAGAAGGAAAAAGTGCCAACAGCACGTTAATGGGCCTCTCTGAGAGCCAAGTCTTGTAGTATCAGTAACAATGCCATTTCTAATCTGTTTCAGCCCAAACTACTCGAGGCCCAATAACACATTTAAAGGATAATAAAACGACTAATGACCAATGAGACATCACCACGTCAAACACACCATGCCTCCCTGCTCTCTCCTCCCCTCCTCTCTGCAACCGCAAGCTCCGAAGCCGCCGTCGAAAGCAACAGCTCCCGTCTCAGCCAAACGTAGCAGCAGCAGCAGCTCCACCCAGCTCTCCAGGAGGATAGCATCCCTAGTCTTCTCCTCTTCTCCGGTCCTCCTCGCCCTCGCTTCCTCTCGCTCAGCTCGCGCCGAAGCGAACGAGCCTTCCGACGTCATAGCCGCCGTCGACGACCCCGACGAGGACGAGGAGCGCGTCGTCGGCATCTTTAGTGTCCTCTATCATGCCCCTATCTTCTTATATCTTCTGTCTCCAGCTCTCCGTGATCAACGTGTTCGACCAAATGACTCCGTCGGTTATGTGCTGCAGGAGGCGTCGCCTTCGGTAGTGTTCATCAAGGACTTGGAGTTACCCGCGAAAACTGTAGGAAAGCAAGAAGACGGAGATGAGATGGGCGCGAAGGTGGTTGGAACGGGATCGGGTTTCGTGTGGGATAAAGCCGGTCACATTGTAAGAGTGTAACATGCACGGTTGAATCGATTCATATAAAAAGATGACCTATTTTGCTTCGAATTAATCAACTCGCAAGATGACGTCGTCGAAACATTCTTGATTTGGATTGGATTTAGGTCACAAATTATCATGTCCTAGAAAAATTTGCAACCGATCAGACTGGTCGGCGGCGTTGCAAGGTTCGTGCAGGTGTTTTTGTTCTTATTTTTTACTGCGACATTAAAATTTCTATACAAGTTGCATTTCTGGAATCTTGTTGCAGGTATATTTGGAAGACACAAATGGCAATAGTTTTTCAAGAGGCGCAACGCTAATTGGCCTCGATCCTGCTTACGATCTTGCTGTACTGAAGGTACTATTGCCTACTGGACTAGTGATGTTGCTGTGTTCTTGTTAATTTGTGGTTTCACAGATTGGTTTAGTGATTAAGATTGTTTGATTCATGATGGAAAACTAGTCCAGGTTGATGTTGAGGGTATCAAGCTAAGGCCGGCTCTAATTGGTACTTCAGACGGCTTGCGAGTTGGTCAGAGCTGCTATGCAATAGGGAACCCTTATGGCTATGAGCATACTCTCACCACTGGGGTACTCTCTCCTCCCCAATGATATGTGGCTAATTTCTCTAATATCATTAACTCAGTAACTTTGGAATGCCTGTGTCAATATTAGGACAAGTGTCAGCATTCTGATACACAACTTTTACAACATTCCTAAGGGCATTATGATAATAGTTTTGATCGAAACACAGGAGCTTATGAGTATATATGTAAACCACTTACGATTGTTAAAATGAGCAGGTTGTGAGTGGATTGGGCAGAGAAATACCCTCGCCGAATGGAAGAGCGATTCGGGGTGCCATACAGACAGACGCTGCTATCAATGCTGGTCAGTGTTGCCCATAAATAATAGTTTACTTACGCAGAAATAAAAAGTCATATTTCACCATAAACAAAAAACCTTCTGTATTATAAGATCATATTGGCTGAAGAATCCTTTTACGTCTTTCCTATATTCCTGGATCTGAGTGATGAAATTGAAAGCTGAAAGCATCCTGGAATGCTGGTACTTTGTCCTGTTCCGATTTTCTTGTTCTTGTTCCCTCAATCAGGTCAATATATCAGAACAAATAAATGCATTTCTTCATTAACGAAATTCACTAAATTGTATACAATGCTCTAGTAAAATATGGTGGTTCATTTCACAATTAGTAGTAGTTCGACAATAACTCAAAAAAATAATAGTAATGTGTTTGACAAAAGAGAAACACTTCTTATTGCATTCCCAAGTGAGATGAGCAAGCAAATTAAATATGCCCCATTTCTAGATAATTGATGGATCCGGTTACTCATTTGGGCCATTGTTGTATCTTTTATCTTATTCAAGTTCTTTTTTCTGCCATCTTTCAAGCTTACAACTCTTTAGTATCAAACACGAAGAAGTCTTATGAACCCTTTTAGCCTCAATGTTGTCTTCAGGGTATTATAAAGGTTCCTTATTCGGCTATTCATTAACGAATGCTGCATAATCAACATTCTTTTTGTAACCTTACTTAATCCTTAGATATCACATTATAATTTGCAGGAAATTCAGGTGGGCCTTTGATGGATTCTCACGGCCATGTAATTGGGGTGAATACGGCCACATTTACTCGCAAAGGTACGTTCCCTTCATTTCATGTAATAAAAATTGAAGTCAAGGGACAAATTTATTGATAAAAAATATGAGTTCTTCCTTTATTGACTTCTAAAAACAATCATATGTTGTGCTTTGTGCATATGCACACACTTGTTTATCTTTCTGAATAATCAACGACCATGATGGCTCTCCAATTGTATCATCTTTCTCTGCTGTTGCACAAAAAGATCTTTTATTTTCATCTCAAAAGATATGCTGAACTAGCTAAAGTCTTCCAAAAAAATATGACAAAATAAGCTCCATAAGATTCCTCTTATTGTAGTAGGGAAACATTAAGGATCAATACTATATGCAACAGATGACAGTTTAGGTTCCACCCTATATTCTTGATAGCTGGCATGTATTAGTAGACAAAACTTTGTAACAGACCTGAATTACCCATCCCAAGCAAGTGAATAGTTAGCAAAATGCTTTCAGAAATCAGGGAAAATTAATATGATTGAGTGCTTGACAAGATGATAGAATCGTAGATGCTTTCTCACTCCCTAGTATGGAAGTCTTACTTATTTAACATGCACATGCTCTCTCATTGTGGATGTTTTTATCCCAATTTGACAATGAAATATTCTTGGAAGCAATTTCGGCAGCCAATTATATTGCACATCTAGCTATAAAACTTCTGGGTACATTTCATGAGAAGTTCTCATGTCATGGGTTTTGTCCACATGGCTAGAATTATTATAATGTCCCAAATTTAAATATCTCCACACAGCCAAAGTCTCATTTCGAAATCATTACATGGACTTACAATCAATAACATAAATGCGGAAGTGAAAATGATGATATTCATAAATGTGCAAGCTCAGGAATCTCAAAATAACTAATATCAATACATGTCTCATCTCGAATGCATCATAATCACAACGCCTTATTAATGATGCATACAACACAAACTATGACAGCATGAGGCTCATCCATGTGCACACCATCACTCGAGCTAAAACACCACACACACATCTCCACTAGCCACTAATCGTACAAGAGAAAAATCACAATATCGTAAGTAATAATCTCTAGTGTGTTAATGATAAGACATAAAACATGTTCTTTAAGCACAAGCATCAAGAAATATAAGTACTATATAGAATAGGAAAGAGGCATCATCAGGTCATGAATTATAAGAAATGATAATAGCCCATTTTTGGACAGCCATGTGAAGGTAAAGATTATGCTCAAGTAAATCATCAATAGTCCAAATCAAGTTTTTTGATAGAAGAGTCATATCTCTTCAATTTGGGAGGACCACAATAGCATGAGATTCATCAATTAAGAAACTTAATTCCTCCGTCATTTTCCCTCAAAAAAATTTTCCTTTGTCATTAGTAACATTATCATGCAATTAGGAACTTGGCTCCTCCGTCTTTAACATCATTGTCATAACTTCATAGCCATCATAGCATAATCATTTTCTTCTTATTTATTGAAAGAGTTCTCCAATTGTTTAGGGTGTGCATTGTAAAACAATACAACATATGTCATAGTGATAGGACACCAACTTTCAGAACAAAAATGAAAGCAACACAAGATGGAATTAAAAGATAACTGTCCGTATTGAGTGGACAAACCTTCAGGAATACAAGGACTAACAACAAAACATACCCTTAAACAAATACTAAACACATATTTATAGAAAGAAAGAAATAAACTAACTAGTAGTGCTGCAACTAAAGAGGACATGTGCTGGAAGTGTGCTGGCAGTTGGTGGACATTTACTAGGCAGAGGGTGGGAATGTGGTTTGATGCTAGTGGTGGAAGAAGTGGGATACTTCTGTTGATAGAGGGACTCTATTAGTATATCCCCCTTGAAAAGACGCCTTGTCCTCAAGGCGGAATGCACTCTTCCCAGCCAGCTTCTTCAAGATATTGGCCACACTTTTTGACAATCGACTGATAAGTTGAGGTTCCAGTTGTGTTGAGACAAATTGTATGCAGAGAATTTTTTTGATGAAGTGGTTGAATCAACTTGTAACGTTTGCCTCGCCAATTGAATATCATAGAATATCATTCCAATTAGCTTGTACAGTATTAAGAGAGGCCAACCATTTGATTCCAAGTACCACATCTGTGCCACCGATGGAGAAAGGATAGAAATCCTGAGTGAAACTTCTATATCAAGATCCTTACATATTCGATTGCAGCGAATAATGTTGCCATTGTCGATTTGAACACCAAAAGGTCGAAGTGGATGAACATGTAAATTTAGTTCCTTTACTATTGCCTTTGCCACAAAGTTGTGTTTAGAACCGCTATCCACAAGAATAATAATTTCTCTCTGCCCTATTTTGCATAATAGCTTCATAGTGTTGCATGCTCCTTGCCCCAAGATAGCATGAAGAGATATCTATATGGTTTGAGGGAGGATCTTCTTTGCTAATAAAATTTTCTTCCTCCATAGTGTCTTCAAAATCAACAAGCTCCATGAGTAAAAAAGTGGGATTTTCGCAACGATGACCTGGGAAGAACTTCTCATTGCATTTAAAACATAAACCTCTGGCCAACCGAGAACGACGTTCTTCATCCCATGAGCGTGCTACTATTGGTGGACAGGCTGTTGTCATTGTGGTTTCGGCTCCAGGTAAAAGAGGTGATGTTGATGCTTTTGTGGGACATGGAGATGAGTGAGGTCAGTTGTAATGGTTGAAGCCCTTATTCTCCTGACAAAGGCTGATCTTTGACTCAAACTCAAGAGCTAGACTCATAATTTTGTAGACGGTCCTCGAGGGAAGGTTTTTCCTTTTGGCGGCACGACTGGGCCCTCGGAGGCTCCCTTGTTGAGGCGTTCCCCCGTTTATGAGCCCTCACGACGGACCCTGATGCGACGGTATCGGAGGCATGGGCCGAGGTTGGTGGCCCAGGCTCGGGCTCTTGGGCTCCACTCTTCATATCACACCTCTCTGATCAGCGTTTTGCGGAGCTCTTGACACTTCATCAGCGGATCGCCCCATTCCGCTCGGATCAATCCAGACCCAATGGATGGGTCTGGTTATCCGAGTCCTTCTCAGCGTGCAGCCTTTACATTCGATTCCTACCGCCCATCACTCTGCCAGAGGATTTCAGTTTTGATTGCAGACTTATATGGAGGTTGCGTGTGCCGTTGAAAGTCAAGATCTTGGCTTGGCTTCTACGGCGCGGACGGCTTCTCACTAGGCGGTACAGGGCGAGATAGGCGCCTCACAGTGACACATCTTGCGTACTATGTGACGAGGTGGAGGAGGACATCACCCATCTATTCTATGACTGCCCGACTTCTCGTGACATATGGCAGCAGACCAACATTGCGGGCCTCTTCTCATCGGGTTTGGAGACTGTGTGGCACTCTCTTCGTGGTTTAGTCCGTTAGCGACAGGGATGGAGAGCGTCTTTCGCGATCTTTTTGGCCGGTGCCTGGGCCATTTAGCTCCAGTGCAATCGGACTATTTTTTATGGGGAGAGATATCTGACGGAGCGTATTGCACACCACATCCTTTTTCTTATCTAGGAGTGGGGTTTTGTTTAGCTGGGATACTTCCTATTTTTTGTCGTTGCTCTCCCTTTGAGAGCTCGCCTTTGAACGTGACTTTCAGTTCACAGTTATATATATATAGATGGATGACAACCACAACTCTGGTGGTCATCCTTTTCCTTCTAAAAAAAAAGTTTTGTAGACGGTTCTTGGCTTGTGAATGCGAACATCAGCTTTCAACTCCTCTTTGAAACCATTAAGGAAAACTCCCATGAGACAGTGTTCAAGCCAGTTGCTAACACGAGAAGATCTTTTAGCAAATTCCTGAACTGATCCTGTTTGACGCAGGTTGCAAAGATGCTCATTGGGATTTTGAAATTCAGCAGGTCCATAATTTTCCTGCAATGCTTTGACAAGCTCCTCCCAATACAAAATAGTGCGTTCATGATTAATCCAAGCAAATAATCAAGAGCATCACCTTCTAAATACATGGAAGCTATGTCAACTTTAGCATTCTCTGGAGTTTGATAATAACGAAAATACTTTTCAGCTTTCATAATCCAGCCACGAGGATCGTCTCCTTCAAACTTCGGAAACTCCATTTTTGCATGAGGACGTCGGGAAGGATGCTTGAGCCACCATGGACTTTCCACATCATCTCTTGTTGTCCAATTAACTTTGCTTCTCTCGGAGTTGATTTCAGCAGCCTTTCCTATCTCCTGGCCAGTATAGCTGGTTGCCTCATGTTGACGAGCACTTGTTTGAGTTTTGAGGCTGCAACTTCAGTTGCTAATGCATCAATAGACTCTAATTTTGATGCAATGGAAGATAGCTACCGGACAATTGAGTCCATTGAAGAAATGGATGCATGTGTATTAGGGGGTGGGGATGTAGGATCATTTTGAAAGCTGGGGCGTGTATCCATCATTGTGGGATCGTTACTGCTCTGATACCAATTTGATAGGACACCAACTTTCAGAACAAAAATGAAAGCAACACAAGATGGAATTAAAAAATAATTGTCCGTATGGAGTGGACAAACCTCCAGGAATACAAGGTCTAACAACAAAACATACTCTTAAACAAATACTAAACACATATTTATAGAAAGAAAGAAATAAACTAATTAGTAGTGCTGCAACTAAAGATGACATATGCCGGTAGTGTGCTGGCAGTTATTGGACATTTACTAGGCAGAAGGTGGGGTAGTGGGCATTTACTATGTGGAAATGTGGTTTGATGCTAGTGGTGGGAGAAGTGGGATACTTCTGTTGATAGAGGACTCTATTACATAGGTCGGAGAATCAGTATCATAACAATGTCCTATTATAAGGAGAGGGTGCAATTGTACAATCATCCTCCTTGTTTAGGGTGAAGCAGCCCAACAGGGATGCACTAGCCATGTAACTATTTGTTCATCCATTAAAAATCTTTGCTTAGTTCTCACTGATTCATAGGTATAGGAAAAGGTATCTCACATCTTACATCATTTATTTTTCTAAGCATTGAATCTATCTTTGAACATAAAATCCTGTCGAATCTTATGAACATGGATCAACGAGCGTCGTATGATCCATGTAGCCGACCCCACCTAGTGGGATAAGGCTTTGTTGTTGTTGTTGTTTGTTGTTGAATCTATCTTTGAGCTACAAGAGTCAGATCAAATTATAAGAGAGCAAAGGTGACTCTAAGTCATTAGCACTGATCACATAAGAATGTATGGGAGTAGTATACATGATTGGATTTTGATCAAGTTAAAGAATCATGTTTGAGTTCTGTCTAAGCTTATCCATAGTGCGGGCATCCGATTCTCTTATGAATACTCTCAACAATTTGAACTTTCAAATGTTCAGCCAAAAGTGCGAGATGTGTCTCGGCCACTTGAAAGTTTCGGGCGCCCGATCTGATCTAAAAAGGAGTTTAACTGCCATCGTATTATCATGTCATAATGGTCGATCGATCCTAGTAGCGGACATTTGGTCCGAGAAGAACCCAAGCGTTCGATTATGGCGGTTGCGACATTTTGTTGAACCAGATCATCACAGAGCAAAGATTGTCTACTCTTTGCTGAAACTTTCGGATGTCCGAAACTCCTACCGATCATTCGAAAGTTCGATAGAAGTACAAGTTATTGTTGTTCTTAAATTTTCAATCAAGTTTTAAACACCCAAATCATTTCCAAAGTCGAAGATAATATATATCCATTATGCATTAAAGTATGATAATCCAAGAATCATTCAAGTCATTCAATCATCTATTCTATGTCCAACATATATATATATATGTATGTATAAAGTCCATGTCCATAATCATCATGAAATTAACATGAGAGTTCATCCACAACTAATTAAGACATTTAATCATACTAAAACTGATGTGAATCATGGACAGCACATATTAAGCAATCTAGGCATTTGAAAATAAGAATCAAATGATTAAATCAAGTTATCCATCCTAGTTTGCCCTAGTTAGAAATTTCATTCATCATCTATATAAGGCATCATCCAACTCAGTCATAATTCATCATTGGAAGACATCAAAATGATATTCTAAAAATGAATTCTACTGAACATAAAAAGACCATCGTTAAGCAAGAAGATCAAATCATAAGTAAAACAATAATGAATGCATGATACTTCTCTAAACATTAAGCCATCATTTTCAAGTCATAGATCCTCAATATAAAACCCTATAGTGACTCCCTAAAACATGCTTCTACCTTCAAAAACAACACATTTTTGCAATAGCTTCTTCTCTTTTGATTATTTCTTCTCCTAGTTCCTCCTTCACTTTGACCACATCCCAAGTCTTCTCCTTCACGCTTTGTTGTCCAAAGTGCAACAAGAGCAAAGAGAGGAAAAATGAGAGAATTGTCAAAAGAGAGGAGAAAGAGAGCGTGGAGTGTGACTTTAAGGGGTGGGAATGTAGTCCCTAAGGTCACCCTATGCATAACTTTTCTAGTGTTCTTTCATTAGATTTGAGTTTGTGAAGAAGATAATTCGAGTTCGCGCCTTTTCGATAAAAAATGCGAACGTTTAAGTGTGCTCCATTCAGTAGACGTCCGTTTTGATAATATCATCATGACCATTTTTTTTTTCAAACTTAAGTGTTATAATTAACTCCGCTTATGTTTTATAGCCGGTTCCAAGCCCGGATAAAGGAGGAGGGTTGTGTTAGGCCCCGACAGTCAGCGTAAAATCATGTCGAATCGCATGAACATGGATCAACGAATAGCGTCGTATGATCCATGTAGCCGACCCCACCTAGTGGGATAAGGCTTTGTTGTTGTTGTTGTTAAGTGTTACAATTATAGTTAGAGATGGATGGCAGTTTGTCATTATATTTTTTCAAAAAAAACAAAGGCATTAATTTCAACATGCTGCTCCCAGATTAAAATAATGGACTTTGGTGAATTTTAATTTTTTATTATTTTGTATTTTACATACAGGGACTGGGATGTCTTCTGGAGTCAACTTTGCTATCCCTATAGATGCTGTTGTTCGAACAGTTCCTTATCTGATTGTGTATGGTACGCCGGTGAGCAACAGGTATTGATCACACGACGAGTTGGGTGATATGTGACAATTTATTTGAATCATGACATATATAGTATTATATATATTTAAAAAAAGTATGTAATTTAACACGTTTGATGCCCACTTGTAATTTAACAGTTTACCATAAAGTATGTATTTTACGATTGCACTTCGGCACTTCGTGATAAATTAATAATCGTTTGCATATATATAATTTACGATTCTTTATGGTACCCAGAACCCAGACAGCAAAAGCTTGTTTTTTCCCCCTTCGGCATATGCATATATATATATATAGAGAGAGAGAGTTATTGATCAGAGTCCACTAATTATAATTATTAAATTAAGTTTACTTATTAACTAAATAAATGTTCCATTAACTCCATGAATGGGTTTAATAGTTTTTTTAATTATTAATGTGGAAAAAAATGTTTAATGTAATCATCAGTTAGCTCAGAAGGTTAAAACCAATTCTTTTTGACACGATGCCTTCCAAAAGCTATATTTTAAAGTATTTAAAAAATGGGAAAAAATACAAAAAAAAAGGAATAGTTACTGTTTGCTTCTATAAAACCCCCCTCACGCTGTACCACATAACGCAAAGAACCAGAAAGAAAGCAAACAAGCGCTTGTTGCTTCCACGCAGCATTTAATAGCGTTGTCGGAGAAGGGAGTCGTGCTGCTGGACTTCTGGGTGAGCCCCTTCAGGCAGCGCTGCCGCATCCCGTTGGCGGAGAAGGGGGTGGAGTACGAGTATAGGGAGGAGAACCTATCGGACAAGAGCCCCACGCTGCTGAAGGCGAACACCGTCCACAAGAAGATCCCGACGCTCATCCACGATGGCAAGACCGTCCGCGAGGCCCTCAACATCGTGCAGTACGTTGACGAGACGTGGCCCGGGAAGCACCCGCTGCTATCGGCCGACCCCTACGAGCGTGCCCAGGACCGTTTCTAGGCCGATTGCGTTGAGAAGAAGGTAGCCTGCACGCGACCCGTTCGATCGTCGTCCGCATATAGCTGAAACCTTTTGGCTGATTGGTGTTTCTGCTGTTGCTTTCAGGTAAATTGTAAATAGGTGGGGAAGATGAAATAAAATCAAATGCAAGGAAATTGTTTTGAAATTTATTATTGCCTAAGCTTGGTTGAATTTATGGCGGAAAAGAAAATATGATGGAGTTTGGTCGAAAACGTCGAGAAAAATGACTCCCAGCAAATGTCATGACCATTCACAATTTCCTCTCCCCCGTGCAGTATGGACATCTGGCTGTCACGACCTTGCACAATATCTTCACGCCCGTGCCGCATATAGGTCTTCTGGAGCTCACTGTCATGGTCGTATTGTCAGCCTTCACGTTCGCGTGAAGAAGGATGAAGTAGCACATTCTGTCATGATCGTGCGATGAAGAATTGCGATCGTGCTTCTTTATGACGAAAATAACATCGTGCGGAGGGAAGTCATGGTCGTGCGAGATGAAAATTGGAA
Organism: Pontederia crassipes; assembly: GCA_030549335.1. Classification (NCBI taxonomy): domain Eukaryota; kingdom Viridiplantae; phylum Streptophyta; class Magnoliopsida; order Commelinales; family Pontederiaceae; genus Pontederia; species Pontederia crassipes. Next base: position 3,181,912 of record CM060197.1, read on the forward strand.
ACTTCCTTGCCGTGCCACTTAAACGTCACGACCGTGACGACAGAATTTTAGGTCATTTTTATTCATATTTTTTTATAAGATTTCAGGTTGTTGAGCCAACCTACGGAGAAAACTATTTAAGGAGACCCCATATCAATTGGAAGAACATTCTGAAGGGCAAAATTCAAAAGTTGAAGACTTGGTAAAGACGATCAAAGCCTACAACGAAGTTCTGCCGAGCAGCCTAATCTGCCATCATGCGGCTGGGTCGAATGCCAGGCTACTTCATCTGCCTGCCCACAGTTGGATCGGCCACTAGGCGCCCTCATCTGTCCGCACATGGTTGGATCGACCTCTAGGAGGCCCTAATCTGCCCGCACTCGACCGGACCGGTTGCCAGGAGGCTTGATCTGTCCGCCCGTGATCGGATTGGCTGCCAGGTGGCCTGACCTGCCCGCAGCGGCCTAATCTTCCTGTCCGCTGCGGATCGGCTGTCATGCGGCATGATCTATTCGCCCGCGCCGAATCGGCTGCCAGCGGCATGATCTACCCATCCGCGGCCGGATCGGCTGCCAAGCAGCCTGATCTACCCACCCGCAGTTGGATCGGCCTCCAAGCGATCTGATTTGCCCGTCGAGGCTGAATTGGCGGCCCTGATCTGCCTACATGCGACTGGATGGGCTGCCAGACGGCCTAATCTACCCGCACGAGGTCGGATCAGTCGCTAGGCAGCCTATCTGCCCGCTTGCTGTCAGATCGGTTGCTAGGCGGCCTGATCTACTCGCGAATCTGATCTCTTAATTATTGGAACACCACAGATATTCCATCTCTCTCAAGAAATACATGTTTCTTGAGGAAGAAACATTTCCTGATAATAACAAGCTCTACATAATTTTGATTGAGATTTTTCTCTTCTAGCGCACACAATGGTCTTTTAGCTCAATAGGAATTGTCCTTCCATGACAAGTCATTTATGTTGTCGTAATTAAGGTAATCTTTGATTTAAGGAGATAAATTGTTGATTCTTAACTGCATCAGTGAAGGTTGGCTAGACCACAACAACAACAAAGCCTTATCCCACTAGGTGGGGTCGGCTACATGAATCATACGACGTCATTCCGCTCTATTAGTAACCAAACCTTTCGGTATATTATTCACCAATAGATCTTACTCTATTAGTTCGCCAAGTGTCCGTCTTGGCCTCCCTCTCCCTCTTTTAATCGGACTCCAGATTATTTGATCTACTTTTCTTACTGACGCATCTAATGGTCTTCTCTGAACATGACCAAACCATCTCAAACGATTCTCTACCATTTTCTCCCTAATAGGAGCCACTCTGACTCGTTCACGTATATGATCATTCATAATCTTATCTAATTTTGTATGACCACACATCCATCTCAACATCCTCATTTCGGCTACACCCACTTTACGTTCATGTTGTCCCTTCATAGCTCAACATTCACTACCATATAATACTACCGATCTTATAGCAGTACGATAGAATTTCCCTTTAATTTTATTGGATACTTTTTTATCACAAAGAACTCCAGTGGCTTTCCTCCATTTACACCAACCAGCTTGAATTCTATGATTACATCGTCATCAATCTCACCATATTGTCTTACAATTGATCCTAAATATTTAAACTTTGTCACTTGAGGAATTATATCCTCCCCTAGCCTAACTTCCAAATCGTCTATAAGTTATTTATTTGTGAAATTGTTATGCATATATTCTGTTTTATTCCTACTTAAACGAAAACCCTTTGACTTCAATGTATTTCTCCATATTTCCAATTTTGTATTAATCTCTTCTCTTGAATCCGCTAAAAGTACTATATCATCCTCAAATAGTATGCACTTAGGTACATCCTCTGTGATACTCTCGATAATAGCATCGATAACTAAGTTAAATAGATACGGGCTTAAAGCTGATCTTTGATGTAGGCAAATTTCTATAGGAAATTCATTTGTCTCACCTCGGATGTTTTAATCCTAGTCAATGCCCCATCGTACATATCTTGTATTACCTTAATATAGGCAACACTCACCATCTTCTTTTGCAAGGCTTTCCAAAGTACATCCCTTGGTACCCGATCATACGTCTTCTCTAAGTCAATGAAAGTCATATGTAAGTCTCTTCTCCTACTTCGATACTTCTCCATTATCATTCTTAGTAAATAAATCGCTTTTGTAGTGGATCTTCCTAGCATTAACCCAAATTGTCTCTAAAAAATACTAGTCTCCATTATCAATCTATGCTCAATCACTTTTTTCCCATAATTTCATTGTGTGACTTATAAGTTTAATCCCTCTATAATTTGCACAATTCTGAATATCCCATTTATTTTTGTAAATAGGAACTAATGTACTTAATCTCCAATCATGCATCTTTTTCGACCGTAAAATCTCATTAAATAGTTTACATAACCACAACACACCTTTTTCTCCTAAACATTTTCAAACTTCAATCGGTATACCATCCGGTCCAACGGCTTTACCATTCTTCATTTTCTTAAGAGCTTCGCTAACCTCCGAGACTCTAATTCTACGATAAAATGACCTATTAAGCTCACATTCGCTAACTGTCAAGTCCTCCAAATCACAACGGGAACCTTCACATCCATCATTAAATAACTTATAGAAATACACTTCCCATCTGTTCTTAATATCTCCCTCAGTAACTAAAACATTGCCAACTTCATTTTTTATGCATATTACTTGATCCAAATCTCTCGACTCCTTCTCTTTATTTCTTGTAATCTTGTAAATCCTTTGTTCACCATCCTTTGTCCCTAACTCCTTATAAACCCCTCATATGCTTTAGCACGAGCATCACTAACTGCCTTCTTAGCCTCCTTTTTCGCCAAACGATACTTTTTTCAATTGTCAGAACTATTGTCCAAATGTATCACCTTGAAACAATTCTTCTTATTACGCACCTTTTCTTGGACCTCCTCATTCCACCACCAAATCTCCTTATCTCGTGGTTCAAAACCTTTTGATTTTCCTAAAATGACTTTAGCAACCATTTCAACCTTTTTTGTCACATTCTCCCACATGATACTAGCATATCCTTCCAACTCCCACACACTTTTTTCTAATAACTTACTTTTAAAAGTCTCTCGCTTTTCCCCTTTTAATTGCCACCACTTGATCTTTTGATAAAAAACCTAAAAATTTGTATTTCTCCGAAATGTTTTTCTTTTTTTAAGGAAGTTTAAGATGATAAATTGACCAAAGTGTGCTTGATCATATGTTCATTAAAGACCAGACCATCAGGTGCTATAGTTATCTAGTTATATGGAGCTACTTTATGACTCATTTCCCTTCAAATTAATGTTAATTTTGTATTATGTTAATCACAAGTTGAGTTTTCTTTTGCAGTGGATTATGTCATTTTTTCTTTGGAAAAGGAAAGCAACTCGAAGCAATTTTTAGTTGTAAAATTGATCAGTACTGGATGTGCCTGTCGCAAGGGAGTGTGATTCATATTTTTTAATTGTGTATACAGTGAAGGGGGCAGCTGTTTACCCAGCCTTCTTTTGAAATTTCTGTTTACAACTTTAGTACAATTTTACAGTTTTGTATAATGTAAAATTTTTGTGTGCTCTACTTTAGTACAACTTTACTTCAATTTTTTTAACAGCAGAATAAAAATAATATAAATATATTTATTAATAAACCATATGCAAACTTAATTATATATATATGAATTTAATAAACGTGTCTCTACTTTAAAGGAATATTAAATTTTTTTAAAAAAACTATTATTATATCACTAATAAAAAATGATGACTTGTAAATTAATAATATATATAATAATATATAATGAATTCCACGGGCCTACGATTCCTTTGAGTGGGCCATGACCAAAGCGCACTATGGCCCAGACGGGACGCGCCAAATCTAAAATTCTAATATGAATAGCAAAACTAAATATATTAGTTTATAATTATAAAATCAACTAAATAAGGCTATCCATAATAATATATTAGTTTTTATATATCCATAAAATCAACTAAATATATATTAGTTTATATATATATATATATCCAATTAAGTCATGTATTTGTACCCATAATAATATCAATAAATATTCACCATAATTGTATTCTGATTAGGTCTGGTAATTTAATAATATGCTCTCGGTCAAACTCCTAAAAAGACTTAATGTAGAGCATATTATTAGTTTTGCATTCGTAATCGATGAATTAAATCAAGACAAGCGTTTCCAATAAATTGTTTAGCTTGGATAATATACGTTACTACTCCTCCCTTCTTATTCACGTCCGGATCGTTTTTGGTTTTAGCTAGATACATTGTCTGCTACAGGAACAGGTAATTGGATGGCTGATATGTGCAACTGTTTAATCGCATCTTTCATTTTGTGATACGAATTTATTTGTTTCTCTCTCCTCGATCTCATCCTTCCAAGTTGCAACAACAGAACCGGCCGGATGGCGTCCATGGCGATGGCTGCAAATCCTGAAGTGGTGGAGGAGATCCTGTCCTGGTTGCCACCGGAATCTGTCATCCGCTTCAGGTGCGTCTGCAAGCAATGGCGCGACCTCTCGTCCGCCCCGTTCTTCGTCGCCGTCCACACACGTCGCAATCCCCACAGGATCTCAAGCTTCCTCGTCAACGGTGTCTCGGATCGGGAGAAGAAGGTGCATGAGACTTCGTGTGCACTCGACGGCGGACGTTTCGGGCGCGCTTTCCCCGAACTGTGCACCTTCGATCACGTCGGCCGCGGCATACTCAACTGCTGCAACGGGCTCGTCGTGGGCATGGGATGGCGTCGTGGCATCTGGGCGTGCAACCCGACAACCAGACAACTTAGAACCCTACCGGACGTAGGCTCGGAGTTCGGCCTCAGATATGCGGTTCTAGCATTCGACCCCTCACGATCCATCAACTACAGGGTCCTGCGCGTGTCTCTTTTCACCGCGGACACCAAACTGTACCGGAGCGAGACCGACACCTGGGAGACCTTCTTCCTTCGGAGGCCACAAGCTCGTTGCGTCTTTTCCATGTGGTGCATGTCGTGCTACTTCCGGGGTACCCTGTACTGCTTGCGCGGCGACGACGGATCCGTCGTCGCGGTCGACATCGAGCGACGCAGCGCCGATGAGATGACGACTCGTCCGCTGCCCACGGCCGCGGGTGACACGTTCGAAACCGCCGACTTCTGTCGGTCGGCGAGATCGGGGCTCTTGAGGTGGGTTCGTCACAACTTCCAACATAATCGCGGCCCCGTGGATTCTAAATTACTCGTGAAGATTTACGAGATGAGCAGGGATCTATCAGAGTGGAATCTGCTGCACGAGGTTAGCGTGCTCGACATGTTGACCGGCATCATCCCTCCGCCGTCGACGACATTGTTGCATACAGATCTCTTTTGGTCTATATCTCATGTTCGAGGTGGTATATATTGGCATAAAAAATTCTTGTTCGTCGAAGGTGAAGAAGACGAAGAAGGGAGACTGTTGATGAGATTGTCGATGGATGATGAGTTTAAGGTTGTGGCGTACGACCTCAGAAGCCGCAGCCACCATGAACTGGTCGCCATGTCAGGACTTCTTGCATGCGCCCACACTCTCGTTGCTCCATGATACATATATTTTTATTTATGTCTTTTCAGAAACAATAATTTAATTTAATTTAATGTATCGGCAATATATCCGGAGAAAATGAAACGACGTTATATATCAAATTGTTGTTATAAAATCAACCAATTAAATGGTGGATTGTATATTATATTATATAAATAACATATCCATATTTAAATGACTCGATGTAATCGGGTTCCTAAGTTTCTTGTATTTTTTTAACCCCTAAAAACCATATATTTTCCCATCTAATTTAAATTATCAAGGGATTCGATTGCCAACCTTAAAAACCTTCTTTTTAGCTGATAGTTGATCCTTTTAGGATATTAAATAATATTTCTCTCCCCTTTGGAGAAAAAAAATATGGGATATGAGGATTAAAACTGATAGTATCTTTTCATGAAATTATTAATTTATATAAAGTCTTGGTGGTTGACGTGAGTGTTGTTAATGTGCATCAAATGCAAGCACAATAAATTTAAGCCCCACATATTTCAAAATGGTATCCATATAATTAATCGCATGATGCTTTCATAACATTTTTCTTTTTTTTATTTCCAGGAAAGTCATTATTAATTTATTTATAATAGGTCAATAATCCAAAGAAAATAATGTACTAGAGATGCATAAGAGCAAAGTTAGATCGTATCACATTAAATCATTACCAAATTTAATAAATTAAATGTGAAAATTTGTCATATCCATCATTCTCTTTTAATGGAAAATGCTCGATAGAATGAACTTTACAGAAATCTTTTCTTCTCTGCAAATACGAAGAATGAAAAAATATTTAATGGCTATTTTAGAGGATCCTCTTTTAATAAATTAATGGCATTTCGAATTATTTTTAAACTCCGTACTTAGTGCAATTGTAATTTTTTTTCAAAATTAATATAAAATATTCTAAAATTAACATATTTTAAAAAACATATTAGTTTATACATTCTCTTTTTATTAATTGTAATATATCATTATTTATATTATGAAGATACAATAGAGTATAAAGAGTCAACATATAATTCATAAATAGTTAATTATGATTCTAAAACTTTAATACACAAATTAATAATAAAAATGCCAAGTATTTGTGCTAAGAATTAAATGATTATATTAATGATACTAAATGATGAGAATAACAAAAAAAGAAAAAAAATTATATGGATGAATGTTGGCTTAAGATTCATTCTAAATCCTCACATATATATATATATACATATACATATACATATATATATATATATATATATATATGTATATGTATATATATATATATATATATATATATATATATATATATCGCTGAAAAGAAGAGAGTACATGTGATATCTAGAAAAGAGAATGAAGATTGACTAAGATAAATATAAAATTTCGAATGTTAGTAACTCCTCCAAAATTGTTTCAACATAAATACCATGATAATAAACCCAATGACTAACTTTATTTAAACATAAATATCTAAACTAATAATACAAAATTTCGACATGCAGATTTGCCTCAACCATTTTCCCTGCATATAAATATATAAAACTACGTAAATGATATAAAGATATAGTTGATGATAGTTTAATAAAAAGATACATGTAAATATTGAAAATAAAAAAACATAAGAATGTTAATACAATATAATAAAAAAGGCAAAGAGTAAGACAACAATGGTGAATAGCAGTGTTGTAAGACCCGGTCCAGCCCGACCGGCCGGATCGGTATCCGGGCATTAAAATGATCCGCGGGTTAGTCAAAACTCGGCCATGGGATTGACCCGCTTTGATCCGGTCAAATCCGATGAAAACCTGAGTTCAACCAGTTGACCCGACGGATTTGACCGACTCGAACGGATCAAGTTGTAAAATATAAAAAAATAAAATATATAAAAATTATTAAATTTTTTAAAATATTATCTATACATGTCTTTACTTGAAATTTATGTTTCAACATTCTTCTTTATCATATATATAATATTTCATCGATATTTTTATTTTTTATAATTGCCTCATGAGATTTTTATTTAGAAAATATTCAATTAATGCTTATTTTATTTTATTATTTGATTTAAATATTTTATTGTATTATATTTTGTATTTTTTCTAAATAAGATAGTACATATTAATAATATTGCAATGGTCACATTAACTTATTTTATTTTTTATTAATTTATATTATCCGGTCCCACCATTCAGTTCGACTCGATCCAACCCGTCCAACTTGATCCGTTAGACAATTCGGATCGATGACCGGGTGGAGTCTTAGAACATTGGTAAATAGTGCATTGCTCCAAATGAACATCCAATGGCAGTTAAATATAGTGGATTCAAGTTCAACATTATGCCAGGCATTCAAGCAGCAACTCTCCATGATCAACTCAAAGAAATAGCAAAAACAAAAGAATTTTATTGGCTATAAGAAGCTTGGAGACGGGTTAATTATGAATGGGACTCTAGAGGTGACTCACATCGTGATCAGTTATGTAGCACTTAGCTCCAACCATCATACAATGCAATGCAAATGCATGATTCATTATATAACAATTGCATCTCAATATCAAAAGATGAATCATATCAAATACCATTTCAAATCGAACAAGATTGCACTTCTCGTAACTCATTCATATCATATCACATATACTTTTCAAATGTGTAATCATACAATCATTCTGATATACTTTTTATAACTGCATTTCTCGAAATCAATTCATAACATATCTAAAACATATTCAATAATATCACAGTCAATGCCATACAAAATTCAAAAGAGGTGACTACATAGAGCAGGAGAAACCAACTTACCTATAAGGGCTAACAAAATATTTTCGTTTCTTTGTTCACTACTTTACTCTTTTACTCATATAACAATAATAGTAAGAAACACATTACTACTATGATCTGAATACAATCCTATCACATATGAAACGTAATTAATTGCATAAGTATATGAACCTTAAGTATTTATTCTTATAACTTAAGTAACTATTTAACATAAGGATTGACCTAATATTATGACAGATTGCACACATAGTAAAGAAAATCCATATCTTCTGGTATACATAACCAAATGTATCAATCCAATTTTCTTTAGTTCCATATTACAGAGACATTAATCTGTAAAAGTTTCAAATCTTATTCTATTATGGTTTGTTCTCATGAAAATTAACATTCAGCCTAACTTTTATGTTATTTCTATGTTCTGACAGACTGAGTAACCTTAATTTTATGATTTATATAAAATAATAAACATTCCATGTTATTGTTCTTTTAATTTTCCCAAATAGTAGACATCCTAAGATATAACTCAAAAAATTATTTGAATTTATATCTATTTATACTGAACACAATAAATTTAACTAATACTAGCATAATCTGCCATAAGTTCCCTCCTGACAGACTGAGTAAGGCTCGGTAAAGTATTTATAACGTTCACTACAAATATCATTTTCTAATGATTCCAATTATCAATGAAACCTAACATTAATATTTATAACACAGTAAATTATCAAATAATTACACGATATATTAGATTTAATACATAATTTACAAATTCGAGTAGCAATTTCGGCGGACAGAATGATAGTATCTTAAAGATATGAGCATAACTTTATCTACAGAAATCATAGTAACTTGATTCCAAAGCTCAATGAAAGTAGACTCATATGTGATCAATAAGAATAAATTTCATAATTTTTAGACCACCCGAAGGTATGGAATTATATAGTTAAAATTCGGGAACCAATTGAACATGGCTAGGGTTAATCTTACCCATGAACAACATGAGTTTTGCCCTATGTTCAAGTAAAATCCGAAAATGAATAGATGAGAAAGGTTCAGAGTCACCCTATTTAGGAATTATTTAGTTAAAATTCAAAGTAAATGAAGTAATAACTTACCAAAACCTAAAACCCTAGCTTCCACTTCTCCTCTTCCAATTCCTTCAACATATATGGATTTGTGCCATTTCCTTAAGTGCTCGGCCAAGGGTGGTGAATAGGGCAGAGGAAGATAGTAAAAGGTGAAATGGCATTACATGTGAATAAGTGATACTTCAAGGGCATTTTCTTAAATGCTTTTGCATTTTTCCATTTATTTATTTATTTATTTATTCATTTACTTAAGATATTACATGTAAATAAGAAACTACTCCCCATTTGGATTCAAATAAAATATTTAGAAAAATAAATAACCAAGGAATCAAAATCTAATTTTTTGTCCAAAGAACAAAAATCGCGATTTCACAAATTTTTTGATTTTGTGTCTACGTTTTATCTAAATCACACCCCTCCTAAAAATTCTTAAAAATCACTTTTAAAATTCTTTCATATATAGAAACAATTACCGGGACTTTAATTTTTCAAATTTTCACTTTTCCGAAAATCACATTTTCATGCCTTAAGTAAATTTTCATCGCTTTCGCACTTTAGTTCATATTGAAGTGTAAATCTTAACATCACATTCATAGAGATTATCAATAAGATAATATAGCATCACATTCATATAACTAATCATGCATGGTTAACTTAGGGATATTACACAAACCGTGGGAAATTTCCACGGTCAACGCCGTGGAAAACTTTTTCCATGGCTTAAATCATGGGAATTTCCCACGGTTCGAGCCGTGAAAAATATTTCCTATGGCTCGAACAGTGGAAAATTTTTCCACGGCTCAAGCCGTGGTTTCCTAAGGTTTGAACCATGGAAATTTCTACGAAAAATAATTCGTCCGGAAATCCATCGTAAATTGCGAATGTTTTTCCGCCCGTGAAAAATTTTCCATCAGAAAGAGCCTTTTCTTGTAGTGGCATTGTTTATTTTCCTTTTTGCAAGAAAACAACTCAAGGCCAAGAAAACCAAGTCACCCCAAGGAAACAACCAGGCCAAATTTTCTTTTCCTATTAAAACTTAATTCCATTTATTTTCCAAATCCATCCACCTCTATTTAGGCTCTGTGTGGCAATATTTTCATAATTGAACTGACGATCGGATCAAATTCATCAACGGGTCGCAGTTCGACCGATTGAATCGAATTTTATTTGAATAATATTATTTATAATAATGATAAAGATATAATATAAGTCATATGATATAGTATATGAATATTGTACTAATAATCATAATATTGCTATCATATATAATATAAGTCATATCATATAATATAAGTCATACGAAAAGTGTTGAGGACATGTGGCTAAGTAGGAACATGGAATGCATGCATACATGCAAAGCTTACTTGGACAGGATCTATTGAGAGGATTTATGTGGCATTCTCTCCAAAAGTGCATGTCGAGAAAGGAATCAAAACCTTTTTGGCACAAATTACATTTTAGCAGCCTCGATCCATTTGACCACTGACCGTCGAAAATTCTTGTAAATTAAAGTAGAGCCCCTTTCTAGAAGTAAAAAAATTTGAGTTGATTCTGTTTTCTTCCTTTTTGTGATAACACTAATACAAAATTTTACAAACGGGCGCGGATGGAGAAGACGGTTTTCCGCTTGAACCGAACGTGAACCGCCTGAACGTGAACGCGAACCGGTGTCACGCATGAACCGCTTTTCGGCCGAGGGATAAAATGATTGTTGCAGTAAAAAAATTCTCCCTTTACTCTTCCTTTTTCACCGTTCTCTCTCCCTCCTTCGGACCTCTCTCGCTCGGATCCGCGCGTCGGCGACTTCGACGTCGACGTCCATGCGACCATTCCTTCTCTCTCCCTCTTTCTCACCTCTCTCGCTCGGATCCGCGCGCCGGCGACTTTGACGATGATGTCCGCGCGACCACGACCGGCCGCGAGTAGATCTGCGCGACTTCGATCGCCAGCCGACCAGATCCGCGCTACCACGACCGTCGCCGACCAGATCCACGTGACTGCGACCGTCGGCGAGTAGATCCGCGCGACCACGACCGTCGGCCGACCAGATCCGCACCACCACGACCAGATCCATACGAGATCCGCGCGACTTTGACCAGATCCGCCGATCTTCGACCGCCGGCCGACCAGATCCGTGCGACTTCGAGCAGATCCGCCAAACTTCGACCGTCGGCCGGATCTACGACCTAAGGTAATTTCCCCCATTATGTCCTCTGTACCTTTGCCGGTTTTTATCTCGGGCCAACCATTGTCTTCGCCGACAGATCTGGTCAGCCGCACGCATGCCCCCGCCCGCCGCCGGCCGCCCTGCCCGCTCGCACGACAACGCTCGCACGCCGCCGCCGCCACCCTTCGTCGCACGCACGCACGCCCCCGCTGACCGCCCGCCATGCCCGCTCGCACGACAACGCCTGCTCGCACGACAACGCCCGCACGCCGCCGCCGCCGCCGCCCTTCGTCGCACGCCCCGCTGACCGCCGCCTAACCGCTATCGCGCACACACACGCCCCGCCGCCGCCCTTCGTCGCACACGCACGCCCCCGCCGCCGCCCTTCGTCGCACACACGCACGCCCCCGCCGCCACCCTTCTCGCACGCACGCACGCCCCACACGCCGCCGCAGGCTGCCAGCCGCCCTGCCGCGCTCGCACGACAACACCCGCACGCACACCGACCCCGGCCGCACCCTGCCCTTCTGCAGTTGCACGACCCCGATCGCACTCTGCCCCCGCACGATCTGCCGTTCTCGCATGCCCCTGCCACGCCCTCACGATATCTTTCAAAGTCACATCTAGATCAAACTATGTTTATCATAAATTGTACTCAATTATGTTGTTTAACTGAACTTCAATTGTACTTAACTATGCTGTTTAACTAAACTTCAATTGTACTTATTTGTTTCATGTTACTTCATCGTGTTCATGTATGCATGCATGTCTTATTGTTTCACAGGTCAGGCATGTCATCTTCTACCTCTTTTATATCACGTCAATTAGATATTCCTTTTTGTGCGTGTGGTGATAAGGCAATGTTACAAACTTCATGGACCAATAATAATCCCGGGAGACGATTTTGGGGGTTCTCTCATTATCGGGTAAATATTTTCATTGCCAATAAGTAATGTATTTTGCACTTCATTTCTGTTTCATCGTCTGATGTTCATTTTGTGTATAATGCTCTTACAAGGTAAGCCCCCACACGAAGATTGTAATTTTTTTAAGTGGTTCGATCCAACTATGGATGATCGGCATAAGAAAAAAATATAGATAATTTGCATCTGCATCAACCTCCCAACTATGAAAGAAATCCGGATCAGAATGTACCTTTTTTAAAAATTATAGATAATTTGCAAGCATTCGACAGAGAAAGTGTTTTTTCTTATGGTTCTCAAATGATCAATACAATTCTGAGTTGTTATAAGAGGTTCTCCAGACATGTTAAGAGCTCTGGCAATCTTAGATGGACCCATACCGAAGACATGCAGATGACCAATAGCTTATCTAGAAGTTGAGCTGGTTTGATTATGTGATCTTAAGAACTTTACCTTCGAATGAGTTGTCAAGCAATGACTGTGCTCTTCTTGAAATTTTTTTACCTCCCATTTTTCATCTTACCTTAGAACAACATATAGATAAGCATGACAGTCGTCCCTAACTTCTCTTCTCCATGTAAAAGCTTATGTATGTCTTTGTCTAATTCTCTTGTGCCCTTCTTTAGAACAAACATACTTCACATTGATTAGCTTCCCTGTAATCTTGTGCTTATGTAAAATTTGTTTTCTCACTGAAAAACCCACTAATTTAACATACATGTTATAGTATTTATAGGGTTCTTCATCTGTGTCAAATAACATTCCAACATAGGATTTCGGTAACTCATATGCTTTGACAAAATTAGCATCATCTTCTTCAGGTTTGTCATGTTCAATATCATCTTCATTCATTCATTCTTCTGTCAATTCTGCCATGTTACTAGCACTATTCTCACCATCCATGTGCAATCTTACCTAAAAAATGCAAACAAATTCTCATTAAAAATTCACAAACATGATGAAATTGATGACCACATGAAACTATGTTTTTATAAAATTTACAAACACTTGAACAAAGTTGGACATGTAAAATGGCGAAATGAAACTATATTTTTGTAACGTACAGTTAAACAGAGCTTTACAATCATGAGTCAATGCGATCACGATCAATATGTGCATGTAGAACAGCTCCGAAAGAACAAAGACACTCAATATACGCCCTAAAGACGTCATGCATATCGAATATGATCTCAAAGATCTTTTTTCAACTAACATGACTAATAAACATATGAAGTTTAATAATACCAAAATATATTTTAACATAATTACATATCAATATCAAGTAAACTATATTTTAACATCACAACTATTGTCCTCTTAAAATATTTTCATAAAATTATTTGCATAAATTTATCTCATAGGAAATCATTGAACTATATCATAAGTACTTTTCATAATCTAAAATATGTTTCAATAATAATAATAATAGACCTTAGTTGAAATATTACTATAAATAAAAGATGTAACCTATACCACTTTGCTATGTTTTGAATGTACACCTTGTATTTTATCTTTCCAAGGAAGTTTACTAGATTTTTGTTCTTTTCACTTGTGACTTGATGATTTCCTAAAGAAATAATTTTTATTTATTTTTTCAATTACTATTAATAATATGTAATTCATAATCATGATGCATGGATGTTTATACACCTTTAAGTACATGTAATCTTCTCTAAATACTAATGTTCAATATCAGCTATCTATATTCATAATATTACAAGTAAATTACACGAATCATCCCTAATTTTTACGCATGCTAACTACTTAGTCCCCCAACTTTAATTTATAAAGGGAATATCCTCAACCTTTGATTTTCTTTCATGCACCATCCTCCTGACCGGCAATAGCTAGTTCTCTGATTCGTTGTTGATGTGGCGCAATAAAAAATAAAAAAAGTAAAAAAAGGGTGGCAATATGAGGTTGTCGCCCCTTGTCGGAGGGGAGAAGGGGGGCGGTGTCCCCTCTCCCTCTCCCCTCCGACGTCAGAGAGGAGAGAGGAAGGGGGATGCACCCCCCTTTTCTCCCTCATGCGTGGGGCCAACGAAGGAGGAAAGGGGGCGCTGCCCTGTGCTTTTATCCTTCGCTTGCGTCACACACGAGGAAGAAAAAGTGGGGGCGATGCCCCCACGTGCGAACTCATCGGCCCTCCTCCTCCCCCATAACGTACATCCAGAAGGTGTCCCTCAAGTGTCTCCCCTTCTCCTCTGCCCCTCCCCCTCCACCAGCTTTACGAAGTCCTCCAACCCCAAGAGCCCATCCCTGTTGGAGTCTGTCGACTCCACCACCGCCTCGGCCTCCTCCTCTAACAGCTCCTCCCTCGTAGCCCTCATTCACCTTTGTAGCTTCAACGACGATATCTTCTCATCCCCGTTCTCGTCGAAGTAGCCGACAAGGAAGAAAATGGGGGCATCAGCCCCCCTTGCGAGCTCGCATAGGGGTTCGACACCCCTTTTTTCTCCCTCGCGGCTGTCGAAGGAGAAGAGGGAGGTGTTGACCCCCACTGTGCAACGGGGCCGTTGCCCCTTCCCTTGCTCTTTGATGTCGGAGGAGAGAGGGGGAGGGAGCGCCGCCCTCCTTGTATCACAGGGCGTTTTCCCGTGACACGAAGCGCAAAGCCTTGCGGCACCTGTGCCGCTCAACTTAAAGCTCTCGATCATTCAGCGCCAAAATCATGGAACACATGCAACCATCCTGCACTGCGTAATATTGCGGAGTACCAAGTTGTCCGCCCTTTGGGCATTGTATCTTGTAAGGCATCTTTATGAATGGCCAAGTAGGTGACGTTCCCGTAGGGTACATCTTTTACATTTTTAATATATAATAAGACTCCTATACCTACGGTACACTGGGAGAAGTTTACTAGTGCCTTCCGAGGTCCAATTGTATGTTATGCTTCATCATAGTTAATATAAGTAAGCTTTCCTTTAATTCTAGTGTCTTATCCTTGAACGTGGGGTGGCTATCCACATCGGTGTCCCTTCGTGGCGTCCCATGGTTGCTTCGTCGTCCCTTTGGACTTTAAAGCGCTCAAGTCTGCATTAGCGCCGCAACGCGCTAATGTCTATGACGAGTAGTCCAACACTCTAGTCATGTTCGTGATCGAATGTTTATAAGAGCGACTTTCGGTATAGTCGTCTCGACCATAAAACTTCTGCTGCATACTCAAAACAGGCTTGATTAGGTGTCTATCTGCCTAGTCGCCGCACGAGGTCTAGTGTCCGAGAATGACCCCGTGACACTTGTTCACCTCTGGCAAGAGGCGATAGCCTATTTTTTTATTTATGTTTCATATTATTTTATTATATTTTTTGTTACACCACGTTAGTATTATAATTGGAGAATTGACTATTAGCAGTCAAGAGGATGAAACATGTACGAAAAATAAAGTTTGGGACAATCTAGTCATAAATTAAAGTTGAGAGATGATCCGTATAATTTACCCATAATATTACATACTTGAAACTACTTAAAACTTGTCAATCTTTCAAAACTTGACTAGGTGTTACCTCTCTAGACTAAGTGATTGTTAACAAATAATTCATAACTTCATAACCAACGACAAAAAATTATTATTCTACATGAAATAGAAACTATTCTTACTAAGGTTTGCAACCTATAAATATCATGAGCTAATTCCTAGTGAGTAATTCATAATAGTGTAGACAATCTAACTTAAGGTTTGTGTTTTGCCAGACTATATGGTATTGAAAAAATAATTTATATCTTCATCAGTACTTTGTCTATATGTGAAGATCTTATTTTTCATAAACACTAGACTTTAGTAGTCTTTAGGTATAAAATTTTTATAATTTAATTTCATGTATACTCTTCTAACAAAAATACTCAATGTGGTTTCACAACATGGAAGAAGAAGTCATACAGGATGAAAAAAATTATTTTTTCATATATACAAGTCTAAATTAGATGATTTTACTTTTCATAGAACCAATATAAGTTTAATTTAACACATATAAATTTTAAATCCTAATTCATTCTACCCTAACCATGCCATAATTTACAAGATTAACCTATCTAGAGTCGAGATAGAGCGAGCAATCAACAAAAAACTATGTTCATAAATTCCTCTATAAAAGTCTTTTGAGGTGATTTTAGTGGTCATGGAAAGCTAACTTCAAAGAATTAACCGCATAAAAATTCATAATTTATGGAGTATGAACCATGAAGAAGTAATCATCTCAAGCCGAAGGTCAATTTCGGGTTAGAGTACTCACCTTAATCAAGCGACCTTGTCGAAATTATTTCGGCCATTCTACTAGGTTTTTTATCCTGATAATTTTTAGGATACCAGAGGATAATAATAGATAATTTATATAATTTCTACCATGTCATATGGCGCCATTAGCAGCTTAAAATCTCATTGAAAAAGTGAAGGTTCAATTATTTTCTTTTGTTACAAATCCATATTTAAAACCTTACTTAATCATAGATAAATATATTAATTATAATATTAACATTATTTAAGATTTATTCCTAATATTGCTATATTTTTTTTCGCTTTTGGGCACAAGCAGCCCTCTACCATCCATCTCATTGCATTCATCTCACTTGATGATAATTATCATTATGCTTTAATCTTGAGTGTTAATTACTCTATGCATGCATGATTATATGAACATATAAATTAATTTAATATGTTAATTAAATATATTATTGTGTAAAAATGTTATTTTGTGGAGCACATGTGTGATAAGATGTGCTAAAAATTTATAACATTCGAAAACAAAGTCATATGGATGGTTCATCAAATAACCGAACAAATGTAACTCATAAGTCAATGAAAAAAATAGATTTTCAAATCTGATCAGATTGGCTAGAGTTGGATTTAAAAATTAAAAATTAAAAATTAAAAATTAAAAATTAAAAAATCCAACCCAACCATCAATAAAAATATCATCGGATCAGATGGGTTACTACACGATTTAAATGACCTAATCCTAAAATATTTATTTAAATAGCTCATGGTCCTTCACCATCTCATCCATCAACTACTAAATGACCAAACAAAAGCTCAAAAAATGGACTAGTAAATTTTATTTAGTACATAAATGCTTGATCATGAAACTACTATTGTCACAACCGGACCGGATGGGCCGGTCGGACCGACTGTCGACCGGTCACTAATGCTCACTCCAAAATCGAGAGTGATGACTGCTTTGAACCACTTCGAACTAATCAAAACCGTGAGAATCATCAAAACTAGGATGAACCGGCCAAAACCAAGACGAACTGGCCAAATAAAATTTTTTGTTTTTTCACCAATCTAATTACTTTGACCCAAAATCATATTTTATATTAGTTGTCTTCTCTCACCTTCTTAGTATCTCAATGTGGGACTATCTTCTTTATTTCTTTTCCTCATTTAATAGTTAACTTTGTCTTTACTCTTTTGATATCAATGTGAGATTATTTATTGGTACAATTTTTTATTCATAATTTTTTCTTACTTTTTATTTATCAATATTATTATCTATGTATTTTTATTATTTTTAGAAATTTAATATATAATGCATATAATTTACTTCAATAAATATTGTAATCGTGACTTTATTTTTTATATGAAATGTTTACATAAATTTTTTATTAAATATTAATATAAATTTAGCAGCTACTAAATTAATATGTATTAATTTTTAAAGCTCAACTTATGATATCATTTTATATGATTATGGAAAATATGTGATTTGATTTAACATAGTTTTTACAATTATAATATTTTACCGGTTCGACCTGAAATGAAAATTTTCCCTCGTCGATGTTCGGTCCGATCTCTTTATCTCGTCCAATCCCCCTCAATGTCGAGATTAGTTGTAAGTCTCTCGCCATTGCTCTCATTGTCCTCGTTGCAGGAATCCCCTTAATGTCAAAATTGCAAGTCGATCATAAAATTTTAGAACAAAATATGTTTTTTTGTTCCTTTAGCCATTTCAAGAATTCAAAGATATGCATGGTACAACTAACCAAAACCCCAAACAATATGAATGAATCATTAGTGATCTCAATCATTTTCATCTATAGCCATCGAATGAACACCATAAAGAGGGAAAATTGATGAAGCAAATACAAACATCACAAGAGTGAAAGATTGCTTTGTCAAGGGCTTCCTTCGAGACGTCATCCATTCAACGGTGGGACCCATCCATGAGTTTGAGTTGAGACTTAACATGAGGATGCAAAAACTCCATCTCACCCAAGGGCGCCATCATCGCCGCCCTCCCACAAATCACCCAAATCATCTCGACATTAAGGGGTTTTGGTTAGTTGTATCATACATATTTTAGAATTCTTGAAATGACAAAAGGAACAAAAAAACATATTTTGTTCTAAAATTTTATGATCGGCTTGCAATTTTGAGATTAAGGGGATTCCTGATAGCAAGGACTATGAGAGCATTGGCGGGAGACTTATAAGTAATCTCCACATTGAGGGGGATTGGACGAGATATGGTGCAGGGGCGATGGACAATCGGATTTGTGATTTGCCTAGATGGCGAGGAGATCTAGTTGTATGGCAGTGGGGACAATGGACGATGGTCAAGCTTTTTTTTCATCCGTCATAGAGAATAGAAGAATGAAGGGGGTGGAGAGAGAGAGAGAGAGAGAGAGAGAGAGAGAGAGAGAGAGAGAGAGAGAGAGAGAGGTAGTTTTGTTATTGTAACTTGATATTGATTCATAGAGATGGGATATATATATATATATATATTGTTATTGTAACTTGATATTGATTCATAGAGATGGAATATATATATATATATATATATATATATATATAATGTGAGTGTGAAGCAACACCGTGTGAAGCATGATTCGAGCCGTCCATACGAGATCGGATGGCTCAGAATAAGGTACACGATCTGAACCGCCAAGATGTAATATGATGGTTGGCGTACATTTCGCGAGAAGATGAGATGGGGAGAGAGAGACGAGGGCTGCCGAGGCTACTCCGATTCCTTCTCCTCCTTCTTTGAGATCGTGCCCATGACATTGTCGGCGTCCTTCGCTTTGACGCCCTTTGCTTTGACATCAGCTATCATAGCCTCTAGATTGTCCTTGATTCGGAACACGACGTGGAGAAGGACGACGGGCACGTCGACAACGAAGTATAGTTTTGGCAAGGTGATCAGTGTACCTGCACTTACCCGTGGAGGCAGATGTGGATGCCTAAGCGCTCGCCGGATGGAGTTCGAGAGAGAGAGATCGGATATGAGAGATAGAAAGAGACAGATCGGATTTGAGAGATAGAAAGAGAGAGACGATTTTGAGAGAGATGGAAGAGGCACAAATCTGATGAGATGTTACAACAATCGTGGGATCGCGTCTAGACGAACCACATACTCTCTCTATATATATATGTTAGTCTAAGTTCAATATAAATAAACCATGCCTATTTAAAAAATATAAATAAAAGAATAGAAAATCGGAATCGTACCTGGTCCACTAGTCAGATTTTGATCGGATTGATTCAAATGTCCGAGCCTACCCAGTGGAATTCATCTTGCCCATCTCACTTGGCGAACACTTTTTATTCGCATAACTTTATTATAAAAAAAATTAATTTCGGGTATTAGAAATCAGTCCGAAATGTTTACGATAGAATTTAAATAATGAATTGAACTAAGATTATATTGGAAATTGGTTGAAACCGTAAACTTAATATATATACTAATAAGAAGAAGATTTTTTTTTTGCATATTTCTTTTTTAGAGAGAGCGAATACGGACCAACTAAATGTAAGTCTGAAATTTAATTTTAATAAAATAATGTTTACTAACATTAAATAAAATGTACGTTCCATTATCGTGGATTACATCAACGTAGTAGAGGCCCATTAAGTGCGACAAAATGGAGCCCAAAGGTGCTTTGCCCTCGTTGGCCCACATAAGATAGCCATCTGGTTTAGAGGCCCAGCCCATTCAATTTTCGCCACTTGTGATTATTCAAACTCCGGTAGCAGTACGATGATCACACTCTTCAAAAAGTCAAGATTCAATATTAATTTCAAAAACTGGACTCATTGATTTTTTTAATCACTTATTATGTGCTCATTTAGTTTTTAATTTACAAAAAATAAGTATTCGATTTATCACATGCCACGGTTCTGCTTGGATCTTTGCAGTTTCAGAATTTTTTCTTTCAACCACAAGTTCTTTTTTTTTTTTTTTAATTTTCTGATCACCAGAGAGGACGCCATGACTATTATTCTGCACACTTTGCTAAATTTGCACCTGCTACTGTTTGTATGTCTGGAAGGGCTTTTCTTTCTGTTTGGCCAACAAGAGGACACAAACGCCACATAACATAAGATGATAAGATGGTCTCTCTTTGCCACCCACCATCTCTGCCCTGTATGTATGCTCCAATCAATTACTTATCTTAAACATCTCACTGTCGCTTTCCATTCACTTGGCTCCCATAATTTCACAGGAGCTGCTCCTTAATTTTCTAGCATAATTGCAAAGTTGAGACTGTTCTTTCTTTATATTTTTTTTTTCAGTTTTTAACTGCTATATATCCCAGTATATTTAACTAGTCTTTTTTATTGCCAATCCCGGATATGTAAAAAGCGGTATCGGTCGTTCAATCTGTCTATGAAACATAAGTTGGAAAGTCGGTCCACCATCAAACTCAATTAATTCGGTGTTGGCCTCGGATCGCATGTCCGACGATGACAAATAAGGTTTCAGCGAAAATTTTCTAGTCATGCTCGAGACTTTGCTTAAACAAGAATATTCCTAGTTTGTTACGAAAAGAGGGAGAGAGTGATCGCACGAAATACAGAAGAACGCGAAGAAGAAAAACGGCGATGGCTCTTTGTTATGGAATAACGATGATTACAAAGATGGGTCTCGGTCTAGACCCCTAGGGAGTTTATATAGGCACCTCCTTTGACAGATGATAGGAATTACATACGGACTGAGACTCTAAATAAGTTCCCTGAAAATAGGACACCTATCTCGTGATAAAGAAATAAATCAAATCCGAATCACATACAAAATACTCCTAAAAAATTTTCGCTCAGGGGCTCCGCCCCCTTGCAACCCCCGCAGGGGGGATCTCCTGGATCCCCCTTACCCCCCACAAGCTCGCTGACCGGGCAGCGAGACCCCCATAGGGGAATTCTGCTGAAGCGCCTGACTATGTAGGGGGACCAACTGGTTCATATTCAAGGCATTATTAAAATAGTTAATCTATGGAAATGGGAACATATTTAAGATTTTATTCAGTCATGTGCAAGGACAAATAAAGAAGAAAAAAGGAGTTTGTAATATATGTTGATGGCATGTGAGCGACGAGTGCTTTTTTGTGATGGCAATGGAGTGGATAAACAGGAAAAAACAAAAATGTTGCTGATTTATTTTATTCTCGTCCTGTGGAAACTGCATGTTCCAGGGGGGGCGCTGACGTTTGTGGATCAGAAAGCAGTGTTGGAGATGCACTTCTCGATTCCAACCTCGAAAAACTAATCCGAAACCAAAAATAGCTTGCGAAATTTTCCCCCTGCTCGCTCACTCGTCCCATGGATTACCCCTCCCACGCTTGCTGTCACCAAGCAGATCCACCTACGTCTCTCCAGCAAACAAACAAATGAACCAGGGTCTCATATTTTCGTGGATTTATCAGTGCTACAATCCACAAAAGCCATACCCCCCACCCTCCCTCACTTCCGATCCCAACTCCATTCGTTCTCCTGTCCTCTGGGAGTCAGGTTGGCTCCTTTCTTCCTCTGCTTCTTTACTGTCTCTGGTCTACTGTATCTTAGTGACCATACTGTTTTCTGCAAGAGATCTTGTGCTTAATGCATGCCAGTTGAAGCTCTATGTGACCAGTGAACTGGTTTTGCATTGATAGCTCAAGTAGTGCTTTATTTCTTGCTGAGCATAAGCATTCTGTTTGTACTTGATCAGTTCAAAGCTTCTGAATCATCTAAGGTTCACTCTGCTTCTGATCACAGAGTAGTTCAAAGCTTTCTAGACATGGAGATCACCAATGTCACCGAGTACGATGCCATTGCGAAGCAGAAGCTGCCCAAGATGGCTTACGACTACTATGCGTCGGGAGCCGAGGACCAGTGGACCTTGAATGAGAACAGAAACGCTTTTTCAAGGATTCTGTATGCACTTTGCTATCTTCTTTTTTTTTTATTTTTTATGCTATCAACAATCATGGGGATGTCTTGTGTTCTGTGTGCCTTTCGTTCTGTAACATGTTTGAATGAATTCTATTTGGTATCATGTTATATTCTTATAATACTGGAGTTTCAGGATAAAACTTTCAAATTTATGATGTGAGGGTCCTAGGAATTAATTATGTCATATCCGTTCATCCAGAAGAGCTCAACATTAAAGATTTTTAGTACCTTTGATAGATACAAACTTTCTGTCTGCTAAGAACTTGTTGTACAAATTTATCCCTGTTCTTTCATATAAGAAATATATCATGATATTTTCATACAAAGTAACATGATTGCTAAGATGATGTATAGTCTGAAGTTCTCTTATTATCATCCATGAAAATTACTCTGGCGCCCGTGGTAATCAATCTTGTTCATCGACTATGTTGTAGGTTCCGCCCGCGCATACTCATTGATGTCTCAAAGATTGATATGACTACAACTATATTGGGATTTAGGATCTCCATGCCAATTATGATTGCTCCAACTGCTTTTCAGAGGATGGCCCACCCTGAAGGTATGCATTAATCCTGGGGCTCTTCCTCCGACAAACTAGACAGGTCCTAAGAATGATCATCTGACTTGGAATCTGACTTATTTTCAGGAGAATTGGCAACTGCAAGAGCAGCTTCAGCAGCTGGCACCATTATGGTTTGTCATTGTTCCAAACTTATGATGCATTTAATTTAAAGATATTTGGTTTCAGGTTGATGTGTCTCTGATGAAATCTTCACACACACAAAAAAAATACATAGCAAAAGTAGAAGGAAAAATAGGAGCTACCATTCAGGGAGACCATCATGAGTGTTTTAACTTTCTAGCTATATTTTTTAGCTGCAACAACAATTTGCCAGATTCTCTATCGATATCATGGATAAGTTAGTAATATTTCACAAGTCTGAAGTGCGATTTAATTTAAAAGATTTAAGCTGAAAAATATTAGAGTTGTGAAGTCTTTTGATTCGGAGAAATCTTTCACAAGTAATGACTCCTAAAGTATGGAAACAACTATGTATTATTTCCTTTTTACAGAAACAATTCACTCTACACTTAACAATCTCTTGTGTTTTATGTAGACACTGTCATCATGGGCTACTTCAAGTGTTGAAGAGGTTGCCTCAACCGGTCCAGGAATCCGGTTCTTCCAACTCTATGTAATTATTATGTTCTCCATTTTTGTCAACTGATCAGCATATCTTTCCATATTGGATTTTGATCATCATTTGGTGTTTCATCTTTTAACTGTAGGTATACAAAGATAGGAAAGTTGTCGCACAGCTTGTCAGAAGAGCTGAAAGAGCTGGTTTCAAGGCAATAGCACTGACAGTCGATACTCCACGACTTGGCCGGAGGGAAGCAGACATCAAGAACAGGTAAATACAAATCACCAAGTTTATCTTCCAATACCTTTTCTGCTTATGATAATAGTCTGTCAGAGTGCAAGTTTCTTTCATGTGTCAATTAAGCATTTTTTTTGGATTGCTTCACAACTTCTATAGAAAAAAGGACCACCCTTCTAAAAGCTTTCAGTAAGAACTCATGATAATGCAAATGAAGTAGTCTGTAATCTTCATTATATTCTGGAATTTTACTACTGAATATGTGTTAGTTTGATAATACTATCCAAGTTACTGAACAAACCATTAGTTTCGACTTGAAGTTATTGATGTTTAAATGTCAGTTGCTAGTATCCTCAATGGTACATTATCAGACTGGGGAATAACTTTTCTTCTACCATTCTACAGGTTCGTTTTGCCACCAAATTTGACACTCAAAAACTTTGAGGGTCTGGACCTTGGCAAGATGGACCAGGCGAGTATTTTGATTCAGTATCCATTGGCAACCAAAATATATGGCTATGCATCTTATAAAAAATACCTGATAAATTACAGGCTAATGATTCTGGTCTGGCTTCATACGTTGCTGGTCAAATTGATCGAACATTGAGTTGGAAGGTACGCTATGATCTGTTTTCTTCTATTATATTATTTGATAAACTTTTATCATTGCGCAAAGTGCAGAGCATTAAGTCAGTGCAAAACAATCGTTTGCCATTTTTCTTTATGTCAAAACAAAAAAGGAGTGGTTCAGTGCCAATCTCTGAAATGCTTACATAATGCACTCAACTCTCAAGTATCAGTATCGATCTAGAAATATTTGACGATTTTCTATCAGCTTTTCAGTTAATGTAAGACTTGTATCATGTCTTCTGATCGTGTTCCTTTGTTGCACATTTGATGATACATACGGATCTTGTTTACCTTGTTCCCATTTTTTATTACATGGTCATAATTAATGGAAGAATTTTTCTTAAAATATTAGGATGCTTCAGAACATAATGATACCTCCCAGATTAAGAACTAGTCTGCTGATGTCCTTTTCATTGTAGATGGGAAAAAAACTTTAGTAGTGATTGAAATGTCCAAGAATCTACTCTGTATTGTTCTAAAGAATGTTAATCAAGTTCCCTTTGTTCCGATCCCGGCAGGATGTCAAGTGGCTGCAGACAATCACATCCATGCCAATTTTGGTGAAAGGTGTTCTCACTGCAGAGGACGGTAAGCATCCAACTTCTTGTCAAGTTTTGGTTCGCATTTTGCATCTGATAGAGATCACCGTAATAACCTCAACCCCAAACTGCAGCAAGGATCGCCGTGCAATCTGGTGCTGCTGGCATTATCGTCTCCAACCATGGAGCTCGTCAGCTCGACTACGTTCCAGCCACCATCGATGCCCTCGAAGAGGTTGCCTCTTGTACTTCACCACCTGTCATCTTCTTCTCTCTACACAGTACACGTCTGACATGAAAGATACATGTAATTAGGTCGTGAAAGGCGCACAAGGCCGCATTCCCGTCTTCTTGGACGGCGGCGTCCGCCGTGGCACGGACGTGTTCAAGGCGCTAGCTCTCGGCGCCTCTGGAATATTTGTAAGTGGGAACTCTCCATGGCTTCGTCTTCAGTACTCCAAAGTTCTTGCTCATGCTTGCATGCAGGGATGAATGCCTGCGACTGTTGCAGCTTCAGCATGCATCTCTATCCATGCATGTACTCCTGTCTTGTGTACTTAGTTGCATGCCCTCAAAATGGACGCAGATTGGAAGGCCAGTCGTGTTCTCCTTGGCTGCTGAAGGCGAGGCCGGCGTGAGGAAGGTGCTGCAGATGCTGCGAGATGAGTTCGAGTTGACCATGGCGCTGAGCGGCTGCACCTCGCTCCAGGAGATCACACGTAGACACATCGTGACCGAGGCAGAACGGAACCGTCCTGCCCCTCGGTTGTAAGAATCATTTCGCCGTGAATGAAATTAAGCTTCCAGCTGCTGCATGGTCGATCTCCTTCGATGGGCCTGCTTCCTTGGATGAATTATGATGTGTTCATGGCTGGGAGATGGAAACTAGTGCTTGAGATTACTTGTGTCCTTGGCATAAAGTTAATATGACGAACTTGAGGAACCCTAAATCTACTGTTGAATTTTTACTGCTTTTTATAATGACAATGATGATGAACTATGCATGAATTTTTATTGTATTATGTGCTGTATATTCTTTATATGAACATGAACATTATGATCAAACTTATGAGATGGATGTGGTGTGATAATTTTTTAACCCACTCGGGGATCTTGGGTGTCTAAATGATTCATCCGGAATCGGAATGAAAGAGCAACAATATTTCCTTAACTAAAGTGATGATTTTAAGAATCGAACTCAGGGTTACTAGCATTCGTCCAGGCCCTAGAACACAATTGCAATGAAGAGTTTGTTGGTGTCTTCATTTTTAGTGAGAAGAAACTGTGACCTCTTGTGATTTCATGGCAATGGTTGGCATGATTAGCTTTTCCTCTCAAATAAGTAAAGGGAGGGAAAAAAAGGATTCACAGTAGAATAGTAATATTAGTAGAAAGAAAAGAATGATAATTTGGTGAAAACTTCCATGCCCACAATTTTTTCTAATATAACATGGCTAAATGTAATTAAGTACTTTATTCTTTGGAAAATATGTTTCAATAAAGTGTTTTTTTTATTTTTCTCTGCTGGAAACCAGAAATTTTTTTGTCATTGAAAATATTTTTTAGTTGATAAAAAAAGTTGTATAGAACTTTAAGAAAAACACAGTGTTTTTTATCTTTTGAAGAGATAAAGACATTTTAGTATTCTAAGAATATGTATTTTATTTTTATACATAAAAAATAATTAATATGAAATTTTAATTAATATTTATTACAAAATCAAATAGAGGAATGTGTTTTTTTTTCTGAAATATATATTTTTGAACTTTTTTCAGATTATTTCACCTAGAGACACTATCCCTTGCAACTTATTTAAATAAGATAAATATAATTTTAGAATATTAAAGTGTATACCTCAAATTCAATTTTATCAAAGATTTTAAATGCCCTATACTAATATAAAATAGGGAAATTATACATACGTGTAAAGTGCTAGCTCATGCAACACATATCCGACAATTTAATTTTACATATTACGCGTAATTTATTAAATTTTAGACGGCTAAAAAGATGGTGTCAATCGGAGGATTTTAATAAGATTCCAACATTTTACTTGTGATGTCAAGTGTTTGAAAACAGAACAGGTGACCTCTACAGTGTGGTTGATTCTTTCTATTAGGTTGGAATTAATTTATATCTCAAGTAATCCCTGTTAAAATAATTTTAACTTCAATGGGTTTGATTTATTTATCTGAATTAGCCAAAATGAGACTTCAAAATTGACTTGATTAAATGAAAAAACATCATGTATCATTAGATATAACTTGAACGCACTCGCACTTCGTGCAATATTAATTAATTTATAAATATTTTATAAAATCTATTTTATGTTTTTTACTTTTAAAATATTAAATTGTTTTAAAATATGCTACTTTAATTCTTTTATAATAAACTAGTTTTATGTTTTTATGACCAACTCCTCCTCCCACTACATACACAGAATGCTTCGCATTCGGTGATGGTCGTCATCTTTATGCTGGAGGTATCAACCATGTTCTGACCTTCGTGGTTTGATCTCTCAAGTTCGTCTTTCGGCACTGCAATGCCAGCTCCTCATTCTCCCGTCTCTTTTGCCCGAGCTTCATGTTCGGGATCAACCCCCAGCGCAAGGTTGTCATCCATCTCATGAGGACCTCCATGATTTGATTTCTCAAGTCCGACCTTGGTGTCATAATTCTGACTTCTCCTCCTCACACCTCCTCTGTCTAGCACTGGCCTTGAGCATAAATCTCGATGCCGCTAGAGGCATCGGTCAACCCCAAGAACTCAACAATTACAAATTGTGATTCCATGATGTAATCATAAGTTAATGGATATTTTTGGATTGACATTATTTTGATCCAATGATACATATTATTCATGTTTAGGACCATCATATCAAGACAATGTTAATCTAAAGATTCAGAGTATGTGATTACATGGTGCTTTAATAAATGTGATCAAGTATTACGTGATTTATTAGGTAAAAAGAGGAAGAAGATAAAGTATTTGTGATTTATAACCATAAAGGTGGTGCTTTAATAATTGTGACAATGAATTATGTTTAATACTAGTGAGTTATGCATACAAATAGTGGTGATAATTTGATTAATAGTAGAGATACGATATTACAATTAGGCCATTAATTAGAAAATATTCTGAATTTAATAAATAAGATATGTAATAAAAAATAACAAAAAGATAGATAATAACATATGGCTTGTGAAGTAAATGATTATATATTGACAAATAGAAAATAAGAACATATATTGCAATTAAGTCATATTATAAAACTTAGAAAATATTATATATATATATTGATATTATCTTAAAAATTCAAATTTATATTGTTAATATTAATTGGTATATTTAATATTAATTTCCTAATATTTTTTATCAAAAAACCATAAATTAAAAAAATATGAATAGTGAGATGAGAGAATTCCTCACTATAATTATAAAATTGTGAAACATGTCTTTATATTGTATATAAATATAGTTATAGTTTTTCAATGAGGTAAATCATAAAGTAAAAAAGTATGAAACTAATATCACATCTCATTTTTTAAAAAAGCAACATATTCTACTTAGAAATTTATTATTACTAAATACAATTACCTTTGTAATATATAAAATATTATGGAATATGAATATATGTTAACTTACAATTTTAATGTTGATTAATAAATAATTGCATTAATTAATTGCTATTTTCATAATTTACTAATATTTTCTTACAAAATTCAAAATAAATCATAAAGTAAAAAATATGATACTAATATGACATTTGATTTTTAAAAAGTAACATATTTTTATTGATTTTTTATATTTATTTTTTGTTAAATAAAGTTTAACTTTTGTAATATATAAATGTTATGGAATATGAATAGTCAAACGTTATGATAACTTACAATTTTAATTTTGATTAATAGTGATTGCATTAACTAATTATGATATTTAATATTAATTTGCTAAAATTTTCTTGAAAAAGTTTAAAACTTTTACAAAAAAGTAAATATTAGTAAATTCAAAATGATTGCATTAACTAATTTTAATATTCATATTAATTTACTAATATTTTTATTACAAAAAAATTAAAAAAAGAAAATAATAAAGTAAAAAAATACGGTACTAATATGACATTTGATTTTTAAAAAGTAACATATTTTTATTGGAGTTTTTTTGTTAAATAGAGTTTAACTTTTGTAATACATAAATGTTATGAAATATGAATAGTCCAATGTTACGATGACTTACAATTTTAATGTTGATTAATAAATGATTGCATTAGCTAATTAATATCTTTAATATTAATTTGTTAATATTTTTTAAAAAAAATCAAAGATTCTACAAAAAAGAAAGGATGAATGGTAAAAGGAGAGAGCTCCTCACTATAATTACAAATATGCTATGAAGTTATATTATATATAGATATAGATAGAAATGCTTCTTATAATAAAACTGTTAAAGTTACAAGTATGACAAGTAGGAATGAAAGAGGTATGATTTTTGGGTGTATATTCTCTCTCTCTCTCTCTCTCTCTCTCTCTCTATATATATATATATATATATATATATATATATATATATATATATAGGAATGAAAGAGGTATGATTTTTGGGTGTATATTCTCTCTCTCTCTCTATATATATATATATATATATATATATATATATATATATATATATATGTATATTCTCTCTCTCTCTCTCTCTCTCTCTATATATATATATAGAGAGAGAGAGAGAGAGGAGAAATATTAGAGGGCAGCGATAGAAAAGCCACAGTGAGAAAAGGGCAAATGAGATGTAGGGTGGCAGAGCTCGAGATTTAAAGTCGGAGGAAGGGCGGCGGCGGTGTGCACCTTCGACAACAGTGACGCAGGGATGGGGTGGAGGACTCCACCATGCTGCTGTTCGGACTTGAAGGGATGGTCCCGACACCCACGGCGGCGGAGTCCGAGTAATGTTCACCGCACGTGGACTCCTCAGTCGTGTCGAAGGTGGAAGAAGAGGTGAGGAGGTGACGGACCAGATCCAAACAATACACAATGTCACACATAAGGAGTGTTACACCCCATTATATATATATAATGTATGTGTGAACGCGTATATATATATATATATATATATATATATATGTATGTGTGAACGTTCCATCCCTCCTCCCTCTCTCTCACACAAATCATTTTGCCAGAGCCAGCGGAGGAAGCTCTCGCGTCTCGCGATGCAGCCCTTGACGGTGTTGTCGGAGTCGGTGGAGGAGGCTGTCTGCTAGATTGTCTCTCGCCCGTTGTCGTTGGCATCATCGGCAAGGCTCTCGTGAGCCCCGCCCCCTCGCCTTCGATCGCCGGTGAGTGCCCTCATGATGCAACATTCGATCGATCACCGACCTTTGACATCATCGCCGGCGAAGGAGGAGGAGGCGATCCTGGTGGAAGAGGAGGAGGAGAGAGAGATCGAGAGAGGGAGGGAGAGGGGGAGATCAAGAGAGAGGCAGAGGGAGGTGGTTCGCCGGTCGCCAAAGTCCCTCTCGTCGTCGCCTTCTCCCATGTCATCCCGTCGCTGACGGAGGAGGAGACGATCCCGGCGACAGAGGAGGAGGAGAGAGAGATCGAGATAGGGAGGGAGAGGGGGAGATCGAGAGAGGGAGGGAGATGGGGAGATCGAGAGAGAGGCTGAGGGAGGTGGTTCGCCGGCCGCCGAAGTCCCTATCGTCGTCGCCTTCTCTCGCGCCATCCCATCGTCGGTGGAGGAGGAGGCGATCCTAGAGGAAGAGGAGGAGAAAGAGATCGAGAGTGAGGGAGTGAGAGGAGGAGATCGAGAGAGAGGAAGAAGGAGGTGGTTCGTCGGCTGCCGGAGTCCTCGCCAACCATCTGGATTGTCGACAAGGGCACCCTGGATCGAGAGAGGGAGAAAGGCGAGGGAAAGAAGGGGAGAAAAATGTCGTGAGATTAAGTAAAGTATCGCGACTATCTCGCGCGCCTTCATCTGAGTCATCAAATTTGATGTGAATGGCTGAGATACTGCTTCACAATGTGTGAAACAAGGGGTGCTTCACATATACATTATATATATATATATATATAGGGTATTGATGCATGCAATTTTATACATAATTTTCATGCATATTAGGTTATTTTTCATAATTTTATCATGGCATGCATCTATTTTCTTATTTAATTTTATAAAATTTGTTAGAGTAAAAAACTACCCACATTTGGTTTATTTTGATCTCATGATTATCAATTAGGAGGTGCAGAGCGAGTGGACCGGAAGAGCACGAAAATCAGAGCATAAAACACGATGCATCGCTACTCTGTACAAGCAGTGGCGGACCTACGTTGAGAGTAATGGGGTCAATTGACCCCATTCAATTTTAAGTCATATATATATATATATTAGTTATTAAAATATTATATATTATCTTTAACAAGATATCTTTAGAATTGTGTCATATTTAAATTCTTTTAAAAGAATACTTATTTTTTGTAATAATTTTTCAATATATTTTTCTCTTTGTTCTGAACAAACTTTTGCCCCAATTCTTTCCTCTTATTTTTAATTTTCTTTTATCACTTCATCGACTTTACGCCAACTTATCTCTTTCTTCTTCAAGTCTTCTCCAGCACACCATTTGTCATTTTATTTTCTTCATCCCTCCTTCCCTTCTTTCGTCTATCAATGTATTATAACATAAGAAAATAAAATTTGATCTTAAAATTATAAAAAAATTAATCATTTTTACAAGATTTTTTATTACGTTTTCATTTATATGGAATATGTTTCATAGTTATTAAATCTATTTATCAGTTGGTTTGTTCTTGCATTATCTTTAGTTAGTAGATTATTTATATAAAGAAGGAAACAATTATAATATTATTTAATTTATCAATTTTTCTAATTTTAATATATTTTATATGTTATTATAAATTTTATTTAAAAAATAATATTTTGCACTTGTTGATTGTAGGGTCCTAGGTCCGCCCTTGTGTACAAGAACCCGAGCCGAATCATCATTATACTCAGACCAAACTTGGGCTCAAAATATTCAACATTAATAAAAGAGTGACATTAGTGCTTTTAGAGTGATAATAGAATCGTTCTAATGAAAGGTGATGACAATACTGAATTCTCACGTTTAATACCTTTTTAATATACTAACTAGTGTAAGTCCCGCACGATGTGCGGGTGTGAAAAAAATTATAGTATTAATAAAGATATACTTAATTTTAACTTTGTATTTCTTTTAACTAAATTACTATTTTTTTATTTTTTATTAAAATGTTGCGATAAATATCATGATTTTGATAACTATGACAAAGTTAATGACTCAATAAGATGATAAGTATAAAATGGGTATAAAATAATAATATACTAAACTTATATTTACATTTGTTATATGTATAACACATAGAAGTAACTTAATTATGTTGGATGCGTAAAAAAATACACACAAATGGGTAATAAGTGTTGATCGGCAATAAAAAGTCAATTGTTTTGAATGAAAATATCCACCTATTGTTAAGAAGCAAGCTTCATCGGCATTCTAACATCTAACTTCAATGTTACCTACTATTTGAAATTTTAATTTCCTAAACAACATAATGATATTTCAATCTCTATTCGTTATGTTAAAACACTCATCTAGGGCATAACAAAGACAATCTTAAAATAATTATGCCATGTCAATATAATTATTAATATTTAATAAATTAACTAAAATAAATAGTAATTTCGTAATTTTATATATATTTCTCCTTTATGCCATAAATAACTAAATTTTCAAGCAAACAAAAAATAAGAGTATTTTTATCTTTATAGGATAGCAAATTTGATAGAATAATAATATATATTTGCCAATAATTTTGCAAACAAAAAGCTTTCTTAGTATTTATATTATGAAGACATTTATATTATTATACGGCATAAACTAATTTTCCCTAAATGTATATTAGATAGTGCCTTATCGATAACATGAAATCATATTTCTAAAACATAATATGTCAATAAATTTCTATATAACTTTTACATCATGTTAATGATACATTGCAAAATTATACATTTATAAAGAATAATCTTAAATAATCTTATAAGATATATACATTGAGTAATTTTAGGCAAAGACCGAGTCATAGTATATTAATGGTATCACACACTCTAAAAATTGTCGTTGTATATAGTAAGCCATCTCTGATTGGTTTACCTTCTTCCATTATAGTTATTTTATATATTGTTATATAAAATGTCATTAATTTATATAGTTTAATTCCATAAAATTATTAAAGTATTATATATTGACTATATTATATAGTTTTATATAAATATGTTATATAAAATGACCTATTATTTACTCATTATGATTATTTTAATGACTGTTGTCAAAACATACCTCACTTTTTAACATTAATCTTCTTGCATTATTCGTAATTTTCTATTCATTTTATTATATTATGTACTAATGTTATAATATTATTTTCTTATATACTTGGAAAGTTACTTTATTTGTGATCACGACAAAAAGATCTTATTTGGATAAATGATTAGAACAAAGAAATAATTTCAACATTTTATATAAAACTAAAGATTAAAACTATATATTGTCAAGCATAGCAATTAAGCATGTTGTATAATAAAATAACAAAGAACATAATCAAGCATGATGAAGTATGTATGAGTGCAGTACTGCATTTATTAGAATAACAATTTGGTTGGCACTTAATGACTCGAGCAAGATTGCCATTTTAGGGCCTGTTTGGGAACATTGGAAAAACAAAGAAAGTAAGAAAAACTGAGGTTATTTTTCCTATCTCACTAAAATTTATAAAGTGGTGTTTGGATGCTAATTTTACTAAATTTAAAACCATAGTATAGAAGCTAAACTGAGGTAAAAAAATTAGGAGCTCTGACCTCCGTAAAATTTTCTTTCTGACAGCAATGATGGACGTAAGTGAGTGCAAAGAAAGAAAATTCATAACAAGACTTTTTCATTGGGCAAAAAGTTTTTGTTGTCCATTTTTTTACTATATCATAAATCAACTGTCATATCTCGATTATTACTTTTATTTCTTTTATATGATTACGTAATGCATCCAAACAGCTTGAGTAAAAAATTTCTTTACATTTCTTTCAACCTCAGCAGGACTCTTTTTAAAAAGTGCAATACTACATAATTTTACTTTCTGTGGGATAAAATAAATTTTGGCCAAAACAGGCCCATAATTGTATAACCATTCAACATTACTTAAACTTACTGAAAATTAAAATCACCAAAATTTTCATATGTTTTTTTATAAATTCAAAGCTTAAAAATAAATAATTCAAAATAAGAAAATAATAAATTCTGGAGAAGCAATTCTCAAAATATTTATACTAAAATCTCAAAGAAATTAAATGCAAATATTTATCGAACACTAATTACAACAGTAATGATCATGTTGAAAGACAATTAAAATGAGTTTTAAAAAAATAAAGGGAGTCTAGGGACTCCATGACACCGAGCGTGTTTAATTATACTTTCCAAAGAAAATATGATCATAAAAAAGTGGATCACAAATATAATATGACTATAAAAAAAACTTTGAGACAAAAATAACTTTAAAAATTAGAACCAAATAAAATAGGTCATAATAAGAATAAAAGTGCACTTTTGTCTTTTTAATATCATTTCAATGGAGACATGAAATTTTGTACAATATCCACACACGTTTCATCAAATTTCACGCAAATTAACATTCACTTTCATTTTCGAAATTATAATGTGTTTATATGAACCTAAAGTTATAGCAATAAAAAATAATAAATTCACCTTATTTGAATCTTAAGACACTAAAGGATGCATCAATCACAACAAAAAATTAACAACAAATAAATAAAAATACCATAGAAGGTTAAATAATTTACATTTGATCGACGAAATCCTGCTTGATGGTCTCTCTGTTGCAGATTTTCTGCACAACAGGAGCAGTAAAACACAAAGAAAATAAAGAAAATGAGAGAACTTGAAAGAATTGCTAGAAGACGACGTGATTTAAATAATACAATTAATAATAATAGCAATAACAATATGATAATAAGTAGTAATGGTATCAAAAGATTGAATCTCGAAAATAGAGGATACCAAGGACATGTATGGATTTTTCCTTGGTATTTATAATTTGAGAAATAGGGCGGTTACTAATCACTACAAGAAAATTGAGCTAATATGACGAAAATTTCTGTCACAAAATAGTGAAAATTCTTCACTAATAATGATTTGTGATAGATTTGTAATAAAATCGATTGGTCACAATTGATTAAGTCACAAATTTTTTTGTGACAGAATTGTGACAGTTCAAATATTTTGTGACCATATTTTCATCACAAATTTGACATTCACATTTCAAAAAGTTTGATTCCTCACAATTATGTCACTATTTTATCATATTTTGTGATGAATTTTTTTCGTCACAATTTTTCGTCACTTAAAGTCATGTTTTCTTATAGTGAATTAACAATTGAAATTATTAACCAATCATCATTTCAAAAGGGTATGATAAGTTAATTCATATTTTATTAATAATAAATTGCTAGAAGACACCGGTTACTAATTAATTAACGATTCATATTACTAACTATCACCAATTAAAAAAATGATCAATTAATTCACACAGTTGTGGCTAACCGTATCCACTACTCTATATAAATTGCTAGAAGACATTGGTTACTGATTAATTAACGATTCATATTACTAACTATCACCAATTCAATAAATATATGACTAATTAATTCACACAATTATGGCTAATCGTATCCACTACTCTAACAAAATTATATAATTATAAAAATTACTGATATCTTGTAACCAATTCTGGTAGAATCGTTTTTTAATTAGTAATAAATTTCTATATCACAATTGCCACCAATTAACCATTCAAATTACCAATTAAGTCATCAATTCTGAAACAATTATGATAAATTAATTCTTAGAGTTATGGATAATAGTACCCACTGCTGTAATAATTATTGATATTCTATAACCACCTAACTAATTATGATAATTAACCATTTAAAAAATTAATTACAAAGTAATATCCTATTTGCATGTAAATCAATATCTAACGGTTATGCATTAGTTAACCACTACTCGAATTATATTATGTCTAATTATATAATTATAGAAATTAAAATTCTAATTCATTATGCTTTTGCCAAGTGTCACTCTCTCCTTGCATACTATCCTCCTTTTAGTAGAACTAGTATGATGACCCACGCGATGCGCGGATGACACAGAAATTAAACACAAATTTTGATTATAAAATAAAAATTTTATTTTGATAAAAATTTTATAGATTATATAATCATTTTCTCACCTTAGAAACTTATATATATAAATATGTTATAATAAATTAAATTTATTTGGAATTATTTTTTAAATCTTACATTCTCTTTGATTTTTAATTATGTTTTACTCTATCTTTTCCCCCCTTAATTTTGTTACTTTGTTAACATCTATATTTAAATTTTTTTATTTTATCGATGCTAATTTACATATGACAATATAGAAACATTGTGACTTCTCCTTTCAAATTATATATATTTTTAATTTCGATATAATATAGGTATAAATAACAATTGATATCTATATTTTTTAAAATAATATCATGTCTTAGAATTAAGTAAATACTATTTATTTTAGTATTTTTAACAATGTCTATTATTTGTTATTTTATCTATTTCATTTTCTATGTGACAATGTAAAAATGTCATATTTGACATGTTATATGTATGTAAATATATATAATATAAATAAATCAAATTATTATATATCATACTAAAATAACTGTTAAAATTATTTAAATATTTTAAGCATTATATATGACTTAATGAAATAGTGTTATAATAACTGTCAATTTCTACCTTTCCATTTAATTATATATGCTATATTTATATGAAGAGACCGATGATGAAATGGCAAAGATGATAATTATATGTAAATTATTTTATTACTTATATTTTTTTATAATTTATAGCAAAATATATTTTATTGTCTATTTTTTTTTAAAAATGTCCACCACAATGCATTCACTTCTTAATTAAGTATATTTTTATAATAATTTATTTTAAAATATATACTTAATTGTTATAACTTTATTCCAACAATCTATATAAACAATTATATTTTTTCATTCTTTAAAATTAATTAATGTTATTTTTTATCGTACACAATCTCACTTTAAGAATCCAATTATCTAAATCATATTACATGGTTTCATGATAGGGTTACGTCCAACTTTTAACTCTCTTTAAATTGTATATATGCATGTATTAAATATAAATCATGATTGAAGTTAAATATTTTATTTTATTTAACTAAAAGTTTATATCTGGTGTTGACAACATTTATTTTAATAAGAAATATAAATAATATTTTTTTAATATTGTTATTTGAGTATAGGTGTCAAATTATTAAGCTGATGATAAGTTAATTCCATGCAAATCCTCACCTTGGTTATACTTATATATATATATATATATATATATTACTTCTTAGTGTTTGATAATATTTAAATGAGGAACTAAAAAATATATGATATATTATATAAATAATATTTAGTTTATTCATGTTGTCACTATAGATATACATAATATATTATTTAAAAGTAAATTTAAAAGGATTATTTTGTATGTGCCAAGTAGAATTTATCCCTTCCACCTGTCAAATATAATGTGCATTATTATTAATATTTAATTTTTTATTCATCATTTGGGTTGCTCTCAAAAGAACAATGGGAATATATTTTATTCTTTATAATACAATACAGATATGAAATATAATTGTTATATTTATCTTCTATATAACTTAATATTAGATTTTTTATATTTTTTTATTTGATTATGTGTCACATGCTTCTGCCTTCAAGTCTTAAAAAATTATTGATAGATTGACTTAATCCGGAAAGATAGCTATAAAGTTTGTAAATTCTTCCTATTTTATAGTTTATCTTATCTATTTCATATTATAAACTTCAAATGTGGAATTAAATTACATAGTTGAATATGATTCCATTTTCATTTATATTTGAAAACTTTGAATGTGGGACTAAAAGCATATTTGATAGATAGATACAAAAAATACCAATTTTATTATATATGATCAATTCTCGTTCATAATAGTTTTTTATTTAATATAATTTTTTTCATATGTGGCATCATATAATTATTATAAATAGATACATGTGAATATAAATATATAACTATATTTTTTATAATATTTTATTTTTTATTATAAAGGAAATATAATTTTAAAATTATAGTTATATTATATAGGGAACATAGATATTTACTGAATATTAATCAATATCATCATGATATATATTAATTATGAATATAAATTATTTTATTTATTATTATAACATAACTAACATACTTTATAAACTTTCATTTAAAAAATAATTTTAACAATACACTGCTTAATAAAATAATGATACTTAGCATCTTCTATCTTTTCTTTTATATAAATAAATATGGATATAAATGTGTAAACTTCAATACAACAACAACAACAACAACAACAACAACAAAGCCTTATCCCACTAGGTGAGGTCGGCTACATGGATCATACGACGCCATTCCGCTCTATTAGTAACCAAACCTTTCGATATATTATTCACCAATAGATCTTGCTCTATTAGTTCGCCAAGTGTCCGCCTTGGCCTCCCTCTTCCTCTTTTAATCGGACTCCAGATTATTTGATCTACTCTTCTTACTGGCGCATCTAATGGTCTTCTCTGAACATGATCAAACCATCTCAAACGATTCTCTACCATTTTCTCACTAATAGGAGCCACTCCGACTCGTTCACGTATATGGTCATTCCTAATCTTATCTAATCTTGTATGACCACACATCCATCTCAACATCCTCATTTCGACTACCCCCACTTTACGTTCATATTGTCCCTTCATAGCCCAACATTCACTACCATATAACACTGCTGGCCTTATAGCAGTACGATAGAATTTTCCTTTAACTTTATTGGGTACTTTTCTATCACAAAGAACTCCAGTGGCTTTCCTCCACTTACACCAACCAGCTTGAATTCTATGATTAACATCGTCATCAATCTCACCATCTTGTCTTACAATTGATCCTAAATATTTAAACTTTGTCACTTGAGGAATTATATCCTCCCCTAACCTAATTTTCAAATCGTCTCTAAGTTGTTTATTTGTGAAATTGCTATGCATATATTCTGTTTTATTCCTACTTAAACGAAAACCCTTTGACTCCAACGTATTTCTCCATATTTCCAATTTTGTATTAATCTCTTCTCTTGAATCCGCTAAAAGTACTATATCATCCGCAAATAGCATGCACTTAGGTACCTCCTCTGTGTAAACTTCAATAATCAACAAAAAACATTTTTATCACTAAATGATGTAATACTCATTGATATTATTAAGTTTACAATAGTAATAAATTTATGAATATTAATTCATTAGGATTATTATCATAATAATAAAAATTAATTATGCTTTTTTTATTAATAATAAATGTAATTATTATTATAAAATCAAAGATGCAAGTTTTTTACTTAAATATCTTCATATGCACACGGCATTTTGTTAGCATATAGAGACATACACTTAGAGATTTGCACATGGTATTCTGTATGATAAAGGACATCAAGTATACTACTATTTTGGAAGCATCATCTATTCATAGTTACAAATATTGAATTTAAAAATATGAATAAAGATATATATATATATATATATATATATTTCGTAATGAACTTTTGAATATCATGATGATATTATAATAAAATATTTTTTTATTACGCACATGTGTATATTCGTATGCCCGCACATACTCTTTGCTTTTAAAGAGGGAGTCGAATATGCAAATAAAAATTGGGAGCCCCTCTATTTGTACATGGTGCATAATACACAAATTGTATATATAATTTATAAAAAAATATCTTTTATTCTTGAGAGAAAACATACACACATAATAGAATGTATAACTTGCTTTTGCAATATGCACCATAGCATCATATACATCACGATATTTATAGCTAATGTAGATAATATATAAGAAATAATAATTAAATTAGAAACCATTCAATAATAAACTTTTATAGATATTATACTATATCTTATTTACAATATAAAATTTTATCATAAGTAATATAATTAAATAATAATTTAAATAATAACTAACTTTTATTATAGGTGATTAAGTATCTTATATTGATTTGTAACTAACTATCCAATAATAATAAAATGATTATTTTTTTTATATTCTAAAATTATTGATATGCATAAATCTTCTATCTTGATAAAATAAAATTAACAAAATGATTAAATTTGGTTGATTTTTTTTATTAGTTGATTATGTATCATGCATTTGTTTATAATGAACTATGACATATGGATATAAATATAATAATAAATTTAAAAACTATTAATAATATTAAAATAATGATTAAGTCTAGGTAATTATTTTATTATTAGCATATTATGTATCCTATATTAGTTTATAACAAATTATTCAATAATAACAAAATGATCACAAATCTTAGTTGTAACTGTACGTAAATCTTCTATCTACTTTATAAAACACCAACCTCATAACAATAAAAAATATCTATATACGACTAAAAATTATTAATAGAAATAATATAGGATTATAAATATTATCAACACAAAAATATATGAATTATTTCACATATTAATTATACTAATAAAATGATTAAGTTTAGTTGATTATTTTATTATTAACTAATTATGTATTCTATATTGGTTTATAACAAACTATCTGATAATAACAACATGATTATAAATCTTAGTTGTTTGATATTCTAAAATGATTGATATATGTAAATCTTCTATCGCCTTCGTAGCATAACTACCTGATAATAATAAAAAATAATATATAAAATTCATAATTATTAGTATAAATAATATATGAGAATAAATATTATTAATACAAAATATATGATTTATTTCATAAATCATTGGCTATAGAAAAAATCTTTCATATATATATATATACACACACACATATATATACATATAAGGAGATGTATAAGATGTAGATACATATTTGCTTATCTTTATTTGTTTATATAAGATGTAGAAATATATTTGCAGACATAACTACTTATCTATATCCTATATATTAAAAACTTTGATGATACTTATATTAATCATCAATAGATATCATCATTATAGTACGAAATGCATATCTATAACTCGAACTTTATAAACATTTTTCTTTCGTTATATAAAACTTATAATATTTAATTTTTATCGGACAAAGAGAAATTATATAAGAGTATTTTTTTATTGTGCACAAACTTATATTTGTGGGTTTTCATATACTCTTTGCCTTAAAAAAAGCGTCGAATATACAAATGTAAATTAAAAGCCCCATATAACATTTAATATTTTTATTATAGGAGAGAAATTATATATAAATATTTTTTTATCATGCACAGACCTATATTTGTAGGTCTGCACGAACTTTTTTCTTCAAGAGAAGGTATTGTGCAAATGAAACTGAAAGTCCCTCTATTTATAGTTACAAATATATAATTTAAAAATATAAATAAATAAAATTATATATATTTTTAATAACTAACTTTTGAGTTTTCATGATTATATAATTAAAATATTACTGTTTTATACATTCAATTTATGAGAGCTCGACACGTGAAACTTTCAATATATATATATATAGATAGATATTTTCTAATAACTAACGTTCGAGTATCCATGATTATATAATTATAATATTATCATTTTATATATTCAATTTATGAGAACTCGACATGTGTCATTTTCTACCTCTGCTTTTATATATATATATAGATATAAATTTATAAATTAATATATAATTTTTTTAAAAAATTAATATATTAATTTATACTGTAACTAAAAACTTTAAAAATTGAAAGAAGCGACGTACATGGGTCCGAGCGTATAACTAATTTAGTCAAAGAACATGTGCAA
The DNA here is from genome assembly GCA_030549335.1 of Pontederia crassipes. Lineage (NCBI taxonomy): Eukaryota > Viridiplantae > Streptophyta > Magnoliopsida > Commelinales > Pontederiaceae > Pontederia > Pontederia crassipes. Next base: position 3,224,118 of record CM060197.1, read on the forward strand.
TAGATTTTAGGATTGGTTTCTTATTTAAATTTTATCAATTTTCTAACATCACTCGCATTCATATGTAAATACCACTTTTGCTGTTAATCACTCCACATTATAATATTTTTTAATATTATTTTTACATTATTATTCTATTTCTAGTTATTTGGAAGTTTGATTTGATTTTTGCACAAAATAAGAAATGATGAAAAAAAATAGGAGTCCTAGAACAAGATATCTATATTTTTTCTGTTTCAAATTTGAATAACGTTCAATCCCTAAATCCTATAATTACGTTATCTGTATATAATCAAATCTCTATTTAACAGATTTGAATCAATTGCAAATCATTCTAGGATTCAATCTTTTTTAATGATTCGAATTAATTATAAATTTACTTAGTTCTCAAATTTGAATTCATAACAAGTCTTTCCTCTCTCTCTCAGATATTGAAGCCGCCGTAAACCCTAGAAAAGAAGGGAAAATAAATGTCTTGCCAAACCATAGAAGAACAAGGGGGAGATGATTTTTCTGTCTCGGGTGAAAGAAGGCAAATTAATAAGACAAGAGTCACTGTATATGGTCCAGAAAAGCACTCAGGTAATGTTATTTTTTGGACTCGTTTCATATTTTTTTTCAGACGTATGTCCATTGAATTTTTTGTTTCACATTTGATTAAGGTTTGATCCCTCCTCCTTAACTACAGATATCATCAAAACCTCTACTAAATAGAACGCAATAGTGTCAATTGTTTCATCATGCATATATATATATATATATATATATATATATATATATATATATATATATATATATATGAGATTAAGGTGGATGCAATCAAAAAAATCGGTTGTAACTTACAACCATGCAACTAAGAGCGTTGGATTATCATCTCAACTAAGGAGCGGCTGTGATGGACGCGCTACTGAACCGGTGTTTTTTTTTTGTTTGCATCCTCTTCACCCCGAGACTTTTCCCTCCCGTGGATGAATGAAACCCCTTCCCCAAAACCATTTTCCCCTTTTCCCTCCGCCCTCCTGCGATTTGTTTGTGCCGTTGTCGTTGTGATATGTCGTCACCGCCGCCGTTGTGATCTACTGCGTCGTTAATGTGACCTGCTGCCGCTGTTGTCGTCGTGATCTACTGCCGCCGCCGCCGTTGTGATCTGCTACGCCGCCGTTGTGATCCGCCGCCGCCGTTGTGATTTGCTACGCCGGCGTTGTGATCTGTTGCTGTCACCGCTGTTGTGATCTGCTACACCGCCATTGTGATCTACTACGCCGACGTTGTGATCTGCCGCCACTGTTGTGATCTCCGTTGTGATCTTCTACGCCGGCATTGTGATCTGATGTTTCCGCTGCCGTTGTGATATGTTGTCGCCGCCGCAGTTGTGATCTGTTGCCGCCGCCACTCGAAATTGCCGCTACATAGGAAGGCAGTATCTCTCGGGGACATGCTCGGCACTCTTAGAAGTAGGTATCTCTCGGAGATATCACCAAAAGAATTGCCGGTTTAATTAGCCGAATGAAAGATTAATTAGCTCAATCACTTTCCTTGTCTTCATTTCTCTTTGCATCCTATGCTAATTTTTCATGTTTTGTTTATTTCATGGCGCACAAAGTCATCTTCTATGGTTTGAAAAAATTTTCCCAAAGTTATGAAGAAAAACTGTCTCGAAAACATCATAAGGTAATTACCTATAAATAGGTTAAAAAAATTACCTCATATAACAAAATATGATTTTTTTCTTTCAATTATATTTCTTAATCATGTTTCTTAATCATGTTTCTTATTGCAGGCAATAAAGGCATGCCAACTTTTGGGACAAATTAAACATGGATAGATATCGCCCTTTTTCATGGAGTTGGTCTTCAAAGAGTTGTTGAATGGTCTTGTATTTTGATCCATTTAGAACAAGAAAATTGTTAGAAGTGTGATTTCAAATTGTATTTTGATCCATTTGTTGTGTAATTATATTTCTACGAGTAAGATGTTGAATGGTCCTATGCTTTCTAGGTATTAAAATTTCTTTTTCGTCTAACATCTGCAATTGTACTCGATGATACACTATTTTTACAAGGTGGAACTATGTTGTTCATAAGCTCCTACTTTGCATTTGTCTTTATTGTGATTACTATGCTTGGACAATATGTACAACTTCAAGAAAAGATCAAAGATGGATGATCAGTGCAGCAAATGACTGAGTGAGATAGATCACTAATGTGTTATGCAGATGTAGTGAGTGTGGTCCTTCGCGCACAAAGAGAGAGATCCACATGACTGCAGGATGCAAGAAGGAGAGGACCAAGACATTTCCACTCAGAGAGGAGGGACATTACGCAGGGCTGGCTGGGATGGCCTTGACAAACAATACAGAGAGAGAAAAGTGGTTGTTAATGTATACAATACATCTTTTGTGATATTTCAGCAATATTTCAGGATCTCCTGTGAAAACAACACTAGATTGCATTTCACTTTTCGCCTTTGATTTCTATAAGACTTTCCACAATTGTGCGGTTATACAAAATCACAAATATCACGTGAAAAAGTGTTTCAATGCATAAGTCAAAAACAACAACACCCCATGTTCAACTAGAAAGAAATTGATAGTAATGAAACACAGACCACTGATGACAATCGTACCCACATTCTCATTTTGATAGCAAACAAAAAAACTCCCAAGGAGAACTCCAAATAAGCTAGTTCAATTACATATGTTAATAGTAATTTGTTTCAGAAAATCTCTAGCCTCAAATAATTAATGTGCTTCCTCATATAACTCAAACTTAAATCTGAATTAAGAAAATTGACTTTGCATTGCAACAAGAGTTACAAGAACAAAATAATACTGCTCAGACACAACTCAATTGTCAACTTTCTTCAAACATGCAACAAAGGAGCTTCATCGCTTCTTGTAGACACCAACAATCTTGCAGTAGTCTTTGTATTGGCCATGAACTCGAAGACCCAGTAATGACGAAGACCACGATGATTCCTGCAGCAATTGTTGCAAATTTGTCGAAGTGCGAAGCAATCCAAAGGGCCGACAATTGAAAAGAGCACCGACAAAAAGATGCCTCTTACCACTCCCTCGAAGGCATTTCATTGAACAGACCTTGTGCATGGAGTCGCATGGAGTCGTTGTTGAGGTTGGAGTAGTGCGCCACGACGTCCTAGTGTTGGCGGTGTGCAAAGGGGCTCATGCTCATGTTGGGAAGATGACGACAGCGGCAGCAGGGGTTTGTCGATGGAGGTGCAGCAATAGAGGGCTTTGGAGGTGCGGCGGTGGCGGCAGCAAGAGAACGCAGTGACGGTGACGACAATAGATTGTGGCAGCGGTAGAATAGCAGTGGATCACAGCGGCCGCCAAAGATCGTCGGATCATCAAAGATGCGGTTGGATCGTCGGTCGTCGAAGGGGGAAAAGGGATTTGGTGGGGGCGGCGGCGGTGGCATATCTCAGGTAGGATTCGATCGTCGAAGGAGGAGCACATCGTCGAAGGAGGAGCAGATCGTCGAAGGGGGGAACGAGGCTGGCTTCACAGCGGCCACGACAGCGGCAGGCAGGTAGCGGATTCGATCGTCGGAGGAGGAGCAGATCGTCGAAGGAGGAGCAAATCGTCGATGGGGGGAACGGCGCTGGCTTTGCAGAGGCCACGACAGTGGCAGGCAGGCACCGGATTCGATCGTCGAAGGAGGAGCAGATCGTCGAAGGGGTTAATGGCCAGCGGCAGGCAGCACAAATAAATCACAGGAAGGAAAAGGGTTTTCGGGAAGGGGGTTTCGTCCGTAGGAGGGAAAATTCGTCTACAAGAGACCGCGAACAAAAAAAAACACCGGTTAAGTAGTGCGTCCATCACAGCCGCTCCTTAGTTGAAATGATAATCCAACGCTCTTAGTTGCATGGTTGTAAGTTACAACGGATTTTTTTGATTGCATCCACCTTAATATCCCTCTCTCTCTCTTTCTCTCTTTCTCTCTCTCACTATATATATATATATATATCAAGTAAAATTAACATTGATTCGTAACTACACTTCGTTCCACGCCAGATCAACAGAATAGAACCAGAGGGGGATCATTAATGGCATCGTCTTCTTCTTCCTCCACCTCTAAGGTGGCCGCAAATGCCGACCTCGTCGAAGAGATCCTCACCTGGCTGCCACCGAGATCTGTCCTCCGTTTCAAGTCTGTCTGCAGGCGGTGGCACGACCTCTCCTCCTCCACTTCCTTCGTCGCCATCCACACGCGTCGCAATCCCCACAAGATCGCTGGCATCCTCTGGCTAGATCATTCATACAAGTATACATCCAGCAGGTGTTTTGCTTCCTGTCCTCTTGACAATAGCGCCAGACGAGTTTTTCCAGATCAATCCTGTGCTCTCCACAATATGTATACCCGATGCCTCCTGTGTTTCAACGGGCTCGTTCTTTTCGCGGACCTTGGCCTCCGACGCTATCTTTGGGTGTACAATCCAACGACCAGACAACATAGGATCCTACCGGACATCATATATACCATCAGGAACTTTGTGGTTCTGGCATTCGAACCCTCGCGATCGCCCCATTATAGGGTCGTAATTGCATCACCCGATTCACATGAGATCAAAGTATACAGCAGTGAGACCGACACCTCCGAGAGCTTCTCTATCCAGCAGGCGCCGTGGATCAGCCATCCCCGTAAGTGGAAGTGGCACACCTGCTTCTTCAACGGGGTCGTGTACTGGTTGGACGATTACAATGGATCCCTCTTCTCGTTCAACATCGAGCAGCGAAGCGTCAGCCGCACGTTGATGACCCATCCGCCCATGCACAAGAATTTCTTGACCAACAAGCTCCAAGAATTGAGAGGTCGCCTTCTCCTGTTTCGGCACAACTTGGTTCGTACGAGCATGATGGAACCAGTGCTTCAAGTGCTGGAAATGACGAGCGATCAGTCGAAATGGCTACTGTTGCACATTGTTCTCGTCAAGGACGTGCTCGGCGAGTTGTCTCAGGTGCCCGCAACTGTCGATATTCCCATAATCTTGAGGTATTTTGCGGTATTGACCCACCGTTGTTGTTTCCTTGAAGAAGGCGAGGACGACGAGGTGTTAGTGGTATGTGATCTGCCTAACAAGGTTGTGGCATAGGACTTGACAAGAAGGCGACATTATGACCTACTCAGCCACAAGAAGACACTCACCATCTTTTGCCCATGCTCAAACACCCTTGTGCCTCCATGATTATTCTTTTCTAATTTTCTTTCTTTCTTAGCAGTGCAACTTAATATGAACTATAAACTTTTTATTTATTTACTTGTCATAAAATACTTGCAATTGGGGCGTTTGTTTCTTTAATGTTTCCACATTTTCTTATGGGCTCCATAACAAAGGCAGCATTATCAGATATTCTTCTTGGAGTTCATCGAATATGATTGAAGATTTTTTTTTTTTTGGAATAAACTGCAAGCTTTTGTATTTATTAAACTATTGCCAAATGGCAATCATCCTATCACGGCTACAGGATTGCCATGTGTCTCTCTCCTCTCTCTTTTTTAATGTTTTTTATAACTTCTCTACATGGTATGCTGAAACATGAGAGAGGTACAGGTATACAACTTCATGGAGTGAAAGAGTGAATTACTACCAACAGATGTGAGGAAAACTTCAGCGTCACCCTGTCAGGTTTATGATTTCAATATGCAGCTGCGATTAGATTTCAAGAAAGAGAACATAAAACCTTGTCTGCTATGGCAACGCACGATCCTGCAGTACACATTCAGAAAAAAAAATGATGCAAATCTTTTGGGGTTTCAAGAAAAAATTATCGAATTCCATCCATAAACAATATAAAGTCGAACCTTTAATTATTAATCTTCTGAAAGAGTTTGACAATAATGCATTTAATTAGTAACTTTTCATTTTTTAAGAACACTGATTTCAACTCAACAAATTATTGGCCACTAAATACATAAGAATGTTGGCATCTTAATCTTCATGGTTGAAATGCTAACTTCTGCCGAGTAAGAAATCTGATTTCTGCACAAAGAAGTATAATTTCTACCCTTAAAGGTCATTCTGTTCTGGCATATTTCCTATTTTGCTAACTTAAGGCGGTCCACTGCTTCGTTTTGTCCGTAGTATGTGGATTTTTTGGACATTTATGCCATTTATTTGAATCCAGGGGTGTTCACCGGGTCGGGTCGATCCGTGAACCCGATGACCCGACCCGCTGGGCCGGGTTGGGTCGGATCGGTGGTCGGGTCGGACCCGACCCGACCCGAACTCGACCCGGGTATGGTAGGGTATGGGTTGGAAAAATCCAACCCGACTTGACCCGACCCGACCCGATTGACCCGACTTTTATTTTTTTTATTTTTTTTATTTAAACTTAAGGCTTATATTTGATTTAAAAAATTTTAAAAAACTAAAATAAAATCTTTTAAGTGCAGAAATAATATTAAATACTTGTAAAACATATTTTATGCTTTTAAAATAATAATAAATAATATTTTTTATATTAAATAAAATATAAATCAGTAAGAAAAAAATAAAAAAAAAATTGGGTGGACCCAATCCGACCTGACCCGAACCGGGTTGGGTTGGAATGGATCCGCCCCACCCCAGCCCCTTAGACCCGACCCGACCCGACCCGACCAAATTTGGTCGGGTCGGGTCGGATTTGTTCACGAGTCGGATCCAATCCGACCCGTGAACACCCCTATTTGAATCTGCAGTTTAATATTCTTTCTATGAGCACTCTTGTTTCATCACATACTTGAATATTTTATTGTACATCTTATGTGGCGAAACCTTAGGACTCTGCTCAATATTGAGATGTTGTCGCTTGCTCCCCTACCTCCATCGCAACCATCCTCTTCTTCCCATCTTCTTTCTCACCACCATCTTCTTCCACTACAAGAAAAATTGACATTTCTCACGGTCTAAATGGTCAGAAATTGTGAAGAATCTGTGGGAAAGAAAAGTTTGCGACGAACTTTCCAATGGAGAGAATCGTAAAAAATGACTCATCGTAAATATTTTTCGATAGCTATCATAGATCCGTTGGAAAGTCCCATGGGCTCAGCCCGTGTGTCACACCCTTATTCTCTGCTTAGAAATAGGAGTGCGCAGTCTTAACAACTCCTACTCGAAATGCTAAGTCAGCCTTCTCAAACTCGGACATGCCTTTATGACAATAACCACTTGCTCTCAAAGAAATGCACACAGGGAATGCTCAGCATGATATCAGAGTACCCAGGATGTAAGGGGAAAGCAAAGTATATTTAACTCATTCACTTTCCAGTCTCCAAAACTGGATGCTTACATAGGTATTTATACAAGAGGGTCATGGCAACTGCCACCCCTTGAATTCAAATCCAAATGATGCACCCTTTCATAAGTCTCTAGTGCGAACACACCCCTTCAAGTGGGAACACGCCCCTTCAAGTGGGAACACACCCTCACATTGCAAAACGCCTTTCTTTAGCACCTCTTGGATGAGCCTCGCCACCTTTCATTGTTGAAGGATGCCTTGGTTGAATGGGATGCCTCCTGCCAACTACTGGAGTGTCGCACCTATTCGGCCGCTGTTTGCTCGCTAAATGCGGCTCCCGCCAAGGCTTATTCGTCCAGGAGCCTCCTCGCGCCGAGTCTTCAAAATCTAATTGTCCCATTCAGTGTTTAACATCCAAGGATAATGTTTGGGATGGATGGTTACGTCTTGGGGCAGAATGGACACTTTCTGCCAAATCGGGCGGCCGTTTGCACTACACGCACGCCATACGTCCCAGGGACGAACTACTCATCGCAAAGTCTTCTTCTTCTCGAGAATACTTCAACCATATGACCTGCTCGCCATATTACGTCCAAAGGAAGAGTTTGGGATGGTTGCATTTGTCCTGGGACGGTATGCCTCCATGGCTGTTGGTGCGCGCCGCTCGTGCGCCCCAGCGTCCCAGGAACGTCCCAACTCCCAAGCCAAGCTCTTCGTCCCAAGGTGTTCTCTTGCTCGAGAATCCTTTGGCCTTCTTGTCGGTGTGTTTTGCCATGACACTTACCTGCTCGTACATGTCTTGGTCTTCAAGGATCTGGGCATGTGGCATGTCCCAGCCACTTCCTGGGACAAGGTGCACTAGTGGGGCGTGACATCCTCCCCCACTTAAACTATTGTCGTCCCGGTAATGTCACACCCCGCATGCCTGAATTATTGTTTTAGAAGAAAGCCTTCAACTTTGACTATCCAAGAACCTTCTCACCCCCGAACTCGGCCTACATACCTTCTCGCATGAATAGGCTAAATGCTGCTTCCTGCCCGTGTGTCCGAAACTTGCTCATACCCGACGGACTTGGAAATTTGCACTAATGTCTTGCTCGTTGATTTGTCTTTGTCCTATTTGGGACGTTGCCTACTTGCGTGCATCACAGGGATGTGACCCGCTCGCCATGCCCTTGTTACCTGTGGCCTGGACACGGCTGCTACTCCAGGTTAGTGTCCCGACTTTTGATCAGGTTTCTTTCTATTTGGGACACTGCCTGCTCATGTGAGTCCCAAGGATGTGACCTGCTCACCATGCCCCTGTTTCCTTCTGTTTGGGATGCTGCCTGCTCGCGTGCATCCCAGGGATGTGACCTACTTGCCACGCCTTGCTTCTTTCTGGTTGGGATGTTGCCTGCTCGCGTGCATCCTAGGGATGTGACCTGCTTGTCACGTCCCTGCTTCTTGTGGCCTTGCCATGGCTGCTACTCCAGGTTGATGTCCAGACTCCTGATCCGGTTCCTCCTCGAATTGATCACTTGGTGTTGACAATACCCCATCTTGCTACCTGACACCCTTGGTCAGATTCATGGCAGTTAGCCCTAAGGTAATAGCACATTCTTCTTATATAAATGAGTAAATGGCTCTAGAATCAAATAAGACTGTAATAAGCAATTTGTCTACAAGAAGCGTACTTCAAATGACTTCAGCGTCATTCTGTGGAGCGTTTTCTTCCAGGTCAAAGAGCCTCCCTTGAACCAATTGTCCCCATCGTGGGCAGTTTATTGAGATGTGACCCATTTCTCCACAGTGAAAACATTCTCTTGTCTTCATGAGACACTCACCTACGTGAGTTCTGCCGCAAAAGTTGCATAAGACCCGCTCATCGAGTGCAGGTGATGCCTGAGAGGCTCTAGGCGACTGTTGCCTCTACTATTGTCCTGTCCGCCTTGGCAGCTGTTGAGGGGGCCACTGATCTTGGTATTGGCGCTGCTGTTGTGGGACCTGAGGAGGACACTGTGGTGGTGGTGGTTGTTGGTGGTATCGCGGCTGTTGGAGTGGTTGCTCGTGAGGACGGTCATGTTGTTGCGGTGTCTGATATTGATGGGTCGGTTGTCCCGTCATTGGTCCCGTCGCTATTGTTGATGGTCGTTCCTACGGAAGGGCTGTTGTTGTGAGCTTTGTCCTACTTCCTGTTGTCCTCTCTTGTCCCTTGCCACTCCTGGTGGTCCCTTTCCATCAAAGTGGCCAAACGAACGGCCTGATTCAGATTCTGGCAGTTGCCGCCCCGTGTCTTCGTTCTCAGGGCTGGGTTCAACCATTCTACGAAACGATTGGCTTTGGATAATTCATCCATGTTCAGCTTCGAATATTTCCCCAAGAAAATAAACTTTGTCAGGTATTAGGACACCGTCATGATTCCTTATTTCAGATTCAAATATTCATGTTGCTTCAAATCCCTCTGATATGCAGGAAAGTAGCGCTCCTCAAATAACTTGCGGAAATCAATCCATCCTATGACCCTGACGTCTGGGAACTCAGTTGTCTTTGTTGATTTCCACCGGTCTTTGGCATCTCTTGTGAGGGTGTCGACAGCGAACAACACCTTCTTATTCTCAGCGCAGTCTAAGAGCTCAAATTTCTCTTCGATGGTCTATATTCATCGTTCAATTGTATCAATATCCTCTTCGCCGTTATAGGTCGGTGGCTTCAAATTCCAAAATTCTTGTATGGTGCATGGGGGAGGTGGCGGTCGCTCTTCTTGTTCCTACCGTGGAGGGGTGTTGAGAATCCCTCATCATTATGACCATCAGACTCATCATCTGATACGTGCAATCTTCTATGGGGAGGCATCTATGAAAATTATGTAATTGAATAAGGAACTTTGAGGAATAATATTCCTAAATCAAAATGGAATTTAACCATAAATATATTATTGGAATCCCTTGGGCAATAATATCCATCATGACCATACATTATTATAATAAGGTCTTGATTGCAGAATGTAAACACATCTAACTAAGACCAAGACTAGATGACTTGATTGTTTTGACTCTAAGATATCGTGTGCCCCTTATTTGTTCTGAGAAGTTCCTCCCATGTCCTTGCTTGAGGTGTCTCTGTGTTCGTCAGAATCCGGGCACTACCAGAAGAAATGCTCGATCTGTCTACAATGAGTACAATAATCAGACTCTTCTTTGAATAGACACTGACATCGGTGTTTGCGAGGTGGCAGACTCTCCGGTTCTACGTTGAGTCGCATGTCTGCATATCCTTGGACGATATCTTCAAAAGGCTCTATTGGCGGTGGAGGTATATTGGTTACTACCAACACTTTCCTGATCACAGTACTCATGTTCCTCTTGTGTTGCGGAAGGTGGGGAGTTACGTCCATGATCTCGACCACGCCCTTGGCCGAGCCCTTGCCTTTGTTCCCGCTCTGGGTCAAATTTTTTGTTTCCATCACATACTAGATTCTCCTTCCTCCTTGGACGACCCGTGTCGTAATACGCCGAGGTGGCATCTATAGAAGTGACATAACTAAATAGAATAAGTATCTATATATGAAATTTATTCAGTACTTACTTGAGGAGTGGAGTCGCAGCTGCTCAGGATGCTTGCACATGATTTTACTGTAACCATGGGATACTATGAACAATATATGACAATGAATTGACCTACATTCTACTATGACCAATGGGGAGCCAAGAACTTACACTCTGATACCAAACTGTAACGCCCCCAAAATTAGTCCTCCCGCCATGTAGACAATCGTGTTGACCTCGGAGCCGCTATCTGTTACACTCTTGATCATACTATGACTTCGATCATTTAATAAAATATAATACGTGGCAAAAAAATATAATAATAAAATAGTGAGAACTTTATTGCGAAAGAGGGAAACGTCAGAATATCATAAGACACCAACATCTAATGCAATGCATAATAGGAATGAAAATGACGATAATATCCATTAGGCCCAAACACATGACCATATAGCTAGTTCACCTAATGCAGAAACAAATTAACTACTGCAACAAAAAGGGAAAAAAAGGACACTATGTAACTCAATGAGTCATGTGCTGCGATCATTTAGCTCTATGTTCTCCATTACTCCTCTCTGGCAGGGTTCTCTCCTGCAAAATCTCAAATGCAGGGGCATGTAATTACCGTGAGCGAAAACGCCCAATACAATAGAATCATAGGCTATAAATTAATAATCAGTTCATGTTTGAATCAATGATAAATAAGCAATGGATAATGTATCATACTTTACTATGTCTATACTTTGTTCTTTACCATGTTCATACTTTGTTCTTTACTATAACAATGCTTTGTCTTTACCATATCGTGCTCTTCACTTTACCATATCATGCTTTACTATGCTTTACTTTACCATAATTGTACTACATTTTTTACATTACTATGCAATCCTTGAAGTTCGTTGTCCTATGCGAGCTCAACTTTATTAGGTTGGGAAGCCAAAGGTGCCTTTATGCATATGTGAAGCTAGGGATGCCCACTTTGAGGAAGATGTAATGCTAATGCATACCCTTTTCGAATACAAGTGGGAGATGACCAGTATCTCAAGAACAATGGTCATTAAAGACTTGTATGTTCGTTGTCTCCTTAGCTAAGATACCTGTCCCTCTGACACTATAACAAGTAATCCATATGATGTCCTCTTTGGGGAAGGAGAGATGCCAATGCATTATCTTTTCGGAATACAAGTGGGAGAGGACATGTATCCCATGAGCAATGGTCGTTACGGACTCATTTCATTGTAACCTCAGCTCAACTACCTGCCCCTCCTCTGTACTATATCATGATATTTACTCTGTACTTTGGGCGGTATATAGCAATCCCGTGATTTCATCTTTTTTTATTTATCTTATTTATCATATGAGGAGTATAGAAATCATAGAGCAGAGAAAGGTCAAAGTCAGATTCCTTTTCTCTGAGACAATAAAGTTATGTTCTATTTCTTTATTCTTTATGCCAACTCCCGACCCATCCTATAGGGTGAAAAGGGCCCATTAGAGTCCGTATAATGTTCGACATTGCCTCAAGTGGGCCTATCGAAGGTAGGGCTCAATTATGAAGATCAAGCATAATAAAAAAAGGATAGTTATGTCTTTTTGAAAGAACCCAGGCCGGGTAAGGAACTCGGGCTGGGGCTTTTGTCGAGGGTCCATACACATGACTCGGGCCGAGTCGGGGTTCGATTCGGGTCAAATTCTGCGCTCGTGCGTAGGAATCGGACCGAAACTCAGATGCCACAGTCGTGCCACCTACAGTCACAATCGTGCCATCATCGTTGGGTCGTGCCCTCCCTGGTACGTCCGTGCCGTCATCACGACCGTGCCCCTCTTTGGGCACGCCTGTGCCATGTCTCCGATCAACCGTTCCCATCGAATCGGTCGACCGGTGTCCTAACAGGGCACGCCCGTGCCTCTCATCAGGTACGGTCGTGCCATGACTCGGCCGTCGTCTTCATGATCGAGCACACCCATGCCACTTACTGGCACGGCCGTGCCATCGCGGCCAGAAACAGGGCACGACCATCTTCTTCCTTCTTTTCGGCCAACTTTCGGCCGTCGAATCGCCACGATCATAATACAAAAATTACAGTTCATGGTCTCTATATTACTATGGAATCATCACACACATCATATGATTAATGATTTATAGCCTAAGGGGATTTAACGTCTAGAGTACCTCTTTCCGATTGCTTGGTTCACCGGCAGTTCCTGTGTTGCCTTCTCCGGCTCTAATCGCTCCTGGCCGATGAGGAGGGTGCAACTGACCTTTAAGCATGTCGAGGAAGGGTTGCCAAGCGTCGGTTGTCAGTCGAATCATCCTTGTCGTGCGCGCGCAATTTGCCGGAGAAAGGGAAAAAGAACAGATGAAGAGGGGACGGTGGCGGCGGCTGCGCGGAGAGGTCGAAGAGGGGCACGAGGGTTCCCTCTCGTGCATTCTTGTAGCCTTAGGTCGGCCGAAATCAAGGAGAGATTGGGGAAATCCGAATCGGAGAAGGAAATCGGAGGAGGAGATTTTCCCTTCCGATTTCAAGTTTTTTGTTTCACTTTTTTTTCTGATTTGAAATCAATTCGAGTTTTGCTTTCCTTTCTTTGATCTTTCCATTTTTAATTCCTTGATTTTCTTTGGTGTTTCCATGCATGAATTTCCGGTTGTTACAGCAAGTGCTGGAGATGACGAGCGATCACTCGAGGTGGCTTCCTCGGGAACCAGCCACTATCGACGTTGACATAATCCATAGGATATTGACCAACCAATGTTGGTTCCTTGAAGGCGATGAGGATGATGTGCTACTGGTATGTGATCTGCCTCGCAAGGTTGTGGCGTATGACTTGACAAGAAGACGACGTTATGACCTACTTAGTCACAAGAACCGTCGATCGTTTGGCCATGCTCAAACACCCTTGTGCCTCCATGATTATTCTTTCCTAATTTTCTTTCTTTCTTAACAGTGCAACTTAACAAGAACTATTTATTTATTTATTTACTTGCAGGTGTTTTCATATGGATCTATCACAGAGACAGAAAGTGGCATACAACATGAAGTATAATCTCGAGAAATTTGGTGAGTGCACTACATGAAAATTGAGCTACTATGACGAGAATTTCTATAACAAAACAATAAAAATCTATCACTAATAATAATTTGTGACATATCTGTAAAAAAATCGGTTGGTCAAAATTGATTAAGATAGAATTTTTTTGTGACAACAGTGTAACATATCAAACATTTTGTGATCATATTTTCATAACAAAATTGACATTAAAATTTCAGTAAAAAATTAAAAGATTGTTTCCTCACAATTCTATGACTATATATTTTATCATATTTTGTGATTATTTTTTTCTATCACAATTTTCTATTAAAGTCATGTTTTCTTGTAGCGGTGGACGTGGCCCCTAGTTCAAGCCTTTTAATAAGTCTGCTTATTTGAACCATATTAATTATCAAACTTTTTAATTTTGGTAGGGAGGAAGGATAAAATAATGAATTAAGGATTGAAGTCTTTTTCGAATAAACTGTAAGCTTTTGTATTTATTAAACTATTGCCACTAAAAAAATTTTAATGATTTTTTACGATCAAATTCGTCGAACATTTTGTGAAATTTGTAGAAAAAATTATTTTAGAAAAAAAGAGATAGTCATCAATAAAAATCTCATCGGTAATAATTTTACGACGGATGAGCAAAATGGTCGATATTATCGACGAAAACACCCATCGGAAATTTTAAAGGGCAATCTCCTTTGGAAGTTCTCGCGATTGTTCCCGTTGGAGGTTCCGACAGCAGAACTTCCGATGGGCGACCACCTGTCAAAAACTCTGACGAGGAACACCTGTCGAAGGTTCCGACGAGAAGAGTTCGAGGTTCCGAGGGATCTTTCCATCGGAACCTCCAATGGGCATTGAGGTTCACGAAGGTCAAATTCGTCAAAAACTTTTTTAGAATATAAAAAAAATTAGGTCGTGTGCGACAGATCCAGCCTACAGCCAAAACAGCCACCGGCGGCATATCCGGTCACCTACGGCCGGCTGGATCTGGTCGTTTGCAACTTGATCCAGCTTGCGAGCGCCCGATCTACCCAGCGGGTTCCCGATTCAGATTGGGTGCCAGTCGGCCAAAGTCGAGAGAGAGAGGGCGAATGAAGCCTGTGTCGTCAAACGCGTGAGGGGTCGTCGGAGTGCTGGGAAGTCGACAGAGTCGAGAGTGCGTTGTGTGTGTGTCTGTGAGAGAGAGAGGGAGGGAGAGAGTGGCCGGAGCAGGAGTCGTCAGAGCCGTGTGTCACATCCCACCTTATGTGCATTTGGGGGATGGTTACCGGGCATGCCACCATGTCCTGACGCCATGTCATGGCCACAAACAACTTCAATCCGGACACTTGCAGGGAGAGCAACCTCAATCCGGCGGTCTGAGATCGAGTGGATGCTTGGACAGAAGTATGGGATGAGAGGTTCTGGTGCGAAGGGCTGGTGGGACACCCATGGCGCGAACCAGCGGTCGGGCTAGAAGACAGGCACTAATGTGATATCCAAAATTAGTAGATCAAGATTACTGATTTAAATCCCTTAGCAATCACCGGGATCACATGTAGGGGATCAATCTCGACACAAAATGGAAGAGCAAGAAACTCTTCGAGATCTCATCCAATGGATTCAAAGCTCAAAGGTGATATGAACCCCAATCAATATCTGGAAAGAAATATCATTCTCATATCAGAAATCATAGAAATAAAATTAAGCAAAAACAGTCGGCCAACCTTCATAATCCATCTCCAAATAATTGTAGCCCTCCATTCCTTAGCTAACTAACAACTTCTCCAAGCCAACATAGATAAAGAAAATACAAAAGTCTTGTTATATCTTAAGTTATATAAATAAATAAATGCCAAGATTTTCTATGTTTCAGCTACTCTTGATCTTGATGTAAATCAGCTACAAATCCTATGGCATTAGATACTTCTTCCCAAATCAACATCACATTCAAATCAGCACTTCCAAAAGCTTCACCTGTTTTGGTCTCACTATTAACATTCTATTTAGCTGAAAATGAGTTTCCAGCCATGCATATTTATAGATGTAGACTTGGAATTTCAATTCTATTAGATCTTGGACTCTTTTAAAATTAATCTTAATCATCCATCAATAATTTATCACCTCATAATTTTTCAAATTTAATTAAATCCGAAATTAATTATTTTCCTATCATAACAACTCAATTAAATTCAATCCTTTTTACCCTCTTTATCTCTTTAACCATCTTTTCTATTTTTTCTTAAATTTCGAAATTAATTAAATCCAGAATATCAATATTGGGATTTTCTGATCCATTCAGTTGCATCATATATATGTTGTTACAAACTCATAATGACCCGGAGTGCACTTAAGTAATTAATTAATGTGAAGGTTGTTTCGACATGTGCACATTTTTCTTCTTCTAACTGACAATTCAAAATTTAACTTGGTGTTTACCAATCATTTAAAATCAATGCAACCGATGCCAAGAAATTTTGTCGAGACCAAAGCCACCAAAATTTGCTTTTCCCCCAACTTTGTAAACTTGAAGTCCGCTTTGGGTTCCACCAATACTTCGATGCTCGACGTCCATGTGTAAATGGAGTTTGCATACCTCAACTTCGTTACCATCCTCTTGAACTCCTTATAATTATTCTTTCCATCCATATTGATAACTATGAAAGGATAATTAAAATCTTTGTTCTTCTCAAGAGAACCGTTTGTGCAATTGACAGTCTCACCACGCATTGTAGACCTAATAGTTTTTGTATGATAACCTTGACGATATAGCATAAATATGTGATCGTTTATGTCAACGCTCATCGAGGATGTTGTGGCAACACATGAATCAAATACATGGACGATAATTTGCATATGGTGCAAGAATCCTAAATCGGGTATCAACACCTTTTCCTTGATATCATAGCTATTTTGGAGTATCTATTTTATTTTATTATTATACACTTAATACATACACACATATACGGTAGTTCTCTTCCTTGTTATTCAGTTCTCAATATATACTTTTTAGCCCTATTTCATAGTAACGTGAATCAACCAAAAGGTGATAAAAATCTTGCTCTTGAGACATAAGTGCATATTGACCCAAACAGAAAATGTATTCTTTTTTTAAAAAAACAATGTGTAATTTGAAATTCTATTTTTCCTTCAAACTTTATTTAGCCCGAATTAGTTTCTAATTAATATAAAGGTCGTGCAACTGCATGCACGTTTCTTCATCTAACCAGAGTATTGTACGACAATTGGAAACTTAACTCGATGTTTGCCATCATTCAAGATCAAAGCAGCCGATGCCAGAGAATTTGGTCTCAACTGCGGCGTCGTCAAGACCGAAGCCACAAAGCTTTTCCTCCCCCAACTTCGTAAACTTGAAGCCTTCTTTGGGCTCCACCGAAACCCTAATTCCGCTGTCGGACCGAACCGTCCATGCGTAGACGGAGTTCGCGTCCCCCACGTTCCTCACCGTCCTCTTGAATTCCGTGTAATGATTCCTTCTCCCCAGATTGATAGCTGCCGAAGGATAATTAAAATCTTCGATCGTCTCAAGGAGGCCGGGGCAGCTGAAAGTCTCATTACTCGTTATAGCCCTAATGGCCTCCGGGCGATAACCTTGGCGACATAGCATAAATATGTAGTCGTCTACGCCGGCATCAAACACGAGTCCCGGAAAAGGTGCCAATGCCGGGTTTAGCATTCCTGCCCCATACGCGAATTCTAGGTCGAGTCTTGGAGTCATTGGGGATGCTGTGGCAACAGGTGCATCAATGAAGATTGCAGGATTAAACGAAATGCATGCATATTCAAAGAAAGTAGACAAAGATAAAAAAGGCATATTTACCAGTGGTCATAATTGCTGACATTATGGCAGCAGGAGACCAAGTCGGGTGCAATGATTTGACATGAGCGGCAACCCCAGACACGTAGGGGCAAGCCATGGATGTTCCTGAAATCATGTTAAACCTGCTTTTGTGCCGCCGGTCAGTTTTGTTGTATGCTACTGGCAATTCTTCAGGCCAAGCAGCCAAGATACCCACTCCAGGAGCACTGATATCAGGCTGAAAATAGGGTGCACATTATTCAATCAGAACTTGACCATAGGATGCAAATCTGTCTACTCTCCACATGTACATCATACTTAATGTTTCTAAAGTCTCAAAAAAAAATGTTGTAAACTCAATAATATGGAGTTTTAAGTTTGCTGTGGTTGAAATATTAGTAAAAAGTTTGTAATAGTGTCATATGATGATACACTTACAAAATGAATACCTAGAAGTCTCAAATCATGAAGAAGGTTGATATTATATATGCACACTTACCTTAAGAATTTGAGGACTGATCATATTTGGCCCTCTGGAAGAGAAGGATGCAATCGTAGGAGCTGCGCCGTCAAAGACAACCTCACTCTTGTGTATTGTTGCTTTTGCTGACCTGATCGGTTATTAGTGTTATAACATGAAATCAAATATTAAGTAATATATTAATGTAGACAACTAATCAACTAGGCAATGTAACCCTACTTATCATGATAGGATATATAGTCCCGTATCAAGATGCCATTCAAATAATCTACACTGATTGAAGGGATGTCATGCTGATAAGGAACATGACGTTCAGTACTCAGTATAACAACTCCTCTGGCGCCGTGAAGCTTGGCCGTCGTGTTATAAGGTCCCGTGCAAAGAATTATGTTTCCTTGGATCAACCGACCATCAATTGCTTCATCGCACCTGCTGCACTTATTATGTATACAGATAGATGTTTATGATTAAAGAGTATTCACTTAGAGTTTTAAATAATATACCTTGTGAAAAGATTTCGTTACCTCGGAGGGTAAATCCCAATATCTCCCAAGTAAACAATATGATTTGTCTCTGTGTCATAGGTGTTAATAGAAGTACCCTATGAAGATTACATGTGATTAAAACTGTAAAATTATAATTTAACACTCATTTAGGAAGAGAGCAAACTTCGTACTTCAATGAGAGTCCCGTCACCGAGAAAGAGTTTGGTGACCGTTCTTTGGTCTGTTGCAGCGACGGACGACATCCAAGGAGCCACGTTCCTGACAGTCTCCGGAGCTGGCCCTTCGTTGCCGGCAGCGACCGAGGTGAGGACTCCGTGCTTCATGTGAATCCGAACGCCCACGGTCAGATCCGGCAGCCAGCCGTCAGATCCGGCCGCTGGGGGTCGGATCCGCCAGGCGGCCGATCCAGCCGCCGGGACCGAATCCGATCGCCAGGCGGCCGATCCGGCCTCCGGCGGCCGGATCCGAACGTCCGCGGCCGGATCTGGCCGCCAGGCGGCCAATCTGGCCACTGGGGGTCGGTTCCGGCCGCTGGGGGCCGAATCCGATCGCCAGGGGCCGGATCCGGCCACCTGACGGTCCGAGCCGAAGAGAGAGACGTCGGCGAGAGAGGATCGTCGGCGGTCGACGCTGACAATAATAATAATAATTGTGTAACAAAGAGGAACACGATCTAATAATAATAATAATAATAATAATAATAATAATAATAATAATAATAATAATAATAATAATATCCATATCTAGAAAAAGCAGAACTGAATCAAATATAACAAAATTGAATATGAGTTTAACTTTTATGGATACTAAATATAAAAGAAAAAATATACTTTATTTTATTTTAGTTTTTGATGGTTTTGAGCGACAAGTGTCAGAGGGAGAAGAGAAAGACGATTAATGGCGACGTTGGGGTTCGAGGACTACATTGAGCCGCTAAGGATGTTCACCGAGTCGGATCGATCCGGTGAACCCGACGATCTGATTCGACACGACCTAGTTTGGGTCAGGTCGATTTGGGTTGGAACTCGAGTCGACTAGATCTGACCCGATGATCCGATTTTTATTTTTTTTCTATTTTTATTTGATTCTAGGTCTATATTTGCTTTATTTTTTTAAAAATTAAATAAAATGTTTTAAATACAGAAATAATATTTAAATAGTTATAAAACTTATTTGTACTTTAAAATAAATATTAAATAATATTTTTATATTAAAAAAATATAAAATTAGTAAGAAAAAAATTAAATAAAAGGACCCAACTCGACCCGGATCAAATTTGATCGGGTCGGATCTATTCACGGGTTCAACCCGACCCGTGAACACCCTTGTGAGCCATTGAAGCATCAAGTCCACTCGATTTGCAGTAATTTAGCTTTTGAGGAGAACTGAGAAAATGTTTACACGAAAAAAATGAATTGAATGCAATTTAATTTTCTTAGGGGAAAAATCAGAATTGAATTCAATTTATTTTTTTCCAAACAATAGAACTAGATCATTAAGTTGTTCAATTCGTAGTCGGATTCATGCAATATTTTAAATTTAAAAGGTGTTTTGAATATATATAAATATAATATAATATACACAAAGGATTTAACGAGTTGTGTGAATAATTTTTTTCTCGCAAGTAGCACCTTTTCCTGATAGTTATTAGTGATTATAATTAAGATAACTCATGATGTAAGAAAAAAGTACGAATCCGACTTAAAAAATCTCATGTCATTAATTTGACTTCTATTAGACTCGAGCTTTAACGCCATTTGATTTCGCCCTCCTAACACGTGGTAATTGGACTAGTCTAGGTCGAGATTACTTATACACGGATTTTCATAATCTAATAAGACAATAGAGAACAATAATAACTTCTTTCATAAAAATGCAAAAGCTAACCAATTCATAATAACAAAAGTAAGAATATAATGCAGAAGCTAATTATTCTTCTGATTCGAGAAGTCTTCTACTATCACATACTATAAAGCATCTATTACATCAAAATAAACTGAGAGCTCGAATAGCAAAATTTAAGACCGACTCTCATGTTCAACTGCATCACCACGAACTCTATTGTTGCACGCGCCTCCATCTATAACACCAATTATTTGTCGGGTTCAAACACAAGGACATAGAATATCCGTGAGCAAAATACGATCAGTACATGGAATAATACAAATGGATGTAATAACTTAAATATAGCAAGATTAGAAATTAAGTCATATACATCAAAGAACATATAATAACAATATCAAACTTTACCTTCCATTTTTATTCTTTTCTTTTCCATTCTTTCTATACTTTTTTTTCATAACAATTCTTTTTGGTGAGTCGCATTACATCTTTTACTTTAAACAATTCCTATGACATCTATATGTGTTGTCTTAATATGAGCTCGACTTTTTTTATTATGGATCAACATGGCACTTTCATGTAACTATAATAATGGGTCAAAGTGGATCAAATCAGGACCAAGTGAGCATTTACTTATTCACAAAAATAGACTTGGATTTCTGTTACCCAAGTAGGACAGCAAGGATTCTTTTTTTAACTTTAACTATAACAATCAGTGCACATGGGGGTCTCATCTTTCAGCTTTTATCTTTTTCTATTTATCTATCTATCCTGTTTAGTTCATCTATATCATAACAAGGGCAGAATAGACTTTTCACATCACTATGAATCAATAGAAAATTTAGTTATGCAATCGGCGCAGAATCTGGGCCGGGCATAGTCAAACTCAGGTCGGGTTTTCTCTGACGTGGGTCGGGTCATGGGAGACTCGATCCTAGTCAACACATCAATTCTTCTCCTTTCAACTTCCAGAACTCGGGCCAAGTTTATGTGAAAATTGAGGCCGTGTGATCATCAACAGGGAACTCGGGTCGGGTCCTGCAAAACTCGGGCTGGACTCGATCTGAATCCAGGTTGCGCGGGCCGAATTCGACTCAAACATGAAGAACCCGGGCCCAGTTCCTACGCAAAGGAACTCCGGTGCTGAAAATCAAAATTTTGATCTAATTTTCTGAGTAATCTAAATATGCTTTTGATATAAAATAAAGAAGGATCTATTATTGGATATATAGAGAACAATAACCATGCTTTAATTTTTCTAGTTCTTAGTTAATATATTAAGAAATCACATCTAAAAGTGAATCTAGAATTCCACGTACCTTGTTCAGACAGAACTATCTGAACAATCTAACTTTCGATACGATTTTTGAGAAGATGGAGATGTTCTCGATGAGAAGTCCGATGTTCTTTAACAGAGGGTTGACCAGAGATTAGATGGCCATGTGCACGTGCATCGAGGAAGAAGAAACAAGGGTTCAAAATAGAGAGAAAATTTTGTTTTTCTGGCAAAGGAATGCTTAAGGCTGAAAAGTAGCTTATTTATAGGGAAGAAGACTTTAACTCTTATTGGGTTAAAGATTAATCCAGGATTAAATATTAAATTTCTCCTGAATCTAATTTTGAACTTTATCTGTAATATTAACTAATAATCTAATTTAATTACTTTATCTATTACTTTTTTTCCTTTCTTTTCTTCTTCTCAAAGTTTTATCTATACACAAATTTCATCTTTAACTTATCAACTGTTATCTTTTCCCTTAAACTAATTTTTTGGAAATAAATAAATAAATATTTTATTTATCTACTTATTTAATCCAAGAAAACTCTTGGGGTGTTACATGAGCTTTTTTTAGTATTCAATAAAAACATAAAAATAAATATAAGTTTAAAATATAATAGATATAATACAGATAATACTGATCGAAATTAATAGGACTAATACTATTTATTAGTTTAATACTAATTGTATTATATTTAAAAGAAAAGCTCCGTTATTTTGAAATAATGTTACTGTTGGCATTTGGCTATTTTTCTGTTATCATTGTTAAGATTGTAAACATAATAATTTCATATTTTTTTATCTATTAAGCTTTTAAAAAAATTAGTTATCACATTTAATTTCACATAACCGCAAATCGGCCACTTATCCGGTCCAATTTCATATCAAAACCGATTTTGACATTGAACCGAGAAAATTCAATTCAACTCGGTCAATTTAAATTTTGAAAAAAAAATAAAATAAAATGAGAAAATTAAGGAAGTTGAAAAATAAAAAAAGAAAAGAATATAAGAAAGGTTAAAAAGGAGGAAAATGATAGGTATAAAATTGAATACGAATGGAAATAAGAAAGGAAAAATTAAAATGAAAAATTATCAAAGGCCACAAATGAAGAAAATAGAAAGGCCCCATGTATGGCAACTAGTTCTTATTATCAGTTTTAGTTAGATTTGAGTAAGGGCCCATGTATTCATTGATTACTTCAGTTGCATAATATTATGAGAGAACAACATTTTTTTTTCTGCCACATTTCAATCTCTTTTCAAAAGCCTTGATATAAAAAAAAATGTTAAAGTTCTACCTCAATGAGATCACAAATTTTATGAATGAATAGATGGCGGAGAAGGAGGATGAAGGAGAATCCTCTATGAAGATGGAAGGAGGCTTGATAACACCCATTTCAACTCAACTCCTCGGATAACCTTGTAACACTTCTTGTTACTTGCATGTTGAATGGATAAGAAGAAAGAGAGAAACTTGGGATTGGATGATGCGTATGGTACAATTTAATCATAAATTCATTCTCTGGTGAAGGCATGTGCAATGGCCATTAATTTCAAGAGGAACGACATCGAATGATCACCATGAGCATAGAAAATAAAACAACTTAGTTTGCCTTTTTTTTCGAATTATCCACCACACAATGAAGGGAGACACAAAAATAAATACAAGAAGAATGGAAGAAAACCAACTAAATCTCTGCAATTGCATGCATGGTGACAAACATGAAATGCATCAACAGTATCCACAACAACATTGACTACAATGAACACTGAATTTTAACAATTCTAGAACCTGTTCAACTCCATGAAGGGAGCAAATGAATTTCAAATGGCAAGTGACAATTTAAATTTAGTGTGTCCTAATTGATTTAAGAGCCTCCTTCGTCGTAGAGAGTATTCTAGACCAACCTTATCCGACTGAAGTTGGGATGGATTGAGTAACGGCTCTTTATCGCTTAAGCAAAAGTTTCAAATTTGAATGTAAAAATTTTCCGCATTAAAACAAATAAATTTTCAAGCGCACCGGAGGGGCGGCCCCCCCCCCCCCCCCCCCCCGGTGAACTTGCACATAGGGGTGCTGGCACTCCCCTCTCTCTCCCTCGCGTCCGGCGATGGAGAAAAGGGAGCGCCACCCTTTATCCTTTGCCTGCCGGCAAGCACCCTCCTCTCTCCCTTGCGCTCCACGAAGCAAAAAATCAGCACACCCTCTCCCCCTCTCTTCCTCAACCCCTCCCCTTGCCGGCTGGCTCTCTTGCATGCGTGGCGCCAGCGGGCGCATGCGAGAGAGAGCAACAGCGTCAATGAGCGACGGCGGCAGCCACAAAGTTGTCGCTTTTATTTTTATTATTTTTAAATGACATAGGTGAAAGAGAAATGATTTACGTGGCGATCACGTAAGCGTGAAAATCAAAAAATTCGCTATCACCGGTCAAGTGGACGAAGTATGTAAGAAAATTAAAATTGAGGAACATTTTAATTATAAATTAAAATTAGGAGACCGTGAAGATATTGAGTCAAAGTTGAGGAACAATATGTATAATTTACCCTCGTATATGCCCATGAGTTATTGGCTCCCTCTTCCCCCTTATATTCAGTAAACCTAACTAAGTTATGTTATGTCATCGATCCATGCTATGTGTACTATTTCAACATCAACATCATTTTTTTTATTATAATAGTTATTTTTTATCGTAGTTAAGTTTGATGATAAAAAGAATTTTAATATTATTAAATTTCTAAATAGTGTATATGTGATTAGGATTGGAAATGTTTAGATACATAATTCATATTATACAAAGAATTTTAGAAAAAAATTCAAATAAGAATAAATTTTAAAATAAGAATGAATTTTATTTTTTTAAAAAAACATATTACATTAATTTATTTTATTTCATTTTTGTCCTCGAACAAATATGTTCTTCATTCCCATACTCTAAGGATCTATGTGATATAAAAATAAAACAAGAACAAAGATGTTTGTTCTAGCTCTTCAATCAAACAAATAATGCCCATGAGAAAAAGAAAGTATTTGTATAGACCAA
Organism: Pontederia crassipes; assembly: GCA_030549335.1. Lineage (NCBI taxonomy): Eukaryota > Viridiplantae > Streptophyta > Magnoliopsida > Commelinales > Pontederiaceae > Pontederia > Pontederia crassipes. Next base: position 3,248,877 of record CM060197.1, read on the forward strand.
TTTAAACTGAAGACTCAGGTGATCTTGCTTGCAAGAGTGTTGCTTTTTTTTTTCTCTCAATTTCATAATGCAAAGTTCCAGCACCATTCGCTTGTCTGTACAGAAGAACTCCCCGGAACTATTTTACTCCTCGTAGAATACAAAGCGAAAAAAATAGGAGAAAAAGAATAATAATAAAAAAAAGAAGACATCTACTGCATTGCCGTGATCAGCTAGGACTTGATCAGGAAGAAAAATGGGCGTTCGTGGCTGTAAGGAGAGGCAGCATCCGCTCTGGTCTTCCTCTTCTCCAGGAACCGCTGCAATGATCTCTTCATGGACAGGCCCGTCGGGTTAAGCAGCTGCCGCAGATCAGCAGGCGAAGAGGGCGCCGCCGCAGCTCCGGCCGCCGGCAGTTGCTGCTGCCGACTGCTCTGTTCCACCTTCGCGTCCATTTCTCGCTTGGCCATGGATATTATGCTTCTAGCCTGCGATATAAATAAGAACAAGAACTACATCGTCAGCGATCAAACATCAAAATCCGAATCTGAATGGAGAATCTAATTAAATTATAAGGGTACCTGAATCTCTGTTACGTCATAGACGCAAATCTGGCCATTGTAGAGCAAGGTAATCTGCTTCTGCTGCTGCTGCTGCTGTCGCTGCAGTTGATGAGCCGAGGTTGCAGAAAACGGCTGCTCAACGCTGCCGCCTCTGCTCGAGGAATCGGGCGCCGTCGACTGCGCGTCAGCGCTGCGGCCGAGGCTCAGCCGGAGCTCAGGATCCCACATCACTCCCGCCATGGATGTATTTTATTAATTTCTTCTCTCCCGCTGTTGATTTGCCAGTGATGAGTAGTAGATATGAGGGAGAAAGAAGAGTGATCTTTAATGTATATATATACACGCACAAAAAGAAAAAAAAAAGAAAGAAAGAATGGATTGAGACGTGTGGATGGAGTTGTGGACAGCCATGCGAGACCTGTTCCCCCACAGCTAATTTGAGAGAGGGGGCAAATAAAGAAACAAAAAACACGTGCGCCGTGCGCATTCTCCACGTTCCTTTATTTGTATTTTGTAGTCGACATGCATGCACGCATGAGAGACATGAGGCGGATCTTTGACCTTGTCGAGTTAGATATATCCGCCCCCTCTTTTTTTAATAAAATAATAATAATAATAATAAGGAAAAAGTTGGGAACAAGATGTGTTTTAATTCCTTTTCTGTTCTTTTGCGTGTGTGTATGGATTCAAAACAAAAGGAAAAAAAACATGGGATGCGGCCGAATTGAACGGCGTGGGATGAACGTGCCCACAAGATTTTTTTTTTTGCGGCCACGTGATTTGTTTTAGTTGTTGTTCTAATTGCTTGCTCGCTTATGTTATTCTTCGATTGAGTTACTTGGAGATTCGTGCGGTGGGTGGGTGGTGGTCCTTGTTTGAATTAGTAAAGTACCTTTATTCACCGAAAATATACATATATAACTAGCGAAAATTCTCGCACGTTCTGCGATTAAAAATAAATTTAGGATTTCTTAACAGAAATAAAAAAAAATATATTCTAAAGAATATCGTATTTTAATTATATTTAGTTGAAAAAAATTAATATGTTTATAATATAAATACTTTACTATAAATAGTTTATATTTTTTATTACTATAATAATACAAATTATAATATAATAGTTTTTAGATAAATAATGAAAAATAAAAAAGAAAGAGAATATCTCTATTCTATTGTTTTAAAAGAATAAATATATTCTTCATTTGTGAAGAAAAATAGTGATTTCACGTTCTTCTAAGTGATTTCGCTAAAATCAAAGTTTGATCTTCTTAACTTTATTCAACGTCGTGTTTACCATATTCTCGAGAATATCGAGATATTCTACTCTTTATCATTCAACCAAACAGCTCCTTAATGTTTTTTTATAATCAAATTTAATTAAAAGTTTGTGAGGCTTAAACATATATATTTAATACATGAAGTTACTAAAAAAATATTTTATTTATTGACAACATGAACTTCAAATTATGCTAATAAATAAGAATCTTTTCTTAAGTTATATGATTTGCTTATAAATAACATTATTATGATTAATCTCTCAGTTTTTGATACAATTATGTACATGTATGCAAATGCATCTCTACCTCACATCCTTTTTCTACAATTGATTTTTATTCAAGGTTTCTTAAAATATTTGGGTACTACATATATTTAATTTTAAATTGAAATTATTAGCAATGATGTAGAATTATTTAATTACCATTGTATTAATTCATGCAACAAATGATTAAATACAAAAATTATTAGTATGTATATAAAATATTTCTCCTTTTTAAGCCTTTGATTATTTTGTCTAAAATGTTTATAGGTTAAAATAAACCTATTAATATGAAATTTAGGAAAAAGAGAACATAAACAAATAAAAAAAATTTATTTGATTCAATTTCATCTTTATCATCAGAAAGTAAGTCAAGGCAGATGAAAGAGAAAATTAAAATTAAGAACTGCATGTCATTGGTGAATACAAATTACGATAAATTTGAAAAATCAAATGCATGTATTAAAACATCAAATTTAAGTACACACCTTAAATTTTCTTTTTTCAGAAGTACGATAGTTAAGGTACTATTTTTACAAGTTAAATTTGTAATCTTATATATTATTTTTCGACATACATCAAATTTTCATAATTCATGAACAAAATAAAAATATGAAAATAAAAGGAACATATGATAGAATTAATATACAACAGTATATAAATGTATATAATAATTTCAATATACCTTTAACACATACATACAAGTAACACACTCTATTATGACATAACGACAATGTAACGAACATAGAAAATGAAAAAAAAAACATCATCCAAAGAACATATAACATCATATACATGTCCAAATACGTTCGTTAGATTCAAACATTAATATTTCAATAACGTCCCAATTTTTTTTCTTTACCTGCCTAATGACTATTTTACGTGCTCTATTCTATGATTTAAGTTTGACTAAATTTTACAATATGTGAAAACTATTTATATAATACCCAATAACTTGTGGATTATGGACCACGTCTATACAATAGTGGATTATATATGTGCATGTTACCCATCAGAGGAGCTACCAACCGTCTCAACATCGCTATCATCATTACCTGCACTGAGCCAAGTACAGGAGCAAAGTCTAAGTGTGTAGGGTTATCTATTACAATAAACATTATGAACCATATCATTAATAATAATCATATGCATAATGATAAATAATATCAATATCATCATATCAATGTCAATCTCAATTATCAATATGCGTTATTCATAAGTCATAAGGAGCTGAAATCAATAATTTTATCATCCTTTATTATCAAACACAATAATAATTCTATTAATAATAACATCAACCATATAAATTACAATTAATTATCTTAACAATAAATCTACCTTTACTTCACATTACTTCAAAACATAAAGGCTGCAATTCAATAAACTTTTATCATACATCAATCACAAAAACTGCAATTCAAGTATTCTCTTCAATCAATCATTCATTCTTATTCTTCAACTATAAAAGTTGTAATTATCTTTAATATTTAACAAACAATTAATCTTTCTTATACTTCACCCATAAAGACTATAATTTAATATTTTATCAATCAATTTTACTTTACCATCAATCATAAAAGCTGTCCAATACTTCAACCACAAAGACTGCTTCAACCATAAGGGTTGTTCAATACTTCAACCACGATGACTGCTTCAGCCACAAGGGTTGTTCAATACTTCAACCACGAGGGCTGCTTTAATCACAAAAGCTACATTATACTTCAACCACAAGGACTGCTTCAATCATATAGGCTACATTAGATATCTTGCATTTTTTATCTTAATTAATTTATGACGTCTATCTTTTCCTTCATTTCAACTTTCTTTCCAATCTTATATGCGTAAGGCATCAATCAAATATATCATAATCATAGGATCAAAATCATCACAATGAGATCATAATAATATGAATAGATATAAATAATAATACAATCATCATAATTAAACATATTTTAATAACTTAAAAATTCATTTTTTGAACTTCAAAACTTGGGCCAATTCGTCTGGTTCTTATGCATATTCTAATTCAATCAACAAACTTAGGCCGGGTGGAACACAACCTAGGTCGGATCGACCTCTGATTTTTCCAATATAATTCCATGTCTTCAGAACTCGGGTCGGGTCTGACGTAACTCGGGCCGAGTCAATTTGATTCCTTGATCTGATCTCATCTTCATCATGGAATCCAGGTCAAACTATCCGAAACCCGGTCCGAATCTTATTCAACTTTCGTTCATCCATTAACATTAACGGAACCCGGGCCGAGCAAGTCGGAATCCGGTCCGGATTCTTAAGAATCTCTTCATGTCGCCCCGAATTCTATGCACCTTGCAACCTGAGCCGGGTTCTTATGAACTCGGTCCGGATCAATTCGATTGCCACACAGATTCCAAGGAATCCGGGTTGGGCCAATCCGAAGCCATCGGGAAGTCATCTTTTCAGCACATCTTTCAGTCCTATTTTCTATGCGATTATCCATGCAATTCAAACATTAATACTTCAATTAACAAACTTTGATCATCTAGATTCTTCTTTTCTTTCTTGATTTTTTTGACAGCAATAACCTTTTCTTTTATTTTCAATATAAGTTTTGTCTCCATATTTTCATTGACCTCAAATACAAATATGTTAAATTTATATTCTACAAAGTTGTAAAATAAAATCAAGCATGATAGTATTTTATTATCGGGAACACGTACTTTGTCCAACTTCTTAGTTATAAAATTGAATTTATTGATAGGAATATGTGAATTACCTTCTACTTTCTTTATTGTGATTTTTGACAGAAATATGATTCTTTTATTATTAACAAAAAAATAAGCTATGTTAATAATAAGCAAATAATAAAATTTTGGATAAATAAAAATAGAGGAACAAATAATCTTCTCGTCAACTAAAATCATATCTAAGCTTATTAGTTCTATATTTTTTTTTCAATTTTTTTCTCCCCAAATTATATTGGTCCTTAATATAATTGATCAATCATCTTTCACTACAAGAAAAAGGCTGATTAGAGACGGTTACGATTTTGACCGTCTGTAATTAGCCCCAAAACTGTCTCTAATCTGATTAGAGACGGATTTATCGACAGAACACATCCGTCGAAAATATGGTCGTCGCAAATCATTTTTCGACAGTCGGAGAAAATTCGTCAAAAGTATCGACGGTTTTGACCGCGAAAGTTTTGATCAATGTTATTAAAATCGGACCGGACCGGCCGGTTCGACTGGTTCAACCACGAACCGGCACTTGGTTCGGTACGGATTGACTCCAAAATCGCTGTTAGTGTCAAACCGGAACGCATCCGGTTGAACCGGAAAAAACCGACAAACCAGTGAACCGGTAAAAAATCGGTTGAACTTAATTTTGGAAAAAAATCAAGTTAAGATGGAAAGTAAGTTGAATGAAATGGAAAGAAAAATAAATAAAGAAAACATTAATGAAGGAATCAGGCTAACCAGATCAAAATTTAAAATGGAAATACAAAAATAAATGTAGGGAAATAATTAATAGGTAGAAAACAAATTTGGAAGTAGAAAAATAAATAAGGCGTAAATTAGGGAATTACACAAATATAAATATAAGAAGATTATTAATAGGTAGAAAAAACAAATTTGAAAGTGAAAATATAAATATAAAAAAATCAATAATAATACAATAATTGATTAAGTATTACGTTTTCAATATAATAAATAATTTGAAAAAGAAGCCCAATTCAACTATAAACATGAAAAGAAGGGAAATAAGAAATAATGGGAAAAATGAAAATAAAAAAGAAAAATGTGGAAGGATATACAATTAGAAGAATAATTGGAAATAAAAAAGAGATGAAAAATAAAAAGTGAAATAAATTTAAATAAAGTAATATAAAATCACTGATATTATATTAACAATAGAAAATTAATAATAAACCATTAGATTTGGATAGTTTAACTTTATACAATATGTCAAAAATAATTTTATATTAATTTATGATTATTAGTAGTTTATTATAATAAAATATAATATATTAATTGTTATATTTATTCAAGATTAACATAAATATTATTATTTTAATAAAAATCTGATTCTTTACGGTTGAACCCGATCAAACCGGTCCAACCACGACCCAGTTGAGATGCCGGTCGGGTGACCGGTCCGGTTATAATAACATTGGTTTTGATAGTCGCGTGATCGCTTAAAGTTTCGGCGGTCAAAACCGTTAAAACTTTCGGCGGTCATCGCAACCCGCTGATCGGCGGTCACAAACTGTCGAAACTTTCGACGGTCGTCGCAAAGAAGTTTTAAAATATAAAAAAATTAGCCGGCCGCTGGCGACAAGATCCGGCCATTGGATCACGCCGGCTGGCAGCCGATCAGGCCGCGATCGGCTAGATCACGCCGGCATGGCGACCGGCGAGATCTGACCGTTGGTGGCCGGCCAGATCAGGCCGCGGCCAGATCCGACCGTCGGATCACCCGCGGCCGGGTCCTACCGCCCGGCGGCCGAATCCTGCCGCCCGACAGCCGGATCTGCCGCCACTCGCGGCCAGATCCGACCTCCAGGCGACAGATCCGGGTGCCCGCGGCCGATCCGGTAGGCAGGCAGTCTGGCCGCGGGAGACCAGATTGGCCGCCTGTCGGCCGATCTGGCCGCGGTGGTCACATTCTAGAGAGAGAGAGAGAGAGGCGCGAGGGTCGCCGACGATCCTCGTCCGGAAGGAAGAGGGTCACCGGCCAGGAGGTAGTCGGACGGGTGAGGTCGTCGAGGGAGAGAGAGGAGAGAGGAGAGAGGGAGAGAGAAGTAGATAGGAGTGGGATTGAGAAGTAGATATATATATATATATATGTGGAAAGATAAAAAAGCGGGAAAATTAAAAAAAGTGGGTTAGTAAAATTTTAATTACCGACGGTTGTGACCATCGAAAATTATTTAATTATAAAAATAAAATATTATATTTAGTTATATATAATTTTTATTTTTTATTTTATCGATGGTTTGAACTGTCGCTAATTATTATCGACAGTCGTAACCGTCGAAAATTACGACAGTTCGGATTGTCGCTAATTATATTAATAAAATACTCCTCATATTATATTATTATATATTTACCGACGATTACTACTGTCAAAAATTGCGACGGATAGATATCCATCGGAAATATTGACATTCTTAAACGTCAAAAAATAAAATAATATAACAAATTATATATTTTATTTTTTTCATTTCCGACGATTGTAATTGTCGAAAATCTCGTCGAAAATTGCGACGGATGGATATCCGACGAAAATATCGACGTTCATAATCGTCAAAAAATAAAATAATAATATAATAAATTACATAATTTATTATTTTCATTTCCGCCGTCAGAAACATTTTCGTTGCAAAATCCTTCGCAAATTGCGACGGATTTTTATCCGTCGAAAATTGTCTGTCGGAAAATAGCAATTTTCTTGTAGTGTTTAACATTGTTGATATCACTAAGTAGTGAATAATCCATATTGATATTAAAAGACGAGACAATAAATTTGAAGAGAGAAGATATTCTTAAATAGAAATAAGGTATTGGATGGAAGAAATTAGTTAATGATAGCGAGACAATAAATTTGAATAGAGAAGATATTCGTAAATAGAAAGAAGGTACTGAGTGGAAGAAATTAGTTAACGAATTATGTTTTAAAGGAATGGGTCGATACAACTTCCTTGGTTGTGGGGAGGATGGAAGAGAAATTATTAATAATATATAATTAGTAATTTTATTAGTATTATTTTTTATAATGGAGAGGAGGGAGAAATTAAGAGAGATTAATTAGAAGGTGTTGAGGGAGGAGAGAGAAGATAATGAGTGGAGAGTTAGTTATGTATATAAGATAATTGGAAAGAGAGGTATAGGTGATCGATATATTCAATAAGAACGATAAGGTAATTAGTTATAAATTGATGGGTAGTCATATTATAACAACACGATTATTATTAATAGTTTAGTTCTAAACTATAAGACATGGTGGTGGTGACAAATCTGATTATAATATTATTAGCTAATATCTTGCAAGCAGTGCCGGTTCAAAAGATTAGAAAGGCTAAAGCAAAAATAATTTTTACATAAATAAAATATTAATATATTTACTCTATTTTCATTTTTTATATAAAATTTATAATTTTATAGTCAAAAAAATTATTTTTGGGGTAAATCAAAACAATTAATTTATGATGATAATAAATAAGAACTATTTTTTAAGTGTAGCCCTTCAATGCAAAAGTGTTGTTAACCACCAACAAAAGTGACAATAATATTAATGAAAAAATGAATTGAATATTACGATTTTTTTCAAATATGAAAATTGAAATAAATTAGATTTAAAAGATAAAAAGATATTTAATTATGATGAATTAATTATAATTTAGGTAGTGAACATAAATGATATTTAAAATTAAGATAAGATATATATATATATACTTAGTGATTTTACATCACTAAAAATTTTAAATTATAAGTGCCTTGAGAATAATTTGATATTACTAAAATCAATACTTAATACAAAATTATGGTTCTTCCATTAGGTGAGGCCTCAAACAAATGTTTGAGTAGCTTCACCCTTGAGCCGGCTCTACTTGCAAGATTCTTATGAGGTGAGTCAGGTGAACTTTTTGCTTGGTTAATAAATTAAAGTAATTTTTATGGGGATAATGGATGTCCCCCCAACTTAAATAGGGGATACTCCCCCATTAAACGACACTCATTCCGAGCCGTCCAAATTGGATGGTTCATAAGGAAAAATCGAAGAAATGGGCAGTTCATAGGGAAAAAGTCGATTCTCATAACACGGTTCAGCGATCGGCGACGATGATCGATGATTCAACGCAGGGTACAAAAGGTGGGGGCGAAAAAATGTTCGCCTCTTTCACCCTATTCTCTATCTCTCCTTTCCACCCTATTTTCACCCTATATATATAATCATGTTTTCACCTTGCCAACCGTGAAAATGTTCCCACGTCAATAAGTATCTATCATCTTATTACTTTCAGACGTGGATGTAATATCATAATAAAACTTTGTAAATATGAATAAATTAAATATTATTGATAAAATTTTAGTCTAGTAATTAAAAAGTGTGAGATAGGACGTTCCTTCCTTAAAGAATACACTTCCATTTCATCGGTATAAATATGAGTTAATATATGTATAGATAAATACTTAGATAACAATTGTAAAAGAAATTTTAATTTTTAAAAACTAAAGAATGCATTTTCTTCACACTCCATAACTGAATCAAAGCATTGCTCATGGTGCTGATGCTATCATTTTCTTCACACTCCGTAACTATCTACTTATCCTATCTTAGCATAAAATCAATTATTCTCTCCTCACCATCTTAACTACTCCAATAATAATGGATGTCCCCCCAACTTAAATGGGGGACACTCCCCCATTTGTCCGCTGCCATCCGATGCACATCGGATGGCAGCACGCGATGCAGACGGTTCAAAGTGCATATTCTCTCTTGTGATCCGGTCCAGTCGTGTGGAGTCCGGTTCGATTCGCGCGCGATCCGATTGGAACGAGCACATACAAAAACGGACAACCCAGTTATTTTGCCCCTCATTCACAAACCTTAATTCTCTCTCCTCTCCCGGCGCGACACCCTCTCTTGCTCTCTTCCGCGTGTTCTCGTCGTCGACGCCCTCTCTTTCTCCCGCCTCATCTCTCTCTTCTGTGCGGTACCAACGAGCACAACACCCTCGCCGCGACCAGCGAGATCTACGTATCCTCTCGCCGCAGACATCGCCTGCGCTCAGATCCGCAACACTCGGCGATCCCCGACCAGATTTGCGTGTGTTATCTCCCTCTCGCGACTCCCTTCGCCGAGCACAACACGAAGGAATGTCCACTTGCCCAAGATCTGCCTCGCTGCTGACCTCCTCTCACCGGCCGACTCCCTCCAGCTAGATCTGCGTATAACGGCGACCCACCCTCTGGCTAGATCTGGGCGTAGCGGCGACCTTCCGGCCAGATCCGCGACCCTCATTGACCTTGCGCCGCCGATCCCGTCGATCAGCCCCACCAAGCCTCGTCGGCCTTGAGCACCCCTGCTGCGAATACGCCGAGCGCCGCAACCTCCCGCGACCCCTCCCCCCCACCCGACCGGATCCACGACCCAGCCAAGCGCCGTCGATCAGATCTGAGCTCCGCCACTAAGCGCCACCGAGCACCCCGCAACCTCTATCCGAGCCCGCCTCCCTGTCCGCGCCGCTGCTCCCCCGCCGTGCTCCGACGCCAAGCGCCCCCGCCGAGCTCCGCCGCCTATCAGCTCGTGCACCAACCTCGTGCACACCGGCGACACCCTCATCGGCTGAGATTGATGGGTTCCTAATCATATGATTTGCCAGAGACACCAACACTCTCCATGACTTTGTTTTAATGATTTGTGATGTACCAATCCTAATCATGTTTATGTCACAATTATGTAACATATGTGATTATGTTCTTGATCACTTATGCGAACATGTTAATCGCTTTATCAAACTTCTGTTGCAAAAATTAATCAGTGTCTAGTAAAGGTTTTGATTCTAATTCTGACAAGGGAAACACAATAAGAATCCTCTGACGACAAGCTTGTGTTTTTTAGGACGAAGCGATTGCTTATATATTCTTTAGGACAAACACTTTCTTATAGAAAATGCAATCAGATAGCTCTCAAACTCAAAATGTCTCATCTATATAAAATTAATTCTCAACATAGAACCCGTTTAACAACAAACTCAGCTAACAAATTATCAACCAGAAGAAATTTACTCGGGAACATTAAGAACCACAAAGTATCAATTACATATTCCACATACATCAATGAACAAGCTCATTGGAATACGAGGGGAAAAAAATCAACAAAATAAGCAAATCTAAAGAAGTTAATCTATACACAAGAATGTGAATGCAGTGTGTGTGCGGTCGCATCATGGCATGACAGAGGACGGCGGGGTCGCGGCGTGAGGGGATCGGCGACAGAGCTCGAAGTTGGCACTCGGTACCGTAGTTCAGAGGTGGGCACGGAGACATCCGGAGCATGGAGGGAGTCGCGACATGGGGGGGGGGGGGGGGGTCGGCGGCAAAGCTCGGAGGCATGCTCGAGGTCAGCGGCGCTCGGCGTTCTCGAGGTCGGTGGCACTAATGCAGTGTGTGTGTGCGCGCGGGGTCGCGTCGCGACGTGATGGGGGTCGGCGAGGTCGCGGCATGAGGAGGTTGGCGGCTAGAGCTCAAAGGTGGCGCTCGGCGGTGTAGCTCAGAGGCGGGCGCGACGACACTAAGAGCATGGCGGGGGTCGGACATGAGGAGGGTCGGTGGTGGAGCTCGGAGGCGTGCTCAAGGTCAGCAGCACTCGTCATGCTCGAGGTCGACGGTGCTCATCGTGCTCGAGGTCGGCGAGGAGGTCGTTGTTGCGTGAGGTCGGGGGGTCGCCGCTGCGCGTAGATCTGGCCGCAGAGTCGCTGCACGCAGATCTGGCCGGGGAGTCGTCATTGCGCGCAGATCTGGCAGGGAGTCACCGCTGCTGGCCAGGGTGTCAGGAATCTAATGTGGCCGTCGGCGGGTGTTGTGGATCTGAGCGCGGGCGATGTCTGCTGCGAAAGGACGCACAGATCTGGTTGGTCGCGACCGGGGGTGCTCATCGACGACGTGCTCAGAGGTCGGCAGGTGCGCGTTGATTTGGTCAGCAATGGTGTGGTCAGCCGTGGTGCTCGGCGGTGGTGCTCGACGGTGCGCAAGAGCGGATGTGGTCAAAATGTGCGCCACACGCTGCGAAGACCCCGCTGCTTCACAGGGACATTTTTCCCATATATATAATATGAAATATAATATATATATATATATATACACACCGTACATAAGTAACGTTCATATAGTATGCTACGCAACATTATTCATACAGCATTTGTATTTATTGCTCAATAGATTGACAAAATAACATCGTCTTTCGAGAAGATTAGAAGAATATATATGTCGTTGAAAACGTTTAACACTCCATCGAGTTATCGATAAAAAATCGTTTTTATGGCAATATGCATGGGAGCTTCATGTTCACGCGCGGCTACTTTTTCTTTTTCTTTCTTTCTTTCGACTATATATAAAGATTTATGAGCTTAGTAAACTGAAAAATAAATAAATTTTAGAAAATAAAAGATCAAATACAAGCTTAGTACATGAAACTAAATTTTAAAATAAACTTAAAGTTGAAAAAAAAATAAAATAAAAATTCAAGGTGAATATCGAACTCCAAAAATTTCTACTCTTGTGTTCTCACTGATAGGGGCTTGGATGAGCACAGGGTGGAATATTATCAAATTTCACACAGGATCTATTATTATTATTACTACTACTACTACTACTAAATTGCACTACTACTACTACTTAAAGTTTAAGTATATTCTTAATACTCCTCTATTGCCTAGTGACAATTTTGATTTAATCCAACTCATTACATGAATAATAAATAAGGGTTAAAAATACTTTTTAATAAAAAATTAATAATGTTTGAACTCTCAACTTATGACTCTGATATGATGTTAAATTTGATGTGCTGAATATCAATAATTTTATACTCTTAGCACTCTTCCTTACGTGAATTGTTGACAACTTTGATATAATTCAGTTCGTCAACAAAAGGGAGAAAATATTTTTTAATAAGAGTTTAACGAGATTTAAATTGAAGTCCTATGGCTTGGATAATGTTAAAATTGATGTGCTAATTATTTTTTAAAAAAGTTAAACCGTTAAAAAGAATAACATCATTAATTTATTATTATTATTATTATTCAATGATTTTATATTATTATTATTACTATTATTATTATTATATTGAGATAATAGCATGCATTAAAATTATATATTATATATGCACCGAATTCAAAAGGAGGGGTTTGGTTAATAATTAATGCATTGCACGGCGGCCCTCTTTAATATATTATACATTAATAATTCGAATTCTATTTCGTCAATTCCTCTTGGTCTTTTGAATAATTGACCTCCATAATTAATGCATTGCACGGCGGCCCTCTTTAAACTTTTTTGCCGTTCAAAGATCAAACGAATCACGACAAAAATAAGTGCGCCAAGAACAAATGTCAATTTTTTTTTTTTTGCTTTTCATTTTTTTATATGATTTAAGGCTTTGCAAACAGCCGCCGGCTTCTATCCAAGTAATAAAACAAAAGCTCCAATTACGGCCATAACACGTTTGCTGCATGCTAATTATACAGACCAACATGAATATATATATATATATATATATATATATATAATATTTACCGACATTTGTATAATTAATGTTGAGCTGATGGGATTTTGAAAATATTACTATGTTTAATCTTTCATCTCAAATGAATAAATTATAGTTTAACAAGTTTGTAAAAATAACGGGGTGTTCACGGGTCGGGTTTGACCCGACCCGACCCAATCCGTCCGATTTTGATCGGATCGGGTCGGGTCAGCCCTCTTTAGAGGGATGGATCTGATCCAATTTGACCTGGTTCGGATCGGGTTGTATCGGGTCGGATGGTCAGGTTACCCGACCACCATTTTTTCTTTTTTTTTTTAATTTTTTCCTTACCTTTTCTATTATTTAATATAAAAAATATGATATAATATTTATTTTAAAAGCATAAAATAATTTGTTAAACATTTACATATTATTTTCCACATTTAAAATATTTTATTTTAGTATTTTTTTAATTTTTTTAGTATAAAGTATAGACTGAAAACTAAAAAAAATAAAAAAAATTCGGGTCCTTCGGGTCGGGTCGAGTCAACTCGGGTTGAAAAATTCCGACCCGTACCCGACCTGAACCGGGGTCGGGTCGGGTCCGACCCGACCACGGATCCGACCCGACCCAAACTGGGTCGAGTCGGATCATCGGGTTCATGGGTCGACCCGACCCGCTGAACACCCCTATATACGTTTTCACACATCCAGTTTTAAGTATATATTCCTAATTCCCTGATTTTCTTCGCTTACACCAACTTCTTCAATAAAAATTTCTTAATACTTTTCAACTTTCGTCGCTTTCGCAGCGTTATCCTTGGACAATCTTTTAACTTATTTTATGAATTATCATTTTAATCTATGATGGGTCATTTCGCGCTTGAAGTGTCAACATGGCATCTTGCTTGTCCTCAAGTAAGCTTCAAGACAAGGCTCATGTCATATTTTATACATTCAATAAAAAATGTTATTACTATTAAGATGTAAAATAAAAAATAAGAAATAAAATGCGAACATGAACAAGAATTAATGGTCTAAGTATTCATTAGTTTTACTTGGCAACAACCACTTTCCAATATACTCATTACTAAGATGATAGAACAAGTAAAATTATAGCAATAAACATTTCTTAAGGGCACAAAGTCCTTGAAGTTTTCTCAAGTGTAATTAAGAAGAACAACAATAAAGGAAAATGATGATGAATGGTATTTTTATAATTTTTAAAAATGTTGCAACTTTTTTAAAGATGTAGACAATAAACAAAATGCAATACTGAAATAAACTAATAAAATCAAACATGTTTATGTAGTACAATAAGAAAATATAATGCATGGAATGCAACTAAGCGCAGGGACAAAAACTTGACGCGTGCAAATTAAGCGATATTATACTAGCAAGTATACTAGATCATATCAAGTAATAAAAAAATGAGTAAAAATGTTGAACCCACAAGGATATAGATTAATAATCTTCTACTCTAAAAGTTATTATGGAAAAACAAAGAATTAGAACTCAATTTACTAGTTGTGAAAGAAGAAGACAAAAATCAAAATAATATGCTAATCAAAAGTGTGCCTGATGAGAGAGAAATCAAGAATAAGATGACTTGGAGTCCAATCTCGTACCCTCATGTTATTTCTCAATTAATCAATGAATCACAATTAGACTTCTAGTGTGAAATAATTGCTCATAAATATTGCTCTAAAAAACTTGGGAACCAAACTATTCTGATAAAAGCACTAGTAAAGTTGTTGAAACTCAATCAACTATAATTTAATTTTAATCAGAACGCATTAAAGATGTAACTAACGAATATAAATATAACACTAAAAACTTGAGAAACTAACTATCTCAGATTAAGATGAGATTATGGCTTGCTGAAAACTCAATTCACGATAATCTAGTTTTAATTGAGATGCTTTAAACATAAGAAAGGGTCGTTTAATAAAGTACTTAAAAACTTGAGAACCTAACTATTCTAAATAAGATTAAGCTCAAATAGTTGAAAAATCAATCAGATTGATCATAATCATATTTATAATGCTTAAAGTACGTATCCTTCAAATTCCACAATTAACGAAAATTAAATTAGATTTAATAAGAACTAAAACTCGAAAATAGTGCCCGACCCAAGTCTAGATGAACTCAGCCCAGAGGGGTGATAGACATTTCGCGAAAGCACAATGATCCGCCACGAGTTCCAGAGCGCCTCGAGTTCATTTAAATTCAACTAGTAGCAACCAACAACGTGGCCCAAGCCAGGAAGATGCAACCTGGGTCCCGATAAACTCGATCCGGGTTACAAACATCTCGACCCAGATTTAGTAGAAAACAAAAAACAATGCATAAGAAGTCGATCCAAATCAACGAACTTGGTCCGGGTTTATAACCACCCGGTCCGTGTTGTGAAATCGTAGAAATTCGTAGAACACAGAACAAAATTTCGTAAGAAAATTAATGGCTAATCGTGCAAAAACTTGCAGAATAACATAGCATGTAGATTGCATGATATTCTAACACTAAGCATGCACGAATTCCAATTTAACATAAGTCTAATATCAAAGCAAATTGAGAGATAAATAAGGTTCAATTCAGTCTTCTCCTAACAATTAAACTACTCCATATAAAATTGTTTTGACATCAATGCAAAAAAATGTGGAAATCATCAAAGGAATTACAAAGATTGCTTCTAGGAGTTCAGTGATGCCTCTATCACAATCCTCGACCAGAGATCATCGGAAACACTCCAAGTTTCTTCAGAATTTAGAACAGTAGTAATGCAGAAACCTTCTCTCTTGCTTTGGGCAGGTAGGACACTCATCTCCAACAACTTCTGGATACCCTCAAGGTCTCTTATCAGGTGTATTTATAGTGTAGAACATCCTCCTAGGGTAGCATGCCATTTTATGACTTTAATTTCTTGTTAAATACGTCAAAAACCTCAGCCATCTCATAGGAATTCCTTTGATAAGCAAACCCAATCTAGGTTCTACTCAAATTTTGGACGATCGACTCTTTTGACTTCTTTCTCCGTGTTATTGTGCTTTGAACCCCTCGTGCCTAAATAATGATCATGGAGAAGAAGTAGAACAAATGTGGATAACTTCTAACTCAAATAAATTTTAGAGAATAAATAAGAAGATAAATGCATCTCATGATAAAAATTACGAAAAATAATCTAAATGATGCAGGTAAAATAGGTATAAAAATGCATGCATCACATATACACGAATTTATTTCTCTCTCCTCCACGCAACCAACTTACCAATGTGATATGATTAAACAATAAAATAATATTTTAAAAAATAAAAATGGGGCGCTACCCCTTTAGCAGCCTCACCGATGCAAAAAGGAGGGGGCGGTGCCCCTCTATCAGTGAAGGGGGAGGGGGTTGTGGCCCCCCATTTGCACCCTCTGACATTGCAGAGAGGGACGACGATCCCCTCTTTCTCTATGTTCACATCCTTGTCAGGGATCAGAGTGGGGGCCACGCACGCAAGGAAAGAAGGGGCTGTCCCCACCCCACCCCTTCTCCACCACCAGCAGAGTGGCGTCATACCCTTCCTCCCATTCTGACGAGGTTGTCAAAGGGAGCGGCACCACCTTTTATTTTTTTTAATTTTTTTAATCATGTCATGTCGACTAATTGCTTGCATAGAGGAGAGAGAAATAAGTTGTGTGGACGTCACATTGACACTTCAATCGATAAATGATCGATCATAGGTCAAAAGGAGAGTTCGTGAAATAAGTTAAAAGATGAAGGACAATCTATGAAGTTGAATGGTAGGGAAAACGTTAAAATTAGAGGGCATTTAGTGAAATTTATCCCCTACTTCTTTGATTTTTTTGGAGGCATTTATATCCAAAATTATTAGCATGTATGTAATTTGATATTTTACACAAAATAGTTTAATTCTCATTTTCTCGATCAATAAAGGGATTTCTAAGGACATAATGCATGAAAATATAAACTTAAAAAGTAAAGGTAAACATTGTATTTCTCTAACGCTGTGTTTGACACTAAGGGCTTGTTTGATTGAGGGTGAAAGGATGATAATGAAAGGAAAAGGAAAGGAGGATAATCCATTCCCCTCGTTTGGTTGAGTTTAAGTTGGAGGGGAATGAAAGGGAAAGTCCCATCCTTTTCCTTCCATTCCCCTCAAACTTTTTATTTTTCTTTCCCATTCACGTCTGGGTGAAAATGAGGGGAAAGAAATATTTAGTATGTGTTTTCAATTTAATTAAATAAATTAAAAATATAACTATATATGTAAAGAATAAAATCATCTAAATAAATTAATACCTTAACATTCATTCTCTTCCCTTTCTTTTAATGATATCAACTAAAAGGGGGTAACTATTCACATTCATTCTTTTACATTTCCTTCTCATCATTTCCTTTCTCATTCTTTATCTTCCCTTCCTCTTAATTTTGAACAAAAAAGACCCTAAAATTTGTCCAATTTTTATTTCAATGTTTTTGGGCCTCGTAAGAATTGAAATTATGGTCAAACCAATATTTCCCTTTTTCTTCAATTTTTTTAATGGGCCCATCATTTAGTGAGAAAGAAAATAGAAGGGATGACAAAGAATTAAATGAGGCCCATGTCAGTAAATTAAACATTAGAGAGAATGAGGAGGAATTATTTTATTTATGAATTACTTATGGTGAAAAGATAAATATACTTAATTTAATATATTATAATAAAATAATTTTATACGTGAATTAAAAAGTTAGTTAATTATATTAATAAGTTATTACTTAATTTAATATTGGATAAAATTATGATTTTTTAGTACCAAAATATTAATATAATCATAGTCAACTATTATTTGTTACTATTAATAATTAGTGTTATGGTGTAATAAAATATTATTAATTAATATATATTATTAAACTTTTTGTTACATTATCTTAAATAATAATCAATTATAATATTATTTAAATATAATATTATAAAAAGTTCTCTCTTTGGTTCTTACTTTTTATTCAAAGATCTATTATAACTTATCTATCAAGTTATCTTTTTAATTCTTCATCATTATCTTTTTCATCCGAATACTAAATAAAAACTTATTTATCTAATCGATTAGTTCTTAAGGGCATCATTTGGCAAATGGAATCGTGGTTTCGTCGAATTCTCATGAATAGTTGATTTAACATATTAGTTCTAATTGTGTTTGGATGTAAAGGATGGAGGGATTCCAACGATTTGATAAATACGTTCCACGGTGTGTTTGGAGAATTGAAAAGGATTTGCCCTAGAAAATTATGAAATAGCCCTTTTCTCCTTTATAGCTGTCTCCTCCAACATACTCGTTCGGGTCAGATCTCATCGGGTGAAGAGGTCGAAAGGATTGCTGGAGACAATGTCGACTTTCACCATCAATCGATCAGGGGTACCTCAGCGGTCACCATCGCCTGTGTGTCAGCCCGGACACCTGGATCCCTGCCTTCGTCGATGCACTAAGAGGTAACCCTAGCCATGAGTAACCCTACTCGACTCGGCCAAGTCTCCCTTACTTTCATTCCACCATCGTCAGTTATCTTCATTACAGAAGGCCTTCGATCGTCTATCTGATGAGAGCTTGTCCTAGGTGGTTATCTACCCGTTGCGAGATGCCACACTTGATGTGAATGAAGCAGTCATGCTAAAAGGGCGAGGGCAAGCAAGAGAAAGGGCAGCTCAAGAAAAAAAACAAAAAAGAAAGCCTAGTTCCATGCGAGAAAAACTGCGCCCCTCAGTTCCTTATTTCGGTGGAACTGTGACGCTGGAACCAGGTCACGTGCGCGCCTGGTTCCAGCTGCTAGTTCCCCCTCGATTCTTGTTGTGTTTGGCAGAACTAGGTCCACCTAGTTTCACCCACCAAACGAGCCTAAGAACTAATAAGAATTCAAGTTCTTACATCCAAACACAACCTAAGTAATAGCCGCGTTAGATTGAGTTAGATCTAATTAAGTTGGTCGAATCCTCCGGTTTGGACATAATTGTTCATAATAATTTCAAAAAATATAGGTTCTAAAACAAAATTATAATATTAATAGTTGAAACAAATAACATGGAGAATAATAAGATATCAAGATTTTTAGTAATCAAAGTAATAATAAAAGGTAATTAATCTGGGTGAAAACTAACGAGGATCGTAACATCATGTTAAAATTTGTTAAAGTGATACTAAATTTGAATTTTTTTTTCACATTGAATGGAGTTTAACCTAAAAGTTGTTAATATTGAATCAAATTGATTGATTTGGCCAACATGCCTCACGTCGAAGGTGATGAGTCAGCGTGAGGTCCCACCAAACCACCCAATAATAACGGTGCATCATTTCGATCTGGCGATAAACAACATAAAATAAAAACAAGATGGACGCACATTAAAAATATTTGATGAGTTTATTTTGTATATTACACGTTCTTTTTAGTTTCGCTTGTTGATTTAAATGTGTACCACATTGCATCTCCATTGCATGTTATATTAAACCTTGGCAACAGGAATATTGTTGAAGCAAATGATGCCATAGTTTGTCATATCATTTTTACCCTTTACCTTCTCCATACAAGGAAATTTTTTTTTTCAATTGTCAACAAGAGGTCGGATAAAGATCTAAGTCTATTATCGATTAATTTGTGTTATTTCAAATTGCATGTTTCAAACTTCTAAGGAGAATATTTTGCATACGACGAGTTTAGAACTCAAAACCTCCTTAGAACAAGCTGCATTTCATGCAATGAATATTTTAGAATTACAAAATATTGTGTTCATTTGTTGCTTTTTATAATACTTTTCTCATATTAAAGAAGTAAGTCCATAACTACATTTTATAGTTATTAAAAAATAAAAAAAAATATTGAATCTAACCAGATGAAATTTTTGGATATACAAATTCAAATATAGAAAATTTACAATTTAGCATTTAAACGCTAAAGAGAACTAACATTATAAAAATAATCCTTCCCATATAAACTTGCAAGAATACTTGAACCTTTGGGCCTCCTAAAGCCCGGCCCATGGTTTTATCAGGCTGTGAAGATGGCTTTATTTTATAAAATTTCGGCCCGGATAAGTATCCATCCAATCATAGGTTTCATCTCCTTGGAAGCAAATTATTTAAACAAAACTTCAATTAATTTTTTTAAATTCCAATTAAAATATTCACGTGCTTAAAAAAACTCTCTTGAAACATTTTTTTTCCAATATTCTATTTCATATACATTGCATATTGAGCACATGGCTCACGACATATGATGTATTGAGTCCTCGTATAAATATTGAATTATGACACAACGATAACGATGAAGACTCTCATAGCATTAATAAAATTTACTTGTATTTTATATTTGTATTTGATTAATTTGTTACTAAGTTGTATGCTTTAGTAAATTTATCAAATAATTCTGTATATATAGGGATTGAGATTCAATCTCCATTGAATTTAATATTAGTTTGTTAAATTTAATCATAACTATATAATCATCATTGAACGGTTTAACATTGGATGTATAATTTTTAATTATATATTACTTAAACTCATATATATATATATATATATATAATATATATATGTGCAACATCCATTTGGTGAAATGCCATGCAACGCCCCTATCTTCCATTCACTACAAATCAACGGTGAAGATGAAAACCACCATTGTTTCCAATCGATCTAGATCCGCACCGCCAATCTCTCACCTGGTGTTGCCGATGGCGATCTCTCACATGTCGCCGCCTCCGTCCGATCATCTCCCCTTCCTCCTATCGTCTCCCCCTTTAGCAACAGCGGGATCAGGGAAGCTTTGTCGAAGTCACCTGGCACCGCTGCGACGAGAGCAGTGAAGAACGATGATGAGCCTCGCGATGCCGATGATGAGGATGTCGCAGCCATGTTGACCAAGAAATTCGTCAGAGTCGGCATCGGCGGCCTGGGTCGTTGACAACATCTGCCGACGATTTTCAAGGGTGGATGACGGTGGGGTGAGGTAGTTTCAAGAGTGGTTTGGAGGGAAGGGAGAATGATTTCGAGAAAGTGAAGTGATTTTTTTCGCTTTAATCTGAGCCACAGATTTGAAATGAACGAAGGATGTTGAAACGCTCCGCAATGCTCCACCAAATGAATGTTACATGCTCGTTAAACTCTCTCTGTATATATGTTCATAGTAAAAAAAAAAGAAATGCACGAAAAATGTCCGCTATTGGTAGAAGTTTATGTTTAACACACGAGACTTTCGAATAAAAAATCAGAAAATTACAAACAATAAAAATCGAATACTTAAGGGAGCGAGTACATCACTCATTGTTTCAAATAATAATTATTTGAATTTGAAGTCTCCAATTATACGTACTAGTCAGGATAAATAGTTTAATATTTTACTTGTACTTAACATTTCATGCCGTTCGATCGTTGACACATGGTCAAACATGTAATGCCCGGTTGGCACAATTATTATTACACATTCTTTTGTCCTTTTTTTAGTGTAAGGCCGAGTCTCCAAAAGACTTTCGAGTTCGAAATTATTAACGTTCGATTAATTTAAAGTAAAAAATATAACGCAATAATGATCAAAATTAAATCCAAAACGAATTTGAGACTCAATTCTACTATCAATTGGGTAAACTTATTTTAATTATCCTTTTATTAATAACAAAAATGCAATGGACAATAAATTAACTCTCGTATGTAAAAGAAAAAATAGACAAAGTGAGATCACAAAGTATTTTAACACCTTAGGACCACAACCTTTAAGACCCCAACAATGTTATAAAGGAAAGGAAGGCTTTAAAAGATGCTTTTAGTAGCTTCCATTATTTTGTCTAAAGTTGAGCTGACAAGTCCCTGACTCCTCGTTAGGTTTGGCAAGAAATGATCCACTTGACATACCCCCAATTGCAGATGTCAGAATCAACCATAAAAGTAGAAATCAGCTCTGCATCATGATCTCTGGGATTTGCTGCCAATTCTCATCCAAAGTTGAACCAAATGTGGTGGAAAGTTCCAACTTTCTCATGCCCACAAAACAATTCCAATCCCATCTAGAGACATGCATGACTCTTTTTCTTTCAACTAGTCTTTCTCTTGTCCATTTATCATCCAGATCTGCAATGATGAAATGCTAAAAGCTTTCTACCAGAAAACTGACAGACTAACAACCAAAACAGTTGAATGATTCCATCAGAACAGCTTTGATTTAAATGTAACAATGACCACTACAATTCTGGCACAGCATTTGCAGATCAAAGTGCAGGTTAGAAGCAAAGCTGCAAAGGACTGAATCCACTGTTACTTAAGGATTAGTTTTCTTTTATGGCATAGTATTCCTATTGAGACTGCACAGGTTCTTGGTACACTCATAATTCTACTGGTACAAGATGCAAATTGCTGAGACGAATTGGGTGTTTTTAGCATTCAGTCAGCCATACAGAACCTGAGTACTAGATGGTGTCAAATCCCGGAAATCTGGGGAAGCATCCAATTCTTGCCACTGAATGGAGAAGACCGGCTTTTCCGGCTCGCCGCCATCGCCGGGATGACGGCGGTCGCTGTTCTTCCTCTCTACAGACCCGATTGCAACATGAAGGCCTCTGCCGACTACAATGATTCTGAAACCAATTGGGGTCACGCAGAAGGGCTTCTGGATTTGATCAGGCATGGAAGGGCCCTCAACATTGTCCCATGAATCAGAGGCCACGTCATACAACTTCACCCTCATCCTCTCGTACTCGGATATGACGAACAGGTGCCCGTCGACGACGATGCTCGAACCCGTCCACCCTTCTCGCATTCCTATCGGCATGGGCTCCCAGCTGTTGGTCTTCGGATCGTAGACCTGCCCGCGCGGCGACGACAAGAACGGCCAGACGCAGCCTTCGGTTATGTAGAGCTTTCCGTTGAGCACAGCAGAGTCGTAGGACGCCATGTTCATCCCCATGCTCGCGACAGACCTCCAATTCCCCTTGATCGGATCGAGCGTCTCGGCCGAGTCGAGCTCGAATTGGTCCGTGCTGTACCCGCCGGCGACGTAAACCTGCCCGTCGATCACCCCGCCGGCGAAGAAGGACCGCGCGGTGAGCATCCTCCTCATGACGGTCCACCGGTTCCTGTGCAGCTCGAACTTGAGCACCAAGTGCAGAGGGCAGTCCATGTCGGAGACCAGCCCTCCGCAGACGAGGAGGGTGCCACTGGGGGGAACGGTCATGCAGCCGAACCCGCGGGGGCACGCCCGCTCCCTGCACGGCATGGCCGGAATGGTGTGCCAGCAGAAGTGGGTGAGGTCGAGAACCAGCCACTGGATCTTCCCGGTGCACCTGTGGAACGCAAGGGTGAAAAGCCAGGGATCGTGGAACCCGAGGGCCCTCCGCTGGCTGAAGAAGCACTCCTTGTTGGCCAGCAGCCCGCGCCACCGCCGGCAGACGAGCCTGCAGGCCTGGTGGCTCTCGACGGGCAGCCGGAGGAGACAATTCAGCGCGATGTCGTCAGGCAGGCCGGGGATCAAGGGGTCCGCGGCCGGCTGCGGCGACGAGTGGCACAGGGACGGAGGAGAAGGGGTCGCCAGTCGGAACTTGGGCGACAGCTTCATTTGGGAATCGCCGAGCTTGTGCACAGGGGATTGGTGGGACGAGATCCGAACTCGGCGCATGTCTGCTCAGAGAATCGAACTGCAACAGATACTTCTCAGAACCCGCCACTTCTATTACCTACTTCGCCATTTCCCTTTCTCTATCACGAGGAATTCAACAGAAGAGAAGACGATCCTAGGAAAGCTGACAGAGAACGAATCTATCAAAGCTAACAAAGAATCCAACTTGAGCAACGTACTGCTCAGCAAGAAGTCACGAGCTGAAACTTGAAAGAGCTTTGCAGAAAAGTAATCGAAACAGAGGATCTCAGAAGAAGCCTGTACAAGTTGACAGGGATGAGGGCAGACAGGACCAGTGGGAGATGGAATTTAGAGAGACAGAGAGAGAGGGAGAGAGAGAGGAGAGAGAGAGGACTAAACGAAGAAAAGGGACGACGGCAGACGTGGCCCCGTTTGTGAAAGGCACGAGGAATTCAAGGGGTGGTGGCAGTGGTGGTGCTGGTGGCGTTGGTGGGAGGAGGACTAGGAACATACACAAATTGCAGTTGCGCGAGGACTAAAAATAAAGATAAAAAAACGAAGGCACCAAGAAATCGCTCTTCGCCAACTCCATTTGACCATTTTAGAGAGGAAGGAGACGAGAGAGAGAGAGAGAGAGAGAGAGAGAGAGGAGGCGGCAACCGGCAACAACTTGGTGGAAGATGCAGCGTTCCGATCGGACCCAACTGGCTCTGTTTTTGTTAGGAAAAAAATTGTAACTTTTTATTTTATTTTTCCTGCCATATTTGACAATTGAGAGACTAGCAAGATTACTTTTTTTTTTGGAAAATACTTTTCTTCCCCGTTTCCATCTATCTTTAAATTATAAATGTATAAAAAATTTATTTAATATGTAATTTTAATATAATATTTTATTATTATGAAACTGAACAACAGAGTACGTTTCCTCTGGAAAATTATTTTTCAGAAGGAAAAAAACATTTTTCTTCAGAAAATATTTTCCATATGTGAAGGAAATATTATTATTATATAATGCATTTCTTTCTCACACATATAAAAAGTGTCAAGGGGAAAATATTTTTTAAAGGAAAAAATAATTTGATGTACAAGTTGTCACACGTGTTTCCTTTTGTATTCACACATGCATCTAAGTGACTCTTTCCCTCTCCACCTCTTAGGGGTGTAAGAAAAATCTGAGCAATCCGAAAAATTCATTCGATTCGAAAAAATTAAAAATTAGGGACTCGAATATGATTTAAGATGATTTTTACTAAATTAAAATCCACCCACTAAAATTAGGGCCCTCCCGAAAAAACCGTAGGGGCCCGTGAAACCCATTTTTTATAATTTTTATTTATATAATTAATACATATGTTTGTCATTCTTCTATTATAGATATAATATTTTTTTAATAAAATTTCATACTTTTCTATCATATTATCAAACTCTAATTTAATAACTTTAAAATTTTAGCAGTATATTTTATATTTAATATAAAATTAAATATTTTTACATTAATTTTAAATTATTATGTATATTTTAAAATATAATTATATAAAAATAGGGCTCCGAAAAAATCACTCGAAAAAACTAACCCGCTAGAGGGTGGTTTTTATTTTTTCGAAATGATTTTAGGATGGTTTTTTTTAATTTTAAAGACCGACCAAAAAAATAACGGTTGATTTTTTTACACCGAAAATCCGACCCGACCCGAACTACTTTCACCCCTACCACCTCTCTCTCCCATATATATACATATGAAAAAAATGTAAGTGCTCACTGCCTCACTTTATTTTCTATTATTTTCATCATTAGATCTCCATCCAATTGTGATAAATTACTTGAGAGATTTAATCATGAATAATTGGATAGAGATCTGATGGTGTAAAAGATATGGAACAAGATGAGGTAGGAAACACTAACATTGAATTTAATGGGTGTCCCACCATTAAGTTGGTAGGAATGTCCTCCCAAATGAATTAGCCATTAAATCAAAGATCTATGGTGGGACAAAATGCGTATCTACGGGGGGTCAAAATGCGTGGTTTAATGAGCATCAGTTCAGTGAGATGTGCGTGGTTCGCCTCACCCCAGCAAAAGTTTTTTCTTCGGTCTCCTCATCTGCACTACCAAATCGTCTTGCACCCCCTTCCTCATCTCCCTCTCCCTCGTTCTCCTCCGTTGATGCCCTATTCTCGAATCTGTCGACGCCAAGGCCGCCTCTGCCTCTTCCACTGACAAAGAAGTGGAAGAACCCGAATTTGGGGGTCGTGAGAACGAGAACCCCGCGACGTGCCCCGATCTCATCCCCGACGTCGTTTGCCTTAGCAAATAGTCTCACATCCCCTTCCTTCTCTCCCTCTTCCCCGTTCCCCTCTATCGACGCCCTCAGTGATGACTCGAGCCTCGGATCCGTCGACGTCGAGGCCGCCTCTTCCTCTGCCATCATCCTACATCACCAAGAGGTGGAAGGACCCAAATTTGGGGGTGGTGAGAACGAGAACCCCGCGCCGTGCCATAATCTCCCATTGCTCGACCATTCAACATCGTCTGCCCTAGCGAACCATCTCACGCCCCCTTCCTCTTCTCCCTCTCCCCCGTTCCCCTTCATCAACGCCCCTGACAACACCTCGGGCCCTGATCCGTCGACGCCAAGGCCACCTCTGCTTCCGCTGTCGTCCTGTTGTCGCACTCGTCGACTTCGCCTCAGCCCCCATCAGCAACGTGTCCTATGCAGTGAGGACGAGAGTGTTGTTGTGTCTTACGTGAACCACGCACATCTCACCGAACCGATGCCCATTGAACCTCACATCTTGCTTCACTAGATCTTCCATCCAAAAGTTGATTCATTTGGGAGGCCATTCCTACCAACTTAAGTTGGTAGGACAGCCATTAATGGCTGTGTATAGGATTTAATGGTTGTGTGGCATCGTTTAGCGTGTTGGATCGTGCGACGCATCGATGGGCACCATTGGATTGCGCATCAATGCCCACACATAAAACGATCGACGAGTGCCTCCAAGTCCTGCTGAATCGCATGCTCTCTTCTTGCGTTGAACCAAACGGTTAACGTGCAAGGAACCTAGAGGGTGACGCCAACCACAGGTCCAAGTCACACGGAAGAGGCCACTTGCAGTCTCGCCTTCTTGATCCCTCTTTCGCCTTTGCATGTAGTAGAGCAGATCCATGATGTTGTCATCTGCTGCAGCGGTGCCGAGTTGCGATAGCGGTCGGACTGTCCCGTCGCAGAGCACTGCCTGCCATGAGTCCGATGATGCAGGTGACGAGGTTAATGGTCTGACCGCATGCTTTATGAAGCAAGGAGTGGAACAAGGCTGCAAGAGTGCATGGTTGAAGACATGGAGAGAGGAGGGAGTACCAGGGCGTTGAGGTTTGGTGACGGAGGCGAGGAAAGACATGAGGGTGGCACGGCCGAAGAACTTGGTGACAAAGACGGTGTCATGGGCCTGCGCGTCGGCGTCATCGATCCACTCTGCACACGACGTTTGACAACCATCGTCTTCACGTCCTATTGCTCGTCGCTACATCGGGGTCGCTCATTTTCTGCGCAGTGATGCCACTTTTTTCTTGTTGGGACATTGCGTTGGGAGGAGGATGGAGATCGAAGACCAATTCTGCACAATTCTTGAGTGATTTAATCCGCGGACGTTGATGCGTGATCCAACAACACTCGTCGATGTGTCGCACATCGTGCAATCATTAAATCCACACACACAAACATATACATATACATACATACATACATACATACATACATACATACATACATATATATATATAGAGAGAGAGAGAGAGAGAGATAGATAAGAAATTCATCACTGAATGAAATATCAATGTGCTTTGGTACATGATTAAGTTAACTTTTTTCCAAAACTATCTAAAAACTATAAAATAATCAATTTTTCAATCATTACATGAGAATATCTACTTTTCTTCATATCAAGCGTTTCTTGAGTGGTTTAATCCGTGGGCATTGATGCGCAATCCAATGGCGTTCATCGATGCGTCGCACTATTAGATAGATAGATAGTAATGACATATGGTACATGATTAGGCTTATACTTTTTTCCAAAACCATCTAAAAACTACAAAATCATCAATTTTTCAATCATTACATGAGAATATCTACTTTTTCTTCATATCAAGAATACCACTATTTCATTGCTTATTTACCTTTTCAATAATATTTTATATGTTATTCCCTTTAATCCAAACACAAATATGATTAAAATAATAATTTATACATTATAATAAATAAGAATACTTATGCTATTATATCATCTTTATAAAAAAATATTCTTGAACCAAACACCACCTTAGGGATCAATATTGGACACCCTTACTTTTACCATTAATTTTTGAAAAATGTGATATGAAAACCGAATAATATCTTAATTAAAAGTGTTAATTGTATCTCATTGATATTAAAATTTATGATCTTTCTAAAAAATGCTCCGAACAATTTTGAAGCCTCTCTTGACACACACTCATATTCAAGAGTGAGATATTGATTAGCTATTTGTCTCTTTCTCCTGAGCAATGACGTAACATCTGGTCCGGCCCAGCCGGTCACGTGTCGACCTAAACTCGGGCACCCATTTGACTCGCGTTGACCCTGTGAAAACTCGGGTCTGACTGACTAACCTACCTAGTTCATGTGACCCTGGTCTAAATTTTTTATTTGAAAAAAGCTAAAACATTAAAATATTATTTCACTTTATTTATTTATTTTAATTTTATTTTATTATTTTATATTTATTTATTATTATTTGGTTCGACCATCCACTTGGACCCAGTCCAATCGGTCCGGCTTGACCGAGGTCGAGTTGAGTATTACAACATTGCTCCTAAGATTCTTGGCTAAACAATTATTGTTCCTCATAATACTTAAGAAAAAAATACAAGAACTGCGTTATTGTTTCCAACTGACATGATTAAAGAAAAGGATAACATAACAATAACAAGTTTGTGGAACAAACGCTCAATTATCTGATATAGGGATGGTGATATCCTCCACCCCCAATGGGGTCCCGAGGGGAATTTCCTATCGGAGCCTCGTATTCGGAGAATTTTTCTCCCGCGGGGTCAGATGTGGGAGGGCAAATTGCCCCCACCCCGTGGGTTCCCCGAATCCCTAGCCCTAATATATATATATATATATATATATATATATATATATATATATATATATATATATAATCTTCATATCAAAGGTATTAAATCTCAACCATCCACCCTATCATATATATAACATAAATCCTAAATCCCTAACTCTATTATCTTTCTTCATCCATGACGGTCAATCCCTTCCCTTTTTTTCTTTTGTCCGATCCCTTTTTCTTCCACCTGACAATTGATAAATCCCTAACTATATTCTCTTTCTTCCTCCATGACGGTCAATCCCTTCCCTTTTTCTTCTATATGACGTTCCCTTTTTTTTCACCTGACAACCGATCCCTTCCCTTTTTCTTCCACCATGACGTCGATCAGCTCGTCCATGACACTAGAGGAGGGCGGCGGCAACACTCGCCGGAGGAGACGAACAACGATGCTCACTAGAAGATGGCGGCAGTCGCGACGGCTTCAACCTCCACGACTCAGGTGGCTTCGACCTCCACGACTCTAGCGGCGTTCAAACTCCACGATGCGTCGACTTCCACATTCCTCGTCAGTGAGGAGGGTAGTGCTCGTGACGGTGGTCAAACACGCGACGATCGGACACAAGAGGAGATCCACCTCTGTACACAGTGCCATGCTCCACGCTCCCGATGATGACTTGGCGTGGGAGGAGGGAAGCACTAGTGAACGAAGGCCGGTCGGCAAAGGCCCTCTGTGTATGGCCATCTCTGTGCACAAAGGTGCTATTTTTATTTGCTATTTTTTGTTTGGCATGTGTATTCAGGGCTTGAATTTCAAGCACAAAAGTAGATTGTTTTTTTTTTTTTGCTATTTTTAATATTCTAATTAAACTGTGGAGCTTGTAACAAAGAGTGTTAGGTTAATTTTGTTAAATTGAATTATGTATATTATAAATATTATATAAATATTTTCTATTTTTTCATATTTTCACTTAGAATCGAGGGGAATGGATCCTCGTGGAGGTCGGGGCGAGGATTAGATTTTTCCTACGCTAGGGATTCGGGTGGGGGTCGGGGGGGGGGGGGGGGTCAACGGGGTCGGGGCGGGAGAAGTGTCCTTCGATCGGGCGTCATTCCTAGTCTGATGTTATCAATAATTCAAACTTCTCCTGTCCTGAATAGGGTCGGATGTCATTCTTAGTACGATGTTATCAAGAATTCAATATTTAATCGTGTCTATAAAAATACCTAAAAACATCGGAACAAAATGCTCAATTGTCTGAGTTATATCTTTCATTCCCGATTATGGGCATATGTCATCAGAATAAAAAAAAGGAATTATTGTTCTTAGTTTGTGTGTCCCCACTGTCTCATACTTCGCTCCCACACTTCTAGATGGGATAATCTACCTTCTACCTTCGCCCCTAATCTGCTTGAGCCATCGACTCCCTACAATATCCCAAATTTTCATCATTTTTGTAAAAAAAAAACATTAAAAATTAATAAACTAATGTTTACAAAAATAATAGATAATATATTACATAATCCATATAAAATTAAGTAAGGATAAGGTAGCATCATATTTTGTCATATAAAATTAAGAATTACCTACAATAAGGTTTTAAAAAATAATAGTATTTAATTATTATCAAAATAATTTGATATTAATTTCGAAGACCGGATCATGCAAAATGGGGGCATGTATTTTTGTTCCCATCTCTAAAGGGGTCGTTTGATTGGGGAACCGGGCGGGAACCGCGGCTTTGTTTCGCTCGGTTCCGTCAAACATCGCTCCGAAATTCGATTCCGGACCGGGAACAGAGCTGTCCACCACTCTGGTTCAACCGGAGGTTGCCCTTTTTTTTGTTTTGATGTTGACATGATGTTTGCTTTTTTTTCAAAGTTTATTTTCTTTTTTTCTTTTCTCTTCACACACTTATGTTCACTAAAATAAATTATTTAATAGATATAAAATAATTTTAATAAGTGTTTAATATAATATTATTTATTAATTATTTTTTCATTAAGAAATTTTAATATTTCATTAAATATAATTAATTTAAAAATGCTTTTTTATATTTAAATAATATAATTTTTAACAAACTTTTTCCCATAAGAATTTTTTATTTTACAAATTTATTTTAATTAATAATAAAATTATACTTCATAATTATAATAATTATTTTTAATTCAAAACTCATCTATAATTCATCCATCACATCTACTTTTTTCTATCATATTAACCACCTTATTCCTCATAATCAAATTCCACTCCAACCAAACACATCCCGAACTAATATGTCAATTTAATTATGTACGGGGAACTTAAGAGGAACCACGATTCTGTTTTCAAATGACCCCAAAGTAATTTTCGGTGTCATTTTCATCTCCTTCCACAAGAGAAAAAAATTTAGGACCATGTGTTATAACACTGACTTATGATTGGTGTTCATTTTGAAATTGTATGTACGATTGTGACGAATGAGATTTCATGAGAACAAATTTGTCTAATATGTTGGAAGTTAGTTGGAGCCTCATTTATTGCATAACCAATTTATTAATTTTTGTAGGAAAGATAATGAGATATTATAATTTTCTTATAAAGAAAGATTGAGGGGGGATATGATTAGTATAAATATTACAAATATGATATCACGATGATGTCAGGATACATGTGCCCTATCGTGTGTTATTGCTAAAGACTCAGGGCCCGGTTGGCTTAGCTGATACAGAATAACTGATAAGTTGAAGTGCTGATAAGCATTTTATTGGCTGAAACTTATTTTTAAAAATAAGTAGTTACATGTTTGGATAAAACTACTTATATTAATAACAACTAGTTAGTTGTGAGACTTATTTTTTAAAAAGAAAATAAGCACCCCTCCCCTTGCTTATTTTTTTTACTTATAAGTAGATTTGATATCTCATTATCAGTCAAATTTTTAAGTTATCAAATGCTGAGATTTTTTTAAACTAACTTATAAGTTACTTATAAACTTAGCCAAACAGCCCTTCAATATATGGGAGAAGAGAGTGACGCATGAAAGAGTTGACGATTATGAATGTAGGAGAAATCTCCACATCACCTGTCTTTCTCTGACTCTTTTTATTCAATTAAAGAATAACAATTCAATTAGAGACAGGGGTGTTCATTGAATTGGATCCATTCGATGAACCTGAAAATTTAATCTGATCCAAATATGACCCGACCTGATCCAATCATCCGAGTTTTTTTAAAAAATTTATATGATTTTTTACATGATTTAAGTGTTTTATATCATTTAAAATTTTAAAAATGCAAAATAAAATAGTTCATATGTAGAAAATATCTAGATATTTAAACCAATATTTTTGGTATTTAATATAAAGATTAAATGTGTTTTTATATTAAAAAATAAAAAGGAAAATAATGATCGGATAATCAGATCTGACTTGGGTCGGGTCATGACTTAAAAAAATTGAAATCCGTCCCGATCAAACTTGGTCGGATTAAGTCGTATTTGTTCATGAGTTAGGTCAAATTCGACTCATGAGCACCCCTAATTAGAGGACAATGATTTGATTATAAATAGTGGTTATCTATCAAGGGATATAAGATAGTGTTTTGTTAATAAATTTATAAAAAATTAGTTAATGTAGCAATTAAATTAGTGTATAATTATACAATGACAAAAATAGACATAGAAAAATAATTTACGAAACTTCTTATATGAATCATATTCAAAATAATTCATTAATAAATATGTAATTTGAATAATGATTTTTTAAAATTATTTTAATATAAAAATATCTATTATTTTAAAACAAAAAATATAAAAGTTTTAACAATTAAATAAAGTTTTTTATTTTAAAATAATGATGATCTAATAGGAAGAAAATATCAAATTGCTACTTCTAAACTCTATAAGATAGTGAAAGTAGCTTATAACGTTATGTGTTCAAATCTTTGAACGATACTTTAAAATATATTTACCAAACACTTATACTAGAGTTTTGACTCGATCAAAATGCTATCCACTAGTCAATACTCTTTTTTATGTGCCAAATAGTGCCCATGTGTGATTTTTGTTTTTCACTTTTTGTTCTTCATTTTCCAACAACAGTGCATGGTATCTAAGATTTTCTTAACAATAGGTATCAGAGGCACAGTAGAGAGTTCATGGGTGGTGGGAGTGATGGTGGCAAATGATGCAAATGTCAAAATTGGGAACTTCGATAAAAAGATTTTTGTCTTTTGGAAGATGCAAATTAAAGTTTACCTCTATCAAAAGAAATTACATGAGCCTCTATAAAGATAAGTCTCTCTCTGAAAAGTGGGCGCTCTTGGACCGGCAAGCATGCAGTGTTATCAAGTTGTCATTGACATGCAACGTAGTCTTCAACATCGTGAACGAGAAGATCAAGATGAATTTAATGAATGCACTATCAAACATGTACAAGAAGTTGTATGCATCGAATAAAGTAAAAGTTATTCAATGTGAATAGGTTTTTGGTCATGGATCATATAAGTGAATTCACTATCATAATAACACAACTGAGTTCAGGGAGCATCACTTCTAATGATGAAGTGAGCTTTGATATTGTTGTCCTCTTTGTTAGTAGTTCTTCCAAATTTACGAAGTTGAAACTTGATGATATTCAAGATCTGATTCTAAATGAAGATGTTCGCAAGAGAAAATCAAGAAAAATATCGGGCATTACAATGAGTGCTGGTGGAAGAGGAAGAATGCAACATTGAGGAAAAAATAAAAAAACATTCAATTTAAGACGATGAAGACAGTCAAGATTTGGTGAAAAGTCTGATGAATTTTGCATACTGGAATTGCAGGCAGCTAAAGGCAAAGTGCAGAACCTAAGAAAAAAAACGGAAGAGTATGCAAATGCTGCAAACAAAAGAAATATGAGACGCATGTTCTGAGTGTTGACAATCCAATAAAATCATGGATTGTGGATTCCGAAACACTTTATCGACTAAATGAAGTGTATGAAAGATTACATAAAAAAATTCAAAAAAATTTATCTTACTAATATTTAAGTCTTAAATGTTGCGGAGAAGGGCAACATAAATATTGTGACAAACAATAAGACTATATAGAAGCTTATGTTATGCATATACCAGGACGACTGAAGAGAAACATTCACCAAAGAATCTATGGTCATAGCACATGACAATAAGGTGGATACCCTATATAGGTTGTTGAACACAAAAAATTTTTATTCAAACAATTAATTCTAATGATATGTATGAAGTTTAGCATTGTAAATTTATACATATAAATAAAAAAGAATAAAAATTTTGCCCAAGATGGGTACGCTACAAAAGCTAGGTAATGGTGGACTTTGTGAAAACTATGTGCTAAGAAAGCAAAAGAAGGCAAGCTTCATCAAAGTGTAAGGAACCAAATACATGCAAGTTGGAGCTTGTGCATACAAATATGTGGAGCCACCTCCATATTGATCTCCCGATGATTCACTAGTATGTGACATTCATTTATTATGGTGTGAATTTATTTTTTGAAAAAATAAATCGAACATATTTTCTACTTTAAAAAAAATGAAAAGCACATGTTGAGAATGAAATTGACGTCACGATAAATATTTTAGTCTAACAATGGTCATGAGTATGTAAATGAGGATTTCAAAAGTTTCTTATGGAACATGGCATCGCGATGAATATGACAATTCCAAGGACGCTATAGTAGTATGGTGTTGTTGAATGGATGAATAGGACACTAAACGAATGTGCTAGGAGCATGATAATCCATGCAAATTTACCTATCATTTTTGGACAGATGCATAAACATAGCATGATAGTAGGATATTTGATAGATTGCATTGGAGAACAAACTGTCAAAGTAAGCCTATGGAGATAAAGAAGTATATTTTTTCCTCATTTGAGACTTTTGG
The DNA here is from genome assembly GCA_030549335.1 of Pontederia crassipes. NCBI lineage: Eukaryota > Viridiplantae > Streptophyta > Magnoliopsida > Commelinales > Pontederiaceae > Pontederia > Pontederia crassipes. The sequence goes on from CM060197.1 coordinate 3,283,767, forward strand.
GTTGTTTTTCTTATGTCATATAGATTTTGCACACAGAGATAAGTAAAATGTAAAATCTAAGAGATGTTTCTTTATTGGTTATGATGCTAATGAATTTGATATCATTTTTTATTTGATGAAAATAGAAAAGTTATCAATGAAATAAATTGATATTCTATAAAAATTCATGCATAAAGATAAATATAGAGCAAAATTTGAAAATGCATGGACATAAGACAACACTCAATTTTAACATGAGGGCATATCATATGAAAATGTGGTTGGAATAAAAGAAGTGTTGTTCAAGAGCTTGAGTTGATACAAAGAATTAGATTGGTGTTAGGTATAGTTTTCATCTTAAGCAATTAGATTGAAATATAGCATTCATCCATAGTAATTTGGAGGATCTACATGAAACAATAAGAAGAGTTTTAGATTCCTAATAAAGAAAACCTACTTTGCAAATTGACTAAGAGCTTGTATGGTTTGAAACTTATCCATGTGGTATATGAAATTTAATAATTTAATGTCTAAAAGTAAATTTTGCTAAGTACTTTTTTACCATTGTTATTACATTAAACACTTTGATAATTGCTATAACATTTTATTACTGCATGTTAATGATATTATCACCACAGGTTCATATTTGATGGAATTTAAAAGGTTGAAAGAACTGTATCAAATGTGTTTGAGATAAATGATTTGGGAGCTACTGAAAAGATATGATGGAGTTTGTCCGGAATAAGAAAGTAGGTACTATGAAGTTGACACAATAATCATGTGTGGAAAAGGTGCTTGAATTTTTTTTTTCTACACCCACATCAAATCACTTCAACCTTTTTAAGGATCAATCGCCCAAGACAACACAAAACGTACAAATATCACCGGGTCACTTTTGCTTACGATAGATCCGTGCAACATCTAGATTTGTCTGTCGTCTAAAGAAGGTATCTTGATTTAGTGCACTGGAAGTTTTGCTTTATAGCTTGCTAAATGTTTTGATGGAGTGTTTAACTGAAAGATTCTAACATATGAGTTGTCACCTCACAATTGAGGCAAATGCATTACGATTATGGAAGTTTTGAATATAATTCTTAATTACAAAGGCATCGAGGGAGTAATAGATTGTTCTCCCCTACTATGCAATAGATGTGGATGCTACATGGAGATGGCATGAAGATAATCTTGGGGTAGGCATTTTTAGTACAGAATTATAAAATTGTTATTGTCAAGTTATGCTAAGTGTAACATAAAAGAGTGCATTAAAAGAAGAAAAATGCAATGAAAAATAAGAAGTCAGAAGTCGACATTCTCATTGCAATGTGCATCCATGATATTTCCCTCATTCAGGTTAGTCATGTCCTTGGCACTACAATTTCAAATTCTTCAATCTTCTGCTTGAACAGTCGTAATACTTTAGACTCCTAACTTATATCGGTGTTTGGTCTTTTGCTCTATGAAACAATATATTACTTTCTCCAATTTTATCTTCAGACAACGAGCACTTCTTCAACTTAATCAATAAATTACAAAAGGATGGACAACAGAGCATGATTTTACACTTTTGACACTCAAGATGAGCTCTAATTTGTAGGACACCTTATTTACCTTATATAGGATGCTAAATGTCCCTTACGTAGATTCTTTTTGTTAAATCGAAGATGTTGGACTTCTTTTGGATCATGTCTCCAACATTAAACTTAGAGGTCCTGTCAAGTAGTGTTGGCTCATTTTTTCATGTGCTTCGCTATCTTATGCAAACATATTGGAGTCATGTCGTTATGCTTATGCTATTTTCTTGCCATGTGGTGAGCGACAAGGACTTTGCCTAGTGAACTCATAATAGATAAAGTTGAATTTAAAGAAAATAAATATATTTTAGAATAATGAGAAATATGTGCATTTTCAAGATTGAATATGCAAAATAGTTTGAAATGCTCAAAATAAGTAACATAACGAGACATGATATCAAAAGATAATTTTCTTATCATTACATTTAGTGTGTCAAATATCGAAATATCAATATATGTTTTAACTAGGGCTGAGCAAATATGGGACCGGGTCTAAGCGAACCTGGTACCGACCCGAATTGTGTCGGGTCAAAAAAATTTCGACCCAATACCGGACCTGGACCTGGCCGGATCTGGTTCCGAGTCAGGTCCGACAATCCAGGAATGTGATCGGGTTTGCGGTCGGGAATCGCCAGCGTCGAGAAATGGATGATCGGATCGCACGCGATTGACGGCCACGATCCGGCACCTGGCGGCCGGATCGGCGCCCGGCAAGCCGATCCGCCGCCTAGCGGCCGGATCGGCCACCCGACGAGTTGATCTGTCGCCTGGCAACCGGATCAGCCACCAGGCGAGCCGATCCGGCCGCCTGACGATCGGATCAGCCACCAGGCGAGCCGATCCGGCCGCCTGACGATCGGATCAGCCACCAAGCGAGCTAATTCGGCCACCTATCGACCACCGGTGACTTAATCCGACGCCTGACGGCCGCCAGGCGCCGGATCGACCTGCCAGTGGCCGATCCGACCGCCAGGCGCCGGATCAGCCACCAAGCGGGCCGATCCGGCAAGCGTCGGATCGGCCTTCCAGTGGCCGATCCGGCCGCCAGGCGTCAGAGGCCGATCTGCCGCCTGGCGGCCGGATCGGCTCGCCTGGTGGCCGATCCGACGCCTGACGGACGGAGTAGAGAGAGAGGGAGTCAGGAGAGGGAGAGGGCTGCCAGAGTCGTCGGTGCCGCCCCCGTCGTGAGAGAGGGAGAGAGAGAAAGAAATAGGTTGACATGAGAGGAGAGAGTGGAGATGGTGTTTATATAGTAGATAATATCGGGTCGGGTCCGGGTCGGGTATCTGCACGGCAGACCCAGTCCTGACCCGATACCCGACGGTTTTCTGACCAAAAAATCTGGTCCCAGTCCGGATCTAATCCGGGCCGGGTTATTTACCCGATTTCCTAGGTCGTGTGGTCCGGGTCGACCCGGACCGTGCGGAGCCCTAGTTTTAACTCTCAAATGATAGCACTAACATTCACACATATACAATACTAAAATGAAATTATAATGTTGAAGTCTAATAACTTTTCTTATATAAAAGACGATCATCCGGTCGACCCGGACCGTGCGCAGCCCTAGTGTTAACTCTCAAATGATAGCACTAACATTCACACATATACAATACTAAAATGAAATTATAATGTTGAGGTCTAATAACTTTTCTTATATAAAAGATGATCATCCGGTCGACCCGGACCGTGCGCAGCCCTAGTGTTAACTCTCAAATGATAGCACTAACATTCATACATAAACAATACTAAAATGAAATTATAATGTTGAGGTCTAATAACTTTTCTTATATAAAAGATGATGATCCGCAAATAAATACTCCTAATATATAAAAGTCCTAATCTTTTATCAATTATGAACTAATGCACTAATTGTGATAACAAATATACAAATTCAAAACATAATTGTGCATAATATTAATATAATTTCAACTCTTCATTCTTATGTGAAAAAAAACAATTATCACAAACTTTATATTTTCATTTTTTTCACATGCAATTTTATTTCTCCTGTGAGACACCTCACGAAAATCATTTGAATTTTTGTATCAAAACTTATTTGGGTCCAATAGTGTTAGTTATAGTTTTTTTATTTAGCACCCAAATGTATAATTACCATGAAATTCACAAGCATAACAAATCACCCATGATTTTTCAAAATGATTGTGTGTATGTTTAAATTTCAATGTTCATCATGAGAGGTATGTTAATATTTAATATCAAAAGAATAACAATAAAAATGTTTATATTTAAAATAATGATCAATGAGTATCTTTGAGTTTCAAAGAATAAGTATATTTCAAATGAAAAAAGTTATTGTGAAACCTCTTTTAAGGGTAGCACCATCATATGCATATTAATCATCATTCAATTTATGATGAACGATATATCAAAATATTATCCAATTAGTCAATCCACCATTTATCATGAAAAGCCTGATGATTAATAGACATGTGATGGTGCCTTTAAAAAGGGTAGCACAAACATTAAACCCATTTTATAATATCCATTTAAGTTTTTAAATTTTTTAACAACATGAATAGGCCTTTGAGCATTCCTAGCATGCTTCAAAGGTATAAAAACTTTTTTAGTCAAAGAATTTATTTTACCTTTCAAAGTTTCATCTTTCATTAAACATGAATCAATTTTATTTTTAAATCTCTTTTAACTTTTCAAAATCATTTTGCAAGTGATCAAAATCATTCATCAAAATTTTATGTTCATTTCAAGATAAAGATATTTTCAAATAAAAGAAACAAATTCATTATTCATATTAAAATTGATTTCATCATCATTATCATTATCATTATCATTAGTATAATAATAAGAGGAAGTTGAGGCCACCTCATTATCATCGCTATTTGTCAAATTCATTCTCGGATGTCATAGATGTAGAATTGTCATTTCTTTGTCCGCATTCGATGTGTTATTTTTATCATGCATTCTCTATTCATATCTATCTAACAAAACTTATTAAATCTCACAAAAGGTAGAGTATTTTAAAATAAGATTTAGAGTTTCCCACTCAATACAATGTATTTCGAGTTTTAAAATTAAGTTTGACAAGTAAATTTTGAAAATCATTAAATTCAAAAAAGAAGATATCAATGAAAATATCATTTAAAGACCTTTTTAAATTTTCAAAATAATTTTCTATATTTTTTCATATCAAAATCAATATCCTATGACACTGATTGTTGGATCATAAGGCATCAAATGAAGGGGATAATTTGTGTTAAATAAAAATATCGATTATACAAAACATATTGTGAAATTTTAAAATCGATTCAGTAAAATTTAAAACTAATAAGTAGAAATGAGAGAAAAGTAAAAGGCAAAGGCAAAATGTACGATAGTTTGTTGATAAGGTTTGACAACACATTGACTTTCGTCCTTGCTCCGACTTCTCGATCTCAAGATCGTCAGAGATTCCACTATCACACTTCCTTTATTTTAATATTCAAATTGGGCAAGGGAAAAATATTTTATAATAGTCTTTTCTCCGCTTCGAGAGATAAGACATGCATCTTCTACTCGGAAGTTATCACTCATCTTTTGTTCACTCAAGAGATAAGGTACAATCCCTTATCACTTAGGGCCTTAACCACAAGGCCTTAACCTCGTATACACATATTTTAAAAAACACTCTCAATACCTCTTTTACAATAAAAGGTTCACACAAGAGAAGAAGAAGAAGAGAGAATTATAGTAAGATTTGCACTTCTACATTCAAATGGACTTCATAAATATTCTTCCAAGTTTTTTTTCAAATGTTTTAATGTTTTCTTCACCATTGGGATTCTTTTACAACCTTCTAATATTCATTTGTCCATTCAGACATATTTTCGAACTCTTTGGTCAAAATATGATTTTTCACCCCACGGTCAACCACTTTGTTCACTGGTCGATCCTTTGGAAGGTCAATTGATTGACCATTTTCTCATATCAATCAACCACTCCTTCGACCGACATAGACGCTAATGTCATCTATTGAACCATTTTCATTTTTTAAATGAAGATCACTCATGATTTCATTTTGTTCGATGTCAACATTGTGGTCACCAATCAATCGGTTACTTCAACTGGTCCTCCAATATTGATCACTTACTGCATTTTGTTTACTGACTGATTAGGTGAACTGATCCATCAATTCAACAGAACCTTTCTCGTAGTTAGCAGAATAATTTGATTTTTTGATTTATTGAAAAGTTAATAATATTATCTATAATTTTTACATTCACATGTAAGCCCAAATATGAATGAAATATTTAAAGATAGATTTTAAATTCAATGCATAAAATAATTCATTCATACATAAATTTTTTTACACTTTGTTAGTCGAGATTTATATAATCAAAATATAATTAGTTATGGTATAAAAACTTTGTTCCAAAAGTATACATGACACTACAAAGGTTTATTGCACTTTGTACTACCAAATCATGTTATAATAGAAGCATGTGAGGAGATGATTTAGCTAAAGAAATTCACTGATGAACTGAACAAAATGCAACAGATTGAACTTATACAGTGACAATCAGAGCGCATTTGATGAAATACATTAGACAAAAGTACCGAAAGTTTGAGGTTCAAAGGACTCAGCTAATATGTTGACCAAGATGGTGGTAACAAAAAAATTAAGATTCTGTGCAATTTTCATTTTCCTCCATAGTTAGTTGAAAGAAAGAGCCGTCCAAAGTTTCACACGCAGACACAACTCAATCTTAAAATACTCAGTCTCCAAGTAAAAAATTGTTGAAAATTAGTTGGACCTTGATTTATTGATTAACCAATTTATTAATTGTGGTAGAGAAGATACTAAGGGGGCATTTATTTAGAGGTAATCTTTGTAGATTATCAAATAATTTTGTATTAAATTACTTGGGCCAACCCAATTACCTTATTCACTTGTAAGAGGTAATAGATAATCTAGACAATCTGAATTGTGTAAGCAATTCACATTGTGGCAATGATTGTATGTGAGAAGAGTAGCAATTTAGATTTATCCTTTGAAGTTTTATTTAAATAAATTATAAAACTAATTAGATAAATTATAAAACTGATTAAATAAATTAGAAATTTAATCAAATAAATCTTAATTAATTATTATGAATATATTATTATTCTCTTTTTAAAATATATTAATTATTTTTATAATTATTTTTTATTTTATGAATGAAAATATGTGTTTTTTATTTAAGTTTACGAAATTCAAAATAAATTATATATATAATTATAATTATTTTGATATGAGGTATATTGGTAAAAAATATATATTAACTCATAAATCTTTATTTTTTGTAAATAACTAATATGAATTGTCAAATAGATTACTTATACATACTGAATAACATAATGCACATTATTGATAATTTAATAAGTAACAATCTTTTTAAGATGTAATATACATTGTTAGATAATCATAAATGATAATGCAATGAACCCATTCTACGAGAATACACTTTTTTTAATTTGAGTGGATATCACAAACAATGGACTGGACTCAGGAGATAATATTCGAATTGTAAATTTATATTTCTTTCTTTGTGTGTGGATTTTGTTTTTCCACTTGTTATTCTTCGTTATATCAATGCGGATTGACTGGTACCAATTTTTTTTTCAACATAATACAACAAAATCCTACTTCAAATATTAAAATATTCAGCTAAATATCCTTGTCAAAGTTATGACAAATTGTGAAACTGAACACTGATAAACTTTACATAAGAAAGCAGAACTAGGTGATTAATCATACGTAATTGAGTTAAAGGATTATTAGATCAGTTAAATGTCCAAAAATTAAATGATGTATATAAGATTCCGGATCTGTGTGTTTTACAACTCTATTATGCCTTTATTCATATTTTAAACGTGTAACTTTATCGCTACCCTAGGGGCTTGCGGACTATGCAATCAATTTACATTTGAGTTCAACCGAGGAAGATTGCCACAATCGAATAGCGGGATTATCTCTTGAGATCCCGGCGTTAGTAGCCTCGTGTTTTGATTCTTAGAATTATCACTTTAGTCAAGGATGATTGATTTATTTATATCACTCTCATCCGAACACCAAATTAATCGAGTGCTAGTAGTCCTGACCACGGTGGGTCTCGATTGGGGAAAAATTTACATGTGAGGTGCAATATTTATAAATTGTGAACTATAAAAGATTTCTTGTGAAGAAATACGCTGAAATTCATACTTCTACAGATTTCTTATCAAGAACTCCATTACAATTCGATGGGAATTTCTTCCTTCCCTGATTAATCAAGTTGAATTGGAAAAGAAATAGCATTTTTAATTAGGAAAAAATAGAACGCCTTTGCACTCCTATTTAGCACAATATCTAGCACACAAAATTAGCATTCTAACCTTAAAAATATTTAACTACTCTTTCACAGACGCGTTTTAAATTCGTGCGGGCCGAAAATCCAAAGCGAATAATATTTTTATTGAGCTTACAGAATGGTATGCCGACATCGCGTACTCACTTGAGCCATGTGAAAAACACGAGGAAAATTATAACGATATGAGGTCTAAGGACCAAGATGATGTCAATGAATACTCTCACATGAATAAAATACGAAAGTAGTGATTTATATGTAATTACTCCTTCACCTATTAAAATACATTTTAAATTTGTACATATCGAAAGTCCAAAGCGAACAATATCTTAATTTGACCGAAGTGTTACAACGCACATTGTTCACAAATTAACAATCTGCCTACATTGAAATTATCATAGTCCAATTTATCCTACGTATTGCACAATACACAATTATACTACAAATTCCGTATCACCTTTTAGATATCCTTTCTCACTTGGAAAGTCTCATTTTTGGAGGACCTCATTGCAAAAATATATCAGGACGCTTTTGATAAATAAGAACCCAACGATTTCATAAAATTTGATGGAATGTGACTCATATTTTGTGCAAGTTTTCCTCCTATCTTCAAGGCCTCAAAAATATTATTTTTATGCTAGAATTCTTTATTATTTTAATAAGTAGGCATATTTTTTTCTCAATGTGATTTTTTAGCTATCCATTTTATGTTACGATGCATGAAAATATCGTCCCAAAATATATTTGTTTACTATTTGAAAATTCAAAATTAGTAGCTCATGAAAATAATTTTCTTTTGATCAGGAATTAAAGATAAATTTTGAAAAAAATATCTTTATTTTATCATATTCGATTTTCTTATATAAAGCCTCTTTATTTATATTTCAAAAATAATTTTTATCATATCTTGAAATATGTATTTATTAATCTTCTTGACTTAAGAATCGATAAAAATATGACTTAAAAGGGTATAATTTAATAATTGAGTGCGGAAAAGTTATAAAAAAATATTTATTATATTTTAAAATACATATATTTATTAATTTGTAGGATTTATGATCTTCGATTCAATCTTCACCCCTTTTACGCTTAACTTAATTTTTATAATATTTCAAATTAAGACATGTTCTTATAATTAAATAAATTAATTGATTATAACATGTATCTTTTTACAATTTAAAATTCAGTTAATATTATTTATTTTAAAGTATTTAATTGCACAAATATCAAGACGTTTAAAATGCAACATCATAAAGACACATTAATAATAACGTTATGAGTCCATAGTAGTTTTCACGTTAATTCTCCACTTTTGCTCTGGTGCTATCTCCGGAACAACAAATTTTTTAGTAAAATAGTTATAATTTGGAAAAAAGACTATACAATATAATTAATTTCTCACAAATTATATCCCACTTATATAAAATACAGTTAATTCCCTTGAAATAATTGCAAATTATTTCCCTTGAAGTTTTTTCTTCTATCCATTTAAACATAAATTGAATATAGAATTTGATAGGGTCATGAGACTTTTGTCGTTAAATATATGTTACGATATTGATGAAGGCTTTTTTAAAAAGAAAGACAATTATTTCATTATCAAACTTATTATAATTCTTTTAGTTCATATTCTAGTTCTAGTCTTCTAGATATAAATCATCGAACTGCACAGCAAATTTTTCACCAATAAATTTAAGGATGTTGATGGATCGGGTTGGACCCGACCCAAGAACAAAGTCGATCCGGGTCAAAATCCTTAGGGCAGGATCGGATTGTGTTTGTCATTTTTTTTCATTTTTTCTTAATTTCTATATTATTTCAATATAAAATTAGTTAATAATTATTATAAAATAAAATTATTTTTTGAATATTTGAGTATAAATATTCTAATAAATTTTAAATCAAATATATGACTGAATTAAATAAAAAAGTAAAAAATTAAAAAAAAATTAAAAAGCGGGTCATCGGGTAAGATCGTCTCGGATTGAGATTTTTTAATTCGTACTCGACCCAATTCAAACTACGTTGTGCCTTCGGGTTCAACACCCCTAGCTAAATTAGGGTAAACTTTGATTGACATATTAGAAAAACTTTATTATTCATATTTCAGAGGCTCCATGAATTCAAATGCCAGTTAGTAAGACTTGAGAATGCAAATATATATATATATATATATATATATATATATTAAATAAAGTTTCTCTTTCCTCAACTCGATCGCACCATACCAACCAAATAATTGCTAAAGATATTTGAGTAATAAAGAAACAAATCAAGATGCATGTAGCCATGTGGATGAAAAGTACTGGCGTGAGTGATTGCTTGCTTAATAGCCTTCCTGATGGTTAATGATGTGACTTGGCGTGAGTGACTTGGCTTAATAGGAGATGGATGCAACTTTTCAAGTGAAGATGACTTCGTATGAGGGGTGTAAGAAACCACATCAACTCGAAAAACTTACTCTACCAGAGAAAATCGAATCGAAATTAGAATTAGGATTTAAATATGATTTACGATGATTTTTAATAAATTAAAATCACTTGTTAAAATTAGGAACCCACTCGAAAAATCATAGAAGCCCATTTTTTATTTATATTTTTTAATTTATATAATTAATGCATATGATATTAATTCTTTTATTTTGTATAAATTTTTGTACTTTTCTATCACATTATCAAACTCTAATTTAATAACTTTAAAATTTTAGTAATATATTTTATATTTAATATAAAATTAAATATTTTATATTAATTATAATTTATTATATATATTTAAAATATAATTATATAAAAGTAGGATCCCAAAAAAATCGCCTAAAAAAACTGATCCGATAGAGGATAGTTTTTATTTTTTAAAATAGTTTTAGGACGATTTTTTTAATTTTAAAACCGATACAAAAATAGCGGTTATTTTTTTAGATCGAAAATCCGACTTGACCTGAACTACTTTCGTCCTTACTTCATATAATTTGTAACAAAATTTCATCTTAACGAAAACAACGTCAAAATAATTGACTATTTGAGATAAAAATAAGTAATTCTAAATTCAAAGTTACCTCGTCAACAAATATTTAATCAACCCCTATACAAGTCAAACTTATTTCAATATATATATATATATATATATTAATAAATTCTTCTAATTTGATATCCCAAAGTTTTACGATACCGACTAAATATACCTTATAATTAATCAACACAAGAAGGAATCAAGTTAGCGAACTATATTAATCTAATTTTTTTATTATAAGAGGAGGACATTGGTTTAGTGAACGAAATATTTGAATTTTTTATTTTCATTTTCGGTGTTGAGAAATCACACATAAAAGGAAAGACAAGATATTTGATCATGTAAGTAAAAATGTTATTACATCTTATAATTCAAAAAAGAATTCCAACAATTTAAATGACTAATAACCCTAACATCTGGGAATTTGTCATGATTAAGATTTAAAGCCTTATCAACACTCTAAAATAATGAGCAATTATAAATCTTTTTTTTAATCGGCCCAAGTCTACGAAAGACCTTCAGTGTCCGATGTTACTAGCGTTCGATTAATAAAAAACTGAGAAGATAAAATAATAATAATTTATTACAAACATCCATTGAGTGCTTCTTGGAACTTAACTTTTCTTTCGATAATAATCTACCGGTATCTAGGACTATTAGCACACGATTAATTCGGTATTAGGGTGGGAGCGGGAAAATTTTAAAGCCCCTACCAACGCAACGGCTCTGAAGATCGATCTCGAGACTACTAGCACCTATCGAACTACTTGGGACACAATCCATTACCATTGCACCAACCATCCTTGATTTCTTGGAACTTAACTTTCAATTATAAGTTGAAGAGTGGGATTCTTACAACATATTTAGCGACCTTGATCTAGTGATCGGAGTTCAAACCCAACGACTGAGATGACCAAAGCCAGCTGCTCAGTTGGGAATATCTTAATTAAGATCTCTGAACTGACCACAAGTCACCACTTTTGGATTTTGCATCAGATACATAGGACGTGTTTGGTTTGGGAACATTTCGCAGAACAACGTGAAAAATTTCCAAACAGGTTACGTGACGGGAACATGCGTCACGTGACCTTGACGAGAACATTTTTACGTCGAAATGTTCTTGCCTTCGTGAATGTTCTTGCCGAACATTTGCTTTTTTTTTTGTTCTCAAGCCGCAATCTTTTTTTTTAATTTCATCTATTTTTTTAATTATTTTGGTTTGTATGTATATATAATTTATAATATATTAATACATTATTAAGGATAATATAAAATAATTTATTAAATATTATTAATTAAAACTATAAAATAATTAATAAATCTTTTATTAATTAAACTATTCAATTATTTTTTTAAAAAATAAATTATATTTGGATTTTAAAATATACGTAAATTATAATATTAATAATATTTAAAATGTGTAATCAAAATAAATAAAAATAATATTAAAAATATAATAATTTACGTAAATTATAATATTAATAATATATTCTTATTTACTATAATTTTATACCTCATAAAATAATAAATTATATTCTTAGTTCTTACTTTTTATCCAAACACCCACTAAAACTTATCCATCACATCAACGTTTTAAATCTCCCTCATTACACTTTTTCATTCAAACACCAACCCAAACTTTTCTATCACATCAATTAGTTCTCGAAAACAAATGTTCTACTAATATTCCCGTAACAAACGCAGCCATAGTGTTTTTTTTCCTTTTTTTTTTACTTTTTTATTTATCCATTTGACAAGATTCATACTTATCCCCGGTCATTATTCTTAAATGGTTCTTTCATCAAATATTCCACTGAGTCCCTGACCAATGGTTCACCTGTTAATTAACATATTTAATTGGCCCGGAGTTAGAAATCTATCTAATCTGAATCATCATGTTCGAGAAGAAAATAACATAATCTATGATCTCTGAGAACAAAATAAACATAATCGATGATGAGTGGTACAACAACAACAACAAAAGTAAAAGGCATATAATCGCCATAATCTTAATAGCTAATATGGACAAAAGCAAGGCCGTAGCAGAGCCTACTGCCTCAAAGGACATATATGCTTATGCAAGAGCTTTTCAAAAAGAGGAAATCTCTCATGTCCTCTCTCTGTTGGTTTCATGGCAAATTCAATTAAATTAACTGCTCGAGTCCACAAATTATTTGTTTATCGACAACATGCTCCAAAAGGGAGTCACTGTAGCAACACATGAGAACAGCAGGGATCACTGCAACTCGCACCCCCTGTTCTTTTTAATTTGGCTCCTCATGTGTCTGCTTGTGATGGCCAAATTGAGCTCATATTTCTCCTAGAAGCCTTCACTGTAACACCACACTCCCCCAAGAAAGCTTGAGCCTGCAATTTAACAATGCCATGTAAGGCAAGTGGACAGCGATGGAAGGGGGGGTCGAAAGATGAGATTTTTATCTTGCAGATAATTCAGAGTTGTTAACATCTATCTGTCTAACAAAATTCGAATCGACGAGATGCCATGGATTCACTCACTGATCAGTTGAGTCGAGTCCTGTTCATCATTTCGTTTGTTTTGTTTTTCCACTTTTCCCTACATGGCTGCTCGTGTCACGGGGCGTTTCCCGTGGCACGAAACGTGAAGCCTCGCGGCACCAGTGTCGCTCAACTTATAGCCCTCGGCCGCTTAGCGCGAAAATAATGGAACACATGCAGTCGTCCCGCACTGCGTAATATTGCGGAGTACCAAGTTATCCGCCCTTAGGGCATTTATCTTGTAAGGCCATCCTTATGAATGGCCAAGTAGGTGACGTTTCCGTAGGGTACGTCTTTTGCATTTTCAATATGTAACAAGACTCATATACCTACGATACACTGGGAGGAGTTCACTAGTGCCTTCCGAGGCTCAATTGTATGTTATGTTTCATCATATTTAATACAAGTAAGCTTTCCTTTAATTCTAATGTCTTGGCCTTGAGCGTGGGGTGGTAACTCACATCGGTGTCCCTTCGTAGCGTCTCGTGGTCCCTTCGTCGTCTCTTCGGACTTTAAGCGCCCAAGCGCCTACATTAGTGCCGCAACGCGCTAATGCCACGGTCTCGTGACGAGTAGTCCAACACTCTAGTCATGTCCGTTATTGAATGCCTATAAGAGCGATTCTCGGCAAAGTCGTCTCGACCATAAAACTTTCGTTGCAAACTCAAAACAGACTTGGTTAGGTGCCTATCCGCCTAGTCATCGCACGTGATCTAGTGTCCGAGAATGACCCCGTGACACTCGCAAGTCTCGCTCGGTTGGCAGTGGAGTAACAGGAATTGGCACAGGACTCGTGCCGACGTCGTGGGGCTGCTGCTGTTTCATGGCGGCATTCCTTTTTTTTTTTCTTCCTGTTTCTGAGTCTCTCGTTCCGTTTCGTGCCGCGACAAGAGAAGTAAAAAAAAATGGCGAGTGATGGCGGGGGAGAAGAAGGGGTCAATTTGGTGTTAAAGGCTCTCTGTACGGAATGGACAGAGTTGGCTTTGGCCTCCAATGGAGTCATTTGTAATTGTACGACAGGCGAATCCCCCACCGGTGCCAGCCTATCCACCTCCCCCCACTCCTTCCCGCACACGTAGCCCTGCTCTCTCTCTCTCTCTCCTGTTTTTGTTGTGACTCCTTCCCCCACCCCCCGTTGAACGTGACCGACTTTGGGAGCATCTTATCCTGCCAACTTGAACAGGAGATCCCTCCTAACAGACTCAATTCTGAACTACTCGCGAACAAGAGCAAGTGACCATCTCTCTCTCTCTCCAAACGTATAAAAAAGGTATAACACAAGGTAACAAGACTCGTCTACAGGAGGACCACCGGGGAATTGACAGAGAGACGCAGGGAATGGGGAACAGGCCAAACTGTCACAGCGAACTCGTAATGTGCAGTTTAATTGCTGTGGCGCACTGTTCAGAATTATTAATACTCCCCACCCCCACTTGATGGCGCCCCGAGAGCTAAACACGCACCACACAATTTGTTTATTTATTTATCGTGGGCCTCCTGTGCTCCTGTTCCACTTGATCAAGTTGCCCCCGTTCTGATTCAGAACCTGTTTAACCTGCTCATCTTTCATTACAGCCCTGTGGGAGGATGAGTAGAAAACCTGAAACATCTCAGGAATTGGTTGGCACCGTGTGTCCTCTCTCTCTCTCTCTTTCTCTCTCTCCTCTCTTCGTGGGGCTCTCTCCTTGGTGGAGATGACTGTCTCCGGGCATTTATTGCTGCCTTTCCAAATGCTAATTCTGAACTGCCTGAGATTTGTTTGCACATCACCTTGTGAGTTTCTCTACTGAAAAAGGCACCACAATTTGTAGATGAGGAGTGCTGGGATGATATTATCCGGAATCAGTCCACTTGGACACATGTATTCTGATAACAATCTCAAGGAAGAAAAAAGAGAGAAGGGCAATTCTTTTTTTTTTTTTAATAATAATCAAGCTGCATGATGAGACAGGAATGCATATTGCTTTCTCTGGCAGGCAAAAAGATCAGAAATCTATGATCGTATGTGCAATTTGTTTTAGATGAATTGAATCCATAAACAGGGTCTTCTACTTGACGATATATAAAACAACATTGTTAATCATGATGATGGGATTAAAAATTAATATCCTGAGAGTGGCTGATCAATTTGAGTTTTATTCTGGTTCATATGGATTTGGCTATTTCTTTGTGTTGAATCTCATAGTTTCTGGTGTTTAATTAATATTTTTTTATCCTTTTTTTTTTCTTTTCGAATCTGGTGCTTCTCCCTAACATCCGAAAAAGTAGTAAACTATGTGCGAGTCTGCTGCTGGGAATGAGTACAACTTTTTACCTTTTAGTGGCAATATTAATTGTTGCACTATGATACTTGCAACTCAAACAGCACCTAAAACAGTCTTTATCTGCATCAGGATGTGCAAAGCATGAACACGTGAAGCCGCTCGTTCACTTGGCCTTAAATTTGTACTAGAAGTTAAAATTACACTGTAAAGCATATTTCTATTTCCTTCATGAATCCTGATTTGGAGAACTTGAACTGATTCAATCATATGAATTGAGTCAAAGTAGTGGAGTCATGAAAAGAGATATCTTCTCATCTTATTCCATCAACATTATAATTATAGATGGATTCGATGAAAAAAGAAAAAAAAAGTTCTAGCTTTTCTAACATTTTTTATGTCCTGGCAAATTTGGCTGTAAATCCATCTTTCATCTCTGGACAGAACCGCTGACTTTTTTTTTCAATGAGCAATCTACCGAGAAATCTTTGCCTAGCAAGGAAGATTTTTTCAGTAAATCTTTGCCTGATGTCATATGCAAAGACCAAGTAAAAGCCATTTATGATGCCGAATTAATTAGTGATGAGCTTGTATTAATTAGCGGTAATACAAGAATAAGTTGGTAAAAAAGCCAAAAAGCATACAAGTTACCGAAAACTTTGGTGACAGAGACACTTCAAGACATGCAAAAAAGATACCCATTCGATCAAAAGCTCAGCAGTTCGATCAGCTTCCGAACAGAGCTGATGCATGTCCTCTAAAACAAAAAGCATTAACTTTGCTCGCTTACAGGGCACACCAAAAGGAATGGAGGGAGGGAGGGAGGGAGGGAGGAGGACGGAAGAGGAGCAGGAATCCATTGATGAGCTCATGAAATTACAGCCAACGTCCTCAAGGGGAGAGAGAGAGAGGATGATGTGGTGTGTGTGACCACATCGAACTGGTCACTGGTGGTGGGTACGTGATGTAACATCTTCCCCACATCAGAACGTACATTTAACACCATATCAGACGCCCCCACCCCCGCCACCACCATCACCACCACCACAGAGCACGAAGCCCAGCCACCTTCACATGCATGTGTCTCTTCTTCGATCCCCTCCCTCCCTCCTTATCCTCTCGTACCACTGGCCATCATTCGTCGTCCTCCCCAAAGCAAAGCCATGAACAATGAGCAGCGACCAATTCGATCCCAATCCACGAAGAGATCATTGAACACAGAGCAGAATGATCATTCAACCGGAAGATAACAAAATAAGGAAAAAGCAAAAAAGAAGAAGGCACAAGTGAGCTACAAGGACAGGGGAGGCAGGCTCCGGCGACGACCCCGCGCTACAGCCTCAGGGAGAGATCGAGCGAGGGAGAGCCGTCGGGCGCGGCGGCGGCGGCATCGGCGCCGCCGCAGGAGTCCGCGGGCAGGGCGCGGGAGCCCCGCTGCCAGTTGAGGAGGTCGACGGTCTCGTCGTATCCCGCGGGCGGATCCGCCGCGGCGTACATTGCCCGGCCGCTGCTCACGGTCGCGAGGAACGGGAGGTCGTTGGCGAACCGCGGGGCCCTGTAGGAGAAGCCGGACGCGTCGGCGCTGTCGGCAGCGAACGCAGCTTTGCCCCCGCCGCCGCCGCCGCCGGCGTCGCCGTGGTGGGAGGAGTAGTAGTAGCTCGAGGGGCCGCCGGCGACGTCGGGCTTGCACGCGTGGGAGGAGATGGGGAGGGAGGAGAGGGTCGGGTGGTCGGGGGGCAGCGGCGCGGGGAGGTAGAGGTGGGAGCTCCAGCTGCCAATGCTCCGCTCCTTCTTGTGGGCGTTCTGGTGGCCGCCGAGCGCCTGCGACTTGAGGAACTTCTTGTCGCAGAAGAGGCAGGGGAAGAGCCGGACGTCCTTCGGGTCGCGGCCGGAGCGCCCCGACGCCGCGGCCGCCGGCGACGTGGGCGTCAGGCCGAGGGAGAGGTCGAGAGGGGGCGGAGGAGAAGGTGGCGGTGGCGGTGGCTCTTGCAGGGGAGCAGATTCCATTACTTTGCACTTTCTTATTTTAGAAGGAGTGGACTTGCAACTCCGCTGCTGCACAAGGGGGAGAACTGGAGAGGGAGGGGGGGAGGTATTTAGAATTTTTATATTTATGCTTAGTGGCAGCCCCCTTCAAGTGGTGCCACAAGTTGGCTTCCCTTAATCAAAGATTTTATAGGGACAGTAAAAATAAAAATAAGATCTGATTTAATTGCGACAAAAATCATCAGAAAAAAATATTTAATTTTGCCTTCTTGAAAAATATTATGTTACAAATAATAATAATAATTAACACTTGTCAGTTGCCACTTGAATGGTGGCTTCTACTAATCACTCTGATGTTGTGCCAAACAAAGGCCTAAAAAATGTTAGCTCCCACCATCACGTCCAAAGGTGAGAGGAGGAACATATATAAACATATCTATATATGTAGCAGTATAATAATATATATATATATTATATATATATATATTATGAACTAGATCCGGATCAGATATGATTTCCAAGAGAAAAAGTAATATTAGTAGTAGAAAAGAGGGAAAAAACAAGGAAGAAGAGAACAAACACAGGGAGTTGCTGATTGGTGCTGGCTGAAGGAACGGCCATGCCAACCAAGAAAAAGGGACCCCCGCCCCTGAATGCGTGATACAAGACGAGCAGCGAACATGAGTTGCTTTCCTCAAACATTTCCTCCTGTACCAGACTACCAGCTGCACTGCTCCTGCACAGTTGTGGAGAAATATCTGCCCACAACAATGGACCAGATTGTTCCATATTCCATATATATATATATATATATATAACCAGAAAAAAAAAGAAAAGAAAAAAAGGGAGGGGAGAGAGAGAGAACTATTCACGCATCCCTGATTTTGAGGAATATATCCATGAGCGATGTCGCAGCAGCATCAGGAGAAGAAACACATTAAAACAAGAAGAGAAGCTCAGGGAACTGGAAAAAGAAAGAAAGAAGAGAGAGAGAGAGAGAGAGAGGATAATAAAGAAGGCATGGGCTTTTCAGAGTGGGCGTAACAATCATTCACAGTTTGAAGGAACGGCATTTGAAGTAGGAACAGTGGGGGGGGGGGGGGGGGGGGGGGGGGGGGGGGGGCCGTGTCTAAAAGGTGCTGGGAAATTATCATATGCACTGATGAATGAACACTGTTAAATAGTGAAATTTATTTATTTGTTTTCAAATTGCCCTGTGCATTTGTTATGTAGCATGCAAAACGTGTCGCCGAGTCATTGGCACACAAATAATGCTGCCTCAAATCAAATTGGGTGACATTGCTATTTTGTTATTTTTTTTCCCTATTGGAAAATGGAAGTGGAGAAGTACACCGAGAAGAAAATTGACAACGGAAAAAAAATTGAAGTGAGAGAGTGAACTTACTTTGCGACTGAAATAGCTCTAGACCATCATTTTCCTTTAAAAAGGTTCAGTTGGCTCTCTGTCGTAGCCCTCTCGGTTTGGGATGCCTAGAGATACATAAGTTTGACCGAATTCAACATTTTTTTTGTTGCTACTCCCGCAATTTTAACGATTGTGTATTATTCATAAAATAAAATAAAATAAGTAAAACTTTTAATAAAAAATTTATACATGGATAAAAATTCGAAGAAGGAACTACTTATCACTCCATCACAATTATGCTTGATCGAATTCTATCAATCTAATTGGTGGTAGTATCGGGAAAATAAGACTATAAATTCTAGTTAAATTGGAGATTGGACAAATAAACTTATTTGATATTCCTGCGTGTTGCCAAATTTGATTGCTGATTTTAGGTTGTTTAAAACAATGAAAAAAATAAAAAAATAAAATCTAGAATAACATTTCGGCGGTTTAACCAACTCAACGATAACATTCGAAAAAAAAAATCATGATGACATTTTATTATTAATTAAAAAATTTGAATGAATTAATTTGATTAACATTTAAAGGGTTATTAAAGAGGGACATTTTGTTTCAAATTAGTTATTGTAGTATTAAATTGCAAGCACTACTTTATATATATATATATATATATATATATATATATATATATATATATATATAATTTTAGGGGTTTTATAATAATAATAATTATTTGCATTTCTATTAATATTTAAATTATTTGATACGATACTATATTTATTTATTTTTCTTATTATTTGAATAATTATTAAATGGAGGCAAACTGGAATTTTATTTTCATAAGTACCTAATCTTTAGGGTATTAAAAAAATTATTACATTACATATAAAAGTCATTCATTATTACAATATAAAAATTAAATAATTTATTTTCTTAGAACTCTTTATATCATAACTCAATCGCTAAATTTATCCTGTTGTTATTTCTTGATCAAATCATTATTCATTATTAAATTGTGAACTTAACCACACATAACCTAACCTTTTTGTCAAAATGCAATCTGGATCTTTCCCACTGAAATTGCATAAAAAGAATCGAATGGACGGGGTCCGGTAATTTGGCCGTAGGTTACCAACCTAATGCCCAGTCACATTTCGCCCATCCAAGAACGCACGAATAACGAATGGTGTCAGATTCAGGTTCAGGGCCACATTTGTGCAATGGCTATTATGGCTTTATTCGCAGGAGAGAGAAAGGGCACATCTGCTCATTTGACATCCAATTGGCCTGCTTTCACTGGAGAGATATAGGAGGATGCAAAAAAAATATCTCCTATTCAAGGTCAGGAGATATGCATGCTCGCCCCAATTGCGCCATTGGAAGACAAGTCAAAACTTACAAATAGAAGTATCCATGACAGAGGTGTAATGATGAGGCCAATCAGCTTGGATCTGGAGTCTCACTGATGGCACTTGACCTTTTGATAGTTTTCAGCTTTCCATATCTGCAAATTTCATACAACCACTTCCCATTTCTCAAGCTCAGTATTGTGAATTGTCATCGCACTTCAGGAAAAAAAATAATTGGAGAACAACTTTCAAACAAGTTCACTAGTGTAACTAATAATTCACTGTAAACTTCACTTACCATTCTAAATGTTTGGATTGGTGGGAGTTCGAGAGGATTTTAGCTGATTGGATAAGGATAAACTTTATTGAGATTTGAATACCCTTTCTAAACTACTTTGTCTAAATAGTTCATGACAGAAAAAATCTTTAAAACAAAAGAGCAACTTTCTTTATTCTCCCCCATATTTTACTACCCAGGCACAAGTTTCACCATATTTTCCCATCCCTCCTATTTGGCCTTGAGTTCCATTCACATCCCACCTACTATTCACTGACCAGAGTGCTTCATAATTCATTATAGCCAAAATCACAATGCTGACATGCAATAGCATTTCTACACTGATGCCGATGCTAAACTCTGGTTAGTCACATGTTTAGGTTGCAATCGTGGGGTCTCCTATAATTCAAATTCTGAACTTCAGGTAGGCAAACACTTGTAGACAGACAAGAGCGCACAAGGGGAGTGGAAAAAGACAAGGAACCTTTCCATTCTACCATGACAAAAAAGAAGTGAACACAATAATTGATAACCAAATTCTGACAATAATTAACATGGAATATAGTTCAGTAACGTGGATCTGTTACCTTTTTTTCCGAAGAAATAATTAACAGATTCGTGGTGGCAACCAACAGTAGCATCTAATCAGAATGCCATTTGTATATATGCACAAAACCATAAGGACAGTTGCTCTCACCATATGAAGGCCAACTAAATCAGTGCATACGCACAAGCCCAAAACAAGGACAATTGCCTAACGCCATGTACTACATGTTCCCCCAACAACAGATTAACCCTGCTCGAATTATTATACCTTTTTTCAGTTCCTTTGGCATGTCATACATAAAGACGCCCACAAATATATGGCATTAGAAATACCACCACATGGACTGAGACAACCCCTCAAAGTTACGCACTAGAAATCAGAAGAAAAAAATATTACTATCTACAACAGTTTCAGGCAACGATAATAAAAGATCTTGTGCTAAAGACAAATGAGAAGTAAAGCCCACAAACCATATTTTGGAAGAGATCGGAGATGACAGTGTTACTGTATGTGTCCCACTCTACTTTGTTTCCTATGACAGCACACAGTAACCTGCAGTATTACCGCACGAAGAGCCAAAGAAGTGGACAGATCTGAAAAAAAAAGTCTAAGACAGTAAAATACTAAAGTGGATGTAGTTAGTTTCGGTTTGAAAGAAAAAACTTGTATATATATATGTCTAAACCAGTACGAAATGATGTAACTGGATTGGGCAATACAACTTAATACTAATCTCACTACGAGTCTATACTTATACACGACCTCCCTGCATGTCAGAAATTGAGAAAATTATACTCCTGAAGCACCAAACACATCTTAACTTCCGCGGAACAGATTATAAGACAATCAACAAGGAATTTTAAATGTGATTCCATTCTCTTTAGTGTAGAAATATTCAATTGGAACCAGAAGTAAGAATGCATTCCTGACTTTGATATCTTGACAACTTTCTTTATGAGGAAATAACACCTTTCATAAATTCTTTGGCTTAAGGGGTTACTTACTGACTTCTAAGGGATAACAATGACAACTAGATGCAGCCTAAGCATAGCATTCTCTGTCATTGTATCTTTACTCAACCATATCTTAAAGGTATGCCTAGCTCAAGGAAGTGAGACTGTTGAAAGTTTTAGTCAACTAGTTTTTACCTGATTCGTGTAAGGCATTAAAAACGTCAAATTCTTGTCTACCACTGTTGTAGTTTATCAGATTGGTTGATGTAATTCTTAACATTCAAGAAAGTTTCTTAGAGCGCTTTAAAAAAAGCTTCTTATACCCCACAGAGAAAAAAAAAAGAATACCAAGTGATATCTCATAGTCAACACTAATATATTCAGATATATCTGTATCAGATAAATATCAAAAGGAACAAAAAACAGAAAGAACTACAGATGACAAATGCCCTAGGAAATCCAATCCACATATATGAAAATAAGAATATTTCACGGTCTGAATATCAATTGACAATTTTCAGAGAAGAACTAAGCTATTCATAGAGGCAATATTGCACTCTTCACCACAATCAAGCTGCCAAAAACTAAAGAATAACAGTTAATAAGAGAAAATTACTATATAGGAAAAATGAAGAATATCACAGTGAACTTTTCAGGATTTCACTTCACTTGAAATAAGCATACCACATGGATAATTTATCAAAAGAACTGAACGACAAAAACTATACTCCAAAATGAAAATAAGGGAACTTCTGTGCTGCCTACTGGAATAATCAAGGTCCTATATCCACAAGTTCTCTCCACGGTACTCTCGTACAATGACTGGCACACTTGTTGGTGGAAGCTGCATCAGAATCAATATTCCAGTCAAAAGAATGATGTAACCAAAATTGATTGACAACATAATTTAGTTCCAGAAAAAGACTACCACACCTGTAATGAAATATAAATGGATCCAACAGAAGCATATGTTATTGTGAATTTTAGGACAAGCTTTTCTTTAGAGCAATTTCAGGACAAGTTGACATATTAACAACACATATGTATTAGACAATAGACTAGAGATTAATTTGATCAGATTCAACTGTGTGTATGCATTTCAAGAAGTCTGTTCACATTTATTTAGAGATGAACAAATTTTGGCATTTTGCATACGGTGCTCCCTCAGAATAAAAGGGTAGATATTAGGTATAATCACAGCACTTAAGAATCTACTGTAGGAATAAGAATGTTTTCTAGAGGGAAGAAAAAGAACGTCGAAAACATCAAGTACCCCAAAACTATATATTGTTCCCAAAAATTTGTTGCATGGCAGATATAGCCAAGGCTGATGGACGTCTGAAAAATGGAGAGGAAAAAAAGGGGAGCACTATGGTACAATCCAGGTCACTTCTATGAAGACAAGTACTTCCGCTAATTTCTTGAATGGAATCATCCTTTCTTTCTGAGACAGAGAGTTGCATATAAAGTTTATCTTGTAGTTTATTTTTTCCAGTTCCATAAAACTGAGGTACTCATTTAGTTATAAGAAAAGAATGAACGGTCATAGCTTAGAGAGGACATGAGAAGGGATCTACGAATCTTACAGTATTGTCAAGTTATATTCTGAAGGAATTGAACTACCAAGTTCGTTGTACTAACACCAAGGATTACAGTAAATGAAGAAATCAGTATGCAAATATAAATCATTTCACGATCCATCTCATTAGTATCTATATAAAGGCATATACACACCAAATTGTACTTTAAAGATTTTTTTTTTTTGAGGAGAAAAAAGAATGAACATGGATAAAGGAGGTGGGTTGTGTTAGGCCCCGACAGCCAGCGTAAAATCCTGTCGAATCTTATGAACATGGATCAACGAATTGGCGTCGTATGATCCATGTAGCCGACCCCACCTAGTGGGATAAGGCTTTGTTGTTGTTGTTGTTGTTGAGAAAAAAGAATGACCACCAGAGTTGTGGTTGTCATCCAGCTATATATAACCGTGGAAAGAAAGTCATGTACAAAAAAACTAGGCTCTCCAAGGAAGAGCAGTGACAAAATGGAAAGTATGTCATCAAACCAAAACCCCGATCCCAAATAGAAAAGAAGATGCGGTGTACAAAAATGCTCAACTAGACATCTCTCCCCACCCAAAAGTGGCACTGGTGCCAAAATGGCAGGGCACCAACCAAAAAGTCGCTAATGATGCCTTCTACCTCGATATCCGATGTGCCAGAACGCGAAGTGACCTCGGTGCAGTCTCCAAGTCAGATATGAAAGACTTCTTATGGTGAGAAATCGCTGGACCCCCAAATAGACATCAGGAGAGCACATCAATCGACCACTCATCCGCCCTATGAGGCCGACCTCGTGCCTTCCAAGTGATTACCATCCCCCTGTTGTAGGGTCATTCCTCTTGCCCGAGGCAACCGACGAGTGTGACGGAGGCTGCCAGCCTCCGCAACCAGACGGACCTCCTCATCTGACCATCCGACGAGGAGGTGCATCTCCTCATCCCCGTCATCGGTGGCCAGCGGGTCCAGCGTGGTCAGCGGTGCATCCCCCACCACAGGTTGCTGGGGCGATGGCAACGATGATTGTGCGGGTGGCTGCTGTCTCGATGGAGGGGCAGCGACGACGGCTGCGTGGGCTGCTGCTGTCCCTCCGGTGATGACAGTGTTGGATGCTTCTTGTGACTGCTCCTAGGGTGGGCGAGCAAGCGCTGTCGCGGACGGTGTAAGGCCACACCCCTTACCATTACCCGTCGGCGAGTATGGCGGAGGCTGGTAGCTTCCGCAGCGAGGCCAGACCTCTCATCCACCCCGTGTTCCCCATCAGCATTGACATTGGCATCCACCCCACTCTGCATCCCGCCTCCCACTGGCTGCAGGGGCGGCGTCAGTGATGACAGCACGAGCAGTTGCGACAACGACTGCACAGGCGACTGCTGTCCTGTTGGCGGTGACGGCGTGACAGCCTGTGCGTGTCGACGGCGCTGGTAGCAGAGGGAAGGAGCTGCTAGAGCGTCGCCAGTAGGTGTGGCCATCAGTGGGATGACCACGGGGAGTACGGGCGGTGAGAACCGTAACTGCGGCGAGGCTGGAGAGGTTTGGCCAGGGTAGGGGGGTGGGGTGAAACTAGCTGAGATGGGGTTATGGGCGTAGTGATGGTGACCTGCCGCCGGAGGGGGGCGAGGGGAGGGGGTTGAGGGATGGGGTCACTTTAAGTCGGGCCCAGGTTCGAGGCTGCTCAGGAGAATCGGAATCCGACCGGGTGGGGGAGTGGGTGGATTCGGCCTTGGCGGATGTTGGGGTTGGGTTTGAAGAGTGGGCTGGAGTTTGGTTCATGGGAGGGATGGAGCCAACTCGCGAGCCGGAGTTGGATCCACATTCAGGAGAAGGGTGCAGTTGGCAGGAGGCGGGGGTGTTCGGATGCGGATTCAAAATTTGAATTGCAGTACGGTTCTCACCTGCTGCCCCTACGTGAGAACTCAAGCCAGTTGGCCAGCAGCTGTCCGGTCCTCCGGCACCTGCAACAACCAAGACTGTCCGCCGGCGACCACCTCCGCCCAGGATGCAGAGCCGGCAGAGGGCTGCAGCCAGAGAATAAAATTATCGGGACCGGCACATAGAGTCACCGATACAGGGAGGACGCACCCTAGGCGGTTCTCAATGACGACAAAGATGGTGGAGAGGTCCGGCGAGCCGAGAGGTGGGATGGCGATGAAACCAGATTCCTGATATATCGTGCCACCGCCATCACAACCTCCGGCCGTTGGAGATGGACGGGTAGCCCTAGAATGTCAACAGACTGGCGAGTCCAGGAAGGCGCCATGACAGCTCCATCATCCACCTTCCATGAGCGCCATGAGACCCTGGTTTGCAGCGGCAGACAGGTGGGAGAGGCGAGGAGGGCGTCCCTTTGCTGCGTGGATCCCGGGATGCGCAGCCATAGTGACGGCGATGCCCGGCTTAAGTGAAACAGCGGCAATGCCCAGCTTAAGTGAAATGGCGATGACCGCAGAACGAAGGACTGTAGGCATCGGAGGGACGCCGTCAATCTCGCCGATGACAGTCATTGAGCAGGCTGACAACGCGCTGGATCTCGGTTGACCATGGAACAGTGAGAATGGTTGTCGCTAGAGCCGCTGCTGCAGGCATGCTGATGGATAGTCTGGTAGGTGGACGGTCACGTGTGTCAAAGGGGCAGGATGACAGCCGGTGTCCCTCGCCCCTGCACCGAAGACATCGGAGAGGGCCGGAGCAGTTTCGAGCGAAATGGCCATCCTCCAGGCACTTGTAGCAGTGCGAAGCTTGTCGGCGATGGATGTGAACCTCTCGAGAGCAGGTGATAGAAGTCCACACGTTCCCAATGCACTGCGTTCTGTGACGCATGATGGATGCAAGAAAACGCGTGGGGCATTCGTCAAGGAGGTGGCACTTTCGGCGGGGGCAACCGGAGAGGAAAGGAAACGCATGGTTCTTCGCCGCGCAGGTAGAAGAGAGTTTAGAAGAGTGGAGTATCGCAGGGAGGTGGAACAGAGGCGGCAGAGCGAGATGAGATCCCTGTTGGTGGAGTCGCCGGTGACCAGGCAGGCGGCACCTTCGGCGGGGGCAAGCGGAGAGGAAAGGAACGCAGGGTTCTTCGCCGCACAGGTGGAAAAGAGAGTTTAGAAGAGTGGTGTGTAGCAGGGAGGTGGAACAGAGGCGGCAGAACAAGGTGAGATCACTGCTGGTGGAACCGCCGGCGGGGGGTCGCTGGCGATGGCGGTGGCGCCGCCGGCGACATCGCCGGCGCTGGTGGTGGCACTGCCAGGGTGGAGCCCCCGGCGGTGGATAGCCTCGCTGCCTGAAATGTGAGGTCACGGGTTCCCTAGGCACTGTAGCCATGTAGGCACCTTCGGCGGGGGCAAGCGGAGAGGAAAGGAACGCAGGGTTCTTCGCCGCACAGGTGGAAAAGAGAGTTTAGAAGAGTGGTGTGTAGCAGGGAGGTGGAACAGAGGCGGCAGAACAAGGTGAGATCACTGCTGGTGGAACCGCCGGCGGGGGGTCGCTGGCGATGGCGGTGGCGCCGCCGGCGACATCGCCGGCGCTGGTGGTGGCACCGCCAGGGTGTAGCCCCCGGCGGTGGATAGCCTCACTGCCTGAAATGTGAGGTCACGGGTTCCCTAGGCACTGTAGCCATGTAGCGCCCTATCGGATGCCCTAGGCGGCACTCCATCCACTTCTCTTGATCAGCATGTAATCTTGTACTTTAAAGATAAAGCTAAGAAATATGAAAAATGGCAAGTATCAGCTAACACTTAGTGGTCAGGGAAACCTGATAAAAGTAATAGCATGAGATGCATTATAACGGCCAACAATGAGTTGAAAGATAAAAATGACATGAAATGTATTAATAACCACAATACTAGACATAAAGAATTGCACTAGCAAACATAAAAAGTCCACAACCAAGCAACAGACTAAACCAAAGACTAGTTGTCCTTTTTTATGAGTGAACACTCCTTCCAATGCACCATTTTGTAACAAGACTATCAAAACCTCTATGGAGTGAACTAAAACCATGGAAAGTTTATGATCATAGATATTTCAAGCTATTTTTCCTCAAAAAAAAGAGAAGAAATACTTTGAGTGAACTAGTAGACAATAAGCAGATACTCATGGAAATGTTACTTCATAGAAACAGGCTCTCATAAATGCAAGAAAGCTAAGTGCAAGCAGCCTTCTCCTACTCCTATGAACCATCAAGACTCATAAACCAGTGATCCAATGAGATAATTACCTAGAACAGGTTTGGTTTAACTTATTCATCATCATGATATTTTTACTCAAAAAAGAAAAGATATTCATGTAGAGATTACTAAATAATGGATAATAAAGAAGAGAAAAGATATTTCGAGAGAGTACTAAATAATGGATAATAACCAGATATTCAAGTAAATGTTACTTTAATTAGAAAGAGTTTTTGCATAGAAGTGTGAAGGCTAAGTACAAGCAGCAAGCCCTCCCCTCTCCTATGGTTTTGTCTAACTTATTCATCATTCTGATGTTTAAAACCCATCTTCCTAAAAATCCTTAAACTTAAAAGTTTAGAAGTCGACAACTCACCATTCCATAGTCTGTAATGATCATTGATACATAATCAGAGGGTGTTGCATCATAACTGCAAATAAATAGAAAAGGTAAATGTTCCAATTGAAGAAACAGGTAATGTCAAAGAACTTTTTAGCCATCACACTGAAACCCCTACGTAAGATTTAGAAGCTGTAGATTTTCATTCTCTGCCAAGTTATCAAGATGGTTCAGATCTTTTCTTCCTCGGACTTTAGAAATGACATCTGGATCACCTGAAAAAGAAGACAACAACTCAATAGGTATCATTTCAACAAATTCCAATGAGGAAGGATCAAATAAATTGAACGTGCACTAGCACACCAAGCTCGTTAGAGCAAATGGAATCAATCTGCACTCTTTCATGAAACTTAAAGGCCTCACAACAGACAAGCACAGGAACATGGAAAGAATGTGCAACCATAGCTATGCATGCAGTTCCAACTCTTGAGTAAACTGTTCCATTGGATAACACAGATGCAGCTCCTAATAGAACCTTTGTGACTTCATGCATGATGTATGAAATTGCATTTAGATGTGCATATGTACAGTTGAGACCCTTTTCAACCAACCTCCGAAGCAATGTCTGACCTTCAAGCTTAGGACGAGAATCAACTATAATGACACGAAACTTCTTCCCAAGATCATGAGCATATACCAGTATCATTTCAACCACAGAGGGTGAACCATATGTTAAAAGAACATCTCCATCTCTAATTTTTGTAACTGCGTGCCTAACTATAACCTTATCAGCAATTACTATCTTCTCATTTATGAATCGATCAATATCTGATTGAAGGCTACTTTTTGCTTCTGATTCGGACAAGGTATGAGGCAACTTAGCAATCCTGCTTTTCAAGAACTTGATAGCATTGCCCATGCTAATTGATAGTGGCCTACATTCAATCAGAAATGACACATAACTACTGATTTTTGCCATCAGGTCTCGAACAAGTGTCTTGTCACGTGGTGTGGAGTAGTCCTTTATTGCTTCTCGGAATGCTAGAAGCATTGCAATGCAACAAGCATTGCCACCAGTAATATCACCAGTTAAATATTGCAGTCCGACCTGAATATAGTTGCAATAAGTTACATATTATTTTATGAGAAGCAATGAATTTTACAAAGACATATCCTAAATGGACATGAACAGAACCAAAGATAAGTATTACAGACATTGAACTGATGTTAAGTTAGAGCATGATCTATCATGCACTCAAACTGACAACAGTAAACTCAAGCAAATAACAAGGAGCATGTATTTATCGATCCAATATAATCCCTAGTGCAAGCGGATTCAACCTCCCTCAAAAGAAAAGGGAAGGCAACCATTGAGCACAAATGGTCGCCCACAGCAACAACCTAAGGAATCGGTGGTAATAAATAGCAAGCTGACATTAAAAAGAAAAAGTTTTTGTCCAATCAAATTTGTTATTTTGTTCAAACAACACAGATTTTTTTTTTTTTTTGAGCAGAAAAAGGATGACTACCAAAGTTGTGGTTGTCAACAACACAGAATTTGACCAGCCCAAGTATATAAAACATCATGATATCGTCTTAAAATTCAAATCTTAAGCAACTCCATTCATGCAGCCAGCCATAGGCACCCAAAACAAAACAGGTTTGATAATGCATCTACTAACTACTGTTGTTGGATGATCATAATAACTGGATATTCGGAACTTCAAGGTCCTGTACTCCTGTATGATTAGAATGTGAATTGACTTGCTTCAACTTTAACATTTTTTTTGAGAAGTCTAACATTTTAATATATTACCTTGTAAACAGATGGATGCACCAGATCAAGATGAAAAAACTTTGATTCAAGGTCCGGAAGCTGAGTCCCATGTATGTACTGTGGCAAATGTCTGAACAATTCAACTCTGTTTCTAGTTTCAGCTTGGTTAACAACTGCACGTCGTTTTGCCTTCTCCACCCTGTGTACATCATCATATTGCATGCGTGGTTGAGGTACATCTTTTTTCCGATCCTTTTCAGCAGGACGTTCGATAACCTTCTTATCAGAAGTTCCAACTGAAGATTTTTCTTGATATCCATCTTTTTTTTTAGGAGGTTTCACAAGTTTAATCTGTTCTGCATTTGAAACTGTGTGGTTTCCTGAAGTAGCAGAAAGTTTGTGCCCACCACCTTCAATCATCAGTGGTCAAAGATATCAAGTTTTGGACACAAAATTAGAAAGGCTTTCCTTTTAGAGAATTGTTGAGATGGCTTTAGCCAGATAGGTTTGAATAATACATCTGAACACAAGATTGTCATAAAGAAGTCACTTCGCACAATATTATATGTCATAACTGTGTGGGATGAAATGTGAACTCATAGCACCCTTGTGAACCAGAAAAGCAAGATTTTTTTCTTTATCACAGGCTATGCAACAACATATAAGCAGAGATATATTCAAACGAGTAAAAGCACAGTGGTGATCATAGTAAAGTACTGATATCACAACGATGATAAAGAGCAAATAACATGTGTGGAATGGTTAGAGGGGCAAAGAAGGATAAGACATGAGCAACAATCTTCCCCCAGCTTTTATAATTCAAGCCCTGAACATGCTACCACTTGGTCACCAAAGGAGCAACTTAGTCATTGCACCATGGCTTACTCTTGATATAATAATTTAAATGCATACCAAAATTTTGAAGAATGCAGCCAAAAATGCACAAATATGAGAACCATGTGTGCTAAAATTTTATGACATGTGAATACTGAAAGCATACAATAGGTAGTATAAACATTGAACATAAAATGGTGCAAAATGAAAGAAAGGAAGCTAATATTCATTTAATTCCTTGATCAAGATATAAGAAACAAGCCACCAACCGGCCTCCTTAGCTGCAGCCTTAGCAGCACGCTGAGCCTCCTGAATGGCACGCCTTTCAGCTTTTGACATTTTAGGTTTCTCCTTTGGCATCCCAACCCCTTCTTTAGGCATCTTGAGTGCTCCTTGATCTTTGTATTCAAGATGATAATGGAAAGGGCAAGAACTTTGTAGTCAGCAAATAAAAGTGGTACTATGATTAAAAGGTCCAATAGGCTTCTATAAAGAAGATGAATATAAAGCATAACATAATGAAAACACAACTAAACAAATTGTCTACAGAATGGACGTGAAAAATGTTTTTTTCCAGATATTTTTTAATTGGCTGAAATTACACGAGAAAAATACTAGTCATGGTTAGGCACCATCGACGAGGAACTTTTGAACTAATTTCCAGCAGTCTTCAGCCATTTATCATGTAGAAACTTCCTGGAAGATCCTAGATTATCACAGCCACTGTGGTGACCTGAGGCCTATGTGAAACTTACATTCAAGATAGATCACCTCATCTTTGGCTGCCAAGTGTCCAGGAGAGTATGGGATAGTTTTTAGTATGGGATAGTGCAGACAGTTATGAAGGGATGCGACTACATAGGGCACCATCTGGCAGTCATTCAGAAATGGTGGTAGACAGGGTCTTGACTGCACCTATAAATACAAGTGCAGCTGGGCTGAACCGAGGGCATCTTTGGGCTATTTGGCTCCAATGTAATAGGTGTTTTTTATAGGGAATGATGTTTGTCAAAAATATTGTATCGCATGTGCAAGGCCATTAATATGGGGAACGGGTTTACCTTTCAGCTTCGGCACAGTAATCTTAATGTGCACTTGTATCCAAACTGTTATCTTCCTGCACCTTGCTAATGAAGCTGAATGACTATCATCTTGGTAGTCATCCTTTTAGGCCTTAAAAAAAATGGCTGCCTTGTTTTCTGCTTGAATCTTTTTTAATAAAAAACACAATGATCCTGTAATTGCTATATGATCCACAGTTTCTGCTTTGTGTCATTGTAATGGTATTTTTCAATAAGAACAGTGTAATTTCTTTCATAAAGATTACCAAGGAATAAAATTCGAGTTTGCGAACTCATGATTAAACATGAAGCAGCATTCATACGCACAACAATGAAGAAATGTGATAGAAATTGATAGGTCTCACTTATTTGAAACGAGAAAGGTCTCACTTATCCACTGCCGTAAACTTAATTTTGAGTCATGAAACTAACAAGGTAGGGTTGAAAGAAAAACGTTATACATTTGACACAACAGATTACTAATATGCAAGATTCACACATCGACATCGATGTTTATGACAATTTTTTTCTTGTTTTTTTCTTTTGAGAGGATTCTTATGACAATTGAAAGTTCAAGTTACCTAGTTTCAACAAAATGGCAACACAATCAATCTTATTGAGTGTTAGCTAATACAAAAGTCAATTTTCCAGATACATATAACAAAGTAATGTCAGTATAATTCCTCCACCAAGCACAGTGCAAGCAAACAACTATCTGTAGAGCTCTCATTCAAACCTTTTTTGTCGAAAGAATTATAACAGCGTGCACAAAAAAAAAGTTTCAGTATTAACATCATACCAGATATGCCAGGCAGGTTCTTCGCCGCAGTCATTACGTTGCTTCTCGGATTGTTGCCACAACCACTAACAGCAGCATCTTTCATCGCCATCATCTCTCCCCTGCTCGCCGGTAACGATGATGCGACCTTAGACGTACCGCCACCCCTTCTGAACCATGAAACTTGCGACAACTCATCTGAGAACTCGGAGCCAGCATCTGTTGCGTCGATCCGGCTCGAAGGAGACATTAAGGGGGGCGTTCCGAGAACGGTCTCGGAAGGATTGTAGGTACCAACAACGATCCGGCGGTCATCGCGGCGTAGTGGGGAGACGTTTCTGGGGGCGGGCGCGGGGACGGGAACGGGGGCGGAGGTGTGGCGGGGTGGGGGGATCGTGACGGGGGAGAGGGAGCCGCCGGAGATGGGGAGGTCGCCAGAGGGAGGGGAGGAGGAAGAGACGCCAGCGACGAAGACGTCATCGGCGACGGCGACATAGTTGGAGCGGGGCGGCGGCGGGGCGCGGGGGGTGACGAAGCCCACCTGTCGGACCATGGGGTCGATGACGGTCCTAGGATTCCGGCGCGGTTCCATCGGAGCGTCGCCGCCGTCGAGGGCGACGGACGGGCTGAAGAATCGGCAGGAATCGACGTTAGGGTTTCAACGGACAGGATTTTGGTTAGATCAATTAAAAAAAATATTTATTAATTTCTTAAGAAAAAACGTCCGAATCAAGTAAACGTGTGCATTAATTTTTGAATTGAATCATTGATTTAGTTTCTGATAGAACATTTTTTATATCAATTAAATTTATTAATTAATTTAATGTAAGTCTTTGCTTCCAAATTCGATGATGCATAGAATATGAAAAAAAATAAATGGTGCTCATTAATATTTACCCTATTTAAAAAAAGTTTAACCCAATACCTTAATTTTTTTAAAGGGCAAAATTTAAACTAAAATAGTTCTCAATGCAGAGATGATGCGAAATTTCTTATTTTAAAAATAAAGTTCATCAATACAATATACAACTTATTTTAATAATAATAATAATAATAATTTTTATCACATTTATAAAAAAATGGATTATAGTTTGGGCCTTTACAGGCTTAAATGATTCATGGTTAATGGGCTTTTTCCCCTTTGAACTGATAAAAAAAAGGCACATTTATGTTAACGCGCCAAAATATGTCCTACCAAATCATTCGCCTACTATTTTTCTTTTAACCTCCGTGTTACTAACATCCGATTAATTTGAAATCCGAATAAAAAATAAAAATATTTTTTTTAATTAAATGATGACTCTAAAAATCGAATATAAAATTATTAGCCCTTACTACGAATTCATAATCTCGTTAACCAGTCATGTCAATCAAACTTGGTTTCACCTATTAATTACCACCATCTCAACCCCTTTCTTTTGGACTTTCAAGCTAGACCTTTAGTTTAACCTATGTTTTCATTTTTCTTGGATGTTCCATATTATTAACACATGAATAATAATCCGATTGTAAAATGAATAAAACCCTGAGTAAATTTGCACTTCAAAAATTGAAATGTACTAGCTCTACTCACACTTGGGGCTCTGGGTAAATTACATCAATCATTTTTTAACTTTGAGTGTTATAATTATTTGGTCATCAATCTTCAATTTGTAATTAGATTGTCTTTCAATTTTGATTTTCTTGCATGCTTCGTCCACTTATTTGCTAATAGTCAATTTTTCGATTAGGTCATTGACGTGACATAATAAAAAATAATAAATCATTAAAAAATATTATAAAAAAATGATGATCGATGATGATGTCGACGAGCTCGCGAGGGAGCTATTGGCGTCTCCTATGTGAGCGTCGACCCCCCTTTTCTTCCTGATCACTGGCATGCGAGTTTGCAGGCCAGCGAACTCGCGAGGGGGGCCAGCACCCCCTTGTGCGATTCTTCCTCGCCACGTGTGAGGAAAAAAAAGGGGGACCCGCTCCCCTTTTTGGGGACGATAATTTACCCTCTAACTCTTTTATCAACTAACAATTTTTAATTGACTTTATTTATTCTTTTTTCAATCAACAACTCTTGATCTAGGGGTGAAATTATGCGTATTTGCACTCACATTTCTTAAGAGTTCACTGAGAATATTTCACACTGTTGCAAAAAATCTAGGTACCAAGCAGTCCTTGATATCGATAGGTGAAAAAAAATGAAGAACGGAAAGTAAAAAAAATAAGAAGAAATCACACATAAAGAAATATGCAATGGTCTCAGTTTTCACAATTATCAATATATGACACATCGTCTCAGTTTTCACAATTATCAATATATGTCACATTGCCTTATAGAGCTTCACTATGTATTTGCACTCATATTTCTTAAGTATATTACACACATTACATATGAACCCGGATGTTTATTTTTTATGTTAGCATGTGTTATTTTTATTTTATTTTTTTAGCTATTGTATCATTTTCATTTATTTATCATTGATTGTGTGCCAGAAGAAGAAGAAGATAAAAAAATAGAAAAACATAAACTTATAGAAACAAAGAAAAACTGTAAGAATTGTTTCACATGATTCAATAATATTTTAGGAAGAACAATCAACAATGTGCAGTAGGAACACACACACCCAGAGAGAGAGAGTGTGTTCTCTCTCATATAATTTGTTTTGCGAAGAGATAGAGAGGGAGGTCTTTAGCCAACACACTGTTGAATAACACCAACAAGGAAGATATTTAGAGGTAGTGATCAAGGTAGTCAAGATCTCGATTTAGATTTTAAGATCTTACGATTTTACGATCTTATCGTTCTTTACCGATCTCGATCTTATCTTAAGGATCTTATGTGTAAAATCTTAATACGATATTAATTTTGATCACACGATGCGATCTTATATAATTAATATAATCATTTAAATGTTAATTTAAAATATATTTATGATAATAAAAATTAATTTAGATGAAGTTTAATATATTTTATTTATTTTCAATGTGTTTTAATATAATTTTTGCTTAAGAATCGATAAAAAATAATTTATTGAGGTGTAATTTAATATTTAAATGCAGAAAATTTATACAAAAATATATTTAATATCTTTAAAATATATATTTTATTAATAGGTAGGATCTTACGATCCTCGATCCGATTTTACGATCTTCGATCTTATGATCCTCCTCTGATCTTATGTAAGATCTCGATCTTGACTATCTTAGTAGTAATCAAATGAATAAGAAGCAGGCAGCAAAAAAAAGGACGCCATGGAGCAAATTCAGCAAAATAATGCACTAATTTTATGCATGATGGCCCAAGTCTATCAATTTGATTGCCACTTATTTTTTTGTGTGCTAAGAATAGTTTTAACACCGATTAAGTGTAATATAATATAACATATACACACACATGAATTTAGGGGAGGTGTAATATATTTGAGTCGTTGCAGCGTGAAATAATTATATTTAGATTGTTGAAAAGGAATAACAAATGTTATTTTAGAGGATATAGTATTCTAATTTTATTTTTGTTCTACCTTTTGTTTGGTTAAAAAGGAACAAATTCTATATTTTATAATTAAAATATTTTATTATAAATAGTTTACATTTATTATTATTATTATTATTATTATTATTATTATTATTATTATTATTATTATTATTATAAAATGATAATATAGTACTATCTAGTTAAATAATGAAAAAAATAAAAAAAGTAGAATATCTCTATCATGTTATTTAGAAGAATAGAAATATTCTTCGGATAGAGTAAATTTCACTAAATACCTTCTAACTTTGAGTATTTTTTCAGTGTTATCCTCAAACTTCTTACAAGACTATCCTTCATCTTTTAATTTCTTTCACCAACTACCCTTTTTAACTTTAATCAACGATTTTCCTGATCGTCATGTTGAAATAGCATCCAAGTGTTGATCCCTCCCTCCTCCACACAAGCAGTCATATGAGAGAGAGGCAACGCCCCCCCCCCCCCCCCCCCCCCCCCCCCTCTTCCTTTCCTTGTTCTCGCCGGCCCGAGGAGGGGGTGGGGTGGGGCGACCCCCTTCCGATAGGCCAATCCCTCCCCCCATCCTTGCGTTCGCCGGCACATTGCAGGAAAGAGGCGGTCTCCCCCCGCTCTACGACCTCCTCAGAGGTTGCATAGCGGAGGGGCGACCCCCCTTCCCCGTGCTCAAGCATATTTACTTTATCCGTGTGTTTCTTCTTCAGCATTCTTGTTTGCACTACTTTTTCAAGTATCCTCTCTTAAACTTTAATTATATTTTCACTTAATCCCAATCTGCTAAAGATATTAACTATACAATTTTTTTCTATTTATATTTCTATTACATCCATTATTTTTAACCTTATAAGCTATTTGGTATCAAAATAATAAGAATTAAGTTCTTGTTCTGATATATGCATCCAAACACATTGGAAACAAAGACTAATGGGTCGAACATAATCATTTGTATTCTGTTCATTGTCAGAGCTTTAAAATCTCAAAAAGAAGGGTTAGGATGTGGTTGTTCCTATCAGAACAACCGAAGGACATCAAAAGTGTAGAGAACAAATTTGTTCTTATACATTAATATTTCTGTTCCACGGATGTGTTAATTCCATACCAAACAATCCTACCATTTGAGTTGAGATTAAGTGCCGGAGGAAGGGCTTCTTCTGGGCTCTTTATCCAAACAATTCTTTTTGTCGTACAGAGTCCACTGCAATGATGACAAGATTAAGAGGATTTGTGAATTTATAGTGTCACATAGAACAAGTTAGTCCCACGATGGGAGCAACTTTTGGATTTTTTTTTTTTTTGTTCTCGTATCATCCAAAATAGGAATAAGACATTTGGGAAAAAATAAAAAAATGAGAAGGGAGAATTCTTAAACATCCCCATTCAACGTAAGGGTTTTAGAATGGATATGATGAATCTTTGTTTTTTTTCTACTTTTTAACATTTTATTATTTAAAAGCAAAATGAAATTTTAACAACTTAAAAAAAACAGAAGATGATAGAAACCTTTGATGGTATTAATGTTTGAAAACTTTAAGGGATATAAATAATAATTGATATGAAAGATTATAACCTATTTGATACACGCATATGACAAGAACAAGAGATCTAATTCTATTTTTGAATTCAAATGTTTTAGTAATAAAAAATGACAAAACTACTACGAATTGTTCTCAAACTTGGACAAATAATGTTCCTTCCTATGACAAGCATAAATATTTTGTTCTCAAATTTTTTATTTTATTTTATTATCTGATATTAATAAGTGCACATAATTAATTATTTGAAATTTATTAATATTTTCCACAAAAATATGATATAAATAATAATTAAACTTTATAGTTTACATATTAAGAGCTCTAACTATTAATCAATTCTTACATAATTGATGGGTTATATCAAGGATAATCATTGGGAAATATTAAGTGGTGATTATAATCATTAATTATTACTTGCTATAATACAATAATTACTAATAGATAAAGTTTCATTAATAATAAAACAAAATAGAACAATACTAAATTATTTATTTAATAAGCAATTTTTTTAGATTAATATTTGTTTTATTATTTAAAAATGTCTTATTTCATTGAGTAAATATTTGTTTCTCTTAATTTTTAAACAAACACATAATCATTATTTAGTAAAATATATAACTACATATACAAAATTTATTATTTTAGCTTTTTTTTTTATTATCATTGCAACCAAACACTATTTGATCTTCTATCACAAGAACATAAGAACAAAAAATGAATATTCTTATTAATTCGTATTATTTTGTTCTTGAACCAAGTAGTCCCTTATTTACTTCCAAAAAGAATTTATAATTTAAGAGAGGCTAAACACAAAATTCAACATACAAAATATTCCAGAGTATATTGCACATCTTACATAAGTAAATGTATAAAACAACTACATGCCGAAGTCCTTGAAACAAAAGCTTCTTTTGTTTAAATAAATTATATTTTGATTACAGAAATCTCGAATCTTTAGAATTCTTCATTTAATATTAAAAATCTCAAATTTAAATAAATAAATTTTTACACTAAACTTCAATCTAATATTTAATTATGCCCTATCAGATCTAGGTGGAATTGTAAATAATTCTATCAACTTCTTAAAAAATATCAATAATTATCTCATTCCAATATCTATGAATTTTTTTATATAAAATAGTGAAATTTGGTCAAATGTTTATAGTCAAATTATCGTCACTGAATTTTGATCTCATCTTATTTGGATTGAGCCATCGACACAAAATTCATAGATAATTTTCTAAAGTTCGCATAGAATAAAAATTTACCTCATTCAATGACTATAAAAAATATTATACTAAAAATAGTATTGATTTATGAGTCTTCCAATAGGAGGCTTGGACATCCCAAAAATAAATTGAACGTTCAAACTTTACTTTTGAACATTCAAACCTACATTGACAAAAGCCCAACAATTAGTATGTTATAGATCACACGTATGAAAATAAGATGACAAGTGTATAGTGTCAAATTTTGACGTACAATGGTTATATCCAAGATTGAGGGTTACTAAAAGAAGTTAAAGACACGTAAGAAGGCTAAAAGAAGTCGACGCGATAAATTCGTAACAAATAAAATTGCAAGTAAATGCACCAGTCACATCAAATAATGAAGTGTAGGGTAGAGTGTTAATACCATAAAAAAATTAGTTAAATCTAATTTATCTTACTAATTTACTAGGAGAAAATAATTTTGATGTGAAAATAGAAAATTAAAGTGAAAAATTAAATGACATAAAATAAAATAAATTAGTGTTCAATATTAAGATCATGGATGATTAATGATAATGATTAATTTACATGCACAAAAATGATGGTTGAATTATAAAAAATGATAAACATGTTCAATTTTTAAGATGAATTAGGATTACTAAAATTATGATCTTTACGCTAAGTAAATCAAATTATCTTCTCTTACAAAATTTAATATCACAAATGTTGAGTTAATCTTCAATTTAACAAGATATTAAAATGAAGTAAGTTATACATTCAAAATTAATAGTTATCCATCACTGGGTGAAACTTGTAAGATCACACGAAATTTAGCAAAAACATTGAATTATTGAATTTGCATTATGAATGCTTAAAATCTCAAGTTAAAGATCAATTATCTAAGAACTATCAAATCTTAAAATTAAGCACCCCATACTTAGTGTGTAGTCTCATTTCATAATATAATAATCTCAGTAAAAAATATTAAACACAATAATCATAATAAAAATTCAAAATAATTGTATGGATTCAAATCTAATCTACGCATTCATGCATTTTTTTTCGTGAAAGATTAAATATCTCTTTTACAAAAAAAATTAATAAGATCTGAGTAAAGAGCATCCAAAAGATGAAAAGAGAGGAAAACTCTTCAATGTGGATGATCTCTAGACCACTACGAAGCATAAGTGTTGAGTTACTCCATAGTTTTCTTTCAACAATCACCGAAAAACTTTAAAATTAGTCCACTGCAATGTTGCATGTCTCCCATGTCTCAAGCATCATGTTCTCTGCCCCTAAAAAGTTCTTTATTTATACTCATCATGTGTCACGAAGGTTTTCGTAGAGTTTCGAATTGATTGGAAGTATTTTCATCTAAAAATAAGAAAATTTGGGCTCAACTCCTATTAGTCTTGAAAACCAATAAAAAAAATTTGTTAACTCTATGTAAATATATTTGCAAATAATTTCTGAAACTTATGGTAAGATTTAAAATATGTAAGCAATTGAAATTCTTTAGAAAAAGGCACCAAAATCTCAAAATTCTATTTTGTCACAGCACATGAGACAATTGTAATGACTCAAGCAAGTGTCCGATTCAAATTAGAAATGTATTTTCACGACCCATGACAACCATTTGACGACCTTTACAATGTCCGATTCAAAATAGACCCATGACTCAGGCAATTTTCAAAGTTGAAATTGTGATTTCACGAGTTATTACTATTCTAACGTGGCCTTCATTGCATACCTTTATAGGCTCTGTCATGGTCATGCTGTGACTTCCCCTCACCACCCTGACAATTTTGTTTTTTCATTTCTGAATTCAACTTGACTTTGATTTGTTTTTCAGTAGCTTCAAAATGATGCTTGATATGATAAAACTAAGCGAAATAAAATTAAATACAAACCCAAACATATGTTAGAATATGCATGTATTAAAACTTCAAAAAAAAAAAAATATCAATGAAAACATGTAAATCCAATGTGGTGAATCTTTGTATGCTTCATCGATCTCCTTCCTCTCTTTACGAATGTGTGCATAATCTTAAAAGAAAAAGAGCGAGAGTGAACTTGCATTATAAGGATTGTAATCTCATTGTGACAAAAAAATATGCCTATCACTTGAAGAAAAGATGGACGAAAATTTTCGAGAAAGAAATGTTTACTTTCAAAACGAAAATTTTTTTATACACTATAAAGAATTTCCTTATCTTATTTGGAACGAAGAAAAATGGTACCGAATCTAAAAGCTAAAACAAAAAGCACGACAAGATGTGATTGGAGCTTGTCAATAAATATTTGTATATCTTAAGTTTGCATTTCCTGTTTTACTTACCTTCTTGAATAAAACTTTAATATGAAAGATAAGGAATAGAGAAAATGAGACATAAAAAAGCGAAGATAAAATCTAACCATTTAATGGAAATAATTTTAATATTTATATATTGATATGTGACTTGACAAGTTTGGGTAACTTTATACTTTGTTATATAACATTTTTATGTTATTGCTATAAAAATTATTATAAATGATATTATTTTAATAAAATATCATTTCATCTCATCGAATTCGTTAAAGTCGATCTCATCGTAATGACCTAATTGACATCTCAATCCGATTATGAAACCATTGGTACCAAATCCAACAAATTAAAGCACAATGCAAATTATAACTATACATGTCATATTAAACATACTTGTTGAGAATTTAGGACTAGAGAGATTGAACACACAAAAAATCTATTAGATTCATTTTTTTAGACTACATACTCCAACGAGGCAACAATGATAAAATATTGTTCAATGAAAATAAAAAAAAAGATTACACTCATTCGAACTTGAGACAATTTCATAAACTAATCATTAAAGAATTATTATAAATAATAAAAAAATAACATAAATTGGAACTGTATAGTAGTCCTACATTGATATAAAAAATATGAATTTAAATCAATTTGGAAATTTTTGCTTCTCCCCTTGTTCAAAGTACGCTAATTGCAATTAAAAAAAATGAATTTATGGGTTAGGTTCAGTAGTACTTGATTAAAGATTTCAAAGTTGGAAAAGGGTTCAGTATTATCCTTTATTATATTACAAGATAGGTTTCT
This sequence comes from Pontederia crassipes, assembly GCA_030549335.1. NCBI lineage: Eukaryota > Viridiplantae > Streptophyta > Magnoliopsida > Commelinales > Pontederiaceae > Pontederia > Pontederia crassipes. Next base: position 3,325,789 of record CM060197.1, read on the forward strand.
TTAATCGAAGTGGTCAAGGCCTAATGTGATAGGAAAAATAATAATAAAACTGTTTCTATAAAACAATTTTGTTTTGATCGCTTGAATGGGGCAATCCACATCAGTGAAAGATGTTAACCATTAAGAAAATTGTGCTTTTTTGACGAGCTAAAATCCTTCGTAACTTTCGACGAACTAAACTTGAGTTTCTGACAAATTTCTTAGAATCTTCGACGAATTTATCCGTTGAAAATGTGTAAAGTGAACGTGTTGAATAATTAGGACGTGGGCTAAATTTGATCCGTTTTGAATGATCGAGCTGAAACTTAAATATGATGGACGAAAAATGTTAGGATTTCTGCACGAGAGAAATTATGTATCATAAAAAAATTTAAAAAATTTAAGGTGACGCATTTTATTAGATATAAGAAACAAAAAAGAATTGGTAGATCAAATTACATTCTGAGTTTATATAAGCACTCCTTTCTAAACGATAAAAATTATACACCGATTGGGACTCTAAATTAATCTCTTTAAAATAAGACACATATATCTCGTGATAAGAAAATAAATTAATTTTAAATCATATAAAGAATACCCTAAAAAATTACATACACAACTCCGATTCAAAACTCAATGAAACCCTCGTAGGAAAATAAAGCGCTTGATTAAGAAGGAGGATAGAGTTACGACTTGGTTCAAATTCAAGACATTAAAAACAGGCAATTATACAAGGACGGTGCATTGTATATATCTCGTTCAAGCATTTGGTTAATGCAGCTTAAGTTAATAATTAAAATATCATGACCGTCAAATTAAAATATCATGAATGTTTGTCAGATACGTACTCATTCAAACTACAAGAATTTGAAGCTTTAATGACGGTGTTTAATCTAAGTGTTTTTTTTAATTGTATGTGGACTAATCAACTTAAAAGTTGGCTCCTTTTACAGCTCATCTCAACTTTTAGCTCGGTACTGCATATCAATTTTTGATATTTAATTATCATTTAGTTGTCGACGTGTTACCGATTTAATTAACTAATAATTTAAATCATCACTTGAGTAGTATTACTTAAATTATCGATAATAGTGTGTGGTAAGTACTTCAAAATAGTTTGAAACTAAATTACTAAAACATCTCTAAAAATTATTTTAGGTTTTAATCACATGTTATTATAAATAAATAAAGTAAAAAAATTAGAAAAGTGAATATAGATAAAAACAATGAGGCAAAGTGAAGACTTATTTGTAAAAAATCTAAATAATTAAAAAGATGAAGCTGAATGCTATTTATTTATTAATAAAATATCAAAATTAAAAATTTAATTGAATAAAATATTTTCGTTAAAAATGTATTTCAACCAATTGATACTCTCGAAAGTCACAATCTCCTGCGTGCTATCTAGATTACTAATGATATAATAATCAAGATTATCATATATAATGTGATGAGTTCGAAAAATTTTAAATAGAATAATTAATAGTTTATCTAAATTACATCATACCAAAACCAAACGGCGCAAGAGTTTAAAATAAGATGTTTTAATCTTAACAAAAATAATTTGAGATACAACTCAAAGTTATTTTTATCTTAATTCTTAACTCGGCACTAGATATTAATTTCTGATATTTAATTATCATTTAATGGTGAGAGTTTAAGTTTCATAAAAGGCTTCCAAAATTTATTATTTTTTATAGCGATTCTACGCACACGCTGTGTAAGAAAAATAAAACCTAAAGGATCAGGATGTAAAGTGCGACAAAGTTGCAATATATATATATATATATATATATATATATATTGTGACCCTAAAAAAAGTTGAAGAAATTTAATAAATATTTTTTTTCTGTGTCGTCTTTGACACTTCGGTAATTTTTATATCTTTTAAAAGTGGAATGTAATAGTACACTAACGTATATATAAACGATGAACCATTAATATTGAGAAACTTTGATCATTATAAGGGGTCTTTAAATATAGTTGGAAATAAAGAGTAAAATTGATAAACAATAGGCTACTTTCCAAACAAAGAAGTTACCAATTTTCTACTGCAAATGTAGGCAAGTGGATAAAAATAAAAAATAAAAGTAAATAACTAATGATAATAAAATACACATCTTTTGGTTCAATAATCAAGATGAAACATTACACTACCACCTTATCTCATCTTTATAATGCCTAACTTTTTTGTTTTGTTTTGTACTTAATTTGCCATTTGGCTAGGAATAATCTTATATCTCTATGTTATATAGTAAACAAACTATTTTATTTTCCAAAATCATGAAAGAGTGAGTAATTTTTCTGTCGATAATGCCTTAATCTTAATCGAGTTGCAAGTCTTATATGAGTTTTATGTTCAAATAATTAGAACAAAGTTGTCTGTCCCATACGAATATCTCCGATAACAAACAGTTTAGGAGGAATCCAAGAGGATCCCACCCTCCGAGAGGCGGAGACTTCAAAATCTAAATAATATTAACATTTCTATTTTTATTTTATATTTGGAGTATTTATATAAATTTTATGACGCCTGAATTATTTTGTACTTATACAATTATCAATATTTTCACAATAAAGAAAACTGTCATCATCTCATGAGGTAGTCCAATTTAAAGTGAACATCGTGAATCTTCTGTGTTTTACGTGCACGATTCTTCTCTCCCTTTTAGTAACATTTCCTCTTCAAACTTTTCCCCTTATTTAACAAATGGTGAGTTCATTTTACTTAGACACCAACTACTAGCAAACTGAGCTCTCAATTGGTACAAAAAAAGAAGAAAAAAAAACACACAACTGCACTCCCTTCCACTAGGGCCATCTGACTTCATGATATCATCATGTCGGCTCAAGATACTAAAAGACTAAGAAAGGAAGCCTTTTAAAGGATAGACAATGCACATATCTCCTGCACCGAATCATGGACCATGCCACTCCTTAATTTGAAGCATTGACATCAGAATCCAAGGAACAAAAAAAAAAAAAAAAGGGCCACATTGATTGATCACTTCACGGGGGCATCCAACTCCCAATTTGCCAATTTCAAGACCTCAACCGACCAGTGCATCTTCCTGTTGTCGACATAATAAGCTGCAATGTGGATCCCCCATTGATGCACAGCTAAAGTTTCTAAAGTTTTAACCAATGTTAGTTTGCACGACCGGATGACGGAGTTGTGCCCTGTGAAATCATTAGGTGTTAGTAGTCTCAGATTTTAAATTCAGAATACCGTTAAATGTAATAATCTTAAAAATCGATGAATGTCGACCGAAAAAAGTTTCTAAAGTATGGAACTTTGCTTAGCATGTGAATTAGCATCCAACTCCCAATTTGTCAATTTCAAGATCTCAACCGACCAGTGCATCTTCCTGTTGTCGACGTAATAAGCTGCAATGTGGATCCTCCATTTGATGCACAGCTAAAGCTTCTAAAGTTTGGGTACTTTGTTTAGCATGCGAATTCAAGTAACCAGAAAAGAAAAAGGTTTATTAAAGATTTCTGACCCAGTCACAAGAAGGAAGATCTCAACTAAAAAAACCCCCCCAATGGGTCAAAAAGAGACATTGATTCCGGGACGTGTGTGTTTGTCCAAAGTGGCTGTCTATTTGAGCACACCTTAAAGGCACGGAGCAAGAAGGCAAAGGCAGTCGGCAAAGCCATTTTTAAAATGTGGGAAACAAAATTAGCATTCTATCATCACTTTTGTACCTTGTCCAAAATGTTAAACCACAATGCACTGCCCATGGTTTCAAACAGTTCCAAGTCTGTTTCCAACTCCATGTTTGATTAAACCCCCCCCCCCCCCCCCCCCCCCCCCCCCCTCCCTCCCTCTCTCTCTCTAAAGTTTCAAACCAATTAGCAACATGAATTAGAGTGAGGTGATAAAAAAAAGACTCCTTTTCGTTTAAGTAAGATTTTAAGTTTAAATCTTTGTGAATGTGTAAAAAATTCTTGTTATAAAATAGCACTTGTCATTTTTAAATCGGAGTAATTGAGCTAGATAGTTAGCTGAGTAATGCACTATTTAGCGCTATGTGAATTGGATCATCACCACTATTTTTCAAACACTCGACTAAAAAAATGAAGCCAATTGTGAGATTATATGCCTTTTGGCCCCGTTCCTTTTGTGGCATGGTGGTGCTTATGACTGCCCCCATGCATGGCCACATGAGCTACTAAAATGACGTGCCTTTTAATCCTCGTCTGGTCAATGGTACATGCATCCATACCTAACACTCCAAAAACCAGGACTTTCTAATTAACTCGCCATCTCCAATCCAACTTAACCGAAAACGCACATTTGTAATGATGAAGAAAAAAGAAAAAGGACTAATAGTTACTGTGCATTGGTAAACAGGAAGGAAAAAAGTGTGAAATATGAACTGTCAAGTTGTATATGACAATATTCTTCTCACCTTTTTTTTAGGGTTTTCTTCCCTACACATGTAGAATGTGTTTAATGAGTGAGATGCACAGGGATTGGTAGGTCACCCAAGTAAAGAACTTGTCGGGGCAGACATTATATGTAATTTTATATTGGTGGTATTGCAAATAAGTTTGTGGAAATGGCTAGTATGCAAATAATATCATGAAGAACATGATATTATTTGCAAGCTCAAATGGATCCTTTGTGTGTGTGTGTGTGCACGCGTGTGCGCATTATACATTAACACATTATATTCGAAAGTGTTACTGTTAACCTACCCGGAGGAAAAAAATGATTGAAGAAAATGAGCCAGAACGTGAGTTTCTACTAATTCCCAAAGCTCATGAATTTTGATGGATTGGTTCTGACTTTGTGTTTGATTAAGAACTGAGAGATTGAGAATGACAAATGTGAATATCTCTTTCCAGTTTCAATCAGATGCAACGTTGCATTGGCCGGAAAGCTCAAACAATGTGCGAAAATCAGGAGTTGGCCGACTAGTAATTAAAGCCAATTGATTAATAGATTTGGGGGATCAACCTCGATTAGTGGTTGCCCCTAATTGACACCTATACGGCTCTCATGTGCAAAATCCATGTGCATGTTTAGCTTGATCGCCCCAATCTTTGAAGTAGAACACACACAAAGTTTGTTCGTTCCAACCAGAGTTAGGAGTCGAGTGGTACGATTCCTTATTAAGGTATTGAATTTTAAAACATTTCTGTTGAGAACTTCACGGTCATATAACATACTTCACGGTCATATAACATATATGCAACATGGGACGACTTAATCAAATTAATTTGACTCGACGGTGAACCGACCTTCAATCAGAGTGTGTTTTCTAACGTCGCGTGAATTAATTCATCGACACCATTTTTCATACATAAAAAATTAAATTAAAAAAATAATTCATTAAACCCTCCTCTAAACTATAACATTTTTTTGCGTATGTCCCTAATGTATCAGCTTACCGTAGCGTCTTCTTAAATTATATCAAGTTTTTCTCTTTAATCCATTTCTTTGATTATGTTAACTTTTTCATTATTTTTTATTTTTGTGATTTATTAAATGACTAAAATTTTCTCCCGACGAAAATGACATTGCATTCATTTTCGACCAAGCTTCTACAAATAATTTTCGACAAGAGGATAGTTTAATTATTTAATAAAAAAATAATGAAGAAATCAGCATAAGCATAAATTTAAAAAGACGTTAGGATAAGTTCGTATATTACGGACAGATAACAAAAAGTTATTATATATTTTAGAGGAGGCTTAAAAAATTAATTCAAATTGTTCCATCGATCGATCAATCAAACTATGTAGAACAAGAAAAGGTCGGCAGTTGGTACAGTTAATGCCAACATGACTTCACCAACTCCAAGAAGTAACTGCAGTCTCTTCCCCCACACCCACTGCAAGTTTGTGAGACCCACCGCATCGATCTCGGTCTCCACGGCACCTTTCCCTCCTCCTCCTCCCTCGTCCTCTTGTGCGTGTCATCAGGACTGGGTCAAAACTCTCAGATGCTTGACCACACTTTTCTTGAGATTTCGATCATGGCCAAAGTTATGGGTGCGCCTTGGACGCACCCGAGGCCCGGAGAGGGCGGCCGTGGACCCCGGGGGAGGGAGCTCCACCGTCCTGTGACCGGTGACCACCCGACAGAATCCGCTCCGGACCGATCGGCCGGCCGGCCGCCCACTGCTGAGAACGTGCTGGACATTCCGACTCGGAGGGACCGCAGGCAAAGCACTAGACCACAAAAAGCGACGGCCATCCATAATGGCCATGCATGTGGTCGCAGTCGCCTACCCCTGTCCTGTATTCAAACTAATAAAACTATGTTGCCAACAGAATGCAGACTGCAGCAAGGATTTGGATCCATCCGCGTCTTGAGTAATCTTTGATCTCTGGTACCCTCCGTCGATTCTTATGGACGAAGATTTTGTCCATAAGAAATGTGATCTTTGGATTTGTGGGATGTGTCCCTCGAGGGCCGAATTAAGCAAGAAAAGCTGACACGCCTGGGATTCTCCGATTAAAAAAAGAAGTAAAAGAAGGCTCTCAGTCTCAGGAACTTGAGCATTTTTGGTGGACAAGACAGCGACACGGTCACGCTCGGACGCCCATTACGATTTCGAAGAATCAAAAGTTCCACCAAAGCGGCTCGTCTAGTAATTTGTGGAGAGTGTGCTTAGCTTATAACATCGTATAAATTAGATTGTCGATTGTTACTTTTTTAGATATTGATGACCTCTTTATTATTATTAAAAAGGCAGGGGGGAAATGGGACGGGGAGCGATGCCACGAGACACAAGTGTTTGTCACAGGTAAACCAAAAGGGTGGGATTGTCTGTGATTAGTGATGACTCGGATGTGCAAGCTACATGCTAATCCTAGCTAACAACACAGTAATACTGGAATGTCGCTTGTGACTGCGGTAGACATCCCTCTGCGGAGAAGGATCTTACTTCACGAGACATCGCCCGATTGATGAACCGATAAGCGGTTCTTATTCGCTTAAGTAAGATCTCGAGTTCGAATTTTTTTTAATGCAAAATATTTTTGTTGGGAGTCTCACCTGCTACGCGTCATGAGACGAATCTAATCGAATTAGTTAGATTCGATAGTGGACTGAACTCTAATTTGTGGACAATGTGCTCTATAACGTCACATAAATTAAATCGTCGACATCAATTTTCATACACCGGACTAGCAAAAAAAAAGAAGAAATATATAATAAATTGGAGTTCCTCAAAAGAATCATGCCACCAAAAAATATGCTCCAATGAAGATATGCCCAATTTGACCAGATAATCAGATGCTCTATTGCAAAATTAGAAAGATAAGTTCAGCTGTCTTACAAAATATTGACAATTTTTAACGGACAAAGTGCAATTTGTTTAAAGTAATTGATGAGCGTCTGTGAAACACTTTCAATGTACAATTTTGCAATACTAAGATCCTTGCATTTCTTAATTCCACGCTAGGAATTAGATATACACACAAATATGTCTAATGATGAGTGGTGGAGGCTACTAACAACAACAAGAACAACAATCCCAATGCAGGGGCGGCAAAATCGCGATGGTCGAGTGTTGGTCGGCATGGCATGGGACATCACCCTTGAGGAAATGTATATTGTTGTCTTTTCTTTTTTTTTTCACTTCTTTAGCATTGGGATTATTTTTTTTCGGTTGAGATTGACAAGTGACAAATATTATTAACATCTGACTAATTTAATATTAAAAATCAAAACAAATAAATTTTGATCAACATGAGGTTACTAATACCCAATAATATTAGAACACAAACATGGAACTGATTTAGACGTACGATAGGAGGAAGAAAAAATGTGTAGCATTAAGATATACCAATGATTGAAGAAATGGTTCCCGACACATGAATTATGTTTTTGTTAAGCAAAAGGCACCCATTAATAAATCACCAAAGTGCGTTGGGCAGTCAGCCATGATACCACCAGATGATGTCCAAAGTTGTGTTGTGTGTTAGGCACATATTTCCTGACTCTGCTCTAAAATGTTTAATAGATGATGAACGACTAAATTAAGAGCCGAAAGAGAGTCCTCCAAAGGTTTTCTTCTTGCCACATCGCTAGTCAGAAAACTATTTTATTTGTCTAATGCTCGCGACAGCACACTAAGAATTATACGCATTATCGAATTAAATTAATTTGATATTATCTCAAACGTCTAATTATGATAGGTGAAATTTAAAATAAAAATTTTTATGTTCACAAAGTTCAGACTCGAATATGATAAACTGCTATCCGTTCCACCCTGATGGCGACTAAATCAACAAAGAAAGATCTCCCATCTCTGCTACCGGAAACAGGGCAGCGCGTAAAGAAAAGCTCAATGACGACGTAACATTCATTTTTTTGACCGAAACGATTTGGACAGGTCCTGACGTGAACAAAAAACATTAAATTGTAACGAGACGACCATTAGAGGAGATGCCGACCTTGGTATCGCTCTTGGGCGGTGCCGTCTCAAGCTACGGACACGTCTAAATGCTATTGCTAACCAAATGACAATAATAATTAAAGAACCAGAGGAGGGGGGCATAATTAAGTGCCCCGAATTTAGAATTATTTTTGGACAAATAAACGTGTAGGACACATGAACTATCTAATCATGCATTTTTCCAATATTTTAAATGTTTTTTTCTTTTGTTGCCACCTCAAGAAAGCGTAATTGATCGTCCAATCTAGCTGATGTTAAAAATCATGCGCACTGATAACATATTAGATCCACCATCGAGTCCGACTATTTTGATATCGCCTCAGATAATATGTCTGGATATAACAGATGAAGCTCCCAGCGAGAATACATAATGCATTCATAAAAATTTGAATTTAAGACCTTTACTTAAACGGTGACGAGCTATTATTCATTCCACCCCAACTTCGATTGGTCTGATAACAAATGTTGAGGAGCAATCTTTTGAACCCCATTTGAACTCATTTTTTATCCTCACTGTTCTGTTCTGAGCCCTCCTAGAACTTTGAAATCTCACTTCTTACTATCGTTATATGCGTGACCCACAAAGTAAGAAAAAAGAATAATGATCTTGTTACGACGACACCTATTGACTATATCCGTGTGTTTTGTTAAGATTTTGTCCAAGCAAAATTACACGGTACCAAGGAAATAGTGTGCTTATAATGTGCTTATGTGACTAAACAAAAAATGCTGTAATTAAATCTTGCAATCTTGTAAAGAGAATAACATCAAGAAAAAAAAAACATGAACAAGTTCATTGATCAGCAAAAGTGCAACCAGATATTTCTTACCGTGGCAGTACCTTCTTTCTTTCTTTTCTTCCTCTCCATCATGGGTGATACCTGGAACAAGCAATTCATGATTCGGACAAAGTTGGATTGGGTTAGGGGATAAACATTGTCATCCGAATCAAGAATGATGTAATCAGGTCACCGGATGAATATGCATGGATTTAATTAGGACAGCAGTGCAGTTGAAGGTCACTATTTTCGTATATATTTTTCTAGTCTCCTTGATCTGGTTATGTGGAAGTGTGGCCGAACTGCAGCGTGGCAAATGAACCCTCCACACTTCTTGGAGGAACATTTTTTTAAAAAAAAAGTGGCCATGCCGGACGCGCGATTCATTAAACAAGACGAAAATGATTAATTAAAGCAGAAGTGGAATAAAGATGCATCATCAATCAATCCAGACATATCAATGTCCAATCACATTACTAGTTCTTTTTTTTTTCAATAACTTAAGAGTGCGCTAAAAATTATGCACATTAATTATTAATTAAAATATCATTCTACCATCCAATTTTACTAATTTGATGTCATTCCAAACAGCACACAAAAGTTTGAATTTAAAACTTTATTTAAACGATAAAAAAAAACTGATATCCACTCTGTCCGGAACCATAAATTGGAGCACGCGTCTAAGTATTTGCTATAAGAAGAAAATGATTATTTTAAGTTATGAAGGAATCGAAGTGTTCTTCATCAATTACCTCACGGCATATGTAATGGCATGAGGATCTCAGTCAGAGCTTCTGACGTGATCGATGAAGAGAATGAAATGGATTAAGCCACCTGTCGCCTGATAATACTATCAGTGCAATTATTCCCATTTTTTTAACTATTAAAGTGGAGGGATATCGATATCAATATCAACAACAACAAAGTCTTATCTCACTAGATGGGATCGACTACATAAATCATACGACGTCATTCCGCTCTATTAGTAACTAATATTCGTTGATTCATTTTCATAAAATTCGACAGGATTTTACGCTGACTGTCAGAGTCTAACACAATCCTCATCCTTTATCCGAGTTTGAGACCGGTTATAAAATCGATATCAATATCAATAATAATAAATAAATAATAAACAAAATTAATTTCCAAAACACCGCGTTGGAAGAACTTTTTTGATTCAACGCTCTCCTCTCCTAGTGGGCGGCGTTAACTCGAAGGTTAAACGCCACAAATTTTACGATCGCGGGGCCCCCAAAATCGAGAGGTGAAAGCGACCTGATTCTTTCGAGTCAACTCGATAAGTACTCAGGATTTTCATCTAAGTCCCAGTAACAATTAACGTTAACTAAGAATAAAGGTACTTCAACCAAATACTATTAGAACAAAAATACTGAGAAGAGACATGAATAAATATTGTCAGCAGCTTCGAAAACTGATAAAGTAGGAACTTCTTGCCTTCGGTGGAATCAATTTTTTGCAAGAACAAATTTATTGACACAATTCAACGGCAAAATAATTAGTTTACCAAATAGGACCAAAGGGATTGTTTGATTATCACAAGAATAACGTGAGAATAAAAATTTTTAATCCCATAATGTTCCTACAATAAGAATAAAATAGGAGAAAAAAATTCCAAGAGGAGCCGGAACATTTCTAACTTTATTTTATATTGTTCTTACAATCATTTAAAGTTTAAAATAATATTTGGATAAAAAAGTAAGAACAAAAAGTTAGTTCTTATTTTGTTGCTATATCAGACAGTCTGAAAGTGTTTCAATTCAAGGACTAGTGAAAAAAATGTCATATTCTTCAAAACTAGGCGAATCATTTGAAGTTAATATTTTTTCTCTTTTACTCTTTGGAGACTGATAATTAAGAGATCCGTGCACCATAATTTGGATTGGGCATCGCGGTCGAGCTCGCGACAGAGGAAATTAATGATCATGTCGTATATCTCCACCACAATTGATTGAGCTCATACAGTGGCTGAAGCATGTGGAACTCCAACAATGGCTAGGCAAATCGCATGGGGCGGGAGCGAGGATATCGTTGTCTGACTATCAAGCCATGGAGGGAGGGAGGGAGGGAGGGAGAGAGAGAGAGAGAGAGAGATGCATGGACATGCATTTCAAAACACATCCCAGTACACGAGTGTAAAATCACCACCAACCATAGTTATCAATTATTTTTTTACTAGTTACTGCAGAAATTTCAAGTTCCAAAAACAACTTATTTTGCAGATTTCTATGATAGCATATAAACCGTCTTAAGATATTATCAAAATTTAAACTTAAAAATATAAAGATGTTGCTCTTTGTTAGTGTATATAATAAGTTAGACAAGATCAAAATACACAGATGAAACAAGTGTTAAGATAAATTTAAAGGTGTTCCTTTAAGCTTTTAGATAAAGTCATTAACACGTCTATTAAAATTATTATGATAAACAAAAGAGTTACGCCTTCTTCTTCTTATTTATTTATTTATTATTTTGCCAAAGAAGACTCGCAAAATTTTGGATGAACTAAAACGTGAAGTTCACAACAAAAGGGAACATAATTTAACAATGGACAATCCATCGTCCTTTATTCTTCACATCCCACCTTACACTTTCAATTAAAAAATAATTAATTTAGTAGGAAGAAAATAAAATAAAAAATAAAATAAATCATCCCAAACCCCTCCTGCAATCGACCACGTGGCCTTAGACCACATTAGACCCCTATAAATACACCCTCTCCCCGCATCGTCTCTCCCACAAGAACAAAACTCGCTTCCACTCAGCTACGAACCAGCCGACCAAAAGCCTCCCCGAGCTCCTCTCATTCCCCCGCATCTGAGAACTTTCCCTCTCTTTCTCCCTCCTTACGGCTACAGCTCCTACTGCAACACTACCTGCAACTACTACTGCGGTGGCTAAGAAGATTCTTATCAGGGAAAAGAAAGGGCGAGGGACGACGACGACGACGACGAGGTCATGGCCTGTGCTTCCAGTGCTGTCGCTGTCTCGTCTTCCACAGCTCAATCTGCAACCAACCCAATCCGCACAGGCGGTCAGTTCAGCACGCTCTTGGGAGCAAATGGTTCAACAGCCGTCCAGACAGCAAGAAAACGTTTCATTCCCGCCACACGGATACACTGTTCTGCCACCGCCCCGTCACTGCCCTATTTGAAAGATGACGTGCCGAGGATCACGACCATCGTCCACGAACCCAGTGATCGTGCCGCCGCGCCGAAATGGAACTTCTTCCAGCGAGCGGCCGCCGCTACTTTGGACGCCTTCGAGGACGGCTTCATCTCGAAGGTCCTCGAGCGGTCGCGCCCGCTACCGAGGACCGCCGACCCCGCCGTCCAGATCGCGGGAAACTTCGGCCCGGTGGCCGAGCAGCCGCCCCGCCACAACCTCCCGGTGGAGGGACGGATACCGCCGTCCATCAATGGCGTCTACGTCCGCAACGGCGCCAACCCGATGTTCGAGCCCGTCGCTGGCCACCACTTCTTCGACGGAGACGGCATGATCCACGCCGTCCGACTCCGCGGCGGTGCCGCGACCTACGCGTGTCGTTACACCGAGACGGAGCGACTCCGGCAGGAGCGCGCCATCGGGAAGGCCATCTTCCCCAAGGCGATCGGCGAGCTCCACGGACACTCGGGCATCGCTCGCCTCCTCCTCTTCTACGCCCGGAGCCTCTTCGGCCTCGTCGACGGCTCGCACGGGATGGGCGTCGCGAACGCCGGCCTCGTCTACTTCAACGGCCGCCTCCTGGCCATGTCCGAGGATGACATGCCTTACCACGTCCGCCTCGCCCCTTTCGGCGACCTCGAGACGGTCGGCCGCTACGACTTCGACGGCCAACTCGACTCCTCCGTCATCGCTCACCCGAAGCTCGACCCTGTCTCCCGCGAGCTCTTCACGCTCAGCTACGACGTCATCCAGAAGCCTTACCTCAAGTACTTCTTCATATCCCCAGACGGCACCAAATCCCCAGACGTCGACATCCCGCTGGACCAGCCGACCATGATGCACGATTTCGCCATCACCGAAAACTACGTCGTTGTCCCGGACCAGCAGGTGGTCTTCAAGCTCCAGGAGATGCTCCGCGGCAGCTCGCCGGTGATCTACGACCGCGAGAAGACCGCGCGATTCGGCGTCCTCCCCAAGTACGCCGCGGACGCGTCGGAGATGGTGTGGGTCGACGTGCCCGACTGCTTCTGCTTCCACTTGTGGAACGCGTGGGAGGAGCCGGAGACGAACGAGGTGGTGGTCATCGGCTCGTGCATGACGCCGCCGGACTCCGTCTTCAACGAATACGACGAGGGCCTCCAGAGCGTGCTGTCGGAGATACGCCTCAACCTCAGGACAGGCGAGTCCACGCGTCGGCCCATCATCTCGCAAGACGACCAGATCAACCTGGAGGCCGGAATGGTGAACAAGAACATGCTGGGGCGGAGGACGAGGTACGCGTACCTGGCCATCGCCGAGCCGTGGCCGAGGGTTTCGGGGTTCGCCAAGGTCGACCTCTCGACGGGAGAGGTGGCCAAATTCGTGTTCGGGGACGGCAAGTACGGAGGGGAGCCGTACTTCTTGCCGGGCGACGCGACGTCTTCGCGGGAGGACGACGGCCACGTGCTAACGTTCATGCACGACGAGGTGACCTCAGAGTCGAAGCTGCTGATAGTAAACGCGGCGAGCATGCAAGTGGAGGCGGCCGTGAGGCTGCCTTCGAGAGTGCCCTACGGCTTCCACGGGACGTTTGTGGCCTCCAAGGACTTGGAGTCGCAAGCGTGATTCTTTTTCCGGTTCTTTCTTTCTTTCTTTCTTTTTTCCGAAGGGACTTTACCGGAGGGATGCTTGCAGTCTTGCAGAGGTCCCCGGAGTCTCCTTTCTTGGCTGCTCGGTCATTCTTTGGTTCACCTGGGTGCACCGCACAGTGCCCCCAGTTACATACATGGATCCCTCACATAGCTCCCCGTAGTATTCTTCCGTTGGCTGCCCTTTTTTTTTTTTCTTTCTTTTTGAGTTCACTACTGTGTAGGATTACATTGAGTGTATATTTTTGTGAATGATGAGTATATATATTTTGTAATAAAATACAACAGTGTCACACGATTACATTTACATTATTCAAATCTATTTTACAGTTAGCATGGTCGGTTGGCAGGAGTGGGCCGATGCCAACTGGTTTGTTATTCCTCCGCTCTTTATATGTTGCAGATACGTTACTTAAGTTTTTTTTTTTCCATTTTTTTTTGAAAAGGGTGTTCTTTGTCTCTTTATTCTGTGTGCTATAGATATACCATTCGACACTCATCTTATCAGGCACTTGCTCGTTGACTGTTCTTACTTAATCAAAATAGTCAAATACAATTGCAATAGAAAACAGTTAACATTACCCACTCATAAATAAATAAGTAATAATTTCTTCAGCATTTGAATTTGAATAGATAATATGAATATTATTTTTTATTAGATGAAAAATAGAAGAGGATAACAAATCAAATTATTTTTTGTTCATACCTCTAAAAAATTTATATAAACACTCATCTATAAATAATAAAAATTATAAATCGACTGAAACTCTATATTAATTTCTTTACGGCGAGACCTCCGACGCTTTTTTAGACAATTAAAGTAGGATTCAAAGGCTTTATTAACAATTTATCATATCCAATGTAAGATGTTAAAATAAATTATGTAAATTAACTCCCAAATTTGTAGAGGTACAATTAGATCTCAGCAGTGAAGAATAAATGCTGTGTTTCACAGACATAAATAACTATGAGAATAAAGTTCAGCAATTCAAACATGTATTTCGAATGAAAAATATTAAATGACTACTTTTATTAACACTTAGAAATTAGGGATTAAAAATTTAAATTTTTGAAATTTTTTTGTCCTCAACAATAACAACAACAAAACCTTATCCCACTAGGTGGGATCAGCTACATGGATCAACAACAATAACTATAATTTTTTTGTCCTCATACAAATATATTATTATCATCTCATTTTTTATCTTATTCAATTACATTTTTTATTCTTTATATGCATGCATAATTAATTACAAAATTGTTTTAAAAATAATTTAATAACTAATAAGTTTACAGATGTTAAATAAGCCGAAGAAAACGTAGACACCATACAGATAGTTAAAAAAATAAAAAGAAAAATTATAACATTAAATTCTTTTGATGTTGATTATTAGAAAATAATAATTTTATTGTTGAGGAAAGAAAAAAAGGAAACCTTGATCATCTAATATTATAAAAAAAGTAAAGAACATTTGATATTAATTATCATAAAACAATATTTCTGTTGTCGAAAAAAGAAATTGATGACTCTTCCTCTTTTAATATTATAAAAAATATGATAATTTCTGTAGAACAAAAAAGTAAAAATAAAGTGAGAAGGCTGGAGTGGCATCCAAAAATTTCAACAAGACTATCGAAAAAAAAGACCTTTCATCTAAGTTAGATGAAAGCAAAGCAAAAGAAAAACTTTGGGAAGGAACAGGAAATGAGGCCATGACACGTGGAAAATGCAAAGAAGAAAAAAAAAGAGGAAGGTAGAAGTCGGGGACGAGAGAGAGAGAGAGAGAGAGAGAGAGAGAGAGAGAGAGAGAGAGAGAGAGAGAGAGAGAGAGAGAGAGATGGAAAAGAGTAAGAAAACTTTTTATTCCGAATCGGAGAAAGAGGAACCGACGCTGACATTTTTGTCGGGGTATTCGGGAACGACGCACACTCGCTCGTCACATTACAAAAAGGGGTCCCCCGTCTGCTCCTCACCTGAGTCGTTTGCCTCATCAACGTGGCAAACTCCTGAACAGATAATATAATTTCTAATGTTTCAAGAGAAAACAATACCACCTAACGATAACCAATCACTTCCGTTGCCATCAAACAGAAGCACTGAAAATTTTGAAAACGATTCCTTTCATTCCCAATAATAAGTTTACTCATAAGTGTTCTTTCGATCTCAGTTAATCTAAATCTCACTGCTTAGGCTGCCACTTCTAAATCTTCCATTTTTTTTAAAACTATTACATTTTATATTAAATTCTATCTTATATCTCATCAAATAGTTAGAATTTTCGAAAACTAAAATTATTCTAGAAAAAGTGATGCTAAAAATTTAGTAGTGATACCTACTCGAGGTCCCTGCGACCAAACATCAAACGGCAAGGAAATTGCACATCACATCAACGCACTGCACCAGAATGCAGCGCGGCTTTACGCATTTATGTCACATTTTGTATCTACATGCTTGAAAGCCTGACCACGTTTTGTTCTGTACTTCCGTCACGAATTTATCCCAACGGTCCGAGTTAATGACAACGCATCCACCCTGATAGAAACTTCTTGATCGTCACTACTGACTACTCTCATTACCCGAGCAGGAGCAGATAAAACCTTTCCCCGTGGAACCCGGATCGTGTGTATGTTATTTTGCAGAGGAAAAATGATGAACAGAAAACACAACATCACTTTTTGCCTCTCCCTTTCTGCCGCGGCATCGCAATCTTCTCCTAGAGACATGGACAAAAAAAAGCTTTGATTTCGCCCCACTTGCAAGAGTATTTTTAATGGTCTAAAAGAATGTGCTGACCAAACCGGGAGAAAATGAAAAGATTGCCTCGAGTCGAGTGAGTGACCTATACGTACCCAGAAATCCATCTAGCCCCATAACCATTCAGCCGCCAATCGCATTCTCTACTAGCAATCAAATAACCTGTCACTAAGTTGGGTTGCCGCCGGTTGGATGTGGATCACATGTCCTCCTTTGATCATTATGGTGATTGTTATGGCTTCTTTCCAACTTGAGCGTTAGCAATATCGTCAGGATGACGTGCATTTCTCTCTTAGAAGGCCAATGGCAATGCTGGTTAACAATGATATCAACACACATGTTCACTGAGTAATTTCGCATAATACAGTCTCTTTGCCCCTATAGAACTTACTTCCAGGTACAATTTCAAAAAAGCAAAACTGCACCTTAAATTGGAATGACTGTTTATGATGGACCACGAGACTAGTCGATAAGCAAGTTGTCTCTACAGTCCATCTCAAGTTTTTCCAAGCAACAAAATAAAACGTCCTTTAAGTAATAATGCATATTCTGCTCACGATAGAATAACCATCCCAGTCTCCATAATAAACAGGGTTCCCTAGCTCCATAAAAATCTCAGCTCCTACATATCTAAGCTCATTGATCTCGAAGTGCCTATTTTGTCACCTAGAAAAAGCATGAGGGTATGTACATGAGATCAACAGCATTGATGTTGAGTGTATCAACTTGCACAGATGATGTAATGTGGCGGTCCCAGTGGATGTATCAAAGGGCATACGCAAATGAGTGTAGCAGACAAGCTATCGTATTAATTAATTCCGTTTCAAGCTAATTGGAAGATATAAGTGGGGCAGAACCGCAATTTATGCATGGCTAAAATGACAGCTTCAAGTTGCATAGAGCAGAAGGGCCTGCCTCCCGAAGGATAGGAACATATAGACGACTTGGGAATCCAGGATCAGAAATTAACCTCTCTTTGTTGCATGAATAATGTGGGCCGTAATCATTAACAAGGTGTGGGGCAGCGTGTCACATGGAACCCACGTGACCATCATATGGACATAACGTTCGCCTTGGGCAATCGTACGAGTCGGACGTTTTTTTCTCTTGGGAGCTTCACATGGACGTGAAGTTGACATGCGCCCCTAGGGATAAAAAACAATAACTTCATAAATGGCACCCTTCTGCTAGTTCTCCCGAAGGTGATTGAAAGGCTTTAACGTCACAAATCATCACTAACGTCCATTTCGCCAAATTCGGTGAACAGAGAACACGATAAACCAACAATAAACATTTATCATTGGCATATCAAGTTTTTAACGGGAACAAAATGCTAGCATCATTTTCTTCTCAGCTTTAAATTAATTTATATCCTACGACAGAAGTGTTAAAACCATCCCCAAAGCGAAGGGCAAGATACTCGAACTGATTCAATAACTATTCAGGAGAAAGGAGCAAACATTCTAGAGGTTAATCATCGAGTGAGATGTCTCAAAAACTTCAGACTATCGAGGCCTCACTAGCACTGAAAAAACGTAAGCGATAAGTTTTCTAGTAAAACTATCTCTTGCATTGACCATTCTATGATTACTACTGAATGGAACTGGTAAGCGATCTGCTAGGTTGAGTGCACCAGGTCCACATATGCTGCATCTAGACACCAAACATATGGTCGAAGAGAATAATCCAATCATGAAATATAACTGTATCGCCTATAAAAAAAAGTAAGAGAATGGAAGAACCGCCAGAAACAATCCCTACGATAAGACAACTTCAATGGCAATTGCAAGTCTGAAATGGTGTGAATGTAACAAACTTCCTTTCTAATAGAAGATTTGAATCCTAAAAAAAATCTGCAGGACAGATGCGACACCAATGTAATACCTAAAATGAAGCGATACACAAGTATAATCGTCCCAGAACAAGCAATAATTGCATGATGATGGGCATGGTATCGGCAGTTGGAGATGCAAGGTATATTAGTTTCTGTGAATTAACCACCGGGCTCGTATTGCTGCTGATTTAAGGATCTTTTTATGCAGGCAATTGATGGAAGAAACAACAATCAAACATGCTCCCAAACTCTTCTAGGTTTTCCCTATACAATGGCCAAGGACTAGCAGTAGTTGTGCTATGAAATTGGATACAACTAAAACGCACCTTACCTAAAAGGAAAAAAAAGTTCTCAAATGACCATGATATCTGTTCAACAGCAACAAGTTCATCAGATTGTTCATGGGAATGGAGGAAATGGTGATATATGAACATATAATGTTTTTGTGATTCCCTCGATCCTTCAGGGAATAAAATAAAGTTTATTCTAATAAATTAATCCAAAAATCAAAGGATTTAAAAGGGATAATAGAAGAGTTTGAAAAAAAAATAGTCAGAAAAGAAAAATAATTATGAAAAATTATATGAGTTAAATTAAAAATTAATTCCTTTGGAATTCCAATTAGACTAGAACTTGTTTTCTAAAGATCAAGACATCTATATACGACCCTCCCCTTTTCCTCTTCTTCTCCCTCATAGTTTTCTCTCGGCTTCTCCTACGAGTCCATCGCATGCAACCCAAGGTGTGAACTTCATCCTCACAGCAGCAGCAACCCTGGCCCCTCCTTCAGCATTGGTGCAGACAGCAACAGGGGGAGAAAAGGAACCACACCGGACATGAAAGAAAGGAGCTTAGCTTTCGTCAATTATAAGGTATGTAGGGCGATCCCTATGACAACAATTGCCCCATATATTATGATATATGTCCATAACAAGAGGTTAGGAATTCATACCATTGAAAATCACGCAAAAAGGTCAAAATATCGTGACCACGATCATTCGGATCGCATTCGAGAGAACCTGACTCGGGTTCGTAGGGATGCAGCCCAGGTACGAGAAAATCCAGCCGGGTTCGGAAGGATTAGGACCAAATTCGTATTGTTAAATTTGTTGGCGACAGGCGCATCCACTCAGCCCAGATTCTGCACATGGATGTATCGAAGAGGGTCACAGGGACTTGACCCGAGTTCACAATCGACCTGTCTTAGATTCTGAGGCAGATTGGTGAGGCTCCTCATGTTGGCTAGACACGGACAGGGTTCCACCCGACTTAGTTTCTTAGACCAGGTGAATGCGGCCTGGGTTTCTAACAATGCAGGTTAGGTTCCAAGAGAGACTCAAGATTTTTTCAATTATAGTTCATTAATTGATTGTGCTACTTATTATCCTCAATACTTCTGCAATTATTGTTGTTATGATTGTTTTTTTTAAAGAATTTGTTGTTATGATTGCTGATCGTTGATTTTCATAGAAAATACTAACTAAATTGGATTTCTTATTGCCTTCCTATGCATGGATCATATGACTTGTTTTCCTTAATGATATGCAAGCAATGGTCTATGGTAAACCTAAAAAACACAACTGTGCAAACACAGACATTTATGTAAACAAATAAAAAAAAATGAAAATCTCTCTTAAAAAAAAATGAAAACTACAGATCATCATGATTATGAATTGTCTCTTGAGCTGAATGGGTAACTAAATTGTTATTGATCAGTGTAGGAAACATAAGAGGTAGATAGTTGACAACTCCCATCAAAACTACGATTGTGCAAGTCCTCACCATATTGTGCAACAAATCTGAAGGATCCTGAATATGATGGATTCTACTAGCAAATATGGTGGAGTCTCATGGTGTGCACCCCATTGATGATGGATAGACTTGGACGTAATAAAGGCATATCCTTAATAAGTGACAACTCTTCAAAATAAAAGTATTTATAGTTATTAATACCTTCTAACAATTAATTGATTATTGATAACCTCCCTTTATTGATAAGATCAAAGAAAATACGAAACTTCAGTCCAATTGATTTATGATCTATCGATAATTAAAAATTATTAATCAATTGATAATTGAGATCAATTGAAGTCTGATTGACAACAGTTAATTGTTAATTAAGAATTGATAATGGATCGCTGAACATCAATAATTGATAAATTGAAGATCTTTCCTAACCATTGACAAAGAATAATTGATGATTGGTTTGCAAATTGGTGATTGTTAATTATTCGTTGGTAATTGTTTCATCGATTGATTTTTTTAGGGTTCATTGATTGATTATTGATAATTGTTTAAATGCTTTATCATAGGATATGAATAATTGATTATACTATAATTGAACTATTTTC
Organism: Pontederia crassipes; assembly: GCA_030549335.1. NCBI lineage: Eukaryota > Viridiplantae > Streptophyta > Magnoliopsida > Commelinales > Pontederiaceae > Pontederia > Pontederia crassipes. The sequence goes on from CM060197.1 coordinate 3,346,715, forward strand.
ATGTTTTTCTATCTAAAATGATTATGATATTATTGAACGAAAAGATCATAATATGGATGTATCATGAGTTCATACAGAAAGAGTAGAAGGTGATAATGACATTCGTGGTGGCTCTTGTGACGATTAACTTGTGCATGCATAGGAACATGATAGATTATTGTGATGTATAAACATGATTTCAAACTCATAAGTCCTTTGGATATTTTTTGTATAATTCACTTTAGCTAAGATAAGATTTTATATTTAAGTCTTCTTAAGCATGTAGGTTAATTGATCACGGTTAAAGAAAAAAGCGAAATCAATAGTATTAATAAGTAGTGCCTTTGAATGATCTCCTGACAAAGTGTTCAAAGTGTACATTTTGGGGCACAAAAGCATGAGCCTTGGGCGACTTATAGACCACCAAGCAATTAGTGGCATATATCATTTTAATATATACCAATTATTGTAGTATATACACATGTTCTATGATAATAACATATCCACAATAAACACATGTTTAGCCTGCTCAACACTAAAAATAAGTCTTTAACTAATTTGTTAAAAATTTTGATACTATTCCAAGAGAACAAATTCGTGAACATGGATATGAGTGAATGAAAGTCCTCCCATTGGTGATAGAAACCTTCTATTTCTTGTTTTAACCTATTATATACTTTATCCTAACTAGTGGTCTGTTAAAGCATTCCCAAAATAGCACTACATGATTTGATCTTGTTACTTCTATTTCGTTGGAGTATTATAAATAAGGATTGAGGAGTAGGCCTAAAAGAACTTGATCAAGAGGGCCATGAATTAGAACACCTATGATGATCTTGTTACTTCCTCTTATCGGTGTTATTGTAGATAAGGCTTGAGGAGTAGTCCTAAAAGAACATTCGATTCAGTCTAAGGGGTCGGAAGGGCGAACAATGATTTTTTTTTTTGTTCCGGATGGATATGCTTTAAGTGGAGGAAAGCCACTAGAGTTCTCTGTGATTGAAAAGTACCCAATAAAGTTAAAGGGAAATTCTATCGTACTGCTATAAGACCGGCAGTATTATATGGTAGTGAATGTTGGGCTATGAAGGGACAACATGAATGTAAAGTGGGGGTAGCCGAAATGAGAATGTTGAGATGGATGTGTGATCATACAATATTAGATAAGATTAGGAATGACCATATACGTGAACGAGTCGGAGTGGCTCCTATTAGTGAGAAAATGGTAGAGAATCGTTTGAGATGGTTTGGTCATGTTCAGAGAAGACCATTAGATGCGCCAGTAAGAAGAGTAGATCAAATAATCTGGAGTCCGATTAAAAGAGGGAGAGGGAGGCCAAGGCGGACACTTGGCGAACTAATAGAGCAAGATCTATCGGTGAATAATATACCGAAAGGTTTGATTACTAATAGAGCGGAATGGCGTCGTATGATCCATGTAGCCGACCCCACCTAGTGGGATAAGGCTTTGTTGTTGTTGTTGTTGTTGTTGTTGGATGGATATGCTTTAAATCTCAACTATTTGAGATTTTTTAAGTTACAATCACTTATGCATAATAAGATGAAGAAGTCACTTGTTCTTACGAAGCTCTACTTAATATAACTCCTAAAATAACATCAGTGAATGAGGATTAATTTCTTGTTATGCTTTGATATTCGTAACATGGATATTGTTCTTCGTTGTATAAACCTCCTATTGTTAACCTGGTTATGTACAATTGTGATCTTCTATTTCTCGTCACATCTGAAAAAATTACACACACTCAGAATGTCATTCAATTCTTCAATTATAATATGCTTATAAAATTTGTATATTGTTTCTTGTTTGCTTCTCACCTACTTGACATCTATAATACCATGTAACAAGAGAAACAATCAACTCCACTCATGAGATAGGAGTGGGTAGAATAGGGATATAAAATATATCCTAACATTTGATTTTCATTTCTCGAGGGATTTTTAAAAGAGTGAAACGTGCCAACTACATCCCTCAAGATTTGAATGGGCAGTATTTCAAAAACATTTCTCGTAAATCCCACAAGATTAATTTCTTTATTACTTTTCAACTATTAAAATACACTTGCATAATTTTACTAAAGACTTATGTTCTTTTAATCAATTGTATCAAGCATGTTACTTTAGGATGCAAATAAATTTATTTTCATCTATATTTGAATTTTCGATAAAGATCACTTATAAAAAATATATATTCTACCCAACTTTTTATTTTATCAAACAAAAAGTGAATTCATTTATCACACAGTTTCAAATCATCTTTTCATTTTTTCTTGTCCTGAAAAAAGATTTGTTACACTCTTCAACCCCTGCAATCCACCTACATCCCTTTACTCAAGCAAAACACAAGTAATTACATAATCTCCCACTAGAATGTAAGGAATCAATTTCCAATATTATGAGAAGCAAAATAAGACCTGACCTGGCTGTTAATGAATTGACCTGTAGGTGTGGGCAGAACATATCTCACCAAGTGGCTTCTCAATTCAAGAGAGCTGAATTCACCTTTACAAGTGGTGGTTCTGTCAACAAGAGAGCATGTAGTTCATTGACAACTCAAAAATCTGCCTGTTCATATTCTTGCTGAAAGGAAAGAAAGCATGCATTCAATGAGCAAGACATCAAACAAGACTATCCAAACTCTTCATGTATGAAGCCCACATTTGCAAGGCTCACTCGCAAGAAGAAATTTGCACCAAAACAATCTGGACAGTGAATCACTTCCACATGGCAATTACTATAATGAAAAACAAGATGTTATGCAGGTCAAGAAAAGAAAAGAACATGTTGACATTTGTTTGACACCATTACACTACAATGGGGAAGATCTAAAAACTCTTTTCACAACCAAGTGTCTACAGTCCTCAACAGTAAAGCCATGAAGTACATTATGACTGATAACTAAGTGCTCATGATCAAGCAAAAGGGAAAGACGTGAAGCATAATAATGATATTCAACAGCTATGCATCTAGAAATATTACAGAAAATAATCTCAACAACAACAACAAAGCCTTATCCCACTAGGTGGGGTCGGCTACATGGTTCATACGACGCTTGATCCATGTTCATGAGATCGACAGAGTTTTACGCTGGCTGTCGGGGCCTAACACAACCCTCCTCCTTTATCCGGGTTTGGGACAAGCTATAAAACATAGGCGGAGTTACAGAAAACAATCTCAATAAAAAATTTAAATTATTAAGCTATGCACACATCTAGGTAAAGGACAGCATCATGCTTCGCCATAATCATATTGTAAAAGTGCAGTGGTGAGATAATTTTCCCTCTAGAAAGAGAAGCTTCCATTCTCTAAATTCATTTCCAACTATCACATCTCAGAGTCCAGGCATGCACCATTTTCATGGACTTCAAGAACATGCTCATGAATATTTATAAGAAAAACTGATGATGCCAAAAGCATAACATCTTAGGCTATATTAGCAATAAACTACCCAGGAGAAAATAAAAGTTCTCCACAATTAGCCTTGATTGCTTAAAAATACTTGTCGTAGTTGTGGTCATGAAATCCGTCTAATCAGCTTCTTGTTACTAGAGAGCCGAGGACATGAAACGTGCATATACATTTAGTAATCGTGTGTCCCCGAGTTAAAAAGAAAGCTCCAACTCCAGCCAAGTTCTTAATCCCACCAAACGCCTTACATCTTTAAGTGTTCCCTGTTTTATGCCAACGAATAAACAACATGTTGAAGATTTCAAAGAAGGAATACCACAAGATTCCACGAATAACCCAACATTGGTGCCCTGCTATATGTCCTGGCGCCTGGTATATCCGTAGATTGGCATAATTCAGTCGGTTTACCCCGATTCCAAGAAGATTAGTTGCAGAACCCAGAGGGTTCTCATTAATCCCTCAGAGCCAGAGAACGCCCTGAGTGACAAACCTATCATTTCGTCCGTAAACGCGTGGAGACATTGCCAAAAGTTCGATTGCGAGCGAATCAAACCGATAGCTCTAATGAACACAACAAATAAGGCATGAAAGCTTCACGGAAACAACTCAAAACAATCAAGTAAAAGACGAGATCGAAGCCGAGAGAAGGAACTCGAGATTTGAGAATCGTTGTCATAAAATCGAACTAAAAAAAGCAAGTGACGGGATTCGAACGGAGAAGAACCCTTACCTCCATTGGCGACGACGGAGCGCGAGAGGATTGAGGCGTGCTCGTCTCATCGAGCCCCTTCCGTCGTGCGTGAGAAGCAATCGAGAAGCGTCGAGGGGCTTCCTCGGATTGGTGGTTGGTTATTTATATACTGTGTCAGCTTTTGCGGAAGCGGGAAAATAATGAGGACGGTGGTGGTGGCGGAGATCGATTGGGAGAGCAACCGACTTAAAACGGTCCTCCGTGTCACGTCCCATTTGCCGTGCCGGGGAAGAAACCAGATATTATAAACGGGCCGGTACATGTGGCAGCCTCTACTGCTACAACCAAGAGTTACGGGTCCTCTTTTTTTCTCGATTTGTTTTAATTAGCATCTGATACGATAAAACGCTACTGGTGTATTTTTCTTTGTTGATTTGATTAAAGCATAACGATTAGTGGATCGAAAAAATTATCGAATTGTTTTATAAATTGAATAAAAATATTTGATAAAAATAACGATTATTGTACAGTATATAATGAGAAAAATTAATAGAAAATATAATTAACGATTATTCTTGTACACATCAAATTCATAATAATTAATTTTTATTTATTTCCAAATATTAATTTTTAAATTATTATTTTAATATAAATTATTGATTACATCAAAATAAAAATTATTTGGGTTGTAAATAAAATAAAAGATATGATATATTAAAATAAAAAATAATATATGATGATTAATAATTAAACAAAATTTTATATTTATATCTATACTCTAGTATTAAAACTTATAAACACTATTTTAAAAAAAATTATCAAACAATTATCGAATCAAAACATTATATATCACTCCCTACTCTACAATTTTAGGTGCCAAACAATATCTTAGTGAGACGATTTGGTGATTAAAAAATATCTCAGGGTTATTAGTCTTGGTAGCTAATCCGATAGAAAAGTAGAATTGTTGACTTTCATTTGCTCAGAATCATCCCGAAGACACTTCACTATTCTATAGAAATATTTTTTTCAGAAATATAAACTATTAAAATGCATATTTATTATAACAATATCCACAAATTCATCATATAAGGATCCGGAAATGTCCATGACTCCACCATACTAAATATGCGGAAAAATAAAAGCTAATCCAATAACCTAATCGGACTCAATCCTACACTATGTGCAATATTGGGCCTGACCACCTGCATCACTATCTTTTATCCTCTTACTTGCATGAATCCAGATGCAGGTGAAAACTCATGAGTATAAAAATACTCAATACGTAGGGTACAATCTAGGGGTGTTCACCGGGTCGGATCGACCCGTGAACTCGATGACCCGACCCGAACCGATTTGGGTCGGTGGTCGGGTCGGACCCAACCCGATCCGAACTCGACCCGACCATGAGTCGGGTTGGGTACGGGTTGGATTTTTCCAACCCGAGTCGACCCAACCCGACCAACCCGAATTTTTTATTTTTTTTATTGTTTTTCTTTTTTTATTCAAATTTATGCTTATATTTGATCTAAAAAAAATTTTAAAAAATTGAAATAAAATATTTAAGTTGCATAAATAATATTAAACAATTATAAAACTTATTTTATAATTTTAAAATAATATTTTATATTTAATAAAATATAAAAACAACAAGAAAAATTTTTTAAAAAAATTGGGTGGTCGGGTAACCCGACCCGAACCGGGTTGGGTCGGATTTGGCCTCCCAATCCCCTTCGACCCGACCCGATCAAATTTGGTCGGGTCAGGTCGGGTTCATTCACGGGTCGGGTTCAACCCGATCCGTGAACACCCCTAGTTTAACCATAATAATAATCAATAAATCAACAGTACTGGATGGATCAATAGGATAGAGCTAAAAAAATCAACATATCAATTAATCAATAAAGTCATAAACAATTAATACGATCAGGTAAGAGATCAAAGGATCAATCAATATCAATTATCAATTATGCCTAATCACTATGGCGCTATTAAATTTAATAATTTTCAATTCAATTATCAATCAATTAGTTATCGGCCAATAATAATTTTTATTCAATTCAATGGGTGGATGCAAAGCCAATCAACGCCAAAAATCCGAATGACCATGGTTCAATTCAATTCAATTTCCATTCTATTCAATTCAGTAGGAAGCGCTTGGTCAATTAAAGAAAACTCCAAGCAGTGGGGGATCAAATCACGAGAAGCTGTCCTCCAATAGTAGCACTAACAATAACTTCGTGATGACGGAGGACCATGGTCATCACAGAACAGTCATAGCTTTTCTAAAAGATGATGTCTCATACTTCTAGATACACTATCTGTCCCATACAATATCCATAACAATATCAATATGACCCAGAGAGCTTAGAGACAAGTGGAGAACATCGAGACCTAGCAGTTTCCATCTTTTATCTTGTTTATCCTAAAGACTTATCTTTAACAATTCAATTTAGGTTAAACAAGAACTCAATCAGGAGAAAACTACTGGATCAATAATATGATAGATAACAGGATATGATGGGGTAACGATAACGATAATCTCAAATCAAATCTAGCAAATTTGATGAGGTCAGGTCTGTTTACAATATGATCATGAATGATAAAAATAATTAACTATAGTAACTATTCAATTATCTATAATAAAATATCTCAAATTACGTTTTCTGTCCCCAAAATTTGGCCCGCGTCGAATGAAATCGGGTCGTGTTCAGAAACGTTCAAATTCACCTCATCCAAAACAAACTCGAGCCGAGTGTATGGTGAACCCGGACTGGCCGGCCGGTTCACCCTCTATCACGATTGCACCGAACCCATGCCGCACCGAAGCACAATCCGAGCTGGGTCAATAGGAACCCATGCCGGGTTGGACAACTCGATCCGGTTCCGAGTCCAACTCGGTTCGGATTACGTGGAATCCGGGCCAGGTTCTGCCACCGACGGAGAAGTGCGTTCCGACGCAACTTTCCAACCATCATAACTCTTTCGTACAATGTCCAATCTATGCATACTATATATCAATGGATTCTCGGTACAAAGAAGAAGAAAATAGGATTTCATGTCACGAAAAACCGACGACATAGGAATTCTCCCTACGTACCTAAAGTTGGCTAAAAAACCAACTGCAATCCTTTCCTGAAAAAACTGCACGAACACCGATCTTTGCCCAGCGATTTCTCTATGTCCGCGTCCCGAAACTCGCGACCACCGCTTGGAAGTTCTTCTTCTATATGACGACTTCGAAATCAGTCGTCGCGTGCTCTAGGGGGTGCCTCGGTTCGCATGAAAACAAGAGAAAAAAAGAGGCTCGTGGGCAAAATTCTATTTGGCAAAAAAAGGGTTTCTAGTCACCTCTTAATGCATATTTATAGTGCATATTTAGGATTTTCAATTCTATTGGACCTTGGACTCTCTTAGGATCAATTTTAATCATTTGTATTATCCCATAATTTCTCAGATCTAATTAAATTCGATATTAATTATTTTTCTATCATAACAACTCAATTAATCACAATCCCTTTCAAATTCCCTCTTATCTCTTTATTCATCTTTTCTAATTTTCTTTCAGAATATTAACTTTAAGATTTTCAAATCCATCAAATTAAAATAAATATTTTTTATTTATTTTCTAAAAATTTGGGTCATTACGAGAATATTTAAAATATTTGTTTCTTAAATGATGACGCTTGCAAACTTAAAATCTACTTGTCGAGCAGTTAGGAGGTGTTTACTGCATTACCTTTTCACTTTACCTAACAATCTACATTATCTATTAGAAATATTGTCACCTATTAAATTACCAGCAATGTGCATTACCTTATTTACTACATACAAGTAATCTTTTCAACAATTTAAATATCACTATACAACTTTTACTAAAATACCTTTCATCACTAATATTAAATTAAATATTATATAATCTAACTAAAAGCTCAATAAAATTAATAAATATAATAAATATAATTATAAATATTTCATATATATTTTTAAATGAAAATAATGGTAATGTATATAATATTTAAAATAATAACAAAATAAAATAATTTTTATATAAATTAATATTATTAATTATGATGATAATAATATTATTTATTGCTGTTATATGAATTTTTATATTATTTTTATGATTTATTTGTCTAAGATTGGAAAGGGTAAGAATGAAAATAAAATAAAAATATATTGTCATTTGGGTGGCAATTTGGATGGACCCCCTCCCCCCTCCTAGTCAATGTGGATTGTCACTTCATAAGCAATCTGCATTGCTAGGCAATTCAGATTACCTGCAAATTAAAATAAAGTAAATAAGGCAATGTGTGGACTCATGTAATTTAACTTCAAATTACCAGTAATCTAAAAAGATTACTTGTAGGAAAACGCCCCTTTAATTATTAGTGCTAAAACATACGCTTTCTACAAACTTCAAATTATCTCCAATTTTAAGAATTATCTCGATAATGTCATTAATGTCTTAAATTTCCAAAATGTGAAGTTTTCCTTGATCTTTTCTTTTGATTTTTCTTTGTCCAAAATTTTTTCGACCAGGAGATCCATGAGTCTAATGTGAAAAAAGTAAAGTTGAAAATAGAAAGACACATACATCGTCTTGGAATGAAAATGTGTGACAGACCCTTGTTCCCTTCTTTGTCCAAATTTTAAAATTGCATGTTAGTAAATACAGATCCATCCTTAAAAAAGTCAATGCATTGCGAGTTTAGTAACCTTTCTTTCTACAAAGGGGTGCAAATTAAAAGTTAAAAAACAACTCCAAAACTAAGGGTCTGTTTAGCAAACAATTAACGGAGAGATGGAATGGGGAGGTGTGGTGAGTGATGAGGTGAGGTGGTGTGATATGTCATTAGAAAGTCCATGTTTGCATAATAAATTATAAAAGATGTGGGGTGAAATAATGAAGATTTTATTTGTATAAAAGTCATTTTTATCCTTCATTATATATTTAAAGTATTTATAATCGTTAATTAAGAGTGAGCATGAATCAGAATGACTGGTCGTCCTCACCCGCATCGGTTCTGATTTTTCAAATTTTTTCTGACCTAATAAATAATTGAATCAAAATCGAGTCTCATTTCTTTGACACTCAACCAGGTCGAATCGAGATCGAATCCAGATTTTACGTCTTGATCCCGAGTGAATATATTATATTAATATTAAATTATTTTTAAATAGTATATTTATGTTTATTTTGAATAAAATTTTATATTTACTAAAAAGTTTTATTTAATAAAAATTATAGATAAATATGTATTCATATTAAAAAAAAGATAATATGTGTGTGCATGAGAAAGAGAGAAAAGAGAGAGAGTGGTAGTTTAATTTGATAATAAAAAAAATAAAAGGAATTAATTTGATCTAAAATAATTTATCCCTCCTCATTATTGATGGTGGAATGAAAAATGTGATGTTTAAAGAGCTTAACTATTCCACTCTACCCCTCTTAACTAAAATAAAAAATATAACCAAGCATGATATAACTAATTTCATTCTCTTATATTCCACCATATCCCTTCGTAACACTCAATTCAAACATACCCTAAGAATTTGAATCCTTACAAATCTGAATATATGTTATATTTAAAGAATATTTTTAATAGGATGGAATGTTTATAAGGATTAATGACTATACATTGATGTTAGTAGCTTCCGTAGAAAATACTGCAGGCGATACTCTCAGAAGGTTAAAATGTCCAGGTTCATGGAATGTGTACGACTTATGTTTACGGGAGCTCAACAAACTTCTAATTCTCTTCAGTTCCTTCAGCTTCAAGATCTTCATCCATCGTATTGTTTGCTTCATTATTGTTTTCTTCATTTTCCATTGAGTTATGGTCGTTATTATCATCCTCGTCTACAGCATACACTTGGGAACTCACTACTTGTCCAAATAAATCCTTGTGCTTCAAATTTCCTGTAATAATAGTCACGGTTAGATGAGCACGAGTTACAACCTTAGCAAACATCAAACATCACCCGTATATGGATTGCATCTTAACCCCATGGAATGTACATTTATATTCCAAGCAAGTCGAAAGTTCAGTAAGATTGAAAGCAATGGTGTTTCACAAGATTACATCAATAACTCACCCATCCAGAAAGTGCAATTATTTGATGTACTATGTAGCAGCACCTTAACGCGAAATACGAAACGTTCCATGGATCTCTTGGTAGCAGGAACCTTGCTCGTCACCATTGTTCTCTTCGAACCCTACAGCCAAATTGTAACTCGTTTGAAGTTGAACATGAGCAATTACTCTCCTACGTGGAATTTGCATTCAGATCTTACTTTTGCCTCAGAACATAGGGTTTGTATAGTTCTAGTTGCCTTCTGGAGTTCTTTGACCTGTCATGAAGTACAAAAACAAGAAGTTATATCAAGGCAACAAAATATCAACCATAAGAGAAACAGCTAAATCTTACCATTCGAATTATGATGTCATTGTGCTCTTGAAAATGAACCTGTAGAAAGTCAAAAACTGAAAAGATAATGTTATTTCCACATTCTTTTTATTGTTTATTTAACACCACTATAGTAACAATCACATTACAACTGTTGGAAGAGCATGAACTACCTTTGATGAAACTATCAACATATTTCCCGCCATACTTGATTGCCATAGCATGGACAGGAACCTGAAATGCAACAAAAGCATGTTATGGTGCCATTGTTAATGTCACATAGTCAATTAAATATAAACACAGATCAAACGGTGACACATATTAGTAACCCTAAAAACTCCTGGCCTATCCAGAAAACGACAAAAAAAACACCTATTCTTAATCACAAATCAACTTGATACATGTTCACAGGGATAGCTCCATTATATCAGTAATCATTTGATCTTCCATATCTTGTGATCAGGATTTTTTTTTGAAACGAGAGAGGACGACTAGCAAGAAGGTAGTCATCCAAGAGTTCCATTAATAATAGTAGATATTACAGTAATTTCAATAAAGGCCAACCGAAAAGCATATGGCCATGAAAACAAAATGACAACAGCATACTACCCAAACCAAAAAGTGACTTCACATCTCAATGCACCAGCAACTGCCATCACATGTTGGCTACACCGGAGAGTGCAGAGCGCAACCAACAAAAGTCACAGAACCAGATTTGCCTCTAACTTTTAGGCGGATTACGAACACTCTTTCGCCGGATACCCCACGCCTGAGCCACCAAGGCGAAAACGTCCTGGTCGTGCACCGTCACAGAGTCACCAGCCACATTTGTGGCACAAAGGGCAGCACCTGTCACCACACTTGCGGCATAAAGTTTGTTAGCCAATGCCACAGGTCCAGTCACACCCGTCCCTGACGCCGCCGAGACATCAGCGAGGCCAGGAGCATGGTCAGCAGCCAGATATTTCCCATCATTGGCCCGTTGGTCCACCACAGACGCCACGGATCCAGAATTGTTGTTCGTCTTGCAAGGTCAGTATGACTTGGAGGGGCATGGATGCAAGAAAAGAACCGAGGATCATATATATCTTGTAATCAGGATCCATATCACTTGGAGGCACATGGATACAAAGAGAGAACCTAGGATTAGATATCCGTAATCATGATCCATATCACTTGAAGGGGCATGGATACAAAGAGATGTGAGACAGACCCTCTTAGCCACTTCATTTTGTAATATTTTTTATACATCAAATACTAATTAGTTCTACACACACACACCCCCCCCCCCCCCCCCCCCCCTGAATTGGTAATAAGTTGTAACATGCCCCTGAAAGATCACCTGAGATTGGTGGAGAAAAGTGTACTTGAGGGCTAAAAGCATAATCTTCAGAACTAAAGCTGAAACAATAATATGGAGATATTATAGTTCACTGTATAATTAATAGATGATTGGTTCAAGTTTACTGAGAACTGTGACGTTCCTACATTGCCAGTGATTAATCCTGACATTATGCTCTTCCTTTTAAAAGTGTTCCCAAATGTCTGATCCATTCTTCTAAAAACAGTAAAGAGATCGGCATTCAATCAACAATCTACGTATTAGATTATTGGAGATTCCATCTCACATTGAATGATTTTGATCCCTGAAGGGTATTTGAGAATCTTGCTTTATTTTCAAGGAGTAATTACCCCAACCAACTCCAGTTGTAATTTGTAAAAGACTCCTTGTTTGCAAAATAAGCCTAGCAAGTAAAAAAAACTCATAGATGCAAATGTAAGCTATGGGAGAAAAGAAACCACAATTAAATAATCTTCAAACTCAAATTCAGTGTCATCACCTTATCATGAACCTTGCACATATTAATCAATGACACAACGATGCCTACAGTCTGGTGTAGTTTCACTAAGAACTGCTTGACAGATTCCTGCTGCACATCTCTTTGATGCTTGGATATTACCTCCTTAACCTATGGCAAAGAGGAAACATTCAATGAGATTGTGAAGTAGGAAAACAGTAATATATAGAAAATGTCTAAGATAAAGTTACCATTTTGTCTACAATGACAAGATTCTCTTCATGCTGCATGATAAAAATTCTGTAAATGTTGTATGCGCTCCCAATCTTGATAAAATTAGACGACAAGTAAAAGAGAGGAATTTTAACTCTTACCAGCACCCGATACCATGATAGGAGCATTGAAGGACATAAAGATGGAAAACCATGAACTATTTCTTGTGTAGTTATATTTCTGCATGAAGGCACCTATCACAAAAGCAACTTATCTTAGGTTGCATTTTTACAGTACATGACCTTAAGAAACCCCACAAGGTATCATTTATAGGTTCCATTGGATCAATCAAATCATCTTCACCTAGGGGAGAGCAAAACCAGGTTGGGGTCCGGGTCCCGAGCGGTACCGGGACCTGGTCGGACCCGGAAAATCAGGAATAAGACCGGGAATGGAACCGGGAGTTTATTAAAAATAAAATAATGTAATACTAATACAATTAAATCAAATTTTAGATAATTTAATATATTATTATAATTATATTGTTGTTGTGAATCGGGAATTGAACTGGGAATGGATAAATCATATTAGAATATTCTAAATTATATAAGTTTAATATATTATTATAATTATATTTTTATTTTAACCGGACCACGCCACGGATCGAGAATTTTAGTGCTGGACCCGGTCCTGGCCCAAAACCGACCGGGTTTTCTCCAACCCACAACCGATTCCGAACCGGTTGTACCGCGGAACGGGAATATTTCCCAGGAATCCAGGTCAGTCCGGTCCGGCCGTGCTCACCCCTATCTTCACCTAGGTCCATGCAAATAGCATACTCATAAACAGGCACATGCAAAAGTCACTGCGGATGGATGCACCTGAGGTAACACTGAGCAAGCTAACTCTTCAAGTAAATCAGAGATGGATTCACTGTTCTTAAGGTACATTTGCAGTGCCATCTGTATAATGTCACCCTGAGACATGACAGAATTAAATAAGAAAACCGAAGTAGTTACAAGTGAAAGAACTTTTTTATTTACAAAAGTAGAAAATGCATCAACAAATTACTCACACCTTAGTCTTTGATTCCTTTGCATTGTCCTGACAACCTGGATCATACATCAAGAGCTTACGAGCAGAACATGCAAGCCTACTTCTCAGAAAGGGAAGTACTTCCTGAGAGCATCCCACGTGAATGGATTTTCCATTTCCTTCGGGAGACTTTTGAAATAGCATAGTAGTTGAATTAACAACTGACTGCAGAGTAATTAAAACTTCTGATGCAAGTGCAAATGAAAATGAGCATGCTGCACAAGAAAATAACTCCCATGAAAATGAAACACTAAGTCAGTAATGTAAAATAGAAGAATGTAGAAAGAGTATAAGTACCAATGTCCATGACACCCTCAAAGAAAGAGTATACACCACAGTACATGTATTCAAAACTTCCAGAAGTTGGAAGTGGTTGGTGACCTGAAAAGAAATGATCTAGTTTCTCAATTGGTTGGAATGCTTCTAGCAAGTCCCTTAGAACTGGCAAATTGGTCTGAAGGAATAAGTCAGGAAGGCATATAAACTGCAGGCAAAAGAGCAAAATTGATTAGCATAAAAGAAGATAACAAGTTTGACCATTCTACTTTACAAGAATACCTTGCTATAGCATAACAGAACTTCTTTGAGTACAGAACTTGCTGTTGATCTTTTTGAAAATAGTACATATGGCACATCTGGGTTTCCAGCTGAAGAAGAACAAGCTTTCCAATGGTCTTCACAAGTTTCAGATTCTACATCGTTTTACATAATGGTGTCACATGCTCTAACAAAATTAAAATGCAAAACTTACATCACAACTTACCAGCTCCAATAAGAGGGAGTGTGTCATCAAGATGTTTTCTTAGGCTAGCAAAAAATAGCCTGACCTTCTTCAGAAACTCGGTTGTTGTCATTCCACAATGACCATGTGAAGCCTTTCCAAGTTGTCTGCTAGGAGGATTTAACTGGTCCAACTTGACATGAAGATCCCGGAGTAGGTAGAGATGCAATGGCATCTAATGAGCAAGAATCCAACTGAATTAGTTTCAGTGTTCAAATTATTTAAAGCTAAGATGCTTCCACAAATCAAATCAGAAAAAATAATACCTCAGCTTTAGGATCTGAACAGCAGGAATCCCCTCTCTGCACTAAAACAATTCATGTGTTAATTAAAGTAACTGCACAATTACCAGACTGTCGAGTTTGTTATTACAGGAATGATAAAGCAATTGCTCTGACAAGAAAATCAAAACACTACAATTTTAGAATAAGTCACTTGTAGAGTTTGCTACCACAGGAATGGTAAAGCAATTGCTCTGACAAGAAAATCAAAACACTAGAATTTTAGAATAAGTCAAATGTGGATTCCAATATTTCAAAATGAGGCCCATTTTTTGTTTTAGACATTTCTGCCCGTAACCAGAGATGGCCCAATTTGGATAACAGTAAGGAACAAACTAGTGAACTAACTTCTCCATTATGTTTATTCCTGATTGATCGTGTTATACAGATGCTATTACATCTTAAATACATGCTTATGGAAACATGCAGAAAATATAATATGTCGATGATCACGTACGGTTGGTTGCGCACTTGCGCTAATAGCAGTAGAAGAAGACCATCCATTATGTGAAAAATGCTTTATCGTATCAACATAACCTCAAATGTGAACTTGACAAGCTTCATAGAAAACAAAAAAAACAGCACTTGAAATTTTTTTACTTGAATTCTGTTGCACAATTTTACCTCAGAAATGGTCAACAGAAATAAGCAATCAATACGAAGTGGCCTGAATTTTAATCTTTGTGATTCTAAAACTCCAGTTGTTGCTGATATATCAAACTGCCCAAGTTCCTCAGAGTCAATGGTCTTCTCACTAGATGATGGCCCTGAAGAACATCTTTCTAAGACTTCCTGACTTACAACAGCACCTGCTCTTTTTAGGGCGTCCACAATGGTTGGCTGCTTGAGTTTTCCTTTGGCTTCATCTAAAGCTGTAGATCCTTTCCTTTTGTGCTTCTTCGGTGGATTGGTTTGTGCATCATTCTTCTCCCTTTGCTTTGCATGATCCAGTTTACCCAATAAATATGATCCAGAATGTTTGTAGGAATACTGGAGTTCAGGCAAAGACAAAGGACAAACTTTGAGGCAGGCATTAAGTAAAGCCTCCAAAAAACTGCACAAACAAGAGTCTTTCAGTTAGTTTGTCTTTTTAGAGGAGTTAGCATTCAATCACTAGAAGTTACATCTCTAAGGGAACTAATATAGGACTTTTGAACTGCAAAATATTAGCACACATTTTGGTTAATCAAAAGCAAATATGAAGTGACAAGAACAGAATTAAGGATCTTCAGCCACAATGATTGATCTCTAGTTATGGACCTTCCTGTAATTTAATTAGGAGCCCATTAGGGGCTTCCTTATATTAAATTTCTTTTAATTAGTTTTACTTTTATTCAGGTTTCCTTCTTATTTGGTGTAAAGGTGATTAGAACTCTATAAATATTTTCTGTTCGATGTATTATAAAACAAAAGTGAAAAATGAATATTTGCTAATAGCATACTCATCCTGAAGTGGATTCAAATCTCCATCACCCAGGCAACACAAAATGGTTGCCTAGTAAGACTTTAATGATGTTATGAACACTACTAAACAATGTGCTAGTGAGAAAACATGTAATGTATGGAATGGTACCAAATGGCAAATGAAATGTTGGCAGATCCAGTGATATAATCCTGCCCCCTTCGCAGCTGGAAGACCTAGCTACCATTGTAGTACTAGAACATTTGTAAAATGGTTTGGAGATGAAAATTTCAAGTGCTTAAAGGATGGACAGTCACATTAATGTTAATAAGATTATTTGATCATCTAAAAAATCCTTAAAAAATAGACATTTCTTTGCAATCTAATTTCCAAGAGAATTTCTTCATTGTTTCAGCATACAAGAAGAAATCGAATATCGATTACATGTTGATATTTGAGTCACTGATCCATTGGAATACTGTTCACACAAAAACATTGATATGATGAAATGAAATTCTAATGTCAATCCAACTATAATTCTAAGGCTACTGAATAGGAAACACCTAGGAACCCATGGACAGTAACATCACTATGCTACATATCACAGAAAGGTCTCATGTAGTAAACAAGCAATAACGATAAACTAATGTACCAATACTTCTAAGTAAATCATCAAGAACAGATCAACAAAACTCTAACTACATAAATGATGATGATTGCGTAGAACTTAGTTCTTGCTCTTTTTTTGTCCAATAAACATTCAAATTTATTATCACTTGTCTAATTTTATTTTTTATTTTTTACTTCAAAGCGGAATGTTAGCAAATAAGCGGAATGTCTAATTTATTATCACTTGTCTAATCTATTATCACTTGCTGATGATTCTGAATATTTCATCCCAACGTGGAAAGCAACAGTAATCAGAATCACTTACACTAAATTTCTTAAGCGCTTCAAAAGTTTTGATGTCATATGATCCTTTGTGGCTTGAGACACATGAACTTTACCAACAACTTGAGTAGTAAAGGCATTAAGCTACAAGTAGCACCACAACATTAGTTTGGAAGCAAAGCATAATAAGGAATAATGTGTTTGTTGTACTTACCAGTTCCCGTATCCAATTGATGGCATAGTAGATGGAGCAGCAGCACGTGTACTTTTGTGTCTCTGTAAGTTTCTTCCATTGAGCTCCAACCAAGTACTGTCAATTGAATGTAATGTACCGAATTGCAATAATGTATCAATTAAATAGAAGTCAAAATGTTTTTGCCTAAAATAAGCACATGGTTACAGAAAGCTAATAGCAACATGATTTCGTATTACGCACATATTTTAACAGACTGATTAAATTTTATTTATATATTGTATATCATATTGAAAAATGAACTGCTAAGACATGGATCATACTCTAGAAGAAGGAAGATGCATGGGGCAACCAAGAAGCGCATCAATTCCACCAAGAGAGCCCTGATTTGTTATCTTCTCAACCTTGTTGTATAAAAGGCAAAAGCTTCAGTTAAAACTAACAATACTCAGTTTCATAAAAGAAGATGGTAGTCCTGAACTTACGGTGGATAATAGTGAAAATTGAGATGGAAGAATTTGCAGGGAGAACGAAAGCCTGAAACAAAACAGATCTCAAAATCAGAAAGGCAGGGACAGTAACATCGAGCTTCTATCCAACAAAAGCATCATAAACTTCTATCCAGAATAAGACCAAATGAATAATAATAAATCACAGCATATCCAAACATTACAGCTGCCGAGAAGCCGAAATCAATGGCAGTATGTTAAGGCACACAGGCGACAAACTGCCATCCAAATTCATCCATACTTCCCCTAAAACCACAGAACAATGGTAGACCAAGTCAAATCAAGGATAACCCACAAGGAGGGTGGATATGGTGTCATACGTTCCAAGTAACATACCTTCAATATCATCACATAGGTAACTATTAGGCAAGTGCCCTCCTTCGAGATCAGCTAGAAATAATGACTCAAAATCACCAACATGTTTCCCTATCCTTCAAATAAGAAGTGTCAACAGTTTTTTTCTTTTTCTGAGGAAGAGAGGCATCGGAGAAATTACTGCTTAGAAAGTCAAATACTTGA
Source organism: Pontederia crassipes (assembly GCA_030549335.1). Classification (NCBI taxonomy): domain Eukaryota; kingdom Viridiplantae; phylum Streptophyta; class Magnoliopsida; order Commelinales; family Pontederiaceae; genus Pontederia; species Pontederia crassipes. The sequence continues at coordinate 3,364,905 of CM060197.1, forward strand.
TTCGATTATGGAAAAGTGTATTAGTTAAAAATCATATTCACATTCCCTTTATCATATGACTTGAAAGAAAATAAGCTAAGTTTTATAAACATTCACCATTCAACAATTGCTGGCTGCATCGAATTGCACTCCAGCAAAAGAACTAGTTGGTCATATAGAAGGAGTAGAGCCAAATTCTCAATTTTGCATGAATCTATAGCCATTTTCAGTAGCTCCATAGCTTCATGTGCATTAGATTTCTGAAACAGAATGATACTTAAGAACAATGACAACCATAATAAATTATACAGCTAAATGGAGCAGAACATTACACATTCCACAAAGTTAAAATTCAGGAGATAGGTCTTTCCTTATTCTTTTTATACATAATTTTGAGCCATAGGGTTGTCGAAGCCCATCGGAATATGCCAAAATATCATAGTGGCAAGATACGCTGTACTAATTGTATGAAACTACCCATCATATTGTCAGCATTTAGACCGTGGGAAAAGCAGTTAATTGTGCTTTTTTACGAGAGCAATTACTTCTGTTTGCAAAGCCTTTAGATCATGGGATTCTTGGTTACTTCAGTATTGGATTAAACAATTTCACACAGTAGCACTCACATGCAAACAAAAAAAAACAAATGGACAATATGGCGATGCAAAGGAAAAGGTCAGCATGTTAAGATGGGTTTCACAATCTTTTGGCATGGTATGCCACAGAGATTGATATACATGTTTTAAAAAGGAACTAAAGAAAAGAAATGTCATTGTCAAATAATATCAGTTTCCAGTCATGACATTGATCCAGTAGAAGACCTGAGATGGTGAAAAATAGGACGTGGCGTTTGCATAACCAAAACAAGAAATTATCTTCAAGGTTCCAATGATTCCCATTCTTTTGTATGTCATTTCTGAGCAGCTAACCTGTTGTGTAGAATAAATAATGTCTGGAGATTTAGTACTTCTGAACCAATGTCTCTAATGTGGGAAATCAAAGAAAGCCAAAATCAAGCAAAATTACCTGCTTCCTCACAATCATTAACAATTCATTTGCAATAGAAGAACCCATTGAATCAACATTTGAGCGAGCAGACAATGCCAAATGACAGAAAACTTCATAGACCTATAACATTGTGAACATTTTTCAGGGAAATAGCACTGTGAACCAATATGTGATAATTATATAAGTACTGATCAGATACCCCCCCCCCCCCCCCCCTCCCCGCCCCCTGAAGAAAATGATATTATAGAACCTTATTTAGATGGTGTTCATTGAATCCCTCTAAATAGTCCAAGATACCTGTAGAAATGGCAGATTTTACAAAATGCACATGCTAGAGGCACAGTTGAATATAATATTTCACGGAGACTGTACTGATACCACTTATATGTGAAGAAATCGGTATTATATCTTCAGCATATTTTGATGCCAGCAAAGTCATAGTCTCCAAAGCCGAACTGACTTCATGGTTAACCCCAGAACCTATATGTTCAACTAAGGCACCCAACACCTGTGTGGCATTGATAAGAAGTTAATCACTCTGTAGAAAATGAGATAATTCAAAATTTAGTCAGACTTTACAACTTCAACATTTTGCTAATAAGAGAAAAACATATTTCCATCCTATTTGTATACTGAAAACATTTAGTTAATCCGAAAACTCGTCAGTTTACAACTTTTAGTTCAGACTCATTTTGGAGATGTTGCAGCTTATAGTCCTGCTAATGTAACCTCCATCATGTAAGCCAACCTTAGAGGTGGTAGGGAAGGGTAATAAGCGAAGCGTAGTGAAGTGACTGGGACATCAACACTTGAGAGAAACAAAGTGGTGCCCGCTCACACAGGCGTATGTATCCTTTGAGGGGAAAAAGGATGATTAACCAGAATGTTAACCATCCAAAACCTTTATTGATGCAAGGGTGGTACAGTGATCACAGCTTACAGAGAAATAGAACATTTATAACATAGGAACCTCACAAAGCACGCCACTCATCATACATAAACATAGCATAATTATGGATATTCTCTATATAACAGCGGTCATTCTGAAATATTAGCCTGTTCCATTGTAACCAGATAGCCCAGATTACTGCAAAAAGGAGAGCCCGATTCCTGTGAGAACGATAAGTAATAGGAGGGCCCCTCGCACTACCATTTCGAAAAGAAGTCCAAAAGTCTTGTTCAGTCCTGAAGGAGATCCAATCAATCCTAAAGCTCGTCCAGACCTCATTAGAAACCTCACAAGTAAAGAAAAGATGTTCGGTATCTTCCAGGGAATTGGAATTGCACAATTGGCAGGTGGACACAATTCCAGAGAGCCAGCGAGCACAGTAAGAGGCAGTCGGTAGACGTCTTCTACGTAGAAGCCAAATGAAGATTTTAATTTTTAGTGGGACCTTAGTCATCCAAATCAGCCGGCAGTTGGTGAGCATGTGGTTGTCTTCAAGCTGGACAGAGACCCGCAGAATATCATAAGCTTGTTTAATATTAAAATTCCCCCGAGAGCAGGACCAACCATCCCTTATGTGAGTGTTCAGCTTGTAGGGACTGATGAGGTTCAGTAATTCCATATATTAAGAAAAGCATTGATCAGAAAGCGAATTGCTGAAAGGTGGGGACCAAAAACCATTTGCCAGATCAGGAGCATCCGTCCACATATCAGCAAGGGTGCCAGTCTTGTTATGGGCGAGAGCAAAGAGTCTAGGAAAGCGTGTGTATTCTACTTCCAGCATGTGCGCTTGCCTGAGTTTTTTATGAAGAACACACATGAGAGGATCTCCCAGATTGGGGGTACTTTTGGTAGCCTCAAAACCCTCTCCCTTTAGCCAAAATCAAGCTATGTCTCTATTTCTAACCCCCTAATGGGAAATATCCAAGAAATGCCCAAAAATGAGCTTTTAGGTCACTTTTTGTCAACATCATGCATTTATCTTCAACTTTTTTATTGGCAATGAAAGAAATATGTTCATCCTAATAATTTGGGAACAAATGTGGGTAACATAATATTTTCAGTTTGCAGGAAGGAAACTATCAGATGTCAGGTTTTCCAGAAGTATTACACAACCTAATATCCAGAAAATCATTATCACATTGGAAGCAAAAATAAAGCTTGCTTACTTCTTGTCTTGAATAAGTATCACAAAACTCTTCAAAAAGTGATATGTACAAGTAGATCCCAAACTTGCCAGCTTGCTGGTCTTTGCATGTCAGCAAATACTCACTTACAGAGAGGAAAAATGGAAAGTAATCCTGACAAAGGCAAATGACTACCATCTTAAGTCAACATGACCAACAAAAACCACATGATGTTTGTGCTTCAAAGTCATCACGAGCTACCTTTACAAGCTCTCTGTGTCCATGGAGACATTGACTGAAAAGATTTTCTGTGAAGCAATGTTCAATAATTTTCTTTTTCAACAACTTCTCTGCATTCTTTTGCAAGGAGCCTCCGTTCATGTAAATGAGCATGAGGAACCACACATCAATGACTTTGTGATCACGAGGATGGCTGATAGATTTAAGCTCTTTCAAAATAGCCTCACAGAGAACCTGTAGATAAAAGAGAAAATTTTCATTCAGGACAAACTCCCTCAGGGGATTAATATTAAAATGACTGGTACGTACATTCTTGAATCGAAGACTTGATCTCAGAGCACCAATTATCAAGGTTTCAGTGCTTTCAGCTAATGATTTACCCTTAAGCTTCTTGTTGCGAGCAGCATGAGCATCAACAGCCCCTATAAACTTTAATTGCTCACGAATCTGAGATATTATCCTCCCGACATTGGCTGGTGTAGCCGAAAGTAGAAGGAACCTAAGTAAGTGAGGCATGTGCTCAGCTTCAATTGTTCTAATGCAGGACAGCGCTATAGTCACAGCCTTTAAGAACAGCACCCGATCAAAATGCTAGCAAGTAACAAATATTTATTTAAAGACTTCATAGTAACACAATTACCTTTTCCTGTAACTGTTCATCCAAGTTTAAGTTGGAGAAAGAGTCGAGCACAGGCACCACGACCTCTGAGTCCTCCTGCAACATCCTCTCAAGTGCAGAGATCACGGCGCCATGGCTCTGCTCACCAATGATCTCCGGCAAGGAACCAATTATCTCCTTCTTGAGTTGGAGAGGTGATATAGAGAGCACATCAAGCAGCTTTGCCGTGAAGCCTTCAGGATCAACAAGGAAATCGAGCCACCGGAACTGGTTCACAATCAACCTCGCGACGTCATCCCTAAGAGGCAACCCGCCACCTCCGGCAGCGGAATCAAAGTGCTCGGGAAGCTTCTCGAGAATCATCTGCTGTATGTGAGGCTGTATCGGCGCCACCAATAGAAGAATACGAGCCAGACTCTGTGTACCTCCATCTTGAGACGCGGGAATCAGAACCCTAAACGCAATAACTGAGTCAAAATCGAATGATGCGGTAGAATGCCAGAGAGACAAGAACGCTTTGCAAAAACCTTCGTAGGCTTTGGGGGTTTCGGATGTAAAAGGAGAAGCCGGAAAGGAATTGCGCGCGGAGGGAGGGGGCGTCGAGGCGGGACTCGAGGCGGCGGCAGAGCTCGTGGGGGTCTGCGGGGAGAGACGGGGGACCGCCGTGGGGAACGCAGAGTGTGCATCCAGCATCGGCGAGCACGGAAATCAACGTAGCAACATGCCATTCATCGTCGCCACCGGGGGCTGCAGACACTGTATCTTCTTTCTCTCCGCCAATTGCCTTCCCTTTGCCTTTGGCCATGCTGCTGCTGCCGCCGCCGGCGCCAGCGTCGGAGGAGGGTTCAACAGGAGGGTCCGCGGGGCGTTTGCGCGGTTTGGGTGGAGCGGAGCGCTGGAGAAAGACCATGGTTTGGTGCTATCCAGATCGCTTTTTGTTCGACGATATGCTCCAAAGATGTGGTGGGGATATATGAGAAAATATGAACTGCGAAAGGTTTCATAGAGCGAAGGCGGCGAAATGTTTCGCCCGCCAAAATCTTGTTGGTTTTGAGAGGAAACGAGGAGGTGGAGCCCAGACATTTGAAAATGGGCCAGAGGCCTCGGCGGGCTCAGGGCCCAACCTAACTTTGAAATCATAATACGGAAATAAAAAATTATAATTTATTTGCAGGGAAAAAATTACCAACGGTCCGAACGAAATGTTTTTGAAGTAATTTTAATTTAAAATTGATCATAGACCATTGGAGTTATTTTTTTATGATCCAAATTCTCTTCTAGAAATAATAAAATAATTAATTAATGAGTTCAATATTTACGCTACCCTTTTAAGACTTAGGAAATGTTTACTATATTACCTTTTGGCATCATAATCTACATTTTTACCACTTATTAAATTATTAGCAATATATATTACCTACAACTAACTTACTAGCAATTCAAATAATATTATTTATTTATAATACTATGTAATGTGTCATTTTTACTAATTTTATTACTAATGTGGACTTAAAGTTTATATAATATGGCTAAAAAGTTGAATAAAAAATCATAAAATTGATAAATTAAATCTAATTATAAATATTTATATTTTTAATTATAAATAATGATAATAAATCTATGTAATATTCAAAATAAGAACTAATAATGTTATACTCGTGTGAATAATAATAATAATAAATTAAGTAAATTAATTTTGTTAATTGTGATAGTAACAATAGTAATAATATTTGTATCGTTATTGTCTTTACATATTTTTATATTATTTTATATTCTATTTGTCTAACATTTGAAAGGACATAAATGAATAGAAGATAAAAATAAACAAATTGCCCCTTTTCTTTCTAATTAATGTGAACTATTACTTCATAAATAATCTGCATTATTAATGTTTAAATAATTTAACTTCATATTATTAATAATCTATAAAAAGTACTTGTGGGAAAATGCCACTTTACGTCCATTCATCACCCTTAAATTTGACAAAGTTATTAATTGAAAACTTTTTATCGAATTTTTCGATAAAATGATAATCCATTTTTTTCTTAATTAATACATATAAATTATGGGTCTTACGTCCGAAAGGGAAAAAATTTCAAATAAAACCCGTTGAGCACTACAACGCCTGAGCTCTCAGTAATGCGCACGAACATAGACAAAGTTTAAACCCAAGAGCTCGGTCACAGCCCGTTACGGCCTCGGGCTCGGCGTGGACGAGCCCAGAACCGCTCCCTGGATCGAATAAATCGTAGAGGGGATCGATTCCCAATATTTTTTTCTCATTTTTCGTTTTTTAGTTCATCTCCCCCTCGCCCCTCTTCTCGCCGTCCATCACATCATCTCCTCCGACGGGGATCTCCGCCGCCGCCGTCCGCCTCCCTCGCGCATCCGCTACCGCCACCTCCTCCTCCGCTATGCGCTTCGCCGACTGATTGATGACTCACTCCAAGCGGCCGTTCTGCCACACGACGACGACTCCCCCCTCTAACGCCGGCAGAGGAACCACCGGCGGAGCCACTGCCCTCTCTACCACCGCCGACGCCTCGCCTCCCATGAAGAAGGCCAAGCCCCAAATCTCGCTTCCCGGGGAGAAGGAGAAGAATGGACTCCATCCCCGCTTCGATGAAGCCCCCGCCATCGGAGGGGGCGTCGGAGAGGAGGAGGACGGGATGCTCGTAGACCAGGAGGTGCTCAAGGCTGGCGCCTCTGGCGTCCCCTCTGCGGGGGTGGTAACAGGCGTCGCTTCAAACCTCTCCAGGAAGAAGGCCACGCCGCCGCAGCCGTTGGCTAAGAAGCAGCTCGTTATCAAGTTGACGAAGGGTATGTCACCAGATGTGATTTGTTAGTGATTGAATCATCTGCAATTGTGTCACTGAAGCAGATTTTTCTTGAGTTTATTCTATGTTTCTTTTTCTCCGTTTCCTTTCAAGTTGCTAAAACCCCTATCATACTGAAGTAGAAGTGTCGCCCTGTGATTTTGTGGTTCCACACTTCAGATCATCTCTTTTCAAAATATCAAGAAGCCTATTGAATTAAGCTCCTCTTACAAGTTATTGAATTGAGTACTATAATTATCAGATGACGTAGACATAGCCATCCAATATGTCCAAATGGGAGCGTTCTTGTGTATTGTTTACTTCCCATCAGACCAAACGTACAAGTGCTTAATTCTCCATTTTCCTACCTTATGGCTCTTCTTTTGCAAACCAAAACGGCTTCCCTAAATATTCAAGCATCGATGATAAACAACTTTACTAACCACTTGATGTGGTACAGAATTTGGCTCTAGCTTCTAATAGAACTGACCATGCCTGTAGTTCCTTTCAAATACCATCTTTGTTGGTCATTCTTGCAAGAATTGGCATGAATCATGTCCATGCATCTGCGTTAGCTATAAGATGCCTAGAGATGTTTAGGTTTTTCTCTTCAAATTGATTGACCGCAATGAGCACTTAAAGTCTAATCAGTCTCAAGCCCTCTTATTCAGATATGTCTTTTTCCCCTTAATCTTTGCCTTGTGATACTCATTGGCAGGATTTCTTCTCTTCTACCTATATGTTTTGTCATCTTGAGAATGGTCTCGATTATTCTAAAAAAAGAGAAACTGTTATTATATGTTCTCGTAACAGAATTTGAGATCTTATACATAATTTGTAGATAAACCCACGGTGCCCACAAACTTTGAAGACGACACATGGGCAGTGCTCAAATCTGCCATTACAGCCATTTTCCTCAAACGGCCTGATCCATGTGACTCTGAAAAACTTTATCAGGTGATTTTAAATGTCTATTGTTCTCTGGGTTCCGATGTGGGTTCTCTTTTGGTTCTAAATCTCTCTCCTGTTTTTTCCTTAGGCTGTCAGTGATCTTTGTTTGCACAAAATGGGTGGAAATCTTTACCAGCGCATACAAACTGAATGTGAAGTGCACATCTCTATGACATTGTCTTCATTGGTGGGACAGAGTCCAGACTTAGTGGTGTTCCTATCACTGGTGGAGAAATGCTGGCAGGACTTTTGTGATCAAATGTTAACAATCCGGGGAATAGCCCTAGTTCTTGACAGAACTTATGTTAAGCAGAATCCTAATGTACGGTCCCTGTGGGAAATGGGATTGCAGCTATTTTGCAAGCATCTTTCACTCTGTCCAGAAGTCAAGCACAAAGTCGTCACTGGACTTTTGAGATTAATTGAGAAGGAAAGGTAATTTCATCTTCTGATATCTAGGACTTCCACATATTTCTTCTTGACATTGGAGTCTGCATTTTAACCTATCATATTTCTTTGTATATCAGGAAAAAAATCGTTAAGACTACATACATTCATAGATGCATCTCTAATTCAGTTCTAGTTTCCTTTTTTTAAGAAGTTTTAGTTTCCTTATGCTTCTCAAATATATGTTAAGGCAGTTTGAAATCTGCTGATAAATGCACTGGGTAAGTTCGGCTTAATTCATCATCTAACGATTTTTTCGTATTGGCCAGACTTGGTGAAGCTGTCGACAGAATGCTACTTAGTCACCTTCTAAAAATGTTTACGGCTCTTGGAATTTATATAGAAATCTTTGAGAAACCTTTTCTTGAATGTTCTTCTGAGTTTTATGCTGCCGAGGGAGTAAAATTTATGCAGCAGTCTGATATTCCAGATTATCTGAGCCATGTTGAGGTAATGTTGTTATCATTCTGTTGTCTTGTTGCTTTGTCCTTTTGCTATCTCTTCACACTAATATAAAACATGCAGTCAAGGTTACACGAAGAAAATGAAAGATGCATGCTCTACTTAGATGCAAATACGAAGAAGCCACTTATAGCGACAGCAGAGAAGCAACTCCTTGAACGACATACATCTGCAATTCTTGACAAGGTGATGTTCGGTATATCGCATGGCTTTTGTATGGAATTCTGTTCCCTAATCATTTCACAGATTGTTTGACACTTCCATTTTCATGGGCCAGGGCTTCACAATGCTTATGGAAGCACATCGCGATAAAGATCTTAAAAGGATGTACGCACTTTTCCAGAGGGTTAATGCTCTTGAACATTTAAGACAAGCCCTTAGCTCTTACATCCGTGGAAATGGGCAGAGCATTATCATGGATGAGGAAAAAGACAAAGATCTCGTCTCTTTTCTCTTAGATTTTAAGGCATCCCTTGACAAAATATGGGAGGAAAGTTTCTCAAAAAATGAAGCATTCTCTATTACAGTAAAGGACTCTTTTGAACATCTTATCAATCTTCGTCAGGTCAGTCACTATATTTTGGTCACTTGTTGCAATGTGTCCTCTCTCATTGTTATAAGATTTCTTCAAAGCAGTCATATTTAGAATTTTTTAAAAATGATTGGTAGAAAGTTTTATATACGCATTGGATTGTATTATCCATTGATAATTGTAAATGAAGTTGTTGACCTTCCTTCTCTCTCATTCCTTACCAACATAATAAATTCTATGTCTCGTTCACTTTGAAGGCTCTTGGTTCTTCCACATGCAAATGTTCTTTAAATTTTTCTTGTCTATAATTTTATGCCTCTCGACTGTAATGATTCAGTTTTGTTATCTTTGTATATCCTTGATATTCATCTAACACCTTGTTCTTATGATATTTCTTTATATTCTCGCAATGCAGAATAGACCGGCTGAATTGATTGCCAAGTTTTTGGATGAGAAGCTTCGTGCTGGAAACAAAGGTACATCTGAAGAAGAGTTGGAGGGTACACTTGACAAGGTTTTGGTGTTATTCAGATTCATACAAGTAAGCTGTTTATCCCATTAATATACATTTTTTTAACGAAAATGTATATTAAGAACAAGGATGCACATTCAATCCCATCTGGTTTGAGCTCATTGCTAAACGTCTGTCATAATTAGTCTGCTAAGATCCTGAACTTGCAAAAAAACACACATGTTTAGCATTGACCTTGAGATTATGTCTGCCACTAGCTAGGTAGTTCCACAAGTTATCTTATAATAAAATATGATAGAACATCTACATTCCCGGATGGGAACCCTCTTGCAACAACAACAACAACAACAACAAAGCCTTATCCCACTAGGTGGGGTCGGCTACATGGATCATACGACGTCATTCCGCTCTATTAGTAACCATATTCGTTGATCCATGTTCATAAGATTCGACAGGATTTTATGCTGGCTGTCGGGGCCTAACACAACCCTCCTCCTTTATCCGGACTTGGGACCGGCTATAAAATATAGGCGGAGTTATATCAAAGTAGTATAATATTATTAACAAATTTTAAAGGAACAAGAGTTGTTCAAATATTTTTTTGTTTTGGTCTTGAATATATAAATTAATATATAATTATAATTCATGGAGTTAATTATTAATATTTATTTAAGACAGTGATAAAAGCTGAAAAAAATAATTATCTGACATTTTACTTTTATTAGAGGATAAATCATTTTTATTTCAACATTCAAAGGTAGTAAAAAAAATTGATTATAACATAAAGAAAGTAAAATAAAATTGTTTAAGTAGAAGGTATTTTCACATGATATGCAGGTTAAGTCGTCGGTGTGTCTTTTGCAATGTTATTAAAACCAGACCGGCCATCCAACCAGACGACCAACTGGGTCGTGGTTAGACCGGTTTGATCGGATTCAACCGGGTTCAATCGGATTTTATTAAATTAATATTATCTAAAATAATTATATATAATAAATATTATATAATGCTTATACTTCATAATAAAATATAATAAACAAATATTTAATTAAATATTAATGTTCAAGTTTGAATTTTTATTATTAATATAGTATATTAATTCTTTTATTTTATTCTTCAATACTATTTTATGGTGATAATATATTAATTAATTTTGACATATATCACTCTCATGTTTATTTTTTTCTTTACTTTCATTTTAATATTTTTATTTTTCTATTTCCATTAATTCCTCTCTCCCCATTAATTCCCATATTTATTTACTTTTTTATAATAAAAAGATATTAAAATTTTTAATATTCATAAAAACTATGAGTTATTATTATTGATATACTATATTAATTATTTTATACTATTTTGTGATGATAATAAATTAAATTAATTTTCCATACATCACACTTACTTCCTTTTATTTTCTTCTTTATTTTCATTTTAATACTTTCCTTTTAATTTCCATTAATTCCTCTCCCACATTGATTTCCCACATTTATTTCCTTTTTTATTTTTACCTATTCTTAATTCAAATACTTTCTCATTTTTTACCTTCCTTTCTAACATTTTATTTCTTATTTTTACTTTTCTTTTCTATTTTTTTCAATTTAAATGTTGAACCGGGTTTTTCCGGTTTAGTGGTTGAACCGGTTTTTGGCCGGTTCAATTGCAATTCCATTTTTTAAATTAATTCGGACCGGACCAAATGCCGGTTCGTGGTTGAACCGGTTGAACCGGCCGGTCCGGTCCGGTTTTAATAACCATGGTCTTTTGAACTTGAAAAGGTAAAGAGTTCAAACCTCACTGCCAAAAAATTCTTCATACTTTTAGATATGGGGATTTATTCAACTGACCAGTCCAGGGAAAACCGTCCGATTCAATGGTTGAACCCAGGTTTTGACCGGCTCAATCCGGTATGATCACCCTCCCAGTTCAAGGTTGACCCATAGACCGTTTGAAGGCCCAGATCATGGTGGACCAGTTCGACCAACCGGCCGGGTCCGGCTTTTACAACATGGGTAGAAATGCCACTATTTTGCTTCTAAAGGTTGTACTGACATATTTATTATTTGGATGGAACATAAATGTGTCATGAACAATGATAAACCATTGATCATTAACAAACAATTATAAAATAAGTCAGATGTAGAAAAAAGTAAACAAAGTCATATTAGTTTGTTCAGAGTATGAATAATGGTCATTTATCAAAAACAATGAAAACAACGTCATATTAACTTATTGGAAAAAATAGGAAATATTAACAATAAATAGATTACCTAACTAATGCATCCATTTGATTCCAGAAGTATTGAATTTGCCTCAAAGGAAGTAGTTAGGTAATTGATTGATTAAGCAATGGCACAAAGTTTCAGTCTAAAGAAACATTAAACAAACAAATGTAAATTAATATCTTGGCATCTTTCATGCACAATCACTATATATTAAGTGCAAGTATGTTTTCATCCATTCGGCTACCGCAAAAAGATCTGCTTTGATAATTTCAATCATCAACAACAAATGATAAAGGTTGACTTTGTTTGTATCTCTTGATCCCTTCAGCGACCTTAACAAAATAAAGACTTCAGAATTTCGGGTTTTATCCAAGTCAAATGAAAAAATAGTGGGATATGCAAAAGTGTTCCAATGTTTTTGAGTTGGCAACCCATAGTTTACTAAAAACTAATTGCTTTTGAAAAGAAAATGAGAGGAAAAAAGGGAAAAATTATGTACCGGCAGTCTTGAGTTGTAAGATGAACTTCTCAGTGTGACTCTGTAGCTGCAACCTTCCTAAGGACCTAAAAATACTTGCTTTATAATTTGGTGATGATATTTTCATGATGTCTATCACCTCTAGCAATTGCAAGAGCTCCTCTTTCCTATTACTTTCGCAAAATGCTAACAAATAGCTTTCTGACAATCACATACGAAGTTAGAGGAATTTAAAAAAAAAACTAGCTCACAGAGAAATGATGAAGCAACAAGGTGTTGACTGTTGATAACATATGAAACAGCAAGCATATGCTTGCTTGTAAACCAACTGAAGATGCAGGGTACAACAATACAATTCAGATGAATTACTTATAATAATGTTAATCATAATAACAAAGAAACTTGGTTTACTTGGTTCCATTTTTTCTTTTAATGATCATTCTTCCAAAGATTAACAATATCTTCTACCGACAAAATTAGTCTAACTGAAGAAAAACATATCAAAACCAGATTACACTATCATTTGCACACACTCTCCAAATGCAAGTTGCATTGTGTTTCCTAGTTCTATCGAGTGTCACAAATTGCCTGCCTTCCAGATCATAAATGCTTTGAAGCAGTAACTCTTAAGAATAGATTAAGAACAGAATAAATTCTAACTGAAGTTTGATATAAATAAAATGCAAATATTACACTTATACTCTCTGTCCCCAAGGCACAATCACTTGTCCCGCACACATGTAAGCTGCATTTTGATTTCTTTCAGGTCCCTACTTGTCTCCATCACCGTAAGACCTTTCCTACTTTCTCAACAAAGTATCTTAAAGGAATCATTCATATTCAATCATGCATTTCCTGCCTCCCATATCATAAAAGGAATGATAAAATGCATAATCAATCAATAGAATAAGCACACACACATCTTGCAATGGAACATAATTGTATTAGTTCTTGTCTTTTTTTAAATGGGCATGGGTTTCGATGCAGAATTTTGAAACCACGCGCAGAAACTGTGTCATCAGGATCTGATTATATCAATTAATTTACAACTTCTTATAGAGGAACTAATGTACAATTTTTTCCATGCCAATTCAGGGGAAGGATGTATTTGAGGCGTTTTACAAGAAAGATCTTGCAAAAAGATTACTACTGGGCAAGAGTGCTTCAATTGATGCTGAGAAATCAATGATTTCAAAAGTAATCCTCTTTTGCATGTCACAAAGTTTTTGCTTTTTTTGTCCAGCGATGAATAAATAAATCAGCAGTTTGTTTCTTTTTTCAGCTCAAAACAGAGTGTGGTAGTCAATTTACCAATAAGCTAGAAGGCATGTTTAAGGTACGCAATTTCATTTATTAATTGATAAGTAGGGAAACTTATAATATATAATGCTGACGAGAACATTGTTTCTTGCTTTCTTTGCTAACACGGTGTTTTTTTATTTTAATGCAAGTGCTCTCTACTTTTCCTCTAATGCAAACACCTTTGATGATATGTGAAAGGTCATGATGTTATTACAAAGTTTTGTTCCTTTTTACTTGTTGGAGTATCGGGTATTGAAACAACGGTAGAGCTTCAATATAATGACATGTTTAATATTTGAAGTTCTCCCAACAATTAGAATGGAGAATGTCATACGTTTTGAAGTTCTCCCAACAATTAGAATGGAGAAGGTCATACGTTTTGAAGTTCTCCCAACAATTAGAATGGAGAAGGTCATACGTTTTGAAGTTCTCCCAACAATTAGAATGGAGAAGGTCATACGTTTTGAAGTTCTTCCAACAATTAGATTGGAAGGTGATACTTGTCAACATTGTCTAATCCATCGTGCTGGAGTACCCTTACCTTGTGCAATGAGAGTTTGGTATTCTAGCAATGTAGACACTGGGTTTGGCAGGCAAGAATAATCTTGAATTTATCTCTCTGCGAAGGTTGCGTGGACTGATCTAAAAAAAGAAAAAAAATGTTAAACTTTAAACATATTAATGTATCATGAACAGTTTCCTTTATATTCTTTTGATGATACTTTCGTCATCGCCTATGTTTTATAGCCGGTCCCAAGCCCGGATAAAGGAGGAGGGTTGTGTTAGGCCCCGACAGCCAGCGTAAAACCCTGTCGAATCTTATGAACATGGATCAACGAAGTCGTATGATCCATGTAGCCGACTCCACCTAGTGGGATAAGGCCTTGTTGTTGTTGTTGTTGATACTTTCGTCATCTAATGAATGGTTTTTAGTAGCGACTGCTAGACTTTTTGTATTTATGTTTTGATTTGACTGCCACAGATACCTTTATATCTCTGAAACTAATGTGATGTTTATATTACTCAGGATATTGAGTTATCCAAAGAAATAAATGATTCGTTTAAACAGTCATCACAAGCCAGGACGAAACTTCCAACTGGTATTGAGATGAGTGTTCATGTATTGACTACAGGGTGGGTGCCACAGATATTTTTCTTGGTAGATTAGTTTAAGTTTTTATAGAAATTTACTGCATATTGCACCGTATCAATTGTTGAATTTTTTTAATCCCTGGTACCTTTAGGTATTGGCCGACTTATCCACCTATGGATGTTCGACTCCCTCACGAGTTGAATGTATATCAGGTTAGTAAGTGCTGAGAATTTTAGCTCTCTCGCCCTAACTCCTCCCTGGTGGTGGGGAATGGTTGGAAAACTCCCTCTTAATCTCTGACCTTTTTGTGAGTTCATTTTTATTTCTCTGAGTTTTATACCTATTGTTTTTTTTTGTAACATAAAGGACATATTCAAAGAATTCTATTTGAGTAAATACAGCGGGAGGCGCTTAATGTGGCAAAATTCATTAGGCCACTGTGTTTTAAAAGCAGAATTTCCTAAAGGTAAAAAGGAATTGGCAGTGTCACTATTCCAGGTGAGCGTCTTTGGTTTGACATGTAAGAACGTGCTTTCAAATTCTGTTTGTTAAATTTGTTCCTTTTATGTTGTCAGACTGTTGTCTTGATGCTCTTCAATGATGCCCAAAAGCTTAGCTTCCAAGATATCAAGGACTCCACTGGCATTGATGACAAAGAGCTGAGAAGAACTTTGCAGTCGCTTGCTTGTGGCAAAGTTCGAGTTCTGCAAAAGGTTTATCCCTTGTATCAAAGGTTACTTCATGTTAGTAATGAACTAATTCCAAATGGAATTCCCTTTTCAGATTCCCAAGGGAAGAGATGTAGATGATGAAGATTCTTTTGTATTCAATGAAGATTTCAGTGCTCCTCTATATCGTATTAAGGTAATTTGCTTCTGCTATCGGACAAAAATTTTATTTTCTTCTAGAACACATTGAACTGATAATTTGTATATAAGGTGAATGCAATCCAAATGAAAGAGACAGTAGAAGAGAACACAAACACAACAGAAAGAGTATTCCAGGATCGACAGTATCAGGTCAGTTTGAATGCTCACAAACATGTCACTATTGTTAATATGGCTTTTTGTGTCTTAGTTGTTCTGTATAGGTTTTTTTCTGGATCAATTTATTTAGCAAATTATCTCTCAGAAATCATTCTGTATTACTACTGTTGATGTGATACATGTTTGGTGAACTAGTAGCAATAAGTACAGAAAGCTGATGAACATCGTTTTGTCTCCATTGGGGCTATTATAAAGAAAATTAGTACTAACTTGATATGCTCCCTCAAAATAGAACTACTAACTTGATAACAAAGCCTATGAAAATTAGTGACGACTCTGGGATTTGATCCTGTGAGCTCATTCCAGGGATCTGCCAACTATTGGTTACATGTTCTCAAAAAGAAAAAACAATTGGTTACATGTTTGCAGTTTTTCATTGGCTTCTTTGTGACTTTCTCATACTTAAAGTAGGATCTGCACCACTGCTAAGGTTCCTAGATGGTTTGATTGGGCTCAAATTCTAGTTCCTGCAGTCCTACCAGATAAAGAGCATACAAAGGAATTTGATATCTTTGCATGACACTATGGACTATATTGTTTTTGCTCGGGGAAAAACATGTCACCAGTCAAATATTTCTTCATTTTCTTGTCTTTGGTAACTAGAGTTTTGGTCAACTGAAACAATCATTGGCCTAAAATCTGTAAACAATCTTGGAAAAATTTCTTCTCCCATCTATTTGAAGGAAAAAAATATTTTCCCCCAATGCAATCTATATGTTATATGTCAAATGAATAAATAAGATTTTTTTATGGGCAACTAATTTTTTATCTTAGTTTTCATCGTAATTTTGTTTATGCATAACAAGACAAAAAAGAGTTGCAGAATTTAATTTTCTTCCGAACTTATTTCAACAAAAAAAATCAGTCTAAAGGTAGGAATTTCTCAGTACGAATGGGTCTCTTGGGTAGCTGCTTTGCGCTAATAGTTCCTCAAAAATGTGTTTTGCTTATGTTTTTCTAGAAGAATTCATCACGTCATTGTGTAAGGAAGCATGCAAAGGAATAAAATTGACCCACCCCAACAATGTTATTTCTAAGACTATAGAAGAGGATGTTCAGTCTGAACCATCAGCAGCACAAAAAACTTTTTCGATGGGTGTTGACATCTTTGTTGTGTTTAATTTGAAAGTTCTTTACTCATTTTTATATGCAAACTTTTCAAAATCCAATAGAAAAGGTCTCGGAGGATATTACATGTATAAGTATTGGAGTAGATGGTTTCAAAATTCAAAACCTATGGTGTTAAGCAGCTGGGAAACTTTACATTGTTTGAAAATAAAATCAGAGCAGCAGTTAGATGTAGACAAAATTAGTATCATCTCATTTTTTTTGTGTTTTAATTATTATGTAACCATTCATGACTAATGATACCCGAGTTGATAGGAAATTTCATAAGCATAGTTTTGTATTTAATTCTTTTTTTTGGGTCAAGAAGTCAACTTTAGACTTCTTTTTCCATAGAATTTTGAAATGATGTAGGTGGTTCCCACTGTATGTCTTGCAGTTGGCTAGGGGTAGATACTGAAGTTTTAATTGTGCATAATATTTCATTGGGTTTCTTATTACGAATTCCTCGCAAAAATTGTTAGGTGCATAGATGGTTGTATTTAACTTCACAGATGACCTCTACTTCAGTATTTGAATATAACTTTGACATGCAGCTGCCATTACTTCGTGCCCCCCTGATTGCAGGTTGATGCTGCTATCGTTCGCATCATGAAGACAAGGAAAGTGCTTAGCCATACACTTCTCATAACGGAGCTTTTTCAGCAGGTTTGTTCTAGTCATAATTCGAATTGGACATCTTTCTATTATCTCATCTGCATATCAAATTGATCTGTTCAATTCTTGTAGCTCAAATTTCCAATAAAGCCAGCTGACTTGAAGAAAAGGATAGAGAGCCTTATTGACAGGGAGTACCTGGAGCGAGATAAGAACAATCCCCAGATTTACAATTATTTGGCATGATCTTTCAGCCTGGTGCGGCACACTCTGTGTCATCTACTCGTTTTCCCACCGCAGATGCTCAGCAGAGCTGTTCTCTACCAACCTAAGTTTATGTACAGAGATTTGTAGCCAATTTCTTTCTCTTTTTGTCCCTTGCTATGAGTACAATAAGACTTCTATCTACACTACATTGTTCTTTTTCTTTTATCTCCTTTCCTCAGAAGAAATCACCACATTCAGGAAAAAAAAAGGAGCAGAGGGCTCTTCATGCTTCCTATCGGCGCTTGTAGAACTCAATGTATTTGGGTTTGAGGAGTGCATGTTGTATCATTTCACTTCATCATATAGATACTGAATGAAGGACCATGTTAGCACCATGTAATCACCATGTAAGGCAGGAACAATCTTTATGGTCTTGTGTTCTCTCGTTTTCCGGATTCTCTGAATATATCTCCAAAGCCCTTCTGCGATTTAACTTTTCCGAAATAATCTTTTTACCTGCAAAATGGGAATAAATATCAATTTTAGCATGCATTACATTTACTTTAGTATAACTTATGGACGGTAGTGTATTTTGTTATTACTGCCACTCCTGCTGTACTCTCTATATTCAGATATTTGTATATTGCGAAAGGCATTGACGATTGTTTGGACTCGAAGTTTATTATAAATTTATTTTAGGGTTATTTACATAAATCTTTTTTAAATTATCATAATTTTTTTCATCTAACTTTAAATTATGAATTTATTTTTTTAATCATTAAACTATCGTGATTTTTTCACTTTAGTTCTTTCGAAATCGTGATAGTTCAGGGATATATAAAAATAAATGCGTATAGTTTGAAATTATATGCAAAAAATCAAGATAATTTAGGAGAGATTTATAGAAATAATCCTTTATTTTAAAAAGGAATAACCCTTTTATTTTAAAAAGTGTTCATAAAAAATGGCAAAATTTGCTTTGGTAGGCATACCCTAAGTTTTTTCAACCCCAAAAGCCCCTAATGGCATGCAGAATTTGTCACGCGGTAATGTAATATATCAAAATATCAACCAAAAGCCAATAATGAGTTGACACATGTTTGTGTGCATTCTGCAGCCTTGATCATCGGATTCATCTTGTTGCTTGGTGTAGCATATGCATGCCTACTTCACAGGGTGGATTGGGCGTCCGAAACCTCGTTGCACGAACTGAGCACTCTTTGCTCGATGGATGAGACACATTATGGAAGGAGGTGTTCTACACTTGCTATGGTCAAGATCTATCTTGAGGTTCCAAACCCATCCTTCCCCATGGTGTTTCTTCCTTCTGAAGAAAAGTGGCAGCATTATTCTCCGTGTGCGACCTTTCATAACCCCATCACTTGGCTCGGGGAAGGTTTTCTCCTTTTGGCAGCATGACTGATTACCTGGAGCACACTGACAGACTCTTTCCCCAGGTTGTGTGCCCTAGTGACACCCTGGTGCATCAGTTGCCGACTGTTGGTCTGAGAGTGGCGGCCCGGGTACGGGCTCGTGGACTCCCACTTTTAGCTCTTCCTTATCTAATCGACGATTTTCGGAGCTACTGACGCTTCACTAGAGAATTGCCTCCTTCCGCCCTGATCCCGCCCGAGTGGACAGGTGGGTGTGGATATCAGACTCTTTTTCGGCGCGCAGTTTATACCTCAGGTTCCTTCCCGCTCCCACAGATTCTGAGGACCTTTAGGCGGACTGCAGACTCATTTGACGATCACGAGTTCCTCTGAAGATCAAGATTTTTGCTTGGCTTTCTGAAGCATGAGAGGACCCTCGCTCGAGTTTACAGAGCACGATGGGCTCCCCCACACTAATACTTCTTGTGTGTTGTGCGGGGAGATGGAGGAGGACATTGATCACCTATTCTTCGCATGTCGGGTGGCTAGGGTGGTGTGGTCTCAGATGAGCATTTCTAGGGTCTTTAGTGCATGCAGACTTTTGGCAGTTCATGAGGGGGCTCGGCAAACAGAGACAGAGGTGGAAGGCCTCACTGGCGACTTTTCTGACCGGTGTCTCTGACTCCAACGCAACCGTGTCATTTTTGGAGGGAGATGTGTCAAGCGGACAGCATTATACACCACATATTTTATCTTCTTCGGGAGTGGGGTACTCTTCCTTTTTTTGGCACTCTCCCGTTGAGAGTTTTTTGTACATGACATTTTCCTTTCAGTAATATATATACATGGATGGCAACCAAAATGGTAGTCATCCTTTTTATCTTTAAAAAAATAATAAAATAAAAAAAATAAATTGGGCGTATGAGTTTTAGAATCAAAATGATGATAATTCAATGATTCAAAGCACGTGTGTAATAATTTCTAAATGCGCATTAGTGTAATTTTAAATATAAATCAATCGTTGCTTGTAACACTGATTTGTTTAATTATTCGGGAATATGGATCCGTGAAATTCAATTCATGTATCCTTTTAAGAATTCTGTGTGCAACATACCTGTTTTTATATATAAACATAAATTAAAATTTTTAAAAATAATTTCTAGTGATTGATTGAAATCTGAAGTATAATGTTAAAGTAAATTATTTTATCATATATACATTAAATTTATATATTATTTGTTTATCTGATTCCTGCTTCCATGTTTATTTTAGTATTCCGTTTTTAGGTTTTCTTTTGCACCTCTTTCATTTTAGAGTTTACATCTATGTGCGATTTGTATTTCCAACTTTAATTACTTCTAAGTTCTAACCCATTCTTTAGTTTCTTAATCTGTCTCTTTTGTCCGTTCTATTTTGCCTATCTTTATCGTTTGTATCTGTTGTTCTAATCTGTCGGCGTATAGAGTAGTCAATAGTTATTAATAATATCATAACTTTTACCTTGAATTTATTATTTCCACGTTACATTTAGTTTATCGTATTATTTTCTATGTTCATTTTTATAATTTTAATAATTGACGTTGTCATTTTCTTCCAAATTATCATTTTTTTTTCCTTTTAATAACAGTTTATAACTAAGTTTGGTTTTATTATTTATTACTATTATTTTATGAAAGTGTTATCAAATTTAATAAATAATATATATATATATATATATAATTTAAGGAGCATGTCCTAAAGGTAGGACACAATATCTCTCCTCTTTTTATTCATGAGATAAAAATGTACGAATCAATTTAAAATTTTTAAATAAAAAGAATAAAATAAAATTCATAGATTTCTAATCCAATAAATAAAAATATAGAAGGCAAGATATTAAATAGAGGACACTTTTATTTTTTTCATATATTAATATCAGAATAAAGAAAACATTATCTCCAACGAAAAAAAGAAAGAAAAAAAGAAGGTACGATGTGCAACGGAAATGAAAGCAAGGAGACGCATTAATTTACAAGCAGCAGCAGAGCTACCGACCACTTTTTAACTTGTATAAAATTCGACGTGCTTCCATCGCCAGCACATCCCCGCGTTTGGTCGCATCCTCGTCTCCCCCTAATCCTTGCCCCGTCTCGCCACCATGGCTTCCTCGCCGACTTCCTCTGCAGCAGCCGCTTCCGCCGCCGGCGACGCGCCCTCGAAACGGGTGGTTGTGTGCGGTGGGGGCGTCATCGGCGCGTGCACCGCCTACTTCCTCGCGAACCACGGGGGCGCCGCCGTCACGTTGGTGGAGAAGTCCTCCGTGGCGTGCGCCGCCTCCGGCAAGGCCGGCGGCTTCCTCGCCCTCGACTGGTGCGACGGCGGACCCCTCGAAGCTCTCGCTCGCGCCAGCTTCAACCTCCACCGCTCCCTCGCCGACGCCCTCGACGGCCGCAACGTCTACGGTTACCGCCCCCTCGACACCCTGTCCCTTCCTTTTCTCGCCTCGGCCTCCTCCCCGCCTGCCGTCGCATCCGTGTCGTCGCTCCCCTCGTGGATCGACGGCCCGATCGCCCGGCCCCCGCGCACTATAGGCACCGTCGAGACCACAGCGCAGGTCCACCCTCAACTCTTCACCCGTGCCCTGGTCTCTGCCGCTGTTGCCGAGCACGGGGTCGAGGTCGTGATCGGCGAGGTGGAGCAGGTCGAGGTGGAGGAAAGCCGGGCAGTGGCGGTAGCGCTCAGGGATGGTCGGGTAATCCCCGCCGACGCCGTCGTCTTAGCTCTTGGACCCTGGTCGAACACCTTGCCCGCTATTTCCCGCCATTTCAAAGTGTCCGGACTGAAGGCTCACAGCATAGTTCTGAGGCCGAAGGACCCGTCGGCGATCACCCCTCACGCCCTCTTCCTCAGCTACCAGCCATCTGCGGGGGCCAAGACTTTAGACCCTGAGGTCTACCCAAGACCCACAGGTAAACCAACCGCTTCTGTCGTTTAACGTTGTGCGACTCCTAAACGCCGGCATGCGTGATGGAACAGGAGAAGTTTACATCTGCGGCATGACCCAGAATATGGACGTACCGGACGATCCCGAGGAGATAACCGGCGACAAGGAATCGATCGCGATGCTGCACAAGATCGCCGGCACTGTGTCGAGTCACCTGAAGCAGGGAGAGGCGGAGGTAGTGGCAGAGCAGGCTTGCTTCTTGCCTTGCACCGATGACAGTGTGCCCGTGATCGGAGAGATGCCGCAAATCGCAGGTTGCTATGTGGGCACTGGGCATAGCTGCTGGGGCATCCTGAACGGCCCTGCCACCGGAGCTGCCCTGGCGGAGCTCATCATGGATGGCCAGTCTAAAATCGTGGATCTGAAACCTTTCAACCCCCGCAGGTTTATGCCGATACGCACAAGGTTCGCCGTCTAATCATCTAGAGTAAGCCAGTAAGCCTGTGTTTTCTATCACCTGGCCTTCTGTTTAAAAGCTAATATTAGGGAACTCAAATGTAGCTGAAATAGAATTCTGACAGCAATGTAGTTCCTGATATTTGATCGTTTGCATTAACGTGTATATAGAGTCCCTAATTCCTGTGATAAATAAGCAGAACAATGGCTGATGCATCAACAAGAACATTAGTAAGAGCTCCATTTTTTGGGTGCAGTACAAAGTCAACCACAAGCCTTTTGTTGGTTCGTTCCAATCCTAATACAGTGTTACGCTCTCCATGGCATCAAATGAAAGGTGTAACCTCCAGTCCTTTTGTTTCCTGCTCAGCGGCCTTCCTTTACCAGCCTTGCCCTTGTTCTCCTTGACATCGGCCAGCTTCCAAACACACTGTCCAGCTGCACGATCAATTGACTCCACCATGAACACTCCACTCATTTCCTGGCGACGGCCGGAACCCGAGTCCTCGAGGTACCGAACTATCATTGGCATATCTTTGAAGCGATCTAAATCCGCAGGAACCTTGAGCAGTCGGTCCGCCCCGGGCGATGATACCTGCCACAAGCCAACAGCTCACACGACTGGATTCGCAAGGTAAATTAGGAACACAATGCAGTCCTCTTGCCTGTATAGCCAAGTCCAGAGGTATTTCTCCTGATTCCACCAACTCGTCCACCTTCTTCTTGTAAAGAGTGTTAAAACTCTGGATTTCGTCAATACTTGGACATCCATATCTGAAACGCATTGGCTGAGTTCTCAGTTGAATCCAAATCTTTCCCCGTATTAAGGATCATAATGCAACAAAAATCTCTAAACGAACTTGTTTAAGGTTTCATAATGTGTTTGGAATTCAGTAATATTTCGAGCATGGAGATAGCAGACGCTGAAGGAAAATTAGACGCAAGGATACAAGATTACAGGCATCATGAGCAAAATCACTCGCTGGTAACAGGAAGCTAAACGTACTTGTTAGTGAGCTTGTCGAGCCGCACGTAGATGTAGCCTCTGGGAGAAACCTTGAAGGCAAACATCACCAAGTCCTCGGGCAAGTGTTGGTCGAGCACCTCGCGGGCGACATTCAGCACGCGTTCTCCCCATCCGACGTCGCCGAGCACAAGGCCGCCGCCGGCGCCTCCATCTCCCATCTGTAAAATTCACCTCAGCAAATACGGAATATTGCAGACATAGAAATCGAAGCCCCGACATGAGCGGACAAATGCGGAGAACACAGACCACCGGCTCTGCGTCTTCCTCTTCCTCCCACTCGACAATGTACTCTTCGGCTTCGCTCCTGGCTAGCAACATCTCCCCTTCGGTTTCGTCTGCCAATAAGCATGAATCTTCTTCAGGAATATCAACAAACAGGTACGGCCCGCTAAAAAAATCAAGCGAAAACAATAAGAATGCTACCTGGTTCCTCCCCATCTGCGTGTAAGTTCGTGGCCGACTGCGATGGCTCGCCGGTAGTGTTGGTGGAGCAGAAAGCGTTGGACTGACGGAATGATGAGATGCTCCAACGAACGGATGCTGCGGTGGAGGCAGCCTTCGCCACGTGCGACCTGCTCGTTGGAATGCCCCAGAGGCCGGTGGAGGGAGGGCGCCAGGAGACGCGAGCCTTGGACGAGAGCCGCTGCCGCAACAGACCGATCGCCGCCTTGTTCATTTCTAATGTTCTCCAACAGCGCCACCGCCGGCGAAAAAATGTACTAAACAAACGCGAACAATAGCAGTGGCAAATAAAATGGGCCCGATGGTTCCCCATTGGACCGATCTGAAAAGCCCATAATTGTTTTTGCATCCATTTATGGATCCAAATCCGTGAGATGGAGGCCCAACAAGCTCACCCACATCACAATCTATCATTTTAAGTTTTACTATTAAAGGATATCAAGACCAAGTTTGGTTTAAATATAAAGATTATAATGGAGCATTATTCCATCTTTATGCTTCTAAAAACATGATGAATCTTCAAAAAAGGGTGAAGGAAAAAAGTTGTAATTAGAAAATACTAATTTCGTGACTATTTCTTGTAGAGATAAACTAGTCCACTAAAAAAGTTGAAATAATGTTTATTGTCAATCCAGACTTCAAAATAAACATTAATTTATTAGAATAATCATCCTTATCTCATGAATAATTATTCATCAACCAAACACGATGCAATCGATTTTATAAATGTTTTGGTCGGAATGAAAAATATAAATTGTTGGCTCAGAGATTAGCAACGTGTGACATATAAGCAATATATAAATGAGAATATATAGTGTACTTTTTTTCATATTTTAGTCGCCTACCATGTGAATTTTTTTCATAACGTGCTAATGTGTAATACTGTCGTGTGGTGTATTTATTAACCTAATAAAGCAAGTATTACATTCGAATCAAAGACACCCTTCTAATATTTTGTTCCAGGGTCAACTGACCCCATTTTGTTCGCATGTTATTGTTCCAACGAGAACATCCGTATTCTTGAGTCCCACTAAAATATGTTTTTCTCTGTTCGCACTATAATAACGCATGGAACTTAGAGGTGAGCATGGTCTGGGTCGATCCAAATTGGAACGATCCGATTTTTTGAAAAAAACCGGTACGTAACCGGATCAAGAATGGTTCTACTTTGGAGAAAACTTGATCAATTCTAAGTTGGGATTGGGGCCATCACTAAAAAACCTGACCCGAGATCCGGTCAGATTAAAATAAAGATAATTATAATAATATATTAAACTTATCTAATTTTAATAACATATTATGATTGTACCATCATTTTATCCAATTTTAAAATATTGATATGATTTACTAAATTCGGTTCAATTCTCGATTCATAACTAAAATATAATTATAATAATATATTAACTTATATAAATTCTAATTTAATTTTATTAATATGAATTACTTTAATTTTAATTTATTTCCGGTTCCATTCTTAATTTTATTTCCGATTTTTCGGATCGTCCCAATCCCGGACCAGTTCTTTTTTTATTCCCAAGCAAAACTGAGTCCGGACCGGGTCCGGGTGGAACCGGACCCAAACTCGATTTTGCTATACCCTAATGGAACTCACACCATCCAAAAAAGACTATTTGGATGAAAAAATAGGAACAAGAGGACCGTTCTAATTTTGTTTCTTTATCAAATAGCCTCTTAATAATTAGCACGGCGCTTTTAAATTGTTTTTTTTTTTCTTTTTCGGGTCTAAGTTTTTAAAATTATGAATGCCGGACAAGGTGAGGATAATTAATGATAAAAACTAAAAGAAAATATATTAGTTAATGTGTGCATGCATCCAAATATCTCATTTACTTGACAGGTGACTCAACAACTTATAATTTATTACGTACATGAATGATCACCGAGTCCATAAAAGCTGAAAAGAAAAAGGAAAAAAAAAGCATCGCCATTAATGGTCTCTTTGTCTTGCTAACTATAAGGATCACGGCCAAAATAAAAACTATATATGGAGCACAAGATGGATCTCACTTTTCAGTAAAATGGTCATCCACTATTTTTTTTCTTTTTATCATCCATAGTGGCATTTGAGTAATTCAACATCCAATTAAAAAAATTTGATCAAATTAGGGATTTCAGAATTGAACCCGGTCTAGTTTAAAATATATACAATTATCGATGAAGATTATCGTACAATTTTTCTGAAAAACAATTCTTTAAAAAATGAAAACTCATAGACGTGACATTAATAAAGAAAAATAAAACTAAAATAGAATTTTACGTTTGTGCTCAGGAATTCGAGCATTGAGTATTTTCAAGAGAATCCAAAGGCTCAAATAAATTGGTAGATATCTCATTTCTTTCTTTTTATGTACGTTTCGCGTACGTCGTTTAATTAATGCCTCGAATTTAAGTCAACGTGAATGTGAAATATTTTTGTTGAGCTATCAAGCTTAATTGGACTCGATAGTAGATTGATTTTCAATCTATAAATCGTACGCATAATCATTAGCACTGCGCGAATTGAACCGTCGACACCATTTTTTAAAAATTAAAAGTAGGCTACTAAAAAATAAAAAAAAACAATTAAGAAATCAGTATTTGTCTAATTAATTTTATTCTCCATATTCTAAATTCGAAGTGTTTTGCGTGATTAGTTTCCATCCATCCACTTCGATCCTTTGAAAGAAACTAACTCTAAATTGCTTTTTATTTTTTTATTTTTTTCATTGCTTTCCACAGTCCATCTCCATTCAGTGAACCTTTCATGTCCTCAAACTCAAAAAAGGTACCACTTCTGAACGAGTAGTCAATCAACAACTTCACATTTCACATGATGATCGTGTACATGCTTAATTTGATCACAATGCATGCATGCACATAATGTGCCTCGTATACAAGTGACAAAACCCTAATACTTTATTTTTCAAAATATAGGAAAACTAATAAATTAACGCAACAAATCAAAAATATGCCCAACAACAAATCAGCCAGCCAAGTACGAAGCCCTAGATACATGTCATGCATGCATTGCATGTATATTAAAAAAAATGACGTATCTTATTTTTTTCACCTTTTTGTGAAGACAAGCCGACACGCACCTTTATACTATAAAAACGCATGCACGTAACGTGGGAAGCCATCGTATCTTAATTAGGAACATGCACGAGATTAACTCACATGAAAAGATTCTATCTCTCTCCATGATTCCGGCATGGTTCAATAATTACTCACATGTGCACTGTGCATTAATTACTGCAAGATTCTATCATGGGCAATAAAACTAATAATAGATGGTCAACATAACTATTAGTCAAACTTTAATTTGTTTTCATTGGTCTCATGAATGATTTTTTTTATCAACATCAATTTTGTATTGAATTCAACAAATCTCGGGACCCATCAACTATAGTAGATTTCAATAGGTTAGAAATCAAGTTTTGAGTTAAAATACACAAGAACAATAAAATAAATTTAAAGATTGGTGCATAATTCGAAAATATTATGTTAAAAAGATTTTATTATTTTTTAAGAATAAAATATTATATTAGAGGCTTCAATGTTGTGTTCATGTTCTTAATAAATCTAAAAGGTGTATGATTCATGGTGAACGCCCCTAAATTAACGCCACATGTTATTATGGGAGTGTTTGACTAAATTTATAAGTAATTTAAAATTTTCTTCATATTTGATAATTAAAAAAGTCAGTTGATAAATACTTTATCATCTGTTATAAGTAAGAAAATAACTTGGAACTTATTTTGTGAAAAGAATAATCAATTTGATTAATGAATGGACTATTTTATCCTTTTAATATATATAATTTTTTCACATATTTTTTTATTATAATGTTAAGAATTTTTTATCATTTAATTTAAAAATTAATTTATAATTCTTTTTATTATTAAATAAATAATTGCTTATTTTTAAAATTAATTTCAGTTGTTAACTACTTATGAACTCATGGGACGCTCAAATACTTCCAACTTTGGCACTATTTTGATTTCAACGTATGCCTTAACATTCTCATCTTATATTAGATTATAACTAGTCCAAAATCCTGTGTGATGCACGGATGATGAATATTTTTAAAATTATATAATATAAAATTATAAAAAATAATTATTATTAAAAGATTATTGATATTATAAAAAATGTAATACATAATTGTAATATTATAATTTTTAATAATTATCAAAATTAATTTATTATCACTTAAAATATGACAAATAGGTAAAGATGAAATTCTGCTCGGCCGACATGTAGCCTTCATGAAATTCTACCGAGCTCGGTCCGAGCACAATAATTGGATTAGGCTCGGGATAGACAGTATCGAGATGGCCAATAAAATGCTAGGCACGGTCCGACAGTGGACCAAGGAACCAGACTTAATCTGGTGAACACGTGATTTATTATTAGGTTATTTTTATTACATATTTAAATATTTAATAATATGTTATAATTATATTACATATAAAAAGTTTATTATATATCTAATAATCATAATACCATATATTATATTATTTTTTAATATCATATATTATAATACCTTAATTATTTTAGTATTAATATAAATTAACTTTGGACAAAATAAATAAATCATCCGATCATACAGGATTGGCATAATGACAACTCAACATGACAAGACTGATTTTTAAAAAAGGTCATGTCATAATCAAACATAATTTGACAGGCCTGAGCACGACATGACATGTTTGTCCATCTTTACAAATAGATTAGTCTATTTTAAAAAGTTTAAAATTTAATTTAAATATACCAAAACTCCAACATCTAATTAAATTATTTTTCTTCTTAATAATTAATGTTTTCAATAAATATACTTATTTTGTTATTTATAATATTTTAATTACTTTTATAAGGAAATATTATTTTTATTGGACTCAAATTGAATTATTTGTTTTAAATTGTTTTTAAAATTTTAAAATAAAACAATATCTTCCAAAAATGAAATAGTATAATCTTGTATTATACTTGTACATTGTCATTCAGAAAGAAAAGAATATTTATTTAATCATACTAAATTTAAAATTTTTTTCTGAAATAATACATTATCTTTTAAGAGGAAAGTACTTTTTATTATACTTGTCCATTATCTTTCAAAAAGGAAAAAATAATCTTAATTTGGACTCAATTTCTTAAACTAATGTTAATTTTTAATTAAAAACTAACTCATTATCTTTCAAAACTAAAAAATAAAATAAAATAAGCTTATTTAGTTTATTATACTTCTAGCTTCGACAAAGGAAAGTTTATTTATTGTAATCATCATAAAATTGAATCATTTATTTTTTATTTCTAAAATAATAAAATATTTGTTTTAAAAAGATAATTTTGTTTATTTTAATCATACTCAAATTGATAAAAAAGAAAGAATTAATCTTAATTTAACTCTAATTGAATTATTTATTTAAAAAATGAATTACTATTTACTTCTACTTACTCTTTAGAAATGGGATATTATTTATTTGAATTATATTCAAATTGATAAAAAAAAGAAATTTTAATTTGATACAAAATGAGATCTTCATTTTAAGTTATTTTTTAATTACAAAATTAACAAATTATCTTTTAAAACAGAAATATTTTTTTACCTACACATTATCTTTTAGAAAGAAAATATTATTTATTTTAATCATACCCAAATTGATAAAAAGTGAATATTAATATTAATATTAATTTGACTCAAATTGAAATCCTTATTTTAATTGTTTTTAATTTCGAAAATGACAAATTCTCTTTTTAAAAATTAATTATTATTTACCTGTACAGTATTATTTAGAAAGAAAAATATGATTTATTTTAATCAAAGTCGATTGATAAAAAGAAAATATTAATCTTAATTTGACTCAAATTAAATTATTTATTTTAAATTATTTTAAAACAAAAGAAGTTTACTTTTAATTCAATTATTTTTTGGATGCTTATAATTATTTTAATCAAACAATCTTTCTTCTAAAGAAATTAGAATATTTAAATATTAATAGAATTTTAACTCCTACTTAGTAAAAAGTTCCATGCATGCGGCCACCTCATGCCTCGCCAGCGCCAAGTTATCTAACTAATTGAAATTCTTATTTTAATTTAAAAATAACAAAACTCGTAATATATTAATTTATCTTATTTAACTAATTTTGTAGGGTTAGTTTTATCTTTTATATTTTGAGCATTACATTTTAGAAAGGGAAGATTGTTTATTTTAATCATACTCAAAATTATAAAAAGAAAAGATTAATCTTAATTTGACTCAAATTCAATTATTTATTTTAAATTATTTTTAAATTCGGTAAATAATAAATTATTTTTTAAGCTGATAATCACTCATAAATTTAATCTTCTTTTATTTTCTTACCTTATATAACAAACTATTATAAGATAATGTTTATTTTCTGAAAAGTTTGAATTATATTTGTATATACATTAACCTATATAAAAATTTGACACATATATGTGTTATGATGTCTCACTATTGTGCTTTAAAGAAAAATATATTTATTTAATATAAAAATATATTATTTTTAAATATTAAATGTTATTTATTTTATTATATTTGTGCATTATCTTTTAAAAAGGAACGATTTTTTTATTTTAATCATAACCAATTGATAAAATGAAAAGATCAATAATATTTTGACTCATATTAAATTCTTTCTTTTTAATTGTTTTTTTTAAATTCTACTAATAAGAATATGCTCATAAATTTAACCTTCTTTTATTTTTGTTACCTTATATAACAAACCATTATAATTTATCTTATAAAATTATTATACTTGTCCATTATCTTTAAAAAAGTAAATATAAAAAAAGATTAATCTTAATTTGACTCAAATTGAATTATTTATTTTAAATTATTTTTAATTCCAAAAATAACAAATTATATTTTAAATATGAATTATTATTACATAATATATTATTTTCATTTCCAACTGTTGTAACCGTCAGAAATAATTTCGTCACAAATTGCGACGAATTTCTATCCGTCGAAAATTGCTCGTCGGAAAATGGTAATTTTCTTGTAGTGATATTATTTATCTTTAACATACCCAAATTGATATAAAGGAAAGATCAATCTTAATTGGACTCAAATTAAATTATTTATTTTATAATATTTTCTATTTTCGAAAATAAATTTTTTTAACAGTGAATTATTTTCATCTATACATTATCATTTAGAAAAAAATATTATTTATTCTAGTCACACTAAAAAGAATATGCTTCTAATCAAAATATGCTAAAAAATTACCCTTCTTTTATTTTGTTAACATATAATTAATTCAAAAATAAAATAATTTTTCATCAAATTAACAATAAAAAAACTTAATTTAAACATTTTTTGGTATACGAACCCTAAACCCTAATGAAATATTAATGTCATTAAATTACACGTATTTTGTATATTAGGATTTTGATTAGAATATGAAATAGATTATGATTATTGTATTTTAATGATTAGTTATAGAGTTGTTTGCATGTGATGAACTAAATTACGTAGGATGATTAATATACACGGTTTTTCTTATTGTAATATGATAATATATATTTATATATTAGGACGATATTATCAGTGTTAATATTAGGATTAGTTATATTATTTTCAGGATTAGTTACGTTTAGGATATAAAGTTAACATATGTAAATATTTTTATAAATATTATGTCAACTTTGGAGAATTAAAATTAGGATTAGTTTAAAATAATTTGATATATTTGATTATTTAAAAAATATAATCCGATAGGATGTAGTGTGATTAGTTACATTTTTTACTCAAAGTTAACATATATAGTACTTATTTATATATAAGGATTATTGTAATAGGGATAATATTAGAATATTAGTTATATTATGATTAGAATTAGTTATGTTTAGAACACAAAGTTAACATATATAAACTAATTTTTATTAAAATGACACATGTCATCATTATAATAAGTCACTTGTCATGCTCTCATGCCCCCTACTTTTACCTCTACTTTTATATAGATATAGATAACTCGAATAAATAAAGTAATTAAAATTTTATTTTTATTAATTACTACAAGACTTTTAACGAGGGATAAAAACGGCCGTCGTCTATCATTTAATCATTTTTGTATCCACCACTAATCGTCACATATGTTGCCGTTAAAATCAATTATAATTAGAAGACTATTATACTCAATTTTCTTGTTAAGGAACTATAATTATTTACTTTTATTAGCTGCTTTTTTTACCTTTTGTTTCATAACTCAAATATGAAGTTTGACTTAGGTCCTGTTTGACTGAGCTTATAAACAACTTATAAGTTAGTTTCAATAATTTTTAATATTTGCTAACTTTATAATATATTTGATAAGCATATTTGAGCAGGGGGTATGATGGTCATACGTTTGAGCGTCCATATCTAATATGTTGGTGGGCGCTGCTCATTTTTTTCATGGAGGCGGAACGATGGTCGACGTCGGTGGCGCACCGACGGAAGGGACGTCGCCATCGTCGGATCAAAGATAAAGGGGGAGAGATCCCTCGCCTTCGTCATCGCCTCGTCGCCATCGCCTCGTCGCCATCGTCACATCGGGGAGAAAGGGGGAGAGATCCCTCATCATCGCCATCACCGTCGACATCACCTCATCGCCATCGCCAGCCACCCTTGCCTCTCCCGCCCATCGCTAGATTATGGCCCTCGCCTCGTCGACGTTGACGTCATCATCGCCGGATCAGAGAGAAAGGGAGAGAGATCTCTCGTCATCGTCGTCAATGTTGCCTCATCGCCATCGCCTCTCCCATCATCGCCATTGCCAAATCGTGGCCCTCGTCTTGTTGCCATCGCGCATCACGGTGGATCCGGTGTCTCGAGGCCTGATTCGTCACCTGGAGATCAGATCAGGCCACGACCGACCCAAGTCACTTGGCGGCTGATTAGGGCATGACCAGCCACATCGCAAGGGCGGGAGAGGGAGATGGAGGGTGAGGGAGAGGGAGAGGGGAGGCCAGATGGTGGTCAGCTCTAACCAGATCGCGAGAGAGGGAGCGGGAGAGGGGGCCGATGGAGAGTGAGAGAGTGCCGTCGGCGAGAGCGCCATCGAAGAGAGCATGTCGAAGGAAGAAAACGCCGCCGCAGGGAGAGAGTGCCGCAGGAGGGAGAGAGCATGCCTTATTGCCCATCGTCCAATCTAATCGGACGGTGACCCATTATATCCTTTGGATTTATAGTTCTTGATACAATAAGTAACAGTCAATCAATACGCCTTCTGAAACTACTTACACATACCAAATAATGCAAATGCAACAACTTATATTTAACCTCGATCCGGTTTCTTAATAATGTTGGCTAATATGTTAATATATGTGCCACCATGCTAGTGGTATTATTTAATTGTTTCGGCCTCACACTTGCCAAATTGATGACATAAAATGAACCCAAATATAATAAATTAATGTTTCTAGATTGATGCTTATTTTTGGGAAACTAATTACTATAGTCATGTTCAAGTCTTCGAGTACAACATGGGGCTTCTTTATATCATCCAGATGCAGCCTGTCCAATTAAATTGGCTTCAATTTTGATTGATTTTATGTTTTGGGTTGGGGGCAATACTTTTGCCCCCTGGGTTACTATTTTTGTAATGATATAAAGGAGATTAAATGTAATATAATACGTGTTAGTTATATATGTCTCCATCGACAACAAGGATACTTTTTTTTATACCAATTGCGGAGACTCCAATGTCTAAGATTATTAGCATACTACTGATCAGAAATTAGGATAAAAAAGGAATAATATTTCCATAGTCCAACTAATGGATCTCAATAATTCATTAAGCTTTGCTAACTAATTGTGTCAACCAAGCGTTCAAACGATCTTATGCATATATATTTTTTCAATATATTTTTGTTAATAATATAGAACATCATTTATAATAACAAAAAAAGTTTCGAATTATAAGTTAATTTTTATGATTTTTAATATTATCAATTTTCATTATTGTTTATAACTTTCTATGATACAAAATTCGTTTTGTTGTTATTAGCAATCTTCTAAACTATTAAACAAAAAAGATATTGAAAAAAAACTAAATAGTACTATGCATAAGGTTTTATTTATATATATATATATATATATAGGGTTTAATGAGCGTGTGAAGCGACTTTAAATATACTTATATTTATTTTTTCGATATTTTTCTTCATTAATAATTTAGAGGGTCATTGGAGATAACGAATATTTGATTCAAATCATTAACAATAATTTTTTTCATCATTTTTGAATTTTGACGAACTTTTGCACATTATTATCTGTCATAATGGATATAAGCATTTTATATAACTTCTAATCTTATAAAAATATTTTTTATTATCATGAATGATCATTTAAGCTATTAGCAAATAAAGATATCGAAAAAATGAAGAAAAATAGCCGCTTCACACGGAAAGCGCTTCACACGCTCATTTTTCCCATAAATTTAAGAGGATAAGGGATATATAGAGCAAAATTTAATTCATATGTATGTCACCACTGGATCGTGTTTGGACGTCACAGATGGAGGCGTGGTTCACATTCACTTGAACCGCTTGGGTGAGTTAATATGGACCGGTTTGTGAAGAGTCGACCGGATCATTTAAATCAAGATCAAGACACCATCAATCGACCCTTACCCTTACCCTTGATCAGCCCTTTTTCTCTCGCCGTCTTTTCTCTTGCCGATCACGACCGATCGCTATCGCCGCAAGAAAGATCCGTAAGTTCTCGATCTCATCTGTAAGTTGATGAACAATGACAATGGTCTTTTCTCCTAACTTTGACATTCATGCACTCTAAATTTCTTGACCTAGCATTCATCTACTCATCTAAAGACCTTTATCCCTGCCTCCAAAGTGCCTCACGACAGGAAAGCTTTGGTGTAGTTTGACATTCTCGTGTTCCCTACATTCATATATGATCGTGTTCATCTGTTGCCAAGGTTGCCCTTTGAGTTGTGCATTTTCTTATCTTACTCATGTTTTTTTCATAATAAGAAAAAAGTGTTCGTTCGTTTGTCTTTTTTTAGTACACACTTTTTTATCATCTTATGCCTTTATTAATCATTTCCCTGGTTTTAATATATTATTTTGGTCAAAAAGGTACTGTAAGTAAACTTTAACACCATTATCTCTAATGGAACTCCATCGTGATTAGTTTTTAGAATTAAAAGTAAAAGCATCAATTATATTTCCGTCTCACCTGCAACACATAGCAACATTATATCTTTATTTTTTTCACGGGAAATACTAAATCTGTTAAGATGTCATCTTCTTGTTTGTTTACAATGCATCCTTCTTATCCGTTAGATGCTCCTTGTTGTGGTTGTGGGGACAAAGCAATGTTAAACATTTCATGGACAAATAAAAATCCTGGAAGAAGATTTTGGGGGTGCCCTCATTTTCGCGTAAATAAATATGACTTTCTTAAACTAAGCATTCTGTTTTTAATTGGTAATAATGAGTTTAAATGCAGGTTAAACGTCCATTTCAAGATTGCGATTTGTTTTCAATGGTTTGATCCAACTGTAGAAGATCGGCATAGGAGTATCATAATAAGTTTGTTAAATAATGATGGAGCTCAAAGACTCAGAGGAGATAGGCATAGAATCGTTTTTATAGGATTGCTGAATAAAATTGTGGCATATGAAGATGTGGCTCGAAAAAATAAAATATTGTATTTCATTTTTGGAATGTTAGTGTTATTTGTATTAGTTAAAATGAACTTTCTATAAATTGTAATCGATAATTCTTATCTTGTCCCAAGTTTAGCATGATCGTCATGAGTTTGCTCTTTGTCCTATGTGTTGGCTAATTCTGAACATGACACGTGGTTTCTGCACAGCTTCAAACACAATAAAGATCTGAACTTTTTGCAATTTGCATATAGTCTTTCTAAATGAAAGCATCAGAGTGAATTGGTTCCTAAAAATTAAAATGAAGTTTTCTCGAAAACAAGTCACACATCGTATCATATCCAAAAAATCACAATAGCTATTAGTAAAACAACATATAAGTCTTCTCATATAAGCCAATTCAAGATGACACATGGATGTGGAGTGCAAAAATTAATTTTGTTAACGATCACAATCTGAAGTTACAAACATATCACAAAATATATTGTCGAAGTCCCAAAGTGTATGACAATATAGTGCCCTTGACAATACAATTAGAAGCCAAAAGTTAATGCTTTCAACTAGTTTGTCCAATGACGTTTCAAAGTGTATGACAAAGACTTATCCATCAGTTGTTCTGCTTGTCCATTGCTGAAACTAGAAGCGGCTAGGCAATAATGTCCTTCAACTACAAATATAAAATATGTATCAAAAGATCACGTGTTAGTGTTGTAAGATACTTAAATTTCAATAAAATATGCATCGGATAAACTTGCCAACTTGTGAGTAGCTTGTTGGTCCATTAGCATGTTGATTAGCTTGTCGGCTATGATATTTTGTCAGGTGACAACAACACAAAACAAATAAAATCAACCAAAATAATTTAAATCTGAACTAAAATATAACATTAGTTACTATGAGCCAATTGTAGTATATTGAACTTTTTTGCTGGTTTTACGTTGAATTCCTTTCTTTTTTGTTGCTTTTGTCATCTAAAGTTCAATATCTGATTTAATTCTTCCAAGTTTCCTTGGTCCCCCCTTCGATTTTACACGAGGTGGATCATGAATTGTAATGTCCATTCGTCGTGAGCTGTTATCTTCAACTGCTGCGGTATCAACTGCTTGAATATATTGAACATTTGATAATTTTTCAATGAAGTTATCTATGAGCAATGTTGCAATATCAAGATGATAAGGTGAACGCAATCCCATTTCTGTAGCCATCTGCATATTATGCTTGAATTCCAATCCTGAATTGGTGTTATTGTTCGTTCTCCAACCATAGAAGTGGATGCATCATCATGAATTTTTCGTGGCGTTGAAAATCGAGCATTCATCGTCCAGCGGTGGAGAATATAATTCTTCGGTATCTTGGAAACATCCTATAACATATAATGCATGGAACAAAAGATGCCATCCCAAAATAAAGGCATTACGAATTTTGGTGGAGACAATCGTGGATAATAAAGTGACAAGGTAATAGTAAAAAAAACTGCATAAAAGATATAATGAAGCTTGAGTAAAAGGTCCTTTGTTTGAGCATTCACCAACCATAAACTTATAATTGCCGCTGACAGCCATCTATCTCCCACCCTCTCTCTCTAACTATTATTCTTCTTTTCACAGTGATACATTGCCAACACTGCCACCATAAAGAACTGCGAAACAACAAGAGAAAACAAGGCATTGCCTTTAAAAACAAGCAACAACAACAACGTGCAAATAAATCTCTCCTTAGTACTTGTTGGTGCTGGAAATTACGAGGATCATGCTCCTTCTCGGACGTCTTGCAATGGAGAGATAATGGAGATCCGACGAGGATGAAGATCTCGCCTGCAATTTTTAGGAGCGTCCCTATATGACTTGTTAATAGAGGCAATGAAGAGAGTTTGAGATAATCGTGACAGATTGAGATGAGCTGTGACCTATCGGGAGAGATTGGGGAAGATGGGAGTTTTTAGATACATTAAGGTATTTACTTAAACCGTCGACTATTTGATATGAACTGGTCCATATTAACTCACCCAAGCGGTTCAAGTGGCTGTGAACCGCGCCTCCATCTGCGACGTCCAAACACGATCCAGCGGTGACTTATACATGTGAATCAAAATTTGCTCTATATATCCCTTATCCTCTAAATTTATTAGATGCATATTAGTTATTCAATTTATAGAGAGATTGGTTGTAGACTCTTACACTATTTTTTTCAACCTGGTCACTTCAAATCATTATTTTGGAGATTGCAAGTAGATCTATTTTAAAAATTCCACTACTTGGCACATTAAAAATAAGCTTCTAGCAGGGTGGATGCATCTCTTTGTTGTTTCCATAAAACCACAAAAACTATAGAGGGCAGGGTTGGAGTCAATTAACCACTCACAAGGACAGGTCTCATCATTTCCATAAAATTATGCCCTAAATGTTTGATTGTTAGGGAGCCATATTTAAAAGAAAGAAAAAGGTTGGTGGATTTCTTTTCAATTTTTTTTGTTAGTGCATTTAAGTATCATGTATCTTATATAGTGGGGACATTTTATGGGCTTGACATGACAACCAAACAGGTGAAAATCACCTCAGCCACTTCTCTTTGGAAAAGAGAGAAGAATATGCAACTTTTTGGCCACACAAATCATGGATGAATCTCTAGTCGTTTGCCTACCAATTAAAGAGTCCATCTTTTTTCCCTTCTTATCCGCTTAACTTCACTCCATTTTGTTCAAATTCCCCAAAGTGGGATGTGTTTGTAAGATCCTTCCAAATCCAATTCAAGATATCGTCCCCTAAACCCTATACTCTTTCTTTCTTTCTCTCTCTCTCCCCCTCCCACCTTGCCTCAGCGATAGAACCAAAGGCAGCATGATCTTTTATTTTTCACTTTCCAACCATAGAAATTGGACCAAGTTTTCATTTTGTGTGCCCTAACCTCTAGGCTGCATTTGAAAACGAAATTGAGATTCCTTTTAAATTTTTCATGAATAATTAAATTGATAAATTAATTTGATGGGGTGTGTTAAAAAGAAATAAAACGTAACGATGAAGAATTAGAATATCGATGCTATAGAAAAACTTAACAATTCCTTTCTTTACTAATAACTTAGAATATGATTGATGATAATAAAATGCGATTCAGGTCATCAATAATAATTATATTCATTATTTTTAATAATACTATTTTATTATATTATTATTATCACACGAGCAACGCACTTTTTAAGAAATTAAATACTTTCTTTACAAAGTAAAAAAATGACAAATATATTTAAGTAATATAAGATTAGTGGCTGATTATTTTTCTTGGTAGACCATGCATCTTTTCTTTTGGCATCACACCTTCAAAGTCCACGTCTGTGTGTCACGGGGCGTTTCCCGTGACACGAAGCGTGAAGCCTCGCGGCACCAGTGCCGCTCAACTTATAGCCCTCGGCCGCTCAGCGCCGAAAACATGGAACACATGCAGCCGCCCCGCACTGCGTAATATTGCGGAGTACCAAGTTATCCGCCCTTAGGGCATTTATCTTGTAAGGCCGTCCTTTATGAATGGCCAAGTAGGTGACGTTCCCGTAGGGTACGTCTTTTGCATCTTCAATATGTAACAAGACTCCTATACCTACGGTACACTGGGAAGAGTTCACTAGTGCCTTCCGAGGCCCAATTGTATGTTATGTTTCATCATATTTAATACAAGTAAGCTTTCCTTTAATTCTAGTGTCATGGCCTTGAGCGTGGGGTGGCAACCCACATCGGTGTCCCTTCGTGGCGTCCCGTGGTCCCTTCGTCGCCCCTTCGGACTTTAAGCGCCCAAGCGCCTACGTTAGTGCCGCAACGCGCTAATGCCACGGTTTCGTGACGAGTAGTCCAACACTCTAGTCATGTCCGTGATTGAATGCCTATAAGAGCGACTCTCGGCAAAGTCGTCTCGACCATAAAACTTCCGCTGCAAACTCAAAACAGGCTTGGCTAGGTGCCTATCCGCCTAGTCGCCGCACGTGGTCTAGTGTCCGAGAATGACCCCGTGACAAGTGGTATCAGAGCAGTTCTTCCTGCTCGGATTACCCAGCGACGATGACTCGCTTGTGTCGTCGTAACGTGCCCTGGCGTAGGAAATGTGCTTCCGCTCAAATACTCCATCACGCCCAGGCGCACTGGTACCATGGTCTTTGATCATGGACGCCAACGAGGAAGGCATGGCAAGCTTCCTCGCCGCACGCCCAGTCGTGCCCCGCAGCATGTTCCTCATACACCCGTGTCGTGTCAAGGAACGTCCGTCATGCATCATGATGGCGGATTGATCGCCCCGCCTAACCGGGACGGTCATGCGTCGCTCACTCGAGCAGATCAACCACCCCAGGTATACAGTCGGGAATCCTGAAGTGGCGCGCTGCGTCAAAGAGTGGCCATATGCTCTGCATGATGGTCTTGCGCTGCTCATATCAGGAGATCGCTTACACGAGCGTCGTGTAACTCGGAGGACCCGTGTCACATTCAGGGACTGTCGGTCATGCACTATCATGACGACCTGGCGCTGCTCGGTATTTCGTGACGTCGCATCGCATGCCCAGTCATGCAACGTGAAGTGCACAACCGCTTCACGGGAGAAGTTGGCTTAAAGACAAATATCAAGGTTCATGGTCCCCTTGCGGCCAAAGAATATCATCCCTTCGGCCAAGGAGCATCAATCACAAGCATCTTGTCGTGCCGCAGCATCGCCTGCCACGCCACGATGACTTTCAGGAATGGAGCAAAGCGTTGATTACTTGCAAACACTCGTGGACGAGCTGTCAGCCTTGCCTGCCTCGTCAAGTGTCGCCCCGCAAGCGGCGCGATGTCATCCATCAAGGAGTGGGACGAACTTGATACATGCCAACGCAAATCGACGCCTCAACTCAGCGACCAATTTGGCAAATGGTCTGAGCGTCGAGCATCGGCGAACCTTGGCATGCTGCTGTCAAGCGTTCTGCCGCCAACCGAAGGAAGGAGTGCCCTTTCCTTTCGGACATCGCCTCGAGTAATCGAAGCGGCCTCCAAGGATCACAATGCGAAAGTTTCGAAGGACACATTGGCGATGTCGTCCCTTCGAATGGAGATGGAGGTAATGTTGGGAGCTCATGCCACGAGTTCCCCAACCGCAATCCGCTTATCTAAGCGGAGCGTCTTCACAAGCATCCGCCCGGATCAGTGAAGGCCCGGAACGGCTACTCTTTCGCAAGGGTCAAGCCGCCCGGTGGACGAGTATGTCAAAGGTGTATGATCTAGAATGACAAGCACAGTGGCATTACGTTGTCCAAGACGCGGACGGACGAGCATCGAAGGTGCATCCTCTTTGTGAATGAGCACAACGATCTCGCCCCGTCCATACCCCAAAGGGATTGTCAAAGCTTCAAAAGAGGTCCCAGGATCGGAAGAAGACATATCCCAAGAACCCTGCAAGATGTGGCAAACTCAGGATGGCGTTGCCATTGCGACAAGGTAGAATGTGGCAAACATGCATCCCAGACATGGGACGGAAGAATTGGCAGTTCATCAATTATGCAGGCCCTGACAAGTTGGGACTGAAGGTCAAGATCGTATTGTTCAGCATTGGCCAGATGGGCATGTTGAAGGAGGCAGTGAAAGGAATCACCGAGCTCCGCCTACAGTGTTCCCAGGAGGATGAAGACCCAGTGTTGGTGCTCTTCAAGCAGAGGGGTTAGAAGCTTTGGACTAGGAAGGAGTTGGAACGACCGGATCGTCCAACCTCCGCTCACTAGTCGATGCTGCCAAGTCAATCAGGACAAGTGCCATACCACCAAAGCCCTTGGGCAAGGGCAATGGTGGGGGAGAGAAGATCAAGTCGCAAGGAGGAAGCTACTTATGCCGAAGATATAGATCGCCCATCGAAGCAGGAGAAGCGGATCGAACCACAGGCACATGTGGGGAGACCCTCATCGTCGCTCACTATAGCGACTGGGAGTGGACAAGGTGCGGAATGTTATACCAAAGAATCTTGCTCCACCTCAAACCGTCGAGATATCTCCTGTCCACCAAAGGGAAGGTGGAACTATTTTCAAGGCTCGGCGGATGAAGGACTCAACGTTGCAGCCATCTGCAACTTGGGGACAGCGAGTTGAACCACAAGGAAACGTGGGGAGACTCTCGTCGCCCACTATGGCGACTTGGATGGACAAGGCATGGATTGTCATATCAAAGAACCTTGTCCCGCCTCAAGACTGCCGAAACATCATGTGGTCACCAAGGAGGAGGTGGTCCTGCGCTTTTAGTTCGGCAGAGGTATGGAAGACTCTACGTTGCAATCATTTGCAACATAGAGACATTGAGTCAAGCCCACAAAGAGACCTGGAGCGTCCCAGAATATTCGTGGGAAGACTCTTGTCGCTCATCATAGCGACCCTAGGCACTCGAAGCAGACAAGCTACAAGCATCGACATCGGAGAGCTTGTGCTGTTTCAAGCCGTCGAAATTCAAGAGTGATCATCGAGGGAGAGAAGGTCCCGCACTTTGCATTCGACGGAAGGAAGACCTTATGCTGCGGCCATCCGCAACATGAAGGCATCGAGTCAAGTCATGCAGGTCGAATGGCGAGACTCTTCATCGTGTTCTACACGACCTTGAGACAACTCTTCTCCGCGCTATTCCTGAAGGCATACAAGAGTTGTTTCACCCCCAAAGAAGCCAAATCACACAAGTTGACGCTGCGCAAGTCGAAGAGAAGTGAAGCCAACAGAGACTTGATGGACGGATAGTTGCTTGATGAAGTCAGACCGCACATGGCGGACTCCACTGGCGCTGCACAAGTGATGACCCCGGAGTGGACGAAGGATCAGCGAGCGAAGCAGGCCTGAGGGAGGAGTCCTCAGCGAGACCCCAAGGAGCGGGCATTCCTGGCGTTGCGTGATGCTGGTGAAGTTGAAGTCAAGGCAAAGAAGGCAGAATTGAACGAGACAAGCGAAGTCAAGACTCAAGACGAAGGCCCCGAGGAAGCCCGGACAACGGCGTCGGGGGCGTCGCCGACTTTGGTGGGGGAGAATGTCACGGGGCGTTTCCCGTGACACGAAGCGTGAAGCCTCGCGGCACCAGTGCCGCTCAACTTATAGCCCTCGGCCGCTCAGCGCCGAAAACATGGAACACATGCAGCCGCCCCGCACTGCGTAATATTGCGGAGTACCAAGTTATCCGCCCTTAGGGCATTTATCTTGTAAGGCCGTCCTTTATGAATGGCCAAGTAGGTGACGTTCCCGTAGGGTACGTCTTTTGCATCTTCAATATGTAACAAGACTCCTATACCTACGGTACACTGGGAAGAGTTCACTAGTGCCTTCCGAGGCCCAATTGTATGTTATGTTTCATCATATTTAATACAAGTAAGCTTTCCTTTAATTCTAGTGTCATGGCCTTGAGCGTGGGGTGGCAACCCACATCGGTGTCCCTTCGTGGCGTCCCGTGGTCCCTTCGTCGCCCCTTCGGACTTTAAGCGCCCAAGCGCCTACGTTAGTGCCGCAACGCGCTAATGCCACGGTTTCGTGACGAGTAGTCCAACACTCTAGTCATGTCCGTGATTGAATGCCTATAAGAGCGACTCTCGGCAAAGTCGTCTCGACCATAAAACTTCCGCTGCAAACTCAAAACAGGCTTGGCTAGGTGCCTATCCGCCTAGTCGCCGCACGTGGTCTAGTGTCCGAGAATGACCCCGTGACATGTGCAGGTGGAGGCCCCTTTTTCTTCAACTTTTCTTTCTTTCTTTTTTCTGGTTTTGGCACAAAGTGACTGTTAAAAATGTACTTTTATTTCCATTTTCTCTCTCCCTCAATTATGATAGAGAAACTCAAAACGTGTAGTGGAAATATTGGCCATCTCTTACCAAAAAAGTGTTGTGATCAAAATTTCAAGATATGTGAATAATGGAGCAGGCCCCATTGAGCTTAGAATGCCATGGGTCATCCTGAAATTGTCGTAGCGCACACAGAAAAAAAAATATCAAACAGTTTTATCCATAATACTTTTTTTTGGGTGCCGGTCCGGATTCAGAAATTCCGTA
Source organism: Pontederia crassipes (assembly GCA_030549335.1). Taxonomy (NCBI): domain Eukaryota; kingdom Viridiplantae; phylum Streptophyta; class Magnoliopsida; order Commelinales; family Pontederiaceae; genus Pontederia; species Pontederia crassipes. Next base: position 3,408,473 of record CM060197.1, read on the forward strand.
CTAACACTCGACTAATTTAAAGTCGAAAAGTTAGAGTAGCAATGATATATTCATGTTACATTGTAAATAAGGATTATAATTCAGATTGTAATATGTTTGGATCATTAGGAATTTATATAATCACTCTCTTTACGGATAATAAGAATTAAAAATTGATTGTGATTTTAAATTAATTTCTTAAAATTATGATATCTATCTCGTGATAAGGAAATAAATCAATTCCAAATTACAAAAAAGAATTATCCTAATATTTTGGCCCGGAGTTCTGCCCTCGACAAGAATTCCTTTTGCCCCTCGATAGGCTCGCTGATTTGACAACATGACCTTCGCAACGTGAAGGCGCCTACTATGGAGTATTGGGATCAAATGAATTCCTAATTAAAATTAGGATTCAAGACATTATTGATAATTTTTTGATAAAAATATTGACTTCAAGACTCGAATTCGGGATTATTAACACCATGGTGCATGATTTTTATGGATAATACTTTAGTATATACTATGATAATAATCGAAAAGAAATGGATAATAAAATTTGAGATTAATGAATAATTACATATTTTTAACGTTTGGTTGTTTAATCATTAACATAAAGAATTGATTTATTTTTTAGCTGAATTACTCAGAGAATTTCGTAAGTCATGATTTTCCGACCAAACAAAATAATGGTTCAAATGGAGGAGAGAGATTCATATATCATGCATATTGTTCATGCTATTTAGAAATCTTATATGACTTGTAGATTTTTTTTATCATATTAAGTTAATTATTATGTTATTGATTTTTTAAGTACACATGCACACAATTTTGTATTTTGGTGAAATTGTAATTCTTCTTAGTTTTTGATAAATAAATTTTCATCATTTATCAAATACTTTTGTATTAAGTTTGTAATAAGTTATTGAATGATCAAATATTAATAAAAAAGTACACATGCACAAGTTTGTATCAAGTTATTGAATGATCAAATAATTCGATGTATTAATTTTATTTTTTTTATTTCGCCTCATTTTTTATTTATCATATTATCTGATAGAATTAGCTGAAATCAAGATATTGATTTCAATTACTTACCGTTGCTAAACGGTAAAAAAGTTGTCTAATATAATTTATCCTCTTTCAAAAAAAAAGTTCACCTTTTTCTCACTTATTTTCGTCTCACATCATACACATAATTATCTTATATTTTTTTAGCTAATCAAACATAAAATATATAGTAACAAATTTAGTTCAAGATGACACTTATACACTATATGGAGTTCATATATTTTTTTGCCGTTCAAAATAATAATCCAATTTAAAGTGGAAAGTCATATATATCTTTTGATAAATTAAGAAAGTTTTTATCGTTTGATTAAAATATTTATTTATTTTAATTATTAAAAGAGAGGTTACAGATTCGAATCTGACGAGTCGTATGTACTGCTTTATTTTTAATTTTTAATTTTTTTGCATTAGATCTATGGACTTCTTTATGTACCGAAAAAAATATTTATAAACTTTTTCTATTATGAAATTGTCAAAGCACTGATAATTAATTTGAATAACTCTATCCAAGTAAGTTGATTATTTTTAAAATCAATTTTAACTATTAAACTGTCAATATTTATACTTACAAGATATTTTCTATCAATTAAAATAAACAAATTTCAAACTACGGATGTTAATAATTTTAAATTCGATTAATAAAATATTGTTTTAACCAAAAAATTTTTACATCTCTTTCGTCGGAATATTGAATTACTATAATTTGTACGATGGTTTAAAAAAAAATCAAAATACTGACGTGATAATAACAAATATATATATTAAAGAATATTCAAAATTTAAGACACTATTGTCGGTTATAAGCAGGTCACCAGAGAAGGAAGGGTGTTACTTGTAAAATTAGGAAGGCCTTATTTGGAATTATAGACCCATTGAGGGGGGTCTATGAAAACATGCTACAAGAAGAAATAAAAACGCAGCAACAACAAAGATAAAAAAAAAGAAAAAAAAAGGAAAAAAACAGGGATTTTGGTGGCTTCTTCTCCTTTGGAGCTTGCGGTCTCGCGTCATCGTGCTCCCGGAGGAAAGGCCAGGAAAAAAAGAGATCTTTTTAGGGTTCCCGCAGTGAGATTTTCGCCTCCGGCGCCGGTGGCGGAGGTGCTTGTCGATCGCTCTCGGCATCTTGTCCTTTTTTTGCTGATATCTTATGTCGAAGTGAGAGGAGGTACATTTTTCTAGCAATTGTTTCACTGCACATGAGTTCTTTTTTTTTTTCGAGGCTTTTGGGGTTTTTTTTTCTGTATTATAAATCCTTGAGAGTGATTGAAACAGATTGGAAGCTCACAGAGAGCTGTTGGTTTGACTAAAGGTAGTGGGAGTCGTTACAAGTAGATCTTATCTTTTCTTTTCTTCCTTCTCTGGTCGTTTCGTATTTGGATTAAACGCAGCGATTCTTCTAGGTGGGTCAGATGTTTATTTGCTGGTAGTGCTTATTGTATGTTTGGATTTTGGTTGTTTTATGTTTATTTTCCACCAATTGGGTACTGTCTGTCTCTGTTGGTAAATATGCAATTTTTGGAGAAGAGTGTCGTAGGCGTGGATTATTTTGTTCCATTCCATAATTGATCTTCACCAAATTATCTAGTGTTCTTGTCTGTCAGTTTGTTTGAAAGCGGATTATTTTCCTGCAGACTTGATAACCTTCGTGTTCTTGTTTTTGTTCCTGTCGGTAACAAAAAACATGCTTTTTCCCCCTCGGTCACTTATTCTTAAGCTATGAGTGTGGTTTTTTTCCAAATTAGTAAGTGCTTTATCTGATATATAGTTTACTTTGGACGATTGCGTACATATATAGAGAAATTAATGTGGAAGCAAAACGATTCTGGATTGGTATGAGTAATTATTGTTGAATCTATGTATTAGTACACACTCTTTTACGGAAAAAAAGTGTTATATTTTTCCGTTACGTTGACCCCTTAGACTTTTTGAACTTTATGACTTTTCTGGACTTGCTTTGTTGGTTGATAAGTCTTCGTAGTTGAGGAACTGATTACTCTCATTCTGTTCGCTGATTTCCTTCCAATTGATTTCTGCTTGCAATTATGTGGATGTTTCCATCTCACTTCACTACCTTTAGTCTCATTGCAGGTGGAAAGGTCTACAATTCTTATTCTTGTAGAGAAAAGGACAAGTGTTTTGCAGTTGCCATACTTAACTGCATGTGTAATTTATAGCAAGTCCTTCAATCTTCATTACCTATATGTGTGTTGTCAGCATGCTTTCAAAGTTAGTCAAGGTTCATTTATCTTGATTTGGCTTCATAACATTCCCAAACTTCAGATGGCTTTCTTGACAAAATCTGCACTAGTTTCATGGGAGAAATAGTTTCACAAGGAAGTCATTGTTGAAAGATGTTACGGTAATGTGAACTGGCACCTCTTGCAATTATAGCAGCCTCTGGAGAGTTTTTGGTGAGAGCAACCGGCAAAAAGCAAGCACGTTGGTTGCTTCCACATTTCAGTATGCAAGTGGACGATCATGCATTCATGCTGGAAACTCCTTTTGTTCATGATTCATAAGGGAATTGCTCAGTCTTGCTATTTTGTAATCTTATCAGACCTGTAACCTTTTTTCTATCAAGGCTGCTGCAAGTATTTCCGTATTTGAGGTTTCGTGAAGGATTTTTTTCCTCATCATTTTTTCAGCAGCTGTATCTGATAGATAATTCATAGCCATGGAAACTTCGTCATCTGCAGTACTTAACCAGCTTTTCCCTTCTCTTGGACCTACATTGATGATAGCAATGGGGTATATCGACCTTGGAAAATGTTTTGCAGCTGTGGAGGGTGGTGCCCGATTTGGACATGATCTTGTGTTATTAGTACTGATTTTCAACCTAACTGCTATTTTATGCCAATACCTTGCAGTTCGTGTTGGCATGGTTACAGGAAAGGATCTTGCACAGGTACTACATGTTTGGTTGTTTGTTTTTTTACCTGGATTACTTCTTGTCCGCATATTCTTTTTTAATTGGAAATGACACAACTTGAAATATGAATGCATTATTTTGGAATGTGTTGCTTTTGCTTTGTTTTGCTGCTAGTTATTCAAGCATCACTCTGTAACTTGCCTAAACATTTTAAATAGCATTTTCTGCTACTAGATATGGATGCTCATCTTTGTCATCAGTCCTGGTCAGGTAACACGAACTGATGCAACTTCTCTAGAAACCTTTTGAGAGAAATTTAGTATATATGGCTTACACTTGTACATATTCCACATCATAGTGATATATATTCACGGATGACACCCTAACTTGGTGCTCATCCTTTTCCTCCTAAAAAAAAGAAATTTAGTATATATTCAAATATGCTAAGATATCTTTGTTCAAAGAAATCTCATTCTTGCAAATCTTAACACTTAAGATTTGTCTTCACGACAGTAAAATGACGATTGCATCCATTGTTTGGTTGGTGTGCTTGTTGGTTGTATTCTTTCTTTTTGTACTCATTATACAATATTGTTCTCTTACTCAAACATGTTAAAGAAATGACTTTTACCTGTTCATACAGATCTGCAGTGAGGAATATAACAGACCTGCATGCATGATGTTGGGAGTTCAAGCAGAAGTATCCATGTTCGCCTCTGATTTGACCATGGTATGTTATGTATCACATCTTCATAACATTTTTTCATCTGATTGTTTCCTCGTTTTACTGTATAGTTTAGCGAATAAGAACTTAGATCAAGAGCTGACTATTTTTTTCATGATTATGGTTACTAAGATTATGCTGTATAATAACAGATCATGGGGATCGCATATGGTTTCACCCTTCTTGTAGGGGCTGACTTATTTGCATGTACTTGTTTCGCTGTAGTGGGCGCTATTGTGTTTCCTTTTTTTGTCAGCCTCATGGTAAGCTTTGATATGTTCCTCATCACATCTTTAAGCAACGACAAAGCCATTTATGCAATTTAGTTCCTGACAATGTGACACTGTGAAATACAGGATAATAAAATGGCTGAAGCACTATATACAACTCTAGCAGGTTGTGCGCTATTGGTTTATGTACTTGGGGTACTAATCAGTCAACCAGAAATGCCTCTTGCAATGAACATATTTTTTCCCAAGTTAAGTGGAGAGAGTGCATATCTTCTGATGGCTCTTCTTGGTGCAAATGTCATGGCACATAATATTTATGTGCACTCATCAATGGTGCATGTAAGTTGACTTACTTTTTAGTTTCTCAAGTTCATGTCTCATCAATTGCGCATGTAAGTTGACTTCACCTTTTAGTTTCCCACCAGTTTGGAGTGCCAAAGGCATGGAGCTGTTTCTGTTGACATGTATTGATAAAAAACCGGGGTTTTCGGATGACTGGTGACACATAAAGAGAAAATAGAGACTCAAACTAACATTTATTGCAAGTGTTAATGGTTTAACTTTTGAGACATGAACCAAAATAAACAACACATACTTAGAATTAGGGGTTATTGTGTACTTATGTGTTCTGGTAAAAATGTAAGTACTCTTTACTCCTGACATCTTACTGAAGGCACATTGTATCATTCTATTCTCAAGTAAAATTGTTTATTAATCTACTATCGTAGGAAATCTTTTGGAAACCTTTGTTTGTTTTGCAAATGCTTCATATAACCTGTTTGAGCTTTCCTATATGACAGACAATTTCTTACATTTGCTTTCATCACTGTGTAACTATGTTATTTGAAGTGGTACACATTGAAATTATAATGTAGGATTTCAAAATCAAACCATATGTTATTGGTGTTCAGTGCAGGTTGTTTATATTTAACTTTTCACTGGATTGTGTATTTCATAAAGGTGTCCATTTGAGAATTTGACATTGAATCATGACTTTTTATTTTCTTTGTGCAGCACCAGAAGAGGCTTCTGAATACCTCTATTGGCGCCTTATTTCATGATCACTTTTTTGCAATCCTGTTCATCTTTACGGGCATCTTTTTGGTGAATTATGACTTGATGAACTCAGCAGCAGTTGTTTTTAACAATACAGATGTTGCATTGAACTTTCAAGATCTTTCTCTGTTGTTAGATCAGGTTATCCTTCATATTTGATTCTCACTACTAATCCGTTGTTTTTCTATGAACCATTTACTAATGTGTTATCATTTTGTAGTATATTATTGATGGACAGCTTAAATTATTTGGTTGATTATGTGATTGGCATCATGCACTTGCACCTAATCCTGAGTCCTGAGGCTACGTACAATTTCACTTAAAGTTGGTTCTTATCTATTCTAGTACATACATCTGGATCTTAGATTGGTTAGTATCACAAAGAGAAGACATTCTGAATCATTCCCCACTGGAAGAGCACGGTTATAGTCTGCTTCTTTTGTTAAACATGACGTTTAGCCCAAACTGTGGCAGAAATTGGATCATCCACGCAACTTCAGTTGCCTTATGTATGCTATCGGATGTCTTGGTGTTGCCGTTTTAGCTATTAGTTCCAAGAAATATGCACATGAAATGTCTAACAGCTGATTTGTGTTGTTGCTAACATCCTAGTTTTAGCTTTCTTGAGCAGTTTTCCTTTGCTTGATTGAGTTTTTGATGTAGGAAACAGTTGTTTGTATTATTTCCTAACTTCAACCTTCATAACAATGCAGATTTTGAGGAATCCTATAGCACCTTTAGCTTTTTTTCTGGTCCTCCTGTTCTCGAGTCAGGTCACTGCGCTAACTTGTAGCATTGGTGAAAAACTGATATTGAGGCATCTTTTTGGTGCAACCCATTCTGTAGTGGTCCATAATCTCTTAGTAAAGGCTTTGTGTGCTATAGCAGCTCTCTGCTATGCAAAATGTTTAGATGCTGAAGGGATATATCAAATTCTGATCTCTTGTCAAGTTATACAGGCCATGCTTCTTCCATCTTCTGTCATTCCCCTTTTCCGAGTGGCATCATCAAGGCTCATAATGGGAACCTTTAAAATCTCAAGGTTTCTTGAGACATTGGCTTTGTTGGCTTTTCTGGGAATGTTTGGCTCAAATGTAATATTTGCTATAGAAATGTTATTTGGAAATAACAGTTGGATGCAGAATCTGAAGGGTATGTTAGGTAGTTCTACTGCGGTCTCATATATAGCTCTTATTGTCATTGCTTGTGCATCAATGTTTTTCACACTTTATTTGTTGGTTACTCCATTGAAATCTGCAAGTGAAAGGCCTGACATCGAACTGTGGAATCTGCCCTCTGAAAATGATCAGCTTAAAAAATCTGAGCAGGCAGAAAATAATGATCTGGATAGAACTGAAAATGATGATGATTGTATGTCTTTCATGGAAACCTCTTGTGATAGCTTGTCAGAAGTTCGTCATGATAAACCAATTATGGAATTCAGCATAAAAATCTTGGACCCAGATGTTGATTCTGATCAATCTAATCATGATCTGGAAGTTACTGATACTGTCACAACAGCAGAAGATTATCCAGATGTACCAAGATCTGTTACTGAGGTGGACCTGCTACCCACAGATGATGTATCTTCTGCTAACTTTGCTGATCCTACTGTTTCAGAAAAACATGAATCTGGGGATTGTGTAAGTCAAGTTATGGCATTAGAACCAGGCACCTGTACAGATCATGAAGATACTGTCAAGCTAGGAGAACCTTTCAAGAGAGCTCTGCCTCTCTCGACATCTGAGGATTCTGTGTCTATCAAAACTGTCAAGGAAAAAAGTTTTGATGCTGATAATGGCAGTGGAAGCATATCAAAGTTGTTTGGTTTAGGCCGTGCAGCTCGAAGACAATTAACTGCAATTTTAGATGAGTTTTGGGGGCACCTTTTTGATTTCCATGGGAAGCTAACACAAGAAGCTCGTGACAAACAGCTTGACATTATATTGGGACTAAGTCCGAAAGCACCAAGTTCTGTAAAACTTGATGAAGGAATACAATTCCACAAAAACGCTTTTGCGTATGCAAATAGAGGGCAAGTTCTACCTAATCCTACCAGGCAAACTATATCTATTCCAGATTCGTCTTATGGTGTTCAAATGGGATCACCATCTTGGTCCTCAGGAATGCCAGTATTGAACACTCATGTGGGGAACTCGTCCAATAGTTTGTTTGCATCTAGTGAAACTCTTAATTCTAACTTAAACCTATCGAAGCTTTCCGATAGTCGTGATTATCAGCCAGCCACAATTCATGGCTACCAGATAGCATCTTATCTGAAAGCAATTGGTGCCGGGAGAAATGCTTATTCCTCAAATATTTTGCGAGATCCTCCAGCAGTTTCTAAACCTGCTGCATCATTCAGTCCGAATTTCAGGGATTCATTTCAATATGAAAATGGTTTTAATTCACTTGGAATATCAGGTCTGCAAAATCCAGTGACATCTCAAATCAACAGATTGCAAGCAGGACTTAATTATGATCCTTCCTTTCTTGGGACGAGTGATAATGTCACTTCCTCTGCGTACACAAAAAAGTACCACAGTTCACCAGATATTTCAGCAATTATTGCTGCTGGTAGGCAATCTTTTATTAATGAAGCAAAATTTGGTGGCCCAATTGGCCCGAGGTCGCCTTCAACTAGCATAGCTTCTAAACGCTCACAGTATTTGAACTCTTTCTCTCCTGATAGGGTTCCATACGAGTTTTCTCCACCAACATTTCACAGTGATGCTTTATCAGTTCAGTCAAATTTGAATTCGGACGCAGGATCATTGTGGTCGAAACAGCCATTTGAACAGTTATTTGGAGTGACAAATAGACTTCAGACTGGACAGGCTCAAATAGGGACTGAGAATCTGAAGCATGCGCAAGAGACCGCTTCTACGGGGTCCGAATCTGAGCTACTTCAATCCCTCTACGATTGCATTGTGAAGCTCCTAAAACTAGAGGGATCTGATTGGCTCTTTCGACAAAATGGTGGATGTGATGAGGACTTAATTGAACGGCTTGTTGCAACTGAGAAATGTTCACTTGAAGCAGATCCTAGTGAGGCGAATCAGTTGTACTCTGGCAATCTTCAGTATCTGTCTTCTGGGCAGAATCTTCCTTCCTTCCTTGGAAGCGAGGGTTCAGATCTTCCTTACAACTCAAGATTCCCTAACTGTGGAGAAAACTGTACGTGGCAAGCATCACTGTTTGTGAGCTTTGGAGTGTGGTGTGTTCGTCGTATACTGGAGTTATCACTTGTGGAAAGCCGGCCTGAATTATGGGGCAAATATACTTATGTTCTTAATCGTCTTCAGGTACATGGTTCATAAATATTTTGCTTTCATTATGCTACAGGAGAATATTTCAAGTTTTTTTCGAAATTAACAGGAATCATCTTTTCATCACCATGTTCAACATTGGAAATATCATTAATACTTTTAGAAAAAAAATATTCTCTCCACTTTCCTCATCTTGTTTTTTCCTCTATATTTTGCTGTTTGTTCTACAGTCTAATTGACCTTCTGGATGTGAAGAGAGAACTTATTGATATGATTCTGGCACTTTTATCTGAACCTCGTGAGACTGGAAATTTTGTCATTTATCTCTGCAATTTCTTACTCTTATTTTTTGGAGGATCTTACTATTTCATTCTCTTGAATTGATACATAAGTGTTCATTATGTTCTTCACTTCATAGCAATTTAAAATGTTAATCTCGCATAAATTACTATTCCAATTAGGATGATCCATAATTATATATTAGGAAGTAATTCGTTGATTTACCAAATATTCATGCTTGAACTCTGTGAAAGCTGCATATGACTAGCATCCCTTTTCTCTTGGTGTTATTCTTTTGTAGTTAACAGGCATCTTGATTTTCTCCTTCAGGTATGCCATGTGTAAAAATATTCTGGCTGCACTTTTCAAGCCGTTTCATTTGTTTTTCAAAATGCAAGAATGCTACTTTGATAGGATTTTAGTAGATGTGCTATTAATTATTGTGGGATTTGATATGGGGGAGTCTCTGTTTATTTGATGTGTTTTGGTGTTGGAAAATTGTTCATGATGCAGCAGAGAACAATTTAATGGTTTTACTTCTTCACTTCATAGTCTTCCATTCAATAATTTACTTATCTCATTTCTTTCTAGTGCCTTGTGTTGAGTTGATTATAGTCCCTGTTTAGTTTCATGTTTGATTTTGACAATTCTGTCATGTGTGTATCATGTTAATCATGCACAAAATATGCCGTCAATTCATGTGTGGAGAGTGATCGCACAGTAGAAATTAATTGAGGATTATCATTTTCTCTAAGACACTTCATCAGGTGTTAACATAGTCATTACCTTGTCTTGATGCAGGGAGTACTTGATCTTGCATTTTTGAAACCTCGGCGTCCCCTCACTGCCTGTTCATGTCTTGATGTACCGCGAAAAGACATGAAAAGTTTCAACCCGGCATTACAAAGTCCCTCACGCAAACCAGCAAATCCCATTAAGGGATCCTTTACAACTGCAAACACAATTCTTGAGACCATTAAAAACATTGAGATAGCAATATCTGGCCGCAAGGGGCGAACGGGCACTGCGGCAGGCGACATTGCATTCCCAAAGGGTAAGGAGAACCTGGCATCTGTATTAAAGCGATACAAGCGTCGGCTCTCAAGCAAGCCTACGGGAACACCGGAAAGCGTACCAACTCGAAAATTTCCTGCAACTACTGTGACATTGTAAGCTGTGGAGAATTATGTTCATGATAGCACACAAGTCATGAGTTTCCTAATTGAACCTTGTTTTAGGGGGTTCAAGGCTTTGTCAATATCTGCGCCCTTGAATGTTCCCTTTCCACATGTATGTTGTATAATTACATAAAAAAAGGGCAAGGAGAACCTTGACACCATCGAGCTGAACCGGTGTATTTATTTTGAGTTCGCCTCCTAGTTACTTTGTTTTGCATTCAGTTTAAAAGGTTCATCAATTTATGCATTTAGAGTTATTAGCGCCCGACTAATTAGATATTTAATTATAGCTCTAAAAACGTCCAGTTCTGAGATCGATATCATTTTTTAGTTTCTGTTTCTGGCTCCTGTATGAGTATTCAATGGAAAGGTTCATTTTTGGCACTGATCTGATGGCCAAACTCTATATATAATATATCTACTTATAAGTTTGATACAGAATTCAATGTATTTGGTTATATCCATTTCATGATCATAGAGAGCGTAATATTTAATAAGTTCAGTGGAACTCGTGTATAAAATGAAATGTGCTTATACTTCATATCAATATCAATACGGATTTAAGAATTTTTTTCCATGTAAAAATAATTGTGTAAAAGAGGATTTACGAGGAACATGTTTCTAAAGGAACTTGCTTTTGGATAGGAGTGAAACTAATTTGGGTCGGATTTGGTATATCAATTGTTTATTGAATGAGCATTCTCAATATTATGTCTTGAATAGAACTCGAATCTCCACGCTCTTTAGTATGAAATTTTGAATTTCACATGTCTTCCATTTCACCATCACATTTTGAAAGTTAATCGTTTTGTTAAAAAAAATCAGCCATTATCTTTTTGTGTCAATTTTTTAAATTAAAAAATTATTTTCAAACCATTTTACAAAATAAAAATAACTTTTTAGTGGGTTACTTTTTTAGTGTGGTTTTTTGGGACTCTTTTTTTATATAATTATATGTTTAAATATATATATAATAAATTAAAATTAACATAAAAGTAATTAGTTTTATATTAAACGTAAAATACACTACTAAAATTTAAATGTACAAAATTAAAGTTCAAAGATATGAAATTTTATACAACAAATTATTATATATATAATAAATGGATAACTTATGAATTAATTATATAAATAAAAAATTAGCTTGATAATGATGGGCGCTTACAGTTTGGAGTCCTAATTTTCGTGGGTGAATTTTAGTTTATAAAAAAAATAATTTAAATCATTTTCGAACTTCTAATTTTTTTAATTTTTATTCAGTTTTTTCTTGGTCAGATTTTCTTGGGGCCTTACTTTTGGGCGTTTAATTCTGTAAGAAAAAAGATTAGTTTTTTTCATTTTTCAGAAAAAATAACAAAATGGCCTATTAACGAAAAGCCCATTAATCTTCTGGTTTCTAATTAAATGGGCCAATTTCTTGGCCCATCGTTAGTTTTACTTCGGCTTTCACCCTTTTCGTCGGCGCCTCTTATTATAAACCCGCCTCCCATTTCTTTTCCGAACCCTAACAGGCGCAGCGGCGTGCGTAAAGCTCCAACTCCGGCGGCAATGGGTGCGCAGTCACGTCCTTCTCCTTCCGATTGATACATCTGATCATCATATTGTTCTGTTTACGGAGCTTTGATCCATGTTTTCTACCGTTGATGGATCTGTATGCGTGCTCCTATTTTTTCTTCCTCTCTTTTTCTGTCGCTAGTGCTCAATTTTGTGTGTTTTCTGAAGGGGCGTACAAGTACGTGTCGGAACTATGGAGGAAGAAGCAGTCGGACGTGATGCGCTTCCTGCTGCGCGTGCGCTGCTGGGAGTACCGCCAGCATCCCTCCATCGTCCGCGTCACCCACCCCACGCGCCCCGACAAGGCCCGCCGCCTCGGCTACAAGGCCAAGCAGGTAGCTTTGTGTTCGCTGGCTGCGACCTTGCTGTGTTTTATTTGTTTTTTTTAATCCCATTGATTTTGTGAATCATCTAGTAACTGTTCAGATGCATTTGAATACTTATGTGATAGGAGTCATTCCAATACCTTCAATTTTCCTTATCTGTGATATTCAAATGTAATGGCCTACATGTCTTAGATGATATGTTTCTTGTAATAACCATGTAATGAGGATTACCAATGTGCCTTTTATGGATGGAAATCCGCGTTGCATTGCCTGTTCCTGATTTGCCAACAACTAACTAAGCTGATGTGCTTATAACTTGTTTGTAAGATGCTTGCATGCAGCAGTTGCGTTTATGTTATTTGATTCATTAATAGTCCTTGGTCCTTTTGTGTTGTTGCTCTTGTATAAACTTAGTTGGCGATTATGTTTTAACTATGGTATGTTACTTATATGAATTATGTGGCGGAATTGAGTTTCTTTTGATTAATAGTTGAACACAGGATTGGCTACAGACACTTCCCAGTCTTAGTTTGACGAGAAATGTGGAATCACACATAAATATGTTAGAGATGATATGTAACAATAATATTTAATTACAACTCAAATTGTGTATAAAATATTTCGGTATCATAATGATTATGACTCCTGCAATTCTGTTCAAGTACTTCATTATAATGTGATTGTTAATTTAATCAGGCAATGCTGCTAATGCATTGTCTCGCAAGTGTTCAAGACATCATAATCTGTTTAAATGACAAGTTATAGTATTTGTAGATAAATATTATGAGGTTATGTTTGTGCATGAAATGACATTTGGGACTGAGTTGTGCAGCTCAGTGTTTATGCTTGCATGTCTGAAGCCCTTGTTGTGTTGTTATGTTTGGATGAAAGTATAAAAGGAGGTTGTTCTATTATAGACATTGTTCTGTTGTTTGAAATGTAGGGTTATGTCATTTATCGAGTCCGTGTCAGGCGCGGCGGCAGGAAGAGGCCAGTGCCTAAGGGTATCGTATATGGTAAGCCCAAGCATCAGGGTATCACCCAGCTGAAGTTTCAAAGGAACAAAAGGTCAGTTGCTGAAGAGAGAGCTGGCCGCAAACTGGGAGGCCTGAAGGTTCTGAACTCTTACTGGGTCAACGAGGTCAGTCAGTTTTGTCCAATTGGTTATTGAACCATATGGATACATTTTAACTTTTGGAGTCTGCACATTTTTATAGTGTACCTTGTTCACAAAGAATGCATATTAATTTCCTCTCGTCTCTGTGCGCATCCACTTTGCTGATATTTTCATGCACCATTCAGGATTCGACTTACAAGTACTTCGAGATCATACTTGTCGATCCAGCCCATAATGCTATTCGCAATGATCCAAGGATTAACTGGATCTGCAAGGGTGTCCACAAGCATCGTGAGCTTCGTGGTCTCACTTCTGCTGGCAAGAAGTACAGAGGCCTTCGCGGCAAAGGACACTTGAATCACAAGGCACGGCCATCTCGCAGAGCTACTTGGAAGAGAAACCAGACCCTCTCTCTCCGCCGCTACCGTTGAGCATCTGTGTTCACTTCTGCATGGAGAGTTGTCTCGTCATTTAGAGTCAATTTTGTTGCCCTCGGGAACTTGGCTTTTGAACTTTATTCAGATTATATTCTTGGGATGACTTGTTCGATGATTAAGACATTTTTGTTCGAGAAAACAATGTGGTGATCTTTCATATTTATTGTCATACGTTTTCTTGATGTCTGATTATATTGAGAAATTTGAAGAGGGGTGGAATATGAAGCTAAATCTTGTTCTTCATTTTATTAAATTTAAATAATTTTAGATTAAATTAAACCTTAATTTTTTATTATTAAATAAAATTAATTTTTTATTATCTTTCTTTATCTCTCTCATTGATAAATTATTTTTTCTTCCTATATGAATATATATTTATTATTTTTACTTTTTAAAATAGATAAATAAAATAGTTCAAAAAATTTAATAAAAATAGAAAAATAAGTGAAATAAAAAATAAAAAAGAAAAATAAATTAGGTGGTATGTAATATCTATTACTTATTAATATTATAAATCATTTATATATAATAAAGGTAAAAATGATTTTTTATTAAACAAAACTTTTATTCTTGGCATCATCATCTTTTACAACTTACTATCCACCATTGTGATTAAAATTCGTTAGATTTTCTTTTTTACAAGTGAATTATTTATTTATTGGTTACAATTGTTCATATAAAATAATTTATAAATATAGGGTTAATAAGCGTGTGATATTTTACACATGTTTCTATTTTTTATTATTGACGATAATAAATATATATATAGAGTAAAATGAGGGTGCTAAGCACCTTGCTTAGCGTTTTAATGACCGTTCGATCGCGATCTGACGCTCACGATGCGTGCGCCCATTAAGATGAGATATGACGGTCGCGAAATTTTGGAGAGCATCTCTTCGCTCCCCCCCCCCCCTCCTGCCTATCCTCTTTTTTTCATTTTTCCTTCCTCTCTCTTGCTTCTCTCCTCCTCTTCCCTCTTTCGTTGATCTTCTCCGACGAGCAGCCCAATCTTCTCGTTGATCTTCTCCGACGAGCAGCCCAATCTTCTCGTTGATCTTCTTCGACGAGCAGCTTGCTCTTCTCGTTGATCTTCTCCAACGAGCGGCCTGATCTCCACGTTGATCTTCTCTGTCGAGCAGCCCGATCTTCTCCATCCCATTTCGCCCTTGTCGTCTCGCCCTCTGCCCTAAATGTCTCTGATTTTCTCTGACGAGCTGCAAGTGGCCTGATCTTCTTCGACGAGCGTCACTACAGCAGGTGTCTCTCCCTCCCTCCCTTCCTCTCCCCCCTCACTCGGTGACCGGTGGTTCCATCTCATTTCGCCCTCATTTTATCTCCCTCTCCATCGCTTGATGTCACTCTCGCTCTTTCTCTCTCTCCACCTTCTCCTCTGGTGAATGTAGGGTTTAGGGTGACAGTGGCTCTACCTTCTTCCACGGCGACTGCGTTGATCGCGAGCGCGAGAGCAGGTGTTTGCTCTCAACCTTTCCCTCTCTTTCTATAGCTCTTTCTCTCTCTCTCTCTCTATCTCTATCTCTATCTCTCTCCCTGTTGGCCTCTTCTCCGGCAACTACAAGGTTGTTTATTATTTGTGAAATTAATGTAGATTAATAGTAATATGAAAGATCTCGAGTAAGAAATGCTCTTCCTGTTCCTATTTCTATGTATCTTAATTTGTTAAATTTTTGTCCTAATAATGTCTTATGCCTCCAAGTCATATAGATGTTCACTTGTCACTCATGATATTGTGTTGGTATTGCATTAGTCATATAGTAATTTTTTACCCCATTGCATTTTGCCATGAAATTATGATCCTGAAATCTAGTGAATTTTATTCATTCAGTATAATTTGAAATTATGCTCATGATATTTTGTTATTTACTAAAACTGTTGCATGTTGCCTCACAACAAAGGAGTTGGGAACTATTATGCATTCTCTGGCCGAGTTTGATGCTGATGGCAAGATGAAAGATATTGATTTCAAGGAAGAACTTAAGGAAGCATTTTGAGTGTTTGCCAAGGATCAAAATGGATTCATCTCTGCTAAAAATTTAGGCACTATTTTATGGATGTATTTATATACACTGTATGATGTCCGTGGAATAGTGAAATGCACATTATCTGTTCATTATATTCCTTTATTCCAACATGTACTATGTGGAATGTTGTGGAATTCATTATGCTGGCACATAAGAAAGTGAGATTGTTCCAACTTCAGAATTCATTATATTCCTTCACTCGATCCATGGGATCTTGTAACTTTCCTTTAAAGATATACTATTATATGATTTCATACGGTTTGCCCCACGTTATGAAAATTAGTTGTCACAATTTGTCATGGTTCAACTGAAAATATAATAAGCTTCTTGCACCATTGCTGAGGACGTCTCTAGATCACCATTGTTTTTTCCTGTTTTGCCTCCATATCTATGCCAAGCGACCAGCCCTTGCATTACTTAACGCTCATGGTGTTCCACCAGAAATTAAGCAACCGAGTAAAAACATAACTTAAGGCCTCCACAAGAAGGTTGTAGCTGCTGCCATTTCACTCACATCTGGAACATTTCATCCATTGTCGCTAAATAAAACTAATGACTCCAGACAGAAAGCTTTATACATATTAAATCCAAGGCATAATGTTCATAGGTCTGAATAATTTATAAACTTAATATTTACATCATTAAGCATAATAAACATTCCTTATTTCTTGAGAGAGCATCAGAAGCTTGATATATAAGATAGATATTTAGCGATCACTTGTTATGTATTCTAATGTGCAATTACTTGTGGCCACAAGCATGTTCGTTTGATGAAGAAAGATGCTGATACCTTATAGTACTAAACCACACAAAAATACTTGGAAGGCTATGAGATGTAGAATCAGAGCAATATCTCATCAATGAGTTGCAAGTTTGAGCTTGATCTTAGGACCCTACTACAAAGTCAAATGAGATAAGAAAGGTTTAAAAACCCTACTACGCTTCCATTAAATATCTTAGCACAAAAGAAATAGTGTTGATCTCCATCATGTTCTTCACTACAAAAAATGCTTTTGCACTTCGCAAAGGTCCATGATTAGGTGTAGTCCAGTCAACTTCACTACTGATGAAGCTTCCACATCATCACAAAGATAATAATAGCACCCAATCTGAAAAAGTAGCAAAAGAAGATAAATTTTTCTTCAGACATATATACACATAGATATAAAACGCCATTACTTCATGAGATTGTTCTTTGTTGGATCCTGCGCCCTTGTTTTCTAATCATATTTCATCAATTGAAGATAATGTTGCCAATAAGAAATCAAGATATTGTTACTGCCCCCCACATCAATTTCTAAGCATGCTCCCACATCAGCCTTAGAAGAGATTATCAATTTCTACACAATAACAAATGGAACTATGCATAATCCTTATTATAAACTGAATAATATCCTTAGACTTCTACCTAATTACAGAGTACTCTGTAACTATCCTTGTGTACTACTCGACTCCTGCAACAAAATGCATGTAACTATCCTTGTGTACTACCTAATTTTTTAACAAGCGTAAATCTGGAGCCGCCGATCACGGAATGAGGGGGAGAGAGATATGTTGGGTGTGAAAGAGGTGTCGGGATCTGCTGCAATGACGCCCGTCGAAGAAGCTGCACAATATGAAGCCGACTTCGCACGATCTAGAGCCGTCGGCCGCTGCCCTACAGAGATGGAGTGAGTGACATCGAGCGACAGAGAGGGAAATAGAATCAGGGTGAAAAAGGATGGAACCTTCGGTCACTGAGTGAGGGGGAGAGAGAGAGAGGGAGGGAGAGAGAGAGAGACACCTGTTGTAGTGACGCTCGCCGAAGAAGATCAGGCCACTTGCAACTTGTCGGAGAAGATCAGAGACATTTAGGGCAGAGGGCGAAATGGGATGGAGAAGATCAGGCCGCTCGATGGAGAAGATCAACGAGGAGAACAGGCCGCTCACTAGAGAAGATCAACGAGGAGAGCAGGCCGCCTGTTGGAGAAGATCAACGAGAAGATCAGGCTGCTCGTCGGAGAAGATCAATGAAAGAGGGAAGAGGATGAGAGAAGCAGGAGAGAGGAAGGAAAAATGAAAAAAAGAGGATGGGCGAGGGAAGCGAAGAGACACTCTCCAAAATTTTGTGAGATGGATCTCGATCGCCAGATCTCATCTGAATGGGCGCACGCATCGTAAGAGTCAGATCGCGATCGGACGGTCATTAAAATGCTAAGAATCCTCATTTTACCCTATATATATATATTTATATATATGTAGTTAAGTAGGCTGCAACCAAAGAAATTGGTTGCAGGCTGCTACCATTTGATCGACGCCGTCTGATCATCTTCTTCATGGATTAAAGGTCTAGATGCTAGCGCGTGAACCGTCCACTTAAGCGAGTTGGTTTGAGATGTTTTTGGAATTTTTTCTCATCTGGTTCATTCAACCGAGCCGGCTTCCCTCTCCCTTCGGCTAGCAAGCAGTCTCTCTCAAAAATAAGTGCGCACGTGTCCCGGGGGCTTCTCCCCGGGGTACATCGAGTTATCTTATCATGTATTTTCCTTTTCAATCCACTTTTGTACTTAGTTTACTTTCTAAGTGTGGTGGTGACAGTTTTATAATTTGCACTCTAGAAAAGTGCACCCCCGGAGATGGTCCTCCACACCACACATCGCAAATCTACCACCCGAAATGGTGGTATAGTAGGGGAGACCCGTTAGTGCTCCTTCGAAGCGTTGTAATCATTCCTATTTACTCAACAAAGATTTCAAGCTTCCCTAAATCTAGCATCGTGCCTCAAGCGTGGGATGGCAACCTACAAAAGAGCGTCCCAAAGTGTTCCAAGCGATCGAGCGTTACGCCGATGAGCCCGTTTGTTCATAAACGCCTCCACCGAAGAAGCGTCCGCTCGGGACCCAGCGTCCCAAAGTTGTGGCATACGAAAAGTGGCATAAGCAAGCTTCCGCAAAGCGCTCAAAAGAGCTTGCCTAGACGTTGGGCACGTCTAGGTGCCGCACGGGTCGGTCGAGCGAAAAATGACCCCGTGACAAGTTGGTATCAGAGCAGCGTTTCTGGGACCGCTCAAGTTGGCATTTGACGATCAAGGAGAAATGACGTCGAATTCGGAGATGACGAATGAACCCGTCGCCCCGGAGAAGGGCCGCCCTGAGCGAGAGCGCGCCCGCTCGAAGGATGCCTTGTCCGCCTTCGAGCAACGCCTCGGCCAATTCCAATTGAACGTGGGCGAGATGCAAGACCAACTCGCAACGCACGAGCGGGAGTTGGAGAAGACCGTGGATCTCGCAACGGTGCGGGATGAGATGGCGCCGTTGTATATGTGGCTGGAGTCCATGGAGGCGACGATCATGGACATGCGGGAGACCTTGGACAACAGTCTCTCAAACATGCGGTTCGAGATGGAGCAAGAGTTCAAGACCATGCGGGAAGAACTCAAGCGATGCTATGGAGATGGGCGGCATCCCGAGACGCCCGCCCCACATGAGGCAAGGATTGATGTGCCGAAGCCGCGGCCCTACAAAGGCGAGCGATAGCAAAGGAGATCAGTGACTTCCTGTGGAACGTCCGAAGGTACATGGAGGCCTTGGACGTGACGTCCGAAGCGAGGATGGTGAAGACCATATCCTTCTACTTGCAAGATGCGGCGAGTCTATGGTGGCGGTGCCATTGCGACGACGTGGAACGTGGCAACGTCGAGCCCATTGAGAGGTGGGACGACTTCAAGAGGCAGCTGACGAATTACTTCTGCCCCGCCAAATCGGGATTGGAGGCCAAGATTGCGTTGTTCAACATTTGCCAGAAGGACACATTGAAGGAGTACGTGAAAGAGTTCGCCGAGCTCCGCTTACAGAACTCCCAGGTGGACGAAGGCACGTTGTTGGCAGTTTTCGTGAAGAGTTTGAAGCCATGGACTAGGACGGAGTTGGAGCGACGAGATTGCCCCAACCTCCGCTCGGTAGTCGCTGCTGCTGAGTCGCTCATGGAGTATGCCAAAACGAGCGCTCCACCACCAAAACCCTCGAGCAAGGGCTATGGTGAGGGAGAGAAGCCAAAGTCGCAAAGAGGCAAGCCGCACTATCAAGATAAAGGCAAGGGACATCAAGACAATAAGCCGAACAATGAAATATTCAAGAGGGACGAAAAGCCGCCAAAGCCTTGCTACATTTACAAGGGTCCACATTGGACGAGCGATTGTCCGCAGAAGGCGACAGTCAACGCAATGTATTGCCCCGATGAGAAGGAGAAGGAGGAGGCGTGTCTCAGTTCGATGCACGTCCTCAGCGCCATCAACGCCTCGAAGGGTCCTTCAACGGCTGCTCGGCTTTACGCGGACATCGAGTTGAACGGGCAAGTTTTCAACGCCCTCATCGACACGGGAGCATCGGAGTTGTTCGTGTCAGAAGTGGCTGCCAAAAAGTTAAATCTGCCACTACAGAACACTAATGCAACGTTCAAGACGGTGAACGCGAAGTCTATCTCGACTATAAGAATTTCTCCTGGAGTGAAGGTTCGCATCGTCAAGTGGTCGGAAAGCTTCGACGTGATGGTGGCACCAGTGGATGACTACGAAGTGGTGGCAGGCATCTCTTTCCTGCGACACATCACTGCATGTGTCATCCCGCTCACCAACTCGATGGTCATCTTCGACCCCAAGGGACCTTATAACGTCTCTGTGAGGTCAGACAGAGATCTCAAGCAGAAGACTCTCTCCGTCGTGCAAGTGGCGAAGGGGTTGCATAAACAGGAGCACACTTTCTTGACGACCGCCATCTTGGAAGATACGGGGCCCTCCACTCCAACACCTCCCAAAGTCCTTGAAACCCTTGAGGACTTTGCGGACGTCATGCCCCCGGAACTCCTAAAACGGCTGCCGCCGAAGTGTGAAGTGGACCATGTCATCGACTTGATCCCATGATCGAAAGCCCCACATGGAGTCCCCTATCGGCTCGCCCCTCCGGAGCTCGCAGAACTCCATAATCAACTTACCGAACTATTGGATGCAGGATATGTTTAGCTTTCAAAGTCTTCATATGGTGCTCCGGTTCTCTTCCAGAAGAAGCATGACGGTTCCCTCCAGATGTGCATCGACTACCAGGCGCTCAACAAGCTTACGGTGAAGAACAAGTACCACATCCCCTTGGTGGCGGACTTGTTCAACCAACTTGGCGGTGCAAGATGGTTTACCAAGTTGAACCTTCGTTCGGACTATTGGCAAGTCCGGATCGCGGAGGATGATGTGCAGAAGATGGCGTGCGTCACAAGATACGGCTCCTATGAGTTCCTCGTGATGTCTTTCGGCCTCACCAATGCCCCGGCGACCTTCTGCACCATAATGAACAAGGTATTGCAACCATTCATTGACAGGTTCGTGGTTGTCTACCTCGATGACATCATGATTTATAGCCGCACCTTGGAGGAGCATATCGAGTACATTCGGCAAGTGTTCGAGGTGTTGCGGCAGAACGAGCTCTACGTCAAGCGGGAGAAGTGTGATTTCGCTCAACCGGAAGTGTACTTCTTGGGACATGTCGTCGGAAGTGGAAAGCTGAAGATGGATGGTGCGAAGATTCGGGCCATCGTGGAGTGAGAACCGCCCTGGCGGGTTCCCGACATGCGTTCGTTCCTTGGCCTGACGAACTACTATAGGTGGTTCGTCAAGGGATATTCACATGTGATGACCTCTTTGACGAATCTCCTTCGGAAGAATGTGAAGTGGGAGTGGACGCCGACATGCCAGGAAACGTTCGACACCCTCAAGAAGGCCATGACGGAGGAATCGATGCTCGTCCTGCCAGTCCACACCAATCCCTACGAGGTACAGACAGATACTTCTGACTATGTCATTGGAGGAGTTCTTATGCAGGAGGGGCATCCCGTGGCATTCGAGAGTCGAAAACTCAACGACACGGAGCGGCAATACGCCGTTCAGGAGAAGAAGATGATCGCGGTGATTCACTGCTTCAGAACATGGCGGTACTACCTTTTCGGGTCGCGATTTCACATCAAGACGGATAATGTCGCGACAAGTTACTTCGAGACACAGAAGAAGCTCTCGCCGAAGCAAGCAAGATGGCAAGACTTTATGACGGAGTTCGACTACGTCCTGCAGTACAAGCCTGGCAAAACGAATATCGTTGTCGATGCCCTCAGCCTCGGAATTGGCAACCATGAGCTCCCCTCAGGCCGACCTCATCGAGAGGATCAAGAAGGGGTTAGAGTCAGATCTCACGGCGAAGAACTTATTCGAACAAGCAACGAAGGGCAAGACATGCCATTTTTGGGTGGAAGATGGACTGATCTTCACCAAGGAACGTCGCATCTACGTTCCACTCTTCAACAACTTGCGGTGCACTATTATGCAAGAGTGTCATGACTTCAAGTGGGCGGGACATCCGGGCATCCGACGCACTTTGGCACTCATCGAAAACAATTATTTCTGGCCAAGGATGGAGGACGACGTTGAAGCTTTCGTGAAGACCTGCCTTGTTTGCCAGCAAGAGAAGAATCTCAATCAAGCGCCCGGCGGACTTCTGGAACCCCTGCCTATCCTAGAGCGTCCATGGAAAGATGTCTTCATGAACTTCATCACAGGCCTGCCCAAGTTTGAAGGGACGGGTACCATCATGTTGGTCGTTGATCGATTCTCCAAGTATGCCATCTTCGCCGCCGGCCCCGCAAGTTGTCTTGCTACTGAAGCTGCGGAGTTATTCATGAAGCATGTAGTGAAGTATTGAGGCCTACCACAAAGCATCGTCAGCGATCGCGATGGGCGATTCGTTGACAACTTCTGCAAGGAATTGTTCAAGATGATGGGCTCCAACCTGCATTTTTTGACATCACTTCATCCTCAAATCGACGGCCAAACTGAAAGGATGAATTATATCCTGGAGATCTACTTGCGGCACTATATAAGTGCCAATCAGAAGGACTGGGCGAAGCTACTCGACATCGTGCAATTCTCCTACAATCTGCAACGAAGCAAGTCGACCAATCGGAGTCCCTTCGAGATAGTGACGGGGCAACAATCTCTGATGCCCAGACCGTCGCCACTTCTTATGATGGCAAAGTCCCCGCCGCTCACCGCATGGCGAGGGAATGGCACGAGCAGAACGATATGACAAGAGCATGTTTGCACAAGTCATCGAAGCGCATGAAGAAGTGGGCGGACACCGCCCGACGGGACGTCAACTCTGAAGTCGGAGATTTGGTCCCAGTGAAGCTGGTTCAACATCTTCGGCTAAGTGGGAAGAATCTGCACAAGGGCATCGTTAGACGTTACGAAGGACCCTTCAAGATCCTGAAGAAGATAGGCAAGGTGGCCTACAAGTTGGAGCTCCCGCCTCAGATGCAGCAACACCCCGTCTTCCATGTCAGCCTGCTCAAGCCTTTTGTTGAAGACCCTGAAGATTCCGGGCATGGGGTTTCAGACCGCGCCCCGCCGGTCATCAGTCAGCAGTTTACTGATCAAGTTGAAGAAGTATTTGTCGTCCGCACGAAGAATCAGAAGAAGGAGTATCTTGTTCGATTGAGCGAAAGACCGGACACCGACACAAGTTGGGAGACAGTCGAAGACTTGTGACAGTTCAAGCAGAAAATTGAAGAATTTCAAGCTGCAGCTCCAAGGACGTCGCTGACTTGAGTGGGGAAATGTCCCGGAGGCTTCTCCCCGGGGCACGTCGAGTTATCTTACCATGTATTTTTTTTTCAACCTACTTTTGTACTTAGTTTATTTTCTAAGTGTGGTGTTGGCAGTTTTGTAATTTGCATTCCAAAAAAGTGCACCCCCGGAGATAGTCCTCCACACCACACGTCGCAAACCTACCACCCGAAACGGTGGTATAGTAGGGGAGACCCGCTAGTGCTCCTCCGAAGCGTTGTAATCATTTCTATTTACTCAGCAAAGATTTCAAACTTCCCTAAATCTAGCATCGTACTTCAAACGTAGGGTGGCAACCCACAAAAGAGCATCACAAGCGATCGAGCGTTACGCCGAGGTGTCCATTTATTCACAAACGCCTCCGCCGAAGAAGTGTCCGCTCGGGATCGAGCGTCCCAAAGTTGTGGCATACGAAAAGTGGCATAAGCAAGCTTCCACAAAGCGCTCAAAAGAGCTTACCTAGACGTTGGGCACGTTTAGGTGCCGCACGGATCGGTCGAGCGAAAAATGACCTCATGACACACGCATGCCGGCTTCGCACCTCCCAGCGAACTCCGGCGAAGCTCCTAACATCTGTTCGCAACCTCCGGCACGATTTCCCCTCTCCCTTGATCTATTTGATCTTCCCCATTTTGAAATGTTATTTTTGTTTTTTTTTCCTTATATAACATATATCGTGCAATCTGCTCCCGTTGTTGACCCCCAAATGGGTGGCTTTCGCCGAACTCTGGCGAAGCAAACACCCCTCCCCCATTTTGAAAGTACTTTTTTATTTATATATGTTCTCTCCCATTTTTCTCTCATATTTTTCTTTGCGGATTTTTCATTTAAAAGATGCAAAAATAAGGTTCAATCTAATCATCTATTTATCTTGCTCTTGCGGCTTGTGTTTTGCCACTGAACATGGATATGGTTTGCAAAGGTTTGATAGAAATGGTTAAAACAGCAATGATTAACTTTAATGTGATTGCTAAGAAGAAGACAAAGAAGTGGAGATGGAGAACAAGCCGTCAAACCTCGATATAAAAGACTCCTTTTTTCTTTGAGACTAGTAGTTGTTAACTTGCAACTTTTTGTTATTATGTTGTGTGTTTAAATCATGAGTAATGTTGAGATGTATGTCAATTATGTAATCTCGAGGGAGGTACAGTGCGAGGTGTTCACTGGAGTTCGTCACGCGCGTGCAGTTTGCATGAGCGTTCGCCGGAGTTTCTCCTACGAAGTGCGAGAGAGCAGCCTGCAACCAGAAGAAAGAGGCGGCAACAGACTTTTGTCTGGGGGGAGACTGCGTTTTGGCAAGAGAGGTGGAGGTCGAACCTGATAAGAAAAAAAACCAAGAAAACCTAGAACTAGGTCTCTTAAGCTGCCGGTTCACGAGCGCCTGCATCTAGACCTTTAACCCATAAAGAAAATGATCGGACGGCGTCCATCAAATGGTAGCAGCCTGCAACTAATTTCTTTGGTTGCAGCCTACTTAACTTCACATATATATATATATATATATATATATATATGAAGGGCTCCGCTTCATTGATAAGAGTTAAATGAAGTGATAAGCAATTTTTTATTAATATAAAATATTTATGATGAGAGTTATCTGTCTGATGTCTTTCGATGTGAACTTAACCAAATTAATTGAGCTCGATTTTTAACTTATGGACAATTCACTGCTCATCACTTCTCAAACATGGGAGGTGGCATAATGCACCGCTTCTCTTCGTACCATCTTAATATCTCAACCGCACCCAAAACTATTCATCACAACAAGACGTCTTACTCTGAGGCAGCTCGGAAATCGCGACACGCTGAAGTCACCGGCAAATTCGCGGGTTTGCCAGACTTTGACGAGGTAGTAATCTTAAAACTCATAAGAAATTATTCATTACCATTTTGATCCTTTCAAACACGTCGAACAAATAATTCCAAACGTTCAAAATTTTTTATATTATTTAAAACTATATTGAATCAAGATGCATTAAATTCATGTTCCACCGTCGAGCACAAGAGAAATATCTTACGGTTACAAACCTTTTTGATCGAGCGGGTGGTCGCTTTTATCTTCCTACTTTTGTTTTCTTTTACTCGTTTGCTTCCATCAGATGATTCAGATTTGCAAAGATGCCCTGGGAATTCTCATCTCCATCTCAAGTTTCAGATAAAATCTCGACGTTGACTCCGTCCAGGTCTTGCGAGGTCAGCCACCGGCTGCTTTCAGGGATGGCGACGGCGACGGCGACGGCGACGGCCATGACCACAGCCCCACGAGGTGCATTAAAAATATAAACATCGACTTGCTTGAGGAATTAATAAATTGGAGCTTCTTGGAAACTGATAAATACGTCACCAAGACACCAACCAAACAAACTCTAGAAATACCCTCCAAAAATCGAATCGGAAATTGAAAAAAAAAATTTAAAAAATTAGAAACTTGAATTTTTTTTATTTAAGATGATTTTTAGTAAATTAAAATTCATTCGTTAAAATTAAGATCCCAAGTTAATGGAATCCATTTTTTTATTTATATAATTAATTCATATATTATCAATTCTTTTATTATAGGTATAATATTTTTTTATAAAATTTCATACTTTTTTATTCTATTATCTAACTCTAATTTGATAACTTTAAAATTTTAGTAGTATATTTTATATTTAGTATAAAATTAAACATTTTTATGTTAATTTTCATTTATTATATATATATATATATATTAAAATATAATTATATAGCAGGGTCATAAAAAAGCCATTCAATAAATTGACCGGCTAAAATATGATTTTTTAAAATAATGTTAGGATAATTTTTAATTGAGTTATTTCCTCTGGTCACCTCTAAACTATTATGATTTTTCACGTCTAATCAGAATTTCATTTTTGAGTCCTTAAACTATCACGATTTTTTCAATTTAATCCTTCCATCTAATTCCGGCGACTACTCAGTTATTTTTTATCTTTCACATTTGTGAAAAGTTCATTATACCATTACTATAAGTGTTACTTTATTTTTAAAAAAAGATAGTGGGGCGCCGGCTGTCCTTTCGCTCCGACGACAACAATTATTTTTTATATTTTTATTATATATTATTTAAAAAAATAGAGTAGCACTTGTAATATGGGTATAATGGACTTTTCACAAATGTGAAAAATTAAAAATAACAGAAAAGTTGACGAAATTAGACGGAAGGATTAAATTAAAAAAATCGTGATAGTTTAAGGATCCAAAAAATGAAGTTCATAGTTTAAAGTTAGATGTGAAAAATTGTGATAGCTTAAAAATTATTAGAGAAAATAACCTTTTTAATTTTAAAAATTAATTCGAAAAATAGCGAATAACTCTTTTAACAAAAAATTCTATCCGACTCAAACTACTTTCGTTATCAAATAAAACCCAATCACACATCCGAATTTCTTCAATTTTATTTTATTTTATTTTATTATTAATTTCGTTCTTTTTAAGCCCAATGTCCAATGAAATATTCTCTTTCTTTTTCTTCGGTTCGTTTCATCGAGCACATGCGTCCGAGAGCTCCTGTTTTATTTTTTTAAGATTATTTTCATAAACCTCATCTAAAATATCATAATTTTTCTTATTTAATATCAAACTACGAACTTATTTTTTTTATCCCTAAACTATCACGACTTTTTCACTTTAGTCCTTCCGTTTACTTCTCTTACATTTTTCCTTACTTTTGATTTTGTTCCATTTATGAAAAGACTAAATTATCCCTCCCTCCACAACACATCAAATAATAAATATAAAAAAGAAAAAAAATAGGGGGGATAATTTAATCTTTTTTCTAAATGATAATTTTTTTTTGTTTATCACATTAATATTTCCAACGATTTTTTTATTTTTTATTTGTTATTCCATGTTTTCTTGAGGGAGAGATAATTTAGTCTTTTTATAAATAAAAAAAGTAAAATTGACGAAAAATATAACAGAAGTGGACGGAAGGACTAAAGTGAAAAATTCACAATAGTTTAAATATCCAAAAAAATAAGTATGTAGTTTAGGATTAGACGTGAAAAATCATGATAGTTTAGAGAAGATTTATGAAAGTAACCTTATTTTAAATTCATAATAATGTTGTGGAGAGCGTTCGAGCTGGATAGTCAGATTATTGCATATTAGGATTAAATTTCATGAAATAGAATATTAATAATGCTTAGAGCTATTGTTTATAATTCTATATTGTTGCGTGATTTCGGATTTTATTTTTAAATTCATCATTTTGATCAAGTCTATATTATTATGCTATGGTTGTATATTGATAATGCTTTAAATTTGTGCTTAGTTGTAATTCTACATGATCCATCATCTTAGTCAGGGATCTCGTTGACGACTGAATTATTTTGTATCCTTGTAATTATCATTATTTTATAAGAAAGAGTAGCTGCCCGAGGACATAATATATTAAAAAATATATATATCAGGAATACACAAATAAGAAATAATTTACATATTTTTTTATTTAGAGCATATTTGATTCAAATTTTGTTAAGAGAATAGAAGAAAATAAACGAACAATGAAATTATGAAAAGGAAAAAAACATTTTTTTTATAGAGCAATTATGAATGGGAGAGAACAAAAAATTAAAAATATTTTTTATAGACAATTATATCTTTCACATGTGTAATTATATTTAAATTAGGTACGATATCTTAGGAACCATTTTTAATCAAATAAAAAATTCTGAATTTCTACTAAAGTCAACGGATTGAAATGCGACACCAATTTTTTTGTGTGTATGTAAAGATATTGCATAAATAATTAAATATCACATCTTAGAATAAGTAACATAATGCGACACAATAATTCTGTATGTAAAGATATTGCATAAATAATTAAATATCACATCTTAGAATAAGTAACATAATGCGACACAATAATTGGTGCATACCAAACAAGGGCTAAAACATTTTGACCGAGTCAACGGACGCTGTTCTGCGCTTCCGAGCCATTTCCTTTTCCCCTCTCACCATTAACGACCCGAAAGCAAGCACAGAAACGAAGACTCCCAACACAGTCCAACATATACACATCAAAACCGCGTTCCATGCCCATTTCTTCTCATCCCCTCCCCTCCCCTCTTCAACTACTTCTCTCTCTCTCTCTCCCCCCCACCCGTTTTCAGATTACACTGCGTTCCTCTGTGATCAAAGAATTGGTGTGCGAACAGCAGGTGCAGACAGTATTAGGAGCTTCGAGTACTAAAAAGACCAGTTTTTGAAGGAAGACATGAACAACCTCTTCAACTCCGGATCTTGGCGCCGGGACCCTGAGTCCGGCGGCGGGGGCGTTCAGATGACGGGCGCCGGCGGAGGAGGCGGTGGAGCCAACCTCGACAAGTTCTTCGAGGACGTGGAGGCCATCAAGGACGAGCTAAAGGAGGTGGAGCGCCTCCAGCGCGCGCTGCACGAGTCCAACGAGGCGAGCAAGACACTCCACGAGGCGTCCGCGGTGCGCGCCCTCCGCGGCCGCATGGACGCCGACGTCGGCCTCGCCCTCAAGAAGGCCAAGCTCATCAAGCTCCGCCTCGAGTCCCTCGACCGCGCCAACGCCGCCAACCGATCCGTCCCCGGCTGCGGCCCCGGCTCCTCCACGGACCGCACCCGCACGTCCGTCGTGGCCGGCCTCCGCAAGAAGCTCAAGGACTCCATGGACGCCTTCGGGGAGCTCCGCCGCCGCGTCGGCGCCGAGTACCGGGAGACCGTGGAGCGGCGGTACTACACGGTCACGGGCGAGAAGCCCGACGACGCCACCGTCGAGGCCCTGGTGTCCTCGGGCGAGGGCGAGCGGTTCCTGCAGCGCGCCATCGAGGAGCAAGGGCGGGGGCGCGTGCTGGACATGGTGGCCGAGATAAAGGAGCGGCACGGGGCGGTGTCGGAGCTGGAGCGGAGCCTGCTGGAGCTGCAGCAGGTGTTCATGGACATGGCCGTGCTGGTGGAGGTGCAGGGGCAGCAGCTGGACGACATCGAGAGCCAGGTCGGGCGCGCCCGCTCCTTCATCCAGCGCGGCGCCGAGGAGCTCGTCACGGCCCGGAAGCACCAGAAGAACAGCCGGAAGTGGACGTGCATCGCCATCCTCATCCTCATCATCATCATCCTCATCATCGTCCTCCCCATCGTCCTAAAGAAATAATCATTTCTTATTTATCAATATAAATATCACAGAACAATTCTCTTCTTCTTCTTAATCTTTTTTGTTTCGTTTTTTTTTTATTTTTGTTCTCGTTCCTTGTAATTTTTGTACTCAAATTCATTGTCGTACTGTTTTTTTGTTATTATTATAGTATGTATTGCTTGGAAGGTTGGCCGTTCAACTTTTGTGGAATATATAATGTTATATCTACCTATTTATATAATAGTAAATTAAATAGAAATTAATCAAAGATAATTGATAATAGTGGGTTGTGTCCTGACGCCAGATGATAATAGTCTCAAGTTAGTATTAGAGTCATTAATTTAATCAGGATTTATCAATACGACTCCCACCGAATTAGTCGGGTGCTCCTAAACATTGGACACCGACGAGTCTTGATAGAAAAAATTGAATACAAATTCAAATCGTCCAGATTGAATCTAAAAATATGAAGTTTTCACTCCTCTCGTCCCAAATTGCATTGCAGTTAAAAGTGATTTAAGTGAGACGCAAAATAAGTTGAGAATTTTCTATCAGAAAAGTAGTTGAGAATTAAATTTCAAACCGGCCCCATCGTTCGTAGATAGAGATGTGTATAATTGATTTTATAGTTGTATAAAATAATAAAGGTTGATTTCTTGTTTTATTGACAAAATGAATAAATAAGCTTTGATTTTGTTCGAGAAGTCTATTTAATTTTTAATTGGATAGAGGGGGAAAAAGGATGATTTTTTTATCTTTTCCTCTTAAATTTTTTTTATTCAAATAAAATCCAAACACACCGAGGATTGGTAGGAATCATCGTACTAAAGAGTTCCATGGTGATGCTTATATTCTCATATTTGTAAAAAAAGAAAAAAGAGTTTATAGTGCATTAAGATTGATGGTGACGATGATGGTGACTTGGTTTAGCTCATTTTATCAATTTTATTTTCTTCGTTTCTATAGTTAACAAGAGAAATCAGCAGTGGGTGATGATGGTGATCTTGGGAAAACAAGTGTTGTTGACATGATCTTTCCTCTATTTTCTCTTGGGTAATTTGATTCCGAATGAAAGATACTCCTCCACGTTATTCTAATAGCTTCTTTTTTTGTATCACTCAAGGGCGACATTATTGACATTTCAAAAATACTATTATGCAAATCATGACAAATAATAAATTTTAAAATAGTAATAAAAATACCAGTAATTCAATTCAATTTTGTGCTACTTTCCTTGGTGTTGTTGTCACTACTTCGATTGAGTAGCACGATGGTTCAAAATTGTCCGGGTCTTTGGATGTGCATGTGCATACTTTGTATGATGATCTAATTGTGATCGTGGTCAACTTGGGGATTCATTTGTAAGTGCCACAGGATCTGCCTTTGTGGCGAAATAAGAAGGCCCAATGCACATGCATTTAATTTACTTCGAGCCTTAACGCAATAACAATCATATTTCGACTGAAATATCTTGTATTCCTAACAGAATAGTAAATCGAGAGATAAATAATTCAGACTTGGTCAAATCTTAAATTCAATATTTATCACTAATAAGATTAATATACCTTCCGTTTTGCTATCATATTCAACCTGAAAAAGATAACAAGCGCATCGAACACATCCGAACTTAAAATGCAATCACGACTTCCAGTAGCATATTTGCCACATCCAGGAGATGCAAGAACAAGGAATCTAACAACAATATAGAAGTTCCAGCATATCTGCCGGATACATGAATGCATCATCCAGGAGATGAAAGAACAAGGAATCTAACAAAAATATAGAAGTTCCAGCAAGAGCATTATCAAATTCATGCTTTATTGAATACATTCAGAAGTACCAATCTCGAGCTTCGATAAAAATGACATAAAGAGGGAGTTCTCTTATACACCACATCCTCCAATCAAGAATTTCGTGGCAACCTTAAAATGTTAGTACACTCAAAACTTACATTGTACAGAACAACACAACAGAATTACAATGGGAAAAAGAGCAGAAAAACCTATTATACAGGACTTGTCATGGGGGCCATAGAACTTGATGTACCTTTAATCCACCAACACGATCGTGTCAACTCCGAGAAATCTAAAATGACAAAAGAATACACGCTACAGTAAACCTAATTATGAACCTGATGATGGCTCAAAACAACTGACACCCGCTCACCTAGCAAAGAACTGAATATACACAGGTGAAACTTCCTTCTCAGGAACCTAAGGTTTAAGCAAATTTCTCCCGGAGCAGTAAAATCGACCGAACTTCAATTGTGGCACGTGAATACTCCTGTGTGGTCCGCTCTGTTCTGAAGTTTCACATGGAACCCTCAATGATGTATTCTCTTGACCTGTACAGCTTCATTGTGCCTGGCTCTTAAGATCCCTTGTGATTTTCTGAAGAAAGGTGCAATCAGATACCACCACCAACAGTCTCAGGCCTTGTAAAGGATTACTAATTCATATGACTGCTATATCCAGGCCAGGGAACCTCGATCATTTGCAACTGGAGGGCGGCCCCTGGTTGGTGTTGGTGGTCGGTTGGCGTTAAGTTCCTGATGGAAAAAAAAAAGCATACAGAAGGAAAACAATCAATCACACTGATAATGTGATGGAATCAATCAATCGATGCATACCATTCACACTGGAGATAGTTATATACCTGCATCCATGTATCCTCTATGTGACGCTCTGGTGATGTTTCAGGTGAACTAATGGCCGGGGGTAAAGGATGGATGAGTTTTGGGACGACGACAAGGTCCCTCCCCAAGACTAAAATTGCACCTGCATTATTTGCAGTGCCTGTACAGAGAGCATTAAAAGGATAAGGAGAAATACCATGACCTGAAGTATGCAAACTGGAAAGATACCTACCACAATAATTTGTTGCAGAAAAAAGTGTTATCAAATGCCCCTGAGCAAAACGTTCAAAACCATCCATCACACATTCATGTGCACGTACTATCAACTGGAGTTCATTGTTATTGCAGAACTCCATGACACGGTCAGGCTGAAGAACAGAGAAAAATGAAAACAACGAATAGTGTATCAGTGTAATTTGATACCAAAAATAAAACTTACACCAAAGGTAACCAGCCCTGGACCCCTAGCATTTGGTCTAAGCCCCTCAACACTGTCATTTTCTGTTGGATCAGACCTATATTAATCAGAGAAAACAAATAAGAGTTTGTACTTGAACATACACAGTGGACAAGAAATTAGTACTTGAACATACACACCATAACAGATCCATCAGAACAACTGAGCCCGCTTCCATTGTAATTGGCCGTTGCAGGTTTTCAATCTGCTCTACATGATTAATGGAACGACCAATGCCACCATGCATACAAATGATTTTCTTCTCTATTAAGGCAGCCAAAGGAAGCCAATTAAATAACCGGTTAAACCGATGCCAAGTCCAGATTCCATCTCGTTCTCCCTGTTTCCATACACAGATGAATCAGGAAAAAGGATGATGTATAATATATAACACACCAATTCCCCAGATTCTCATTACCATTCGCTCAATGCATTCTATCCGGAAGCCAAATAAAGCATTAATATCTGCTGCCTCGTGGTTTCCTCGAATTAAATGAACATTTTGAGAGTATTCAACCTGCAGATATCAAATAAATGGGTCAATAGGCAAATTTTTATTCGGGGATCTTCATTATCAAGTGGAGATATACTATGTTTCTTTTAAAGACATACCTTCAATGCAAGGAGAAGACTAATAGTTTCCAAACTATGCTGGCCGCGATCAACATAATCTCCCAAGAAAAGATAATCAATATAACTGGAACAAAGGAAATCAGCATTACAGGCATAATAAAGGAAGTGAAACAGTTGAAACTACAGACAGAAGACAATCAGAAATTTATAGGTAAAGTTGGGTATGTCAGACAAAAGACAAACCACATTAAACAATTTTCTTCAAGCTCGTTTGATTATGTTATAGGTAGAGAAAAGGGACACAACGATATATATGGACTCCTGAAAATGAACTTATAACAAAATCCAACGCAAGATTATGTTGTAGGCATTCTAGCCACCAGCTGATCCAGACACACCAGACAATACCGGTAATCTAAAAAGTTATACAAAATGAAATCAAATGTGCAAGAGACAGGCTGAGCACTTTTTTTTTAGGAGAAAAAGGATGACCACCAAAGTTGTGGTTGTCATCCATATATATATATATATATATTTATATTCATATACAAGTGTAGGCTCTCAAAGAGAAAGCAGCAAAAAGATGGAAAGTATCTCAGACTAATCAAATCCCCAACTTCCGAATATGAAAGGAGATGTGGTGTCCAATGCGCTCAGCTTGACATCTCTCCCCACAAAAAAGGGACAAATACCAAACAAATTATGTTGTAGGCATTCTAGCCACCAGCTGATCCAGAACACCAGACAATACCTGTCAGCTAATCAAAAGAGCACATTGACAAATTTCAAATGGCACTAATGGCATAGCCGGATGCAGCGACTATTCTAGTATATGCATGACAAATAAGATAACTGAAAAATACCTCTAATGTGAACCATTAAGCTACCAGTTCAGAATAAAGAGATCCAGTACACAGTTTAGCACAGCCTATCAACTCTTGTCCTAATGTTGTGAGAATCTACTATCTAATTTACTCACGCTATATCCCCTGCCGTTGAAGGAGCACCATATTCATCAAACAAACGCATAAGGTCCCCAAATTGTCCATGTAAATCACCAAAGATCTTAATAGGAGCCTTCAGCCGTAGGACACTGGGCTCACTAGAAAATATTCTATCTGCACTATCACATAGATCCGCAATTTCATTAACATCCAAAAAGAACTGCCTCCGCACAGGGGGTTTCCAACCACGAGGTTTCAAAAGATGCGCAATAACCTGCAGAATCAATTATTCAAAGTAAGGCATTCATGATAGGTCTCATATCAACATATAAATAAGAGAATGCGTCTAACATGATTAGTTCTTGAGTTAATATATATATGAAGTTGGAGTTCTCAAATGGAGCATTATTGCAAGAAAACTTCCAAAAGCGGCATCTAAAGACTAATCTTAAATGCATGTCAAATTTACCAAGATGGTGGATTAAGATTAAGCAAGTATAGCCCTGTTTGTCATTAACACCAAATAAATGAAAAAGAATGAGACCTACTTTCTTGGGCACACTATTGATGGACATTTGTCGATCTAGTAACTTCCTGGCTGCAGTTGCACTCTCAGGTGTACCATAACTGACCCTCCGGCCTTCATTTTCAAATTGGTCAATTGAAAGCTGCCTAACCATGCCACCCAAAGCACCTCCTGTCTCAGCAGCCACAACCACCTGAACAACAGTTTAAGTCCAAATTGAGCTCGGTTACAGGTTCTGAAGGATACTCTTTAACTGAAAACATTTTTTTTTTGAGAGAGTAACTGAAAACATATGGAATCAAAATAACAATGTGTACTTCTGAAAAGAAACAGAAACAGAGCAATCTGGGTGCTGACCGCTCTGTGATGAAGACGGACTCCAGGTGTGATGTTATTGGACAAAGGTTCTGGTACTTTGATGAGGCTTGAGATTGGTTTCCCACTTGGAGTAGCTTCAAAACCTCTATCTCGATCAGGCAATTGCTCAACATCACCATTTATTTGTCGCGCTTTTGCAGCAGCTAAAGTGGCACTTATTGCTTCTGCTTCTGCTGCCGAGGCTTCAACTAAATATTCCACACCTTTGCTCAATCTCCTGCACCAAGATCATTCCTAAGTTCCCAGGAAATCATAGGAAAAATTCCATGAACTTCAAAATTGCAGACTTCACAAGACTTCAAAATTAGCTAGGAAAACATAGACTACCTTGGACCCTGAAGCATGGCATTTTCAGGGCTTATATCAGTGTACATATCTCCATTGACTGGAGGAGCAACTGGAGTTCCCATCACAACTGCGCCATCAGGAACTGCATCAGGAAGTGATTGCCTTGGTCGTTCATCGGAATAATTGTATCTTTCAGGTGATCTTCCTGCTGTTACATTCACAGCAGCAGCTACTGCAGCAGCATGTGAAGCTGCACTTGTTGTTTCGGCAGCAGCCAGATCTTCGGCAACAAGTAGGTCATCAAGAAGAACACCTGCATTAGACATCATCATGGAAATGGTAACTCAAGGCTGAATACATGATCATCACTACCAAGAACAAGCTTCAGCATACATATGATTTCATCAGAAAGTGTAGCATGAGTAGGAAAAAGAAAAACAAATTTGATGTCCCAAAACACTTAATAAGTTGTTTAATAACTCGTGCTTAACTGCAAGTTAGAACTTGTCAGCTTCTTTAGCTAAGAATTAAGATACAGGTAGTCCAGTCGCTTCATAGATAACTTATGCACCAATAGAGATACATGTCAATGTTGTCAAAATCGCGTTTTGACTCGTGGAATCAGACGACTTTACGATGTCACCCTCAACTCCGAAGAAAAATCGTTTTCATCCGGCACGCGATAGAATCACATGCTGACTCGTAAAATCAGTAGAAACAGCATCCTGCCGAGTCCACTCGAAACTTTTTTTTTCTGTTACATGAGTTTGACTCGCCCGATGCCCTAACAAGTAAAGTCCCAAATCCAAGCTGTTGTTCGCCGCCATGCTGTTCATTGCCGGTGCTATTTGCCTCCTGCTGTTCGTCGCTGCTGCTGTGCGCTGCCGGTGCTGTTTGCCGCCATTGCTGCTGCTGGTCGCTGCCGGTGCTGTTTGCCGCCATTGCTGCTGCTCGCCATCGCTGTTCGGCGCATGCCGCTGCTCGCCAGCGCCAGCATTTGTTCGCCCCTCTCTTGCTCCTTCTCCCTCCTCTCTCCATCTTCCCTCTCTCTCCTCTCTCGCTCCTCCCTCCTCTCTCCATCTTCCCTCTCATCTTCTGCTCACAAGGAGAACCACAGAAAAATGACTCGTCCTCTCTTCTCCTGCAGTCCTTTTTTCTTGGTCTAGTTTTTTTTGGGTTTGTGACCAGAAATGCAGCCTTTTTCCTTTTTTTTCTGTCTACTCTCCTCAGTAGACCTTTATTAATTTTTGGGTTTGCAAAAGACTGGGAGCAGAGGGGATAGTCTCCTTTTTTCTGATTTGACAGCAAGAAAAGACTCGTGTAATCTCATGGAGGAGAGAGAATGCAGTCTCTTTATTTTATTTTTGGTTCATATTTTTCATGCTTTTTTATTTTTTTATTTTCTGCTCTTTCATGTAGAGTAGAGCAAGATCTATTGGTGAATAATAGAGCAAGATCTATTGATGAATAATATACCGAAAGGTTTGGTTACTAATAGAGCAGAATGGCGTCGTATGATCCATGTAGCCGACCCCACCTAGTGGGATAAGGCTTTGTTGTTGTTGTTGTTCTTTCATGTAATGTATTGCTAATTTATTAATTATTATAACTTTTTAAATTAATCATTATAACTTTTTAAATCATAGATGCTTAATCATTAATTATTATTAGATTTTCTAAATCACATTGAATAATTAATTTATAGGTAAATTAGGTTCTAAACAGAGTCAATATTAATTTAATTGAAAATATAATTTCGATAGTATCAGACGAGTCGTGCTACGATCTCACGTTTTACGTGTTTACCCAAGCTTTCCGTGTCGACTCCGATTTACAAGTTTGACAACATTGATACTGGTAATCCAGTTTATCCTGCATAACTTGGGCACCAATAGTAGTAAACTAACAAGAATCAGAAAGGCAGACAAAGAAAAGCACACAGGGTTAACATGGGATATATAATGAAAGTCAAATCCTACATATCTATGCCTTCACAAAAGAAAAATCCTATATATCTATAACTGATATGAGTACCCTGAAAATTGGCCAACCCATCATCAAAAGTTTCCTAAAAACGGCCATGCAAGGTCAACAAATTTGAACAGATAAACTTTCCTAGCCATTAAGTCATACAGTTTGCAATTTTATAGCAACATCTAAGATTAAAAGTTTAATTTTCTGAAAGAACATGAAAATATGTTGATGTCCCTTGGTAACAGTGCACGATACATCTCTCGTCTCTTAAAGTAAAAATTCATAGGAAAATTTCTACATTTGATAAGCATAATTTTATATGTTGTATAATAACACAAGAATTAGGATAAAAGTCAATCTGAAATCTTACCTCCACGTAGTCCCCCATAAATGTAGATTAAATCACCAACTGCAGCAGCAGCATGCCTACACCGACGGGTTAGCTCAACTAAAGCATCCCCGCCGGCTGCATCTGCACTGTATCTACCAGTCCTTGGACTTGTAACCACACCACTGGTATCACACCAAACTCCAGCGGCAGTATCTAATACTATACCACACATAACATCAATAGTTTGTCAGGCGACTCAGGCCTTGTAAATCTCTTTAGAAGAAGAAAAAACAACTATATCCTCAGACACTGAACTTTACAAAGAACAATTAAGGCTAATATGTTAACCAAAAGCCTATAAGATATATTCACAATGATGATATTAGACTACTCTTTTGCAAATATAAGAGACAGTTATTTACTATCTCCACAAAATAGCTTAAACTGAGCATGCCAAGATTTCCATTTATATATTTTCACACAATTATTGGAAAGAAACAAAATTGTCTTGATCATGATCCAAATACATCTTAATTTTACTAAAATGTTCTAAATGCAGCAACCTGCCAAACCAACTACCAACTTTTGAGCTAAGAGAAGGGCCCAAAAGATCATTAATATCCACTTTCTAAGGGGAAAACTTACCAGCGACGCTTGAAGAATCTTCCACCATGCGTCCACCACCAAGAGCCCCTCCAGAAACATGAAGCCTTGCATTTACAAAAACCTAAAAGACATTTATTTCCATGTAAAACATCTGGTGACAATTTAAGGAATTAATGACATGAGAAGAAGATGATAGAGAATCTCACAGCCGCATGTTGATATCTTGGAGATGGAGAGACACCAGGTGCTATAGCCCATTCCCAGCGCCCATCTCTATGCTTTGCAAGACCATATGCACTTGACAGAGGCTACATGAGATGTATTATATAAAAGACAATCAGTCAAAAAACAAAGTTTTTTTAGAACTTTTTAAAACATAAATTATCTCATTTCGATAAAAATTTAAAAGGTTAAAACATAAATTTAAGAGAATTAAGGAGTAGGTCTATCAAGCATATCTTATTTGAGAATTATCTCATCAATTTTTGGTGCAATTGTGCCATGGAATCTTCCAGGATTTCGTGCAGACAAGATTCATTTGATTCACATAAATGTTTAAATAAACAACAATTTTGCCACTCTTTGAGTCCAAGATAGGCATCACCCAATGCTAGCTGGAATGTAAGCCACGAACCTCAGATTGTTCACTAATGCATATCTGACAATCTCTAAACCATAATCATAATATTTTAGGTAATATTTTCAGCAAGTCAATAGAAGATCTTAAATAAATGTTGCACCTTCAACATAGAACCAATCTCACTTCTACCACGCTCACAATCATGATCTTCTCAGCATAATGTATTAGGGAAACCCTTCAAACAAATAATGTACTAAGGAGAAAGGTTTGCACCACTTATTAAAGATCTACATCATCTTATTCATCTTCTTTCATTAGATGGCATAACCAAGGTCAATCTACTAGCAACACAGATCCACACAAGAAACTGAGACGCCATTTTGAAGAACTCCATCTGGACTTGTAGCCATGAAATTCTTCAAAGTGATGGCAGAAATGGATGCCACAGATTCAGGTTTGCAATGAAATTTGACTGAAAAAATCGTTTTACTGGTCTACTGTAGATATTATTTGACATTAAATCAAGAAGCCAAGAAGTACTAAATGAAATGCATGCACATCAGAACAGTCAAATTTAAAGAACAGCGCTAACCAAAGGATAGAAACTAACAGTTATCTGAAGTTCTTGCACCTGAAATGTGATGGCATGCAGTGTAAAAGAACAGTCAAATTTAAAGAACAGCGCTAAATTTAACTGTTCCTTTAGTACCCTTTTTAGTGTAAGTGTGGGCGGGGGATCCCGGTTGTGGGAAGTCAAATGATTTGCAAATTTATCCATGATACATCATTAAGGCCCCGTTTGGCTTGAGGTTAAGAGTGGCAAGCATCTATTCTCATCACTTTTGCCAAACACCAACTTTTTGAAGATGGTGGAGCCCCACCCTAATTAATGCAAAATATAAAAAAAACTGTGAGAGCAAGGAGTTCTTGCTCCTCCCACGAATATCTATCCCCATGAGATTAATTGCTCCCAGGATCAGCTGCTCCCAAATCCAAGATTGAGAAAAAGTTCGCCAAACGAGGCCTAAGAGTATTTTTTGTGAAAACATCATCAAGAATCTACATCTGCTGACGATCCTATCTTTGAAGATTCAGATGCTATAAACAAGATCAAGTTTTTCCGCTCACCACACTGTTTGCATCCCTCCCACCGCAAAGCAAGAGCAGACCATCAGAGCGGGCACTTGCAGTTGCATACCTGATCATAACAAAAAAAACATAAGTTCATTTTCAGCCTAATAACAGGCTCAATACCCAAACCACAAAATCTTTTTTTGACAGATATTTGTGAACTTTAGATTCACTTAAAAAAATTAAGCTTATAAATAAGTAAAATTCCATGTCATGCTGAACACTTCTTGTGAATAGATCCAAACTTCTCTTTCCCTTTCGAGAGAGAGGAGCTCAATTACAGAAAAACATATAATTGAGGCATTGATGAGTGAGAACGAGATCAACCAATTGTCTACAATAAAGTCATTGACGTAAAACAATTTTATGCAACCCAATGGCTGAAGACATCAAGCAATCTATAAAACTCTCCTATAAACTGTCAATATTTGAATTTGGCATAAGAGATAACAAGGCAGCATGTTTCCAAGGCATGAAACATCATTTAGAACTTGGAACATTACAATAAGGCAAATGACCTTGATCAGTCCTCGAATGACTTAAATCATAATATGGTTTACCATAACTAATCACAGGAATTATCCTCAAGTAATAATGATAAGTTGCAGAAAGCATTGTTGAGTTTTCCTGCATTTCAATGTTCAACAACCTTTTACTTAATTGCTGTTAATTACTTCTCAGAAAGAGGGCATTGAAATTTATAAATCCAAGTGCTCATTAAGGAGAGGATAACTACCAACTATTCTTACCATCCAATATTAATTAAACAGGAGATAATTCACCTAAAAAAGGAGATAATTTGCCAAGTACGTTAGTTGCCAAGTACTTTTGCAGATAGCCATGGACACTATCTTCACACAGGTATATATTTGGGAGGTCTCTCTACGCATCTGGTAACAAATCAAACATTTCTAATTTGTTATCCGTATGATAATTGTTACCAATTCTCAGTGATTATTTTTTTTTGGAAGTCGATGCTCATTGATGGCAGTACGAATGACCAAAAACAATGTAGAGATACATCATCATCATCTTATAACATTATCTCACCTGGAGTATGTAAGTGGCACTGCTACATAAAAAAGTACTAAGCCACCGACAACAAAAAAAAGATGGAACAAAGCATAAATTTTAGCAAAAAAAGATAAGTTGTTAATTACTCACATGCAAGGAGGTGGACCTTCTCCTTCTGGTTCCAACTTCCTCCACTCATAAGGTTTTGCAGCTGTATCTAGAGCCCAAACATCAGCTAAAGGCCTTTTTCCTGACAGTGTACTCCTTTCTTATAAATCCGACATTAACAAGGAAACCATACCAAAGTGTACTACATGAAACAGGATACACATCCAAGTACTTTCAATTATCAAATTAGATCATCATACCATCATTTCCACCAATTGCCAAAAGAAATCTTTGCCCGACTAAAGACATCACATGCCCATATCGTGGCCCTGGACCAGGTCCTTGGACAACAACCCTGTATTCATGATTAAATGACTTCAGCATTCATAATCTGAAAATATACATAAGAGTTTGAGCTAATTAGTTAAGTTTGATCACAACCTGTGCCATCGTGGCCGCTGTTGTGTCAAATCCAGAACATGTAGATCTTCTGCTGACAAGCCAGCAGGTCCAATTCCACCCTGAAAATATTGTTAGGTGAAATAATGATCCAAGTGATAGGTCATACAAAGTTTTCAGAAAACAGCTGAATAAACCTAAAGAAGCTTAAGATCCTTACAAGAGTAATACATCAGTTGTGAATTATTAGTATATGAACTATGTTAACCTACCTGAATTACAACCATAGTTCCCACTGCAGTTGCGACATGTGCAGCCCTTGGAGATGGTGGTTCTCCAAGAGGTATCAACCTACAGATACATAATAGTATAATTGTCTTGTTAGAGGGATACATCACCCCATCACCCAAACGACTGATAAAACAATACATAAACTAACTGATTAAAATATATTGGGCCAAAAAAATGTTACGCCAATAACAAATGCAAATTCACAAAACACTGCATTATGCATCTCAAGTTTTAATACATTATCAGGCAACTAATGAGTCTACCTCGTCCATTTGTTTGTTAGCACGTCATAACAATGAACATCAGCAGTTGCACCAGCAAGACCTACAACCGGAAAGAAGATGGCATTGAAAAATGAAATGATCTTGAATTTGAGCTAAAAGCACTACACATCTATTGATGACTAAGTTTAGGAACTACTCAACAAGAATCCAAATAAAAATACATAAAACTTTAATGATATAAGAGCTAACACTAGCTATGGGCATACTATTACACCAGAAACTAGGGTTCCGTATTAAGGATCAGTAATTGGGGTTACAGCGGTCTGAGACAGAGAGGTAAAACATACGAATGCCAGCACTTCCAGCAGGTGATGGCGGTGCGGCAGAATTTCCCTCAAGCGCCGTTGCTCCACCAAACAATATAAGCCTCGGTCCAATATATGTAGGACTCCCCTCCTCCCCTACGGCCGCCACAGCCGTTAGCGTGTGCCCACACCGGCACCCGGGTCCGTCCTCCTTTTTCTCTATGACGGCGTTCACTGCCCTATAGCTCGGCGCGGGCCTCGGACCCGTGATGACCGGTTGCGCCTGCGCCACAGCCTCCGCAACCGCCGGCGGCCCCCCCTCCCCCGGTTGCGCCGGGACCGAAGCCTCCCCGAGGTCCTCGTGGTTGTTCTCCCCCGCCGGGTCGTGCTCGGAGCTCGTCAGCGTCGAGGAATCCACCTCCATCCCTCTTTCGTGCGCCAAAGATCACAGATTTGACAGCAAGCAAGAACAACGACGGCGGAGGAAAGGAAAAAAAAAATCAAGCGGAAACTACGATGATAACCTCCGGCAAGCAGCGCCACGGCGTTCTCCCGCGGGGGGAGGCAACATCGCCGGCGACGGGCTCTTCAGGGTGGAATTCACCTCATCCGCCCCCCTCCCTCCCCGGAGTCGATCGGGAACCTTACAGAGCTCCGAATCGGATCCCGACGACCAGGCGAGACGATGAGAAAAACGAAGAGAAATGGATCGATTCGGAGATTCGACTTTCGTATCGATCGAGTGATCGATCCCTAAATTTGAAGAAAAAAATTTAATACGATTCCAGAGCTTCGAATTAAATTAGGAAAGGAACGAACGGGATGAAAAATTAATAAGAAAAAAAAGGGGAACCAACGCGACGGCACAGCAGGAGGGAGAGAGAGAGAGAGAGAGAGGAAAAGAGAGATAACCCTGTCTTCCGTCTACTCTCCCGTGTCCTTTTCTTTCTTTTTTCCCTTCCTTTTTTATGTTTTTTATGTATTTATTTGTTTTTGTGTCGAATATTAGTGACCAAATATAGTAAATTTTCATTAAACCCCTCTAGGCGTTTTGGTATCTCAAATATACCCCCTTCCCCTTTGTTTATTTTTATATAATAAAAGAAAATTCATGAAATTTGAAGAGAGATTTTGATATGGGGCCATTTCTTTACTTTTTATTTGTTTTGACAGCACAATTAAAGGAAAATATTGCTACAATTGTAACAATATTTGGAGATCGAGATGCATAAGAGAATTTATTCTTGTATTTCTTTATAAAATATAATGAGTCATTTTATTAAGTATAATAACTATAATGCCTAATCACACGAATAAAAAAACTGATTGATATATAAATGTACGACCTTGTCGCATAAATATTTTGAAGCGCGTGTTACAAATAATCACGAAGAAATGTAAAAGTTTCTAAGAAGCTTTAAATTTTAAACTTATTCTGTTAATATTCTGACGACTTCAAATAATATTATTAATTAATAATTTGGGGGTCCCTCGAGAAAGACCAATTCATACTTTGG
This sequence comes from Pontederia crassipes, assembly GCA_030549335.1. Taxonomy (NCBI): domain Eukaryota; kingdom Viridiplantae; phylum Streptophyta; class Magnoliopsida; order Commelinales; family Pontederiaceae; genus Pontederia; species Pontederia crassipes. The sequence continues at coordinate 3,452,642 of CM060197.1, forward strand.
TTCACATCCTTTTTAAATATATACATTACTGGCGACGAACAGACAAAAATAATGCTTTCTTGAATTGCTATTTGTCGCGTAGCGAGGTCTAATCTATCATTTTACAAATATGTTACTTGCAGGGGTCTTATGCGCAAAATAAACTCATAAATAAATTTTTTTTATTAATGGATTCTTAAATTGAAATTTAAAAAATGGGAATAATTTTCCCGGTTCGGCGGGCGGGGAAGCGGTCCGATTGGACAGATGACGACCGTCCGATGGGCGAGATCATGGTCGCGGGGGTTACCGGGAAGGTCCGGTGACGGGAGGCGTACGGCCGCGAAAGCGTAGATTGTGCTGGCGAGTGGGTCCCAGCGTGTTGACCGGTTGAGCCGGCAGCTGTTCCGCTTTTGGTTTTTTTCTTCTATTAATTAATTAAGAACTATTTTCTTTAAAATAATTTTTTCCCTTACTTTTTAATACGAAATAAATGCAAAAAAATAAAATATTGACGTAAGTATAGTATTGCGTAAAAGTGTTATTATCAATTAATATTTTTATTTCTATTGATCGGTTTTTATTTTTAAAATGTTTTATTATGATATGAAACGAAGGGTAAAAATGATATTTTTAATGAAATTTAATTTAAATATAATGCAAGGATCTAAGTGTCAAATTGAAATGAATTTACGAACTAAATTTTGTAATTTTATAGTTTAAAGTTAAATGCAGAAAACATTATAATTGAGGAGGTGTTAACAGAAATAACCAATTAATTAATTAGGATTCAGGAGATGATACATTTAATTAAGCATGCAATAAGGTTAGTTTCATAAATAGATGCCCAAGGTTTTAATATCAATTACACCCCTTGCTTAATAAAGGCTCTTCAATATTCGTTTTGTTTTGTTTTGCCCTTACACTTCAAGGATCATTTATGAGCATTGACGAGATGCATGTATCTAAATATAATTAATAAAAAAATAGGTAAGTCACTTCAATATTTTTTTTGGAATATATATATATATATTATATATGTGTATGTGTGCGTGTACATTTAAGGAAAGAACTAAGGATGCCTTGGGCTGAAAAGAGTCGCCATGGAAACTCTCAATTTTTTTTAATTCATTTTAAAAAGAGTCTCACATCAATTTTAAATTGGCACAATTAAGGGTATTCCGGGTGGATCGACCCGACCCGACCTAAAGGAGATTCGCGTCGTGTACGGGTTGGAAAATTCCGACCCGACCCGATAACTTGACTTTTTTATTATTTTTATTTTTTACTTAATTTTAGTTCTATAGTTAATCTAAAATAAAATATATATTAAAATAAAATATTTTAATTATGAAAATAATTCTCAAATATTCAACAAATATATTTTATATTTTATAATAATTATTAGCTAATTTTTTACATTAAAAAATACTTTTTAATATTTTTTCAATAATACCTGACCATCCGATCCAAACCAAGTCGGATTGGGTCAGGGGCCTTAATTCGACCCGACTCGACCGACCAAATTTGGTCAGGTATTTGTTCACGGAAACAACCCTAGGCATAATCCTCAAATTCATAAGAAAAATATTATGATTAAAGTTGTATAACACATGAGATTTGTTATTCTTTTGTGTCCTAAGTTGTAAAATATTATTATTCTACCATTTTATTCATCAAATTAAAAACACGTAAAAAATTAAAAAATCTTAAATAAGAATGAATCAAACACATACATTAATTTTTAATCCAATAATTTTTTTAAAAAAAAAGATAGAGTGTCCCTCCTTTAAAAGAGGATCAACTTCATAATTATTGATTGAATAATTGTTGATATTTTGCGTGCAATGGTAAATCTCTTAGCTAATAGATTTCTAATGAAAAAAAATGTAACTCATAATGCATTGGTTTAGAGAAAATATCTTTCTATTTTATCTATCTATAAAAGTGCATACAATAAAGTTGAATAGACTTTGCAATCAAACTTCTTCCTCAATCACATGAATTTAGAAAAGATAAAAGGAGAGAACATGCATCCAACCCTTTTTTTCTATCTTAATCTATGTAAATATATGTAGCAAGTATTATGCATATCACATATTACTTTGCCACCTACCATCATATTTATATCAAAAATCCACTCCATATAAAAATATATGGATATAAACAACAAATACTGTTCATATCACATATTTACTTCGCCAACAACCTAGTACAATTATATCCCAATGTGCCATCATATTTGTAACAAATAATTATCATGGAAGAAAGGAGTGGCAAATCACTATGATAGTGATATTGTTGGTAAATTAACACAATTGAAGGTTGATATAAAGTTATAGCAAAGACACAAGTCACTTTCAGACAATTCCAAAACAATGTAAAAAGGGACTTATATTTAGTAATGAAATACCACATTTGCATTTATTTTATTTTATTTTTGCTTTCATTTTGGTCTCCATGTACTTTTAAGTGGAGTTACTTTTTTCTTGGAGGACCACTTTGTGTTGCAACAAAAGAAATGACACTTAAGCCAAAACAGGGTATGACACATTTCAAAATCTTCATAATTGATTGCTTCAAATAATAGAGCTCGATCCCAAATAAGGCCATAATATCAAATTCTAAAATTGTTTATTCAGAAAATTTATCATTAAAAGCTCATGGGGAGAAAAAAATTGAAATAAGTTGAGTAGATAGGATTTGGTTTAGAGCTAACATTATTTATTATCTTGATAAGATTGGCAACGAAATTCAATGAAATGGTAATTTAAGAATATGAAATTAATTAGTAAAATGAAATTTCTAACTGATTTTTTTTTGTGTATATGTTTATTGCTTCACATGTCCTTTTGCTGACTTCATATTTGAAACAAAAACTGTTTAAGGCATTCATCACTAGTACTTAAGGGAGATCAACTCCAGTGAAAAGTCCATTCTGTTTTTAGTGTTTTATTTAAACTCTGATTGCCTCGATCCACTCATTTATGTTTTGTTCGGTAATTTAAGTCAAGACGGATGGGTTAGGATGGTAAAGTAAGAACTAAAAAAGTTGAATGTGGTGAGTGTTTATATAAAATATGTTTAGATATAAATTAATGGAATGAGTTGAGTTAATTCAATTCACTATTTATTCGAATATAATATAATATATGGATTAGGGAAAGTTATCAAATGCCTTCAATATTTTTAGAACAATTTTTTTTATTTAACTGAGAAAAATAAGGACAAAACAGAAGTAATTATTTATAACTCCTTCAAAAACAATTTAATTTTAAGTGAGGTGATGGCCTTAGTTAAATTAATAAAAATTATATTCAAATAAGGTGTAAAACTTTTAAATTCACCCCATCCAAGTGAGCCTCCTGAGAGGTGTTTGACACGAGTTTAAAAATTTTAGAACAAGAGTATTTTGTTCTCAATTCTTTTATTATTTGGTACTACTAATTGCACATAATTAATTATATTTTATATGTATTAAATTTTGTACAAAAATACACTATAAATAAATATATTAAACGTTGACAATGACAAATGTTAATTCGTGATTACATTATTATTTAATATTTGTTAAATATAAAAACAAACTAGACCAATTGATTCTATAAAAAAATTGTTCCTTTGAATAACTTAAATTATTTTATCATTAATATTTATTGCTGTAGCTGTAATCTGTAACAAGATTCAAAATCCGAAATTTCAATTACCCATTCATGTAAACAAGAACTAATGCCAAAGTTCATAGATTCCAAGTATCAATGAACATATATCATCAGCAAGCAAGCGTCAACAGGACAATTACTGGGGAACTTCCATAGTGAGAACCCTTCTAGTACAACCAATAAACAAAGGGATGATCTTAAGATAATCTGATACAAGGAAAGCCTACAGAATGTTGAATGTTCTAAGAACCAGGCTACTTGAGCCAAACATTTGAGATTGTCTGATCACAAGGATGCACATGGCAAATGCCCTACTAATATTATACCAAAACTCTTTCCCATGGGCCAGAGCAAGGCTCATAGGCGACTTTACAGTATAATTCTTCAAAGAAAGCTTACAACGAGCTTCTTGTTACCAAAAAAATGAAATATTACGCTTACAAATGCAATTCAGATGCAATTGTGGGTCACTCAAAGCAAATGGATCCACTTGACATCCATCTGATGATGATATCCATACAGCTGTATTAGAAATCAAAGGCTAAGCAGAAGCTCCAACGATGGATGAAAGATTTACAGCAGGCTTCTGGAACATTCTCACAACAGGCATGCCATCTTCATTAATGTTACCAACTCTCCAGGTTCGATCTTTCTTCCTCTGGGGTTTCTTGTGATGTTTATAAGTTTTATTCGAGATCTTCTTTGCTCCTTCAGCACTTTTAGATGGCAGCCCACTAGCCACATCAAATGACTCCAGATCATCCAAAACATGGCTTAGATTATGTTGGTCAGTGTCAACTATAATACTGGCAGCACTCAGATCTTCCTGGATGCCAGAGTCACTGTCATCTATTTCACTACCAGTTAAGGAATCTTCATCTGTTAAACCATTCACCACATTTACTCCCACATCCTCACCAATTGCTTTTGGTGGATATTTAAAGTGAGGAAGCTTCCCATCAATGTAATCTTTCAAGATTTGGCGTGCAGCCCTGGTCTCATCCGGTAATCCACTTGAGCTAACATACCCCCGAGACGAGCAGAATGCCCTGAGCAACTCTGAAGACAAAGGTGGCCTTGATTGGATCTCGTAAGTTTTAGGCCTTGGCAAGGCTATATTGTATATGCTTTCAAGTGCATTCCTGGGAACCCGGTCAGCAACAACTTGTACTGCTTGCCTGTGTTCAGTCATCCGGTCTATGGGTAGTACTCCTGATGCAATCATCTCATATCTCGAACTTGAAAAAGAAGGAAAAACTAAGCCAGGGCAGTCACAAAGTACAAGCTCGTCTGAAATTATCAATGTTTGGAAGTGCTTGGTCTTGCCAGGTGTTGAAGTAACCCCTGTTCGCTTTTCACCCACCAACGCATTTATGGTGGAACTTTTACCAACATTTGGGTAACCAACAAAGCCAACAATTACTTGCTTAGCTGTTGAACCAAACTCTGAACTTGCTCCTTGTGCATCCATGTTGCTTCCAGACCGTCTATGTACTGCTATAGCCTCCGCTTCACTCTGTAAACGAGCTAAGAGATCATCTCTTCCATATATCTTCGTATCTAAATCTGTTAGGTTTTCCTCAAATAGATTGCCCAACTTTTTGCCTTCCAAAGCTGCTGAAGCAGCTTTAGCAGACCAAAATATAAACAGAATATTCTGCTGATTGAAGTAGTCAGCCCACCCCTGCCTACAAAAGTCAAATACATAATAACTCTCAGAAAAAGGCATCTTTTAAAGCCAACAGAATCATAATCAGGTAAGGTCTAACCTGATGTGAAGTGGTAAAAGATCAGCCTTGTTGACTAGCAACACTGTTTTCTTGTGTTCATCAATCTCCCTTGCATATTTCTAGAAATACAGAACACAGCATCACCATGGTATTAGTTCAAGATCTTCATGACAACAGTAACTAATTTCAGTAGCCAAAGTATGTAAATAAGAGATTCTTTTTTTAGGAGAAGATATAAATATTTTTCCATCACATTTGTTGAGTTTTTTCCACCAAAATCTTAATAATCCAATAAAAAATATTGAACTTTCTGCCACATTAATCTTTTTTTTAGGAAGAAAAGAAGTTTGTGATTGTCATCCATGTATATCCTGCACGGCTGAAAACAGAGATGGATCAAACTCCTAGTATCCAAGAATTTTTTTTTTAATGAGAACATCTTTACTTTAAATAGCTGTGTAGAAAGAACCATCAAATTCTAACTCTTACTAAATGGCTATTTTTCACTTAATTCTGTGATCAGCGGACTATCCATATCATATGTTAAGAGTACATATCGTATGATATACAATAGAGTAGCATGAAAACATAGAAGGATCTTCGAGGAGCAAGCGGAGGCTCGTTCCGCCCAAATACAAATGTTCATGGAGGGCTGGCCTAGGTTAATTAGATTTTTTTTAGGAGAAGGTTAATTAGAATTGAGGTTGTATCATATGTTAGAGTACAATATTGTATGATCTATGATGAGTAGTATGAAAACAAAGAATACTAAAGTTGGCCCATGTTAATTAGATTTTTTTTAGGAGAAGGTTAATTGGAATTGAGGTTGTATCATATGTTAGAGTACATATTGTATGATCTATGATGAGTAGCATGAAAACAAAGAATGCTAAAGTTGGCCTAGGTTCATTAGAACTGAGGTTGACATACTCTAACTTGTTTGTCCATAAAGTTATAAATATGAGATAATTCATAAAATGCATAACCCTTAAGCAACTTATTGCTAACACGAGGCAGATGAACCATGATACTTACAATTACACACGCCAAATAAATATTCAACTTTCTTTTTCTCGTGCTTAACAAGAAGTTATATTTTTCACAGAAATTAACAAGTTCATTTGTGGCTGAGATAGGAATCCTCCTATAAAGGTCTACACCAGAATAATACCACATGGATCTTCTATCATGTAATCAGGATAACTACTCAAATGTTCATACAGGGAGGTGGAAGTCAAGGTGGTTGTTATCCCATGTTCTGATCAGACATCACTTCCGCCATTAACTACCCCACTAAGTCCCTAGTGACTATATTAGTTAGTTAGAATGATAGTAGAAATATGTTTGTAGCATTTGTTTTTAGTTATGATTTTGATATGAAATGTACTTGGGAGGCTTGTCCACTCCATAAGAACTCTATCTTTTATAATTCCTTTTCATCCAGACTACAAGTTTCATTTCATTTGAGTTCCTACCAGACTGTCGTGATTGACAAATTTAATTTAACCAATCTATTTTATTTTCAACTCCGCCTATGTTTTATAGCCGGTCCCAAGCCCGGATAAAAGATGAGGGTTGTATTAGGCCCCGACAGCCAGCGTAAAACCCTGTCGAATCTTATGAACATGGATCAACGAAGTCGTATGATCCATGTAGCCGACCCCACCTAGTGGGATAAGGCTTTGTTGTTGTTGTTGTTGTAATCTATTTTATTTTCAAAAAACAAAATAAACATTTCAGGTGTTTATCTTATTTCTGATGAGCATAAGATAAAGGTTAAAAAAGTATTTCATTCCTAACATTATTCTTAGATACCTTTGATGATTCTTTCATATCAACGGATCAGTAAATGAGATAACTCACATAAGACACAAGTCTAGAAGCATATTATACAACAAAATAGTGACTGATGAAAAAGGAAAAAAACATACCTCGAGATCAGGGCACCAGTAAAACAATGGATCTCGAGCATCAACCACCATTACAAGCTAAAAGGCAACACAAGGTCCATTCTGTTAGTAGGTAAAAAAGAAAGTACATGAAAAATATTGAATGTCCTGTCAAGAACTCATGATTATCAAATAGAGCGAGTACGAAAGGTGCAAGATGATGAAGAAAATCCATGAGAAAACACACAACAAAGCTTAATGCAATAAGTATCAACGGATTTTACCAAGTCACTTCGTTCAAGCACTCTCCACAGTTGTCTCCATATGTCAAGATTCTTCTCAAAGGGAGTAAGAACAAGCTTCTCATTCTCTTCTAACCTTGAATAGCCAAAGAAGGTCAAGAACACAAGCATTCACCATAGAGCAAGAACCATTTATTCATCATGTTCAGGCATACAACAATTGGGTAAGAAAATAGCCATCATGATGTACAGGCTAATAACAAACAGTAGGTAAGAAATAATGCTCATGATGTTCAAGGTAATAACTTAAAAATTCATAACATCTTGGTAATAGCTTTATCCAGGCTAATACATCAATATTTTGGTAATAGAATAAAGCCACCAAGATGTTAGAGGGTGGCCAAAAACCCATACAAAGCTAGACTTCAACCAGGGAATGGACCATAATTTTTCAAAACTTTTTTCATAAAAGTGTCCATGATTTCAAAAGGTTGGTGCATACACAAACAGAATAAATAGATCGATGATTTAACGGATATTTTGACATAAGAAAATGGTCAATATATTGGTTAAAAAATGTCACCTTGCAAGATTCCTTCGCCAAACTAAAAATGCCCGGTTTTCATTTGCGTCAAGTTCTTCTACTGACATATGAGTATTCCATGGAGGCCTGAACACATGATACCATCAAACAGTATTGTAAAACTGTAAAACCAGGAAAGCAAACACACCATATAGAACAATTAAAGGGAGGCTAAACAAAGGTGCCAGAGAGAGACCTGCGAGGAATCTGAAGACTACAAGCATGTAAAGCCTCCTCCTGCTTCTGTAGATGCCTCCTCTCCTCAGTCATCATGGAACCACCTTCTGTTCTCTGCTCCCTGTTCATAAAAGTAGACAATGCATTACCTAACTAAAATTTGGACCATGTTCTCCGACAGACAAAAATATTTGCTCAAAGTCCAGAAATACTGCTCCTTTTCAGATTATCCTCATTGCAGTGATAAAAAGAAAGCACAAAGTAGATAAAGTATTACATTTCCTAATCAAATATAAGATTTTGGACGAAAACCTTTTTGAAACAAACTTAAATGTTGAAAAATATCTCCACTTATCAACTACATGCTTATAATCGAGATGCATGAAGGACAAGAGTTACATTTTGAGCTCGGAGTCTGCTGAAAGGATACCTTCGTCCTCGTGAAACACATGCACAGTAACAAGAGGCAGGAAAATAGGGCAAAACTAGTGAAACATTCGATCGACAAGCCATCTAGTAGTGCTAGCTTTTCTCATCCGGAACCAAAAAAAAACTTAAAAATAATATTTTTTTTCCAAAGGGAAAAAGCGCATACAGAGTGACGAGGACATCGGGCGAGGGGTTCCCCAGGGTGTACACGAGGTCGTCCGCCTCTGCCTTCTGGAGCACGGTGTCGATGTCGCTGACTTCAATGACGGACTCGAGGACCCGGCGCTGTTGGAGACCGAGTGCGCGGCCCTTCTCCCTGGACTCCCGCACCAATTGGTTGTGCTGCTTCATGAGCGCCCGCCCCAACCCGTCGGCCTTGCCCTTCCTCCCCCCCATCCCAGCCTTTCCTCTTTCCTCCTCCTCCGCGTCCTCCTTCCTCCGTTCTAGTCACAGATGGCGGGTCCAAGGAGAGGAGAGCAATCGGGGGACGGATACGAATGGCTTGCCTCTCTCGCTTCTTCGACCCCTCTAAAACCCTAGCGCACAGAGAAAGAGCACCGAGGGAAGCAGAGGTGGCCGCCTTTTGCACGGTGCTTCGTTTTGTTGCGGTCTTTTTGGAAATATTCAAATTACAATTATCATGCCCACGTATAATTCAACAATGTATATATTTTCTATATTAATATATTTTATAATATTATTAAAAAATAATTCATACACTATTAATAGAAATAGTATGTAAAGTAACTAATATATTAATAATTAAGGACTTATTTAGTTACACATATAAATCAGTCATAATGACTTATAAGTAATTTTAATTTTTTTCTTTATTTTTGCTAATTTTAAAAAATTTGATAAACATTTATTTTACTTACTTATAAGTAAAAAAAGAAAAAGCTTAAGGACCTCAGCTTATTTTGTATAAAAAAATTGATCAATGAATGTATTCTTAAAATATATGTATAACTTTCATTCACATATTTTCTCTATTATAATTGTAATGATTTTTTTGTCATTTCTCTAAGATAATAATTTATACTTTTTATTATCAAACACATAACTACTTATTTTAAAGAATCAACTTCATCCATTAATCTACTTATAGCACTTCAAAGGGCCCTAAATATTGGAATTCAATATTTATACCACTTAAAATTTTAACTTCATATGATAGTTTGAATTTTCATTATTTTAAATACCATGATGGCATAAATGATGATTTTTTCAAATGAATTTTAGTTTAAGTGGATCAATTTTACTATATTAAAAAATCATCATAAATTATATTTCTCCTATTTTTTTCGATCGGATAAATTTTTGGGTCGGTCAAATTTCTCTTACATATCTAGTCCCAAGTGATAAATTATTTTTGTGCCTACGTATAAATTATTATTATTATTAGAGTATTAAAACTTATTCAAAAGTTCTTTTATCAATTGTGTGCATGCGACTTTGTGTGCACGCGACTTAGAATTAATGATATTGATTGACTTAATACAAATATATAGTACTTTTTCACTTTTTTTATAGTCCTTTCCATCTCTTTTTATACTATAATTTTTTAATGTGGGACTAAGTTAAACAACTCCAATTACCTTTATTCAGATTATAATTATTTTTTAATCAATTGCTTTTCATTATTTTATTTTAATATATTTCATTATTCATCATATCAAAACTATTTTTTCAAAAATATCAAAACTATTTCTAAAAGAAAAATATCATGAGAGAGTAACATGTATCATCATTTATCCATTTCTTTAATAATATATATAATATTATTAACCATAGTCAAAATATTATTAGGATATTATTAGTCATCAATGGAATATGTTAACGATGCCATGGTCCGAGTATTATTTTTTACTTTTGTAGTTTCTTCTATTTTTCAACCACGAAATATTGAGATATCTACACAACACTCTCAAAATCAATTTCATTCTAGACATGCAAGGTGGGTTGAGCTTTGTTCTCAAACATCGTTCTGGTGTATAGAATAAGGTAGTTGATGTTCTTAGTATGGTACTTACTTTCAAATTATGAATGCATAGGAGATAGGTTTTGATAGGATGAAAGATGAGTATTCTACTTGCCGTGATTTGGGTCTCATTTTTTTTATGGTAACTATAGAGATCATATTTACTATGTTATTTGAGTTTAGAGCGACTAAGTGTTGCATTCTTGGTAGTCACTTAGAGATTTTCTAGTTTGGGAAATGTATGCAAATATCGACCTAATCAATTGCATGTCATTACTTTTAAAAAATGTTTAATTATTTTCATGCGATGAATAACAAATGTGAAAATAAATCATAAAATTTATATAAAATTTTCTTATGACAATTTTAAAGATAAATATGACAATTTTCTTAACATTATTTTGCATAGTAATATATAAAAAAACATAAATATAAGTTGATACTTTTAGTTTATTTATGTAATTTAGTTAACAATGTATATCTAATATTTATGCCACTCTTTTTCTGTCATAATGACTATAGAAAATTATTATAATCTATTCATATCTTTTTCCTCAGTATAATTGAGTTATTGACATTATCATTTCACACACACATTATCATTTACAACATTATCATTTCACACACACATGCTAATTGACATTATTAAGTTTACTATGTTTTTATAATGTTAGTTCGTTATGATACCATAGGATTATAACTAAAATATTGATGATATTTTTTAATCATCAATATATATATATTATCATCAAATTAAGATATAAATTTTTTTTACTTGAGCATCTTTATATATCATAGCTTGATAACATAAATTTCATCAATATTAAACTTAAAATATATAAATAAACTATATATATTTATTTGTACCTGATGTTAGAAAAGTAAAGACTAAAAAAGGGGCACATACGTCGCACCGGTGAGATTCAAACTAGTGCCCTCTCGATCTTTGAGTGAAAGTGCACACCAGTGTGCTACATCATTGTTCCCCAATATTATATATTTTAGTAACTAACTTCTAAATATCATATGATAATATTTTTAATAGTTTCAATAAAAAAGATATGCATCGACATTTCTTCATGCCATATCTTAACAAAATTTAAAATATTTTTATTTCATATGCGTCTCACTTGACATATTTTGCCTCTACTTTTATATACAAGATGTAGGTATAAAATATCATAATTATATATTTAAAAAATAATAATACTTATATAATCATCAATAAATATCATCATCGTCGTCGTCGTCATCATCATCATCATATAATCGAATAAATAAATATCATCAATAGAGTAGGAGATGCAAGTTCTTAACTTGAGTTTCATGTTAGAACGTAATATTTTTAATCTCTCCTTGTATACATATGTGTTATAACATTTAATGTTTTTAATTAGACGGAGGAAAATTATATATAGATTTATTTATCATACACATACCTACATTCGTAGGTTCGACCCTCAAAGAAGACATAATGGAACTGAAAGTCCTTTTATTTATAGTTACAAATATATTCATTTTGAAATATAGATTAATAAGAATACATTATTAATAAATAACTCTCGAGTATCCATTATTATATATTTAAAATATTATTATTTCATACTTGAATTCATGAGAGCTGTATTTTCTACTTATATATATATATATATATATACATACATACATGGATTATATATTTGCTAACTTCAACAAAAGAGTTATTAGTATAAAATGATGTGATACTCTTTGATATATTAAGTTTACAATACTATTATTTTTATGAACGTTAATGCATTATGATTATTACCATAATATTATAGTTAAAATACTGTAAAATAATTTATTATCAAAACAAGATATGTAAGTTTTTTACTCAGTCATCTTTATATATCATACTTTGATGTTATAATATTTGATTTTTTTTCATTTGATATATATATATATATATATATATATATATATATATATATATATATATATATATACACAAGGTACTAAATATGCTATTGAAGTTTTGAAGCGACCTTTATTTATATTTTATAGATACAAATGTTGAATTTAAAAATATGAATAAACACAATTATGTTGTTTTCATTACTAACTTTTCAATACCACAATGATACATTTAATCATTTTCAATAAAAAATATAATCTACACCAAATCTTATTCATACCATATCCTAATAATTTTAAAATATATTTTAAACAAATTTATGTTACATATGAATACATAAGAGTTGCTAGCATAAAATTTTGTGATATTCATTAACATGATTAAGTTTACAATGCTAATTTTTTTATGAATGTTAATTCATTATGGTAATATAATTTAAAATTCTTACATTAATAATCAATATAATATTATGATCAAAGTAAGAGATACAAGTTATTGACTTAGGCATATAAGTTATAATATAATATTTTGAGAGAAATATAAATATATATAATTTGTAAATAATATTTATTTAGCCCACATTAGAGATCTACACACAAAGGTTCGCACATGCTTTTCCGTATCAATAAGAATACGGAGTATGATATTGAAAATTGAAAACATCCGCTATTTATAATTACAAATGTTGAATTTTAAAATATATAAATATAATTATGTATTTTCATAACTAGCTTTTGAATATGGTGATGATACATTTAATAATTATTAAATTCATTAAAATATTAACATACATTAAATCTTAAACATACCGTATCTTAATGTTTTTTTAACATTATTTAATTTTATAATTCATAAGAGGATGCTATGTGGCACTTTCTACCTTTATATATATAATATAAACATATATGATATAAATAATTACTTATGCTACTACAATGATTTTAATATGATTATGATGCCAAATTATAATCATAATTTTAATATAGTTTCTTTTCTTACTCTAACACAAAACTATAATTATTAATTTTACATTTCTTTCTTTTTAATATGTAAAATAAAATAAGATTATTATTATTATTATCATATTAATATTCAAGAGATTGAGAAAATATTTTATGATTTATCAATAAAATTCGGAAATTTTAATTTGACTTTAACCAGACGCAAATATCTAAACCGTCAGCGGAAGCAACCTGCAACGTTTCCTTTTCTGACCCCTCTCGCCCACGCAAAGCACCCGAACAAAATCCACTACAAATCGTCTGAAAGCAAATCCATTTATAGCCTCCGACGCCGGGGCGCTTTGGCCCTTCCAACCCTCCTCCTTCCTCCCGCATCCCTCCCTCTTCGAACGCCATCGCAGGCCATTCGGAGGCGACTGCTGCTGCCCGCCCCTCTCAATCCAAAGCACCTGCATGTGGTGCGGATGAAGGAGGCGCGCCTTGAGCTCGCGAGAGTCAAATGGGCGCCCAGAAGAGCATCCACGCCGGGAAAGGTGAGTTCTTGGCCGGGTTGTGCTTTGCGTGCCAGCTCTACTTTTTTTTATTATTTATTGGTTTCGAAACGGCTCCTTCTGATCCAAGAATCGGGTTATAATGCCTGTCAGCTAAGATAGATTTCAATGTGGACCTCACGCACAAGCTCTGCGGAGCCCTCTTGTTGCCCCCCACCACCAGGTAAGAGGCTTGTTCGTGGACCTTTCGGCTCGATGTCCATCATTTTTTAGGAATGATGCACTGATCAAAACGTCATATTTCTTTTGCTGTTCAGGGACTTCAGAAATCCGCTTTCGCAGATTGTTGGAAGGTACTCTTCTTGCTTTCTTCCGTTTTCTCCTGGTTGAGAGTTTGCTGCTGCTTCGTTGGTTGATTATTGTGCTGAGATTGTGTGTTGCTGCACTTAGGTTTTCCATCAAACACCCGAACTTCTTGGGAAGAAGCGAGAAGTTGGAATTGCTGTGGGACAAAGGGCTCGATGACTCTAACTTTCTCATTGCTTTCAGGCGACCACGGTCCGATTGGCTGTCCCAGCAGTCATTTTTCTTCCAGGTTTGTGCTTGTATTTTGCTTCTTGTTAGCTCATATTTTTGTTGCCAGGGCTCTTGACTTTCATTTGATGGAATAAGGATTTATGAATACAGTATTGTCTTTCTTCAGCTACTTCACTTTGTACTTTACGATTTCATATGGGATTAGTCTTGTGGCTAGCATCTATAAAAAAGGAATCTTTTGGTATTTTAGTTTAGATCCCTCTGCATTGTCCTAAGCCGCTATTTACTGTTGTCCAGCATTCCATGACACCTGAGGTTGCAGTGCATGGGTTGCCTGTTGATCAATTCTCTCGTTCGGACAATGGAGATGTCAATTTATGCCGCATCTCGGCAGGAGTTGATTTTAGTGAGCCCGCTTCTTCTCACTGGAGCAGCACAACCAGTGTAAAACTTGAGGTGGGTTTTTTATGTTTGAAAGCAAATGCTCATATTTGTTGTTAACTCTCATCCAATCAATACCAGTACTGCATTCAAATTTTCATATTTTTGTATAGATTAAGGTAGTAGACATAACAATCATGTTCCTACTTGTTATTAACTCAGAGTATCCGCCCTATCAATAATGAGGGTCGTTCAATAAACAGGGATCGTGATGGTTTTCCCATAACTTCCAGGTATTTAGTTTTTGTTGCATCCATTAAGTAACTATCTAATTCAGAACTGTTTCTCAATTGGATGCTTTCTTGTCTGCAGTGGCAACTTTCATGATAATATGGTTGTTCTGAAGCAAGAATCAAAATATGCAACAGCAGATGACGATAGGTTTACAAGAGTAAGTTCAGACTGTTCAATGATATGGTAACGTTTCTTCTTTGTTAAGAACTATCCGTAGGAACCCTTTGTTGTCAGCTAACCATTCAAATGGAGCAAGGACTACCTCTGCTATCAAAATGGCTTATTTTCAACCGGTTCAAGTTTACTGTCTCGAAGGGATTTAAAATGGGGCCGGCCTTTCTGGTCTCAAGGTATTGCCTGATATTTTGTTTCTTATACTTTTATATCATAGATGCAGCATTCAAGTCTCACTATAACTTTCTTCTTTCTCTCGGACAGCCTGACAGGTGGTTCCATCGTCGGGGATATGGCACCATATCAAGCGTTTACAATTGGAGGGCTTGGCAGTGTCAGAGGTTATGGGGAGGGTGCCGTTGGCTCAGGTAGATCTTGCCTGGTTGTCAACAATGAACTTACAGTTCCCCTGGTATGTGAGACTCATTCTGATGCTTTGGCCACAAGCGTTAAAAAGATGCATTTTTCTACTAACACAACTCTATTTCGACAGTAGAACTTGTAATAATACCTATAAGTTAGATTTTTTTTTGAGAGAGCTAAAAGTTAGAAATTAGAATGTGTTTAGCATTTTACCAGTTTAGTTGTTAGCATGATTGTCTGTTCTATGCCTGGCAAGATATCCAGGAATAATGTCATTGTATATGGTTAGAGACCTTTCAAGTTTTCATGTAAATTATTGTTTTGCTTCGCATCAACCATTTATGAGAGTCATTATTCACATGCCAATGGTAGTAACACTCTATCTTTAATTCCCTCTCAAAAAATAACACTATCTACACCGGAGGACTTATCTTAAGATGATGGTCAATCATGCTGTGCATTGTTCTCATTAACTTAGTAGTTTGAGATTCCATCATGCCTATTTATGAATCCAAGAAATTGTTTGAGAATTTCTGATCCTTTATTGAACCATAAATTTTAATTAATTAATAGATTTTTGCATCTTGAGATTAAATTAACAGCTTGGCGGATATATTTTTTGTTTTTGGCTGTATAATGATGTATATTAATTTAAAGTTTTTAAGCAAGTCACTTCTTTATTGCCTATACTTGTCATTCACTGACGTGCTTATTGAAGGGCATTATCCTTTTTTTTTTTTGTGAAGACCAGAGATCTGGAAGGTTCCATCTTCATGGATTGTGGAAGTGACTTGGGTTCTGCTCGCCTTGTCCCAGGTAAATGTCTTCCACTATATCCCCCTAATGAAAGTGAGTGCAACTTTATGTGATTATCCCTCAGAAAATACTTTTGATAACATTTTGTTTTGTCTTAAATAATATAGCATTTCTCAAGCATTTGCTGGAGTAATGTGTCAGCTTCCTTGTCTGTTTTTTTTTTTTTGAAGTGGAGCTTCCTTGTCTGTTTTCAGACAAGAATGAGAAACATTGAATTCTTGTTTGTTCTGATTGATCCCAAGTATATCAGACTCTCCCAGCCTAATGTGCCAGATCCTTTTATTCCAAATTGCATGGATCTTCAAGCAAACGGAGCATCCTGTTGGGAAAGTAGAAGGGATCTAATGAACCACTGACATACTTTTATCCTCGAATGAATTAAAGCATTTGGCAGATTGGTTCAATTGACTCATATATATTATTCATGGTCTCAATATATATATATATATATTATTCATGGACTTTCAAAGTCTTGTTTGCATTTCTTTTATTCTAGGTTAAATTCCTTTCAACACAGAACTCAAGTTATTAGTGTTTTTCTCATATGTTATTTTCTACACTGCATATGGTCTGCAACTGCACTTCTCATCAATAGCCTTGCCGCCCTTCCATTTGTCATTATTTTAGTTATTCTTCTATTATTGGCGTATTTATATGCTAAGAGTAGTATATTTATATGCTAAGGGTACTAATTGTTTCTTTGGATTAATCTTCAGGAAATCCTGCTCTACGACAAAGAAAGCCAGGGTTTGGACTTGGACTTGGATATGGCATCCGATTTAATTCACATTTAGGTCAATTTCGAGTCGACTATGCCATCAATGGTTTCCGCAGAAAGACCATCTACTTTGGCATCAACTGTGTTTCTTCATGAAATTCAAACATCTCTGGAGCGATTTGAATAAGTTTTCAACTATCATGCATCAATCATTTTTTTTGTCAATGGTGACAGACTGTTGACAACACAAAGTAGACTACTACAATGTTACAAAACAAATTCGTTGGATACGATCCATAATTTTTTTTCCAGGTGACTAACCATGACATTGTCAAAAATTTGTCTTTTAAAATTCTCTTGCTATTATCATTTTGTAAGCACTACTTGATTCTTAAAAGAGGAAGTTTTCAAGAATAGATACTTGCAGTTGATGCACTACTTTGTAACTTTTCTGATTAAACCTCACAAGGACGTAAGTTCAAATTATGACCGGTAGGCAAAGCGCTTATCTTCTTTGGTTTAAACTTCTGGCTGCGTTTGGTTGGGAACAATTGACTAGAACAAATCAATGTTCTTTCAAACATGTATGAAAGTTTCGGTAGGGCCCGTCAGTTATTTTGTTCCGGCCAAAGTTGAATGTTCGTGAACTTAAGTTCTTGCGCGAGGCAAGAACTTTGGAAAGTTCTCGTTCGCGCGAGAATCGTCTCGAGTCCCACGCCAAAAAAGGGAAAACTATGTCGACAACCCCATTATCCGGTCAAATCAAACTTGAAGTTCTCTTATCGGTGCAGAACTTTGCCAAACGGATGCTTTGGACTTCGACATCAAATCGATGAGTTCGTGAGAACTTCAATTCGGAAGTTCGATTGCTGCCAAACAGAGCCAAGGTTACATATGACCTTCATCCGATCAGAGAGAAAACGCATATGTGAATTACCATTCTTTTATCCATTATCTTTCCAGGTGTGACATTTATACATCTAGACATTTGATGCAAGTATATTTTTTTTTCCGTGTTAAACATGAGATAAAATGTCTTGACGGGTTGGAAATTTTAAGTTTGTCAATGATGTTGAGCAAGGGCAATCAGAACCATGCCACTTCAACCTTTGTGATTCCAAAGAAATGTCAGACAGAAGGCATAATAAGACACTGTGAATGACATACCAAACCATCACCAGTCTGAGGTGATGAGACCACACGTCTCCAGGAGAATAGATAGCACACTATTAAGTCATTACAGAATACACACGAAAGCAAATTTGACAACTAGTAGCAGCCAACAATTTATCTTAAGTCGTTCAAGAGTTCTGATGTTTATTACCATGAGCTAATTGCACAGTCAGGAGCATGCCCTATCTGCGAATATTTTTACAGGGCGTGGAGGACCCTTCACCATCTACCCCCTCCAAGGCTGTGTCAAAGCCTTGGAGGCGATTAGGCAGTGAGGGGGAACACCTCCATGCTGATAAGCCAAGAATGAGTTGCCTAAAAAAACCAAATGATGGCAGGGACAATCCCTGAACCAAGTCCGGCCACACCTGTTGCCGTCTCTTTCATTTGGTTTCATGGAGTGTAAGGGGCATAATGAAGTTGTGAGAAGCAAATTCTGCCAACTTCATTCTGCTACCCTTTTCAGTATCCCTGCTGTCAGACTTTGAGCAGGTCACAGCATCCATCAGCTGCTGTTCCCCACTTGCTGGAGATACTGGCTCGGTGCTCTTCGTCCATCATAGTAGATAGCGGGTGAAAGATCGACGGACGAAGATGCTCCATCTGAAAATGACGCATATTCTCCTGGGTGTACATGCTTGTGGCCTCTGAGCCTGATAAGCTTGATCCACCACTTGCTGAATTCAGGTTCCCGCTGTCGGACTGGAGGGCATCAGAGCTTGCGGCAGAATAATGAAGCATGCCATCTTTGGTCCTATTGGTGTCAACTCCACTTTGCGCATTGCCGGTTGTCTTGGTGTTCAGGAATCGGCCGCCGGAGCCCCTTGCACGTCGCATGGCATGGAGGTGCCGGGACTCATGCAGATATGGCTGCACAATACAGAAGTACGATGCTTATTGTTAGATCACTTGATCTTGAATCATATTCAAATGCATGTAGAAATTCCTCTCCAGAAAAAAAGAGGAAAACAAGTCCAAAGAGCAAAATCATTAGTGTTCTATCGAATTTTATAGTGATAAATGTTGAAGTTACATTGCAGTTAGCTTGCTAAGTTATTTCTATGTACTACTAACAAAGTTAAAAGTGATGCTAGTCTACAGAGAGTTCACAGATATGAACATTGTACATCGTTGAAGATGCATACCTTTCTACCCTTCATCAACTTGTTCTCCCTCTCTGCCTTGGCTCTGGCCTGTCGACGGCGAAGTATCCCATGAAATTGCTTTGCATTAACATAGATTGGTCCATCAGTTGCCACATTCATTGGTAAAAGCATACGCCCCTGCTGTAGAAGAGTGAGAAAAATGTCAAGCATTCATAGTAAGGTAATGCCAATAAATTGCTGCAGTATAGAAACAGCAACTTCTCTATATTTCTTAGCGAGAATGCATAAGTCCATTCCCCCATAGATAACATGGATACTAAAGATCCATATGAAATTGGTATGTGACAGTGTGAGTTATGAAAAAATTGAATAAGAAATACTAAGATTCCAACATAGCTGATAACATACAGGATGCATTCACAAGACTATAAGGAACTTCAATGGAACCAATAAACAACTCACTTGGAAAAATAGTTACTCAAAATTGATCATGTAATATGAGTACCTAAGAGCCTTGGTTCTAATTTTAGAGATTAATATTCAAATCACAAAAAGTAGCTTGACTTTCATTTCTTTTTCTACCTTTTTTTAATCTCATTTATGGCACAAGAATAAGAAATAGTCATTCAAAATCATACTTGGTGTTAAAGGGAGAAAGCAGTGGAGATACCAACCGTTGCTTGAGTTCCGTAGGTTGCATATAACCCATAAAACTGGTCAGCATAAGAGTAACCGGGACAAACCTAGAACATGAAAAGCAAATGCTCAAAGAAAAGAAAAAGCCATGACAACTTTTTTGTTTGTTTTCTGAAGGCAGACTCGGTAGCTACATACCATGGACTGTCCAAGGCCTAATTCAAATCGAGTAGGATATTCTGCTGAGGATAAAGACATATTTGCTGAAGGTTGATCAGTCTTCTGCTCTTTTCCTGATTCCTTGGGATCTGAATCAAGTAATTGCAGGAGATCAAATTGTTGTGGATAAAGAAATAGTTGCTGAATTCTTGACAAAAAGAATGATAGCAATCTAGTGGCACCAAGTTAAGGTGGCTTTTCTTGGTTTAGAGTAAAATGATTGTTATCTGAAGTAGTCATATGCCTTGGTTTTGGTGAGCAACCGAGAAAGTTTTCTGTTTTTTTTCTTTTCTTTCTTCTGAGTTGCAACTTATACTTCCGTAAATAACGTATTAAACGATGGTAAGTTTACAAATTACACACTTTGCACACAATCAAAGCAGTTTCTATGTTTGGTGCAAAAACAATTTACACATTTGTCACCACAATAGCTAGATATATCTCTCAACAAAAAAAAAAGAATATGATCATTTTTTTTTACAGTGATAAGAAGGTGGAAAGATTCATTTCTAATCTGACCTCACTATTTGCAAAGATAAATATTTATTTCTCCTTGGAAAATTCTCAAGTAGATAGCTTCTGGTGCCAATGTTGAACTATGTCATGGTACAGGTCATTTTACTTATTGCTCTCTTTACTTAGAAAGGCATACTGTAGCTGAAGCATGTCCCATGTATCTGCTGAAGTTATTACAGCAATAGAAGGGTAGACACTCTTGGATAGAATTATTTGAAAGGGTAATGACATTTGGCATCGGAATTATTTCCATAGTGTGGGTGATTATGATCACGAAAGGACAAAAGAGCAGACAGTGGAACTCTTCCAGGCTTCTAGTTACAAGATGAGCATTTTTTTTTGAGCAGAACAAGATGAGCATTAGCAGAAACGAAAACTGAAAAATAGTGAAAGAAACATAAACCATCTTTTTTTGTGTGTGTGTGTTGTTCCAGCTAAAATTTTGTACCATCTGCTCTCAGGATATCCTTATTTCCCTAATGCGGCGACATTAAACAGTATGCTATCTGATTCAAGTAACAAAGACTCCATAGAGTTCTCAAATCTGCATATTGATGTGCCTGATTTTATGTTTGTTTCATGAATATTAGTGAAGTTAGTAACTAATTAAGCACTTAGGAATTAAGAGAGACTGAATATTGCTCCCTCAGAAATGCTAAATCATATGAGCAGCAAAAGAAGGAGCGGATCATATCTACACCCTTGGCAGGAAAGAGTGTGTGTAAAAATTATCATACTAAAAGATAGTTTAACATTTCCGAAAAGATGTTTGCTCATCAACTCATCATGCTATAGCTTCCAAGTTCCAAAACAACTAAAGCAATTCCAGGAATTCTAGAAATGGGTTCTCGAGGAACATAGACATGCAGGTAAGATCAGAATTGGAGTCTTTCATTCGTGGACTGAGAATAGCAAAAATATAGCGCTAGTTAATGCCAAGTTTATACAGATATATCTATATATGTATATATATATATACACACACTAGTGATCAAATCAACAGTACATGGAATTGTATCAATCTAGGATATGACAAAAGAGAGCGGGCATCAGTTCAGAAACAAGAACTACTACCTGGGAATATAGAGAACTTTGCAACGCCAGTACGCACTCTTTCTGCGGCTGCCGACTCGTCGGCTCTGGGACCTTGCTCCAAAACATGATTCATTTGCGGGGCGCCGGCGGCGGCGGCTGCTGCTAGCTGGTTGTCCCCTCGGTGATGATCCCGGTCGACAGGATTGAATTGGCCGTAAGGCTCTCCGTTGAGTGCCTGAGATCCAACCCACCAGGGCACAGCCGGGGGCGGCTGAGAAACCGGAAAATGACCTGTTCCTCCTTGATTCTGGAGGCATGTCGCGGTTTGCATCGTATCAATCCCAGAGCCCAAGTGATCCCTGCGGAAATCTATCTCGGGCCCTTTTGTTTGGCAGATCAAACTTCAAGAGAAACAAGTATGCAGCCGCTGCTCAACTGTGCGTACAAAACTCGCCTTTTTATTAACTGCTGTTCAGATTGTTATGCTCAGGAAAACGGAAAGAAAAAGAAGAGAAAACTGAAACACACAGAAGTATGATAACAAGTCCCAGAAAAAAACCATTGACAAGAATCCACCGAAGACTGGATAGGAAGAACTTTTACTCTGAAGCTCAAAACAAGTAGGAAAGCCTGTGCAAAGAAAAAGGGGGAGAGTACTGTGGAAGATCCGAAAGCAAGAACTCTTATTTATCCTGGAAAGAGTTCCAAGATGCGTCCTTTAAACCACAAAAGCACATATCCCTCGCAAATCACCATGGAGTATGCTTGCAAGATCAAACGGTAACAAATGTTTCGCGCAGAAACCTTAAAAATTGATCTTTCTGAATCGAGGCCAGTCCAAAGCAATCGAAAGCACAAAAAAAACGTGATCGGATCAACAGAAGATGGATCTTTTTGCCTAAACGATGCATGAATAACATCAAATCGAAACGTCCTACCCAAAGCCTCACGCGGCAGCAGTAAACCATGCAGAGCAGCCAAACCAGTCCAAAAGAAGCAACAAGAGAGGCACACCACAATGATTCCACAGCAAGAGAGAGAGAGAAGGAATTGGAGCAGAGCAACTCACATTTCAGAAGGAGAAGCAGCCGAAATTCCCCCAGCCATCACGAGAGCGAGAGAGAGAGAAAGAGAGAGAATCCAGCCAGCGAAGGAGCACACGAAAAGAAATAGACGGAGAGAGAAAGCCAGGGAGGCAGGAGAAATGTGGGTAAATGTGCAGTGAGCTAAGACATAGGAGGGAGGTAGCCAATGGGGACGCTATTTGAAGCAGAGGGGAAAAAAAGCCAATGAGGCACGATGGCTATGGCTTATCCACCTCTCTCTCTCTCCCTCTCTCCCCAGTCTCCCCAGTCTCCCCTCCCCCTCTCACTCTATATAATATACATATCCCCTCTTTTATCTAGCTTTTATAATCAAACTTTTCTCTCCTCCTCTGCTTTTGGTGCGCCCCAAAAATTTTTTTACACGTCTCGGGGCGATCTAAAAAAGTAATCTTTGGAGGGCCAAGTGAATGGCCAAGCAGGGCAGGATCCAGAACTGTTCTGGCAAGCTTCATGTGGTCAGGTGAAGGACCCCCTCACAGGGACATGACTAAGGTCAGGCTTTCGCAGCAAAATTTGGACAAAAGTAGTAAAAGAGGAAGCTGGAGCGAGATAACTTCTGAAAAAAAACATATTTTTTTCTTGAAGGTTTTATATGTGAGGTTGAAATTTTGTGGTCTCTCAAAATCAATAGCTTCTGGTTCCCAACTAATTCTTTGTCCTGTAGGGCGAATGGAGGAATTGTTGTTTTTTAATTATTAGATTCCAGTGACAGAGATGTCTTTCTGGAGTTTTAAGATTGCTTGGTTTGGGGAGTTAATGCTTCTGAATTAAGATTGATCTCTGTCGGAATAAAGACTGTTCTAGTTCAATTCTTTTCTTTGGAATTAGATTGTATTTCCTTGATAAATTTGTAAGGATAAACCAGTTCTATTTTGACTTGTTCTGTCGTACATGTAAATTACTCTACAATAATTAATAAGAATATCTTTACCTTTTTTTTTAAGAATTATTTTCATAAGTCATTCATAAATTATCACGATTTTTTACATGTAATATCAAATTATGAATTTATTTTTTCAAATTCCTAAATTATCACGATTTTATCCTCTCGTCCACTTTTATCACATTTTTTATTAGTTTTATTTTTTCTCATTTATGAAAAGACTAAATTACCCCTCCCTTCATAGGGAAAGCTTTCCTTCGACCTTTGCAGATTTTTTTCTTCTTTTTTATTTGTTATTTGATATCATTTGATGAAGGTTAATTTGGTCTTTTCATAAATGACAATAAAGCAAAAGTAACAAAAAATGTAACATAAGTGAACATAAGGATTAAAACGGAAAAGTAGCAATAGTTTAAAAATTCAAAAAAATAAGTTCGTAGTTTGAGATTAAATACGAAAAATTATGATAATTTAGGAGAGATTTATGAAAATAACTTTTTTTTAATGAAAGTTATACATGTGAACAACAAATTTTTGAGATAAATAATTTCAATAATTAGAATTGTTTATTGTTTGTTGAAGCTTTTTTTTAAAAAAATATTCTGCCAGAATAATCACTCTTAATCTCGGAATAGTTATCTCCAAACCAACAACATCATATGAGTTAGAAAATTCTTATTTTCATGATGTTCACCAGAAATGAATAATTAAACTTACAAAACAATAGTAATTTATAATTATTATAATATTTGTGCTAATTTACCACTCTTAGATAATTTTTTGTATATTATACAATTAATTATAATTATACAATGCTAATTCTTAACAAGTTAAATGATATCAGAATAAGAATAATAGCTCTAAGATAATCTTATCATACATAATTACTATGCTTTATTTAAATTTAATTTCATATTATTTATTCAAAAATATTGTTTTGAAACAAAAGACAATGAGAATAAACTCAACAAAGGGTTGTTCCATGTGGTAGTACTGGAGGGTGATATTTGGTTAGCATGTACCTGTTAATGGGATAAAAATACTTATTCTATCTTTTTAAAATTTGAGCTAAGAATAAATGCTATTCCACCATTTTAGTGCAATGATTTATCTTTGTAAAATGCACTATTCACAAGGTTAATTTTTTTTTCATGACAAGTTTACCCGTTACTATTTTAATGAAATAATCATCTTGTTTGGCAGGATAAAATAGAATAAGACTTTATTCTACCTTTTATTTTTAAACCAAACGACGTCTAGAAGTTCATGTTTTTTTTTATATATTAAGAGGCAAAAAGTCTCCAAGAATAATTGACTTGTTGAATGGTTATTATTATTCTTACCATGCTTGATTATCATTATTACATGAATAAATTGCTATTCTCTTATTTCTTCCCGTGAACATAGAATCCAATAAAAAGACAATGGAAGTGGAACTCAGCAACATAATGTTTTTCCTTGCATTTATGGACCAATTTTAGGCAATCATATCATTGTGTCACCATTTTTAGGTGGGATGTCTTTGTTACACATGTTGCGCGCACACACACACACACAAAACAATTTGTCCCAAATATGAAATAAGAAAAGAACAGGACGGTGAGTTTAGTATCAAACTATATTCATAGTTTGTTTTCTTATTTTAGTGCCAAGGCACATAACAATGACTAAATAGGAGTGAGCACGGTCTGGGTCGATCCAGATTTCTAAAAAATATTTTTGACTCGAGGTATAATCGGTTCGGAATTGGTTCTAAGTTGGAGAAAATCCGGCCGATTTTGGGTCAGAATCGGATCCAGCACTAAAATTCCCAACCCAAAATTCGGTCCGGTTAAAATAAAAATATAATTATAATAATATATTAAACTTATATAATTTTAGAATATTCTAATATGATTTGTCTAAACTCAGTTTATTCTCGGTTCACAACTAAAATATAATCATAATAATATATTAAATTATCTAAAATATGATGTAATTGTATTAATATTATATTATTTATTTTTAATAAATTTTTGATTCCATTCTCGATCTTATTTCCGATTTTTCGATTTCGCCTCAGTCCCGGTACCGATCGGGACTGGGTCTAGTACTGATTTTAACTTTTTTAAATCCGTCAGACTCGAATCTGATTTTGCTCTCGCCTAGTACTGAAGTCTTCTGATAATACTCATCTATATTTAAAGGGATAAAATGAGAAAAAAGGACATCCAGTAAGATTCAGAATCTAAAGCACTTGCTCATATTTTGTCATGTGGATTCAGTGGTCACAGAGGTGTACGTGTTCTGAAAAGTCAAGAAGGTTAGGAATCATGGGGCATATTGTCAATGCTAATTTTTCCTCAGTTTACCTTTTCATTTGGTTACTGGTCCTCACAGAGAGTAACCTTGTCATCACAGATTCACAATGATATGTCTCTACAAAATCTCTAAATTGGCTAAATGCAAATCATAAAGCACAAAGGAGCTTACATGGCTTTGTAAGATCATATGCAATACCAAGGAAACCAAAAGAAGAAGGAAAAAAAAATTGTTAACAATCTCAAAAATCATTCTTGTCAGGTACTAAAGACATTACCAACTTTGATTAAGCTATTGACTAAAACTAGTAAAAAAATGTACAAAGAGTTCAAATGCAGATAATCATAGCTAGGAAAGTCAAAGAGTTCAAATGCAAAGTCTCAATATTTGTGCGATGAGGTTCATAAGAAAGTATAAAATAAAAGACTAAGGCCCCATTTGAAAATTCAATATGTTTTAGAGAATAAGAAATTTTATTCAAAAGAATATAATATTCTTCTCATATTCTTATTATGTTATTTGTTTGGTTCAATATGAATAAAAATTTAAAAATATAATATTTTCTTACTAATAGTTGATATTTATTATTAGTTTTTAAAATAATAAATAATAATATGATAATACATTAATAAATAATAAAAATAAAATTACGATTGAAAAAAAGAGAATAGAGTTATTCATCTATTTTGAAAGAATAGAGATATTCTCAAATTTTGATTAAAATCAGTGATTTCATCATTTTCAAGATGATTTTTAAAAAAAATCGAGGTTTGACTCCTTTATTCTTTCTTCTCGGTGTTTGACTATATTTCGAGAATACTACGATATTCTGCTAGTTAATCTCGACCCAAACGATGCCTAAATGTTCTTAAGTTTATGTGCATGCCAATTGCCCGAGTGTCATTCGCTTAATTCGCCTATCACTAACTTATTCTTGCAGGAATCAAATGTAAGGAATATAATTTTCCCTAGCTTTATGAACCAAATGTAAGTAAATATTAACAAACAACATTGAATAAAATTCCTCATTATGATAAAAGATGAATAGTTATCATGAGGCAAAAGTAAAGACCAATAATAGAATGTGGGGAATATTCTTATATAAAGAAAAATAAGTTGATGACTTGCATTTGAGATTCAATAGGATTTGATTCGATAATAATGATAAATAATTCAATAAATCTTAACTTTGTTCAATGTATATGACTTAATTAATGTAAATGACTTTTCAACTCATTTTTTTTATCATCATTTAATGAGTTCCCTAGCTATATGGTATGTTGTGGAAAAAAAAAATGTAGCCTTATGTCAGTAATCCATTGTTAATCAGATCACTGACAATATTCTCTTTAAGAAGAATGCATGATACATACACTTTAGATTGAGGCACCACATGTCGAGTGTTAAATGATCTAGTGGAACTCGGGTTGAGCCTACAAAAAACTTGGGTCAAGTTCAGATATGTCGAGCATACACTTAGATCGATCCGAGCCGAGTCTAAAGGAACTAAGACCAAATTTCACGTAACTAGTTTTCGATCATGATGAACTTTGGTTGGATTTTGAACAATTGGATTCAGTTTTGAACAAGAGCGAGGTAGGTTTGAGGTAACGAGGGTTGGACTTCAGGAACGTAATTCTCAAAAAATATGGAAGTTCATGTAGGGTTTATTCTAAAGCACAATAGGAGTACTTAAAGTCTACGTAAGAAATAATCAAATATAATCAAGTCAATATTCTCATCATGATAATCCTACTTGTAAAAACGGTCTCAATATATTTTACACATTTGGCAGAGCACATATTGCACGCACATGAAGTCAGTCATTAGAACCCTAACTAGAGCAACTTCCTCCATGTCAATCATTCAGAGAGCAACACATAAGATGGATCAAGGTCTAGAAGACCAGATTTTTTTTTATCAGAACATACCTTGCAATAGAATTCTCTAAATCAGAGCATTATTCCAACTAAGATGTAAAGTAAACAGGTAACTCGTACCTTTTTACAATGCAAACACGATTTGGAAATAATCGTTATTTAGGTCACAATAAGCAAGTCAATCAACACCAAAGGATCACTACTCAAAATTGATAAAAAAAAATCAGACATTTGGAAACTCCTACATATACATATATCTTAACACAATGGAAACTCATGTGATTCGAATCATGACCAAACATATCTATCATGTTTGTTTTAGGAGAGAAAATAACTCAATCTTTTATTTTGTTGTATCCTCCTAGTTGAAGATTTGATTAGATCTCTTTGCATGCTTTCCCCGATCTAACCTCTGCTAGAGTTGGAAATCCTTATTATGATTATCAATTAATTATAAATCAAGAGTCATTACTAGTGGATTTTTTTTTTGTGGTTGTGACACAGATGATGTGGTTCTCTTCTGGAACAAGGAACAAGTGGTGGTCAAGAAACAAGTGGTGGTCTTTGAACACCAGATTCAGTAGAGGAAACAAGTACATAATTTAAGAGACAGCAAAAAGGTCTACAGTAGGAAGCAGTCAATGAGAATCATCATAAGACTAAACCCAAAAGGAAGGTAAGTGAAAACTACTTGGCTGATGCCTTGATGGCTTTGTTAGTGTCCTCTTTCTCTGCTTGAGTTCCTATTTTAATCCAATGAGTGGATGTGCAGCCCAACTCATCAATACTTTTAAATAGCAACTTGCAATTAATCTATGGTGAATTTGAATCCTAGCACAGAAGAAAACAATGATGTCTTGATCATCACGAGATCAAATCCTTGGACGATCTTAGTCGTCCATTATTAAACGAAGAGATCGATATTTGCACCTACTTATATGATACTATAAAGCAAGGTTTATGTCCCTTCTTTATCACTGCAATTTTCTGAATCCTGTAGCAACGCACTGTTATAATTCAATGTAAATAATGTGCCCATCCCTATCTTTTGGAGAACTGGTGACTGCTTGCCCTGCTCGAGTCCATGCTAGATCATGCGAGCACTGAGGAATATAAATGTCTGCATAAACACAAGGAGAAAAAAGATGCTTACTGTTCATCTGTTACTATCTGTTGTGACTAATTAATGATGTGGATCTCTGTCACTTATCCTCTGCCCATAAGCGCTTCACTTTAGGATTTATCTAACTTTTGCTAAAAGATGAAAGATGTCTTAATGATACTTTAATGAAATGTGTGTAATGCAATGAAAGCATTTTATCTGTATTCAAAATATGATCATATAACAAACACTAAACACTTATACATTATTGAAAAAAGTAAAAATTCATCGAAGTGAAAAAAGGGTCTGATTGATAGTTATGAACTACAATCAACTTCCCTATTTGGTGTTGGAGTCCACGTCAGAGCAGGATTGGACACCAAAA
Organism: Pontederia crassipes; assembly: GCA_030549335.1. Lineage (NCBI taxonomy): Eukaryota > Viridiplantae > Streptophyta > Magnoliopsida > Commelinales > Pontederiaceae > Pontederia > Pontederia crassipes. Next base: position 3,482,268 of record CM060197.1, read on the forward strand.
TCCAACATTAGCATCAGACAAAGAGAGTGAGTTCCTGACTTGTCAGAGACACACAAGTTTCTTTCTTTCCCTTTTTTTTTCTCTTCACAGGGAAAAACAAGAAATATCTCAATGAGATTGCCATTTGAGTTCAATGCAGAAAAAGTATAAAGAGTACAAATGATATGTTCCTAGGTTGATGGAAAGTCCACCAAAGGGGCTTATCTTGCTTTCAGTGGGTTAACAATAATGCAACTTCCACAACAACAACAACAAAGCCTTATCCCACTAGGTGGGGTCGACTACATGGATCATACGACGTCATTCCGCTCTAACCAATTCGTTGATCCATGTTCATGAGATTCGACAGCTTATTAATTTGATGTCCATGTCCATGTCCATGTTATTAATTGTTATGATCCATGTCCATGTTCATAACAATAATGCAACTTCCAATTGCAACATTTTTTTTTTCTTCAGCTTATTAATTTGATGAGCTAGACATTGCTTAAGCTAACTAGCTTTCTTGTTTGTATTACAACATCCATAGGGAAAAAAAAATAGAATCTTATTAAAAGCCCTCAGCACAATTGACCTTCCCTGCATTATTTTGGAAGGCCAATTTTAATATCATGTAGGCTTGTACCCAATTAGTTGTTTAAACTCTTCTATTAGTATGGCAACTTGGATGGTTTTAGGGGACTAATAAAGCATGAGCTCCACACATACACATGACATTTCCTATTTTAATTCAACTGGAGAGTTCCATACTTCCATTCCAACCAGATGACATCGACCTCACCGGTGAGTGATTAAGCACAGAGAAAACATAATTACAGTCATTAAAAGATGTTAATAATCCTCAATACATGTTAACAACTATACTTAACATTATGATAATTGAAGTACAATCAAATTAGTCAGGGATAATGTTTCTGAGCACTGACGTGACAATCAGATGTATTATAAAAAAAGTATGAGAGATATAAATAAAGTTAGGGTTTTGATGGGTAGCCCACTATCCAAAATGAATATGTTTTGCGTCAATGGGATTAGAACTTACTTTAAGAGCAGCACTACAAAATGTTTTAGGGGAGAAGGCGAGTTGGGGTCGCATCTCGTAGTGCACGTAGAATTCGATCTGTAAAGTTTCTGGAGAAATATTAATCTATGTAAAAGTTATGAACGGATGGAATGGATAAAAAGAGAGCTCAAATTTTGAATATAAAAAAAACGTCATGAGCGAGAAGACTTTAATGTGAGAAAAGGAATCATCTCCAAAAAATTTGTTCTAAAGATTTCTTATACCCAGAATCTCAAGACACCATTTCTAAAATTTATGAGTTTGGGAATATATGATTTTTTTTTTGCCATTTCTAAAATTTATGAGAGTTTGGGATTATATGATACTAAAGATACAATAGTTGAAATCTTCTGTAGAAGCTACAAGATCAAAACTAAGGGTCACTTGATCTTGTACTGATTTCTGAACATTATGTTCATACCAGAAAAGAAGAAACCTTGCCGGCCATCGTTTTTAATAATTTTTAAGAAAATCAATATTGGGAAAAAGAATGAAAAAAAGTATGATAAAATCACCATCTTTGCCAATTGACCCAATCTCAACTGATGGATAGTAAGAAACTGATAAATTACATAGTGAGGCATCTTTGTTAATAAGGCAGGCATGAAGCCTTGAAGCTGGAAACTTAGCAAAGGAAAACCATAATGAACCAAGAACAGAATAGACAGGCCCAAAACTTTGCAACACTTAAAAGGAGAGATATTGCCAACAATTTTTCGGTAACATGTTAGATGTTTTTTTCAGCATGTTGGCCATCTAGAGTACAGATTAGAAAGCATTGAAAAGTGTATGTGGATGCCATGGAAAAGTACTACATAATGATTTCTACAAATTTAATTACTAGGCTGCGATAACTTATCTTAAATCTGGTTGCTCCATAAAGGGAACAAAGGATCCTTGATCCATGAGTTGACTTTTCTGAGAGGATCTTTTATGCCGAGTTGACTTCTATGGAGCTAAAAAAAACTTTAGGGTCCATGCAGGACAATAATGGAGATGTCAATGATGCCCTTAAAGAAAACTAGACAAGCAGCACTACTTTTCTTTCTGCAATAGTCCAAACATTCAGCAAATTCCCAACTTGCATATTGAAAAACAAACAATAGCGGAATCTATGGAAGTCAATTCCTCAAGTACCTAACATAGTTCAGGGGAACAATTAGCAGCATTCAGTTATTCCAAAACTACAGATGAAACAAAAGGGGACTATGGATGAATAGCCAAAAAGTTCTCCTTGATGTTGAACAAGATCATAACTTTTTGTGGCACCCAAGTAATACAGAAATGAAGGGACAAAGATGCAAGGAAACAGAAATCATCTTTGATGTCAAACACGAGATAATTTACAATGATAGTAATGTGAGCATACAAGATAGTAACAAGTAAATTACAGCATCCCGGTTGACCATATCACAGGCAATTAGAAGAACTTGTTGTACTGGCCGGTAAGAGAATCTTTGAGGTTGGAGTACAGATTATAGAGGGAATACTGTTGGAGATTGGACACCTCGTACCATGAATTTAGGACAGCATCATGCTTATCAGTACCAGAGAAAGCCAATTGTATTCCAATGCTGCAATCTACAGCACCACCTTGGCTCTTGCAGTTGGACGTCTTAATTGCACAATCTTGATTGCTCAGGCAAACAAAGTTTGACTTCCCTTTGCATGAAGCACAACCATCTCTCTTCCAGTACAAGTTTTGAAGTGTGCCTTTCTGGAACTCGAGCACCTATGAAGTGAAATTTTTTATTACTATGCATTCATGAATTCATTTCTGTTCACCTTTAGGATGCATCTGAAGGCATACCAATGTAAAACTGGTTACAGCATATGAGCTGTTACCAACAAAAACAGGAAAGGATCTGGCTGCATACTTTCTACCCGCAAATGCCACCATGTAACCACCACTAGTGACCTGAAGATGACAATACAATCATATGATACGATATAACTGTAGCAGAAATGGAATTGGCAAGGTCAACTCCTTATCAAACTAGTAAGGTTAAATGTGGTAAGATAGAGCATGCCTTTCTTAAAAGAAAATAGAGTTATAGTTCCTGATGATTCAAATGACTGGCTACTTACATGGTCCAAAGTCATAATGATCGACAAAGTAGGCAGAATACAGAAAAAGTTAAAAGAAATGCTCGCATAGTAAAGTTAAAAAATGTCAAAGACAATGAACTAACAACCTTTCTCAGGCACTCAAAGAATGTGAAATGTCAAAGACTGTAACAATGTACATGCATCAATATCCATGTTTTTTTTTTGAAAGAGCATCCATGCTTTCTTTAGAGAGAAGGATGATTGTAATGCTGAAGAAATTACAATGAGCCGAGAAGTTAGCGGGGTTAGAGGTGCAATCAGTTCGCAATGATCACTGATTAGTTTTTATGAGCAGAAACTAAAGATTGTCGTGATCATTAGAGTGGCACAATTTTCCCCTAAGGGATCTAGATTTAATTCTATTGAACCCTCAAAAACCAACACATGAAAGTGGATGGGGATCCAATGAGGCAGATTTTATGAGAATAGATTTGTAACTAATCAATTAGATTCAAAGCCAACTTTACAGCTTTGTATTGATTGATGAAGGAATAAGCTCCCCGAAAGCATTTCATATGTGGCCGTGTTTTCTCCTTATTGAGCAACACCCTATTTACTTATCATTTTTCTTAGTTTATATTTAATTTCTATCAATCTTTTAAATCCTAAAAATTAGTATAAGTAGGTTGCTTGCAATTTAATTTTTAATTTAGTTGTAAATCAAATTTTATCCTCAATTGAGATTTAGTCTTTTCAACTCCGCCTATGTTTTATAGCCGGTCCCAAGCCCGGATAAAGGAGGAGGGTTGTGTTAAGCCCCGACAGCCAGCGTAAAACCCTGTCGAATCTCATGAACATGGATCGACGAATGCGTCGTATGATCCATGTAGCCGACCCCACCTAGTGGGATAAGACTTTGTTGTTGTTGTTGTTGAGATTTAGTCTTTTCGAAAGTAGTTTAAGCTCAGTGATAATAGTCAATTCCTTTAGGGTCTGTTTGGATTGAGAAATTTGGAGGGGTGGGGTGGAATATGAAGGAATGAAATTAGTTAAATTATGTTTGGTTACATTTTTTATTTAAGTTAAGAGGGATGGGGTGGAATAGTTAAGCCCTTCAAACACCACATTTTTCATTCCACCAAATTGGTGGAATGAGAAGGAATGAACAATTTTAGACCAAATTAACCCCTCTTTTCTTACCAAATAAAATCATTTCTCTTGTTACCAAATTAAACCATATCTCTCTCACACATTGATAAATTATCTTTTTCTCTCGTATGCATATATATTTATATACCATTTTTTACTTTTAAAAACAGATGAATAAAATAGTTTCAAAAAACAAAGAATATAATGAAAAATAGAACTAATAGGCAAAAGAAAAAAGAAAAAATAAAAATAAATTAAGTGGTAAAGTAATAAATATTGATTACTCGTTAGATATTATAAATAGTTTATATATATAATAAAGGGTAAAAATGACTTTTTAGTAAATAAAACTCTCATTCCCCATACCATCATTTTTTAGAACTTCCTATCCAAACATGGACTTTCTAATGACACACCACGCTCCACCATCCCAACTCTCCCTACACCACCCCATCCCACCCCTTAATTAGTTAATTGCCAAATAGACCCTAAGTATCTTTGCGCTTGCAATTATAATTGGGATTTAATGGCCATGCTCCCTAGTTATTTAGGGAGCATAGTGCTCCCTATCTTCTTAGCCACTGGATCTGCTTTGGACAGTAGATTAGCAAATGCGCAGTTCAACAGCCCAGATCGACCGATTTGATGCCGGTTCAACTGCTCCGTGCCGGATCAATTGTTCAACCGTTGTCATCATGGCTCCTTCCTGAACTTGTCCAAGAGTGTCCTTGCTACTGAAGTTGCCGCTGCTGCGACCTCGACACCACCCGCGGCCTCCTCATCGGATGACCTTCACGCCGCCGCCCTCGCCAGACCGTAGGATCCGGTGGATGTTTGCAGTGAAGCGCATCAGCAGCACAGTCATCGGGAGAAGGTAAACAAGCACAGCCGACAAGAGAAGGTAGTCGAGCCAGGCCGACCAGGGTGCTCACTAGCGCGCCTCTCAGTTCGCGCTTCCGACTTGCGTCCTCTCCGACCAGATGCCAAACACACCGGCGGCGAACAGGGCTGTCCAGTTGCCCCATTGATCCCAGGGTGAGATGAGGGGTCCTGCGAGGCCGCCGACGGCTGAGGGGATCGTCGATGGCGGTTTGGAGGGCGCGGCGACGTCTGGATGTGTCGGCGGAGAGAAGAATCGGCGGTGGAGATCGAAGGGAACTGAAGAGGAGCGATTCGACGATGATGGCTGAATGATGTAGTCAGAGCCAACAGAGCCAGCAACAGACCTATGACGGGTGATCGGAGGCGTAGAGGAGATGGGTGAGGTCGCGTCCGGCGAGGATCGACGAGATCGCACCCAACGGTGGTTGGTCACGTTCGCTAGGGCAAAACCGCCAGATGAAGAGAGAAAACAAGGCATAAAAGTGCTGATGAACTTGAACCGTCATGGAGGGGTTGAACCGGCATCAAATCGAGATTATTGTACACTAAAGAGCTGTGAACCATGCATTTACCAATCTGCTGTCCAAATCAAATTCAGCGGCTCAGAAGATAGGGAGCACTATGCTCCCTAAATAACTAAGGAGCATGGCCATTAAATACTTATAATTGTGTATCTGGATTATACATTTTGAAATTGTTGTGGGTAATTGTCCATTTGGGGGTAGTTCCATTACACCTGGGGGCAACTCTGATACTTGGGGGCAAATCTCTAATTTCTCCCCCAGCTCCAAAATTTTCATACCATAAGGAAATGGTATTAGATGCATCATCTACTCTAAATCTGAGCATTGTAATTGCATATTTTGAGATATACACAGACCCTACATGCAACTCACCGTCACATCCCAAATCTTTTATTATAGAGATGTCAATGTTCATTTTCGTGAAATAAGCAACAACACACGTAACATATGACATTTCTAAAGGGGATTTCATCACAGTTTGGCACGTTCTATGCATAAACAAAATCAAATAGGAGGGCATATCTTAAGTATCTCACATCACTCTCCACAAAAAAAAAAGTATCTCACATCACACATTAAAGTAAAAAAAATACTTCTGAGATGATAACCATAAAGGTATGACTTATTGTAATAAAATGAAAAATTCTAGTGTGCATAGGCTATGAACCCCACAACTGTACAAGCACATACCACAATGCATTTAAGTCATCAATAAATATAAGGGTAATTTTCTCCTACACCCCTTGCATTATTACTTTTCTCTGTGTCTAACCCCAAATTATAAAATTGAAAATTTTAAACTTTGAACTTATGCTAATTTGAGACTTAGGTCCTTGTGTCATGTTCCATTTAAAATCCCGATAGCTTTTTTTTTTAATAATTATGAAAGTTTTACTGTTACTTCTACAATATATGAACAAAAAAATAAAAATAACAACATGGGCAAAGTATTTCTAATTGCTAAAATATGATTTTAAAAAACATTATTTTTCGAGGAGATTTAAAAAACATTATTACCCGTATTGATTTTTTTTCAAAATATTTTTTGTTGTAATAAGGGAGTACAGGTAAAATTTGATATCTCATCATTTTTAGAATTAACTATGGAACTTAACGAAAGGACTGAGGTGTCAAATAGAGATAAGTTCAAAATTTAAAATCTATAAGTTTATAGTTTAGGGCTAGATGTGGAAAAAATATATTTTAGGGTTGCTAGAGAAATAAACCTAAATATAAGTGACGGAATTGTAGCTGTAGGGACAAAAGGCATGTTTTGGCTGGTTACAGATGATCAATAGCAGGAAAGGATCGCCTATAAAAAGTACAACTTACCTCAAGAAGGACATAAAAAGAAGAAAAGAAAGAGTCTGTTTGATAATTTAAATTTGCCAAACAGCAGATCAAAAAGCACAATTAAAAAGTGTTTCGTCATTGTTTCGTCAAAAATTTGGAAACTCCAGAACTAGTAACAGTAAGTTGTACAAAAGAGGACAATCATACAGAAAAGTTAGGTACACGATGTTTCGTTATAATGATATATATATATATATATATACATGGATGACAACCACATCGGTTAGTCATCCTTTTTCTCCTCAAAAAAAAAAAAGAAGAAAAGTTAGAAGGGAAACAAATGTATGGTGTACCATCAAACTGCATTCAACAACTAACAAGTCAATGGGTAAACACATGCCACAATTTTTTATGCCGCACATAACTAAGAATTATATCTTAAACCCCCTTTCCAACTTACAAAAGTATCAAACCTTTGTGAGATAGAGCAGCATTCTCAATCTTGAGCACCATTATGTGGTGCTCAAATTTTCATAAGATAACATGGGATTATCATGTATATATATATATATATATATATAGAATGAAAGTTTATATCACATCACAATGCAGATTATGGAAGGAAAAACAAACAATCTATAAGAAGAAAATGGAACACAAATAAAAGAAAAGGCAAAGAAATAGTGAGCATAAGGGAGAAGTAAATAATTTTATGTTTGAGTGCATCTATCTATCTAGATCATTGACTTCATGAAACTTTATTATGTGTACTTTTATGGCTTATCCCATGCTAAACCTTCACGAATTGTCCCTACAGATTTTCCTTTCCCTACACCGTTTTCCCTTAACAACTTCACAAGAGCTATTTATATGAGCAGAATTATCTCATTATGAGATTGTTCATTTCTGATAAAGAGATTTTTGGTCCTCAATCTCAAGGGAATGTACTCACCTTGATTGTGAAATGGTATACCACATTATGGGCACCGATGAGAACTTGTGGTGTCAATATTTTTAATTGCTACGATTTATTTACTACGGGGGATAATGGAGAAGTATCGAAGTAGGAGAAGAGACTTACATATGACTTTCATTGACTTATCGGGTACCAAGGGATGTACTTTGGAAAGCCTTGCAAAAGAAGAGGGTGAGTGTTGCCTACATTAAGGTAATACAAGATATGTACGATGGGGCATTGACTAGGGTTAGGACACCCGGAGGTGAGACAAATGAATTTCCTATAAGAATTGGCCTACATCAAGGATCAGCTTTAAGCAATGAAACTATTTTAGTAAAATTCAATTGTCTCAATTCTCGAGCGATCGCGCCAAAAACTCGAGTTCCTTTTGGATTTCCTTCCTGATCAATCACAACCGCGGCATTGTCATCATATCATATTATCATACCGTTGTCGCGTTTGAGTTCTATTTAACTTAGCTATTGATGCTATAACCGAGAGTATCACAGAGGAGGTACCTAAATGCATGCTATTTGCGGATGATATAGTACTTTTAGCGGATTCAAGAGAAGAGATTAATACAAAATTGAAAATATGGAGAAATACGTTGGAGTCAAAGGGTTTTCGTTTAAGTAGGAATAAAACAGAATATATGCATAGCAATTTCACAAATAAACAACTTAGAGACGATTTGAAAGTTAGGCTAGAGGAGGATATAATTCCTCAAGTGACAAAGTTTAAATATTTATGATCAATTGTAAGACAAGATGGTGAGATTGATGACGATGTTAATCATAGAATTCAAGCTGGTTGGTGTAAGTGGAGGAAAGCCACTGGAGTTTTTTGTGATAGAAAAGTACCCAATAAAGTTAAAGGAAAATTCTATCGTACTGCTATAAGACCAGCAGTGTTATATGGTAGTGAATGTTGGGCTATGAAGGGACAACATGAACGTAAAGTAGGGGTAGCCGAAATGAGGATGTTGAGATGGATGTGTGGTCATACAAGATTAGATAAGATTAGGAATGACCATATACGTGAACGAGTCGGAGTGGCTCCTGTTAG